>CM059587.1:85777500-87108750 GCA_030407085.1 Trichopria drosophilae
AGACGTTTTGCCACGACCTTTATAGAATTGGACTTGCAACGGGCCGGCGTAGTCCACGCCGCAGTGATGAAACGGTTTTTCGGGGCCATTGACTCTCGCGGGGGAAGATCTCCCATCAATTGTGTGCAACTGATTACGGTAAGTCGAGCACACACAATGCATTTTGGGATTACTGAGCGCACGATTGATCTGCCACGGATGAGCCACACCTGCTGTCGTAAAGTACGAATGGTGAGTTGAAGTCCACCGTGGAGACACGTGACATGAGCAGCTTCAACTAACAGGTGAACCGCCGGGTGATCGCGGAAGATCACTGGGTGCTTGGTCGCATACTCAAGGTTGGAGCGGTTTAAGCGCCCTCCAACACGTAGCAAGCCGGAGTCATCGACGAATGGGTCAAGACAGGTCACTGAGGCAGATATAGATGCCACATCGTTATTGTGCAATGCGGTCAGTTCTGCGTGAAATTGCAGGTGCTGCAATTCGGTGAACAGAAAACGTTGAGTATCGCGCAGTTCGCTAGCATTAATGTGCCATAAGTCAGGTCGAGAGTCACCGTCTTTATTTTTATAAGAGGATCGTGTCAATGGCTTATGTGTCGGTATGGTGAATGGAGTGAGAAGCTTTTGCAGCTTCACATTTTCCTCATGACGCGAAGACCGCTGGGATGGCATTCATCTTAAAACGTATGAAGCTACGCGTAATAATTTCGGCCACGAAGATACGCGAGGCAGTAATGCATCCAGCAGAGGACTCGTTGGAGATTGGCAGGTATGGATTACTGCGTCATAAGAAGATGCCTCCATTGATGTGTGGGAGACAAAATCTGGCGGCCAATTTGATTCATCAACAGAGAGCCACCACGGCCCAGTCCACCAAAGAGAGGAATCGACGAGATCAGCCGCTGATAATCCTCGGGAGACGAGGTCATCTGGATTGTCGGCAGTAGGCACGTGCCTCCACTGCACGTTCGGGAGAAGTGTCTGAATTTTTGCGACTCTGTTGGCTACGAACACTTCACGTTTAGACGGCTCAGTTCTGAGCCAGGTCAATACAACGATTGCATCTGTTCAGCAGTGAATCGGTATGTGCGCGTATACAGGGATCTGCTAAACAGAATTCGTTAATTCTGCAAGCTGAAGAGCACCACATAATTCCAATTGAGGAATTGCCCTTGTTTTAATTGGAGCTACCCGAGATCGACTTGCTACTAACGCGGTTGAAATTTGCCCATTTGCATGTACGCAGCGCAAATAGAGTACTGCTCCGTATGCAGTCCCAGATGCGTCTGAGAAGCCGTAGAGCGAATGATGGAGCATATCAGGATGCTGACGTGTCCAACGAGGGAGACTTACCTTTTTTGAGTTGAATTAGTTGAAGAAATTGGAGTTGTATTAGTTGTCACGGGCATTCTAGCTGCTGGTGGGGCCGTTTGCTGAAAACCCGACGATTGCGACGACAGATGAAGCAACGTGTGATGCTTCGCGTGACATTGAGCGCACGAATGCACGCTGTTGCATTGCGCTGTACGGTGCTTCGCACCCAAACAATTTATACATAATTTTAATTCCTTAACTCTAGCGAGTCGATTGTTTGGTGACATTGAACTAAAAACAGCACATTTATAAATTGCATGTGAGTGATTGCAGATTGGGCATTCGTGATTCGATACAGTGTGGACTTGTGTTTTCGAATGTGATTCGAGGTTGCTCCGTTTTGAATTAGAAATAAAACTCGAATTCGTGCACGCTTCGAAAGCACGAATACGCATCGCGAGAAAATTATCGAGTTGCGAATAATGTGGAAATTCCCTCGAATCTCCAAGGTGCAACTCCCAAGCTTTTCGCGTCGCGTCATCTAACTTTTCTGTCACGAGAGATACAAGAATGTCACTTACGCTGTGATCTGCTGGATTAGTGACATGAGTAAACCGTTTTTTCAGTTTCGAGAGCAGTCACGATTTCACTTACTTTATTTCGCATTGCGCGAAGCATAACAACAGAGCCTGGTTTAACTGTCGAAATTGCCAGAAGGGCTCGCAAGTGTGTACCAATACTTAACCGAGAATTATCGTACCGCGAATTAAGCAGAGTCCACGCTGCATCGAAACTTTCTGGAGCAAAGGCCAGATGTTTTAATAAATCGCACGGATCTCCGGAAAGACTCGAAAGCAAATAGTGCATTTTTTGTATATTGTCTAATGAGTCATTCTTTTTAATTAACGAATCAAAATACGACCGATACTTCGCCCAATCTGCATATTTACCCGTGAATATAGGTAGAGTAATCTTCGGTAAGTGTCCAAGTCGCTGATGACCTTGAAGCTGCTCCAAAGTTTGAAACGTCGGGAACTGACGATCCACTGGCGTTGAAGTGGATGGCTGTACAATTTCCAAACATGTGGCAAAGAGATCAATTCTTATGAAGTAGAGCTGTTCATGTGTTTCATATACAGAGTCTTTAAAATATGGAGAAAGCCGAGTCTCATTGGTGGCGATACATAGCAGCCGCATGTGTAGACTTCTGCAGGATGCCCACGTATCGTTAAAAAGACGTTGGCGTGCTTGCAGTATTGCTGCAGACGTTAGCTGCTTTTGCATTTCCTGCATCGAGGCGAGCTGCCTGCTCAATGACTGCAGATGTGCCGTTTGTTGCACCAAAACATCAGAATCGGTTGTCAAATCGAGATCCTCTATGGTTCCTGGTATAGTGCTTGAGCGAGAGAGAGAAAGACTCGCCTATGACCAAACGCCGACTGCGTAGCGTGAATCCGTGGAAAATGAAACGGAGTCCCGACCGTTCAACGGGGGAGACTCGATGTCCGAATAATGCCGACTGCGTGGCACGAAGATGCTCGAGCTCGATAGATTCGAGCGAACGAAGACTGCCAAGTGCTCGGCGCGAATACGGGCGAGTGCGAGCGAGGGAGAGACCGAGTTCCTCTCCGATTGGTTACGCGCGACAAGGAAGCCGGCGCGGAGTTACCAACACGTAATGGCGGATAGCGGAGAACTGTTCAAAATGGTGCTAGGGCCACGTGGGAAATTTTGCAAATTTTCCGAACACTTTCACTGGCACTGTGCACTTTCCAAATGTATGTATTCCAGGTTCGTTTTTCATTCCACTCACGATCGCGATGGTCCTGTTACGGTCGCCAAATGTTAATGGAACGAATTGCTCGTTGCTTGGAAAATCAGGACCGAAAACACGCGTGATGGAGAGAAATGAAGAATTTTAATATTTATCAACCAACTTAACTTTATTGTTCATTTTCATACAATGAATCGGACACCGATCCGCATTGCGAGGACCGACAGTATTTCCTTCGCGTTTTTTGACGGTGTTTCGAACAAAATGCGTTCGACGACGAAAATGCATGCGAAAAGCGAACGCGTCGTGTCGATAACTGGGGAAAAACGTGTGAAAAAGCGAGGACCGTCACACTCGTTCAATTGCTGAAGCGAGACTGACTGAGTGGGGAGTTTGATTTGCGAGTCCCGAACTTTCACAATCGCGTAGATTGAACAAACGTGGCAATTAAGCAAATTTTCGAAATGCGCGCAGAATTTCGAGCCATACGCAACAAAAATTATTACATTGTTTAAGTTATTTATTTATTTATCACTTATATCGTGCCAATTCTTTAAATTACTATTCAATATAATTTAAAAAAATTATTAAAATAAAAAAAAAATTTTTTTAATTAAAAAAAAAAGGGACGCGATCCACCGTTTGCGACTCAACGTGTAATACAAGCCGGACATTTAGACCACTTAGCTACAGAGAACTAGTTTCTATTTAAATCCAGAAATTGTATTTAAATTTCTGCTCGCAGTCATTTGTTTTAAACTCCTCGCCGTGCTCCCCTCGCTAGCGTCCACACGGCGATCCCTCTACTTCCATGTTCCCCGGGAACCCCGTTCCCCTCTCGAGTACCAACAAGCTTCAGCGCCGGCGAAGGCAACCGAACGACTATATGGGAGGTGAGGGGTGCAGGCGGTACAATCGTTGAAACGGCAACGTCGCTACGAGGCGCCTTCCCAATGATGCTCTGTTTTACCCCTGCAGCATCTGATTTACCCGATGTACCACCTTTTCGATACGTAGTTCCCGATAAATCTAATCCAACGCGAGATTGAATTCCACCAAATCTGTCTCGTGTAAATCAGGGAACTGAGCCCTACTAATCTCTGTCTACTGCGTACAACAAATAACGTTGAAAACTCAGCAGTGCAAAATTAATTGTTCACAAAAAATTGTCAGCAAAATGAATAGGTTGTTAGAGGAATTTATATTGCTGGACGGTTGGAGACAAAGGATAGAGAGATTTATTACCCCTCCCCCTCCGCCAGCGTTATAACACAATGAAATCTGTAAGGCAAATCTCAACATTCAGTGGGTGCGTCTGGAACTAAGCGACTACCATATGCCGACATCATATGCTCAATTTTGGATGTTAATATTGTCTGAAAAACTAGTCGCTTTGCACGAAAAATTGATGTATTTTATGATTTTTTAATTACAATTTCAAGCAACTTCTTTTACAATGTAAGAATGAAGAAAAATTCCATTTAAATTCGCGAAGAATACGTATAGAAAATTATAGTTTTCATTACTATATAAATGAAATTGAACATTTTCCTGTAAAACAATAAGAAACTGCACTTTGTTTTCCAGAGCGAATAATAACCATCAATGTTGTATGTTGAAAAACTAAGATAAATCGCGATATGTATATTTTTTTATAATGGAAACTCAGCCATAATGCCAACATTTGCAATAAAAATTATGGATTGCATAAAATAAAAAAATATTATTAGCAAAAGTTGTATAGTATCATGAAGGTTCATGCATTTTATTTGTTATGAATAGTTATTCACTGGTTACTTGGAGAATAACCTTGAATTTTTTATGAACCCTTATTTTTTATTATGTAAAATACAAAATATATGGTGGCCTTTACGTAACCTACAGCGAACTGTTAAAGGTAAAATTGGATAAACCACCTTGTGGTCCTCTCGGTACCATACCCTGTAATACTTTTGATACAATGTAATACCCACCTTTTAAGTGAGGTGTACTGGTAGAGTGGAACATTTTGTACTTCTATATATGTATTTTTATAACCAAATTAGTTGCTTATTATTCCATGAAACTTGTTACGGAAAGAATCGATATTTTATCCACTGCGGTACCCGGCGTAGGTTTTTTCCCACAGAGGTGGTTTTCCCTACGCCATTGCACACCCGAATGGGGGTACCTCTCAAAATGAAGCAGGCCTGTTAGGTAAATTATGTAAAAGGCTCTTCAAAATGGTGACGATTTCGATATAATTATTTGTATTTCGAATATTATAATATCGATTAGTAACATGATGATTTAGTCCATTTAAATGCTCGATAAATTGAAAGGTCGAACTAAGATGTGAAAAAGTGACGATCGGTTTTTTCAGTATGTTTTCGGACGTCGACGGTTTAGGAAGCGCGTCGCAATCGGGTCGTCACCGCGAGATCGGAATAAATTTAAACCATTAATTGTCGACCGATCAAATCGAGACTTTTATTTAAAGCCCTTCCACCAGTCGTTTACAAAACTCATATTAAGATATTCCAAATAACAACGTTACTAAAAAAGAGAATTATAAATATTCAAGTTATAGATTAGAACCATCGTTTAGCTAAAAGTACAGTTGTTACTTACGATTTTAAATATAATTAAAACAACAAATTAATGGTGTGCTTAACAAAAATGTCGTATGAGGTATACTATAAACTTGCAGTATAATTCTGGAATGTGCCGCCTCTTGGCCTAATCACCAATTTCTATGATTTTTTACATTGAAGAATATTTCTGCGTGTGTCGTCCTTTCCAAATGTCATTATACCCCCCCCCTCCCCTGTTTTAAAATACCTAAATGTAAATACGATAGTCATGCGGACTGATTACAGCACGTTTTGTATCGTCGTAAAATATTGACATAAATATTTCGTTGCCAGCACATAAAAATATAAAATGGTTAAAGAATACATTTGCACAGTAGTTAAACAAAATATTTTACTTTAGAAAAATAAAAATGTTAAAATGTTTTATGAATCTGTTTTTCATGAATATTTCAGGATTTCAAGACAATCGTTAAGATCTAGATCAAGTCCGCTGCTGGAGATAGACATCGATTTTGGACAATTTTGGAGAATCGGTTTAATCTAAAGCACAGAGATGCTTCTCCTAATTTCGTAAAAAATTACTCTAATGTAATAAAACCATCACTTTCATCACTTAAAATAACCATCGTACATATAAATAATGCCTCTGTGCCTCTTATAATAAATATGTATTCAATCAATCAATCTCTCTCCCCTTTTCCCTCTCTCTCTCTCTCTCTCTCTCTCTCTCTCTCTCTCTCTCTCTCTTCCTCTGACCGCACCTATCTCATTCTACCTCCCTCTCTCTACCTTCCTCTTTCTGCCTTTACTCTGTTGAATTTTATATAAGAAAATTCGGTCTGCTTTTGAAAACACTTTACTACATCGCTGTTTTTACCACACGTCGTTTATGCTTGCATTACCTTATTTGACCAATCCTGTAAATTAAACCTGGTACTTCAAAGAGCGATCAATGGATGCATTCGGTTCGTTTTTTATGCGCACACAGATGACAACATAACCCCTTACCGAGTAAAACTAAACTGGCTTACTGTCACATGTAGAAGGAAAAGCTTCCATAGGAGTACCAGCGCCGGATTTATGACCTGTGGGCCCCTGGGCTGAACCTGTGGTGCGGGCCCCTTATCCCCCGTTGCAAAATAAAATATATAAAAAAGGTAAAAATTTGTAAAAAAATGAATTTCGGATATGTTTTACAAGTGTTAACGTTGTTTTACGTTTCTGTATTAATTTGTTTACATTTTACACATATATAATTTTTTTATGTATATATTTTCCTATAAACCTCGTCTTGGCCAGAAAAAGTTTTCACATTTATAACGAAAAGTACTAAACTTTGCTATCAACAATTCCACGCGTTAAAAATAAAAATAAAGTTTAGATTCATGACTAAGATATCAGATAAAAATAAAGATAAAATGATTATTTCAATTGTTAAAAATGTTTAGTCAACATAGAAAATAAAAGCATACTTTCCGACTACATAGGTTTGCGCCGACATTTCATGGCTATAAAACTACTTATAATATCTTCAAAACTGATTTGTCTTAAAATATCACTTTCTATGCTGAGTAATACCAAACAGTTGAGCCTGTCTTCTAACATGGAGGTTCGAAGTCTATTTTTAACTAACTTCAATTTCGAAAATGACCTTTCTCCGCTGCTGTTTGTGACCATAAGTGTCAAGTACATCCTTAAAGCAATCTCGACATTAGGAAAGCAGTCTTTGGCGTTTTTTTCTAAGAGTAACTTGTACATCCATCTTTCCTGACTTACTACTTCTTCTTTCTTGTCGTTACCTTGTATGTACTCGTGGTAAAATGCCTTAAACTGAATCAATTCAGTTCCCAATTGATCGTCTAAGTCATTGTGATAAATGTTTACTAAATTATCAGCTGCATCAATTATTTCTTTAGTAGACATTTTATCTAACTTGTTGAGAAAACCAAAACGGCTATCAACGGTTTTATATCCCTGAATCCTCTGTTGCAATGAACACAGAAATTGATCTATGACCGGAAGAAAACTCTGGGTTCTAAACTTTTCTGATGGGCTTAGCTCAACTTCTGGTGCTTGGGGACAGTTAAGAGGTGCCAAACGTACATTTATCTTGCGTTTGCGCTGTGTTTCACCCATATACTCAGTGCAATCTGCTAACTCGGCTGCTTTCAACTCGTATTCTTTAAAGCTATCACGTTTTGTTTCTATGAAATGTGTTAGTGATGTTAGTAACGATACGGCTGTATTTAGGTCTAATTCAGGGCTCTGAAGAGTTTTGCTAATCTTGTTGATTTGTTCTAAGATATCATTCCAAAATACTGTGTAAATTCCTATTTCTAACATTGACATTTTGTTATACAGACCATCAGCAGTAAGGCGTGATTTTCCTGGCTCTTGTTCATCTTCTGAAATTTTTAAAAGTGCATCTTTTATTTCTCTATAACCTACTGTGACTGCTTTTGAAGCATCTGCTCGGCATGACCAACGTAGTGTTGTTGTCCTTTTTGAATTGTTAATAATAAAATAAAAGGTAATGTAGATGCAATATTTTCAAATTATGAATATAACACTATTTCATATAATCGGTCAATTACTGAGTTCGTAATTTTTTAAAACGCTTCCAAAAAATTTTTGCGCGGGTCCCTTTGTGGTGCGGGCCCCTGGGCTGCAGCCCATATAGCCCATGCTTAAATCCGGCACTGAGGAGTACGCTCCTCCATAGTTGACCGACAGATTTGTCACAACCGTTGATTTACCGGATCTCAGGCAGAAGATTACCTCGTATGGCTCATCCTGTAATACTCCAAATATATAACACTACTACCTGCCAGAATTCATTCACGATTATCGCACATGACTGCATACTTTTCTTTTGATCACGCTTCAGCTACTATCTTAATATCCACGGGGTTAAAAGTCTACACTGTTGATCTATAGAACCGAATCGAACCCGAAAGTTTCGCCCTCTAGGACGAAGCTCGATTTCGCGCCCGGAGTGTTAAAAATGTTATTTATTATTATTTCGGCTTATATATGGTGAGGGTCGAAGTTTTTAAAATACTCATTTTCACTTTTTGCACATATAAGGAAACCCCTCCTCCACTCCCCTTCTTTCCTACCTAAGTTACATAGGGAATTTTATCATAAGCGCCACTCTTTCTTCCAGTTTCTGGTTATTTTACATTGTGAATATTCTCGTAAGTGCAAATTTTCACTCACAAACTACAATATGAACTCATTTTATATTGTATAACTACAAGCTGTTAGTAAACGAACGAGTACTAACCCTTTCCCTGTGAAGACCAAAAATTCGAAAATGGGCTCAAAATGTTGCGGTGTTTCCGGCTAATTTGTGTAGATATGGATGTTTAGGTTTTCGAAGACGCTGATTACGAATTTAGAGTCAGTTTTCAAACACTCAAAATGGCGGATCCAATATACATTTTTTTTAATTTAAGCCGCTATGTTGAATTTTCTGTTTAGAGTTTTAAAAATGTATCCTCAAATTCAGATTCAACGATTCAACATACCCAATAAAACTTAACTCTGGTGTATATCTGTTTCTTTATTCTCTATTTATTCATTCTTTTATAATTACGTGTATAATTAAAAATGTTTTAAAATTGTCCGATTTTGAGCAGCCATATTGGTTTATACTTTTATATTTTCGGAATTTAACCTAAAATTTTGATCCAGCGATTCAAAATACCTAATAAAACATAACGCTGGTGTATATCTGTATGTTTATTCTCTCCCAACGCGCGCGAAGGACCCAAATGTTGCTAAAACGTTTTTAGATTGTTCCAGAAACGTTCCTAAAACGTTAAATGTCTGCAACATGGATGAAACGTTTATAAAACGTTCCGTATAAGTTGCAGACATTTAACGTTTTAGGAACGTTTCACGAACGTTCTAAAAACGTTTTAGAAACATTCGGGACTTTCGTGCCCGTTGGGCTGTTTATTAAGTCTTTTATAACCACGTGTATAACCGTAGTCGACACTGGGAGCCCACCTACACTAGTTAACTACGTGTATACACCTAGTCCACAGCGAATAAGCTCGTCACAGGGACGAAGTTTCTGAGCGAGCGAAGCGAGCTATCACGCCAACGTATCGGTTTAGTTTATTTGTCTATATTCTTTTCGTTCTTGTTCATTTTATATACATCATCGTTGTTATTTCCGTTTTATTGCTTTTATTGCTGCAGATTTTTCATTTTTCATAAGGTTCCGACGTTATTAAAATTTACTTGCGATCCATGACATATGTCCAATGACAATTATGAAAGACATATGTGCTTTTAGAAATAAGGCCTTTTGCGGATCCTCTGAAGCACGCCTTTCTCCTGAAAAGGACTGATATCTAGTCTGGGGTCGGTAACTTAACCAACACAATAGATTCAATAACGCTACATGTTCAATACATTAATTTATCATTCTATATTAGTTACGAAATAAGTCCAGCGTTGTAAGCTGATACTCGCCCAAGCACAAATCCACCGCACCTCATTTAGGTCATCGACCTTAACCCCCTTTAACCCCATCGTTGTTAAGCAAATCATCACATATTTGTAATATAACCATCTTTCACACTGGGTACATCTTTCGCAAGGGTACGTGGATTTCGTAGTTTCCATAGCGCTTAAACTACATTACTATAGTAGTTTAAGTGCCCTAAGAGCACCAAACCTTGCAGTAAGATTAAATAAGCTTGACTTAAGTTTGATAATCTTACTGCAACCTTAATTAACTTTTTCATAAGGATCGGTGCTGTTAGGGTACGACTCACGGATGACATACGTGCAGAATGATCTTGGGGATGTCACGCATACTATAAGTTTTGTTCGACTTCTTAAAAGCTTTCGACTCTGAACCATTCTATAATCCTATCATGCCTTCGTGATATTGGATTTAAGCAAATATGTTGACATGGCTACACTCCTTTCTCATCAATTGCTCACATTCTATTATCGGCTTAGGCAGCTTGACATAAGACCCAGAGTACACAGCATCAGGTGTGCCCCAAGGCTGGAGCGGTACCCCGAGTAAACATTTGCCTCCGGATCGAATCCGATACCGATCCGGGACCCTTATCTCGGTTGAATTTCAGATCCGTGTCAGATCAGGGTTGTAACGCTGCCGCACATCCGTAACGGATCCGGAGTCCCGGACGTCCGGCAATCCTGATCCGTTCCTGACATGATTCGGATTTGAATCGACAGTAACGTTCAATAAGGTGTAAATACGGAAAACTGTTCAAATTTGCTTAAAACTTATTGCTGACGACTTACTTAAACACATTTTTATTTATTCCCAGACAGCCAGATCTGCTGCATATTTCCGCATATAAGGGAAAAATCAGGCGGAAGATATGTCGGCAGAACTACGGAATATGCGTCATCACATATACAGCAAATTTGCTGGAAATTCTCACCTGCCGACTAGTCTGCGACGATTCTGACGCATTTCTGCGGAAGAGATTAAAAGGGTCGGCGAAGGGATTAAAGACGCATACAAACACGGTAGCCGCGTCGGTGAACCCCCACACATGTGCACGCATGCATGCTCGAGGCAAGCGCGATAGGGGGCGATCGGCGTGACCAGGAGAGAGGGGGCGAACAGGAGTAGAGAGGTGACGGACGCAGCCATTTTCTCTCGTTTATCAAGTATCGAAACTATTGAATCGAAAAGATGCGGCAGCGGCATACCCAAAAAACGTGTAAAAAATTTGAATTTTTGAGCAAGTCAGCGCAAAACTTGTTTCTTTCGGAAATCCTGAAGAATTAATTTAAGTTTTAATAAAATAACCTCCTAGCAATAAAAACTATTTATAATAATCATAAATTACGTCCAATTTGTCACAGTTATAACGTCTATATTAGACTATAGACGAAACTCCAATTCTGTGAAACTGTGTAGATTGTGTGCAGCATTAAAAACAGTTGAAATTAAAAAAAAATGCAGTTGCGATTAAAAATTGTAATTGTAAAAAAATGTAATAAGTTCGAAGTATTTGTGGAACTATATTCGGAGTTTTAAAAACGATAAATTTAAAATTTTATTAACAGATTAAATGTATTTAGTTCCAAGTCTATTTCTTCTTACGGTGTCATAGTATTATCCGAAACCTGGTTACATGCAGTTACGGATGAAGTTAATGTTGTCCCTGTAAAAATGTCTGCAAACTTGGATACGAATCTCATTATAGAAATCGCGCAAAATGATGTTCTCGAAGAATGGGGTTCACCAGTAAAATTTTTGTATTATTTTTTATTATTTTAAATAATAATTTAGGTCATAAATAACACAAATAAAATCTAAAAAACAATTAATTCATTAATTTGGGTATTTTATTTGTCAATTAAAAACTCTTCTGTTTGAAAGCGCGTCAGTTTCATATGACATCACTATGCGGGTTCGGCTGTCAACTAATCCCGTTCGCATATTCTGCTGTGCCTTGTATGTCATGTTTAATCACAATAGTTTGTTTGCTTCAAAGTTTTTATTATGGAAAAAAGGGACATAAGACCTGCTGATTAGACCCATACACTTTATTATGCCGTTATTTGCGTTTTCTTAATTGCAAAAATAGCTTTAAAATCTATGTATACATTATGTATAGGTAACATTTATCAGCTACAAGGATGCACCTTTGGACGAACGTCGTGACGTTACTGTTTGTCGTCTCGTGCATGTATATTGAACCTATTTGTAAAATAGCAGAACTTTGTCCATAATACATGTTTGCTTGTTCGGTTTTAAAATTTCGGAGCAAACTTTTGAGGTTAAATATGACATAAATGCAGAGTATAGAATATTCGAACGGAATTGGTTGACGGCCGAACCCGCATAGTGACGTCACACGAAACTGTTTTTAGTTTTTTAATTGGCAAATAAAATACTCAAATTAATAAATTAATTTTTTTCTGTTTTATTTGTGTTATTTATAACCTAAATTATTATTTAAAACAATAAAAAATAATACAAAAATTTTACTGGTGAACCCTTTGAGAACATCATTTTGCGTGATTTCTATAATGAGATTCGTATCCAAGTTTGCATTTATATAGGGACAACATTAACTTCATCCGTAACTGCATGTAACCAGGTTTCGGATAATACTATGACACCGTAAGAAGAAATAGACTTGGTACTAAATACATTTAATCTGTTAATAAAATTTTAAATTTATCGTTTTTAAAACTCCGAATATAGTTCCACAAATACTTCGAACTTATTACATTTTTTTACAATTACAATTTTTAATCGCAACTGCATTTTTTTAATTTCAACTGTTTTTAATGCTGCACACAATCTACACACTTTCACAGAATTGGAGTTTCGTCTATAGTCTAATATAGACGTTATAACCGTGACAAATGGGACGTAAGTTATGATTATTATAAATATTTTTTATTGCTAGGAGGTTATTTTAAAAAAACTTAAATTAATTCTTCAGGATTTCCGAAAGAAACAAGTTTTGCGCTGACTTGCTCAAAAATTCAAATTTTTTACACGTTTTTCGGCGTTTGCGTGGAAAAATTAATAATGGTGGCATGAAATCTCCAGCAGCAGAGAAACATATTTCAGCCGTCACTGTCTGGCCTCGTTCTGCAGATGAGATAACACCAACTTGACGTTTACCTCGAAGTGCAACAACTTTACTCACGCATTTAGTTTTTATTGCTAGGAGGTTATTTTAAAAAAACTTAAATTAATTCTTCAGGATTTCCGAAAGAAACAAGTTTTGCGCTGACTTGCTCAAAAATTCAAATTTTTTACACGTTTTTCGGGTAGGGGAGACCGGGGCGGAACGGGACAGGTTAGCTTTTCAATATAATTAAAGCGTCATCTGTTGAAAGTTTTGAGAATGTAAAATGTTTTCTAAATAGTACGAACCTTCAGCTGTCATTATCAGTATACGGTTTATTTTATCGCGAAGAAATATTAAAATTAAAAATGAAACACGAAAAAAAATCATTTGTCCCGTCGTGCCCCGGACCCGGGGCGGAATGGGACACTCCCCGGGGTGAGATGGGACAAGGTTTTTGACAGGTAAACGAGATAGGTTATGTCACAGGTTATTGAAAAGAGAATTACTATGTTAATTGCTTAATATTTTCATGCTATTACAGGTATTTTTTATAATATATTATATGATTATGGATAATAAATACTGAACAAAACATTTTTTGGTTATTTTGTACTTTTAATCACATTTTGCAATGAAACACATCATACATACATTTTTACGTTTATCACATATTTTGATTATCACATTTGTCTGTTACTAATCTAGTTCTAATCAGTCTTATAATTTGTCTCATGTTATCAGTCTTTCATCTTACGAACTTTTAAAGAATTTGTAAATTGTTGGTAGCTGTGATTCTGTTTGTCGTTTCTTTGGATTACTTGATTGAGAGGTCGTAGTAAATGACTTATTTGTCTGATGCATTGCTGGAATTGCTTGTTTCGTTTCGTGACATTGCGCAGGCTCTTTTGAAATAAATTTTGCCATTTCTTGATATTGTGGTGATATGCAAATCGTTTGTTCCTGCGAATTGTTCGATTGAGATGTTACAGTACATGGTTTGTGCCTCTGCGATGGTAGAATTGATGGTTTCATCGGACGAGATTGCATAAATGGCGCTGAAGCCATTTGCATCGGCATTTCCGGATACTTCACTGGTAAGTAATTTACAAAATTTAATGGGACTTGAACCATTACATTATTTTGTGTTAGAGCTGGAGCTTGTGTACAAATCTTTTCTGTTTTCTTTCTTGGCTTTTTCGCTTTTGATTTGCCTAAAAGTAAATTTTCCTTGTATTCGACCGTTGAGATTATAGCAGTTTGTCCATTTCTGCCATTTCCTTTCGTCGTCTTTGCAATGCTGTTTTTCAAGGTTACATCTTTTTTTGATTGACCTTTCTCAATAACCGAATGCTCTATACTATTGGCAATTACAGGTAAATCTAATTCTAGCATATTATTGTCAGAATTATTAAGTTGAGAAACTACATTTGAAGTCGCATCAAGTTCAATTGGTATCAACTGTGTTTCAGACAAATTGTCGCGTTCAGAATTGTTTGATTGTCTCTAATTTGAATCTTGATTATCAGTGACTGTAGATACTGTACCATCTAGTTCTTGTCTAATATTATTAATAAGATTTATAGTTGTCATAGAAGTTTCAGGATTATTGACATTATTAAACGAAGTGGATGGAGAAAAATCAGCATTGTTAAAAATGTTTGGATTAAAAGGCCAAATTCCAGTTTTCTCAAAACCACTTTTTGCTGTGGCGATTACTGCGGCTTGTTCAAAAGCTCTACCGAAAAGAAGAAAGATGTTTTTCATTGTAACCACACGCCCGGAATGTCCTCGCAGCCATTTTTGCACTTCTTTGCTATAAAACGTGCTGAGCGGTTTCATAAATGCAACATCTAGTGGCTGCAGTTTATGTGTAGTGTGGGATGGAAGACAAAGAATTATTACACTTTGCTCCAATGCGAGATCAATAACTTCAATATTTTTTGTGTGCGTTACATGTCCATCAAGCAATAAAAGGACAGGGTTTTCCTTAGTACATTTCGAGAAAACGATAAACTCCTTAAACCATTTTACGAAAATATCCGAGTCTATCCAGCCGCTCTCGTTAAAAGCAGCCCAAGAACCAGCTGGCTTTCCTTCAAGGAATTCTGAATTCTGGCGTTTGCGTGGAAAAATTAATAATGGTGGCATGAAATCTCCAGCAGCAGAGAAACATATTTCAGCCGTCACTGTCTGGCCTCGTTCTGCAGATGAGATAACACCAACTTGACGTTTACCTCGAAGTGCAACAACTTTACTCACGCATTTTGGCACAACGCTAACTCCAGTTTCGTCTACATTGAAAATTTGCTTTGCTGAGAGGTTATTTTTCTCGTAAATATCCTCCAGAAGAGAAAAATTTTTGTCAATATTTTCTCTACTAAAGCTTCGTACTCGGTTTGCTGAAGTATTTTCAGGTTTTCGCAGAGAAAGTTGCGGATTTGTTTTCATAAATGAGCTAAACCAATCTTCTCCAGCTAATTCTTTCTCAACGTTAAAATTGTTGGGAAGGTTGAGTCTTTTAGCCATTTGGAAAGCGATACTTCTGATGTCACTTGGAGTTAATCCGTACATCTTTCCTTCCATGAAAAGAATATATCGACATAAGTCACTTTCTTGAGCTTTAGAAAATACACTTCTAAATCCTAGTCCTGAAATAAAATAAAAAATTTCAGTAAAGGATATAAATTATATCTGTATAAAATATTTAAATATAACATGAAATCATTATTTTAATGTAAAAATTGTTAATTTGTGTTCAAAATTTGAAAAATATATCTATTCATTTACTTTATTAATTTAACAATATATGTATATATTTAATATAATATTGGCATTACAAAATGATACGATTTTAATATTTACCTGATTTTTCGGCAATTTGTTCAACGGTTAAATTAGGTACAATTTTATGTTTTTGTACTCTTCGTTCTAATGTACTTTTCGGTACATCATGAGTTTCTGCAGCTTTTCTTAAACTTTCGCCATTTTCCACCATTAAAATAGCGCGAGCCATTGCCTCTTCTGACCATGATTGTCGATCACTCTTTTTTTTGTAGCTTCTAACCATAATTCATCTTGCCCCAAACAGTGTCCCATTTTGCCCCAAATAAAATTTTTCGTTTAAATTATTGTATCATTTATTTAGATGCGAATTATATGCAAAATAAGTACATGAAATTGAAGTTCATTTAATAAGCTTCGCATTAAGCATTCTCAAAAATAAATTTCTTTATATTTTCACCAATTAATAGTCCTTTAAAAACACCCTAAAATAACAAAATATTAACCTTAAAATTTCAAACACATTTTGCGAGTTAATTATTTGGCGCTTTGTATATGTTTCTTTTTATAGAACTACGATTTTAGTTACATTAACTATTTCTAAAAAGAACAAGTTTGAAAATGCCGTCATTTTCAAGAAAATTGAGTGTCCCGTCGTACCCCGGTGTCCCGTTCCGCCCCGGTCTCCCCTATGCCGCTGCCGCATCTTTTCGATTCAATAGTTTCGATACTTGATAAACGAGAGAAAATGGATGCGTCCGTCACCTCTCTTCTCCTGTTCGCCCCCTCTCTCCTGGTCACGCCGACCACCGCCTATCGCGCTTGCCTCGAGCATGCATGCGTACACATGTGTGGGGGATCACCGACGCGGCTTCCATGTTTGTATGCGTCTTTAATCCCTTCGCCGACGCTTTTAATCTCTTCCGCAGAAATGCGTCAGAATCGCCGCAGACTAGTCGGCAGGTGAGAATTTCCGCACGGAGAGAATATTTGAATGATTTTACGTCAACTAGTTACAAGGTAAATGCCCCAATGCCTCTTCGAGGCAAAAGCCAAGGTAGCGCCGCGGCAAGGAGGGGATGGAATGAAAAAAAAAAGAAGGGATGGTGCCATCCCCTCCTTTCCGCGACGCTACCTCGGCGATTTGGCGGATTTTACGTTGATCGGTCGAGGCGTGAGAAGTCGATCGTCGGGGCCTGATGCCTCGATATGCTATCGACGCGGTGCGCCTCGAATATCAACCGCTTTTGCCTCGAAGAGGCATTGGGGCTATTTACCTTGTAACTAGTTGACGTAAAATCATTCAAATATTCTCTCCGTGCAGCAAATTTACTGTATATGTGATGACGCATATTCCATAGTTCTGCCGACATATCTTCCGCCTGACTTTTCCCCTTATATGCGGCAATATGCAGCTAGCTGGTTGTCTGTTCCGTTTCCAGATACACGGGACAAATCCATTCTCAATATTGCCAACATGGTTCGGGCAGAGAAATCAAGAGCGCAAAAAGAAAAGAAAGAAATCGACAAAGAAATCGAAGAAGAGATTATGAAAGTAAGGAATTATATATATATAAACAAGAAACTATGTTCAATACACAACGGGTAGCGTTGATACAGAACTTACAAATAAATAACATGAAATAATTGATATTAATTATTACCTCTATTAAATACAGCTTTAAAAAATTAGAAAAAATTATTTATTTAGTAATGTTTGACGTGGAAATCGGTAGTGCTACAATAAAAAACATAAAAAATTTGTTTGACCATAAAAAATTGAATTCTGTCAAACTTGACCGTAATTACTTAGAAAATGTGTTTTTATGTTCACCCTATTTTTTTTTCTTATTTTTAAATTAATTTTTAAAAATATAAAAGCATTTTTTCGCGTTAAAATTTGTGATTCAAAAGAATTATTTCTCACGTAATTTTGGTTTTGAAATTCAGTGGTACTATAAAGAAAAACGTAAAAAGTTGTTGGAGCCATAAAAAAAATGTTTTCACCTATAACAAACTTTTTTTTATGTTACAATTTATGGGTTAACGAAATTTTTTGTTCTCTTTATTTTAGCACCACTGAATTCCACGTCAAAAACAACTAAACAAATAATTTTTTGAAATGTTTTAGAGGTGTATATCATAGAGTTAATTTTGTTGTAGAACCCTCCCCTTAACTATTCGAGAAATAACAAAAAATGATAGGAACAATTACGTATTTTGCGGCGTTCAAATTTTTTTTTTGGAGAATTTTATACCCTCGACAGGTGTTTTTTTTTGACAGAAAAGATTCAAAAAAATTTCTGGAGATGTATTTTGAACTATGTCAACTATTCGAAAAAAAAGAAAAGAAAATTCCGCTACAATATTTTCTTTTACAATTGTACCTCCACCACCGGCATCGCAGAGATTTGAAAATATTTTTTGCCATTTATGAGGTCAATATATTGTATGGTTTCTGAAAAAAAATTACATGTAGCAAAAAAAATTTCTTCCCTTTGACTCCAACGTTACAAACCTGGGATACATAAGTCAGAACAAATATGAAGGTTGCTTAAAAGAACAAAATATATGTAACATTATCCAAAAATTGTATTTGTATAAAATTTATTCGTAAAACTATAAAATTCTTAAAAACTTTTTGATTACATATTAATTTCATTAATTAATCACAATTTTAGTTCCATCATTTTTATTAGAAAACGGCTATGAACTGCAAGATTCACATGTAATGAATTTTGCCAGTCTGGATTGGAAATTCACATCAAATAAGAGTAAAATCAGGGTCCTTCATTGCAATTTCCCCAACTAATGTAATTATCCTATGTTAAGCGTATGTAACCATCGTGCCTACGATAATCGTGATAAAATTACATTTCAATTTTTCACACCGTACGTAGTAAAAATAAACAGTATATAACGACGCTGAAGCTAGCAGCCGCGAGTCAGCAGCCAAATGACGCGAGCCCAGAGGCGAAATGCGGGTGAGGCCCCGATAAAAAATTCAACCAAACCTAATCCTTTAAAATGTTAACATTCTACAGGCACCTTAGAAATCGTATTCACAGTAAGACATATTTTGCAGAAATACTACTAACAATGATCAATATTGTTTTAGCAGTTTTTGTTTATACCAATTTCTGTAAAAACGCAAGTACTGGGATAGGAAATCATTTATAAAGTTTCAAACTTTACTAAAATATCAGAGAGCTGGATAAACGATGAATAGTGTTTCAAAACCATTCGCGACTACCATCAATGTTAAAATTAATATTTGTGGAAATTTGTATAAACAATATTAATTTTAACATTCTTTCAAGTCGGGAATGGTTCCGAAACCATGTCCATTATGTTTTTAGCCCTCTTCCAGATATTTCAGTAAAGTTTTCAATTTATAAACAATTTCCTTTAGAAGTTATTGGATAGTTATTGAAATTTGTATAAACAATATGAATTTCATTAGTGTTGCTAGTCGTGAATTGTTTTATAACCCGGTTCATCGCAGTTCTAGCCCTCTTCCTCATATTTCAGTAAAGTAAACCGTACAAACAATTTCCTGTGTAAGTTTTTGCGCTTTTCCAGAAATTGATGCAAAATATATCCACTAAAACAATATTAACCATTGTTACTACTATTTATTAAACATATTTGTTACTGCTTATACGATTTCTAAGTTGCCTGCAGAATTGTAACGTTTTAAAAGATTGTGTTATGCTGATTTTTTTTGTCGGGGCTCCACCCGCATTTCGCCCCTGGGCGCGCGTCATTTGGCTGCTCTTGGCTGAAATATATGCTACTCGCGTCTGCTAGCTTCAGCATCGTCAGTATATAGACTGGATACATAGTAAGTTTTGATATTTTCGTAATTGTTTCAAGTTTATTTATTACTATACCGATTGTCTTGCCAATCTCGTACTTAAAAAAGCCTTGTAACAATTAATCCATATGTTATCATGACACATTATGTTTCAGGGAAAAACAATTTTTGAGGACACAGAATCCGACATTTCTGTTGATGTCGAATGTGAAGAAGAGAACAGAAACACAGAAACGAATGACATAGAAGTAGAAACTGAACAGGAAAAAGACGAAGTGGAAAATGTAGAGAAAGAAGACGAAATTTTAATTGTGGAGGAAAGCATCGAAAGGGAAGAAGAGGAAATTCTGGAGAAAAGCGAAGAAGAGGAAGAACTCGAGCATCCAGGTATTCATAATTTTATACATTTACGCTCTGATCAATTACTAAAAATAGTCGGATATTAATTTAGTAAATAAGTAAAAGCCTAAGTACAAAACTAGGATATGTGGATATGGCAGGTTAAATTTGGAATTCATACGCAATTTCAAAATCTGTATTAATTAAAAGGTTTCAATTGAGTAACAATTATAAAAGCTTTATTTTAAAGATTATAATAAAAATTTTATGGATTTAGCAAGTTAGAGTCCACTTAATGCATTACAATTGCCTGCATACCTCTATATACAGGGTGATCCAAAAGTCCCGGAACAGCAAAATATCTCAGCGGGAGTGCATTTTCGAGGAAAATGTTTCAGACAAAAGTTTCAGGATTTTTCCCTGGCTATTTAATGGCGATATTGAATTTGACCTTGAACATGACCTTGAAGGTTATTTCAAGGTCAAGTTAATTTTTTTAAATGGGAACCCCTATTTTTTTTCATGGATTCTGAAAGAGCGGGAAATTCTACGTCCGAGTATGATATGATCGATTTTTCCGGCAAGGTCATTTCAAGGTGAAACTTAAAACTCCCGTAACGGCGAAATATCTCAGAGGGTGTGCATTTCTTTGGAAATTGTTTCAGACAAAAGTTTAAGGATTTTTCCTGGTCAAATTCTGTGCTACCATTAAATAGCCCGGGAAAAAATCCTTAAACTTTTATCTGAAACAATTTCCAAAGAAATGCACACCCTCTAAGATATTTCGCCGTCACGGGAGTTTTAAGTTTCACCTTGAAATGACCTTGCCGAAAAAAACGGCCATAGCATATTCGGACGTAAAATTTTGTGCTCTTTCCGAATCCGTGAAAAAAAATAGGGGTTCCCATTTAAAAAAATTAACTTGACCTTGAAATAACCTTCAAGGTCATGTTCAAGGTCAAATTCAATATCGCCATTAAATAGCCAGGGAAAAATCCTTAAACTTTTGTCTAAAACATTTTCCCCGAAAATGCACTCCCGCTGAGATATTTTGCTGTTCCGGGACTTTTGGATCACCCTGTATGCAACATCCATGAGCAAGCTCGTAATGTTAGAAAATTTATTGTAGTGACTAAAGAAATGATTGAAGCTGTGGAGAAAGTACTGGAGAACATGAAAGCCCAATACAGAAGGCAGCAGCAACTCCTCAACTGGCCTGCTGAGAAGAAACAAAACAATGAAATAAACCCAAAAAAGAAATCCTCGCAGGTAATATTTATTAATTATATATATATGGGACATTCCGCGTCAACTGAAACAGCGCTTCGAATGGAAATCCTTTCCATGGATTTTAACGTATGAGGGCTCAAAATGTTCGTAATGAAAAGTGCTTTCGAATGGTGAGTGGCATATACGCGATATTTCAAAATGGCTTCCAAATATAGCGACCGAATGCGCGGAAATTGCAACTAAAATTTAAATCCGAGCGAATAAAATCGTTAAACGATATTCGATTCGCCTGAAAGTTAATGTTGGAGAATATATGAGGTCGCTGAATACGAATCTGAACGAATAATTGTAAAAATCAAAATGGCGGATCTAATATGGCCGACAAAAATTGAAATCTTGCTGGATTTTCCTGTACATCGGTATGTTGGGGTTTCTAGAATCGCTGATTACGAATCTGAAGTCTAAATTGTAAAATTCAAAATGGCGGATGTAAGATGGAGTATACAAAAAATCATCGGCAAGAAAAAGAAAAAAGCTCTCTGCGTTTAACAGGGTTGAGACTGTCTCCAAGTGAAAGGACTGAAGCCAGAGGGGCATGCATTTGCGATATCTGAAAATAATGTACTCACAGCAATGAGATACTCAAATTCATCGACACCATTGTCCCTGACAAATTATTCAAGAAAAGGGTCTGATTGGTTTCAAAAGAAAGAGAAAAGTTTTAAACAATAAATAAAAAAGAAAAGTAGAAAGACATAGAAAGACATAGAAAGACAGTAAAAGGTAAAATAACAAATAATACAAAAAAATACAAAACAAAAAACAGAAAAAAAAGAAAAACAAAAAAGAATAGAAAAAAAACAAAATCCAAAAATAAGTAATGCGGGCTTCAGTCCTTTCACTTGGAGACAGTCTCAACCCTGTTAAACGCAGAGAGCTTTTTTCTTTTTCTTGATGATGATTTTTTTGTATACGCCATCTTACATCTGCCATTTTGAATTTTACAATTTAGAGTTCAGATTCGTAATCAGCGATTCTAGAAACCCCAACATACCGATGTACAGGAAAATCCAGCAAGATTTCAATTTTTGTCGGCCATATTAGATCCGTCATTTTGATTTTTACAATTATTCGTTCAGATTCGTATTCAGCGACCTCATATATTCTCCAACATTAACTTTCAGGCGAATCGAATATCGTTTAACGATTTTATTCGCTCGGATTTAAATTTTAGTTGCAATTTCCGCGCATTCGGTCGCTATATTTGGACGCCATTTTGAAATATCGCGTATATGCCACTCACCATTCGAAAGCACTTTTCACTACGAACATTTTGAGCCCTCATACGTTAAAATCCATGGAAAGGATTTCCATTCGAAGCGCTGTTTCAGTTGACGCGGAATGTCCCATTAGGGTGGCCCTTAGAACACCTTAAAAATTTTTTTTTTCGTGCCACCCCTCCATTCGGTTCCAAATACAAAAAAAAAAAAGTACTGCGAAGGCTGCGCGTCCTATCTCAAAGGGAACAGGTGCCGGCAGGGTCGGACTTTTTCCCATTTAAATAACACAGTTTTTTTCGCTTTTTTAGTTATTTTTAAATCAAGTATTCAAAATAAAAAATGTTGGGTAGCACAAGTGTTAATATCTTTTCTTGATACCCTTCTGCGTGTAATGAATCAAGATACAAATTTTTGAAAAATTTTCCGACCGAGATTATGCGTTTTTAAACTTGGTTATTATTAACTGCAAAAGCTGAACTAGTTACAATTATCTCTTTATTCTCCCGTAATTCGTTCTAAAAGTCTTCCTAAAAATCTGAATCACAGATTTTTCCATTCTCTGGCATTATCTGAAAAGAATGCAGCGTGATTGAGTCGAAAATTGTGGGTAAAAGATAAGGTAGATCATTTTGAACAGGTAAGTTTTATTTCATAAAAATCAGGTAAAGGAAATTCAAAGTTACATTCTTCTTTGTAACTCGTGAAAAAATATTCTAATGCTATCGTCATATAAATAATCTTATTCTTTACTTTTTTCTGCATCGATTCATATATTTATTTATGAAAAAAAAAAATTCGCTCGCTAAGATATCGTCTTGTGATAGATCGAGAATTGCATGAAATCTGGAATTGGTCGCTCATTGAATATCGATTTTTCGATAGTATTCTCAGAATTTATAGTATTATATATTTATATAATATATATGTACATGGACCATTTTGATCTCACCACCTCTTTATTTAGTTCAAAATACAAAAAATTTGTGCAAAATTTAAACTTTCCGTCTTAACGGGAAAGGTCGACTTTTTTCTCATTCAAATAAGATTCAAGTTTAACTCAATTTTCTATGTGTTCTTTTGTATGTGCTTCCAAGCCCGTTACAAAAATTGCATATGGTGTTTATTATAATGGAAAATGGAAATACTTTCCAAAAGAACTCTATTAATATTCATATAATAAATATGCAATTTTCGGGAAACAATAATTTTCAATTGAAATCTCCACTATGCCTCTAATTTTTCTATGTCTCTAATTTTTAGTAAGATGTGTTCAAAATATTATTAATAGTTAATAAAACAATTGTGTTATTGTGAAATGAAGGAAATGTTAGTAAAACTGTAGAATCTTGATTAATGTAAAGTTTTGATATTTCTGTTTCGTGCTGATAAATATGAAAACTTTAAATTTTTGATGAATTTCACCTTATTTGTTAAAGTAAAAAAAGAAATAATAAATTGGTACGATCCTTTCATTGCGAAAAGATAATAGCGATCGTGTTCCTCCCGGAGTAATCCAAGTATATTCAACTAATCCAGTATATCTTATATTCCCTCAATAATAGGTGTAAGACGGTGATTCAAGTTTCGCGGTCGAAGTCGAAAATAATGTCTTTCTCCGCTAGAGGCGTTAGTCATACGAACTGTAGTGCGTTCAAGGGAGGCTTGTCTACCGCTTTTAACACTTTTAGCTGAGCCAATCTGACAGTATAACCTCAAAATATCTCCGTGGCAAAGTTAAGAAATCTTCCTGCAGTGTCTTGTTCCATCCACAAGAAGAAGAGTTTTATAGAAAACAACATGTGTTCACAAACAATTTTACGGCAAGATATTTTTCTAATCGGTGATATCGATACTCAAATACATGGTAACAAGTTACCCTCGAGATTGCAAGTATTAAAAGTTCTTTTCTTTAACATGCGATTTGTTAAATTGACCCTACAAGAAAGTGCAGTCCTCGTTATCAGGGAAGTGTTTATTTTCTGAAATAAGGCACGCTTGCCAACACAAAAGGAATCAAAATGTGTAGAAAAGCTGAAGAAACTCTATGATGAGTGGCGTAATCTACAAAAAAGTGCTGGCAAAGATTACAATCTGCAAGCAGAGAAGAATTTTAGCTCAAATATTAGAAATCTCTTTGACATTGCACATGCAAAGCTTGATGAATGTGACGAAGTAGGAAGAACTTTTTTAGCTAATCAGAGGAAAGACGGTCGAATAGGGTACATTAGTGATATTGAAACGGTGTACGACATTCAGGAGGAAGCTCAACTATGCCTGGTGGAAGAGAAAATGTCAGGGAGATCAGTGAGAAATCAACAACAGCTTGCGATTCAAGGTGAATAATATTTTTTATTTCAAATATTGATAACATAACCTCACTAACCCACTAACCTCTGAGAATCACAAAATATTACAATAATTTCAAGACCAAAAATTTTAAAAAGTCGCTCGTAGCTAACTAGCTAACTAACTTTAAACTAATTTTTCTAGATATTTTTGGGTGCGCTATACTCGATGCAATGATTTAGAAAAATGAAAAATATTAATTTTTATTACTTATAATAAATATTTATTTAAAAAAAAGTATGCAATAAGAGACTGAAATTGTGTGTTTACACATCGAAGGGTTTCAAGAAGATCCCGAACATTCTTTTCATTTTCGAGCGTTAATGGGTTAAACAAACATTGACATTTCACTTGATAAAGAATTTCCATGGCTGATTTCAGATTCCACTGTTGAACTGATATCGAGTGTATCTTCTGTGAGCCTTGCGACTGAGAGTATTGTTGAGTCATACTCGAATATCTCATGTAGTGAAGAATTTGAGTTGGAAGCTGATCAACCCCAAGCAAAAAGATCAAAAGGATATTCTTCTGTCATTAATGAAAAAATCGTTGCAGTCCTGGACAAGTGTAAAGTTTCTGACAGAAATGCTGTCCACCTAATCATTGCCATAAATCAGTCATTAAATCATGATGTTAACGCACTAATTGTAAACCGAACATCCATTCAACGCTGCAGAGCGAAATTACGTGAAAAAAGAGCTAAGAATATAAAAGAAAGATTCGAAAATTCTGACCTCAAAGCGACTGTCTTACACTGGGATGGCAAAATACTTCCTAATATACTGAATCGCGAGGTACACGATCGACTGCCAGTTTTAATTACAGATGGCGAGATTGAACAATTATTAGGCATTCCAGAACTCGAAGATGGACGAGGTAAGAGTCAAGCACAAGGAATATACGAAGTAGTTGATGATTGGGGACTTCTTGGAAATATCAAGGCATTGTGCTGTGATACAACTGCGTCCAATTTGGGTCATGTCAATGGTGCCGCTGTACTGATAGAACGAATGTTAGAGAAAAAGCTGCTCTATTTACCATGTCGACGTCACATATATGAACTCGTTTTGAGGAGTGTTTTCGATGAGAAAATGGCTGCTACTTCTAGTCCAAATGTACCTCTCTTTAAGAAGTTTCAATATTCCTGGAAGAGCTTGGATCAAACAAAATATAAACCTGGATTAGAGAATGAAAAATTACGAACGGTGTTGGCAGGTGAGGTGATAAGAATTAACAATTTTGTACAGAAAATGTTAGAAGCCACTCAGCCTAGGGATGACTACAAGGAATTGCTTAACCTCACTAAAATATTTCTTGGAGTAGTACCAGCTGATGAGGTGAAATTTTGTTTTCCCGGGGCCTTCCATCATGCCCGTTGGATGTCGAAAGCCATCTATTGTTTAAAAATTTACGTATTTCGTGAAGAATTCGACTTGACTGAGATAGAAGAGAGGTCGCTCTCCGAAATATGCACTTTTATTATTCTGATTTACGTAGAAGCCTGGTTCACTGCGCCACTCGCACCTCAAGCTCCTAATCACGACCTCCAATTTTTAAAGAAACTTTACGAATATAGATGGATTGATGAGAAAGTTTCTCAAGTTACGCTTAAAAAATTTAAGAACCAGTTGTGGTATATCAGTCCGGAGACGTCGGCCATGGCCCTTTTCGATGAACAGCTGTCGTTTGATGTAAAGAAAAAAATGGTGTCAGAGATGAAAAGAAATGAGGATTTCGATGATAATTATCCTAATCGCATAGACATCGATATAAAACGACCTGAGACGTGGTATTTCAAAGAAATGGATAACTTCGTGACGGCACAAACGTTCAAGTTTTTTGAAAGATTTGAGATCAATCCGAACTTTTTAGATATGGATCCGTCAAAGTGGAGTGATAATCCTAATTACATTGCAGGATTGAAATTGGTCAAATGTTTAGCAGTTGTCAATGACGCTGCAGAGAGAGCCGTTCATTTAATGACTGCTTATAATGACATTTTAACAAAAAGCGAAGTTCAGAAGCAATACATTCTCCAGATATTGACAGAATACAGCAAAAAAATAAAGAATTCTACTAAGCAAGAAGTTATGAAGAATATCTAGTTTAACCTACTATGTTTTATCTTATTCTCATTATTATTTACATTATTTGTTAACCATATTTATACATTCGACAGAGATTTAAATAAAAATAAATTGTTTCTCACTGTAGAAAATTTGATTACACTGACTTTACTATTTACCCGTATTCTTTTAATCAAGACGATATGTTTGCAATTATAAAGTATTACTTGCACTTCCTTCATTTCAGAATACCAAAATTCCCGGGAAAAAATTGATTACATATATAATTATATATAATTTTAGATACAATTATATATGATTATTTATTTATTAACGATCCTGAAGCCATGTCAAAATAATACAAAAGGAATAATGACAGGTAAGTTGAATCGTATGTTTTCAATTATATTATTATATATAATTTGGATACAATTATATATTATAACGGCTTCTTTTTACGGCCAAAATTTATTGGCTTATCGTCCACCGCCCGTGAAGCGGGCTTTGGGGTTTTCTCGGGAAAACCCCGCGCCAGGTGGACGACTCGCTTTTAATCAGCCCGGCTAGCTGGCAATCTCCGGTAGGGCACGAGCTCGCCCAGAGGAGGTCGGCTCCTGCCTCCTTCCGCGCCTGAAAACGGGGACCGCGAAATACCCTACGGCGGCACCGCACTCCGCCCGCATAAGCTACGGAAGGGGTGTAGCAGGAAAACAATAATAATACTAATTATTTTTATTTTTAATTAAAAGGATATTGGGCCTTCTTGCCCTCTCAATTTTATTGTATAAATTTTCAGGTGGCCCACGGCCGACTTACAATTAGTTGTTCACAAAGTTTGCGGTTCGCCTGCTCGCTCCCGACAAAATGGCGTTTCGTCCTCGGTTCGACGGCCGTCTCCGTCCTCATCTTGACGGCAGGTCTCGTCCTCGATATTGACGGCAAGTTTCGGGCTCGACTCGCTCCAGATGTCCGGGTGATCCGGCCCGTTCCCTCTACTCGCGATGACGCGCTCGACACTTGGTTTCGCTTTTCTACCGTTCACGCGACGCTCTCACGTTCGGACTTTCGAAACTTCTCTCCTGAAGGTGTGCTCCCAACTGACTCGCGATCCTTTCTGCTTGAAGGTTGTAAAGCGACTCTCCTTAACGCGATCCTTCCTTCTCGAAGGCTCAAACGCGACGCGACTCTCTCGGCGGCACTCTCCGCGGCCGCGCTTCTCCGTGCGCCGTATCCGGCGGCGCTCGGGCATTTTCGGGGCCGTTCGTATCTGCGACGATCCTACTATCGATCGATGCGAATGATTGTATCACTCCGCGCTCTCGCGACCGCGGCACGACTCCTAGACAAACGTAACGTCCCGTTACAATATAATTATATATTAATAGTGTTTCGAACACATCGTACTCAAAATTAGAGAGGATTAGTGGAGATATCGAATACACCTAAATTTCAACTGAAAACCAACGCATTTACATACGACATATTAATAAAATTCTTTTCGAAAGTATTTCCATTGTTTATGATAATAAACGCCATATGCAATGTTTGCAAAAGGGCTTGGCAGCACATACAAACATACACAAGAATTTGAGTGAAACTTGGATTTAATTTGAATGCAAAAAGAGTGACCCTTCTTTGTAAGTCGGAAATTTCAATGTTTGCACTGATTTTTAATCGTGTTTTGGAATGAAGAGGTGGTAGGGTCAAAATTTCTTTGAAGGTGTTTTAAGAACCACCTGGTCCATGTACAAATAGATTATATAAATATATAATACTGTAAATTGTGGGGATACTGCCGAAAAATCGAGTTTTTATGAAATATTCTATAAGCTACCAATTCTAGATTTCATGCAATTTTCGATAGATAACAATCACAAGACGATATCTTAGCGAGCGAATTTTTTTTTCATAAATAAATATATGAATCGATGCAGAAAAAAGTAAAGAATAAGATTATTTATATGACGATAGCATTAGAATATTTTTTCACGAGTTACAAAGAAGAATGTAACTTTGAATTTCCTTTACCTGATTTTTATGAAATAAAACTTACCTGTTCAAAATGATCTACCTTATCTTTTACCCACAATTTTCGACTCAATCACGCTGCATTCTTTTCAGATAATGCCAGAGAATGGAAAAATCTGTGATTCAGATTTTTAGGAAGACTTTTAGAACGAATTACGGGAGAATAAAGAGATAATTGTAACTAGTTCAGCTTTTGCAGTTAATAATAACCAAGTTTAAAAACGCAAAATCTCGGTCGGAAAATTTTTCAAAAATTTGTATCTTGATTCATTACACGCAGAAGGGTATCAAGAAAAGATATTAACACTTGTGCTACCCAACATTTTTTATTTTGAATACTTGATTTAAAAATAACTAAAAAAGCGAAAAAAAATGTGTTATTTAAATGGGAAAAAGTCCGACCCTGCCGGCACCTGTTCCCTTTGAGATAGGACGCTCAGCCTTCGCAGTACTTTTTTTTTTGTATTTGGAACTGAATGGAGGGGTGGCACGAAAAAAAAAATTTTTAAGGTGTTCCAAGGGCCACCCTAATGTCCCATATACATATCGTGCCTTCTATGTCAACCGAGACACCTTGACATCTGAGACACGGGTATTTCTTTTTTAATGGAATTTGGAAGAGACCTTCTTCGGCATGTTAACTATCAACCACAATTTCTGCAGAATTACTGTTTATTTTGTTTCAAAATGGCGGATAAAAATATCTCAAAAAAACGTGTTTTTCGAAATTTAGTGCTAATCATTATTGTTTGGCTCTAAATAAATAATGATAAACCTTTTAATATGAGTTTGTATTTGTAATCACTTTCTATTAATAATATTAGCAACATATTTGTAATTGTATTACCGGCAACATAGTGATGTAAGATATATTAAATGTCATTACTATAAGAAAAAATACTTAATCCTTGCGTTGACCGCAATATTGACTCCGCCATTATGATTTTTATTTTTTAAAAATAAGTAATTAATAAATAAGAGTTAAAATACTAATGTCGGGTTTATCATTATTTATTTTGGTCCAACGTTAAATGAGCACAAAATGTTCACATTTCGGAGATATTTCAATGCGCCATTTTGAAAGAAAACAAAAAGTAATTATCAAAATATTGTGGATGACTGTTCACATACCAAAGAAGGTATCTACCAAATTTAGTTACCCTTACTTCCGTTTCGATAAGTTTGTAATCAAAGTTTAATTTAATGCAGGTTGAGCTAATACGCAATTCCGGTGTATATTGATCAGTTCCGGCTACGTATATAAGTTAGAAACCGCTGCGGCGGAAAAGTGCGAAATCTGGCCCGTGGAATACTTGACGTATTGATCACTAAAGACAAGCTAAGAACACTGACGGGGAAGTTAATTCCTCTAAACATCCGGACTGCCATCATGGGTAATGATGAAAATATATATATATATATATATATATATCCATTGAATTTTTAATTTTGAGCCTAAAAAAAATGAAAAATTGTTGTTAATTTATGTTATTCGTATGGGTTAGAAGAGTACAAATGCGCGTTATTTATTTCTTTTTTTCATATACATATTTTGTACCATAACATTGACCATACCATATAGTAACCAACGAAATAATTTTTAAAGATTTGATAATGTAATATTACATTTTCGTACACGAACTTAACACTTGGATAATATCTTCATAGATATTCAAATCTACTGTTCACATCTGTGTTAAGGATGATATGCTTCATTTTGATGTGCCATGAAATTATTTAGTGCTTTCAAACAAGTTACGCTTCGATTTAGCTTAGTTTCAAAGGCTGCAAATTTTTTTACTTATGAGACACATCAATTTACGAGACATTATCTTCATTTCTCTAAGAAGAATATTTCACGATTTTCACTTTTACAAAAACAAAATAGCTATTTTTTTGAAAACCAGTAAAAGTACAAAAATGATAAAAATTCATAAATCGTGCTACGATTTTTGTAGTATTTTTTATTTCATTTTAGAAAGCAGGCACCCCTGTTTTGCCTGTAAAAGTAAATCTTCAGGGTGGTCTAAACAAAATTCGGTACTGTTTGAAGGACAGCTATTTTTTTCATGGGGGAATTAGTAACAATAAAATTAGTGAGGTACGTACGAGACTTTCACGATTTTGACTAGTCAGTAACCGTTTTAGTTATGATCGATACTGTTCACCTTGACGAAAGTAAAGTGCGAGTTAAAGATAATCTTTTTTAATGAGTATATGCATTGCAACGTTAACTACATTCATTTATATAAATAGTTGAGTACTTCGAAATTTGAAAAGTCGGTGGATATGCTCATGTATATAAACGATTATACAATATAATGGTGTATTTCAAATATTTTTAGATTATGCAAATAAAAAGAGTTCGGATGAACCACTGTCGATGAAGGCATTTACCAGGGTGATTACGCTGCACTGTGAAGCACTCAGAAATCCTAAACCCTACTCAAAAAAGAACAAAGGACAATCAAATGATGCGGCTCTCATGATAAGCTCAGCGTGTCAAAATATACACGAAAACGAGAGTGCTAAACAGACTGCTTCTAATGACACTGTGAAGGAGGGACGCAGTGAAAATGTGAACAGCGAGTTAGTGACACCGCGTGAAGGAAGCGACATGAATGACAGTGCGAGTGAGAAAAAGAACAGAAAATTTATTGATGATGTCAATGAATCGGAGTGGAAATGCGATGATCTGAATGAGAACGGAAGAGTAGGATGTGTGAATACGAGCAATAAAAATGTTGCCAGTGAGGAACAGAAAAGAAAAGATATAAATGAATCAGGGTGTAAAACAAGGTGACGATATATATGACGATGCTACAGAAAAACGTGACGATGAAAAAAGCACGAAGAGAAAGAAGAAACGAGAAGACATAAAGGGGCATCATAATAAAAAAATATAAACGGCGTAGATTCAATAGTGGTAGCGAAGATGAAAAAAGAGGAAAACAGAAAAACAGGAGTCATCGCCATCGCCACCGTCACCAACACCGCCATAAAAAATAGTAGATTTGATGTAACCTAAAATAAATATTTATTAACCAATCTTGGCAGTCTTTCGATTTTAATTGTAAATACTGACAATTACAAATTTCCAAACTTTGTTCGATTGGAAGATAAATTTTTTTTAGACAATAACTATTTTCATAGCAGTCACTGAGAACACGTCGAAAAAGCGGTCGTAACTTTGATTTATTTCCTAGTTATGGAACACAATCTTTTTTTCATTTTCAGATATAACAGTTTTTAGACATCCGATACTCTGGTGAGATCGTTGCGAGTCGACCGACATCCTCATAATATATCCGCGACTCTTGCCAGACGTCTAAGACCTTTGCGAGACCCTTGCGAGACTTTTCCAAATATTGCCAGACGCCCGAAACTTTAGTACGATCCTGGAAAGACGTCCGATACTTTTACAAGACCTTTGAAAAATCCACGACTTTTAGCATACATCCTAGATGTTTGCAATATCTTTGCGAGATGTCCGCGACTTCGGGCGGACGTTCTAGACTATTGCGGGATCTTTTCGAGACGCCCGTGACTTTTGCCAGACGTACGATACGTTTCCAAGACCCTTTAGCGAGGTCCGCGACCTTTGCCAGACATGCGAGACGTTTGCAAGATCTTTGCGAGACTTCCACGACTACAGACAGAGGTCCGAGACTTTTGCGAGATGTCCGCGACTTTTGCGAGACATCCGCATATATTGCCAGACGTCCGTGACGTCCGAGACTTTTGCCAGACTCTTCCGAGACGTCCGAGACCCCATATACCCCCCAGACGATAGTATTGGAAAATCCAAAATGCGAGACTTTTGCAAGATGTACAAGTGCCAGATGTTTCCGCGACGTTTCTGAGAGGATTTATTTTTACACGGGATATAACAAATGTGATACATAATTCTTATCATAATTCACCTGGTAACCCAGCTAAAAATGGAAGTGTAATTGTAAGCTTCCTAGTTCAAATTCACACTTAAAACGGTCACTTAAGCGTGTGATAAGCATAACAAAAGTGTAAATTTGGACAAATTAAGGTGTTTGCATGCTTCATTTTTAGCAGGGAACCCTTCGCGGCGTTATGAGTCTCCCCCTTTTCTTTTCACTTTTTCGCAATTTTTCAATAGCAGTTCGTACGTTTAATGCCAAAGTCTTTACGTTATGTACTCTACGATACTCTGGACTGTAATAAAGGCATACAAAAATGTTTTCTGATAAGCAGACTGACAGTACGGATCGGTTTAAAATGATTAAAATGTATTAAATTTAAGGAAATGTTTCTTAAATTTTATTTTTTTGTTTAATGAACATGTAGTTTTACGTTCATTAAATTGTTTTAAGTAACAAAATTCTGAATTTTCGAGACAAATTATTCATTTTCAGTAACATTTTTTAAATTTGCTTCATACTTTTTTATTGAATTTCATTAATCAGATCAAATTTCATAAATTTTTTACAGTGTGGGTAATGTGCTTGTATGTCTGTGTGTATTATATTCATAGGCTCATTCTTCGATATCGATTTCATTGTTGTTATCTTCATCTTTCAATTTTCGAAGCTTGCATTTCATACAATCAATTTATTTCTTTAATAACGAACAGCAAGGGTAACTGATTTTGTCCATGTTACATATATGATGTATTTCATTTTCATATTTCTCTATTATCCAATCCTTGCCTGCCAAAAATATATTGTAATTTTCTGAACGATGAAATCTGTTCGCTTTTGTTCAAGCGAAGAAAAGAAATGTATAATACATGTCTAAAAACTTGTAAAGAGTATCGCGCACTAAATTTTGATCTATTTAGTAGATTATAAAATTTGATCCTGAAAAAATGGCATCATGACGGATTTCATTTTGGTTAAGAATAAAAATATAAATTTCGGCATATGCCCAGGACATTTATTTAATTAATTTGTGAACAAAATTTATTTTAACAAATTGGTATGACGTTTTATGCCTCTATTTCAAAGTGATAAATTTTCTCGTCAGTTTTGTATGATTATGTCATTTTAATTATTTCATTATTGGTATTTATTGTGTCACGTAAATTTAGAATAGTTATGAGCACGTCAACATTATATTTCGGATATACAAATATTTCAATCTATATATAATACAGTTCATCATTTTCAGACCCTTCAATTTGTAACGAGCCGTTTAATCTAATCGCGCGCGGAAGAAAAAGAGCGACGGAGAGAAAGAGGACCGCTGGACCGCTGGCAAGCTAAATAACGACGGGAACACGAAAAAGGATAAATATCCAGAGGACGCGATGCGCGCCTTCGCCGGCCGGTCGGCCATGTTGGTCCCAAGCCCACGTGGGATCAGCGCGCGGATTCAGACATGCGCGCAACGACAAGGCGCTGCGGCTGGTGCGCCTCTACATGCGCAGACGAGGGGCATCGGCGCCCTGGCCGCGCAGAATGAGAGTGGGCAACAGTGGGCAACAACGGGCCGAGTTCCAAGCTCGGAGCTGCATGTGCCGCAGCAATGGGGCGCATGCGCTCCAAATTCAATAGAGGGGCGGGCTGTCAAATTCAAGTCGATCAAATGACATTCGAATGTTTGACAGTTCCCGTCCCGATTCATCATAAAAAGGGAACTCGGCGACATTATTGGACATGGGAATACTTACCGAGGTATTATAAGACCTGGCATCGGTAAGTATCCCCCTTCTTCTTCTGACTTCTTCGTGACGACTTCGCCTGGACGACCCGCTGCCTCGACGACTGTCCGGAGACCCTGGCTGCTCCGGTGATTAAAGTGGGCCCACGCAACTTCATCAGCCAGCAATAATTCAATAATTTAATGGCGGCAGCGAGGATTCATTTTTGACGAAGAGGATATTTCGGATTGATGACGGCATTACTCCGTTCGTCTCTTTTTAAATTCTACACGAGGCTGCTGGTCCGCTCCTTCGGTGTCGCGAGGGAGTGCGACATCAAGGTCTGATTCACCAGGTGACAGCAGCCGAATTATCAAAATTACAAGACGGATGGAGTACGACCGGAACCAGAGGAAAGGACACCGCAAGGATAAGAAGAAACGCGTAAGCCTCCTTCTCTTCCGTTTTTAATAAATGAATAATATTGTAGAGATTTTCATATTATGTGATACCAAATATTCATGTGTATGTATGTGTGTGCAACATATGTGTGATCGCGTTTTCTCGCGTAATTTATCCCATTCCGCGTAACTTATTCCGGTGACGATAAATGACCAAATTTTAATGACTGATTTTATATTTTTATGACTCTTATTTTTTATTCGCGAGATTATAGACTTCGAGTGTGTTTGTATAGGTGTGTGACGAATTGTTTCATTGAAGACTTCAATTGTGTAAAATTCAAATTATGAAAATAGAAATTTTTAATTGAATGACAAATATGACGACTTTGATTATTTCAGCACCCAATGATTCCGATCTGCTATTTTATTAATATTATTGACTGAAGTTGCTTTATGTAAATTTTTATTTGTGTGTACGATTCCTGAAAGACTTAACTAAAAAATGACTGGAATCGTTACAAATTGTTGACAATAATATCTTATTGAAAGGAAAAATGTAATGAGCAATGAAAAAATGAATCCTCCTAAAACCTCTGTTTTCATTCTCCGAAGATTTTTTCGTGGTAAACCTCTTAAATTGCAGCATTAAAAATTATCGGGAAATAATGAACGCGATATTTCTGAAACAATTAAAAAGTATTCAAGGAGTCTTTGAGGATTGCAATTAAGTCAAATATTAAGTCTGAGTATATTTTGTAAGAAAACAAAAGTATTCAAGTATAAAATAAGGATTAAAAAAGTTAACAAAAATGATTCAATTTGGGGATTTTTAAAACTTCCCTTTCCGTTTGCTGAGATATCTAAATAATAATGCAATGATTTGAATGAAGTAAATAAATTTAAGTAAAGTAATTTCAATGCAATTAATTTTAAATTCAATTCTATTCATTTCATTAACATTTAATTGAAATAAAGGTTTTGTAAAAAATGAAGTTCCATTCAAATGCATATAGTTTATGAAATGGAGTTAGGGTTTCTTCAAATGTTTTGTTCTTTCATAACTGCAGTACATTTATTCTTGGTGCTTTAAAAATATATTTTGGATTGGGAAATAAGTAGAAAATGATAAATATGTTCAGGAGCAAATTTCATTGTGGGATTTATACCGTATCATATCGATATTCGAGGAATGTCGGATCATGAAAATTTAGAGTACATATTGTAGTTTAACAATGGGTAAAAATGTATTCGTTTTGCTACAGTGGGCGTGAGCAGAGAAGGTAATTCTGTGTATCAAGTCTTGATGAACACTTATGGTGGAAAGTTTTTGATCGCGGCGTACGATTTTGAAAAGGACGAAGACAATTTTGACGCATTGCAATAAAAAAAAGGGTACACATATTTTTCGAAAAATAAAGTGGCGGAAATATTACTAGACCATGAATTTAGACGCACCAATAATGGCTGTAATACCTGTAAGTAAATAATTTAAAATGTTCATATCATACTTAATCTATTTGTTATTTCTTTATTAATGTATCCTTTTCCAGCATACCGGCACATCGTTTACAAGAATTAGATACAAGCGCTGTTGAATTATTCACAACCCACGTGTCTGGAAGTTACTACACTTCTGCAAAAAAAGGGCACGCAGCTTCTGATGTATTACAATCATATTATTTAAAACAGAGGGAGAGGGAGATTGCCATAGGAAGGTTGAAAAACAAGCCGGATTCAAGAAAAAGGAAATTAACTGACAGTGGTTGTTAAAAAATATAATAATAATCCAGGAGCTGACGGACATAAGAAATTCCGCCAGATCCTGGACTTTAGGTGAAAGTAATAAAAAATGGAGTCGATTAATTTATATCTCACTTTCGTTGCTCTGAAGGGGCGATTATAAATACCAACCCGCTATTTTAATGAAATTCGCTATACCTATGCTGTATTTCGATGACGAAGTATATGTTTAGGGAGTTACGATGGTTACTATTGTAGGGAATTATGTAATTTACATAATATACATTTGAATAAAATAATAACGAAAAGGAATTGATAAGATAACAGTTCATAGATAACAACGATAACTGGATTTCTTCTACGAAAATGTAGTCTCGTCAATCTTGCACGTTTCTGAACCGATTTCGCTGAAATTTGATGCACATTTGATAAAAATACATAAAAGTGTCCTAAAATAAAATCGGGGGTTAAAATATAGAGACTTTGTTTTTAATTTGAATATTGTTATTTATGAACTGATGTGATAATAATTAGCAGTCCCTCGCGATATTTTCTTTCTTTATTACTATTGTTATTGAGGAAACCAATGTGATAAGTAGTTTATATTCCTCGTATAGATATCGTAGAATCAGAACATTTTCAACTATTACACGAACGTGTGAATATTATTGACGAACAATACCAAAAGTTATGGTCTGAAACGGCGTGGGCAGAAAGGTGCACATTTGATGCTTCCAACGAAATTAAAGACATATTTGAAAAATTTCCCAATCTGGGCAGTCCTGCAGGATATCTTTTGGTAAGCGTGTGTATTCAATTCTGATTGTTAAAAACAAATTTTAATAACATATAATTATACGATCAAACGAACTTACCTAAGTGAAGTTCGATCGTAATTATACGACGGCTTCGTTCGAAGAGATTACAAATGTAGTTCCGCTACTCCAATGTTAAACTGCCACAAAATTAAGAGCCAAAATTTTAACAAACACATATATTGCCATCTCTGTCAACTGTTTCTCGATTTCATATAGTTTAAAGTTGATTTAAAAATTCGGGGAGGGGATATACTAACACAAAAATAACAATTAAACAGCATTTTCGGGTGGGTATGTAATCTCTTCGAACGAAGCCGTTGTATAATTACGATCGAACTTCACTTAGGTAAGTTCGTTTGATCGTATAATTATACTTCCTGCTTCGTTCTCGAGATTACAAATGTAGATATTCAGAGTTGACAATTTTTATAGAATAGTATTTGTGTCATTTTATATTATTATATATGTAATCCTAATATTGAAACTATTTTATTTTTTATTATTGTGCCTCAAACTGCGAACCTTTTGTTGGAATACAAATTTGCTAAGATGCTGAACATAACGTTTTAGTATCTTTTCGTCAATCTGTTGTGACTTGTAAATAACGTTGTAATGTGTTTGCCAAACACAGCATCGGCTTATCATGAAAAAAAATTAGATAATAAGGCATGGTTCCTTCGCTCCCACTTTAGAAGTTTTAATTAAAGCAATTATTCGAATTTCTGCTCCATTTTCTGAGAATGTGATAAAATCTATATCAATAAGAGAGAATGTTTGCATCCTATGACGTGTACCTAATGCAAGTAAAACAATTAATTTTTCAGATAATTTTTGAAAATTAAGAGACTCAAGTGGGAACCACTCAGAAATTTGATCAAGGACAAGTTGAACCTCCCAAGTTTTCGAATACTTGGGTCGATTATGTTTCAACCTGTAAATACCTCTGAAAAACCGATTCATGTTGGAATCAGAAAATTTCTAAGGAAATCAGTGCTAATGATGAACGCGTGTATTTAGGGTGCCATATGATGCACCATTGTCAAAAGATTCACTCAAAATTCCAGTATTTTTTCAGTCTTTTGATTGAAGGGGTCTAATTTCTGCGTATTGCAGAGAATCCACCAATATTTTAGAACGCTCTCATATTATTTAATACTCAATCTGCGAGAGAAGCAACCATTATTTTCAATATGAATTCTGATAATTTTCTTCGTTGATAGCTCTCCCGGATAGCTGCCCGGCAACCAGGCTAAGTGTTTTTGCAAGAGGATAAATCTGGGACCCACAAGGAGATAAAAGGAGTTTTGAATTAGGTGGAAATATTAAAGACTTGTCGACTAACAATTGTTGAAAAATTGGAAACCATGGCTGAGCGGTCCACATGGGAACAATTACAATTCCATAAGCCTTATCTGTTATTATTTTTCGTAAAGTTCTTAAAATTATCGAAAAAGGAGGGAAGGCGTAAAATTGTTTATCTCTCCAACTAACTGTAAAAGCATCAAATGCTACCGCATCAGAATCAAAATTCCAACAACAGAAAGAAAGGCCTCTAGAATTAGATTTTGATGCAAGCAAATCAATCGTGGGATTCGGAAAAGTTTGTAAAATCCTTTTAAATGCGCAATCTGCCAATTCCCCTTCGGTGTCTATTATTTCTAATCCTTGATTCTCTATCCGCTTCGACGTTATCCTTTGACGCAATATAAGATGCGTAAATCCAAATTCTTTTAACTTCACTCTACTTCCAAATTATAGTACTTAAAGAATTAAGGTGTGGATTCCGAGTTCCGCCCATTTTATTGACATAAGCTATCGCGGTCGTATTGTCAATTCGTAATAGAATCTCACATTTATACGATTCCGAAGCAAAAGTTTTCAATGCCCAAAAAGCAGCTAAAAGTTCTAGTCGATTAATACTGAATGATTTCCCTTCTTTATTCCAAAATCCATGGGCAGATTCACCATTACAAAAGGCACCCGAGCCTGTTTTTGATGCGTACGAAAAAATTTCTTTTTCAAAATTAAACTGACGTATTGGATTTCGCGATGAAGAAATATTATCACGAAACCAATCAAAATTAGGTAATAAAGATTTTGGAAGAAAAAATTGGGCAATTCCTGGGATTTAATTCACTCCAAAGCTTTAGTATAACCCATGCCGTAAGGAACAGCTGGGCAGCAAGAAATAAAACTCCCAATAATTTGGGAGAATTCTCAAATTGTAGAATACTTTCTCTTTAAGAAATCGTCTATTAAGCAAACCACATGGTCTCGCTTTGGAATAGGTAATTCTCAAGTTAATGATTCCAAGTTTAATTCGAAATCTAAAAACTTTTGTCTGAGGTATTAATAAACTACCGATAAGGAACCTTTGTTTCTCAAATAGCTAATAACTGGCTTCATGATTTTTGTAAAAATAAATGGACTAATATTCAGGCCAAAAGGGAGACCATTAACCTCGTATAATATGCCACCAAAAGAAAATCGTAAATATTTTTGATATTTTTCATCAATTGGAATTAAAAAATAGGCATCTTTTAAGTCCAAACTGGCCATATAACAATATTTGGTCAAGCCGTTCTATGGTCTTCGATTTTAAAATGAGGTACTTTAATATTCTCATTTAATGATTTTAAATTAAAATTAAATCGTTTCGATTTATCTTTTTTATCGATTAAAAAGAACGGAGATAAAAATTCGCCTTTCAATGATTCGCAAGGACTAATTGCTCCCATAATTAATAAGGAGATGATCTCAGATTTACAGAAAAATACCTTCTTTAGGTGTCCATTTTGGAGATTGTGACCTATTCTCTTACCATGGTTTCTGCTTAATTGGTATTTTAAAACCCTTCATGCAATCCAGAATAAATTTATCCGCAGTAATTTTCTGCCAATCAGGAAGAAAGTTTCTCAAACGAGTCGCGAAACGTACCTCTACTTCCGTCTTTGTTGAGTCAATGAATTCATCACAGAACTATTCTTGTATGTTGACTGACTCGCATATTGCTTTCGTGGAAACGTTTGGTACACTTTCTTCAAGCTCTGGTATTTCCCCGATATATCGTGGTTGTTGCTGCCCATGATGACTTGTGATTCTTCATAGACGAGCTCTTCGGGTTTAAAGACCCAATCTGGCTTTGTGGTCTTCTTCCAGAAATTGCAGGTTTCAAATTCTTACTCATTTTTTCTAACGAATTAACTTCATTTATTTTATCGGTTAAATTATCTCCAAATAAAAAATGAACCCTATTCGACTTGTCTAATATTGTTTTGACGGATTCACTATAGCCAGGAGCTATAAATGCCCGTCAAGCGACCGTTTCTGCACGGTGTAGATCCGTGATTAATTTTCTAGCATCAGACATATATTCCAATAATTTAATTGCATCAAAATTTTCGACACCATTCTCTAATAAAATATGGATACCTTGACCAATAGCTGCTAAGGCTGAACCAGCAAATCTTTGAGAATCCTGAAAGTGCTCATCTCTTTTCACAGAAGATTCACTCATGGGCAACAGCATTATAGGATTTACTTCTAGAGCATCAAAAAAAAATATTTCCTCTTCGAGGATATTTCTTTAATAAATCTTCTTTTTCTTCTTTTGGAAGTCCAAGACGGAGCCAGCAGTTACATCTTGACATTAATTCCGGTTTTAGGATAATATCTCCTGCATTTGAAACTGTAGGATCCTATCTCAGTACATCTAACCTCTTTTCATCAATCGGAGGAATTTCGTTTCCACGATCCAACGTCTCTGGAGGAGCATCTTTGGTTGCTTCTTCCTTAGACAGAACTTCTGCAAAGATAAAATGTTGATTTGTCCTGAAACAGTAAACAAACTCTACCAAAAATTTACATCGGCATACATCTCATCTTATGAATGAGCCTCGTCGTAAAACTATATTTCGGCATTCATCTCATCTTATGAATGAGCCTCGCCGTAATGGACTTGGTTGCTTCTTCCTTAGACAGAGCTTCTACAAAGATAAAATGTTGATTTGTCCTGAAGCAGTATACAAACTCTACCAAAAATTTACATCGGCATCCATCTCATCTTATGAATGAGCCTCGCCGTAAAAATTATATCGGCCTTCATCTCATCTTATGAATGAGCCTCGCCGTAAAAAATGTATCGGCATTCATCTCATCTTATGAATGAGCCTCGCCGTAATGGACTTGGTTCCTTTTTCCTTAGACAAAGCTTCTACAAAGATAAAATGTTGATTTGTCCTGAAACAGTATATAAACTCTACCAAAAATTTACATCGGCATACATCTCATCTTATGAATCAGCCTCGCCGTAAAAATTATATCGGCATTCATCTCATCTTATGAATGAGCCTCGCCGTAAAAAATATATCGGCATTCATCTCATCTCATGAATGAGCCTCGCCGTAATGGACTGTGTAAAGAAATGTTATGTACTTGTTACATTTGTAGAATAATTCCTAACCTTTGACCACGCTGATTCGTTTGGAACACTTCGAGAACGTGAGTGAGAAGAACGATCCCTAGAACCTCGAGAAGATATTGAAGAACTTCTTGAAGGAGATCGAGAAATAATATGCGACCTGTTTCTAGGTGATTCGAAAGATGAATCCCTTCGTCGGTGACTATTACGAATCTTTCTCTTTAACCTCTTCACTTCTGGATACAATTCTCGCATCTCTTCAGCATTAGTGAATGAACGACCACGTTTTCGATTTTTTCCAATTTTTCAATTAAATTAAAATAAATTTAAATTCAGGAGCTCGACTCTTAACCTTTTGACTTGTCAAACACAAAGAAACGAATGAAATCGAGAAACAGTTGACAGAGATGGCAATATATGTGTTTGTTAAAATTTTGGCTCTTAATTTAGTGGCAGTTTAACATTGGAGTAGCGGAACTACATTTGTAATCTCGAGAACGAAGCAGGAAGTATAATTACAATGTTTCTTATTTACTTAAAGCGTAATATCTGTATATAATACTACTTTTTTAAAACTCTATTCTATAGGAGTTTCAAACAATAATTAAATAGCAGTTTTTTCCCCAATACTGGAAATGTTTCTTTTTGTCAAATGCACCGAGAGAAGTAAAACTGTTAAAAAAGACCAATGTAAAATACTAACAAGTAAAGTACATATTATTAGTTTAGTGAATTTGATATATTATGCAAAATGTTTTATTCCTGTATGTTTCTGAATTAATATAATGAGCTTGCATACATTAATGACTTTCTTAATATCTTTCAATCACTGTGCTGGTTAACGAAGCAATTTTCTGTTGTGTTTCAAATATGATTGCAAATTTTACTTTATTTTGACAAAAATGGTTCATATAAGAGTCTCTGTATGCTTGAGAAGATATATTTTATTCATATCAATGTCGTAGGTGCAAGCTGATTTTCATTCCCATGTCTGCAAATCTGACAACGTATTTATTTCAAAATGGACGACATTATCCAAGAAAATTGTTAAAATAGCGAAAAGTAGAAATTGCGCGGATATTGGCTAAAATGCAGACATAAAAGGAGATGGTAATATTTCACTGTATTATAATGGTATTGCAAACAAAATCATATCATGCATGCTGCAATATAAAACTGTACAGCCTTTGATCCGAGTGCCTACAAATTGGGTTGCTACAATACGAATTCGTATGGCAATTTTGTATTTGTACAAAATAAATGCAAAAGAACTACGAAAAACGTGATTTTTTAAGTTTTTTTAAAGCCGGCACCCGTTAACGCATTCTGAATCGAGTCCCAAAACTAACGACATGTAAGATAGGCCACGACTATTGAAAATACCGTAAGATACGCCTGACGTACGGACAGACATACGTATACAAGATCGCAGACACATTTTTTTGCATTTTGTTTTTTTTTTAATGCTAAAACGTCAATATTTGATGAAAAACTATATGTTAATCTTACACCCAAAAATGTATTAACGCTACATTAATCGGAATTGGAAACCACACCTTTGTAATGTAAAGATTTCTTTGCTGACCATTCAGTCTTAACACATTGCGTTCTATATTATGTTTCAGAACATCGGCGAACTCTTGCACTGTATCTGCTGCCATTTTTGTTTAGAAGAGTGACGAAACAAAGAAGGAATTCTAAATGTGGTAAATCCTGGAATTCAACTAAGGAGGAGGTCTCAAAATAATTTCTTTACCACGTGAAGGTAATGTGGAGTAAAGTTACGCGAAAAGACGTTCAAGAAATTATGGAAACATTTTCTGACTTTCTCTCTTGCAACTTTATACCACATCTTAAAAAACAAGTTCAGAAAGATCTGCAAAATGTGGCCACTCCTTCAACGTATAACAAAATTCAGTTCATTTTAGAAAATAACAAAGACCCTTTTAAACCGTTTATAACTGAACATTCCCGGTTTGAAATTTACAAAAATAACAGCATTTATATTGAACAGCAGTTATTTGAAATTGGGAAGGAACCCATTTATGTCACACAAGAGGATAAAAATGAGGTTCAACTGAAGAAAGTATACACGCTGTACATATTCCTTTAGAGCACACGCTCCTTCATTTCCTGCAGTCACCGGGAGTTTCCAATGACATACAATCCCATGTTCGCACATTACCGCAAGAGCGTACGCATATTTCAAATATTATGCAAGGTAATCTTTGGATGCATAAGTATATAAAAGAAAACGACAACCGTATTGTTTACCCAATGTACCTGTACTTTGACGAATTTGAAGTCGGTAACGCGTTAGGTAGCCATGCGAGAGAACAAAAATTAGGTGCAGTTTATGTATCTCTTGCATGCCTACCACCGCCCATGGTTTGAAAGTTAGAAAATATCTTCGTCTCAACCATTTATTATGCTGATCATCTGAAAGAGTTCGGAAATATGACCCACAAAAAATGGCGCACAAATTTTACGCATAGTATATCGAAAAATATCGTTCGACACACGTGCGTAAGAATTCGATTTTACGCACCGCCCTATCTAATCGCATGTTAAAGTTATATATAGATTATATATAAATTATATATAATCTCCTATATATGATTTATATATAGATTTGGGCATATATAATCTCTATATAAATATATATAATTGTCATTTTCATTTTTAATTTTTAATTTAATTTTATTTATTTTAAATATCAGAAAAATAGGTTTGAAAGTTTTGTGGAAAGAAATCCATGCAAAAACATCGTGGACTTTTGAAATTTCTGATACATGTCCATTCTGAGGACAGTAAGAACACATGCAATGCTCCAAAATAAACATCACTCCAAAACATGGGCGCTCGAACATGGCAAAAACTAATAATACATTCCGCCAACCTTTCTAAAGAACAAATAGCTTTTGTGATAACATTATATTTACTCCAAAATAGAGCAAGAGGTGCCAACAACGACTAAGTGAATGGACAATAAGAGCACATCAGGAAACAAGTCACTGAAATTATATTATGAGCTTTTTAAAACGACTTTATTTTTATTATTTTATCGCACAATCGTTAACGTGTCGTTTTCACAGAGATTCGATGCAAACTGTCAAAAAATTTCCGTCTGTTTTGTTTTGATTCAATTTCGTTCGTAATGTGGTTGCTAAGGTTTGTTGCGTCAAATCCTTCTTTCTGAAAACGGCACGATTAGGTATCCAAATGTCGAATAAAATAATTTAATTAAATAGTGTCATAATAAAATATCTGTAATTTGCATTCCGATTGACTACTGAATTAGTAATTATTGACAAAGCCTGCTGCTAATTTCTAACATGTACAATCATCTGGTGAGATGTTCGGTTATTATATAGGTTAGCAGAATTTTCTGACGGCTTGGCTTGTTCGAGCGCCTACGTTTTGAAGTTTCGCATGGGTTAGTTCTGTAATCATTATTGTCCTGTCGTAGAAATTTCGGTAGTAAGTATAGAAATCCACGATTTTTTGCATGGATTTCTTTTCGCACTTTACTACATTCGCCTAAATATAAGAACTCTGGACAGAGAAATAGGCAAATTTTATACAACCAGATATTTAAATCAGAAATTAACTACATGTGAACTATATCCAATTATATATGATTTATATATGCCCAATTCTATATTTAACTTTTTTACTTGGGGCGTAAAATCGTATTTTACGCACTAGTATCGAAAAATACTATTTTGAATGTGTGCTAATACTAGGGGACAATTTGGGTTTAAATTGTACATGCGGTTTCGCGGGAAGTTTTCAGGCAACACGATTTGCAAAGCTACCCTTGCTCAATGCGAAACCATGACAGTAGAGGATCCGCGGCTTATCAGGACTAGGGCGTCGTACGATGAAGATCTGACGAAAAATGATTGTACGGAAACCGGTATAAAAGAATATTGTGTATTCAACGATATCAACAACTTTCACATAGCGGAGAATATGACAGTTGACCTCATGCACGATTTCCAGGAAGGTATTGCACCATACACAATTCGAAACATTTTGAAAAGTTTGATTCGAGACAAAGTAATAACATTAAAAGCTATCAATAACTGTATTGAATTATTCCCTTATAATGACGTTGAGAAAGCGAATAAGCCGAGACCTGTTTATTTTGCGCATGGGACACAAAGTGGTCAAGACATCAAACTCAAACAGTCTGCTTCGAAAATGCTGTGTTTAACACGGTATTTAGGTCTGATGATTGGCGATAAAATTCCCTTAAAAAATGAGCACTGGAAATTATACAGATGTCTCAGAAAAATAATGGCGTCTTTAACTTCCCCATCTTTGAGCAGAGGTCACATAATGAATCTCGGGCATCTTTTTGAAAAACATAATTGTTTATATGTTCAACTGTATGGAAAATTGAAACCGAAGATGCCTTTTATGGTGCATTATGTTAGAATAATGTTACTAAATGGTCCGGTACAACATTATTCTTCTATGTGTTTTGAAAGAAAAAATCGGAAAAAAACAAGCGGTGTATGGGTCTCAAAGTAATATTAACTTACCGTATTTCGTGGCTGTTCGGACTCAATTGGAATAATGTTATAAAAAAGAAACAATACCGACTACAACATGTATCGTTGAAAAGGGACCAATTAATAATGAACATGCAGAAAATGAATTGAAAAAAATATGTACAAAACTTGCAGGAGGAATTATGTGTAAAAACATTGAAACATGTCGAAATATTAGGTTACAAATATTCCGTAGGAACCGTTTTGGTCATCAAATTTTCGGACGAAGGACCGCACTTCGGAACAATTAGAGACATTTTTGCTGTAGTAAAAAGCTGTATTTTTCGGTAGATGAATAGAAAATGCTTTATTTTAATAATACTTATGACGCTTATGCTGTAAATTCGGAAAACAGTCTCACTGTATTAATAGCTGTCATGTTAATACCAAAAATTCCTCCGTGCTTACTAATCAGTATAAATGACGAACAATTGATTGCTACGCGATGAAAATTATAAATCACCATTAATGCGCGTACTTGAAATATTGTAAACTGCATTGTACTAAAATATTGTAAATAAAATTGTTAACTTACCTAATGATCGTTAGCCTGTTCGTCACTGACTAACTACTTCTATACCTTGTTGAATATATCCAGTTGAGAATATGTTGACTTGAGAAATCTTATAAATAACCGCATAGTTTAGAAAATGTGAATAAATAGTTGTAATTACACGCGTAATACAATACAATAAATATTTCTAATGAAACAACTAAGGAAACTGAAAATAAATGACAACTATTCAAAAGCATTATTATCGTTGCTTTCTAGTCCTTTTTCTAAATTTCGACCGTTATTCTCTTCAATCAACAATTTTTAATCCTTATAAGAGCAACGGTTACTTAATTTCTGAATCCTTTTGAAGTCGGTAGTAAGTATAGAGATTATGCTCAATCCATTTCAATTTTATAAGTGCTGAAATCTTGTTTCGTTCGTTAAATTATAATGAAAAGGAAGTTTCGGACATACAATTTTGCCTCGTTGATGAAATTTTTATCCGAAGAAAGTTTCTGATATGAAATCCTGTTTCGTTGATAAAATTCTGGTCAAAAGGAGTTTTAGATATAAAATCATGTGTCGTTAGTGAAATTCATATGGAAACAGGGTTTTAGAGTTACAATCCTGTTTCGTTGGTAAAATTCTAACATAGTTGAGATTTTAGATCTAAAATCTTGTGTCGTTGGTGAAATTCTTGTATAAAGGGTGTACAACATCTAAAATCTTGTTTTGTTGGTAAAATTCTAATTAAGAGGAGGTTTCGGATCTAAAATCTTGTGGTCTTATTGAAACATGGTTTTAGACTTACAATCTTGTTTCGTTGGTGAAATTATTATCCAAAGGGGGTATACCGTTTAAAATTCTTGTTTCGTTGATAAATTCCTGATAATAAGATTTTAGATGCAAAATCTTTTTTCGTTGGTAAAATTGTAATCACCAAGAGGTTTTAGATGTAACATCTGGTGTCGTTGGTGAAATTATTATGGAAACATGGTTTTAGACTCAAAATATTGTTTTCTTGGGGAAATTCTGATCAAGAGGAGGATTTAGATTTCAAATCTTGTTTTGTTGGTGAAATTAGTATTGAAACAAGGTTTAGCTCTAAAACCTAGTTTCGTTGGTGAAATTATGATCAAACGGTGGTTTTACATATAAAAGCTTGTTGCATTTGTCATGTTCTCATCTAAAGGGGGTTCTAGATTTAAAGGCTTAAGTCATTGGTTCATGTACACCATTGCAATTTATGATATTTCATTAATCTGTTACTGATTCCAATGTCATGATCAAGTACGTTTCTCGTTTTTCAATTTCAATGAAAGTGAAAAGACATTTATAAATATCCATTAAAACTGTATGAAATTTAAGAATTCATTACTTTTAAAACGAATAGTCTTGTCAATCCCAAGAATCTTTGAATGCGTTCATAATTTGGCATTAAAAGTGAGTAAAATTCACGATTATTTCTGATAGTGTAACTTACGTAATTTTAGTAATTTCATGAGTAAAAAAAATTAATTGAAAAACATCACTTTTTCTGTTATGAGGGATTTCATACAAATACAAGACCATGTTTCTTAAGCTTTGGGCGCGATAGCATGCACATGTCTATCATTAATGTGACGAAACGTATTTCAGCAGTGGATGCCTTCTAACGTAGTAACACTTTAAAATTAAAATAATATATAACAATATTATATATCACATTATTGTTTCATCAGTCGCATATTTGCAATGTCATTTCAAAAATAATTATTTAGGTAGTTAAAGTTTTGTTTTTTCATCTAATAGTCACTTATTCTGTTGTATAGTGTACGTATTAAATATACTGCAGTTTCAAATAAAGTTGGAAATTCAAACCGTAGTGTCGAAATAGAACCGCAATCCTGACACCGATGTAATGTTTTGTATGAGATATATAGATTATATGATTGTTTCACTACCTACGTACTTAACTTTTTCTTATTAAAATATATGTATAATATATAAATATTACCCATATATATATATACATATTTTTAACATAACTACGTAGTGTAGGGAATAAAGGAAAGTGGAAATTTATGAGGGTTTTCCATTTGCAACTTAAACCCAATAACATTTGAGGTTAACTGGCTAATGGAAAACTAAATAGAGGACTAATGTATCAATCTTCGTCTTTTATTCGCGAACAATTCATATATTTCACTCATTTATATGGTTAAAACACTAATAACAACAACAAACGAAGTAAACGAGAGAACAACATCAGTGTATGATCAGTATACTACAAAACTGCGGCTCATTGCTTCCGTTGCTCGCGTTGCTCGCTCGACATACCACCACGGTATGCCGTTGATGATACAAACGTATGCCGAAGTTCGATACTCGTGCGGCATAACGTTGGTGGTAAGATAGTATCGACACGATGCTTTTAGAGAGTGCATCGCATTCTTTGTTGTTATGGGGCTTGTGTTCATAGTAGTTGTATCCCTTGCTTAGAAAAATGGATAGAAATGGATAGGATTGCAAGTCAATCCGCTTGCGTCCTGTTTTCTAAACGTATTATTTTAATCATTCTTTATCCGAATATTGGATAGAGAAACAATACGTTTACATCCAACTGATTTACGAAAAGTTCAAATCCGGTTCCATCCGCAAATGATGAGTATGCAAATTAATACTTATTTATCTGAAATCTGCCATGTACAAGTTTATCATGTTCCATCCGTTCCATTTTTATCCAATTCTTTCCATTTATTGTCCGTACTAAATGTAATACGTTTCTATCCGATCTCGTGATTATCCATTATCCATTATCGTACGGGCGCTCTCATTCCCAGTGAATACAAAAAAAGGACAAGGACAAAAGACAGGAAATTTTTGCCCCGCGTTAATGACATTTAATCGTCTGTTTGCGGGTCGGCTCTCGGGTGGAGAGGTACAGGACAAAGACGGTACATGGCAGAACTATAGGCACATACAACGCAACACCCACACAGAGCCAGTCCCCCCTACCCCAATATCGGTACCTCCAGCAGATTCGGCGGTCTGTGCCTTAGCGAGTACTAACGCAGCGCCTTTACTACATTGTAAACGCAGACATTGGATACACTGAAAGAAATTTCCGATCGCAGCGCTGGGAGAGAGCGCCATAGCGCTCCGATTTGGACAGGGGGGTGACATTGTTGCTATATGCTCTATGGTATGTCGGTTCTCTTCGTGACCTCTCACTTATCTCAAAACTTCATGTATCCAGATGGCGCTTGCAGTCATGTGCTCGGCGAGCTTTGGCGTGATAATCGTAACGCCATTTTAACTAATATACGTGCACTATATGCTTTCAATCGTCGATACGGGGTCTAGGTATCGAATGCCGTGGTTCTTCATCACTTTAACTAAAATACGTCCACCAGGTGTTTAGGGACACCGATTACGGGGTCTAGATATCGCGCACCGTAGTTTTTCAACACTTCGACTAAAAAACGTGCACCCGGTGTTTGGGGTTGCCAATCATGTAGTCTAGGTATCCACTTGGTGTTAACCAACGATGAACTTGAGGTCAACATTGAAGGTCATTTCAAAATCAAATCAATTTTATCTAACAACGGTAACCTTGTCCTTGACCTTGGGCCAAATTTGAAAAAATTTGAAGGTCATTTCAAGGTTAAATCAAAATATGTTCAAATTTGAAGAAAAATAAGCAAAATTGATTTGACCTTGAAATGACCTTCAACTTTGACCTCAAGGTCATCGTTGGTTAACTCGAAGTCAATACCACTTGATCGTCGGCCCCAAACTCCTAGTGCATATTTTTTAGTTAAAAAGATGAAAAACTACGGAGCGCGATTCCTAGACACCGTAATCGCCGGCCTTGAATACCTGGTGCACGTATTTCAGCTAGAATCATGAAACACTATGGAGCTCGATATCTAGACCCCTTGATCGGCGACTCGGAACACCTGGTGCACGTATTTCAGCTAGAATCGTGAAAAACTATGCAGCGCGATACCTAGACCCCGTAATCAGCGAACTTAAACATCTGGTGCACGTATTTTAGTTAAAAAGGGGAAAAACTACTGAGAGCGATACCTAGTCCCCGTAATCGGTCACCCTAAAGACCTGGAGCAAATATGTATTTTGCCAATCCGATTCAAAACTGCGGATCGTCATACTATCTCGAGACCGTAATCAGGAAAACATCTGTGCGATGGTTGCCAAGCACATGTATACTAGCGCCATCTACTGTTCGCAAATCCAGAGGGTCACAACGAGAACGTTATGAACGAAACATTTCACCCCCCTGGACTTGGATAAAGTCACGGCGTACATCTTCGGGTATCCTCGCGCTCAGTCGTGATCGCGTCGAACGGTCTGCGTCACGGGCTCTCCCAGCACAGAGCCACACAGAGCTATCTCCAGAGTCCAAACCAGAACATGCTCTAGTTTTCAAGATATAGCCTAAAATGTACATACTGATCGGCAAGATGCCATTTCGTTATTTATGATTGTTGCAACAATCGCGCGCATTTTTCTAATTTTTTCTGCAGCGTGGGATTGTTTGTAAATACTATCAAGATACTCTCGCAAAATTTTCAGCCCCGAACATACTCTAGTTTTCGAGATGTAGGCCGATTTTGGTTATTGCGTTTCGTAATGTCTTTATCCAAAATATTACCTAATTTATTATGTAATGTTTAAAAGGTCCATAAGAACTTTGGAACATGACATTTTGAATCATTTGAGCGATAGTTTTTTGTTTTTTTAAGAACCTCTGTTTTTCCGAATCCACTGCTGCGAATCCACTGCCAGTTTCAGAGTCATTAAGAAATATTTTAAACTTAACATCACAAAACATCGGTTTATAAAATCTGTTAATTTGTTTATTATTATTTAGTATAAGTACTATTACATATTTTACAATTGATTTTATATATTAAATTTGATTGTTTTTTATAATCAATTTGGTCCAATTTGGTTTGAAAAATGTCAATACGTGTGATAATAAACAATTTAACAGATTTTATAAACCGATGTTTTGTGATGTTAAATTTAAAATATTTCTTAGTCAAATTTGACTAATTCAGATTCAGAGAGTAAGATATATAAGTATATTATATATACGATATATAATAACACTTAATAAGAATCTACACTTTTTTTCAAAAAATACATGTCATGTATTTGTGTTTCATAAATGCATTCCTAATGTAAAATAAACATTATATACTGATACAAATTTAGACCATTACTTAAAAAATGAATATACAAAGTGTATTATTTAAAAACAATTCTAGTCTGTAAGTAACACTTTGCTAATAAAATTTGAAATTTTAGGTCAAACACGAATATTCTACACTGTATAAAATCAGTAATGTGTAAGGGTCGACATGCTAGTCATAAGTTAGGTTAGTGCCTAGGTATTTTAACGATCTGCGGTTGGCAGCAGTGCCACATTTTAAATGTTGCCCGCGAGAAACGCATACCGGAAAACGGAATTAGATAATTACGAAAGAGTTAATTAGGACGATTCCGGCATTCGCACTCGGATTTCGCGAGGAGACGGTTGTCCAGGAACTCGTGGTGGTCGAATCCGTAATGGCCAGGTCGGGTCGTTTCGTGAACCGAAATCGGATTGTTGTGCGAGCATCCAAGGTTTATTCTGTGTAAGCTGTGGTTTGCCAAGCCCCGATCAAACGGAGAAATAAAGTTACAAGTATATTTACCGGTATTTCTGACCAGTATTATATTTATTTGCTACGTGCGTGAAACCTTACCCCCTACAGAATTTCAGAAGTGGGATCAAGGATCTTTCTGGAAGGACTAAGTATAAATCCGGAATTGTGAATAATAAATTACGTGGTTTCACGCGGACAATCGATTTTGTATAAGTGAGTGGCATTTTAGTTGCGAATTAAGCGAAATCCTAGAAAGTGTATTGAGACTGCGAAATTTGAAGTTAGCATGACTCGTGGGGCAATGACTGTGTTCGAAATTTATCGGACGCGTGTGGAGGCAATGTCTGAAACCGAAATTCGGAAAGAGGCGAGAACGTTGGAATTGCAGAACGACGGTCCAATCGATCGAGTAATAGACACATTGTTGGACCATTTTATGAGAAATGGAGGCGCAGGTTGCAGTATGCAAGAAGCGGTGGAACAAAGGCAAGCTCTAGTGTCGTCGCCGGCGGAGGAACATTCGTCGTCACTTTCGTCATTGATCAATCAGAACCGGTGATGTTGTCCAGATGATGATCAACTTGTAACAGCAAATTTAGGCGCAGAGTCAATTGATGATGCAGATGGCTGCATCGTTAGCTGGAAATAGAGACAATGTATCGTCTGATCTCTCTACGATGGGTAGTTCGCCAATGACAGCAGATTCAGGCAGGTCGTCGAACAAGCTAATTGGAGGTAATATGGTTAAAATTATTTCCTCTCAAATTCCATTATTTCATGGTTCAGAAAAAGAAAATATTGTTAAATGGTTGGAACGAGTTGAGTTTGTCGGCCAATTATATGAAGTTTCGTCCAACATTTTATTGCTAGCTGCTACTAGTCGATTATCAGACTCAGCAGAGCTGTGGTACGCTCGTCAACCTTCGAGTGTGATTTCGTCATGGGATAGAATAAAAGATGGACTCTTGACGTACTTTCGAAGGAGAGTGTTATTCACTTCTGCGATGACAAAGATTAATGATAGGGTGTGGCATCACTCCGAAGAAAAGTTTATCGACTATGTGAATGATAAATTGTCATTAATGCAATTTTTAGATTTACCCGAGGGAGATCAGATTCACTTATTGGCAGCAGGAATCAGACTGCCAGTTATCCAAGTAGCAGCTCTTAACACACGTCTACGTACTGTGGCTGAGTTTGTGGAACATATGCGTAGAGTCACCGAGGCCATGTCGAGTTCCAATAATAATGTCACAGCGAAGCAAGGGCCACCAAAGTCTTCAGCGAATGTGTGGTCGAAGGCGAAGATGGTCAAGAAAGACGCTACGCGTCGAAACTGCCAACGTACTGGTCATGTGGCCCGTGATTGCCATGTGCAACAGGCAGTTTGTTTTTATTGCAGACAGCCGGGACATTTCAAGAATCAATGTCCTTCACGTACGCAAGTGGCTGTTGGAGCCACTACGAATTCATCAAATGCATCTTCAAGGTCAGCAGGGTCAACTGATCATGTTCATCGAAGCAGCATCGTCGGAGCGGCATCGAGCCACCACCTAATGTGCCGTTTGAAAATATTATAGGACTTAATGAAAATAAGTGTAAGATTATAGCGTTGGTCGACTCCGGGAGTCCCATCAATTTAATGAAGGAATCGGTTTTTGACAAGCACTTTTTGCGAGATAGGTTACAGATTGTAGATTCGAGTGTAGTTTATCGGGGATTAAATAATGTGCCTATTGACATGATTGGTCAAATCAAGGTGGTGGTTCGGATAGAGGGATTGAAGCATATGGAAATTCGTGGCAAGTTTTTTATTGTAAAAAGCCAAGCGATAAGTTGTCCGATACTTTTACGTCCCGAAATATTTAAATCCGAGAACTTAACGGTCATTCATAATCCAGATAGTTGGTAATGTGTGATCAAAGAAAATGACAGAGTTGAAATAAACCAAGTGTTGTGTATAAACGCGATAGAATTGAATGATAGGCAAGACAAAATTCTGGAGAATACTAATGAAAGGTTAGGTTTAGCAGTTCGCGAGGCTCTGCTTCGGGTGTTTAGTTCGGTTGACCAACAACATTGTGAACCGGTTAATGATGATCACTGCGTTCGGGTATATATTCGTGATACATCTCTCTATGCGTACGCCCCAAGGCGAATGTCCCATAATGAGCGTACACAGTTGCGAGAAATAACAGATGATCTATTAGAAAGAAAGATCATTGTTCCTAGTAGTTCGCCATACTGCGCGAGAGTGCCGGTGTTAAAGAAAAATGAAAAAAATCCGCATGTGCATAGATCTGAGACCACTAAATCAGAGAATTTTTAAACAAAAGTTTCCGTTCCCCATTATTGAAGATCAGCTGATTAAGTTGCAAGGCAAACGAGTTTTTACAACGCTAGGTCTTAAAGGTGGCTTCCACCAGATCTCTGTACATCCGGAGGACTCTAAATATTTCTTATTTGCTACACCGTAATCTGTCCAATTTATATCAAGAAATATGTATAAAAATGTAAATAGTAGAATAATTTGTATGAAAACGTAAGAAATGTTCATATTTTTGTAATTTTTGATGTTTTTAAGTAATTCGATATTTTGATGTAATATGCAATTAATTTTTAATTGTTTTCTTAGATTCATTAATATTATGAACATTAAGCTTCCAGATGATGAAACGATGCAATGACGAATCCTTGAATTCATTTGCACCGAAAGGAAAAATTCTACGATGTAACTTCAATAACTTCAGTTGGAAACGTTTATGTTTTATAGGTGAAAAAGAAGTACACTCAAAGGTAAAACTACTTAATTGTGTCTCACGCAATAGCAATATTAAAAGTAATACCATCAAAGCTGCTAAAATAAGAAATGATAAAACTGTGCAAAATCGGTTAGAAATGCAAGATGATTTATTTACAATTGGAGGGCGTTATCACTAGATATGCTATAAAAATTATACTAGTAAACGAACGCTAGACATTATTTTAAAATCACGAAAGAAAAGTCTTGTTGAAGTAAACTACTGTTCAGCTGTAGATAATGATCTAGCAGATGCCGATAATCTGCATTCACAAGATGATTGCACAACATCTGATGTGTCCCATGACAACAGTAAAGTTGCACTGTACGATGAAGTAGCTAAAATCACGTACAATTTTTTTAAAGACAGATTAGAGGATGGTCAAGTATTTGCATTATCTGACGTCTGCACAATTTATAGAAGTGAACTTAATAAGAGGGAAGTATATACGGATATGCGATCAGATTTTGTGAAAAAATAACTTCAATTTTACGGAGATAGCTTGACATTCTACAGTCGTCCTGGATGCATTGATATTGTTTATTCGAACATATTAGCTGAAGGATATATAATACATAAGTTATTTCAATCTGCAAATAAAAAGTCTAGCGATAATTGTGATAATTCTGAACCCGTTAAATCTGTTGAACTAAGCGATACTACTGCGTTGCATAGAGCTGCTGAGATTTTACGTCAATGTATTTCAGAAATTCCAGCAACACAAAATTATCCACATCCAAGTGATGTTTGTATAGAAGCTTCATTCAAGTTTGTTCCACATCATTTGAAACAGGTTGTCTCATGGATTATAGATGAAAAATCAGTTCTAAATAGTGTTGTAGTTTCTGATCGCAATGAAGCCACATTTCGGCGTATGTTAAATTTAACAGAATGTGTAATATATTGCTCAAGACGAGGTAAGAGTCAAGTCATTCCACCTTTTCATTATGGATTAATGTTACAACTGCATCATACATTTGGAAGTAGAATTCTAATAGACATATTAAATTCATACGGGTTATGTTCATCTTACGACGAATTGCGAAAGTTGATTACTGCAGTTGCAGATGCAGAGTTAGCAAAACATGAAGACGCCTTCAGGAATAGTGCATGTAGAAAATGGTGGTCTCTTAATTCAATAAGGTGACGATAATGTGGACATGAATATCGGAACAATAGATGGAAAAAATTCATATCATGTCATAGCTCGTGTTTTATTGCAAAGTCAAGTAGTGAACTATAATACAGATAAACTACAAATCCCAGTTATACGTAGACAAGCTGAAAAATCATTGCCATCTCATCGTACATCTATGGCGAAAGTGTTAACATTCGAAAAACCGCCAAAGAGACCCGAACCTTCAAAATTACTCAATGTATATAATATTATCAAAAGTAAAGTTGAAAACTACAACTGTAATTCCATTAAAGATATGACATGGATGTTAGTTCGATCGATTTCTCGCGGAATTTTCAATGACAAAGACATTAATACTCAGGTTATGCCTTCTTGGATATCTTTTAATACTCATTTCAGCGAAACCAAAGAAACTGTAACCATAACACAATAGACGTCTGCTATCAATGCAAAACCGAGCGATGTTAACACAGTTTATACGACACTCAAAGGAAAACGTCTTGTAATGACATGTGGTCAAACTTATCACGTTCATACATTTGACCAACATTTAGTTGTATGCTATTGCACAAGAGGTAAAATTTGCTAGAGTACACGAATTTCCAGAAATTATTATTCGTCGGGGTGGATTCCACACATTGTGTGATTTTATATCGTGTATTACAAATGAATGGGGTGATTGTGGAATTCGCGATATGTTAGTCGAGTCAGGTGTGTATGCAGGTACTACGGCAGATCGAATGCTTGAAGGCAAACAATTCCATCGTGCTGTCAGAGGTCTTACATTAGGCTTTGAAGTTTTATCGACTTTAATGTTTGAATCTTTTCTAGAAACTATTTCAGAAAATGACAATTTAATAATACATTCCTTATATGAAAAATGCAATGAGTTTCGGTCAAATTATGCTTCAGACAAAACAGAAATTTCCAATGATTGCTATGCTATACCATATTTCTTCGCTTGTGATAAATGTAATTACTCTCGATGGGCTACACCGCATGCAATTGAAATGCTTCATCTGCCGAAAGAAGTAGAAACTGATTTTTTGAATGGGCAATTTTCAAGTAATTTCACTGCTGGACCGTTCCGCGGTTTATGGAGTGACATGGGTGTTGAAATGACTGTAATGAAAGAAACGAAATCGAAGACAAACGGAATAGTGGGATTAATTCGTAAAAACTCTGCTGTACTTCGTCGGACTGTTACTCAAAACATTTCGGGAAAGTTTTCATCAGTAATGTCACGTCGAAGTAATTTGAACGAACAACGTCATGAATGTGACAATAATGAACACGAAGGAGAAGGATATACAGCTTTGACCAGAGATGAAAAAGACTTTCTACAAATTTTAAATTACGTTGAGAGTAATATAACGAATCCCTTTTCAACTGAAACTAGAAGTGACGTTTTGATAAATATCAGTAGTGGGCGTGTAGAAACGCAAGAAATTTCTCACAGTTTATTAAATGCCTTATCTAATGGTCGCAAGAAATTGTTTCATTTTGTTGAAAGAAGGCTCGAGGAAAATTCTTCAATTTCATCGGTAGGATTTTACGATCCAATAACGCGAAATAAGTTGAAAACATTTAGTGAATTAACAAAACCAACTGTCATTAAAATTAACGAAAAACCAATTTCTAAAGTTATTAAGCCCGAACTTGTCTATCAAAGAGCACTTGCTGTCAGTATGGATCGAAAGGAGATTGACCTAGCTGCATTATTAAGTCACCCATTAACAGACATTCCCGGTTTTTTATTTAAAGCCGACGGGTCAAGAAGAACAACAATGAAATCTGACTTAATGCATGTATTAGAGAAAAAAGTCAATAGCTCCATACTTCGCGAACGCCCGTTGTCAGAAAATGCCATATTTATAATCGATGGAATGGCAGAAATACAATCGCTGAACATTACAAATATGAAAACATTCAATGATATTGGATTTCAAATAATGAAGACGAAATTCATTTGGTTTTCGATCGTTAAGATGACACATCTCCCAATCCAAAACAAGAAGAAAGATCACGAAGATATGGTAATAACGAAACATATAAAGTTGATATTATAGGTGGGAGAGTAATTGGTGATTTTAAAAAAGTTCTTTCGAATAATGAAAATAAGTCGGCGTTGACAAACTTTATTTGTTGTTACCTTCGAGATAACATTTTCAAACACATAACTGAGCACGGAAATAAAAAAAAAAAGTGTTTCTCGTGGGAGGACTGTTACCACGAAATAAAACATATGTTTTAACTAATAATTCTTTCAGTATTGATTCCAATTTTGAATGTAACCATATAGATGCAGATACTCACCTTATATTTCAAGTAAAAAGAATAGATGATCGTGGAACCAAAAAGCAAACTATCATCGTTGAATCTCCGGATACCGATGTGTTTGTATTGCTTTTAACACATTACCAAACGTTCAACTCAAATCCTCAACTTTGGTTTTATACAGGAAAAACATCAACACGTGTAAATCATCATCGGTATATTCCAGTATTTAATCTTGGAAATATACTAGATGCTACAAAATGTATGGCTATATTAAATCTTCATGCATTAACGGGCTGTGATACAACAAGTTCGTTTTTTAGCATTGGAAAAATTATCCAGTGAGCAACTTGAACAAGTAGCTAATCTCCATTATGCACCTACTGATGAAGCTATGCGAACAGTTAGTATGTTACTTTCTATCATGTACGATCCAAAATCTACAACCAAACATCATTGTATAAATGCATTAAGATTCGATTTAGCCATTAAAAAAAATTGTTCGATCGATAAATTGCCTTCATCGAAACCTGCACTTCCTCAACATATTCTACGAGCTAAGTGGCAGATCAACGAGTGGATGCAAGTACCTTCATATTATATCAACACTTACAATCCGCTCGAATACGGTTGGTCTCAAGAAAGGGACACTTTATGTCCGAATTATTTTGAAGGCGAATCTGCCATGGAATTATTAAAAAGATATGTTTGTTCCTGCGGTGGAAAATCACCATGTAAATCGGATAATATATACACTTGCCGTTCGTCAAATTTGAAATGTTGTTCTCTTTGTAAGTGTTGTGATAAATGTATGAACAAAGACATTCTTCCCGAAGTAAAAAGTGATATCGAATTGTAAATTTGTTAAAAAGAAAGACATATTAAATGTCTATACATATATATGTATTTATTCCAGTTAATACCCTGATCGACAAATAAATATAGGGAATATCACATTTTGAAAGATGCGGCCGACAGAATCGACCCATTGAATTTGATCAAGAATTTTCATTTTTCATAATTTCGAGTATATCTCAATAATATTTAATATTGCTAATCAATATCAAATATGATGACTTCAATGCGATTAAATAAAAACAATTACGTTTAAGTATTCAATTAAATACGAAAAAACATTGCAAAGGCAAAAACCACCATGCCGCGACGCGGAGCGGCGCGCTGAACCGGCAAATCGAGCAGCCGTGCAGTATATACGGCCGCGCGTTTAGCTTCATTGTAGCTTCTAATATGATAGTTGTCAAAATAAAAAAAATATGTTATTAAAGTTGAAGAATTTCCGCATATTTTTGTTTTTATTCATTAAATTTGGATGAATAGTTTCCGAGAAAAAAGTCCACGAATATAGGCATTTTTCAACATTTGGCATTTTTTATCTCAAAAACTATAGAAAAAAGTTTATTTGACAAAATATGTTTGTTTTGACATGATTTACCTACCTGAAGTTTTGTAGATTTTTGTGCACTATTTTTTTTTTATATACGTAATTGTTTATAACTATTGAAGGGCCCGTTAAAACATGACAGTCACCCAATGATTTTTTTGTTCAGAATAATCGTAAGAATCGATTAAAACGGTTTTTGAACAGACGCTAGTCGATCGGTCGGTTAGTTGAACGATATCAGGGGTAAACCGCTCGCCTATAAATCGTTCCAAACAACAGCGAAAATGGGATGGCCACTGGAACGAATTTTGCACGACAGAGTGGGGATTGTTTACTCTCGGGCTACCTATACGATTCCGGCATGGGATTAGAACAAGCATAGATCTGCCTTCGTTCTTTTTTCGTGCGGACATTCCCGATACGAAAACCTGTGCAACTTACGATATTTCCGGTAGGGCGCGTGCTACGCATAACGTGTTACCGACTTCGTACGTTTTATGCCCGATAGAGCCCATACGAAAATAGCGCAACTGGGCTTTCAGTGTGGGTGCTGCTCATTGTCATCTTTTTAGATAAGTATTGATTTATTCTGTTTTATAAAAATAACATTTAAGAGAAATAGATTCGGATAGTTGCCAAAGGATACAAATGAATTCGACAAATTTTCAGGATACGCTCACTCAGTGTAATATCTCAATTTTTCTCGTCGCTAGTGAACCTAAAAAGAAGGAAAGTTACGAAGAACATTTAATGATTATTGGCTCAACCGCTCTGACATAGAAGTACGCGATTCCTAAGTATCCGTTTAGGTATGCTGTCCAAAGTACATGTAGACGTGAATGTGAGTGCACTAAGAGTTTGACACATGTGTTATTTCGTCTTTGGATCTCTTTTTTATAAGCAGCATTATTAAACTAAAAATGTTAATACATGGTAATAATTTCTTGTTATTGTGCTATTTACAATTTTTTCCATTTGGTTCCTCAGTAACTTTGGTAGAAAGCTCTAATGACGAGTGCAATATTTAACTGCAATAATTGATCATGCTCGAAATGTGTAACGTGTTTCCAGATTATGAATATTTAATGTACATACTAAATCGCATATTTTGGAACATACGTCCTCTCTGTGTAAAGCATGCGTTCTGTGTGTGTGAATTCTGAATTTAGTCTTGACCTCAAAATTTGAAAAATTGGAATTTGGATAATAAAATAATAACTCGAATATACTATTTACAATAAACTCATTCAGCACGAGCAATTTCAGAAGACGATGAGTTAAGGATATGCGCAGCAGTCCATGAAGATCCTCATATTTCGACCCGAAGAATCGCGCAGATGATTGAATTGTGTGAAAAATCAGTGTGGCAAATTTTAAGAAAAAATGGATACTTTCCGTACAAAATACACAAACATCAGGAACTGATTTGTGGAGATGACGAGCAACGAATGGTGTTTTATGAAAGACTTACAAATAGTATAAATAATGATGAACATTTTCTGAAAAATATCTGCTTCAGTGACGAGTGTACTTTTTTTGCGAAATCTTCACCAAATCGTCAAAATTATAGGTACTGATCACAAGATAATCCGAGGGAATTAAAATTATCTGAGGGATAAAAATATCGGATACTGGGTCTGGTTGTTTATACATGTATCCAAGCATATTCGATGAAACAATATTTGATGAATTCTTGCAGACGATTCAGTGAAAATTGGAGAACGAGAGATCGTAAACTCAACCTTACGAAATTAAGTCGAAATTGCAAGATCCGTGTACATGGAAGATCCTGCAGGAGAATCGGAGATGGACGTGGATGAATGCCAGGAAGAAGATGCAAATGAAACTAGTGTTGGCGTGGTGCCTCGCTCGCTTCGCTCGCTCAGAAACTTCGACCCAGTGAAGAGTCGGCTATTTCTTAATACTCGTTCGTTTACTAACAGCTTTCAATTATATTATAAAATTATATCGATATTTGGGGGTCCGATAATATTTATGTCCAAGTGGCTTCGATAGATATGTTACAACAATATAGTGTTTCTTATGTGCATGAAAATTGAAAATGAGCATTTTCAAAACTACGACCCCGACAACAGGCCAGCCGAAGTATTAAGAAATAAAAGTTGCAAAACACTTACTTCAAGCACTTGTATTGTAATAGACTATTCGATGCATATTACATGTTTACAGTGTTTTACTAATTACTGTCTGTATCATTATGATCTTATATATACAATCTATACATATAATTCGTCAAAGATATCTTGAAAGTGTCGAAAAGATCTCTGACGGATATCTTTTAGATACTATAAGACATCTTTTAGATATATAGAAATAGTTATTGTCGTATCAAGGGTGTAAAAGAACTTATGAGCCCGTAGGTGATCACCGCGCCCGAGGGGCTGGCGAAGACTATCGCTGGGGGGTAGGTGGTCGAAACGTCGAAATTTGATGAAAAAATATAGGGTAATTTTTTGCCGAGGTGACCAAATTCAATACTTTTTCAGACAATAGTCATAAACAACCAGTTATTATGGCATTATCGTTGACTTCAGAAAGACAATGCATATAACCTTTTTCTGTAGAGAATTTCATGCTCTATCTTTTTTGTTTGAAACATTTTTTAATAAAATTTGTATTTTTCAAAATAAATGCAAAAAACTACGAAGTAACTTAATGGGGGCTATTTTTGTTTAGTAATGGACTGATGGATCTGCGCCAAAATCTAATCAGATCTAAGTTATGCCAAGACGCGTATTTTGAAAAAAAATTTATGTCAATACGCTTATCCGTTCGCGAGTTATCGCGAGACAAAAAAACGGGACGTACGGACGTACGTACGTACAAGATCACGGACACAAATTTTTTTATTGTTGATTTGGGTTCCTTAGGATCTGAAACGTCGACATTTGATGAAAAACTATAGGGTAATTTTTTTTTCCGGACGTGACCAAATTCAATACTTCGTCCAGACTTAGTCTGGGTCGAAGTAATATTAGAAAAACTACTAACGGTATTGGAAAATCGACTTCAGATTCAGAAAGAGCAAACTTGAAACCTATAAGATATGCACTTGTATACAAATTCATTCACCCTTATTATTATAATTATTTAGCTAAAAATCGGTGACAATTTATCCCATTTCAGGACGAAACGGGTTAATCTTGTAACATATCGCCCAGGAAAAATAATTAATTATTACTTCGACCCAGACCTTAGGTCTGGATGAAGTATTGAATTTGGTCACCTCGGGCATAAAAATTACCTTTTAGTTTTCAAATATCGATGTTTCAGACGCTAATTAAGGAGCCCAAATCAACAATAATAGTAGATTGTGCAACTAGGGAGCAAATTAGGTGTTTGCCGATGAGTGTGAGTTTGACGCCCGAGCGAAGCGAGGACGGCATTTCGCACGAGTCTACAAATACCTATTCTCCCTTGTTGCACATACTATTTTCTCATACGAGGGCGTGCTATTTTGCTCCCGCGATATAGGGAGCAAAATAGTATTTTGCCCACAGAATGCGAGAAACCTATTTTGCTCCCTAGGGAGAGAATGTGCTATTTTGCTCCCGCAATTTAGGGAGCAAAATAGCATTTTGCGCACAGAGTGTGAGAAAAAAATTTGTGTCCGTGATCTTCTCCGTACCTCCAGTTTTTTTGTCTCGCGATAACGCACGTGCAGATAAGCGTAACGACATAATTTTTTTTTAAATACGTGTCTTGCTAATTTTTTTAAATACGTGGCTTGGTAATTTTCTGTTCGTCTTTTTTTTCGAGCAAGTTCGAAAAGGGTTTTAAACAAATTTTAAACAAATGCTATCAGAACTAGACTCACCGAATTTAAATTATTTAAAAATGAACATTTTATTAATTTAAAATAATGATTTAAATAACAATTTTTTTTAACGTTTATGTTATACATATTAAACATTTACTTAATATTCATTATTTATCGGAAATAAAAATTGTAATACATATTTTTTCATTATTTTAATGTTTAGTTAACATTTACTTAATTATAATTAGTCACTTTTCAGTAAGCAATAATTTTATAATTCGGAAATATTTAATAAATTTCGAAAAATTAAGGAACGGTTAATAATTGACATTAACCTTCTTTTTAATGTAATTTTCAGATTCATTAATGTTTGCATTAAATAGTAAAATGAAAAATAAGTTATTAGTTTTTATAATGTCAATATTAGAATAATTATCTCGATAACATTGGTTATTTATATTGATTAACAAATAACATAAATCTACTTCAATTCTTAAGTATAAAAACTAATACTATAGACATATTTCAGTATATCATGTGGCTGTATAAATGTATTTTTCTTTTAATAAAGTAAATCAATCGAATGAAGGTATCGTAGCTTCTTAAAACATATTATCTATTCTCAGCTATAAGTAAATTTCGCAAGTTATAGAGTGCGTAGCATAATGGGTAAGGCGTCAGCCTACAGTAATCCAGGTCCCGGGTTCGATCCCACCGCCAGGCGAGTTTTTTTCTCATGTTTTTTTAATTTACTTGCGAGCGTTAAAACACGTAAATTGTAGGTTAAGCTACTTAAATAAATTTTAATTTACCATAAAATGTCAAATTTATTAATTTAAAAAAGCAGTTAAAAATACATAGATAATTATCTGGGAGATATAAATAATAATAAATTAGGCTAATAGATATTAAAATTTTTTTAAAATTTTGCCTACTAAAAGCCGCCTTTTTGCCAAGAGATGGTTTGGCATTTTACAGGCTTGTAAAAATAAGACAGGATACAGTTGCCAATAAGTCGGCAGTGCGTGGCTAAAAGCCGGCATGTGTAGGCGGCTGCAGGTCGTCTTTTTTACCGGTTAAATGTTGGAAATAAGTGGGACATAACCGCATTGTTGCAGACTAAAAGCCGCCTTTTTGCCCGGAGTTGGCCTGGCATTTATGCCGACTAACGTTTACTATTGGTTATACTAGGATTAGGTTTAAACGAAAAAGAAAAAAAGAGAAACAATATACAAAATATTACCTTGGAAAGCACGGAACCGAAAAATACATCGAGCGGGTTTAGAATAACTCGATGTTCGATGTAGAGTGCCATAATGGCAAAAAGTCAGGAAACGGATATCTATTTAGGATTGGTAACCTCCCACCTTTAAAGGACACTTCACGGAGAAAAATTGTCTCGTTATAACTCCGTGCAGCACATGGTTCGAGTCGGTGGTACTTGATTTGCCCGAGGGATGGGACGGCACAGCACCGGAGAAAGCTTTACAGAAAGCGTCGCAACTTTTTAAGAACACCTGTCACGTGAAAATCCGTGCAGCGGTAGTGGGGAATAGGTGGTTCTTGATTTGTCCACGGAATAGCGTGCGAAGCGCCGGTAAACCGTTTACAACGTGTGTTGAAACTCTGGGCATACATATGCACACTCGTTTGCTTGGAGCTGCACGGCAAAAGTCTGTGCAGTGGCTGACTGCATGCACTCTGCAGACCCAGCAGCGAAAAAGTTTACACATGTATATGCCGAGAGTTTCGACTCGCGCTGTAAAACTTCTTTCAACGCTTCGCACGCCATTACGCGGGGAAGTAGGGTACCACCGATTCAGCATATCGATGCACGAAATTCCATGGGGGCACTAGTGATCGCAGAGTTTCGACTCTCTCTGTAAACTTTTCGTGAATGCTCCTACGCGCTATTCCACGTTCAAGTCAAGTAGCACCGATTCGCCAGCGCTGCCCAGTGTAACACCAAGGCAATTTTTCTCCGTGTGGGTCGAGTGGCGAGTCATTTGAAAGATTTTTTCGAGACAAATAAAAACGCAGGTCATAGATGATGCTGCGATCTCTTTTCGAGGAATTATTCGAGTATTAAAATTTTAAATCTAAACACATATCGATGGTTGGTACGAAGAACTTAACATCTGAAACGTGAGATGGACTTTTCTTGCCGCGAAGAATCGGATATCTCGAGAATTTCTATAACGATTTATTATATCGTAGGAACTTTTGAAATGTCCGAATCTTCATCGCATACCAAGAAATATCCGGTTTTTCGTCGCAAACTTTTAAAGCGCCGGGTTTTGCATCGCCACTGCCGACATATCCGGCTTTTCGTCTCACGTTTATAAGATGTCCGGTTCTTCCCGCGTAGAAATTTCCGGTACGGCATCAGTATGGCTTGAGTATTGGAAAGAGTACGGCTAAGTATTGGGAAGAGTATGGCTATGATATGAGTGTTTGGGTCAAGGTACATGGGATAAGTCTGGCGTATGAGCGTTTCCCATACTATTTGGTAGATTACTTCCAAACGGGTGCCAGACTCTTTCAAGACTTTATTTTGATGTAAAAAAAAATAAATTTAACCATTTTTTCTAATTTATGAATATTTTCTATTAAAGTCTCGCATTGTCTATTTAAATTTAACCTATTTTCTTACAATTATTAACGCTCGCAAATAAATTAAAAAAACCTTTCGCTTCGGGGGATTTGAACTAGCGACCCTAACATCGCAAAGCATGCACGGTGACCACTACGCTACGCCCTATGTTACAAAATAAAATTTCAGAACTTATATATTAAGATCGTAGATAGTCAATTTTTTGTATAGACATGTTTCCCGTATCTCTGGCCATATGTCCTAAGGTAATTTAATTCTAAGGTAAGGTAAACACATTGAAAATTTTTTATTTTACATATTGGCAAATTTTGTTTGGGGGTCGGTATTGATTTGCTCGAGGTCGTCCCCCTTATCTATACACCCCCGAATTTTGTCCGATTTCGCGTATCTTCTACCCTTCTCGAGATATTTTAGAATTTTGAAGTCGGTAAACTCCAATTTAATTTAATTACTTGAATTCAAATCCGTTATTCTACTTTTCTTTCGTGGAATTATCTTAAACAGTCTTTCTAAACAGTGTTTCTAAATATGTTTTTATACATGCATTTTCCAAAAAACTACGAAATTTTATTCAGTGATGTAGCTTTATTCGTCTCCTTCACTTTTAGAATATTCTGAAATCAAAAAATATTTATATGAAATTAAATTAAATTTACTTGGTACGATTATAGTTAATTGAGTTATGACCTTTTTGTATCACAGAACTTTGCAGAAATAAGTCCAATGTTATGTATAAAAAATGTAATATTATATTTGCACAAGCTTTTAAAATTAAAATAAAATTAATGTAAGTTACGTAGTAAAAGAATAATCATCCATGGATGATTACTACATAACTCAATTAACTATAATCGTACCAAGTAAATTTAATTTAATTTCATATAAATATTTTTTGATTTCGGAATATTCTAAAAGTGAAGGAGACGAATTATTCAAGGAGACGAATAAAGCTACATTGCTGAATAAAATTTCGTAGTTTTTTTAAACATGCATGTATAAAAACATATTTAGAAACACTGTTTAGAAAGACTGTTTAAGATAATTCGACGAAAGAAAAGTAGAATAACGGATTTGGATTCAAGTAATTAAATCAAATTTGAGTTTACCGACTGGGTTATGCCGCGGGTACGCTAGAGTTAGTTAACTGAGTGCAAGCGGTTATTAAAAATTTGCAAAATTTTGAATGTTCAACATTCTAAAATATCTAGAGAAGGGTAGAAGTACGCGAAATCAGACAAAATTCGGGGGTGTATAGATAAGGGGGACGACCTCGAGCAAATCAATACCAAACCCCAAACAAAATTTGCAAATATGTAAAATAAAAAATTTTCAATGTGTTTATCTTACCTGAGAATTAAATTACCTTAGGACATATGGCCAGAGATACGGGAAATATGTCTATACAAAAAATTGACTATACGATCTTAATATGAGTAATTCCGTGGAACTTTTAAAATTAGAGTTCGAGAAAATTCAAAAATTAAAATTTAAGGCACACATGCAAAATTTGGTTTTTCTACTTCTATACACATAAGAAAGGACTAAAAAAGGTCCGTTTTCCATTTTTAACGCAATGCATTTTTTATAAATGCAAATATATATACAGGGTGAGGAAAAAGTATGGAAACCCCAGAAAATCTAAGTGGGTAGGTGATGAAAAAAAAATATTAAGGTCAAGTCTTATGTACCATTCAACGAGGAATCCAGTGATGACCTTGGATTTGATCTTGGACCTAACCTTCAAGGTCATTTGAAGGTCAACTTCTTTTTTTTAAATACGAACCCATATTTTTGATGTCGGGAATCGAAAGAGCGTAAAATTATACGTTAAAATATGTCTCAAGGTTCAAGGTCAACGTGACCTCTAAAGGTCAAATAACGCTAAAATTACGTTTGCAAGAAAATCTTGCAGAACAAGTAGCTATTAGAAAAAGGATTAATGACAGGTCTGAAATATCATTTAAGTAGTACTTCGAAAATTATCTTTTCCTCGACTTTGGACCCCTCCTTCAAGGTTATTTGAAGGTCAAACTATTTTTCAAGAGTCTGAATGTAAGTTGTAAAAATGTTAAGTACGATGAAAATATTATTTTTTAATTGAAATTGTGTGCTAACAAAAAATGAAATCTAGTTGATAAATTTTCAAAATAATGGACACGAATTTTTTTTATGATAAGCTTTGAATTCAAAGTTGACATATTTTTTTTATATCATTTCATAACCGAGATGTAAGGAACATATTAAAAAAAGTGATTATTTCTCCACCTTTTGAGTGTGACAAGCAAAAATGTAGTTTTTAAAACCAAAATACGGTAGAGATAGTGATATTTAAAGCAGCCAATCAATAATTAGCACGAGTCGCACACTTATGGGACCGGGACTATTTCATTCGTTAAACTGTCCTAAGTAATATTCCGTTTTCACATATTGCGGATCATGAAAGTCATTTTTTTAAAATTGCTTTTTCCAAAAATTAACCATTTTCATGAAAATCGAGTTACTCCCACTTATTTGTTTATAGTACGTCGTGCATGGTAGACACATGCATATAACCTTCAGTTTTTGAAAATATAGAGTAAGAGGAACTGTCACAAGTCGGCACGGAAAGGAAATAAAACTCACGATTGCGAGTGGAACCGAAAAAAGGAAATTTATTTCTCGCTTATATGGCGACGATGCATCAGTTTCGGAGGTAGGCGGAAGAGTGCCAGACTAGCCGCGGCCGGCGCGGCGGCGTATCGCTCGCAGATTCGAATGTTCTGCCGCGCGGGAATTTCAAATCAGCAGCCAGGGAAAGCCAATACCCGTGATTCTAACGCGCTCCTTTTTCTGGTTCGAATAATGGATATCTCGGAATGTATTAGTCCAGTCCAAGCGAAGAGTACATTTTGTGTTATTTGTTATCCGTCACTGGCTCTCTCTCTCTCTCTCTCTCTCTCTCTCTCTCTCTCTCTCTCTCTCTCTCTCTCCCTCTCTCTCTCCCTCTCTCTCTCTCTCTCTCTCTCTCTGTCTCTCTCTCTCTCTCTCTCTCTCTCTCTCTCTCTCTCTCTCTCTCTCTCTCTCTCTCTCTCTCTCTCTCTCTCTCTCTCTCTCTCTCTCTTCTCTCTCTCTCTCTCTCTCTCTCTCTCTCTCTCTCTCTCTCTCTCTCTCTCTCTCTCTCTCTCTCTCTCTCTCTCTCTCTCTCTCTCTCTCTCTCTCTCTCTCTCTCTCTCTCTCTCTCTCTCTCTCTCTCTCTCTCTCTCTCTCTCTCTCTCTCTCTCTCTCTCTCTCTCTCTCTCTCTCTCTCTCTCTCTCTCTCTCTCTCTCTCTCTCTCTCTTCTCTCTCTCTCTCTCTCTCTCTCTCTCTCCTCTCTCTCTCTCTCTCTCTCTCTCTCTCTCTCTCTCTCTCTCTCTCTCTCTCTCTCTCTCTCTTCTCTCTCTCTCTCTCTCTCTCTCTCTCTCTCTCTCTCTCTCTCTCTCTCTCTCTCTCTCTCTCTCTCTCTCTCTCTCTCTCTCTCTCTCTCTCTCTCTCTCTCTCTCTCTCTCTCTCTCTCTCTCTCTCTCTCTCTCTCTCTCTCTCTCTCTCTCTCTCTCTCTTCTCTGTCTCTCTCTCTCTCTCTCTCTCTCTCTCTCTCTCTCTCTCTCTCTCTCTCTCTCTCTCTCTCTCTCTCTCTCCCTCTCTCTCTCCCTCTCTCTGGTTGGTCGCTGGTTCAAATCCCCCCAAGCGAAAGGTTTTTTTAATTTATTTGCGAGCGTTAATAATTGTAAGAGAATAGGTTAAATTTAAATAGACAATGCGAGACTTTAATACAAAATATTCATAAATTAGAAAGAAAATGGTTAAATTAATTTTTTTGTACATCAAAATAAAGTCTTGAAAGAGTCTGGTACCCGTTTGGAAGTAATCTAGCAAATAGTATGTGAAACGGTCATACGCCAGACTTATCCCATGTACCTTGATCCAATCAACGGGCATACAACACCCATATCATAGCCATACTCTTCCCAATACTTAGCCGTACTCTTTCCAATACTCAGGCCATACTGATGCCGTACCGACAATTTCCACGCGGGTTCGCATCAGCTATAAATACATCCCCTAGTTAGAATAAATAAATCATTGTAAAAGCTTATGAATAATAACTCATCAGATAATTAATACAAATCCATTTATTATATAAGTCCTTATAAACGAGTACATAGAAGGGTTGATTACAAAGACAATTTGTATACATTTCACTTACAAGATACACATTCGTATAAATTATAAATACGTAAAACCAATTTGCTATCGTTGCTTGTAAAAGGCTTGATTTTTGGAGATATTTCTTTGTAGCTTTTAAAGAGCTCAAGACTGAATTATAAAAGCAATAAGCGCCTGATCTGACATGTTCCATGGTCCAAAAGTGCGTATCTCGTTTGCAGGAGTAATTGTAAAGTTGAGTAGGGGGAATCCAGTATTATTAATTATGGTCAATTCGGCCGGCACCTGCAGTTACCAATAATTCAACGAGGTCCGTGTCTGCTATATAAGCAGCATTGTGCAGCAACTCTGTCATAAAACCCTTGTATCGTCGATGTTGACAAAATGTTTTTAATAGGTCGACATTTCCCTGATCCAGAGCAGCATCGAGAATGTCATCCACATTGTCACTGACAGCACCGGCTTGCAACAAGAGTTTAACAATCGCATCGTTATTATTCTGAAATGCGTTTTCTAAAGGACTACAATCGCCGTCGTAAATTGCATTTACGCTGCAGCCGCACTTCACTAAAATTCTAGCAACGTCAGTCAAGTTATGTGAAATAGCGTAATTTAAAAGCGTTTCGCGTTTTGAATTAATTGTATTTGCGTTAAATCCAGCTTTTAAAAGTCGTTCACAGAGTCGATCACCATTGGGCAGATGGGCTACCATTTCGAAAATTGGATACCAACTTTTGTTAATAGCCGAAAAGTCCACATTGATAGATAAGAGCAGGTTTACTGTTGCCTCGTCATTGTCTTTGATTGCACGAAAGAGTGGTTGTAAAAGTATGTCAGGTAGCGCTCCATTTTCAAAAATGGACTTTAACATTTTCCTATTTTCCGGCTTATAAATGCCGCTTGTATCCGCTCCCATTCGCATAAGATATCGAATGACATTTTTGTTATTATTTTTAAAAGCTAACGACAAGGCAGTCCTCCCTTTTCGGTCTTGAATGTCGATATCGCACCCACATTCAACAAGCATCTCTATTATATCTATGTTATCTACTTCAACTGCATAATGTAGGCAACTTTTGCCGCCTTTCACGCGAGCATTAAAATCTGCATTTAATGATAGCAGATGCAATGCTACTTCGAAATATTGCTTGATAATTGCAAGATGCAATGGGCTGAAACCATTTTCATCTTGGTCATTGATATTGGCTCCTTCCTCATGCAAAATGTTAATTAATTTAATCGCTTGTTCTTCAAAGTTTTGCGACCCTTTCTTTGATAAAATGGCCGTTTGAAGTATCATAGGAAGCTCATTTCCAGACCCATTCACTTTAGCACCATTTGCGACTAGAAATCGTATCAGTTGCATGTTCCCCTCATATACTGCCTGGTGAAGCTTAAACTGTAACGCTGCTTTCAAATCGGCGCTCGTTTTTTTATCAGAACGAATGACCTGCATCATTGCGGTCCACTTTTGTTCAACGGCATGTTTCAATGCTTCTTTTGTATTCCCTAAAGTAGCACCCCGTGACAGTAAAAACTCTACCATATCAACTCTATTGTTGAGTAGGGCTATACAGAGCGGTGTATTCGCGTTTCCATCGACTATACTCGTATCACATTTGTGATTTAATAGTATTTCTGCAATGTCGATGTCTCCGGATGCTGCAGCTAAATGAAGTGGCGTTTCTCCATTCACATTGACGCTGTTAACGTCGGCTTCTAAAGTAATTAATTTTGTTACGATGTTTGCGGATTTGACTATAACCGCCACGTGTAGCGGAGTATCACCATTCTGTTCTTCATGGCTGTTTATATCTGATCCTTGCACTATCATAGCATTTATTAAATCGTCGTTTTCGGACAAGATGGCTTCGTGTAATTGAATGGCACTGAGGTCATGAGGTTTGATGTTGGTTAATGACACATTTGGACACCACTCGAAGGATGCCGTCGAAATATCGACACCCAGGAATGACATCGTCGAGTCCAACTGTCTTCCATGTCGATCACCTCTGCTGGTAATTTTCCTGATGGCCTTCAACATTTTTCGTCCGAACCCCATTTCTGAAAAACAAAACAAAACATCCGTTATGACTCGAATTACTTAAATTAAATACAGAAATTGAAGTATAATTCATAATTCATTAGATAAATGTTGCATATTTTACGAATCTTAAGACGGCGAGCAGATATGAATGTGTATAAGTTGCAACGGTTGCATTTTACACGAAATATCATTTCGATTTATTCGCGTTCATCGAACCCTTTGAGTAAATATTTTTATTTAAAGATTGGAACGCGACTAATTATAGTTAGTATGTACGAATGTGCGCATTAGTAAGAGTGCAGCGCAATGATAAAAATATTCGCGCATTAGCATAATGAATTAGATTGATTCCAATGATAGAGTCGCCTGGACATTATCACTAGTAAAGTCATATCGGGTCTTGGAAATGCAGAATTCTGTAATCCACGGTACCAAAATTGGAAAATTTCGCTTAAATGACTGGTACTTTCACCATAGTGTAAAATTAGGCGTTCATCTCAACGCGATAGTTTAGCTGCGAATCATAATCTGTAATCGAAACCTGTGATCCCAGAACACACTTGCACAAAACATCGTGAAAATCGATGAAAATCTTCAAAATCTGTCCGCTATTTTTGTTCCACTATTTTTGATTTTAAAAATGCAACAACGTATTCGTAATCTGTGATCCCTTAAGCAGTGTAATATAAAATGTCAAAAATAGAAGCAAATTTTCAAGTTCTAGTCCGCCATTTTGAGATTTTAAATTCTGACATCGAATTCGTAATCTGCGACCCGAAAACACTCGCTACACTAATTTTTATAAAAAATTCTACATTTACAAAAGCGGTACGTCCAAAAAGGTAAAATTTTGAATGTTTCATTAGAAGTCTTGTCACGTCTTCATAAAGTCGTTATGCCACAGAATCCAGAAGCGGGATTTAATTGGATGACGCCTTCATATAAAAAATATTTTTTTAACAAAGTTTGTACGTTTTTCCCTGAATTTTCATTTTTAAGACGCCATTTTGCAAATGCTGCTAAATTTCTGAGAAAATTTAGGTTAGATTCGAAAACAACACACTCGAAAACTATGAGGTGTCGTGCAATGTCATTGACTCGTTTTAAGACAACTATCAACATGAAAAATGGTAAAAATATGTGCCGCTCTCGACATTATCATGTTAAATAAACGATTTTTACTGATATTTTTGCCAATAGGTGCATAAGTAGTTAAAATCAAATAAGTTAAATTTATTGCGAGAAGAATTAGTGTTTTAAAGATTTAAATTAAGATCTATGATTGTAAAGTGTTAATAATTTTATAAGAAAAGATCGTAAGACCACATATTATATTGAATGAATGTATATATTAAACTTTAATATAATCTTATATTGTCTACAACAATTATTTTCATCACGTTCCCTACAACGAACCTTACTAACGGTGCAAAGTAAATAGATATGATCATAATACATATTATAAAACTACCAAAGACTGTTAATAATGAATACTCCGGTTTTTAAAATTATAAACTTAATTTACCTGATAGGAACTCCTGGTGTAGAAACGACGAAGAAATTCACAATGTGCAGAGCTTCGATGATTGTTGATGAATTCCGTATGTGGCGTTGTAACTATGAAAGACCGAAAACAATCTTCCAAATGTTCAATATCGATAACGGAAAAGCGATGGTCACTTTAACAAAACTGGAATGGACTAACAGATTGAAATGAGTTGAAACTGGGAGCAATTCTAAGCACTGTTCACTTTTCAAGAGCTCGAGTACGACTTGTGCTGTTCTTGTTTGGGACCCGGCTTTTATACATATTGGCGCGAAAATTGTACGTGCCTAAGGTAGGTTCCATAGGATAAGTTGGTTTAACGAACGTACCCTTACCTGTTTTGGAGAGAGCGGCTTACCAGATTTGGCAGTTACAGAATTGCTCTTGGTCTACCTAGACGATGAACCTTACCTGATATTAGATTTTACCATAAAGTGTGCATCAATGCCAGTGAGACTATTTAGAAAATTTTGGGTTTATAGTTCTTTATGCCGAAATGTACAAATTTTATACCTTTTTCAGGATATCTTGAATTTCGGAATGGCTGATGTTTTAAAAACGCTCAATATTTTTATGAAACGTGATGAGGAACGATGGATTTTTTCTTTTATAATAAAATAAAAAAAAATCTTATTTATTTTAGAATTATTTTCAAAAAACTTAAAAAAATAAAATTATCTCGAAATTTAACAAAAATTAGTGAATTTTCTAAAAAAAAGTTCTTAAAAATTTCATGGAACAGAAATATAAAAACGTATTTATTAATATTTATCAGAAACATATTGACAAACAATATTTGTCATTAAAAAATTACTCACTGTTTTTACAATCATTAATAAAAACCTCTTGATAATTGGTATTTTATAACCATGTTTAACGAATAAAATTTCCTTAGTAAAGAACGATAAAAATAATTTTGTGGTTATACTGATAGTCCTGAGCAAAATTTAAGAAAAAAATTGAATCTTTTCCACAAAATTTATAAACAATTAGAATAATTTGATTTTACGAGAATAGAAAGATGTATTCGGTCATGAAATTTTCATTCAAAATTCATTCCATAACATAAATCAAGTTTCAAATGACCTAAGAAAATTGTAGAAATGTTGTTTTGTATACACAATTTGTATTGTATATTTGGAGAATTTGCTGCGAACCCAAAACACGCGAGAGCTTGAAATTTATCATTATCGTTGCTTCTTTTAACAATAAAATACAAAAAACTGCCGACATTTTGTGTAAACAATTTTTATTAGCATAAATTTGAGAATTCCGGAAATGTTCACAGTAGCTGATTTTCAATCTCATATGAAAATAAAGAAAAAAAGCCCTATACCTTTTTTGGTTTTACCGGAACTCGAAAATTTATTTGGATTGTTTAGAAATTATTTATAAATGATAACAACATTTTTCAAACATCTCTTTCTGTATTGAATAAAAGATTTCAGTAATTTAAACAAGCTTAATGAAAATTTCCGCCCCGTACGAGTTATTTTGTCTACAAATGGTTTATAATTATTTATTAATTGTTTATCAAAATGTATTTCATCGGCGAACTTACGGGAAAAAATGTTTATAAAATATCCATTAATATTTTCTCCATTTCGTATGAAACAAACAAAATATTTTCCGATTTATTCGAGGTGTTCAGATAATTTTAATTTAATATTCGATTAGTTAAAATCCCGAAAAGCCTACGTCAACTTGGAACAAAATATTCGATATTCTGTCTATTCATTGTAGATCGTTGAATACTACCTAGACAGTCAGATCTGCTGCATATTGCCGCATATAAGGGAAAAGTCAGGCGGCGAATATGTCGTCAGATATACGGATTATGCGTCGTCACGCTGTATGTATATAATTGGGATATATATATATATATCCCAATTAGTATGCATCTATAAAAAGGAATTTGAAAGGAACTTCACAACAGAAAAGAGGAAATCAGTCAAGTTAGACAAATTCTTTTTTTTTAATTGAATTACACTGTACTGTGAAAATGATTATCCATTTTCATTTAATGGAAGGCAGTTTCCAGCGAGACTTGCTTTTGCTACGACAATCAATAAAGCTCAAGGACCGACTTTTGAACAAAATGGTATGGATCTTCGGAAAGACGTTTTTAATCACGAGCAACTTTATTGCTCGTTAGTTGCATTTTCCCAGTACGGTCATGGAATGGTCTAAAAGTATACTTTGGTAATCAACAACATGAAAGATTGGCTAAAAATTATGTTTATAAAGAATTACTTATTTATTTATTTTTATTTATTTACGGGGAGGGTTGCCCTCACATACACTAAAGTAGACTTAAAATACAAACTAAAACTAAAATATTAACATAATGTAGAATAAATTAAAAAGTACAGAAAATAAATTAAAAGGTGCGAACGGAAGCGAGTTCCAAGACCTTCTTAAACGATTGACCACCGAGTGATATGAAAAATTAGATCCGCATCTAACCTCGACTAAGGGGCGGTATGTACGGTGAGAATGAATGGGTATACGGAAAGAAAATAAACTGGTGACTTGTGGTGAATTAATGGCATCAGTAACGATTTTGTTAACAAACTATAAATCATAAAATTTGTGGAGAGAATGGATAGTTGGAATGTTAAATTGTTGTGAAATGGCAGAATAATCATGAGAAAACTTGTGCATAGGATTTGGAGTCTTGTGCGATAAATATCTTAAACATTTCCTTTGTATAGATTCCAATATGTGGATGTCAAAGTTAGTATGCGGTGACCAAATAGAGGACGCAAAGGTTAAATGAGGGAGTACCAGTGATTTATAGAGCATTTAAACATGTTCCAACGAAGAATTTTTTACGGCTAACAATACTCCTCCACCTCTAGAAGATGCAGATAATTCGTATGCCCGGTCGCATCTAAAAATGTTGTAACCTTTCAAACCTAGTTCCGAGGTGCAGATTGAGTTATTCAGCCATGTTTCTGAAAAATCAATTATACAACAATTTTGCTCTTTCACAGTTGCATATAATTCATCTTGTTTGACTAACAGGGCTGAGCTCGCTAATTCGGAAGATGTTTTCAGGCCATTTAACTCACTTTGAATTGAGCAAGTACCAGTGTCAATCGTGTCGAGTTTCGATAATTTAGTATTTAAATTAAGCAATTGCCTTGAAATAGAAACTAGATGCCTTCGACCCGGGTGCCTACAATTTTGGCTAAATTCGTATTGCAGTTACCTGACGAAAGGCTGATGCTTCCGGGAATATTCCCATTTTAACACTGCCAGGAAAGAAGGCGGCAGAGGGTAGTTCTAGCATCGTATAGGTTCGAGTAGTTTCTATACATATATTGTAACAATATATTGTTCCTTAAATAGGGTGAATATGTTAATGAATGGACGGTTAAGCATTTTTTACACTTTGATCGATTGTAACTTTTGAATTCTTTTAAGAAAATTTAATTATGATACCACCATTAGAATCGTTAGACTCTGCAAAGAAATATATATATATATATATGTACACACACAATTATACTCTCGCCTCGTTCTTTGATGATTACATATGTAGTATCGGCTCGTCCCGCGATTTGCACAACATTCATAGTAATGATCGAAAGAAAATCATGGTTTCCCTTTGTTATATATATATATTAGGGTGTATCGAATTTTTTAAAATCGAAGTGAGTAGTGATAAAATGATAGTTTAAGATGCCCTATTCACGAAAAAAAATATAAAAAAAAATAAAAAAAATATCTAGCATTCGCGCATGCGCGTAAAAAACGTCGTTTTTTGAGTGTTTTTTTTATTATTTTTCCTGTAACTTTGCGATTTTTTTTCTTGACTTTTTTATCTTAAATTGTGCCCAGAGTATGCATCTTTAAGACCCAAATTGCAAAAAAAATTTTGAAATTTTTTCGCGCCTCTGAAAAATTGCTAAATATGACCATTTTTGCCCCGTAACGATAATCCGCTATAGCAAACCTGGTAAAAAACTGGCTATTCGAAAAAAATAATATTTGACAATATGATTTTGATATATTTTGGTCTCCTGATTACGAATATGATGCCAGAAATTGGCGCTCGTCAATATTTCGGCCGCTATATTGAAAAAATAGCCAAAAAAACGTAATTTTTTTCAATCTCTTTTTTCAATTTATCATCCGTGGACGATAATGTAACATTATAGTCTTACGCGCATGCGCACTTGTTAATGTAGCTGCTCATCAGTAATGACTAGTTTTAGAGCTTCAAAACAAACATAATGCCGAGAAAACCGTACGCCTGTTACATAAAATACTATTCCAATATGTAAATGCAAAAAAACTTGAAAAAAATCACGTTTCGAAAAATTCTGAAAAAAAGTTAGTGTATTCTCTCTTGAATTCTAAGAGTTTGTTCTCCTTTGTATTTTGTCCAAAAGTTGATAGTTTTTGAGGAAATGAATTTTAAATATTATGGTTTAGGATTTTTTTTTTTCGAAAACTATCAACATTTGGAAAAAATTGCAAAGAACAAAAAATTCGAAGAATTCATTACAGAATACAGTAATTTTTTTTCATAATTTTTCGAAAATAAATTACAATTTTGAAAAAATTTAAGAAAAAAATTCATTTCAAAAATCTAAAAAAATTCCGTGATATTTCTAGCTGAATTCTGAGAACTTTTCATTCTTACTATTGTATTAAAAAAGATCGTTGTTTTTGAGTTGAACGTCCAGAAAATTTTAAAGAAATTTTCATTGTTGCGGCCATTTTGAGGTCATTAGAATGATGTCGGGTATAAAAGTAAAATTTTTCATTAAAATTGAAGTATTTTATTCACCTTTATTCAGAGTTTCAATAGAATCCAAATATTCTAAAGGCTCAAAAAAAATCGATAAAAATAAATATTTCCCAATTTTTTGACATTTTTTCAAATTCGGCGCCATATTGGAATTCCAAATGGCCGAAACTCAATTTTTACCTCGGAATCTTGAAGAGCGACCTCGAAAACAGTAGGATATGTATAATACCTCTCAATTTTTGTTAATTTCGATTTTGATACGAAATACTGGACTGAAATTGACGCAAGAAGAAGTGGCAGTTGGGCGTTAATGGGTTTGTAAGTCCAAAAAAAATGAAAAGTTCATTTTATTAAGCAAAATTGCGTTTGTAAAATTATATTTAATCTTATTTGTTCAAAGATGTTTGCTAATTAAGAATGAAATAATTAAGATTACCATTACAATTATGCATACAACCGCGTTACAAATAATACAAAATGAGCCAAATATTTTCATACAAAATTACAATTTTATGGGGGTAACCTCAGCTTGTCAATAATTAAGTTTACAATTACAATTATAAGAATACAATCGCACAACAGAAAGAACAAGAAATGTGCACTAGCCAAATGTTTTCATAAAATTATAATTTTATACGAGTAACCTCAGTTTGTCAAATTCTCGCACAAAGCATGAAGTTGCAAGCGAACCAGCATCCATTTAAACGCCGACCAATCAGCTTGGAAATTATTTCGACAACAATGTCTTGGCACTCCATGTTTTTTTTATGATTGGATTCCGAATTTTAGAATTCCAGATATTCACTTTTAAATATTTAAAAAAAAACTAATTTAATTATTAAAAACAGCCATTTTTATCGAAGGCATACCTTAAAAATGTCGTAACTACATATTTGAACCAGTGTGCGAAATTGACAAGATTAATGCGTTCATCCATAAAAATATCTGTCTGTTTTGTTATCATTACAATATTGCTAGTCTTTTTGGTACCTACAATCATAATGTAATTACATAAAAAGAAGTTATTAAATATTTTTACTGTATTTTATAAACTTTTCTTCTCATCCTCATGGAATTGAACAAGTTTGTCAAATCAAAATTTTGGTTTATGCCCAAAAAATAATAAACTGAAGAACAATAATGAATTTTCAATTAAGTATGCCTAATAAAAGTTACCATCTACATTTGGTACGCATTGCTATAAACCTAATACTATTATGGTAAGATTAAACTATTCATAATTCACAGCAGAATAATCCTAAAATTCATATTGACCGGAACACCGAAAAAGAAGTTTTAAATTAAGCAAGCGAATATAGGCCAACAAAACCTCGAAATCAGGCGTAATTTAAGGTGTAACAGAAAGAATACTAATTAGTAAGTGACACAAACGTATACATACGACCTTTTTCGGAACAATGTAAATGGCGTTAATATTCGTTATCTGCATTTTTAAATAATTAGCTGATATATTTATGATGAAACAATAGGAATTCGTTCATTAGATATCAACATAATATATACCTGTCGCAAAAATAATGTTTGTACAATATTATTATTTTAAGCAAAAACCGTTTTTTGCGCATAATTAAAAATCATACGATTTTCTTACAGTTCACGGCAGAATGGTCTTGCACTCAAATGCGTGTGTTGGTGTGCGTGAGCGTGAGCGTGTGCGTGTGTGTGTGTGTGTGTGTGTGTGTGTGTGTGTGTGTGTGTGTGTGTGTGTGTGTGTGTGTGTGTGTGTGTGTGTGTGTGTGTGTGTGTGTGTGTGTGGTGTGTGTGTGTGTGTTGTGTGTGTGTGTGTGTGTGTGTGTGTGTGTGTGTGTGTGTGTGCGTGCGTGTGTGTGTGTGTGTAATGCCGACAAGTAAACACCCGACATATTAAAAAGCCGACACGGTAAAAGTATTATTCTCTTTACAATATGCCGATTTTTTACTAGTCGGTTTTTTTTAAGAAATAATGGGTAGATTTCGGAAATAGAACCTCTCTATATAACGCAAAATATGGAAAACGTACGTGAATATAGCCAGTCCGTTAAATAAACCGGAATAAAATACGAGAGATTGATCGGGAAGTTATTGTTTCGACTCGCTAAGGGTCACAACCGCTTTATTTATAATCAGAACGATATAATATGATAAATGACACATTGTTATTTTAAAAGAATATACCGCGGCAGATGGCTCCGGATTATAAAACGGATTATAAAAAAAATATTATATTTTTACATCAGACAAATGTAGAACCACGTAGGTGATTTATTTTTTATTATTGAATATTATTCCTTAACTTAAATTCTTCGAAAATAATTCGAAAGTCAGGAACAAAGAAAAAATACATTAAAAAGTTAATTTTTAAAATGTTTGGTTTGTTGTTAAAAAATGTTGCACTCCGTGGGTTGTTTATTGAAATAGCTAAAGGAAGTTTCTCAGATTTGCCAATATTATACATTTATTTAATATAATCGCGCATTGAATTTCATAAATTTTTGTCTATACGGAACATAACATAAATTCAGTGTAATAATGATAACATTTAGGAAATTCAGCTTATGTACTTATTAAGTTTTTCATACTTCTCTATCAGTAAACTCAAGTTCTATACATTGATTTATTATCATTATTCATTATTTTATCATATCATAAATGAAATTATATAACGCAGATATTGTAAATTATAAAATTTAAACTAATTAAATTAAACTGTTCAATATTCATAATACATTATACACAGTCGATTTTTTCTTTCTTTATTTCTAATTTAATAACGACTTTTTTACACTCAAAATGGTTACGTGTATTAGTTTTACTTGTAAACCTACATTTACTTCTAAACGTCGTTCAACCGAGAACCGTTTTAGATTAAGATTCCAAACCATCAATAAGTAACAGCAAGGAACGTGACAACTTTTGTAAAATAAAGCTTACCCACATAAAAACTTCAGACACCAGACTGGTGCAAATTTTATTTATTGGGGTCGGAAAATTAGACGAAAAGGAAAAAGAAGACCCTGGAAAATTTATGTACGTTCATATCACTCCTGGATCTGTCTGGGTTGAAACTTGAATAGGCTTACCAAATACCAGATTCTTAACTGACATAAGAATGCTTCAAATTGTGCCGATAGTGCAGCTGCATAAGTAACGGTATTTATTACTCTTACAAGATGTGCTCAAAATAAGTCTGAAAAATCTTCTGTTGCTTTTTTTAAAATATAAAATTACTAAAAGTCTTCACAAACAAATAAAAATAAACTAACTTAAAACGCTGATGTTAATTTTTAGTTCAACATTCCGAACGGAGTTGGGAAAAAACAGTGGTTCTCAAACATTAGGGAAATCGAATCATGATTACAATACAAATGAAGATGTTTTCATAAAATATAAAAGATTTATTTCCAAAAATAATATGCGTGCAGGGCAAAATCGTTCCCAAAAACTTATTTATTTGGGTCTACAATCTAATAGAATTGGATACGGAAAAGATTGAACAAAAAATTTTTCAACTTACTATAAGCAATTTATAAACAATTACACGGGAAAAAAATGTCGCGGTAAGTGCAGTTTTCCCCAAACCAGGCGTGCATATCGGCATAAAGTAGTCACTATAATCAGAGTTAAGACATATGCGGTTTTGTTTTTGATTGGCTGAGAGCTCGGCGGCCATTTTCTCATACTACGTCGGTGTTAGTGAATATCGGTGAATAGGTGAACGTCATCTTTTGTTTGTTGGAAGTTGTTCAGGGTTCAGTCCGTCGATTTGGCGCTAAAATCAATCTGCTTAATTGCGTGACGAACTATTTAAAAAGCATTTGTATCGATATAAATATATATTTATCATCGATATATACAAGTCTTTGTATTAATTCCATTTAGTAAAATGTAAAACTTAATATTTTATTACAATTTCATTGGCCAAATCGACGGACTGAACCCTGAACAACTTCCAACAAACAAAAGATGACGTTCACCTATTCACCGATATTCATATATATATATATATATATATATATATATATATATATATATATATATATATATATATATATTATGTTTATACATATATACATAATCTAATATTATTCAAATGTGACTGTTTAGTAACATATCTTAAATAGAAGCTAGTGTTGGCGAGGTGCCTCGCTCGCTCAGAAACTTCGTTCGACCCAGTAGAGAGTCGGCTATTCCTTAACACTCGTTTGTTTACTAACAGCTTTCAATTATATTATAAAATTATATTGATATTTGGGGGTCCAATCATATTTAGGTCCAAGTGGCTTCGATAGATATGTTACAACAATATAGTGTTTCTTATATGTATGAAAATTGAAAATGAGCATTTTCAAAACTGCGACCCCGACAACAGGCCAGCCGAAGTAATAATAAATAAAAGTTGCAAAACACTTACTCCAAGCAATTGTATTGTAATACACTATTCGATGCATATTATATGCTTACAGTGTTTTACTAATTACTGTCTGTATCATTGTGATCTTATATATGCAATATATATATATATATAATTCGTCAAAGATATATTGAAAGTGTCGAAAAGATCTTTGTCGGATATCTTTTAGATATCTATAAGACACCCTTTAGATATATCGAAATAGTTATTTTCGTATCAAGGGCGGAAAAGAACCTATGCGCCCATAGGTGATCACAGCGCCCGAGGGACTGGCGAAGACTACCCCTGGGGGTAGGGGGTCGAAACGTCGAAATTTTATTGAAAACTATAGGGTAATTTTTTTGCCGAGGTGACCAATTTCAATACTTTTTCAGACGATAGTCACAAGCATTTTAAACCAGTTTTTATGGCATTATCGTTGACTTCAGAAAGACATGGTATGTAACCTTTTTCTGTAGAGAATTTCATGCTCTATCTTTTTTGTTTGAAACATTTTTTAATAAAATTTGTATTTTTCAAAATAAATGCAAAAAACTACGAAGAAACTTAATTGGGGCTAATTTTTATTTTTGGAATGGACGGATGGATCTGCGCCAAAATCTAATCAGATCTAAGTTATGCCAAGACGCGTATTTTAAAAAAAAAATTTTCAATACGCTTATCCGTTCGCGAGTTATCGCGAGACAAAAAAACGGGACGTACGGACGTACGTGCGTACAACATCACGGACACAAATTTTTTTATTGTTGATTTGGGTTCCTTAGGGTCTCAAACGCCGACATTTGGGTACTTTTTATGCCCGAAGTGACCAAATTCAATACTTCGTCCAAACTTAGTCTGGGTCGAAGTAATTACAGTAATATGCTTCTAAGAAAGAAAAGATCGCATTGCTATATATTTGCTTTAAGAAGAACCGAAATAGAATTTGATATAATAGAAGTTGCTGTAATCAATAAACATTTCTCATAATGTATGCAAGATCTTATCTGTAAAAAAATATTTTATGACATTTTAAGAAAAAAGTTAGAAGCAAATTTCATAAATGCTACAAAAAAATGTTTCATAACAATCCTTAAACACTTTTCATTACGTGTTATTAGATTTAATGAACTTTTGTTATGTGTAATGAATTTTTATTAAATTTAAGATATTTTTATTAAATTTAAAGAACTTTTATTAAATTTAAGACATTTTTATGAAATTTAAGTTATTTTGATTAAATTTAAGATACTTTTATTAAAACTGGAGGTCTAGAATACTGAGAGTTGAACTTTAGCATTCGAACGAAGAATTAATTTATGTTAAATACGTGACTTTTTAAAATTATTATTAGTCCGTGTCAACAGAAGGCTTTCAGGTTAGTGATTATTTTTGCATTTCTCATTCGGAAATTACTCAAATATTATTTAATTTTACATATTTATACGTGAGAAATATGTTTCGGACCTTTACTAATAACTCCATTAACATTTTGGATTGAGTCGATGGAAGCAGGGTGTTGTCGTAGTCGAATTTGGTTCAATCTTTTATTCAGCTTTTTGTAAACTTAGAAGTTAACTGACCTGAACTAAATATGTTTTTTTAAATTATTGAGTGTTAAACATAACTCAAAACCTGATTATGCAATCTCTTTCATGAAAAATTGGAAGAGATAAAGGTGTGATAGTTTGTGCATTCTTTGGCCAATTTTAGCAAATTTGCACAATTTGTCATACAAATTGAGGCCTTACATCGCATAACTCGCCGGACGCTCGAACAGCGGAAAATAGAAGTCCCCTGGCCGATCCGAGATGACAATTTTTGAAATTCGATATGTCCATTAAAACAACGTACAGGGATGTTGAGAATGATAAACCGAATAACTTCTACTTAATAAATTGTTTATACGGCGATTAATTTTCACATTAAACATTAAAAACTACAAAAATTGGAAACGGTAAATTTAATTACATTTTTAAACATAAATCGTCATTTCTTGGGCAATTATTGATGAAATCGTTTGAAATTTGATACACGTCTAGCCTATAGTCTAGCGAAGCCTATAAAGTAATAACAGATGTAGAAATCAGTTGTTGTTTAGTAATTTTTGTTTATTAACAACAGCAGTTCCGTAATCTCACTCTTGTAGATTCCCGAACAAAAAGAATCCAAGGAAGTTTAGATTTGAACAAACTTCCAGTGAGACATTGGTTCCTTACTGTTTCAAGGAGTTTTCTGTAACGTTTCAAATAAATCGGCTGTAAATTGGCTGAAATACCGATTATTTAATTAAGCGCCCGGCCTGTCAACGGTTGCTCTGCGTAAGCTAAATTGCATAGGGTTTCCTCCTTAGATTTTCCACTTCCTTAGAGTTAGTTTTATGAATATTTTTGTTTTATTTCATTACAGCATTAAGGATAAATCCCGTTAATAGTAGGTTTTTACAAAAATTTAGTATAAAAAATGATAGAAAACGTAAAATAATGAATAGATTTATACAAAACTGCAATAACTATACAAATAATGCAGCACTTATATACATATACGTGTATACACCTAGTCCACAGCGAATAAGCTCGTCACAGGGACGAAGTTTCTGAGCGAGCGAAGTGAGCTATCACGCCAACGTATCGGTTTAGTTTATTTGTCTATATTGTTTTCGTTCTTGTTCATTTTATGTACATCATCCTGTACAAGGAACCAATATACATATATTTGTCGAATTTTGTGTACAATAACTTCTTACATTATACACTAATTAGTGCTTTTCACATTTCTAGACATTTCTACTTAAAAAACACACGTTTTGCTTGTAAAAAAAACTATACAAACAACACAAATTCAATCGAATTTTCTAATAACTTTCCCCACATATACTGTGTTTGATATAACAAATGAATATTGACAGAAATTATTGAAATTTTTAAAGTAATGTGAATCAACCCAAAAAACATAGAATCTATTTTTATAAACTGAACATTGGTATACCATTAACAAGACTTATTTAATAACATAAAATATTCGTGAAACTAACTCTAAGGAAGTGGAAAATCTAAGGAGGAAACCCTCTGCAATTCAGCTGACACAGAGCAGCTGTTGACAGGCCGGGCGCTGTATTAAATAATCGGTATTTCAGCCAATTTACAGCCGATTTATTTGAAACTTTACAGAAAACTCCTTGAAACAGTAAGGAACCAATGTCTCACTGGAAGTTTGTTCAAATCTAAACTTCCCTGGACTGTTTTTGTTTGGGAATCTACAAGAGTGAGATTACGGATCTGCTGTTGTTAATAAACAAAAAATATTAAACAACAAGTGATTTCTACATCTGTTATTACTTTATAGGCTTCGCTAGACTATATGCTAGACGTGTATCAAATTTCAAACGATTTCATCAATAATTGCCCAAGAAATGACGATTTATGTTTAAAAATGTAATTAAATTTACCGTTTCCAATTTTTGTAGTTTTTAATGTTTAATGTGAAAATTAATCGCCGTATAACCAATTTATTAAGTAGAAGTCATTCGGTTTATCATTCTCAACATCCCTGTACGTTGTTTTAATGGAAATATCGAATTTCAAAAATTTTCATCTCGGATCGGCCAGGGGACTTCTATTTTCCGCTGTTCGAGCGTCGGGCGAGTTATTCGATGTAAGGCCTCAATTGTCTGTTTCAAATTTTCATGAAAGAGATTACATAACCAGGTCTTGAGCTATGTCTAACACTTAACAATGTTACAAAAATTATTTGGTACAGGTCAGCTAACTTCTAAGTTTACAAAGAGCTGAATAAAAAAGTGAATCAAATTGGACTACGATAACACCTTGCTTCCAACGACTCAACCAAAAATGTTACTGGAGTTGTTGTCTATCAGAATTTTATTAGTACAAGTACTAAATATATTTCTCACATATAAATGTGTACAATTAAATAATTTTTGAGTAATTTCAGAGGGAGAAATGCAAAAACTGACTAATGTCAAGAAACCCAACTGTCGACTCTGATATTTCTGTATGTGACTACACTCGCTTCACTATTTCAGTGATGTTTTACTTATGTTATGTAATGACTCCAATTAAAGAAGTGAAAAAAGAGGAAATTCATGATCTGTCCAGAAATAGGTATTTCATACTAATATAACTTAAATTTTTCCCGTACACTGTATTCATTGGTTTTAAATGGTAGTGACCGCTATACATATAAACTTAACGAATCATATCTCAGTATATTGTTGCTTTTAATTAAGTTTTTAAATTGTAAACACTTCATAACATATATAAAGCATCACTGAAATAGATGCGAGTATACTAACAAAAGGAAATCTGAAAGCCGACGACTCAGATCCCAAAATGGAGAACTTATTGCAACACATCTGCTACTCGCGATTACTGTGAAATATTCTAATTACAAGTATGATCTTTTGCATTATGTATGTACTACAATAACGTTTTATGAACTATGCAAAATATTTTTAAAATTATATACTTAAACAAGACAAGTACACCTACTTCCGTCTACAAAAAAATGATTGACATGTACAGCTTGCGTTTCTCTCTTTATATAAATATTTTTACATGTTTTTTAAAACAAATACACTATGAATTAATTACCAAAAAATGTATATGTAAGTCGAGTGGAGAACACGGTGCACAAACAATGATTACGAGTAAACGACAAAGTACTTTAAACCACTTTTTAAACTCACAATCATTATTAAAAATATTACTTATATGTACAATTTTTTGCAGTTTATTTGGGGTATATTTATTTTAAGAAACATGTATGATATTCATAAAGTTTTTATGTAGCAAGGGAAAAGCGTATAACAAGAATCAATCATGTTCTTAAATATGTACAGATATGTACTTGCCATGCTTAAGTACATAATATACAACAAACCTGATACATATTTCTTATCATAATTCACCTATTAAATGCCAAACTGGGATTCGTTAAAGCAATTATTTAAATTTAAAAAAGATAACATTCTATTGTAGAGACAGATTTCAAAAATTTTTGCAAAAATTGAGATAATCGAGATCGGTCTATAATTTTCAACCAGTTTCCTGTTTCCACATTTAAATACAGGGATAATTTTTGCATTTTTAAAATGCGTAGGACATTTTCCAGACACAAAACTTACATTAATTATGTGTACTAGAGGTTTAGTTACAAATTTTGCGATTGATTTTAGACATTCAGTGGTTATTCCATCCGGGCCCGGAGCTTTTTCATTTTGTAGTGAACTTATAATATTTAATATTTCTACTTCTTCAACACCTCTGAGAAACATTGAACGGCGAACGTGTGGAATTTGAAAGTTCAAAGCAGTTTTTTGAATTTTGTTAGCCAATATTTTTCCTATATTTGTGAAGTAATTAACAAAAGTGTTAGTAATAGACTGGTTATTATTTGTTTCATTTCAATCTTTATCAATTATGCAAGAGATTTTAGTTTTTTTAGTTTTATTTTCTTTTCCCACAACGTCGTTCATTGTTTCCCAAAGTCTTTTAGGATTTTGTGCAAATTTTTCTATTTTGGTGCTGTAGTATCTATTTTTTATCTTTAAAATTAATTTATATAAAATATTCCTATGATTTTTATATTCATTTCTGATTTCAGTATTGTTTGGGTGTTTAGTAGAAAGTTTATGCACTCTATCCCTGGTCTTTATCGCTTTCGGTAGGCCTTCTGTGATCCAAGGTGTCTTCTTTCTTGAGGTATCCGTTGAGATGGTAGTTGAGGAATTGATGTACACTGAAAAAAGAATTTGTGGCATACGGCAATATAAATGTTTAGAAACGTGTACAGGCTGAGGGAACTATTGGATTTGTTACGGTCCCTAAACATAAAGGTGCAGTAACCAGACTTTTAGCTGAAATAGAAATATAATTTATTTGCTACCGCCAGATTAACAAAATCGTTACAGGAACAAAATGTATGGGTGCCGTAACCAAATGTCCAAATACACGTTGCAGCAATGATGGTATAGCTGTGGCAGCAATACCATCATGGTGGGGAACATAACTCACTATATGAAATGACACAAAGCGTGTCTGCATAAAGTGACTCAATCTTCCGCTGTAGAGTGTCCGCTGTAGTATCCTTTTTCTGTACTTTGTGCATGGTGGACTATTTGAAAATTACTTTTATGCGAGAGGCGTGAGACGCATATTAATGATAAAAATTGGATAAATATAAGAGAGTAATACATGTAATCAATAATGGACGATTGGGTGAAGCAAAAATTGTCGAGCTGGGGTTTGGAAAAATACCACGCCGATTTCGAAGGTTAGTGCATCAGTAAATATAAGTAGTTTATTAAGTTAAACACCTAACAAACGGAAACGTAATTAGGGAATTTAATTCTCGTTTTGTCCAATTTTAAATTATGTACATTTTTTTTAAATCCACATTTATTTTATAAGGGAAGGAAGCAACCTAACCTAGAAAAAATTACGTTCAATTCTTTTTCATTTGTTGGGTCCCAGATAACAAGTCAGCAACTAAGTCCACAATTTGCCCCTCTGTTGTCGACAACTTGCTGAAACTTTGTAGACAGAGGAGCAATTGTGGACTTAATTGCTGACTTGCTGTCAGGGGTAATATTTAAAATTCAATCATTCGAAAGCCAATATATCTATTTTTATTCTTTATTGTAGATGAAGAAATTGACCAAGATACTTTTCCTTACTTGTCAGAAGATGTAATAAAAAAAATTTTTAAGAAAGCTGGACCATTATCCAAATTTTTACATAAATGGAAACTAGAATATACTCAAGATCCGTTGGCTGAAAAAGTATGTTAAAGAAAAAATTGAAATCTCAAATCCAATATCATTTAACATGATTTAATATACATGACTCCTTGAATGATTCATCGCACTCCTTATTGCACGTGAAAATAAGTTATAAACTGTTTCGATATTTCCCACAGCTATAAAGATCGTATAAGTATTTATTATAAGTTCTCAGACCTCATTGAAAATTTTTGTAGGTAATAAATATAATCAAAATTTTGGTTCATAATTTTCTCGATTCAATTTTTTAAAAATTTGGATTATACGCAATTGCATTTGATACTGAAAAAAATGTGCATATTTGTAAAAAAATTACAATATCAAGCAGCAGAAACTCACATTTCAGAAAGACGTGTTTTATAGTGCGAGTAGAGTTTACGCATGTCAGATTTGTAAAAGGTTATATACTCTCTATTTCACCGGTGTTACTTCCATAATTGTTCGAACCTCTATTTGTTACTAAGAAAATTATTCAGATATAGCCTTTCTTTTTACATTTAGGTCAGTTGAAAATTCTTCTTATATTTGAAATATGTATGTGTTTATGATACAAAAAAAATGTATATGCCAAAGCTCGAAATAGTAGGATGTACGCCAACAACCACATGCAAAAAACCTTTGCTCTTTGACAGTTCAAGAATTTTTTGTCATATTTGCCATAGAGCAAGCTGTGACAAGTCAACGCATAGTGCAACTTGTCTATTCGTGGCATAGCCTCACGAGTATCCTGTCATGGTTGTCCTATCATTAACGATCTGATTTAGGAAGCAAAAATTGGTTCCCATCCAGATGTACATGATTATATGGCAAATGAACAACTACACAACTATGTTGTACACGCTAAATGAGCGTAAGGGAAAGTTACTATTGCCAACTGCTGATGAAGAAATTTATTTTAATGAAGTTCCCAGCAAACCTTAGCCCAGGAAATGGGCTGTAGTTTCTCTCTCTCTCTCTCTCTCTCTCTCTCTCTCTCTCTCTCTCTCTCTCTCTCTCTCTCTCTCTCTCTGAAAACGTCTCAACTCTGCGAGCATATATGTATGTAGAGTCCTTCTATTAACTTTTGTGTACCTGACCGGATACCCTGGTATGTTTATCATTTTTAACTATAAAAATTGTACGTATATAGCAATTGGCACCACTGACTCTTACTGTTGGGGGTGTGATCCGAGTCAGCTGATATCGTAACGTGTCTATATATGCATATGTGTTCTTTCACTCGACTTCTCATCATAATCTGAAAAAAAAATTAAATAAATAACAATAAAATGATCTTTTCCTCACTTTTTATATCCGTACATTATTTTTTTACATGCTTAACGAGGTTCGGATCCTCGAGATTGTTTATATTTTCCACACCTGTCAGTATAACCTGCTGACCACAAAACAATAACTAACTGCTGACTATTCCCAATTTTAGGTTCGAGTCTCTTTAAGGCTCTACAACAAATTAGCATCGTTTTTATAAAAAAGTATGTTTCATTTTTAATAAATATATCTATAATTTATTAAAATTATAATTAAATAAAAATTTTAAACTTGGAATTCATGGGTCCCAAAATGACTTAAAACTTTTGTCGTTGGAAAATTTCATGTCGAGTCTTTCTACAAGCCAATAAAATAAATAACCATTATTTTTTATAAAAAGCTATATATTTCACTTTCACTAAAGGTACCTAAAATTTGTTGTAATTATAATTAAACAAAAATTTCAAACTTGTGATTCACTAGCTGGCCAGAAAATGCATTCAAATTTTTTTCGCTGCCCAAACTCTTTATGGGTCTATAAAATAAATTAATATTATCTTCATAAAATAGTATATGTGCCATTTTCAAATATTTTACCTGAAATTCATTAAACTTATAGTTAAACAAAAATGTCAAACTTGAGATTCTGTAGCAGGTCCTCTAAATTACATTACAACTTTTATCGTTGGAAAATTTAAAGTTCAAGTCCTTTTGCCAAAAAAAATGAGTATAATTTTTATGAAAAGGTATATGCTTTATTTTGAGTAAAGGCACCTAAAGAAACTTGTAATAATAATAATTAGACAAAAATGTCAAACTTGTGGTTTGTTAGCGGACCCTAAAATACATTAAAATTAATATTTTTATAAAAATAGGGTATGTCCAATTATAAATTGTCTTAAATTATAATTGTAACGAATGTTAAGTACCTTTCTTTAAAATAAAACATATACTTTTTTATAAAAATATTATTAATTTATTTTAGAGACTTGTAAAGAATGTCAAACTTAAATTTGGTCTATGAGAAAAGTTTTAAGGCATTGTAGAACCTGCTAATGAATAACAAGTTTGAAAATTTTGTTTGACTACAATTATCATGAAAATTAGGTGCCTTTACTGAAAATAAAGCATATACTTTTTCATAAAAATTATACTAATTTATTTTGGTAATCCATAAAAAGACTTAAACTTAAAATTTTCAAACGACAAAAGTGGTAATGCAATTTAAGGTCTGCTACAGAATCCCAAGTTTGAAATGTTTGTTTAACTGTAAGTTTAATGAATTTTAGGTACCATAGTTGAACATTAAACATATACTATTTTAGAAATGTAACATTAAATTATTTTATAGAACCGTAAGGAGTTTGGATAACGACAAAAATTGTAATGCATTTTATGGCCAGCTATAGTGAATTACAACTTTGAAATATTTGTTTAATTATAATTACAATCAATTTTGAGTACCTCTAGTGAAAACTGAAAATTTTCCAACGACAAAAAAGTTCTAAGTCATTTTGGGACCCGATGGTGAATTCCAAATTTAAAATTTTTGCTTAATTATAATTTTAATAAATTGTAGATATATTTATTGAAAATGAAACATACTTTTTTATAAAAATGATGCTAATTTATTGTAGAGCCTTAAAGAGACTCGAACGTAAAATTGGGAATAGGATAGTCAGTATAGGTTATACTGACAAGTGTGGAAAATATAAACAATCTCGAGGATCCGGACCTCGTTAAGCGCGTCAAAAAATAATGTACGAATATAAAAAGTGAGGAAAAGATCATTTGAGTGTTATTTATTTAATTTTTTTCAGATTACGATGAGAAGTCGAGTGCCAATGAACACATATGCATATACAGACACGTTACTAGATCAGCTGACTTGGATCACACCTCCAACAGTAAGAGTCAGTGGTGCCAACTTACCAAATTTTTCGGTTATACTGTTTGGAACTCTATCGGAATACACCCTCTTAAGGGGATTCCGTACGGGTCAGTCGATAAGGTAGATATTTTCACAAAGAAACTTAAATTAAAAATGATTGAATTGATTTTTCAAAATTCAGGCTCTGTACGTGCAATTGTAATGAATATATATGGTGTCCTAAAAAATATGAAACCCGTTAGTTGACAATCCATTGAGAATCATGCTAAATGGATGATTTTTCGTTATTTAGGACGATTCTCAATGGATTGTTAACTAACGGGTTTCAAATTTTTTAGGACATCATATATATTCATTACAGTGTCTCGTACAGAGCCTGAATTTTGAAAAATCAATTGAATCAGTTTTAATTTATGTTTCTTTGTGAAAATATCTACCTTATCGACTGACCCGTACGGAATCCCCTTAAGGGGCGGCTAAAGTCACTACGAGGATAAAGTAGGACTTTATAGTTAGGGGTCGTTTCAACGCAGTGTTTCTTACATCTCGTAATTTAACATCAACATCTGTAAATTACATCTCGTAATTTAAATTACCATTCGCATTTTTATTCTTGTAAATTCTCGCCCATTTATGAACCTGTGTCACTAATATTTTACGTACATTCCGCAAAAAAAAAAAACGTAAAAGCGCCCTAAAATATGGAACTTGCATGTTTTGTAATTTCTATTTTAAGAAGTATGGCGTAGTGAACGTTTTTACCAACAGTTCGGGACTAAATGTTTTCCCAAGTTTGACGTGGATTAACCAATTTTTTCGACAGATTCTATTTTCTAAACGTTTCATCATTGTCATGTGCAGCGCAGCCATCATTTACATTGTAACATAAAATATCTGTTTTCATATTAAAGACAAAATAATAAGTTGAATACTACGAAGTGTAATATGGTGTCAAAAGGTGGCGTCGTTAGCAGTGCCACTTAATTTTGTTATTTGGCAGAATATCTAGCAATTCTCTGGCAGCACATCGCGGCGCGCGTTATTCGTGACAAAGTGAGATGACTGAACTGCCGATGACACTATCGATGAATCTCCAATTTTAACCAGCCATAAAAATGGATAATAACCATAACATTCAAGGAAAACGTTTCGCGTTAACCTAACCTAAAAACATGAATAGAGCATCCGGTTAAGCGACAAGTTGGCAAGTAATAGTATATTTGTCACCGCGGGAGGGAAAATAGACAAGTCCACCCCACATGCAAGATTGCCACCCGAACTGAAGACGAAGGTGTCAAGCACGTGGGGAATGCTTGTCTATTTTCCCTCCCGCGGTGAAAAATATACAATACACGCACTGAAAGTGAGTATTCTAACCCAGCGTAGAGAGGTTAGAATGTGTCACTTTCAGGCAGAAAAAAAAGTTACGCCGCACAGTATTTTTATTTATGCAGTATTCATTTAAATAATAATTATTTTCAAATGCTACATCTCTTTTTTTAATTGTAATAATTTAAATCAAGTTCATTTAATACAATTCTGTGTTGACTTGTACAAATATTTCTGCTACTCATATCTTTATATGCGGATTTTAAAATTAGTATTTGCTATAGCATAAGACCAGAACGATTTTCGGAATTGGCGACTCAGATCGTAAACACGTTTCAAGGAGAAGATGAAGGTATCTATTATGTACCTTACCAATGGGATCCAATTTTGAAAAAAAAACTTCTACCAAAAGGTAAACTCTATGATAAATACAATGCGATTCGGGGAGTTCTTCTTGAGAGTGGACTCACAAGTAAAAATCTTTCAAGAAAAAGAAAATCTGTAGATGAATCAAGACCAGTGTGCCTGGCATTTCGTGAAAAATTATTATCCGATAGTGAGTATATTAAGTTAAATATCCATGCAAGATATCAATTTCAATTATCGTGCAATGTTCTATAGGAATTAATGACGAAGAATATGTTGAAAAAACAAATTGGCTTAAGAGCAACATAGATCCATGGTCTCGAGTAAAAATATACTGGGCGGATACTTCCAAAAACAGAATTGATGACCTTGTAAAAAATTTAACAGATAATTACCTGGAAAATTACGGTGTTTTGAAGCATGTTAGCAAAGGATACGAGTTGGTATGGATCTTAAATTTCATTGTCAGTTTTTTGAACGATATTATTTTTCAAAATTCTTCTTTTTCGTATTGGAATTTACTTTCAATTTTAAGTTCTTGGTTTCCTTATCTTTGATTTCTAAATAATGTCAAACGAAACATTTTATAATACACAAATAAAGTAACAATGGACTTCGGCAATCAATTTCGATTTGCGTGTGGATTTACACAATCATTAATATGATAATATAATAATAGTCATTGTAAATTTATTTATTAGAAATAGAAAACAGTAAATAAAATTTAATTATAGTAACCCTTTCATTTACATTTGGACACCAGTGACTCACTTCGACACTATCGTTTCTTTTTTTAATTTATGAGTTGTTCGTGTCGATTTTGCTGCAATTTTTCTTTCCTGCTTTCTTAGAAAAGAATTCAAAATGACCTTACCGAATCCAGATTTTTTTACACTTTAAACAATTTTTGTTTGCTGGAAATTGACCGTCATAAATGAATGATAATTGTAATTTCTATTTTACACATAAAACTATACTAATTAAAACCAAATTTACAGATTGATATCGATTTCTCAGCAATTTATCCTGACAAGAGCTCATTACTCTACACACAATTCAACGACTTCGAACATGAACTGATAGAATATTGTAGTAAAAGAAAAAGATTAGGTGCAGAAACTCAATTTCTTTTCAAAAAGTACAAACAGGAAGTGGAGACGAACAAGGAATCAAGTATGTATATTTGTATATGATATATACAAGAATTCATCAATCTATAGTATTTTAAAAGGATCATTAATCGATTATACTTTGTGCGCAGATTATAAAGTTCTGTTAATTTTTAAATTACTACCATTTTTATTGCCGTGTCCACCAACGATTTCTGCCGGATCCAACACGTTCAATACGACAGCTTGGCGTCCAAGCAAAAGCGAAGTTCAAAATGGATTCATTCTCCATGTTCGGGTAATTTCAGTATTTTCCAATGATGTGTAGGTGTACATACCGGGTGAGTTTTTCAAGGCGGGCCATAGGGATACTCATGTTAAATCTACACGGCTTATGATACGTTGATTACAACGTAACTCCGCTTGCTAATCTTGCTATTGGTTGTGGACGTCATGAATATTAGCATAGAATTAAATAAAATGATAGCGACCGCTGAAATTTATTTATTACCTTTTACATCGTTCAAGTTCCAGAAGACTGCATCTGGACAAAAAAATGTGTCCACATGCCTACGATCTAAACCGTTTCGTTTTCCCCTAATTTCATAATTGTATTCGAATTGCGTGCCACCACTGAACCGGGCAACAACCTACGTTATATTGGAATCGACCAATCACAAGCTGTACATTTACTGTATAATCACAAATGTAGATTTAACATGAGTTTCCCTATGGCCTGCCTTGAAAAACTCACCCGGTATGTATACTAATACATATATGTATTATGCATACATATGTATTACGTAATGTTTCCATTTCTACGTATTTTTACAGAATGATAATGATATGCACACTCATCTGCAGTTACGACGATCAAAATTGCTGCAATACGGACTAAAGGAGCAACCACTAGTTGTTGTTGTTGGGGATGCTGAAGTCGAAAATTGCTACGTTGTAATTAATGATATTAAATATCATCTTGAATCACCGCTTAAAGCAATTAATATTGCTTTTAAAAGCTTTTACGCCTTTCAGCTGGAATATCCGAAAGAGGCTTATTACCCTTGGTTGGTGATACAACGCCGAATTTTCAATATAAAAGGCGAAACGGATATATCCTCGCCTGCCATTAATACCTTCTTATGCGATTTACGAAGGTGTGCAAAAGTGCAAAAAATGTAATATGCCTATACCTGCAATCGATATGCATGTGTGTATTTTATAAATGAGTTAAAAGACCTTTTTTTTTTAAATGCACGCCATGGATATTCCAGAGTTTAAATGCACTGATTCGGAATGTTGTCGTTCATACGGCACATTTAATGCCTTGAAGCGACATCAGCTCTTACACCATGGCGACAAGAGTGATAATGATATTGCAAGTAAAATTATAGTGGAAAAAATCAACCCTGTTATTTCGAATGACAAGAAATGCAATAGTTTTGCGATTACACAGCCTGCAATTAAAACCTACGAAAGAATGGATGACAATATTTTAAACAATTTTCAAAACTTAGCGTTCACGAAAATTGTACAACTATATGAAACACCCTCCCTTTCTCGAAAACATGTGCAATGTTTCGTTGATTTTACCAAAGAAATTATGAATAGTGCTTTTGAAATTATTAAAACAGAAATTGAAACAAACAAAATTTCCAACAATGATTGTTCTGTTGTACCAAATGTTAGTAAGACATTGCAATCTTTCAGTAAAGTATTTGATTCTTTCGATACTGAGTATAAACGAATTTCCGTACTCGAAAAAAAAGGTTACTACATAGCACCAGTCAAATTTTTTATCGGGGAACAAAATCCAAGAAGAAAACGCACATCTGATGGCAGAATAAACACAATCATATCAAAATCGTATGCCTATTTTTTTGCACTAAGAGAAATATTAAAAAGAATTTTCGAGCTACCGTCTGTTTACGATACAGTTTTTCAATACAAAAACTATTTAGAAAATACCTCAACTAATGTTATTTCTAGTTTCTTACAAAGTCCTTTATGGAAAAGCAAAATTAAGGATTTTAAATCTAAACAGGTACTACCCATTTTTGTATTTAATGACGATTATGAAACGGGTAATCCATTAGGCAGCCACTCAGGTGTTAATAAATTATCCGGAACATATTTTACGACACCTTGTTTCCCACCACAATATCAGTCGAGACTTTCTTCCATCTTTCATGCGGTCCTTTTTTACTCACAAGATCGAGTATTGTATGGAAACGCAGTCATCTTTCGAAAATTAATTGAAGAACTCATGTTTCTTGAACGCGAGGGTGTAAGCCTTGAATTGCCGCAAGGTAAAACAACACTTTTCTTTAAATTAGGACTAGTTCTTGGTGACAATTTGGGGCTCCATTCTTTACTAGGTTTTGCAGAAAATTTTAATGCTAATTTCGCTTGTCGATTTTGTTACATGGATAAATTCCAGAGATCACGAGCGACAATTGAAGACGAATTTTATTTACGAAATAAAGCTTTGTACGAAAAAGATTTACTTCTCCACGATCTTAGTCGCACAGGCATTAAAGAAGACTGCATATTTAACCGTTTGCCCGATTTCCATGTAACGGAAAATTTGTCTGTCGATATTATGCACGATATCCTGGAAGGCATGTGTATATTTGATATGGCTGCTTTGCTAAAATATTATACAACACAAACCGATTTTTTTTCACTCTCCGAATTAAATAGTAGAATGAAGAACCACAATTGGGGTATTACAGATTGCAATAAACCTTGTCAAATTTCAGAAAAGGATTTAAAAAATGATAATATTCGGATGTCTGCATCAGAGATGTTTACATTTGTTAGGCATTTTGGAATCCTAATCGGAGATTTGATTCCCGAGGATGACCATATATGGCAAATATATTTAATCCTGCGAAAAATTATTGCAATAGTTACTGCACCATTCATCCAAGTACAATGCTGCCTGACATTGAAAAATCTTATTCAAGAACATCATTTACTAGCTCGGAATGTGTTAAAAAGAACTTTGAAACCTAAAGATCATTTAGTTACTCATTATCCTACAATTATGGAACAATGTGGGCCATTGATCAATTTATGGTGCATGCGTTTTGAAGGAGAGCACCTTCAATCTAAAAAGTCAACGTCGGTCTCTAATAGCAAACGAAATGTTTGTGAAACGATTGCCAGAAAACAACAATTAAAACTAGCTTCTATTTTATATGGTAAATCTCTTTTTCCACTCCTTGAGACTGGACCTGCACAGTTTTGTACATTCAGCGAGTTACCCATATCATTTTGTAATTCTTTAAAAAAAGATTCTAATTTTGGAAATAATACGATTAGTGTAATAAATTGGGTTAAGAAGAATGGCAGTTTGTATAAACCGGGCATGGTTCTGTGTGTTGGTGAATGTGATCATCGACCTATTTTTGGTATTGTTAAATTCATTTGTCTAGAAACACACACTATAATGTTTGTATACGCCGTAATTACCACAGTATATCGTCCTCATGAAGAGGCTTACGAAATTATCCACACGTCAAAAGTTTGCGATATAATTAAATACGAACAATTATTAGACTCTCAACCGATGAGTGTAGTCTCAAGATGTGAACAAAACTTTATTTTATTACATTCGACACTATAAAATACGAGTTGCGTTTAGAGAATATTCTACAATTTAAAGTATTTTTAACTGATGATATAGACTAATATATGTATTAATAAAATATGTAAAAAATGTTATAATAAAGACATGTTATATATTCTTACCCGTGATACTAACTACCCAAAAGTTTTCTTTATAAAAATTCATGCTACGAACCTTTAGCGACTTCAAGTGACTTGAATATACTACAGGAACATGTGTTTCAGTCCCTTTTTAATATAATGTATAATAAAAAATATTAAAATATATCCGAATGGATGAGAAAGATATGCAAGCACATAAATTTAATAAACAAATACTGGTAGTATAACCAAATTCATGCACGAATAATTCTCAAATGTTAAGCTAGCATGTAAATATTTCTCACAGGTCTATGTCTATAGATTAATTTCAGTTTAGTTATTATGTATATTTTAAAAGTTGCAAATATATGGATATGAAGCATATGTTTAAATGTATAAACAAATGGAACAAAAAAAACTTTCACTATGAAAATTCATGATACGAATCTTTATCGACTATAAAGTGATTGGAATATAATTATTACAGGTACATGTGTTTCAGTTTATTTTCCCTTACATCACATATAATAAAAAAGATGAAAATACATATGAATGGATGTCATATATATGCACCAACATAAGCATAACCAACAATAAGTAGTGGTATAACAATAGTATATTTCGTGACATGTGCAGAAAAGTTTTTTCGTTACATGGGTGCGGAAAATGCGTCAGAAAATAGTCAGAAATGTGGAAAATAGCATTTTCCGCACCCGGGTAACGAAAAATTCATATTTGAACAGTTTTCAAATGTTAGCTACCTTGAAAATATTTCTCTCAGGCCTATTTCTTTTTTCAATTCCTTTTTTGTTATTATATATATTTTAAAAGTCTTCAGTTTATATGTATTTTAAATATGCTTTGTTATTATATATATTATATATATTATCTATATTTTAAAATTCATGCTGCGAACCTTTATCGTCTATAAGTGATTTGAATATATATTTATTGAAGGTACATGCCTTTCAGTTTTTTTTTCTTTGTCATATATATTAAAAAAGATGAAAGTACATTTGAATGGATGTGATACAATCGGTATATGCAAGAACATAAATTTAAACAACAAAAACTATTTGTGTTTCAAATCTAAGTATAAGGCATAACCGTGCACCACTACGAATACAAATTCATTCCTCCCAGTTCAATATCAGGTATTGTTCTCACAGCTATACCGTATAGCTAAAATGACCAAACTACGTTCACAATGCTGGTTTTGCTGAGAGGGCTATACTGTGTCAGTATAAGTTACTGAGCAAAACAGTATTGCTGTGACAACCAAAATATTGCCGTACGCCCCAAATTTTTCTTTCAGTGTAAGCTTGCAGTCTTAATATAAAATCATTTGTGCATGTTTCCAAATTTGTACTGTTAGAGATATCCATCCAATGTTCAGCTTGTAATTTCATAATTAATTTTTTATAATTCAATCTTTTACGTGTTCTATTATATCCTCAGTGTAGTATTCTTGACCAAGAATTGGTATACATGTGAGTACCGGATACTGATCAGTGATGTTTGTCTGTAGGATTCCAGAAATTATGTCTGAGTTGCAGTGCTGCGATTTGTAAAAAATATGGTCAATGCAGGTAGCTGATTTGTTAGTTACACGAGTTGGTTTATTGATAGCTGACAAAAATCCAAGTTCGCTAAATGTCGTTAAGTAATCCAATGAAATTTGTTCGTTTTTGAGTATATCAATATTTATATCGCCAGTAAAAATTTGGGTTGCATTTGAATCAAATTTTTTAATAAAATGTTGAATATTCTCGATGAATGTATACGGATCTTCAGAAAGTAGTCTGTATAGTGCAAGGATATCGATTTTGATAGATTTGGTCGGATGCAGACAGAGATGTACCGCTTTATTTTCATTTATCGTTATAATTTCATGAATAAATGATAAAGTTTCCTTGACATATACTACAGTACCATCGTTTTGATTTCGATGGCATTCGTTGTAAATCGTGTGATATCCGGGAATGTTGTATAGTGTAAGATTTTCTATAGACCAAGTTTCAGTAGCTAATATAACATCGAATGTCATATATGTTGTAGTTATGAAGGAGTAATAGTAATTTTTCAAAGTTACAATGCAAACTACGTATATTAAGATGCATTATTTTTATTGAGGGTCTGAGAGACGAAAGAGTAATTTGGCAATTTTCGTGTGATGTAAATTCAATTGTATGACTTTGTTGTGCGTCAATATATTCAATTAAATGTTCAGAGAACATTTAAATTATTTAAATTATTGGGTAATCAATTTTAGATATTACGAATTTCTTACGTGAGGCAAATGATTCGCATTTCTTTTCATCATTTGCGGCGTGGTCTGCGGAATAGGTTGAATTAAATCTTTTATTAGTTTCTATGCAATTTATGCTTTTCGGATTTATTTTGTCAGTACAGTCTTTAGTCGAGTGTGTATCTGCACAATAGGCGCATATTAGTGTCTCACTTTGACATTTTTTGGCACTATGACCATATTTATTGCACTTAAAGCATCGTTTTATTTGGAGGTCGTCGTAAACAGCGCACCTACGCCATCCAAAAATAATTTGAAATTATTCATAGCAATTTTCTTGCAAATAGAACGTATTTAATATCAAATGTTATTGTTTTCATTTCCGGAAAATTTTGTTCAATTATCATGTCTTGTAATTCTTGAGGTTCGACGTCTTCTTCGCAGCCGACGATTTTGATGCGTGGATTATCTTTCTTTTCTATTTCGATGACGTATTTTGCTCCTAGTTTTTCTTTAATTGTCGTGGCTAAAGTTGTTAAGTCTGGTTTTGTAGAACAGCGTATTTGTAATGTCCCATTTTTTAATTCCTTGATATTTGTTTATTACGCTGGGTTTTCACTTTTGAGACTTAATAATTCGAGACGCGTGCTACTTCTCTTAATGTTTATTTGCCAACTGAAAATTACAAACTTTATTACCAGTGCGTCGCGGTCTCCCGAATTACAAATAACAAGGCGCGCTCTGTCAGTCTTCCGTAAACTACTATTGTAGTAAACATTATTTCTTTCGCGATTTACTTTACCGACATAAATAATCGAACAATATTACTTATTTTACTGTGAGTCTCAGATGGTTTTATAGTGTTTTGTACCTCACTTTTTGTGATTTTAGATTCTTGCATTATTTTAGGTTTTATTAACATAGTCGGTGATATTTTTGTGTCCGTGTGTATCTTGAAGTTGGAATGAACAATACTTGCATATGTCGGTTCACTGTTTCGATTTTGGAGGTTATTTATTTCATTTTTGAGAAGACTATTATTTTCCTTTAAAATTAGATTCTTATCTTTCAGTTCTTCATTTAGTTCATTTAGCAGCTTTATTTCATTTTCATATTTATCTTCTTTCTGAATTTTACTATTTGTTTCGTAATTTAAGGTATTTGGTATGTTTTTCGATAAATCTTCATAGTTTTGCTTGACGGAATTATATAATAACTCTGTGCGACTATGTTTAGTTTCTAATTTTTTATAAGATGCTGTAATAGTTTGCAAATCTTTTTTTATTGTTGCCAATACCACTCTCGCGTTATGAGCCGAAGCATCGTCTGTTGGTATTGAGGTTAGGTCCACATCACGGTGTTCATCGTATACACTGTAAAAATGTAAATGAAATTTACAATTTTGTTGTGATTTTCCTGCCTAAAAATATGGCGATATTCCCACTTTAAAAGTTGTAAATTTCCTGCGGGAGGTTAGGAATTTCAAAACGATTTGTAAATTCCCTACACTGAAGGTGGTAAATTCACAACGCGACGCGTTTTTCCGACGCTATAAGTGGGTAAAAATCGAGCCCATTCTGTATATGGTAAATTTACAAAGTGAGGGGAAAAACCATTGGTGTAGTAAAATTAATTTTTCCATTAAAATTCCACACATTTTAGTTTTATTTTGTTTTTAAATGTAAAATAGAGGAATATATTGTAAAATTCATTATAAGATGTATTTTAATATTTTTGAGGTTTTTAGAACTATAATCTTTTGTCGAAAGAAAACATTAAATCTAAAATCTTTTGTCGATAGTAAAACTTTGATCGAAAGCAAATTTTAGATAATCTTGTTTTTTTGTCAATAGTAAAACTCTTGTCGAAAGAAACATTAAATCATAAAATCTAAATTCATAAATTATTAAAATAACAAATTGTTATCACAAGCCACTACAATCGGTTCAGGATTACGTGCATAAATTTTACCACGTAATGTAGAGTTCAAATCATCTGCCCGCATAAGGCTATATGGCGCTTTAGTACATAACCTAACATTTTTCCTGTATGTATTTTGTTGTAAATTTACTATTCTCTTGGAGAATTTAAACTTATCTACGGTGTAATATTAACGTAACCTGTAAAATCCACTTTCAATTGTAAATTTACAATTACAAGTTGACATTTACAAAGGTAAAAAAGTAATATTCACAGTGCCTATGTAAATTTACAATAATATTGCGTAAAAGTCCTACTTGTAGCATGGGCAATATTATGTCCCAATCTGCAAGTTGTAAATTTACATTTCCATTTTTTACAGTGAATTTGCCAACGTTGGGCCAGCATCGGTAGCCGAAAGTCGGCTGTCAACGCTGGGCCGAGATTTGGCAATATTAATTCGACGGGGTTGGTCCGATGCTCGGGTCGGTTTTGGACCAACTGTGGGCCAACGATCGGCAGTACCTGGTATGAAATATATTTGCTAGAATTGGTCCGATGTTCGGTCCTAAATGATTCCATCGCTGGGCCGTGATTTGGCACTATCACTTTGCCAGACTTGGTCCGATACTCGGGCCCAATATTGGGCCGACACTGGGACGACGATCGGGAGAAATACTTATGAGATCAATTTGCCAGGCCTGGCCCGATGCGTTGGCCAGTTTTCAGCCGAAGTATGGGAATTTGTTATAGCCAGTATCGGCTACCAATGCTGGCCCGATTCTGGCACAGTGAAGTTGCCGACGTTGGGCCAGCATCGGCAGCCGAAAGTCGGCTGCCAACGCTGGGCCAATATTGGGCCGTATGGTCAGCATCGGCATTTCGCACATGGGCTATGCAGCTTCGCATGGTTTGTTTGTGCTTTACATTATGCTATTACGTCAGTTAACATTTTGGCTTGAAATAAACTTTTGCCGCGAAATGTTTTTATTTTTTACGATTTGAGAAATACCTACATTTATAGAAAGTTTCATGTAGTTCTTTATAGTCGTTTTTGTAAGGAGGAATTAAAAATATTTTTTTGTTACAGTGTGCGTAAAGTAGCGCGTAAAGTGATTTTTTCGATTTTTAGGGAACTTTACGCACCCTTGCAAGAAAAATTATATTTCGGCGCATGTGCAAAAATGTTTTCCTGCCAGTTGTATTAAATTTCTTTTCTTTAACTTTTTTTTCTTTCAGTTTTAAGTCAATCTTTCAAGAATTTATGTGGTAAGCCTGAGGCATCTATGATCTACAAACGTTGTTGGTACGAGTACAGTTTATGTATAATTGCAATTCTGCTATAATAGTATTGTATGTAAAGAGCGGTACAAAAAATAAATGTAGGAGAATTTATAATATATTTTATTATGTTCAATTTCCTCAGTCTATGAATTAAATTCACGTGCGAGTGAACATTTTCGATAAAAAGTTTATATTATCACCTTAAAAATTAACGCGCCATCAAAATAACAAATATAGTCGACCTATGAGTTAAATTTCGTTGCTAAAAAGACTAAATTACCAAAAGTTCGAGTAAAATTTACTTATACTAGTAATTTTTACTTCAAAGCTGGTAACGTTGAGGTCACTTTTTGAATAATAAGGCATTTGCGACTAACAAGTTAATATATGTCCTATGTAGTCTTAATATACTTAAAAGTCATAAGTTCTGTGTATTGCACGTATTAAGGTACAGTGGAAAGCAAAGGTTAGAATAGTTATTTATATTATGTTTTACAATTTTTGCTTAATTGACGATAGTTGAGGAATTCCTATTGAAATGAGTAGCCATCATTTTACAATTGTAGCAATTATAAAAAAAAAACATGTGACCACTACGAAAATAGAATATTCGTATGTCCCGCGTCAGTAGATGAAAAATAACTACGTCTTTTGGCCTCCTAACAACTTGTTAACATTAAGAAATGAGCCATCTAATGTTCCCACGTCAAATTGGACAAAATTCAAATGCAAAGTAAAGAAGGACCTAATTTTTTGGGAAAGACGAAGCAGAGTTATTTTATTATATTCTAAACGCATCATGTACTAAAGCCGAAGACAGGTACATACTTTTAATTCAAAAACTAGTGATGGCGTGGTGCCTCGCTCGCTTCGCTCGCTCAGAAACTTCGACCAAGTGAAGAGTCGGCTATTCCTTAATACTCGTTCGTTTACTAACAACTTTCAATTATATTATAAAATTATATTGATATTTGGGGGTCCAAGTGGCTTCGATAAATTTGTTACAACAATATAGTGTTTCTTATATGTGTTCAAATTGAAAATGAGCATTTTCAAAACTTCGACCCCTACAACAGGCCAGCCGAAGTATTAATAAATAAAAGTTGCAAAACACTTACTTCGTGCACTTGTATTGTAATAGACTATTCGATGCATATTACATGTTCACTGTGTTTTACTAATTACTGTCTGTATCATTATGATGTTATATACATACAATATATATACATATAATTCATCAAAGATATCTTGAAAGTTTCGAAAAGATCTCTGACGGATATCTTTTAGATATCTATAAGACATCTTTTAGATATATGGAAATAGTTATTTTCGTATCAAGGGCGTAAAAGAACGTATGCGTCCGTAGGGGATCACCGCCCGAGGGGCTGGCAAAGACTCCCCCTGGTGGTCAAAACGTCGAAATTTGATGAAAAACTATAGGGTAATGTTTTTGCCGAGGTGACCGAATTCAATACTTTTTCAGACAATAGTCATAAACATTTTAAACCAGTTTTTATGGCATTATCGTTGACTTTAGGAAGAAAATGCATAAAACCTTTTTTGTAGAGAATTTAATAATCTATCTTTTTTGTTGGAAACATTTTTTAGTAAAATTTGTATTTTTCAAAATAAATATAAAAAACTACGAAGAAACTTAATTGGGGCTCATTTTTTTTAGTAATGGACAAATGATCTAAGTTATGCCAAGACACGTATTTTAAAAAAAAATTATGTCATTACGCTTATCCGTTCGCGAGTTATCGGGAGACAAAAAAACGGGACGTACGGACGTAAGTACGTACAAGATCACGGACACAAATTTTTTACTTCGACCCAGACCAAGTCTGGACGCTGGCAGTTTTGCAGGAGTTAATGATTTTTTAATGCTTTTTAATAGCAAAGGTTTTTTTCCGAATCTATCGGTGATTGCATACATTCACGGACACGTCAGCTTGATCCGAGCGCGGAAGGCGTTATTCAATCCGGCCCTTCAATTACATGAGACATCACATGAAAAGTTTCCCGGATCGTCTGATATTTTAAAAATCTCATATGATTTATCATATTATATTACGAACATTTTCAGTAGGGTTGTTTGTCCTCGCTTGTTCATAAATTAAACAACAAATTTAATGAAAAGCGAGGTGAATAAATTTATTACTTCATCCAGACCTATGGTCTGGGTCGAAGTAACTTTATTATGTTAACCAAATTATATCATCATGATATGTATTATTTACGCAGCTTGACTATTGACCGGTCACTTCTCAATGACAAGAACAGCGACGAGAATACAACGGAAATCTAACATGTCAATAACACGTTTGACATTGCGAAGGAATCAACTCTGAACTCAATCCGCCGAGTGAAACTGCTATTTCAAACGGTAGCAAACCAGATGCAAATTAAATAAATATACCTTTTCAAAATGAAAACGGCATACTTTTGCAAGACTTCACTGGCAACAATTTATTAAATAATGTGCCAATGTATATGCCTCATGTATCTAGTGTGGACGAAACCTTATTCGTAAGAAGTAAGTATCATTTTTCCTACATGTATATTGTATTATGAAATAATATGTTGATGTACATAGAACGCTGACAAATAATATACATGGGGCATTCCATGTGAAATCGACGATGAAATTGCGTTATCCTCCTAATTTTTGTTGCAAATTTTTTAGACTATCCCGAGTAAACATTTGCCTCCGGATCGAATCCGATACCGATCCGGGACCCTTATCTCGGTTGAATTTCAGATCCGTGTCAGATCAGGGTTGTAACCTTGTAACGCTGCATCACATCCGTAACGGCAATCCGTTCCTGACGTGATCAGGATTTGAATCGACGGTAACGTTCAATAAGGTGTAAATACAGACAACCGTGATTATACAGATAAACATGTCATGATTAAACACATGATTATACAAATGACAATGTCAGAGAGTAAAAATCCTTTGCCAATGCGTCTTTGTACAGGATTTGGCTAAGTTGTCATTTCTGTTTAGGTTATACACGTATAAAACATTTCTTTTTATTGACAGGTTAATTCTAACTCTAATTCGAGGTTAACTTTCCAATTCGACAAAACTTACCTTCTTATTTTGTATATTTTAATATGTATAGTTGTTAATTATACATACAATTAAATAATATACAACATAATAAAATAATAAAAACTGACAGTTCTTATATATACACAGAATATGAAGCCCTATACAACCTACAAATATAACATAACTATATCCAGTCGATGACGCATTCTATACATTTTGCACAAATTTACAGAATTCGTGCAAATATATACACAAGAAAACTGTTCTGAACTTCACTAACAAATATAAGATTAATATAGCACATTGACGAAAATGGTGTTAACGCATTATCAGATTCGAATACATATATGTATATGTTTTATATCACCATACAAAAATGTAATCCATTATATATCCTTTCATCTCAGATTAATTGCATATTATAATGTTAGTTAGTTAGTTAGTTAGTTTCGTTTATTAATGGCACGGGATTTCAAGTCCCTTTAGCCAACCATACCAAGTGTACATATTAGTGTTTACAATAATGAAAAAAAAGTAGTATAAACGCAAATGATGAATACATATAAAGAAATAGAGTGTAGCTTAACTTAAGGTTAGATGGATAATAATAATAATAAATTTATGTTAACACGGCGAGAATAGATACCGCATCTAAGTAGTACATTATAACCAAATATAATATAATAACATAACTTAACACTAGTCTAAATAACGCAAGTTAGTGCGCCAATAGCACATTACGGCCCGACTTATCAGCTTCTAAATGTAAAGAGAGTTATATTGTATTTGGAAGCTACAAAGGTCTTGATGGAATCTGTGGGCTCATCACTTAAAAGAATTATCGCTCCAGCTTCATTGTTGCATTGGCTGTTTATAATTAATATATGTTGAACAGCATATTTAATATTGCGCAATAACATTAAAATAAATTATAACTAAATGCAAAAAGAGCACGAATTAAGTATAATAATTTAATTTTATAAATGTCAAGGATAGAAATCATAGTATGGGTTTCAACAATTATTAGAGAGACGAACAGAGTTGAAGGTTTTTAGATTATTATTAAATATTAAGGCTGTAAAATGTGTCCAATAATCTGAAAACATTCAATTCTTTTTGGCGCTATAATACTTTTTGAAACGCATTCTATCCTCTTCATTTTTGCTACTTAATCTTAGATAAGCTTACATGTAAATATATTTAAAAGAAATATATGTATTAAAATTATAATAAATATGAATAACAGCGGTTGAAATCATAGGCTGCGTTACAATAAGTGTTAAATAAGCAAAGAAAGTTTATGCTTTTTAAATTATTCTGTATATGAGACTACATATTATATAATGAATGTTATAATAATTAATAAAATAAATATTTTATTAATATAAAATGAATAATTTAATAATAAATTAAAATAATAAAATAGTTTTATAACACTTTTAAAACATTACCGCATCGTACAATGCATCTAATAATCTGGAAACCTCGTACTTTCTTTGACTCTGTAATTCTTGTTGGAACATATCCTATGCTTCGAAACTATTTTAATTGTATTTATTGTAATTTTAATTCATATTTCAGGTAGATATGCCATGAAATAAAGGTAAAACTTGACAGTTAAAGAGTGAAAGTACCGCCAAGTTCCAACAAGAGTTACAGAGCTGAATTGATTTTAAACATTAACATTCATTTTAAATGGGATTTTAATTTGGGTACTCATCGCAAGAATCAGTATTGTCGCCAGGTTTGCATTTTACGCAAGTAAAAAGTACTTACAGTATAAGTCGACAATTGAACTTTCATGAAATTTTGGTTCGAAGCAAAACATATCATACTTTATTTTTTCCTTAACCCGATTAATTTAGTATTGAATAAACATTAATTTTAAATGGGATTTTAATTTAGTTTAATTTTCTTAATAATTTTATTGAATTTTTTGTCGTTTTTCATATTATTGAAAAAAATTTTATATATTGCACTTAGTTTTTGGACGGGAAAATAAATTCTACATAATTATTCGGATTTTTAATGACAAATAAAATTTGTATTTATCACTTTTTTTTAACAAAATGATTATTTTTTAATATTTTTTTGTGAAATCTTATTTTTTTTTTAATTTTTTCGACAACGCACGATCGTTTTTATCCGCAGAATCATTCACTTCTTGCAATATGTTTTCATACCATAGACGCGATTCATTACTTATGTATTTCATTAATGATAGTAAATCATTCATTTTTTCCGTAGACAAACCTGCAGGAGTCACCCTAGAAATATTTTTTGTTATCGATGAACTGATGAAGGTAGTTTTCCAAACTCTACATTTTTCATCTATTATTTTATGGTTTAAAAATGAAACCTTTACTTCTCCATCTGAAGTATAGAATAAACGATTGTAAGATTGAATTTTGAAAGTATTACCCTTTTGGTGTGGTTTAGAAAAGGCATGCTGTATAAATTCCGAAAACCAGTCTTTTATGATTTCTGAACCACTGATCACTGAAAATGGTTGAGGGTTCTTCCTGCAGTTTTGCATGATTTTTATGTACGTGTCAACCATTTCGATATATTCCATTCGTTCTTTAAGTACGCCATATAGGCCAAAATTACGGTCACATTGATTATATGAATGTCCGCGTACAGGAAAAATGTGTTCGACTGAAGCTCTGTAAACTTTACTTAGCCATGAACAAAACATAACCATCAAATGGTTTTTGTTTTGTGCTCCGCACGAATCCGAAAACAAAATGATTTTCTTTATAGATTTAGATGGAAAATACTTCTTAATAAAATCGTCTATAAATGAGGCTACAGAGTTCGGTGATTTTGCTGCAGAATGCTCTAAAACCCAATAGAATGCACTATTACTATCATTATGACAATGAATATTAAAAACATACATCCATAACAATCGCATATCAAATTGCGAAGGGACACTTATTTTCGGCAACGGCAAGTTCTGTCCATAATCAAACTCCAAAACTAACGCTGATTTATCGTTTTTGCATCGTTTGAGAATTTCCATTTTTTCTTTTTTATATTTTTCAACATTTTTCTCATGTAGCTGAAATTCTTTAATGCATGAATTATTTGGATTTTGACTCAATTTAATTTTACATTCAGTGCAAAAGTCACATACATCGGAACGTGGCTGTTTGATAGAGTATATACTATTTTCTCTGAACCATTGATTGTACGTGTTGTATTGCATTCTTAAAGGAGTGTTCGTTTCTGATTGATAATATTCCTGGAACTGTAAGTAAATATCTTTCACTGTTATGTCAGGATTATCGAAGTATAAACGATTAGACTTTGTATAATGTGATTTGCTATGAGGAATGAGCGATAGATGTTTCAGGCCTAATTCATAGACATCTGCTGCAAGTTTTTTAGGGCGTGAATTATGTTTACCTCGTTTGTCACTTAGATCCAATTCTGGATTTTTTATTCTAGACGCGACAAAAAACAAACGCCTACTTGTTACTTGAAATAATCGCATAATAAAAGTTTTACATACTCCAATTTCAAATCCTGCATATTTAAGTTTATATTTCCACGAACACTCTCTATTTTTTGTTTTGACGTTATTTAATTTCGATTTAATTTCAGTTTTCTCCATGAAACTGGATAACTGCATGTCCTGCAATTCTTTATCAGCTAATTTCCAGAAAGCCGTGAATAGATTTGATTGATTGTCCGTAGATACTTTTTCAGTACATTTCTTCCCGCAACATGTTTCTACTTTTTCAAATTGTTTTCCTTGTATCTACAGAGAAAAAATAGGAAATTTTATTTTAAATAGGAAATATGCATAAAAATGATAAATAAACAATTAACAGTCAAAACGAACATTTTTTCCTTTACGAGTAATATACGACTGACCAGCATTTTTCCTTTTCTTTCGCTTTTTGTCTTTACTTGTAAAGCGTTTACGTTTTAATCCTTTATTAGCCTTTTTAGAAGCTAATTCTTCTTCACTCGATGAATGATTATAACTTTCTCGTGATTCGTCACTATCAGAATAATCTGAACTTGAAATCGTTTCCATTATTTGAGTTTTAAAGAAACTTTTCTTTAACCAAAATTATTATTACGGGTAATTCGTTCGGTGTCTAATTACCAACTACCGCTCAGGTTCATTGTAGCATACTATCACAAAATATCATTTGTTTTGACTGTAAAGGACGCTTTTGTTTTCATTCATTGATGGAAAAGAAGAATTATATAAATATATAATAAGTTTTTAATTACATGCATATTTTTCAATTACAAAATTTTGAATAACGGAATAATTCGAATTATACCGTTTTAAAGTATACTGGAACAATTCGACTTATTCCGTTTTTCTGATTATCGCATTCAGTTTTGCGTTAAAAAAATTGATTTACACTCAAGTAATTATAACAAAATATGCAGCTACAAGTGCATATTTTATTAATGCAATAATTTAAAAAACGCAATAATTCGACTTATTACGTTATTCGCCGCAGCCCCTCAATTGAGGTTTAGGGAAAAGATTCTTTATTTGGAAAGTTAACCTCACATCTGAATGTGGATTAACCTCCAAAAAAAAATAAAACTCACTGACACATCACATATTTTTTATATTTCATTTTCTTACTCTTTATGTTTTTCTTGTACAAGATAATACTTCAATAGTTCAATAGACCGTAGCATATTCAGACTTTAAAAACGAAACGCGATAAAGTCGAACTGGTCGAACTGTCGAAACAGCCCAGCTGATCGGAACTGCCTATTCGTTTCGTTCTCCCAGCCGCTAGGTAAGGCGCCACTAGAGCTGCATACTGAAATAAAATTCCAAATCCGGATCAAATCAGGAACAGATATGGGTTCCCTGATCTACGGAATGCTGGATAACTACAAATGAGGATCGGCTTCGGAACGGATCCGGGTTGCCGGACGTCCGGGCTTCCGTATCCGTCCCGGATCCGCGGTAGCATTACAAATCTGATGCGATTTATACAATAATGAACTATTGAAAGGTGACATTCCATCAATGTTGAACAGTAATTTAATTTCTCTTGGCTGTTGAATATTATGTAGCGCTGATTGTAAATTATTTATGATACCATTATGCCAAAATTTCCTAAACCCATCTCTGTAATTGTGGTTACGTTAGGTGTTTTCAAGAGATACCATGATTTCTCAATATTTTTAACAAATCAGTAACTGACGCTAATGTTAATCTATGTGTTGTTGCCCAATCATGAAGTTCAGTTACCAATGCCACGTTAGCTTCTACTTTATTTTTTCATTTATATCAAAATCATCTTCAAGTTCCATCCATTCGTCGTGAGTTATTGGAGTCTCATTTATTGAGCTATCTTAGAACTGTAATTGTTTATGCACGATATTCGTAGCAATATCATCGATTGAGCTGCCTAAATACTCTGAATCTTCATGTACGATATTAGTATCATGATCAACTGCAATATGAAGACTGTTCGAAGCTGTCGTTTCAATACTTTCTCTATTTTCATTATTTCCATTTTTTTAAGTCGTCGGTAAAAACTTGTCGTCAACGGATACGGTTTGCACTTATGTTTCATTATTTAACGCAGAACTAAATCAAAGATTATGATGGCTGTTATTGAGGTTATGTTAATTTCCAGACGATTGAAGTAAATATCAACTAGGTCAATTTTTCAAGGCACTTTGTTATAATTTTAGACTAAATTACTTACAGGTCATTTTCTGCGGCAATTTCTACTGTGAGATTAGCACCCAGCCGAGTCGTACGGTTACCTATTCGCCCTATATATTCCCTGTTACACTGAATGAGGTGTCTAGGATTGCATTAAGTAAAAATGACTTTATTTTAACCTTGTAGTAAATAATGGCATATGTAGTCGAAATTCAGTAATCCATCAAGGTCACATTTCCTATTAAAACGATACTCTAATATTGACTTTTAAGATTTGTTAACTTTGGAGACATATCTTTGGTTTAATTATGTTTCTTTTTAACCGAGTGTATAACTTTGAAGACCCATGACTTCGTAGTAATCTTGAAGGACAAAAATAAGTAATATTGGACCTGTACTTAAAACCTGAAACATTATTTGATTATTTCGACATTTTATAGGTCGAAAATTGAGCAATTTTGACTTAATCAGGGTAATTCTACTTTGGCGTGGTCACATTGCCCATCTTTGATGCTTGGGTTGTTACAATTCAAATTCAATAGTTAATAACGAATTATATATAATTAATTGACAGTAAACCTGGCCAGGAATTTCGGTTAGATGCCGCTGATCCTCTTTACCATTGAACAAAATTACAGTTTCTTCGATTGATTCAATTCAGATGAAAAATGAGCACCTTTATTGTCCTCAATGACGATAGGTGAAAAAAAAACGACTTTCGACGGCATCGGTAATTTGAATATTTCTTGATAACCGTGAAATAGTCATTGTCTTTTCAAACAGACGTGTAATTTTGAGCATTGAATGAATGTACCGTGAAGAAACTCCTTATTATCCCAAAAAACTTTAGCATAAATGGACGGCCGGGGAACAAAGTTCCGAAAACCAACACACCGAAAGGCTAAAATTTCGATATAGCCTGGCTTCAGCGTAATTTTCTTCACTTTGTCTTTAAAAATTTGGAACAAAGGAAGCAAATTAAAATACCGTAGACACACGCAATATCGAAATTTTAGCCTTTCGGGGTTTTGATTTTCGGAACTTTGTTCCCCGGCCAAATGGACCGGGTACAGGAGGTTTTGGCCCCGGACTTTTGAGTACCAGGAACTTTTTGGCGCTAGAGACATTGTGGCGCCACACACTTTTAACGGTGATCTTTTTGATGTGAGGACATTTTAGCGCAAAATACTAACCTAATCCATGTTCCCGGGAGGGGGGTCAACAATCATAAAAATCATAGTACAGGTGGGGTTAAAATTGATTTTGGGAAGATTCGATGATACTCGCTAATCCGTGGTGTAAAGAATGCAAAGTGAAACATTCCGAGTTGTAGACGTCATAGATGAGGGACGTCCGGTAATACAGCGAATAAGCGATTGCCCATAGATCCCTCTTACAGAACAATTTCATTGTTAGGGCGTGCGCATACAGATTGGAGTAACGCTTAATGGCTCCATAGGCTCACTCACTACATCACAAATGTGCAGCTCGTACTGTTTCACACGTCAAAATTGTAGGGTACACAAATTTATTAGGCTGTGTCTATTTCCACGTTCGGCTCTTTAAAAGCAGGAAAAAGAAACGAAACCATACGCGTCGTCTCATTTAATCGGTGTCCAAATTTTTTCTAAGGGTATTAAATCATATTTCTTGAAAGAAGTAAGTTGAATTTATAAATACATTTTCAGACACTTATACTTAACACTTACAGTCTAAAATTGAATAATGATTTTTGTTACTTCGCCGATATTGTGCAACGTTTAGCATAATGCAAATCTCTAGAGGATGTCGAAAGAAACTTTGTTATATCTACGAAAATATACTTCAAACTTTTTAAATCCATTTTACTTTGTATCAACTCAATTGATATTATATGAATGCACAAAATGATATTTTCGAAATATCACATTATTCATTTTCTTAAATTATATAACTTTTATTATTGTATTATGTTGAAAATAAAAAATAATTCTGATATACTCAAAGAATATTTAAAACTTAGCGATTTACGAAAAATTTCGTTATCTTTTTTATTTTTTTTTAGAATTTACAATATCTGCTGTAGTTAAGTCTATTTTTCGTTTTTATTATTATATAAGATAATACAGTAATCGTTAAATCACAATTTTCATTATTTAGGGCACTTTTCCGGCTCAAAAGGAATAAATGTGATTTGTCATTGGATACATATTTCATACACTTAAATTTTATCACAATTTTTTGTTCAACTCGAAAAGTCCCGAAATAAGTTTTCGAATATATAGTTTTGCGTCTTTCTCATTCAATATTCACTTAATCGGACCATTCATTCTACCATCCCACTCATTCAACCGATTTTACCCGCAGATTATATTACACCGCTAACGCCACACAACTTGCTGGTTCAAATATCTACAAAATCACTCTACATTATTTTGATTTATCCAGATACCAACTATAACCGATCGCGTGATCAATTAAACGAAATGGAGTTCTTTTTATTTAAATATTACTATCACCAGTTGCAAATACCTGGCCATTTAGTCTCGATGCTGTTGAATGTTTTTTAGGCCCGGACACTTATCTAATACACCGATGTACAGTACCTCAATTCAGCCATTTGAAAAAGATCTTGTGGAGTTGTATTAAACGGTGGATGAAAATACTGCACCTAGCCCTTCGTCCAGGCGAAGGTGATGAATGTAAATCCAACCGAGTCAACGATGTAGAATTGGCACAAGTGATTTTCTTGGAGTGGCCGTTGAATATGTGCTCCCAAATGGTGCGGTTGTTGAGATTAGTGGTGTTACCATGTGCTTCACCGGGAAGATAAATCTCGTGCGCCCGTTGATGGCCGCTGATGGTCACGGCGGTGATTTCGTATCACAAAGCACGTCTGCCCTAGATTCGAACTGATGACGGTAAAATATGCAGCAGTCAGAATAGGTTGATGGTTCCGCCCAAAGACTGCTGGAACTAGCCGTAAATATCCAAAAAACAGGAATCACTCCCCACGAAAAGATCCCGAGGGGTTATAAAAATTATTAGAGCCTTGTTCCTCGCTTCTTTCGGCACGTCGTTCGTCACCTTTGAATTGACCAAATTGCTGTCGCGACGATTCACAAAGAAAAGAGAGTAATTCAGGAGCGATCTAAAATTTATTACTTCGGATCACCACTACTCGCAAATCTTCCACACATACATACATCCATAGGGGGAAGGTACAAACCGTTCGAATCAATTCCGCGCGAAATTCAAACATAGCTTGGACCCTTACACTACGAACGAAACTATATTAGCAAATAAAATTTTAATCAGCAGGATTCGAAATAATTAATATTTAATGATATTGCAATTATTCATAGATAGTAAACTTGAAAAGAGTTTGATTTTTGATATTTTTTACGTTTGAAAAGTACCATCATAATTGTAATTAACGATTTTTATTTATTTTTTTATATTTATTATTTTGTGACGAAAATTCGTCAATCTGCCCTGTTACCTGAAATTAATATAAAAAATTTTTTTTTTTTAATGAGTAATGAAAGTAAATTCTCGTCGCGATTATCGGTAATTAAGAATATTTCGTTTGTCCTTTGTTAACATATAGCCTTGTCCTTTTCCAATTTCGAATATGTTTAATACATAATTAAAGTATATTTGTATTATTGTTTTCTTGCGGTCTCTCTCGATTAATATGTTGGTGCTACTCGTAACGCTTTCGTGACGCCACTAACGCACACAGCATCCAAGTCGACTCAGTGTTGGCAATAGTGGAGCTAGTAGGCGTAGTACAAGACGTTCAATTCAAATTTGCATTGGGCTGCGTAAGCAATAGGTGTAGAGTCTCCCTCTCTCTCGCACAAGGAATGTTCCTTGTTGCGCAGTGTCGACGGTCGTCGATTCACAGGGGTATCCATTCGGCCTCAGTACTTTCACCTATGCCCGCACCCATGCTGTATGAATGAATTAGTTGAGAGCCGCTAATTAATTTCTCCACAATTAATTGTTTGCATTTTCCCCTATATCTTTTCCTCGTTTGTCCTTCTTCCACCCGTAGTTACCGATCTTCGCGAAGGACTTTTCGGGAATATTCGCGGTTAAGGGAAGGGGTAATTTTGGGGTCAAGGTACAGGTCGTCAACGGGTCAGAACACTTCCTTTTGCGTTTTTGCGTTTTTGCGAACTTTTAAGTAGATTTTGCGATTTGATTAATTTTTGATTTTTGTTGTTGTGGTTTCAATTATATTTTGCGTTTTTTATTAGTGCTAGCACATTAAATTTTCTTTTTTTTGTTTTATTCAGTGGTTAGTTAAATTGCGTGCGGCGTACCGGCAGACTTAAATTTGTAAGTCTTTTACATTTAATCTGTAAGTTGTTTTACTACTTTTCCTCCCAGATTTGCCCCTTTTTCTTAATAAATTAGATGATAATATTTCGGTTATTGTAAAGAAAATAACCATAGCGCGAATTCCGAACCCGTACTTTTAATATATGTTTTTTTCTGTATGCATTGTCCCTTAAAAACATTTGTTAAATATAGTAATATTATGTAATTTTTTTGAGTTCAATTATTTATTAACCTTTTTACAATTCGAGGGTTATAATTTTATATTTTTTTAGAATTAGCTCCGAGCTGCTACTTATTCGGCCTAATGTGTACAATGATGTATAAACATTGTAAAAGCGAAGAAGGTAAAGGATGACAAGGTATCGGCAAAACACTGGAGGCGACTCGTCGGTATATCAGAATATTATGAGATGTTTGAGGTTATGAAAAGGATTTACTTAAAATATTCTGAAATAACCAACGATAAATTGAATACTGTATATCTATATATTTTATTGCTAACAAAAATTGCGTTATATAATATTATTATTATTATATTTTTATATTTTATATTATTATTATATACTTAAAATATCATATAAAACGAATGTAATAAAGATCATAAATTATTTTAAGTCGATTTGCAAAATTGTCTCCAGAAGCATTCGTGCATTATGCAACTCTTCCGGATGAAGGGGACTCGGTTGAATTGTGTACGTTTTTGGAAACGTACAAGGTTTCTTCGGGGGATTAATACGATTTAGCTCACTGGAATCGTCCCTTTTTCGTTTTTGCCCAGTAACCATAGCGTACCATTCCTGCACTTCCCTCATTTTTTGCTTTTCTAATAAAATTCGATAATGCGCCTTGTAGACTTCTTGTTGTAAGTGTGTAATGACAGCTTCCTGTCGAGAAGTCTCGATCTTCATGACCAGCGCACGCTCGTTCACTTGACCTCTTTGAACCTGAAACAAGAATGGTAAATTGATTCAATTAATGATAATACTCGTGAAACAATTATGATGCAATCCTCGCGGTAATGAATAACACTCAATAAATGATTGCACCAATTTTGGTTCTGATGTTTACTTTGTACGCGAATCGTACTTTTGCAACCTGGAAGTAAAAACTCTTAACCAAAAATTCCTTCGGTATTTTTGAATTTTAAAATCAATATGAACAGGGCCGGCGGAATGAAATTTTATAGCATATGGAATGTTAAAGGGGGGGGGGGGTGTGATACGAATAAATACTCTTTTTTTTTTACGCTGCAAAAGTAGCGGCTCTTTGTGTGATTTTCTTTAGGGGGTAGTCTCCTTTAAAAACCGAAAAAAAAATCGTTTTTTCAATTTTGTTTTAAATCTATTCCAAAACTATCCAAGAACATGTATTTAAAATTCCAGAGGCCAATTGGACATATTTTCGACGCTAGAGCAGTTTTAGTAACCAAGCGTCGAGTAGGTGCAAATGCTCGGGCCGACCCGACTGCGCGCGCTCCGCCCCTTCATGTATTCTATTGGTTTACTACACTTGTATATGTGTATGTATACCTGTCCAACCGTCATTTGAAAATATTATTTGAAGTTTCCAGAAGGTAAAATATAGATCCCGGAATCGGCTTCTACGCTGCTATTTGTAGTGTCAGTTTTCAGATTTATTTTTGATTTTGCCGAGTTCACATCGAAATGTCAAATTATCCGAAAGGTGATCGATCTGAAAGACAGCGGAACCACGAAAGCGAAAATTTCACGGCAATCGTTTTAGCAGTGTATTATCGGACGACGGTGTGCAAAATGCAAACACGAGCCGCAGTGAGCAAAAGTTGAAGACAGCAAGCAGCAATCATATCATTATTCATTCAGCGCACTGCTACCGCATTATTGAATTCATATCTGTGTTTCTCGCCATTTCGGAATTCGCAATTTGCAGATCGTGCAAGCAAAAATTAACGTTTGCAGAAAGTGGTCATCGAGGCCTAGGATTTAAAATTATTGTCCAGTGTATGTGTGGTCGACGCGAAATCTTTTCGATACAAGTGCGTATGTGTAAAGAACTTTACGCATACACACGTGTGCCGAAATATTGTTTACGTACGGCTTTTCCGTGCGTAAAGTATAATCGAGTGCGTAAAGTTTACTTTGATTGTAATTGTAATGGTTTATTTCGAATTTTCAAATTTTGTAAAGAAGGTAACATTCTATTTTTTATATAGACGCATTATCATCCCTGTAAAATTTGATAAGAATTTAAATTACACAGAGAAAAATTCCTTTGGAAATTTTACAATGTTTCTAGTAATTCGAAAACAGACTCACACTTGTTTTAAAATGTACTATTATTTTTGGGATAAAATCATGTAAACATCAAATAAATGACAATGTAGCATAATAAGTATCCCCAATATAACAGTATATTTAAACACAAGTGAGAGTCTGTCTTCGAATTACAAGAAATATAGTAAAATTTCCAAAGGAATTTTTTTTCCTATATAAAACGAAAAGTACGATTTCATCATATACCCCAACTGATTCTTAAATTCGAAAGTGACACAAATAAAATCATTTGCAAATAGCTTGAATTTTATTATCATGAAGAAAATTTTGGGAAAATTTCTAGACTGCAAAATTAGTGATTTTGTTTTGTTATATTAAAAATATTACTTCAAATGTTCAAAATTAGTGTTGAGTTTTCTTGGACATTATTGTTAGAAATTGTAAAAATAATTGTTTGGTAACAACACATTTTAAAAATTACATTTAATGACAAATTCAAAAACCTTCTCCCGACAGAGTTCTCATCGGATTTAACTGAAATTTCTACTACAACTTTTTGAACAAATTTTGCTAAGAGACTAAGAGGGTTTTTATTAGATAGAAGTTATAAATAAATAATATTTTTTAGAAATTAAAAATTGTCTATAAAGATTAATTTTGTGTAGTTCTAATGTTAATTTTTTTTTATCAAAGTATGTTTATGAAGTACTTTCAGCTGAACAATTTTTCGAAACTCGGACCGCGCTGCCTGCTTTTGGTTTAGAATGTAATTGTGCAAAACTCGGAATGAGCTACCTATTTTAGGTTTAAAATTTCAATTTTTTAACTCGGTCTGCGCTTTAGATCTGTAGGGTATGGAATTCCATACGCTGTAAATTTCAGGAATATGGAATTATGGAATACTCCAGATCCTCCATACACGTTTCGCCGGCCCTGAATATGAAATTCGAATAAATAAATGCTTTCTATGACTTAATGAAACATTCGTAAAGAGAACGAGTCATTTCCAAATGCTGACGTGATGAACCAATTCTGACTTCAGATTCCGGATGTGCGCACAAAATTACGTCAGAAATGACCGACAGTTTCCCAACAACATGCAAGAACCCCTTTTTTACACCTGTATGTTATCTATGGAAATCAAATATTTACGACACTTTTATTGTAGTATCATGATAAATTTGGTTCAGGAATGCAAACAGTAGTTCCTGTTATTAAAAATTTTGCTCAATCAGCTAATGTTAAAACTTCCAAACCTGATAATCTTTCGACAAGTCATTTATACCTACAGCACGTATAGGTTGTAAGACCTAATTTGGGATATATCTAAGGGAATTTCATTAAGGTTGTAACGGAATGTCGTAACATAGGATATGCCCAGCAATTGAATTTGGATACAGTTGTATAGAATTTGATTCAATTATTAAATTCTGAATCCATACTTTGGTCAACGGTGAATCCATTTTAATAGGTAAATACAATGCTATTCTTACTTTCTGAATTCATATTAATCCAAAAAAAGTTTTCTTTTTAAAAATTAAATCTTAAATACACCCGTATTCAACATTACGGATTCAAAACTATCTAAGTGTATTCATTTCAATGCAAAAAAAAAGGTTTTCTTTCAAAAATAAACTTTGAATAAATCTGTATTTATTTGTATTCTTATACTGCTTCCGATTGTATTCGTAATTGTGTTCGTAAAATTGAATACAGATGAATTACTTTTTCTGAAATTTAATTCGGCAAATTACGGTTCCGATTATATTCGTAAAATTGAATACAGATGGATTTCTTTTTCTGTAATTTAATCCGGCAAATTACGCTTCGATTGTATTCGTAAAATTGAATACAGATGGATTCCTTTATTCGGAATTCAATCCATTTGAATACATATTTACAGAATCAAAGTATGAATTCAAAATGAATTGAAATTTTCAATCCAATCCTATCCAATCTCGATTGCTGGGTGGGTATGACTTTTATGGACCGGTAGTTTTTCAATGACGAAATAAAATACAAAATAATGTTTCCATTTATGTACGTAATTATTGAGAGCACACAAGAAATTCATGCTGTAGGCAATAAACTATTAAAAAAGTTATCTATCTTACACCTCAACCACTCAACTATTTTAACTTTTTAAGCAAATAAGTATGCACAAAAATGATTCGCGCCGAATTTTGTTTACTTTTTATAGGTGTAAAAACATGAAAAAATAAGTTTAGATAGCGTGCATGAAAAATTAATTTTTTTCTTAAGTGAAATGTTAAAAGTTCTAAGGATATGTCGATACAAGATATAAAACTGTCACAGAATAGTATCCCATTAATAATGAGGACCTACTCCATTCGTAAATAAATTTAAAAATTATAAACTTAACATACCGGATGGGAATTTGTGGTGTAGAAATTCATGATGTCCAAATTAATAATGTGGAATGTTTCGATGCTTGCTGAAGGATTTCGTATGTGGCGTTGTTGTTTTCAACGATTGAAAACAATTTCCGAGAATATCAATATCGAAAACGTGAAAACTGTTGAGCGATGATTTCTTGAAGAAAACTCGAATCGTCTAAAAGCTTAAAATTTTAGCACAAATTGGGATTAATTCTAAGCACTGTTCACTTGTCAAGAGCTCAAGTTCGACTTGTGCAGTTCTTGGTATCAACCATGGTACAAGGCAAGTTGGCAAAGCGTATGTGAAGGAAGGGGAAATACCAGTTAAGGTCAACGCCGATTGGTTGCTTCTGCGCAACCACGAATTTACCATGATACAAGTATAAAAGGTATAACACTGCGCATTTTGGCATGGTGGGGTAAAAGTATCAACCAATCATATTAGGGCGAAAGTCTATACCTTACTCTCTCTGCCGGTCTATGCGTTCTCTCTCTAATATCACCTCACTATAGCGCCACTTACAGCTCTATCGGCGAAATGTGGAATGTTTACAAAACTTGAAGGACTTGGAGTAGTTTTGGAGAGTTTTTTTTTCAAGTTTGCTTTTATTTTTCATAGAAAGAAGATTTTTATTCAACATATGCATGTCGTCGGTTAAAAAGCAACACTACGTAACTCATTTTTTCACTATTTTTCAGGAGAACAAAAAAACAACACGATATTCCCGTAAGGATTGGTGTATAAGACATTGCAATTTTTCAATTTCTTATGCTTTATGCTTTCAAATGAAAAATCTAAGGTGATCAATCGATTCGGCATAAAAATGATTATATAAAGACATATATAACTCACACTGAGAGAAAAAATACGCCGAGTTTTCGTCGCACTGATCAACCAAATCAGCTAATCAGGTGTAACGCCGATACGACCGGCCAGTGCTACTAGATTGGCGTTGCTTATTACATTATTCCCGCGGAATGATTGTGCTGCCAAAGTAACGGTTATATGTTAACGCCGGAACAGCGGGAAACCAGGTGTGTTTATATGTTTTATAGGTGTATATTATTTTTTTTCTTTTATATTTACGTCGGCTTTTGTGAACCCAAATGGGACTAAATCGCGACGGAACCTACAGTTTATGAAGGTGGAATCCGAACCACCTGAGCTTTGGCGTTATTAGACACTTCTAAACAAATATAGAGGTGTATATTATATTGTATATATATATATATATATTTTACACATATCTTCTATTTAACATTTTCTTCAGATTATACATATCTTTATTCCATGAAATAAAAAATCGACAGAAAATATGTTTAGGAAATTTACACCGACCATGTTGTTGTCGTAAACGAATGGAATTCTGTTATTATAATGAAAATGTAATTTTCATAGTTATTGTTCCAATTAAAAGTGTTCCTGTTTATATACTTATATTGTTTGTTACTTTTTAAATTAAAAAGGAACCTTATATACCTTAATATAATAGGCAACAACATAAGTTGAATATATATATATACATTTTTATTACGACAACATTGCTAGATGTAACTTTCCCAAACATATTTTCTGTCAATTTCTTATTTTATGGAATAAAAATATCTATCTTTAGAAAATATGAAATAGAAGATATGTGTAAATAAAACTATGAGCACAACAATTGCAGTACATCAGTCTACGCAGAATAAAAGTTTGTTATTATAATTGAAATTTCATTTATTCGATTCATGTTCTTATTTATTAAATGTATTCATGCAAAATAACTCAAATATGATATAATCTGATATAATTAGGCTTCAGAAAAACGTTTGTGACTTCAACTACTAAAAATGTAATACAAAACAACAACCTTAAAATTTTTGGCCGAGTCGCTGAGTTAGAGTTATCGTCGTCTAATTTGATTCCCTTTTTTATTCAGCATTTTGTAAGTTTTCATGTTACACTGAGAGAAAATTATAGTCCCCATTACCATAATTTTACTTTAAATTTGAGTGAAATACAGTCACAACTAAATTTTATGATAACACCTAATCATGCATTTTTTGTTATTCATACAATAATATAGAGTGAAGGTAACAGAAGTCTATGTTTCGTGAACTTAATATGAATGTTACGCTAACTATATAATATGGTAAAACTAACTATATTGTAAAGTTATTTTTTAAATCTAGATTAAAGAAAAGGAGAAAAACATATTACATATTTTGCCTCGAAATATTTTTTAGACTGTGGTACCTGCAATGGACATTTATTGAATTTTATCAACAAGGATATTATATAATAAATACACTATTTACACACATGACACGCATAAACGCAGACGTATATAACAGTATATTCGCTTCATACATTTCAAACACACATACACATACCGCATACGTAAAACGCAGATACATTTGAGAACTCGCAACGACCTAACATATAGCAACGTATGAATCCAACTGGGTATATGTACTAATAGAAATATGGTACTGGTGCTTGCCTAAAAATAAAAGAAAAGATTAGCTACCTATCGTTAATTTATGAAATTTCTGCCCGCGAAATTCAAAAGTATTATATAAATTAAGTGTTTGTTGGTTGAATTTATTTTTTTTTGCGAACCACACTAGTTTGTTTTTATCTTTTTTTACATACATACCTACTATAAAACAAAAAGAATCAATACACACACACGTGTAAGAAATATCTTTAAGCGTCCTATCCTTCTCTAGCATGCAGAATAGAAGAAAACAAAAAATCCTTCCAGTTCGAGTTTCGCATTCGATATCTCGTTAACCATAAATTGCAGTGCAGCTGACTAAAAGAATAGTTATGACCGTATTTAACTAAAATTTATGGTAAAATTTACATGGAATATAATGTTACATTTACTATATTAATTCATGTGCATGTAACCACAAAATTTAATGTTAAGGAAATTTTATGTTCCCTGTAACAATATTATGGAGATAATATTTTACTATATTCATATAGTACCGATAACATTATTAATGTCAGGTTTTACCATAATATATCGTCAAGGTTACTGTATTTTTTTTCACTAAACAAAATAGTTGCGGTTACCAACAAGTTTTCTCTCAGTGTACTTGACCTGATCCAAACAATGTTCTTCACATTCTTCAATGTCAGACCTAACTTAAGACCTGGTTATGTAATCTACGAAATATTTTATGAAAAATTGGGATATATGTAAGTATGACAAGTTGTGAACTTTGCAGCTGATTTTAGCAAACTTTTACAATTTGCCATACATATATCTCTTGAAATTTGTTATAAAACTGGTCTACAGTATTTCATATGTGTAACATATGAGCAAATAAGAACATGAAGAAATGAAACTTTAATTATAATTTCCATTACGTTAGACTGAACGACTGCAACTCTTATGCTCCTATGTTTTATAGGCATGAATATTATATGAAAAAATTCACAATATTCTCAAAAAATGCATTAAATGTTTTGAAAGTTTTTCCAATGTGACAGAATTTTTGGTTAGGTCATTTTTGGCCCAAATGAGGTGAAAATTTTGGTAGGAAATTTTAAAAGTGTAACGCGACGTATGATAGTAGGGATAGTTGTATTACTATTAAACATTATTATGCAATATTCAAATGTCTTCATTCAGAATTTGGACATCTTTTGGTAAGAATAACTTAGGAAGTTTAGGTATTGTTTGTAATGAAATCTAAAAATATAATTAAATAAAAAAAAAAAAATCTAAAAAATAAATTAATATTAAACTCTTATTGTTAGTAAGTGATTACGATCGAGCGCACTCATCAACAAAGGATAACTTCATAACGACGTAGGACAATTTAGCTCTAAAAATTGCGATTGGAAAGCAAAGAAAGAAAATTCTTCCATTCGAAGAAGAGTTGATTTCTGCAGGTATGGTAAATAATAAAATTATGAACTGAAATTATTTTTATATACTTCGATGTCTACTGATAGAATGTATATTATATGTTAGGCAAAACCAATATTGCGGCTTTGTTCTGCCTGCCCAGAGTTTTAGGCACTATTTTACGGAAAAGAAAAAGCGGTCCTGCCTTTGGAACTGAGATCAATGAAGTTCAAAATTCATTTATTGCTAATGTAATGGTAAGAATTTTATTTCTAAGATTTTAAGCATAAATCATTCATATAGGGAGGCAGGGGGGAATGGCGAACAGTTAGGGGTAAGTCGATATTTCTCGATGAAAAATGGTGGAACTGAAAAAGTTGTGAAAAATAATGGAACTAAAAATTGAAAAATTAATATTAATAATTTGACATATCTATCATATTATATTAAGCATATTAATTTGACATATCAATAAATATTAATTCTTAAAACATTAGTCATCTGAACATAAATAGTATTTTATACGTTTAAAATGAAAATGATGGAATTGCATTTGTATGATAAAACCTTAATTTCATTTTAAAAAGTTCTTAACTTAATTTTTCGTGGTATTGGTTAAGATATTGAATATTTGGAAATGTTAATAAATATTTACACGTTCTTTACTTACAATAAAGGATACTACTCACACCCATTGTTAGTGTAAACGGCCGGGGAACAAAGTTCCGAAAATCAAAACCCCGAAAGGCTAAAATTTCGATATTGCGAGTGTCTACGGTATTTTAATTTGCTTTCTTTGTTCCAAATTTTCAAAGACAAAGTGAAGAAAATTACGCTGAAGCCAGGCTATATCGAAATTTTAGCCTTTCGGTGTGTTGGTTTTCGGAACTTTGTTCCCCGGCCGTGTAAACCCCCGCAGGGGACTTGTGGAAGAGAGCGGAGCGGGTTATCTCCGTCCACAATTTAATTGTGGAAGAGTGAGGGGTCGAAGTGCCCGAGCTCGAAGAGGAGCAATGCTTTTGAAAGATCCGCTTCTCTTAGCAAGTTTTGAGAATTGACGACCTCACGGACCCGATCGTTCGGCTCGTCTGTGCCGACGAATGCCTGATCGTGAAACGACTCGAGAGACCCACCGTACTGGGGAGCTAGGGTGCGGTGTCAAGCCCCTGCCGGCGGGTTCCACACGGGGGAGCGCTACGTGCGGCGTGCCGTGTCCGTGCAGGCAGTAACCGCAGAAAGGGTTGGCCTCTAGCGGGCCGTGGCAACGTTAGAAAGGTTCTCTGAACCAACAGAAGCATCAAGGCAGGCAGCTTGTTGCTAATAAATGTGGTAGCTGACTTGTTGTATATCTTTTTTAAGTGTGCACAACCAGCGGTGCTGGCGCATCACTAAAATTTGGCCCCATTCCACCATGGGGGGGGGGGGGGGGCCTTAAACCCGCGAGGGAGGCAAGACACCTTAAATAACCTACACTCAAGTGTTAGTGTAAACGTGTTCGAATTATATCATTTTCATGTCCGTCATGTAACGGTGTGTTTTGTTAGGAGGCACCATGCTTTGGAGGTGGCGGTATTTTAGAGGAATATAAAGACAAATAAGAGATAGGGAAGGAATCTTTCAATTGTTTTGTTTATATTTGTTATGCTTATTTACAAACCTGTATGACAATCGTATAAATATCAACTCGGTTGATCAATATCAGTTTGTGTCGCGAAGAAGATCACTAAGAATCGGTGGCGGTTCCGGTTTTTCGCGTCGCGGTAGGGTTGGGTGTGAGTAGATTCCTTTATTTTACTTTATATATATATTTAAGATAAGTTTCGTGTATTGGGCAGGATCTGCTCACATAGCCCAACTGACGAGTCCGTGGGAAGACCTGGAACGAAACACCGATCCATAATAATTAATAATAATTTATATAAAATTAATTAAGTGGGCCAAAAAAAATATTTTTAATCCGTCAACCATAAAAAAAATCGTTACAGTCATTACTCCAAACCACAACAATTTAGCAACTTCAAAATATTAGGAGTATCTTGTTCCCTTTTACATGCATATAAATTTTATATTCAAGTACTAATTAAATAAGAAAAACGATCCAAGCAGTTTTATGAATTTTTGTGTGATTTATATTGCTGAAAATGCTATCCCTATCTCGAAAAATTGTAAGAAAATTTGAGAAAACACACAAGTTCATTTTTTGATACTTGAAGTTAATTGTTTAATAATATATTAACTAAAATTGATTATTGGACATGTGGTATGAAGTAATAAATTATTTTTGTATTTACACCAATGATATACATTTAAATGCGGATGTTCGGTATTATCATGTATTCACCACCCTCCTCCCCTACAGTGAACATATGATAAATAAATAAGTGTGACTTATGCATTTCATTGCAATTTGTCCAGATAATCACGATGAATTGCCGAGTTTGAAAGAAAATAGGAAGAGCTTCGCGTCTCCAATGTTTGTTATAAATCATTCTATTCGCTAAACCTAGACTTCACTATATAATGCCGCCACGTGTGGACATTTTTACATTCATATGTATATATAAGGATACTGGGACAACAAAATTTTATACCGTCGTTTCCAAACTTATTGACGATATGTTGTTGTCATTGTGGTTGTATAATAACCCCGTTATTCCCAGAAATGCAGTGCAGCTTTTTATCGAAATTTTGCAAAATTTTGTTACTAAGACATATTTCAATTATTTATACGAAAATCTAAAATTCACTCAACAAAAATATGGAGAATAGTACATTACCTAACAAGGGTGTAATGTATACTTTTACGCACGAGACGGGAACCATACATACGAGGCGCCGAAGGCGCCGAGTGATGTGTAAAGTTCCCGACCCGTGCGTAACAGTTATACTTTACACATGTGTTAGGTATCCTATTTTTTGTATTTGCGCGCGTGAAGTGAGTGCGTAAAGTTTTGATGCCTGTTTGAGTGCGTAAAGTATAACTTTACGCACGACCGGTCATTTTACGAATTTCGTCGTCGGGAGTGCATAAAAGTTTACTTTAGGCGCGAAAGATAGGCATCAAAAGTACTTTACGCACGAACTTTACGCCCGCAATTACAAAAAGTGTATTACTCGATATTAAAAAGGTGCTTGACACTTCAGAAATAATTTTTCACAATGTCGAAACAGAATACATAATTTCAGTCATATCAAAAGACGGGTTTAATGATTGCACCTGTCGAATACAGTTTAGCAGGTAATATTGCAAAGGATTCATCGATCGCACGAAATGATGTAAATGCATGAGCGGAATATATACCCTTAAAATGGAGTTTAACGGTGTTACTAGAAATTCCAGGTGTTTTGCAATTAATACGGAGCTATATTGAATGTTTACAAGCGAGGACAATATCTTGTCTAAAATAATTTAGGCAAATTCGTAAAGGTTTTGAGGATAAATTTGTACTTTCTCTATTCGTATTTCAAGACGAATGGGAAAGTGGAAATGCAGTTGGATCACACGCAGGTACGAATAAATTTGGTGCAGTGTACACTACCATCGCCTGTTTCCCTCCACAGTACGCGACACAACTTAATTCCATTTTATTGACATCACTTTTTCGTGCCTCACATCGCAAAGATTTTGGAAATTTTCAAGTTTTTCGTTTGCTAATTTCTGTTCTAAACGTATACTATAAGCAGAAATGGGCTGACCGTATGTGCTGACGGCATGGAAGATAGGATTTATTTTCAACTTGGTTTAGTTCTTGGTGATAACTTAGGATTAAACGAAATGTTAGCATTTGTTGATAGCTTTAGGTTTGGCAAACCATGCAGAATTTGCAAAGCTTCTATTGAAGAAGTTCAATCATTGACAACAAAAAAAATATGATTTGTTAAGAACTGTAGAATCTTACAAAACAGATTGTAGCAAATGTGTACCGGCGGAAACTTGCATTAAAGAAAAATGCGTATTCAAACGTATGTGAAAATATTACTTTAGATTCTATGCACGATATATTTGAAGGCACAGCAAATTATACAATGGTTGAAATTTGCAATGACTTAATTTTTAAGCAAAAATTATTTACTCTAGAGTTTATGAATGATAGAATTCAGACATTTGATTATGGTCCATGTGAGAATTTTAATAGAATACCGATTATAAAAAAAGAACGCATACAAACCAAAAAATGGTTTAAAATGTCGGCATCTGAAATGATGCATTTTACAAGATATTTTGGACTATTTGTTGGCGAGAAAGTTGATGGAAATAACAAAACATGGGTCTTATATATTATGTGTCGAAAAATTGTAGACATTGTTACATCACCGCGATTTGTGAAAGGTAATGTCATTGAACTAGAAACTTTAATTTCCAAGTTTCTTGAATTGTATAAAAAACTATATGGAGAAGTGAGATACAAGTTTCACAATATGACACATATAGTTCCTACAATGATTCAGAATGGACCTCTTAAACATTTTTGGTCTATGAGGTTTGAGTCAAAGCACAGGTTATTGAAATTGAAAGCTGCCACTTCTAGCAATCGCAGAAATTTAATGAAAATACTAGCCATAAAGAGTCAATTAGGATTAGCATACTTTCGCTGCACAAATAGCTTGAAACCAGATCATGACCCAATTAAAGAGTTTGAAAATGTTGACGCTTTTACCAGGCATAATTATTTTCCAAACAGCAAGGATGAAGAAAAAATTGTTTCTACTAGTAATGTGGACAATAATGGAATCGAATACAAAATCAGCATGATTATTGTGGTTGAAATGGGCCTTGACGATTTACTGATTTTGGAAAAATTCTACAAATTTATGTTACCGAAAGTGCAACTCAGATACTTGTTGAACCGTTACGTATACTATATTTCGACGAGCACTGCTTTGCGTACCGTGTGAACGCGAAAAACAATTGTGTGATGAAAAATATCAACAAACTGCCTGATATTCATCCATGTTCACTTGTCACCTATAAGACAGAGCTGTTTGTTGTTACGAAATACAAACTATAATATATCTTGTACGTCCGTACGTCCCGTTTTTTTCTCTCGCGATAACTCGCGAACGGATAAGCGTAATGACATACATTTTTTTTTTAAAATACGTGTCTTGGCATAACTGAGATCTGATTAGATTTTGGCGCAGATCCATCCGTCCATTACTAAAAAATATTAGATTATATTAAATTTATATTAAAATATTACATAGGGATACTTATCGAGGTATTATAAGATCTGGTAAGTATCCCTCACTCTCTCTTCTTCACGGACTTCCTGGTGGCAACCTCGACGACTCGCTGCCTCAGCAACCATCCGGAGAACCTGGCTGCTCCGGAACCAAAGGTGAGCTCACACCGTCTACAGCCAGCAACAATTAGGAAATTCACTGGAGGTGGCGAGGATATCAAATTGACGCAGAAGACACCAGGAACCAACGACGGAACTCCATTCGTCAACGTTGCACGAGGCTGCTGGTCCTCTCCCTCGTGGCCGCGAGGGAGTGCGACATCACAATCGATTCACGAGGTGACAGCAGCCGAAACCAAGAAATATTTAGACGGATGGAAGACCCGAAAACCAAACAAGAGGAACGACGCCGAAGAGAAGAACGAAGACAATAGTAAGCCTCTTTCTCTTCCGTTCGTATATTAAATATAAATAAATATGTGTATAGAAATTAGTATTGTGTAACGGCCTAACTTATTTATGTGTATTGATGTATAAATGTATGTATGTATGTGTGAGTGTATGTATTAATTATATATGTAATAATTAGATATATATGTATATTAATAAATTTATTATTAATATATAATTAATTGGTGATTCTTTTAAAACTTATTTTATAAGCAATTAGTCATAATTAATATGACTGATATCATATAAATATTTATAATATTAGCAGATATATAGTTAAATATATATATATATATATATATATATAATATATATATATATATATATTAATAAATTTATTAAAAAAAAAAATATAATCATAAAATTAATTATTATATTAATAATATTTAAAATATTTATATTTATAAATTATATATAAATTATTATAAATTATAAATAAATTATATTTATTATTATATAGAATTATAAAAATTCTTTTAGTGTGCATAATAAATATAAAAAAAAAATTTTTTTTAATATAAAAATCTGATTAATTTTTATTTAGAATAATTAAATTTTATATTTTATTAATAAATTTAATCGAAAAATTAAAATTTTTAATTTATATAGAAAATAAGGCTTTAATTTTAGGAATTTTTTGATAAAAATTCTTTTAGTGCGCATAATAAATATAAAAAAAAAATTTTTTTAATATAAAAATCTGATTAATTTTATTTAGAATAAAATTAGATTAAATTTTATTTTAGAATAAAAATCTGATTAATTTTTATTTAGAATAAAATTAGATTAAATTTTATTTTAGAATAAAAATCTGATTAATTTTTATTTATTTATTTATTTACTATTTATTAACGGGCGGATTCGCCCTCGAAATATACATAAATTATTGAGACATAACAACTATACATCGAGATAAGATACACAAGAAACAAACAATAGCGCATACAAACTACGTTTTTAATAAATGACTCGCAGTGGCGATTCTTCACGCATTATACGCAGCCAAAATGGCTCTGCTACACTCAGAAATAAAAGATTTTGATGAAAGACGATTAACAAGATTGGCCGGTAAAGTATTCCAAGATCTCCTCAGTCGGTTCACAGGGGCATGAAATGAATAATTTGACCTGCAAGTGTTCTCACATAATGTTCTACATATTCTATAAGTACGTATAGGTGTACGAGAAGGGAACAGTTTAGAGACATCAGGCGATTTAGTAGATCCCACTACAATTTTATATACCGTCAAAATATCTATATATTTATGAAGCGAATGAATTGTCGGAAGCTGAAATAATGTTGAAATACCAGAAAAATCATGTGAAAAACGATGCATAGGGCTATTAGTTTTGCTCGAAAGATATCTTAAAAATTTTCTCTGAACAGACTCTAATATCGTAACATCGGATTTAGTGTGAGGGGACCAAATAGGAGCTGCATATGTTAAATGTGGAAGAACTAGTGACTTATAGAGATTAATAATTGCAGATGTATCAGAAAAATTTGTTGTAAATCGCATTAAGAAACCAAGCTGCCTGAAAGCTTTGCCTGTAATTAATTTCAAGTGTCCAGAATAAGAGCCATGATTGTCAAAAGTAATCCCAAGGTCTTTAATTGTTGCAACGCTTCCAAGGTCCTGACCCATAATAGCGTACTGGAAATCCATAGACGATCGTGACTTCGATAGATGCATGACCTTACACTTATTGATGTTTAATTGCAGGCCATTGAGATTACACCAAATTACTATATTTTCAAGATCACGTTGGATTTTGCTAGCGTCCATAGGCGATACAATTTTATTATATAATTTTAAATCATCCGCGTAAAGTAAAAACTTAGAAGATGTGATAACGTCTTGCACATCGTTGATAAATAAATTAAAAAGTAGCGGACCCAAGTGGGACCCTTGGGGTACACCAGATGAAACATTAAAAAAGTGAGATGTATAACCTTTAATACGTACAGCTTGTGATCGACCAGTGAGATAGGAGTGTAGCCAATCAAGTAAAGTCCCACCAAAACCGGCTAATCCCAATTTATTCACTAATATACCGTGATCAACCGAATCGAACGCTTTCGAGAAATCTAAAAAAATTGCATCAACTTGAGTCGATTCATCAAACGCCTCAACCATGAATGAATTAAAAACTAATAAATTGGTTATCACAGATCTACCCTTTATAAAGCCGTGCTGCTGATTAATAATTTTGCTGAATATAAAATCCGACAATTTTGATGCGACAATGCGATCAAATAGTTTCGCTAAAACATTCAATACAGATATAGGACGGTAATTTAGAATATCTTGTTTGTTACCGGATTTTAAAATCGGCGTGATAAAAGACATTTTCCATATTGATGGGAATATACCTGATGAAAGAGAGGTATTAAAAATCAGCAGCAGAGGTTCAGTTAACGCAGGAATACATTTTTTTATAAATATCGGCGGTAACATATCTGGTCCACAACTTAATTCACATTTTAAATGATTGGAAGCACAAACATCCTCCTTGGTGATGACTAAGTTGACTAGAAAAGGATCGATATCATTAGTTACAGAAGCATTGGAGCTGGTGTTATAAATTGAGCTAAAATTCGTAGCAAATAAATTGGCAATATCTACACCGTTATCGGCATAAGTACCACCAAGGAACATGTTACTTGGAAGTTCATTGTATTTACGCAGGTTGTTAATATATGCCCAAAACGATTTGATATTCGTACGGGAATAGAATTCAACCTTCTTAATATATTGCAGATAAAGATCACGGGAAGAACGAATATATCGCGCACGAAGTTGTTTAAAAGTTATGTATTCATTAAGAAGGTTAGATTTTTTCCACGTCTTGTGCGCAGCTTTTTTGGCGTTAATCAATTGGATTAATTCTGATGTATACCACCGCGGACGAGTAATATTGGAAAAAGATTTCTGTGAAATGTGATTATGTATAACATCAGTTAAAGCAGAATTAAACGTAGACGCCATATTATTTACATCCGGACACGACAAAATTTCAAGCCAATTAACATTAAACAAAATATCATTTAAAACATTGTAATTTGCGTTAAAAAAATCAAAAGTCTTATTATTGAAAGATAATGATGACGGCATTGTCATATTAAGACTGCATATACTAGTAACATGATGCATGTCGGTTGGTAAAATGGAATCTTCTTCTGTAGAGCAATGCAAAGACGTATATGAAGAAAAGAGCAAATCCAGTGTATACCCTTTAGACAGCAAAGGTGCTATGTATTGCTTTAAATTTAGCGTTGAGAAAGTGCTGTGTAAAACTGCCGCATTTTCTATTATATTGGGTTGTACGTATCCATTTCTGTGGTAATTAAGAGTATCGGCAGTGTAGCTCCATAGAATATTAGGCAAGTTGAAATCGCCAAAAATCATCCATTCACAGTTTGTGAATTTGTCGGCCAAAGTACTCAGTAATTGCGCATATTCGTGATAAACTGAGTTGAAAGATGCAGGTGAAAAGTAGGAGACAGCAAAGATATACTGCCGCCCTTTTAACCGCATCCTGATGAAAATATGTTCAGCAGTTGGGTGAACATACTGTATATCACAAGGGGTGGCTGCAATGTGTTTCTTGATGGCAATAAGAACTCCACCACCTCTTTTCGAATTCGACAGCTCGTAGGCGCGATCGCAACGGTAGATATTATAATTATCCAATCCCAGTTCAGCGTCGGAAATCGAGTCATTTAACCAAGTTTCTGTAAAGGCAATGATGTCTGGAGTATTAATGAGCGTATTAATCGAAACATGTAATTGCGCTAATTTAGTTCTGAGACCCCGAGTATTTTGGTGAAGACATGTTAATCTGGACTCTGCTGAGAAGCTAACTGGTTGTGCTCTCGAATTTTGCAGTCATTGCTCTGACCGAAGTGAAATTAGATCATCTTCAGTAGTAATGCAGTAAGTATGCTCACCATTAGTAGTTTTTAAAAATATTTTGTGACCTCTTCTTTGCAGTTTAAGCCCGTGGTCACGGGCATAAGTTTTGGCTTTACCAAGTAGTTTGTATAGAGAAGGTGGTAAATAGTCATTAATAAATATCTCGTTGCCCGGCCAACTAGCATTAATTTCATTGGACTTTAATGTACCTTTTAAGCGCCGTGCTCGAATTAAATCATCGCGTGCGTTCGCTCGAGCGAAACGGACAAAAATATTGCCCGACCGTGCCGAGTTAGTACGAGCCTGAGCAAAAGATGGACCGACTTCAATGGGCATGCCAAAAGTGATGTTAGTCGAAATATTACTGGTAGTAGCAGCGACTGGCATTCTATTTACACGCCCCAGATCTTCGGGAGCTATCGGGACACCAACCAATTCACACACGCGTAGCACTATTGCTGAAAGATCTTCTTTGTCAGTATATGGGACACCTGCAATTACTACGTCATTATTATGACAATGGAGTTCAACTTCTGCCAGACGATTCTCTTTCAGTTTATCCGAATTGCGAAGGATGATATTTTCTTCTCTAAGAGCTGAGACTTCTTGTTCCAGAGAAACAATTTTCGAATTTTGATCAGAGATTAAAGAATACAGTTCATTAGTTTTAGTGATCAAGGCACTACAATGTTGTTCCGTGGATAACTTAAAATTATTGAGGTCACTCTGAATTATATCCAGTGTATCCAACTTGGCCATTTTGCTATTTAAAAACGTCAGTTGATTTGCAATTGTGGCGAGAGTAACGCCATCCTGTTCTTCGGATGTATTGACAGAATTTTTAGGTCGGGGACGTTTAGAGGAAGTCGATGCAGCTGGCCGTCCTCTAGGACGCTTTTTCGATTTGGAATTGCAATCTTCAAGTTCAATCAGATCGCAGCAGCAGAAAATGCCATCATCATTCAGAAAATTTTCCGTGATGCACGATTCGTGAACGACATTACGACATTTGTTGCACAATACAGTACGTTGACCGCTGACCGAGACTTGACAAATTGTACAATTTTCGTTATCCTTTAAATTTACTAAATCGGCGACTTCTATAGTTTCTGCTACCGCGGTATCCACTTGTATTTTGGGAGGTGTCTTGAACATGTTGAAAAATATTGGGTTAAACAATGTCTAAAAACACGAACACTTTCGACAATCCTAAAGTCCACGTGTCAAGATGCGGGTAATAATGTCTTTAGATTTAAAATCAAACACAATGTGACACAAATATGTAAACACTAATAAACACTCAATAGTAGACACCGAAAAATTGGGACAAAAAAAAATAAAAAGTTAAGTTTACGTACTATATGGTCAGCAATAACGATGATTGAGGAAGTCATACAATAATAAAATTATAATATAATAGTATAAAAATATAAATATAAAATCACTAAAAAATTTTGATAGAAACGTCTTTAAAAGGGCCGAAAATAAATAACCGAAATTTCACTTTAATATTCGTAAACACTGATAAACACTCAATAGTAAACACCGAAAAATTGGGACAAAAAATAAAAAGTTAAGTTGACATACTATATGGTCAGCAATAACGATGATTGAGGAAGATACAATAATGTTTTCTATTCTAATTGTATTCTAAATAAAATTAATCAGATTTTTATTCTAAAATAAAATTTAATCTAATTTTATTCTAAATAAAAATTAATCAGATTTTTATTCTAAAATAAAATTTAATCTAATTTTATTCTAAATAAAAATTAATCAGATTTTTATTCTAAAATAAAATTTAATCTAATTTTATTCAATAATTTTAAGTTATCCACGGAACAACATTGTAGTGCCTTGATCACTAAAACTAATGAACTGTATTCTTTAATCTCTGATCAAAATTCGAAAATTGTTTCTCTGGAACAAGAAGTCTCAGCTCTTAGAGAAGAAAATATCATCCTTCGCAATTCGGATAAGCTGAAAGAGAATCGTCTGGCAGAAGTTGAACTCCATTGTCATAATAATGACGTAGTAATTGCAGGTGTCCCATATACTGACAAAGAAGATCTTTCAGCAATAGTGCTACGCGTGTGTGAATTGGTTGGTGTCCCGATAGCTCCCGAAGATCTGGGGCGTGTAAATAGAATGCCAGTCGCTGCTACTACCAGTAATATTTCGACTAACATCACTTTTGGCATGCCCATTGAAGTCGGTCCATCTTTTGCTCAGGCTCGTACTAACTCGGCACGGTCGGGCAATATTTTTGTCCGTTTCGCTCGAGCGAACGCACGCGATGATTTAATTCGAGCACGGCGCTTAAAAGGTACATTAAAGTCCAATGAAATTAATGCTAGTTGGCCGGGCAACGAGATATTTATTAATGACTATTTACCACCTTCTCTATACAAACTACTTGGTAAAGCCAAAACTTATGCCCGTGACCACGGGCTTAAACTGCAAAGAAGAGGTCACAAAATATTTTTAAAAACTACTAATGGTGAGCATACTTACTGCATTACTACTGAAGATGATCTAATTTCACTTCGGTCAGAGCAATGACTGCAAAATTCGAGAGCACAACCAGTTAGCTTCTCAGCAGAGTCCAGATTAACATGTCTTCACCAAAATACTCGGGGTCTCAGAACTAAATTAGCGCAATTACATGTTTCGATTAATACGCTCATTAATACTCCAGACATCATTGCCTTTACAGAAACTTGGTTAAATGACTCGATTTCCGACGCTGAACTGGGATTGGATAATTATAATATCTACCGTTGCGATCGCGCCTACGAGCTGTCGAATTCGAAAAGAGGTGGTGGAGTTCTTATTGCCATCAAGAAACACATTGCAGCCACCCCTTGTGATATACAGTATGTTCACCCAACTGCTGAACATATTTTCATCAGGATGCGGTTAAAAGGGCGGCAGTATATCTTTGCTGTCTCCTACTTTTCACCTGCATCTTTCAACTCAGTTTATCACGAATATGCGCAATTACTGAGTACTTTGGCCGACAAATTCACAAACTGTGAATGGATGATTTTTGGCGATTTCAACTTGCCTAATATTCTATGGAGCTACACTGCCGATACTCTTAATTACCACAGAAATGGATACGTACAACCCAATATAATAGAAAATGCGGCAGTTTTACACAGCACTTTCTCAACGCTAAATTTAAAGCAATACATAGCACCTTTGCTGTCTAAAGGGTATACACTGGATTTGCTCTTTTCTTCATATACGTCTTTGCATTGCTCTACAGAAGAAGATTCCATTTTACCAACCGACATGCATCATGTTACTAGTATATGCAGTCTTAATATGACAATGCCGTCATCATTATCTTTCAATAATAAGACTTTTGATTTTTTTAACGCAAATTACAATGTTTTAAATGATATTTTGTTTAATGTTAATTGGCGTGAAATTTTGTCGTGTCCGGATGTAAATAATATGGCGTCTACGTTTAATTCTGCTTTAACTGATGTTATACATAATCACATTTCACAGAAATCTTTTTCCAATATTACTCGTCCGCGGTGGTATACATCAGAATTAATCCAATTGATTAACGCCAAAAAAGCTGCGCACAAGACGTGGAAAGAATCTAACCTTCTTAATGATTACATAACTTTTAAACAACTTCGTGCGCGATATATTCGTTCTTCCCGTGATCTTTATCTGCAATATATTAAGAAGGTTGAATTCTATTCCCGTACGAATATCAAATCGTTTTGGGCATATATTAACAACCTGCGTAAATACAATGAACTTCCAAGTAACATGTTCCTTGGTGGTACTTATGCCGATAACGGTGTAGATATTGCCAATTTATTTGCTACGAATTTTAGCTCAATTTATAACACCAGCTCCAATGCTTCTGTAACTAATGATATCGATCCTTTTCTAGTCAACTTAGTCATCACCAAGGAGGATGTTGTTTGTGCTTCCAATCATTTAAAATGTGAATTAAGTTGTGGACCAGATATGTTACCGCCGATATTTATAAAAAAATGTATTCCTGCGTTAACTGAACCTCTGCTGCTGATTTTTAATACCTCTCTTTCATCAGGTATATTCCCATCAATATGGAAAATGTCTTTTATCACGCCGATTTTAAAATCCGGTAACAAACAAGATATTCTAAATTACCGTCCTATATCTGTATTGAATGTTTTAGCGAAACTATTTGATCGCATTGTCGCATCAAAATTGTCGGATTTTATATTCAGCAAAATTATTAATCAGCAGCACGGCTTTATAAAGGGTAGATCTGTGATAACCAATTTATTAGTTTTTAATTCATTCATGGTTGAGGCGTTTGATGAATCGACTCAAGTTGATGCAATTTTTTTAGATTTCTCGAAAGCGTTCGATTCGGTTGATCCCGGTATATTAGTGAATAAATTGGGATTAGCCGGTTTTGGTGGGACTTTACTTGATTGGCTACACTCCTATCTCACTGGTCGATCACAAGCTGTACGTATTAAAGGTTATACATCTCACTTTTTTAATGTTTCATCTGGTGTACCCCAAGGGTCCCACTTGGGTCCGCTACTTTTTAATTTATTTATCAACGATGTGCAAGACGTTATCACATCTTCTAAGTTTTTACTTTACACGGATGATTTAAAATTATATAATAAAATTGTATCGCCTATGGACGCTAGCAAAATCCAACGTGATCTTGAAAATATAGTAATTTGGTGTAATCTCAATGGCCTGCAATTAAACATCAATAAGTGTAAGGTCATGCATCTATCGAAGTCACGATCGTCTATGGATTTCCAGTACGCTATTATGGGTCAGGACCTTGGAAGCGTTGCAACAATTAAAGACCTTGGGGTTACTTTTGACAATCATGGCTCTTATTCTGGACACTTGAAATTAATTACAGGCAAAGCTTTCAGGCAGCTTGGTTTCTTAATGCGATTTACAACAAATTTTTCTGATACATCTGCAATTATTAATCTCTATAAGTCACTAGTTCTTCCACGTTTAACATATGCAGCTCCTATTTGGTCCCCTCACACTAAATCCGATGTTACGATATTAGAGTCTGTTCAGAGAAAATTTTTAAGATATCTTTCGAGCAAAACTAATAGCCCTATGCATCGTTTTTCACATGATTTTTCTGGTATTTCAACATTATTTCAGCTTCCGACAATTCATTCGCTTCATAAATATATAGATATTCTGACGGTATATAAAATTGTAGTGGGATCTACTAAATCGCCTGATGTCTCTAAACTGTTCCCTTCTCGTACACCTATACGTACTTATAGAATATGTAGAACATTATGTGAGAACACTTGCAGGTCAAATTATTCATTTCATGCCCCTGTGAACCGACTGAGGAGATCTTGGAATACTTTACCAGCCAATCTTGTTAATCGTCTTTCATCAAAATCTTTTATTTCTGAGTGTAGCAGAGCCATTTTGGCTGCGTATAATGCGTGAAGAATCGCCACTGCGAGTCATTTATTAAAAACGTAGTTTGTATGCGCTATTGTTTGTTTCTTGTATCTTATCTCGATGTATAGTTGTTATGTCTCAATAATTTATGTATATTTCAAGCCCGTTAATAAATAGTAAATAATAAATAATAATAAAAATTAGATTAAATTTTATTTTAGAATAAAAATCTGATTAATTTTATTTAGAATAAAATTAGATTAAATTTTATTTTAGAATAAAAATCTGATTAATTTTTATTTAGAATAAAATTAGATTAAATTTTATTTTAGAATAAAAATCTGATTAATTTTTATTTAGAATAAAATTAGATTAAATTTTATTTCAGAATAAAAATCTGATTAATTTTTATTTAGAATAAAATTAGATTAAATTTTATTTTAGAATAAAAATCTGATTAATTTTTATTTAGAATAAAATTAGATTAAATTTTATTTTAGAATAAAAAACTGATTAATTTTTATTTATTTTTTTATTTATTTATTATATTTATTTACGCGCGAGATCGCCCTCAAATACATTAATGATTACAAATAATAATATAAGTAGATAAAATAAAATAAAATATGGCATTAGATTACATTATAAGAATAGCATAAAAAAATAATCACAAATAATATAGAAAACAGTCGAACGGTAAGTCGCGGGTATTGCTAAAATATAAATAAAATATAAAAAAACTGTACAATATAGAACACAATATATTAAACCTAAATTATGCAGGGTACGGCTGTAATGTTACAGTTCTACAAGCGGTTATAAAATCGGATATATTTTCAAAACTTGCAGTGGAGAAAGGAAGAGTATTCCAAGTTCTCCTCAGACGATTTAGTGCTGAGTAGTAAAAGATATTGGACCTGCAATTGGCCTCAAATAAGGTACGAAAAGATCGGTGGTCGTGAGTGCGCCTACGGAAGAAAAATAACTGGGAAAGTTCAGGTGATTTGATAGAGCCAGATAATATTTTATGAACTTGGATAATGTCATTAAACCGGTGAATGGAGTGAACAGTTGAAAGGTTAAATTGTGTGGATATACGTGAAAAATCATGTGAGCATATATGCATAGGATTTTCCGTTTTATAGGATATATATCTTAAGAATTTTCTTTGGACAGATTCGAGAGTTTTTATATAGCAATTTGTGTAAGGAGACCAAATTACGGAGGCATATGTCAAGTGTGGCAGGACCAGTGTTTTATAGAGATTAATTATAGCAGATGTGTCCATGAAATTTTTAGTCGAACGTATAATAAATCCGAGTTGTTTAAATGCCTTATTTGTGACCAAATGCAGGTGTTCAGAGAAGGAACACCGACAGTCCATTGTGACGCCTAGATCTTTAATAGCCGTAACGCTTTCTAGTTCATGGTTATCGATTGCAAATTCATAACGCATAGTTAAACGTGATCTTGAAAAGTGCATGACTTTACATTTACGTGCATTTAGTTGTAAGCAATTTGTATTACACCACGCATTAATATTTTCAAGGTCCCGTTGAAGTTTAGAGGCATCTAAAGGCGACTTCACTATGTTAAACAATTTCAGGTCGTCAGCGTACAGGAGAAAGTGTGAAAAAGATATAGCATTTTGTAAGTCATTTATAAATAAGATGAATAACAATGGACCTAAGTGGGACCCTTGAGGTACTCCTGACGGAGTATCGAAATAATTTGAAATGTATCCCTTTACGCGGACTGCCTGGGTTCGACCTGTAATGTAAGAGTGTAACCATTTCAGTAATGATCCTCCTAAACCGGAAAAGTGCAACTTATTCATTAAAATGCCGTGGTCCACCGAATCAAACGCTTTTGAAAAATCCAAATATATTGAATCAACTTGATGTGAAGCGTCGAGAGCTTCAGAAACAAATGAAGTAAATATAAGTAAATTGGAAACTACCGATCTTCCCTTTACAAACCCGTGCTGTTGGTTGGTTATTAAAGGAAGTATGTGATCGCTTAGTTTAGATGTTATTATAAAATCAAATAATTTCGCTATAACGTTCAGAATAGAAATCGGACGATAATTTACAATATTTTGTTTAATGCCTGATTTGAAAATAGGCGTGACAAATGACTTCTTCCAGAATAAAGGGAATATACCGGAGGAAAGTGATGTGTTGAAAATCGACAACATGGGTTCAATCAGGGAAGATAGGCAATTTTTAATTAAAATCGGAGGCAGCATATCTGGACCACAGCTTACATCGTCATTCAATAATTTAGCGGCGGTAATAACATCATCACGAGTGACACGAATTTCTCGTAATTTTACATTAGCATTATCAGTCGTTTGAGCTACGGAAGAAGTCGAGTACACAGTACTAAAGTTTTCGGCAAACAAGTCAGCTATCTCAGAACCATTATGGGCATACCGATTGCCAAGATACATGTCATTGGGTAACTCATTGCATTTTCTAATATTGTTCACATATGCCCAAAACGACTTAAGGTTAGTCCTGGAATGGAATTCGACCTTTCCAACATATTCCTTATAAAGAGTTCGAGATGTGCGGATGCACTTCGCTCTGAGCTGTTTAAATACAATGAAATCGTTAGGAAGGTTGGATTCCTTCCAGCACCTGTGAGCTGCTTTTTTGGCATTAAGTAGCTGAATTAGGTCCGAATTATACCATCGTGGTCGCGTATAATTTGATACTGATTTGTTAGGTACATGGTCACATACCATTTTGTTTACAGTTGTATAAAAAACAGATAATTTGAGGTCTACATCGAGATTTGAAAATTTGTCATACCAATTAACATTCATTAAATTAGCATTTATAATTCTATAATCCGCATTGTGGTAGTCGTAGACTATGTTCTTGCGCTCTAAAGTCGACTGGGCAGCAAAATCTAATTGAAGTTTGGTTGCGACGTGATGGATGTCGGTCGGAATTAAAGCCTCGTAATCAGAGATACATTGACAATGATGTATGGTAGACAATAATAGATCTAATGTATATCCCTTATTCGCGAGCGGAGCGATTCGTTGCCGCATATCCATGGTGGAAAAATTATTGCATAAAATAGTTGCATTTTCCGTGATATTGGGCGATACGTATCCATGGGGTTGAAAATTTATGACATCGTCAGCAACACTCCACACTATATTGGGGAGATTAAAGTCTCCAAAAATTATCCATTCATAATTAACAAATTTTTCTGCCAGTTTACTCAGTACATTCGAGTATTCAAGATATGCTGAGTGGGGTGTAGACGGTGAAAAATATGAGGTTCCAAAAATGAAATGTCGTCCATTCACTGATGTTTTCACAAATATATGTTCGGCTGTGGGACAGGTTATTGTTTCACATAAACTAACTGCTAAAGAGTTCTTAAAGGCCAATAACACACCGCCCCCTCTTCGTGTGTTTGATAAGTCATAAGCTCGATCGCACCGAAATATATTATAATTATCTAAGCCTAGTTCTACACCGCTGATTGAATCGTTAAGCCATGTTTCGGAGAAAGCAATAACGTCTGGTGCGGCAGTACAAGTTTTGAGAGATATTCGAAGAAGATCAAGTTTAGTGCGAAGGCCTCGAGTATTCTGGTAGATGCATGCGAAACAAGTTGAATTTGGTCGTTTATTAGTGGTATGGACCGAAACTTGATTTTTCAGAAATCGTTGTCATATACCTATTGGAAGTGAATCGAGGTCTACTTCTGAGTGGATTTGATGAATGGAATCTCCGTTCGATGATTTTAAAATGATCATTGCTCCTCTTCTCTGTAACCTCAAACCATGATCTCTTGCATAAGTTTTTGCTTTGCCCAATAGTTTGAATAAAGTTGGCGGGAGGTATTCATTAATAAAGATATTAGTTGCAGGCCAAGTGGAGCTTATATCATTTGCTTTCAACGTGCCTTTAGTGCGCCGTGCACGTATTAAAGCATCACGAATTGCGGGGCGGATAAAACGTACAAATATGTTATCCGACTTTGTACTGGAGATGTGCGAAATAGCGGTTGAAGAAATGTCAGGTGTTCTGGCTATCATTCGATTTACACGTGCTACCTCATCGAGACCAATCGGAGCTCCTGCGATTTCACAAATTTTTTGTACTGTGGTTAAAAGATTTTCATTATCTGATCGCGGTACTCCTGATATAACCAGATCACATCTGTGTAACTCAAGTTCAAGGGCTGCTAAACGACGTTCCTTTGAAATATCTGAGTTTCTTAACTGGCGGTTTTCTTCTTGAAGAGCAGACACTTCTTGCTGTAAGGTACAAATTTTATTGTTTTGGTCCTTTATTACTGTATATAATTCATCGGTCTTTGTTAATAGTGCTGCGTTGGTTTGCTCGGTAGAAAGTTTGAAGGTTTTAAAATCGTCCTTGATAGAGTCGAGTGCATCCAATTTTGCAAGTTTTGCATTAAGACCGAACAACTGTCGAGATATGGAGGCCAGCGAAGTATTTTCATCGGTGTTGTCAGCATCCTTCAGTGAAGTTTGTTTAGGACGGGGGCGCTTAGCTGGTAAAGGATTTGTTGGTGGTCTACCTCTCGGTCGCTTTTTTGCCTTCCCATCTAATTCACCGATATCCATGAGATCACAACAGAGGAATGAACCATGATTGTTGCGTTGATTTGCTGATATACATTCTGTATGTGCGGTGTTACCACATACAATACAAACTTCGATCTCTTGATCTACATCAGTTCCAAGGCATATTGCACATGGATTGACACTCTTGCATTCATTCAATTGATCAAATTGACCAGCTGTGTCAGTCGTGGCTGTGAGCTCCGCGTCCAAATCCACTCTGGGTGGAGTTCTTACAGTTGTCATGACAATACAAAAATGCCGAATTTATTCACAATAAATAATTTTTTATTCGAGTAAATATTGTGTGGAAAATAAATGTGACTTGATTTGATGTGACAATAATTAAAGTTTACTGCACTCGAACACTTTCACAAATTAGTTATGTTTATGTTTGGTCGCTTTAAATGCTACCGTAGCGTGTGTTTAATAAATCATATTATTGTGCATGTATGTGTACATTTGACTGTCATTTCCAGGAATTTCACTTAAATTTGAAAAGTCATTGAAACAGTGTAAGTATAAGAAAAAAAAGTTTCAAAAAGTTTTAACACTGAGCACCATTAATACACTGGCAAAAATATTTTCTGCAGCTGGACCTTATGACAATTACAAAACAGAAAAAAAAGTCCGTGAAATACAAGAAGCACTTCATATATCACATGTAAATTGACGGTTACACGAATGTATAACGATTAACTCGTATTAGCATCACAGATACAGCAATTAAAAATATTTCACGAATATAATTTTACTTGAATGCACAAACTCCAAGACACGAACTCATCAAATCTACTAAAAGTACACTTAAAACAATAAAATTTACAGAAATAACCGGAGCCGCATGAACAACGTGCTATGCGTACGGTGTCGCGATACATTGTCCAATATTTTGGTATTTAGAATAAAATTAGATTAAATTTTATTTTAGAATAAAAATCTGATTAATTTTATTTAGAATAAAATTAGATTAAATTTTATTTTAGAATAAAAATCCGATTAATTTTTATTTAGAATAAATTTTAGTTTAATAAAAATAAATTATTTACAATTATTAGATATTTATATATAAATAATACATAAATTTAAATAAAAATTTTAATTTTAAATTTTTTATTAATTATTATGATTAAAATATATATAAAATTATTTATAGAAATTTTTTTTTATTTAATATAAAATATTAAAATATTAATGTTAATTATATTTAGTAATTTATATAGTAATAATTAAAAATGTGCCAGCAATAGCGGTTAAACATTAATTACAAATTAATAAATTTTAACTTTAATTAAAAATTGGTTAATTTTTAAATATTATAAATTTTAATGTAAAATTAAATTTATATAATTTAAAATTATTTAATTATTTTAATTTATTTAATAAAAATTTTTAATAAACTAGGATTAGTTACCCTATTATTAAATTTAAATTTATAGTTAAATTATTAAATGTAAATTCATTAAAATTTAAAATTTGACGGTATTTTATTCTTTTTAGAGGAATTTGTTTTATAATTGATAATCCACAATAAGATAAACTTAATTTTTTTTATGTATGTTTGTTAAAAGAATTTTTTTTAAAAATAAATTCTTAATTTTATAATTTTAAAAATATTTCAGATCAATATATAATTATAATTAAGAAAATAATGAATTATATTTTATTTAATAATAAAAATTTTATTTTAATATAAAATTTAATATTTGAATTTAATAGTAAAATTAATTAATTAATTAATTTGAAATAGTTTAAAATATGTACAAATTGCCCGTCACTTTCATTAAATTTTAAAAAAGTCGTAACAAAGTAAATGTACTGGAAAGTGTATTTAATTTAGTAAAGAGAATATTATTTCTATAAATAAATTTACAATTTATTACTTTATTTCAGACACTTTACTATTAATATTAAATAATATATATATATATATATATATATATATATATATATATATATATAAAAATATTAATTTATTAAAAATATTTTTAATAAACAAAATTTTAGTAAATAATTAAGAAAAAAAAATATATTTATAAATAATTTATTGTAAAAGATTTTTTTTATTATTAAAAAAATAATATTATTTTATGTACCTTTTGTATCAGGAATTATTAAAATATAAATTTATATTTATTTATTTATTTATTTATTTTATTAATAAACGGACCGCAAGGCCCTTTACATAGAAAAATGTAATGTACAAAAAGACGATATACAAAAATAATACATATATATAGTGATAAATAGTTTACAATAAAATAGGAGAAATAAAAGGCACAATAAAATTAAGGATATCTCAATGAGAAAAGTTAAAAGAATTACAAATAATAGGAGTAATGTAGACGCGATATTTTGTTCTTAAAGGCTGCAAATGAAACGACCGATCGAGAGGAAACATCGAGATTATTCCATTCTCGTAAGAGACGCGGAATGGGATGATAAAAGGTGAAATTATTTTTGTGTGACGTTTCCCTTAGAACACGCGGATCTTGGATAGAATAGCGTGATTCACGATGTGGGAATAGTTCCAGCAGGCTTGAATCGGTTGCCATTCTCAGAATACGGAAGACCAATAAAGAATCGTGATAACGGTGAAGTGAATTGATAGTAGGAAATTTAAATTTTATTGCGATATCATGAAAACTGTGATTAAAACGCGATAAGGGATTACCAGATTTAAAAGCTAAGAATCTAAGAGCTCTTCGCTGGACACTCTCCATTCGCCCAATATCTGATTGAGTGAAGGGAGACCAGATTGGAGCAGCATAGACAAAGTGCGGAATTACGAGCATACGAATAAGATAACCAATTGTTTCGGGATCTTTAAAATCTTTCGTTGTTCTTTGGATGAATCCAAGCATCTTCGATGCTTTGTTACATACCTGAAGTAAATGGTCACCGAATTCAAACCTGTCTCCCATAACCACTCCGAGATCAATATGTTTATTAGTTCTAATCAACACCTCGTCTAAGGCTTTGTAAGCAAATTCAAATCTGTTAAGACGACGGGAATATGACATTACTCTACATTTGCTAATGTTTAAGTCCAGACCATTTTGCCTAGACCATAAATCAACGGAGTCAAGATCTCTTTGAAGTCTAGATGCATCGATGGGTGATAGAATCTTATTATAAAGTTTAATGTCATCTGCGTAAATTAGGAACTTAGAATATTTAATATTAGTCCCGATATCATTAATGAAGAGGTTGAAAAGAATCGGGCCCAGGTGTGTGCCCTGCGGTACTCCCGAAAGAACAGCACTGGGTTCAGACTTAGTATCTTTGAATTTTACACGTTGTGTTCTTTTAAATAAATAAGATTCGATCCACCTCATAAATGCACCCGAGAACCCCAGGTGATTTAATTTACTTATGAGCAAAGAATGGTTTAAGCAATCGAAGGCTTTCGAAAAGTCCAGGTAAATAGTATCAACCTGGTTATTATCCTTAAAACAGTTCGAAACAAAATCAGAGAATAAAAGCAAGTTCGTCACCGTAGATTAGTTTTTGCAAAAACCGTGTTGGTTGGAAATAATTGTTGTTCGTAAAACATCGCTTAGTTTGTCAGCAATAATTGAATCAAACAGTTTCGGAGTGCAACTTATAACAGCAACAGGACGATAGTTACTGATACTACACTTGTCACCATTCTTGAAAATAGGGGTTATAAATGTTTCCTTCCAAATGATAGGAAAAACGCCACTCTCGAGGGATGAATTGAACAAATAATTGAGGGGATTAAGTAAATGTGTCATACAATTTTTGACAAATATAGACGGAATTCCATCTGACCCAGTGGTACAGGTTGGTTTCAATTTATTTATTGCCATTGCAATCTCGTCTGTAGTAATAGTAAAGTTTTCGATATTGTTAACAGATACGAAATTCTCAGGCGTGGGCAAAAAGTTTGACGCTTTCGAATAAATTGAACCAAAGTATTCATTAAATAGATTGACTGTATCATCCAGATTGGATGAGCGTTTATCCCCATAGTACATACAAGGTGGAAACTTATTAGACTTACGCGAGTTGTTAACATATGACCAGAATGCACGGATATTAGACCTAGATTTTTTCTCAATATTTGTAAGATATTGTTTGTGAAGAGATCTGGATGTCTGAATACAAAGTGCTCTCAGACGCTTGAATTCAGAATAATCTAATAAGGAATTGGAGCTCTTCCACTGTTTATGCGCTAATTTCTTCCGAAAAACAATATCTTTTAATTCAGAATTGAACCATTGAGGGAAGCGACCAGAGGACACTTGCGTCAATGGAACATGCTTCGCGATTACATCATATAAAATAGTATAAAATGCCGATAACGCACAATTAAGGTCGGATTCATTTGAGACAATACGCCAGTCAACCGATGCTAAATCCGCATTCAACCCAGCAAAGTCAGCCTTCTTAAAATTATAAAATGAGAAGTTGATATTGGATGGATGGAGGTGTAAGTTAGGTAGGAGGTAAACCTTCGGAAAGATTCGGCCACCTCAAAAAAAAAATGTACAAGGTACTTTTTATGTATTTTGAGCTGCTGAATCCGAATTTCACAAAAAAAATTGTCGCTCGGCCATATCCTGGCCGCTATTTAAAAAAAAACGTCAAAAAACGCGTTTTTTGACAGTTTTCTGCGTTTATCTCAAAAAGTACGCATCTACGGAAAAAATAATTCAAACAAAAAATGAAGAGCGGAAAATTCTCTATAAAAAAGGTCCTATACATTTTTTTCGTAAACTTCATATTAAGCCCGTAAATGAACGCTGAACATGAGATTAGGCGGCTTGGCCACGTTTCTCCTATCGTTTATAGTTTTTCTTACCTCCGCTAGGAGTTCGGCCGTTCATGTCGCGATCATCGTGTCTACTTGCGTTCTCTATAGAGAAATGTGATTTTGATTCGGATATAAAGGGGCTTATCGAGACGTATCGTTGCATAATACTACTATAGTATATTAATAAAAATAGAATTCACACATACGCAATTTGTTGTCAAATGCAGTAGCGAGGAATGGTGTATGGACTTTCTGTTGCGAAAAGAAATTTTCAAAAACAGTATGCTATGCCCGAATTGCGGAAATGTTTTATCGCTAAATATGGAAAAACAGGGATTCTGCTGTTATTATCGAAAAATGATAAAATGCAACAAAAAAAAGACATATAGCAAAAAATGCAACAGTTATATTTCAGTGAGAAAGGATACGTGGTTTGAATTTTCCCATATTTCACTGTCGACATCTCTGACGTTTATTGCGCATTTTTTGTGGGTGTCTGCTCCCCGATATACATTTATTTCGGAAGATTTGGGTTTATCCTCCAAGACAATCACCAACTGGAACAGTTACTGTCGAGAAATATGCGCATACTGGTGCGAAACCCATTCCGACAAATTAGGCGGTCCTGGTGTAACAGTGGAGATTGATGAAGCTAAATTTGGTAGGCGTAAATACAACAGAGGTCGCCTAGTAGATGGTAAATGGGTTTTTGGAGGATACGAACGAGGCAGTAAAAAAATATTTCTGGTGCCTGTTGAGGATCGAACTGCTGATACATTACTTACATGTATCACAAAATGGATATTGCCAGGAACAGAAATAATGTCAGATTGTTGGAAGGCATATAACTGTTTATCGAACGAAGGATTCCAGCATTTAACTGTGAACCACTCCTTAAATTTTGTGGATCCTGACACTGGCGCCCACACACAAGGAATTGAGCGTACTTGGAGGGAGGTACGAGCAAATATATCGAGGTATGGTGTGCCGAAGGAACAAATACAATCTCACCTTACGGAGTATTTGTTCAAACGTGCTCACGAACCAAAAAAACGGATTGAAGCTTTTTTTGATACTATGAAGGAATTTCAGTCACATTTGACGGCTCAAAATGATGCCAAAGAAGAAGTCTTGGCTGGACCTTCTTAAAAACACACAAACACGAACACACACACGCACACACGCACACACGCACACACGCACACACACATACACGCACACTCACACGCACACACACACACACATACAGGGGTGGTGGTTTTAGCGGGTGAGAGCCCCGCACTCCTGTATGGCACCGGTCAGCAGGGTTGGCTGGTAGAGCTTTCCACCATCGCTACGGAAACAAAACAAAAAAAAAAAAAAAATCCCAATATATCGTATTTTGGCCGGGCTATTTGCGAGAGGGTTTTCAATTATTCATGGGGTCGAATTCTGGACATATTGGTACGGTTGGGTCTGCTCCGCCCCCCAGACCCCCCTTTTTTATACTAGCCTAACCTCCAACCATACTGGTGTGTTCAGATTTCGAACCCTCGAGCAAATAGCCCATCCAACATACGGGTATGGTTAACGGCAATGCCCCGATCATGCACCCTATACTCTATAGAATTTCTATTTTTCTACTTCTCTATAGAAAGCATGAAATAATCACGACGATCACGACATTAACAACAGAACTCATAGAGGAGGTAAGAAGAACTGTAAACAGTAGGATAAAAAGGACCTTGCCGACTACTCTCATGTTCAGAGATCATTTACGGGCTTAATATTAAGTTTACGAAAAAAATTCATAGGACCTTTTTTGTAGAGAATTTTCCGCTCTTCATTTTTTGTTTGAAACATTTTTTCCGTAGACGCGTGTTTTTCGAGATAAACGCAGAAAACTGTTAAAAAACGCGTTTTTTGGAGGTTTTTTTAAAATAGCCGCCAGGATATGGCCGAGCGACAATTTTTTTTGTGAAATTCGGATTCAGCAGCTCAAAACACATCGAAAATACGTTGTACATTTTTTTTTTGAGGTGGCCGAATCTTTCCGAAGATTTACCTTTTTAAAGAAATATTAGACAAAATCCAGAAGAGGCAAATTAAAGCTATAGGAATTACCTTTCTATTACACGTGGTACATTTCTCCTGCAATCATTTAAAAAAAAATGGGAGCGGATTGAGAAAGAAAAAAAAATACGAAAAAATGACTTTAGAAAATCGAGTATAGTTCGTAGAGAAATGTATATTTTGAAATTAAACTACCACGACTGAGAAGCTGAAAGTCTCTTCTTTAATTCCCTTTTTTTATTTTTCCCGAACGTTGACTTGGCAATGAGATATCAACATTTTAATTTAGCCAAAATTCCGCAAGGGTGAGCTCATACTTTTGAGCGGTACTGTATATTGATGCTTCCTTTTTTTCCTTACCAAGAAAAGAAAACAAATCTTCATAGGTAAGGAAAATGCTTATAACATGCAAGTGTATTAAATAGACAAACGAAACTGTCACTGTGTACACAAAATTTATGTTCGTACACTCATCGACTAACTTTTTTCTCATACTTGTTTTAGATATACATTAAAGCTGACTATTTGTGATTACCTTAGTTTAGATTAAATGTGAGGTTACGGCAATGACACTTAGACAGCACCACGCGTTGTGAAACGTCTCTACAAAAATTATTTACCGTGTATGATTATACACAAATCTAATAAGCTTATAGACTTTATTCACATCATTAAAACGCACTAACAACCAAATGCGTTTTGTTGGGAGAACCAAATGCTTTTTTCAATGTATATGTAATAAAACTCTTATAACAGTTTCCGTTTTAAAAATGAACATTGTACAAAATGTTTTATATTTAAACATTTGAATTGCGATAACTCCTTAAATTTAAATAAGATTTCGAATGCTTCTTTCATTTCTTTCATAACTTATGCGTTTTAATGTATAAATTCACAGACGTGATTACTTTAATGCTAAAATATCGATCAACGGAATTGTGTGGTCGTTTTAGATGCCACAGATCAGCAAATAGTTCCCTACGGTAGTGACGCTGAAATAGCGTAACGTTTGTGCAGCCAAAACTCCTGCACGGAAAGACATTTTAGGTGATTACGGAATGACTAAGAAACGCATTCATAGCCCTCTATACCGTGCAGTTGGTACGAACGAAAAGATGGAGCGTTCCCGCCGATCGCGTCAACTATCACAGCTTACCTTTGCGATCGTACCAGCACAACAGCAGTAGAAAAGTATAAATTGTGGACGAAATTCGTCAAAACTGTAGTGTATACTTCGGTAGTGAATGTTGTGCGTTTTATAACTATAGAAAAAGTATACGCAGGTTCAAAACAAAATTTGTTTTGATAGAAACAATACATACTTTATTTACTTTTATATAAAATATTAATGATTCAAAGTAAATAAATACATTTCCAAACTAATTATTTAACCGAATTTGTGGTTAAATATCAGATACATATTTAAAAATGAATTTGTGGTAAAATATCAGAAATTAGTAACATTGATCATAAAACTGACCATTCATTTCACTGTGATCGACAAAAATTGTTTTATTGTGTATTAAGTAAAAAATGTAATTCTTGCTTTACAGTTATCTATAACCATATTTTTAGATACGTTTTGATCTCAGAAACTTGGAGAAACTTGGTTCACCCCAATTGGTTGAAGCTATCACCTTTCAAAATCGTGAAACAAAATAATAACAAATTTAAGCCCGACAGAGCTGTTTGTATACATTTGGGTAAAAAGTGGTAATGTAAATAAGTTGTGATCAATTTACATAGATTTGTGTTTAAATATATAATTTAAAACTAAATTAATGGTAAAATATTTTTTTTTTAAATTATGATAAAACTGTCAATTCATTTCGCTGTTATCGACCAAAATTGTTTTCATCTATTAGAACCAAACATAGCATTGCTGCCTTAAATTTACATATAGCTGTAAAACATATATTTATAACCATGGATACGTATTATTTATTTATAACCACATACATATATATATTCTCTTGTCGAAAGAAGGTTATAAACCTATAATCTTCTGTCGATGGTAAAGCTTTTGTCGAAAGAAAATTTTAGGCTTACAATCATCTGTCGACTGTAAAATCCTTGTCCAAAGTCGGTAATACAATCTTAATTAGAATTTTTTAAAGTTGGTATTTCTATAGTGTACGTTAATCAACATCATTCAAAATAATCTAATAAATACCAATTCAAGTATTTAACATTATTCATTTTAAAAAATAATTCACAGAGAGCAAGATAAAAATGACCTGACAGCTCTGTTTACTGTATGACTGCAATATTGCGGGTTAGATTTCCGTGTGTTATGATTTCACGCGCACCCTATCTCCTAAATGTCTTTATTAGGCACTTAATGACGGTGACTTCGGCCAGCGCTGCCTGTTTTTAAGCAAAGATCGGCAGCTTGAACTGCCGAGCTAAAACTGATTGGGTATCAAAGCATCTTCCGCATAAGTTAGCCTGCTTGACTGTGTTAAGCAGAGGTAGCCGCAACGCTCGTCACTTGTTACTTAAAATGTCTTTCCGTGTGGCGATCCATATACCGTCGCGACGTATCGCCTATTTACCCGAGTATGCCGCTAAATCGACGTCACTTTTCGGATAAAATGACGTCTTTTTTCTTTAAGTGCATTTCAGCCAAAAAATTAGTTACACAGTGTAGTATCTTAAACAACAATGTATATTTATAAGTTTGGATCTGTACGCTGACACGTAATGTAAAAATTTCAACAAATCGCAGCAAATGAAAACTTATTGAACTGGATTCAGCAAAGTCAAAAAATGAATTCAATTATAATCAAGTGACTGCGTATCTATATTTCACTTTTTCATGCATTTAAATCGATAAATAATGTCCAAAAATAAAATTTAATTCTTCTTAATTCATTATAATCCAAGAATTAACGTTAAATATAATTAAATAAATTATTTATATTTAATATCAAATTTCTTAATTGCCGAAAGCAACCCTATCTGTGTCAAATATCTGAGACTTAATGTTTTCAGAGCTGAGTTTCATTTCCCTATAGAAAAAATCGATGTAGGAATTTGACACTGAATTTATGTTTGCTTTCTTCGTCACTTCTAAATCGTTTTTCAGACGACTCTTTTTATAAAACGATTTGTGATTTTGTTGACTACCATGTAGGTTATTTTCGCTCAGTTCTGCTGCTGAAAAGTAGAATAAACGTGCAAATTATTACCACGAATGTCAGATTTTCTAACCTATCCTTTCAAAGCACTTTTCTATGTTATTTTAAAAACTTTAGCAGGAGCAGAATTAATCAAAAATCACTTACACGGGAGCCAATAAAATAAAAAGTAGTTTTATAAAAAGAATTGTCTGAAAAAAGATTCAGAAGGGACGACAAAAGCTGACGTAAATGCAGTGCCAAATTCCTACGTCGATTTTTTCAATAGGGTTCTGGATTAGTGTCTAGCTCGTCTAGATTAATATAAATTGATTGCATTTCACTTGAAGACTTCATATGTTGATTCAAATGCATAACAAAGTTTGAAATATAGACATAGATTTTTGCATCCTAAAAATTTTTTTTAGAAGAATATTTTCTGAAAATAGACAATTATTTACTCAATCATGAATATTTGCGTTTATTAACAAAATGTGCAGTATTATAAAATATACATTTCATTTTTATTGTACAGTATTTTTTTTTCATAATGTAATTTTTTAGTGGTCCTGTGAAATCTGTAAAGACTAATAAAAGTACATTATTTTTATATCATATACAGAATCTTTCTTTTAATATTCGCACTATAACGAGCCCACCCACACACATCCCTTATCATTTTCACAAATCATATACATTATTCTACAGCAGTAACTTATGAAGTAAAGTAATCACTTATCAACAGCAGATTCAGAAGGTAACGATGTTGAGGTTGCTGATGGTAAATGCATTGCAATTTCATACGGCTGAAATTGTGTTTGAATTTTCCTAGCTATTTGAGTTTCTTTTTCCTCATCCGTTTGCCAATCTTTCCAATGAAGCCTGTCAGGGACATCAAGAATTCTATCACAACACACAACTTCCCTGCCAAACTGAAGAGGAAATAGTATATTGTGTACCTTGAGCGGAAAGAGAGGCATTACGGCGCGGGAGATACTGCAGCTCGAGTCGTTGGCAAAGACGAGGCGAGCCGAAGGCAAGCCGAGGCACGCCGTAAGCGAGGGATTAAGCATCGCCCGAGCGTGTAATGCATTTCCGCCCGTGGTACACACAATACTTTTTGTCACACCTGTCTACAAAAATGCCACCTTAGCGCCCGGCGGTAACAAGTAGCGGGCGGTAATGAGAACAGCGGGCTGTAAAAATTGAAAAACGCCCGTGCGCATGCGCAGTTGCGTTGTCGCTGGAATGGCTAACTTTCCGTTCGCTTAACCTACACGGAAAAGTGACAGTTTTGTGCAGGTGTGACAGAAAATCCTTTTTGATCCGGTAATAGAGTATACTTGTGTCTGGTAATTCGACTTAAAAATATAAAGTTCCCGGTGGTGCAATTTCATGCAGCATTACGTCTAATTCGTATAAAGCTTTTTTATAAACGGATGCAATTTTCTGAAATTGAAAAATTAAGTTTCATTGATTTTGTGACGTTATTTAACCTACATTATTTATTTATTTAACAATGATTACCTCAAATGTTCCTTTGACAAACAGAGCTTGATTTTTATGAACAGGTACAGCTTGTACACGGAGAAAAATGACTCAGCTAAAATTTTCGGCTGCAATTGCTGAAAATATATGCAATTTTAGCTGTTTTGATTCCGCTAATGCAGCCTTAACCCTACTCAATTTGCGCTTAGCTCTAAATTTCCGCTACATTAGCAGATTTGTTCCGTTAAATTTGCGGACTTTTTCAGTAAATTTAGCTGAAATTATCGGCTATCCCTAACGGAATTCCAACAGCTGTCCCTATAGGACAAAATTGGTAGAATATGCGGATTTTTCGGCTGATTTTGCGGATTATTTGTCTCCGTGTAATTGATAAAGAAAACTGGCACACTATCTGTCTTGTCATAATATTACTTCGACCCACACTAAGTCTGGACGAAGTATTGAATTTGGTCACTTCGGGCAAAAAAATTACCATATAGTTTTTCATCAAATGTCGACGTTTCAGACCCTAAGGAACCCAAATCAACAATAAAAAAATTTGTGTCCGTAATTTGCGTCCCGTTTTTTTGTCTCGCGATAACTGGCGAACGGATAAGCGTATTGACATAATTTTATTTTTTAAATACGCGTCTTGGCATAACATAGATCTGATTAGATTTTGGGGCAGATCCACCCGTCCATTACTAAAAAAAATTTGCCCCAATTAAGTTTCTTTGTAGTTTTTTTGCATTTATTTTGAAAAATACAAATTTTATTAAAAAATGTTTCAAACAAAAAAGATAGAGCATGAAATTCTCTACAAAAAAGTTTATATGCATTTTCTTCCTAAAGTCAACGATAATGCCATAAAAACTGGTTTAAAATGTTTATGACTATTGCCTGAAAAAGTATTGAATTTGGTCGTCGCGGCAAAAATATTACCCTATTGTTTTTCATCAAATTTCGACGTTTCGACCCCCTACCCCCCAGGGGTAGTCTTTGCCAGCCCCTCGGGCGCGGTGACCACCTACGGGCGCAAAGTTCTTTTACGCCCTTCATACGAATATAACTATTTCGATATATCAAAAAGATGTCTTATAGATATCTATAAGATATCCGTCATAGATCTTTTCGACACTTTCAAGATATCTTTGACGAATTATATGTATATATATTGTATATATAATATCATAATAATACAGACAGTTATTAGTAAAACACAGTAAACATGTAATATGCATCGAATAGTCTATTAGAATACAAGTGCATGAAGTAAGTGTTTTGCAACTTTTATTTATTAATACTTCGGCTGGCCTGTTGTCGGGGTCGAAGTTTTGAAAATGCTCATTTTCAATTTTCATACATATAAGAAACATTATATTGTTGTAACATATCTATCGAAGCCACTTGGACCTAAATATGATTGGACCCCCAAATATCAATATAATTTTATAATATAATTGAAAGCTGTTAGTAAACAAACGAGTCTTAAGGAATAGCCGACTCTCAACTGGGTCGAAGTTTTTGAGCGAGCGAAGCGAGCGAGGCACCTCGCCAACACTAGTTTCTAATTGCTTCTTTAGGTGACCGGAATTTATTTCCCTGGAAAAAATTCCCCGGAATTAATTTCCCCGTCAAAATTCCCCCGGAAAAAATTTCCCCGCATATCGAAGGGCCTTACAAAGAGGATGCATTTCAAAATTTATTGTTAAAAATGGTTCATTTTGGGTTCATTTATAGCGATTTTTATAAAGTCCGCGAAGTAGCCACAAAACATATAACAAAATAAACTATAATATACCAAAAATATACATATATTTACTAAATGTCTCCCCCTTTTCTCCCTATATATTACTAATTCTTTTTCCCACCTCTATAAAAAATATCTCCTAGGCCCAAATGAGTAATAAAAAAAAAAGGCCGGTTAGGGGGGGCGAGGTTCATTACAGGTTAGGTTAGGATAGTTTTGGTTTACAGGTTAGGTTTGGATAGTGAACTCATCAATCATCCACGCATTAACACTTTTAGGCAGGTTAGGGGGGGGGGGAGGACGAGGTTCATTACAAGTTAGGTTAGGATAGTTTTTTGGGGGGGCCTGGGGGGGGGGGCCATTGCACTCATCAATCATCCACGCGTTAACCCTTTTTAGGCAGGTTGGGGGGGGGGGGGGGTGAGGTTAGGTTAGAGGTTAGGTTAGGATAGTTTTTCGGGGAGGGGGGGGGTCTATAAATAAACACTGCACGCATCAATTATCCATGCATTACCTAAGGTCCGCGAAATGCCCAATCCAGGGGAATTTATTCCGGGGAAATTTTTTCCAGGGGAAATTTTTTCCGGGGAATTATTTCCGGGGAATTATCTCCGGGGGAATAAAGTCCGGGAACCCTTCTTTATAGTTTCGAACTTCCTCTTTTATATGATCCGGTAAAACGGATAAACTTTGGTGATGGGCCTTTGGCAAAATTAAAAAGTGATCATCTACAACTCCACCTTTTGCTAGTACCATGTACACATCTTTTCCAACAGAAATAAGTAAATGCATCTCAACATGTGGACTGAATAAACAGAACCAACATTTGCTTTTATCAAACTCAAACTTTGGTTTTTACTGTCGTTTTTTATCATCTCTAGATTCCATATCATAAAAGAACTGTTTATTATTGAACATATTCTTTCCCCTTGGGTTGTTCCTTAACAACGTTTTGGAATATGGTAATTTAATTTCATTTGTAGTCTGCATACATTACTCAGGTAAACGAGTCTGATCAACGGGAGTCAAATGTAAGGCATAGAGTCATTTTTTCTTTTCAAGATTCCCCACAGATGCCAAAGCTATAAATCTTGTTACAGTTTCAAGATTACCTTCATACCGGCTTTGATTCCTAAAATATTTATTCTATTACGTAAATAAAAAACATTAAAAAGTATACAAGATAATATATGTACCCTACCTGTAAGGAGGTCTTTCGTAATGAATGTCTTCTGTGACACACGCATGATACCGTGGTTTTATATGTGTAGCTAACCATGAAATCAACCTTGATCCATTCTACTCAAATTCTGGTTTTTTAGGATTGAAATTAGTACACTGACAGAAAACTTGTTGGTAACCGCAACTATTTTGTTTAGTGAAAAAATTACAGTAACCTTGACGATATATTATGGTAAACCTGACATTAATAATGTTATCGGTACTCTATGAATATAGTAAAATATTATCTCCATAATATTGTTACAGGGATCATAAAATTACAGTTTCCTTAACATTAAATTTTGTGGTTACATGCACATGAATTAATATAGTACATGTAACATTATATTCCATGTAAATTTTACCATAAATTTTAGTTAAATACGGTCACAACTATTACTTTAGTCAGCTGCACTGCAATTTATGGTTACCGAGATATCAATTGCGAAACTCGAACTGGAAGGATTTTTTGTTTTCTTCTATTCTGCATGCTAGAGAAGGATAGGACGCTTCATGCTTCCTTCCTTTGCTTTCGCCCGTCTATCTGCTCGCTCCATGGCAGAAATATGTACATAAGTTTTATAGTAGATATGTATATAAAAAAAGATGAAAACAAACCAGTATGGTTCGCAAAAAAAATAAATTCAACCAACAAACACTAAAATATGGCTAATCTTTTATTTTCTTTTTACGCAAGCACCAGTACCATATTTCTATTAATACATATACCCAGTTGGATTCCTACGTTGCTATATGTTAAGTCGTTGTGAGTTCTCAAATGTATCTGCGTTTTACGAATGCGGTATGTGTATGTGTGTTTGAAATGTATGAAGCTAATATACTGTTATATACGTCAGCGTTTATGCGTGTCATGTGTGTAAATAGTGTATTTATAATATAATATCATTGTTCATAAAATTCAATAAATGTCCATTGCAGGTACCACAGTCTAAAATATTTCGAGGCAAAATAAGTAATATTTCTGTCTCGTTTTCTTTAATCTAGATATAAAAAATAACTATACAATATAGTTAGTTTTACCATATTATATAGTTAGCGTAACATTCGATAATAGTTAGCTCAACCTGCAATGGACATCTATTGAATTTTATGAAGAAGGATATTATATAATAAATACACTATTGACACACATGACACGCATAAACGCAGACGTATATAACTGTATATTCGCTTCATACATTTCAAACACACATACACATACCGCATTCGTAAAACGCAGATACATTTGAGTATCGCAACGACCTAACATATAGCAACGTAGGAATACTAATAGAAATATGGTACTGGTGCTTGCGTAAAAATAAAAGAAAAGATTAGCCACCTATCTTCAATTTATGAAAATTCTGCCCGCGAAATTCAAATGTATTATATACATTAAGTGTTTGTCGGTTGAATTTATTTTTTTTTTGCGAACCATACTGGTTTGTTTTCATCTTTTTTTATATACATACCTACTATAAAACAAAAAGAATCAATACACATACACGTGTCAGAAATATCTTTAAGCGTCCTATCCTTCTCTAGCAGAATAGAAGAAAACAAAAAATTCTTCCCGTTCGAGTTTCGCATTCGATATCTCGTTAACCATAAATTGCAGTGCAGCTGACTGAAAGAATAGTTATGACCGTATTTAACTAAAATTTATGGTAAAATTTACATGGAATATAATGTTACATTTACTATATTAATTCATGTGCATGTAACCACAAAATTTAATGTTAAGGAACTGTAATTTTATGTTCCCTGTAACAATATTATGGAGATAATATTTTACTATATTCATATACTACCGATAACATTATTAATGTCAGGTTTACCATAATATATCGTCAAGGTTACTGTAATTTTTTTCACTAAACAAAATAGTTGCGGTTACCAACAAGTTTTCTCTCAGTGTAGAGTATCGGCTTCGTAATCAGAAAACCCTGGTTCGATCCCGGCCTCTGCAATCTGTCATCGGGACACCTCTATATTTGTTTATAAGTGTCTAATAACGCCAAAACTCGGGTGGTTCGGATTCCACCTTCATAAACGGTAGGTCCCATCGCGATTTAGTCCCATTTGGGTTCACAAAAGTCGACGTAAAATAATATAAAAAAAAAAACAAAAAACTTGATGTATTTACGGCAATAGAAAAAAGTGTTCGTGCATGAAATTTTCAAACAAAATTCATTATTTCATAACAGTAATAAGCTTTGTAATACCCTAGAAAAATGTCAGAAACGTGGTTTTGTATAAACAATCAATGAACAAGCTGTATACATTTTCGAATTCGCAGCGAAACCAAAACGAGCGTAAGCTTGAAATTTATCGCTACAGGGGCTTTTTTCATAAACTTTATCATATACCGAATAAAATATAGAGAACTGCTGGCAGATTATGATTGTTTATAAAAGTTTGCAGTCTTTTTTTAAAATCTTTTCCTGTTATTGAAAGAAGTTTAGAGACAATTTCCGCCCTGTACGCGTTTTATTTTTGATAAAATGTGCATAATTATGTATTCATCTTGTTTTTAAAAAAAGTACTTCATCCTCAAACTTAATAATTGATATAAACAAATGTGTATGAAAATTTCATTTTCGGACTCGTTTCTTTATTATCGCGATTCGCATATTTTTCAGAATTGTTTATAAATTATTTACAATAAATTTCATCATTTGTTTCAATCTTTTTCCATATTTAGTACTTAATTGTAGTCGTAAAAATTTCTGTCCTCGCAAAGTTATCCCAATGATTGCATTTTAAAAATGTTTTTCAACTTCTCAAACTTTTTTCCTGTAAAAAAAAAAATTTGTATGAAGATTTAAAGCTCAGAGGTGTATTTATATATATCTTGATGTTGTATACATTATTTATAAAAATGTTCGACATTTCAAACATTTGTTTCATTGTCCAAAATTGATTACAGTTAAATAAATATCTATAAATAGAAAAATGTAATTCTTATAAAAAATGCCAATTTTAAAAAAACATTTTCAGTTTCCGGCTTAATTCTCAAATTTATATCCCAATTATTATGCATAAATTGTCAGAGCATTGCTTAAACAATATCGGTTATTTTTTCTTTTTAATATCGCCATCCAGTTACGGAAACAATTATTGCAAAATGCGTGATTTGTTATATTTTATGAAAATATCTGCATTTCTATTATATTGTGATTCGTTTTCCGCAATGTTTGAGAACCACTGCAAAACATCCGTTGGGAATAATGAACTAAAATGGTGCGCTTTTAGTTAATTTGTGTTAATTTTTCTTTGTTAGGAATTTTAGTAATTACATATTATAATTTTATAATTACAAAATCTGCAACATTGTTTTGTTAGTTAAGAATATGGTGTGCCTGTTCAAGTTTATAAATCCAAGAGTGAAAGGAACGCATTTCAATTTTCCACATGCTTCCCAACGGGCACGAAGAATCCAAATGTTTCTAAAACGTTTTTAGAATGTTCCATAAACGTTCCTAAAACGTTTTATGTCTGCAACTTTTACGGAACGTTCTATAAACGTTTCATCCATGTTGCAGGCATAAAACGTTTTAGGAACGTTTCTGAAACATTCTAGAAACGTTTTAAAAACATTTGGGTTCTTCGTGCCCGTTGGGTTCTTTTTCTTCTGAGATGAATATGTAGAACCGATATTATTGATAGAGAAGTATGATAAAACAGCATGGGAATGTTATAATTATCGAACTGAATGGGGTTCACCGGTAAATTTTTTTTTTGTTTTTTATTGTTTTAAATAATAATTTAGGTCATAAATAACACAAATACAATCTAAAAAACAATTAATTCATTAATTTGGGTATTTTATATGCCAATTAAAAACTCTTCCGTTTGAACGCGCGCTAGTTTCGTGTGACGTCACTATGCGGGTTCGGCTGTCAACCAATCCCGTTCGCATATTCTGCTGTGCCTTTATGTCATGTTTAACCTCAATAGTTTGCTTCGCAGTTTTTATTATGGAAAAAAGGGACATAAGACCTGCTGATAAGATTCATACACTTTATTATGCCGTTATTTGCGTTTTCTTAATTGCAAAAATAGTTTTAAAATCTATGTATATAGCGTAACATTTATCAGCTACAAGGATGCACCTTTGGATGCTCAGTGACGCTACTATTTGTCGCCGCTTTTTCAATAGTACATGTTCGTTTTTTCCATTTTAAAAATTTCGGAGCAAACTTTTGGGGTTAAACACGACATGAATGCATAGTATAATATTCGAACGGGATTGGTTGACAGCCGAACCCACCTAGTGACGTCACACGAAACAGGCGCGCGTTCAAACGGAAGAGTTTTTAATTGGCAAATAAAATACCCAAATTAATAAATTAATTTTTTTTTTCGATTTTATTTGTGTTATCTGTTATCCAAATTATTATTTAAAACAATAAAAAATAATAACAAAATTTTACCTGTGAACCCCATTCCGATTATAATATTGGCAAATCTCAGAAACTTCCAATTTTATTAACAAATTATTCTTAATTTTAAAGATGTCTGTAATGTTCAGTTTACGTATTTTCTTTCAGCTTTTAAGATAAAATATCCGACGGAACGCAACAGATTCGAGCAACACACCAAACGTAGTAACTTTTTGTGCGTTGTTTCATTGGTTTGTGTTTTATTAATCTGGCTTCCCATCTGATTAATAGTATCTTTTTTTATTTATATATGTTTTTATATTAGCAAAATATGTGTATGTTTTATCATTAACCCGAGTAAACATTTGCTGGGGCTACCCCTACTATCGGATCAGGATCGCATCAGATTTGTAATGTACCTCGGATCCGGGACGGATACGGAGCCCGGACGTCCGGCAATCCGGAGCCGATCCTGATTTGTATACTTATCCAGCTATGAATACATTCGGTAGATTAGGGAACCAGTATCAGTTCCTGATTTGATCCAGATTTGGAATTCTAATTCAGTATGCAGCTCTAGTGGCGCCTTTAGCGGCTGGGAGAACAAAACGAATAGGCAGTGCCGACTGCCGATCAGCTGTTTCGACAGTTCGACTAGTTCGACTTTATCGCGTTTCGTTTTTAAAGTCTTAATGTACTACGGTGTATTAAAGGATTATCTTGAACAAGAAAAACATAAGGAGAAAGAAAATGAAATATAAAAAATGTGATACAGTGTTAGTGAGTTTTATTTTTTTGAAAGGTTAACCCAAATTCAGATGTGAGGTTAACTTTCCAAATTGACAACCTTTTCCCTAAACCTCAATTGTGTCTAGCGCTTTCTTAGTTCACAATAAATGCAATAAAAGTGCTCAAGAAAATTAAACTAAATTGAAAACCTATTTAAAATGAATGTTTATTAATTACCAAGGCTAATATCATGTGTAAGTAAAGTAATCTGGCAATCATCGTAGGATCAATTGAGCTCTACGACTGTTGTTGGAACTTGACAGTGCTTTCACTCCTAAACAATCGAATTTTACCTTTATTTCTTGGCATATCTACACGGAATATGAATTCAAATTACTATAAATACAATTAAAACAGTTTTAAAGCATAGGATAAGTTCCGACAAGAATTACAGAGTCAAAGAGATTACAAGATTTTTAGATTATTGGATGTATTATACAACGCCTTAATATTTTAAAAGTGGAATAAAACTATTTCATTATTTTAATTTATTATTAAATTATTCATTTTATATTAATACTATATTTATTTTATTAATTACTATAACATTCGTTATATAATATGTAATCTCATATATAGAATAATCTAAAAAGCATAAACTCTCTTCAGCTATGTCATACTTGTAACGCAGCCTATGAATTCAGTCGCTATTATTTGTATTTATTATAATTTTTTTTATTCTATTTTTTTTAATTTTATTTCTTTTAGATGTATTTACATGTACGCTTATCTAAAATTATGTAGTAAAAATGGAGAGGATATGATGCGTTCCAAAAAGTATTATAACGCCAAAAATAATTTAAGGTTTTCAGATTATTGGACACATTTTACTGCCTTAATATTTAATAAGTGGAATAAAACTATATGGGTAGTGTGCAAATGAATTACTGTGGATGTTAATTCTTTATAAAATAACCTTTGGTTTATTAAGACGACTAACATATGATCAATAATCAAAAACCGTAAACTCTCTTCGTCTCTCTAATAATTGTTGAAACCCATACTATGATCTGGCTTCGACATTTCTAAAATTAAATTATTGTACTTCATTTGTGTTCTTTCTGCATTTAGTTATAATTTATTTTAATGTTATTGCACAATATTAAATAGGCTGTGCAACATGTATTTTATTATAAACAACCAATGTGACCATGAAGCTGGACCGACAATTCTTTGAAGTGATAAGTATAAAAATTACATCAAGACTTTTGTAGCTTATAATATAACTCCCTTCACATTATATTATGCAATTAATCTGAGATAAAAGGATATACAGGGTCATCGAAAAGTATCGGACCCCCCTAATATCTTCAGTTAGAATGCACTTAGGAGAAAATGTCCAATAGCAAAGTTGTATGGTTTCAAGCGGGGAGTAAGATGATGACCTTGACTTTGACCTTGACCATGTCCTTCAAGGACATTTCAAGGTCAATCTTATTTTTTTAAATAGAACCCCCTACATTTTATTGCATATTCTTATAGCTTATCTCGAGAGCTTTCCAAAACACTATAATAAAATATTTTTTTATTAAGTACTTTTTGAGTTATAAAGGTTTGAATTTAACAATTTTTTGACACAAAATGTAGAATATCTTGTAAAATATTATTTAGTTTTCAGTAATCATAACCTTAATACTTTTGTGCGCGGAATAATGAGACCAATTAATTGGTTTAATGAAAATACATTAATCGGATCCCCCTAATATTTTCAATAAGAATGCATTTTGGAAAAATGTCAACTTAAAATTGTTAACTTCAAACCTTTATAACTCAAAAAGTACTTGATGAAAAAATATTTTATTATAGTGTTTTGGAAAGCTCTCGAGATAAGCTATAAGAATATGCAATAAAATGTAGGAGGTTCTATTTAAAAAAATAAGATTGACCTTGAAATGACCTTGAAGGACATGGTCAAGGTCAAAGTTAAGGTCATCATCTTACTCCCCGCTTGAAACCATACAACTTTGCTATTGGACATTTTCTCCTAAGTGCATTCTAACTGAAGATATTAGGGGGGTCCGATACTTTTCGATGACCCTGTATAAAGGATCACATTTTTTTATAGCGATATAAAACATACATATACGTATTTGAATCTAATAATGCGTAAACTCCATTTATGTCAATGAAACTTACCAATGTGCTATATTATTCTTATATTTGTTAGTGAAGTTCAGAAAAGTTTTCTTGTGTATATATTTCCAAGAATTCTGTACATTTGTACAAAATTTAAAGGATGCGTCATTGACTGGGTATAATTATGTTATATTTATGAGTTGTATGGCTTCATATTCTGTGCATATAAGAACTTCAGTTTTTATTATTTTATTATCTTATACGTTACTTAATTGTATGCTTAATTAACTCGAATTAGAACTAGTTAACCTGTCAATAAAAATAAATGTTTTACGTGTATGAATTTCTCTACGCATAACCACCAAGTTTTAGTTTTAAAATTATATATGAAAGGATGGCAAGTATGCGAGGCTGAATAAAACCTAAACGACTCATTGGTAAAGAATTTTTACCATCTGACATTGTCATCTGTATATAATCATGTGTTTAAGTAAGTCGTTAGCAATAAGTTTTAAGCAAATTTGGACAGTTTTCCGTATTTATACACCTTATTGAACGCTACCGTCGATTCAAATCCGGATCAGGTCAGGAACAGATCAGGATCATCAGGATTGCCGGACGTCGGGAACCAGCCGGGACTCCGTATCCGTTACAGATGTGCGGCAGCGTTACAACCCTGATCTGAAATTCAACCGAGATAAGGGTCCCAGATCAGTATCGGATTCGATCCGGAGGCAAATGTTTACTCGGGAAGGTGTTTATTTAATTGCAATTAACAATATTTATAAAGTAACGTTCGCTTCAGAGAGTAACTTTTAAATCTTTACCACATTACAGTACGGGCATATTTACATAAAAAAAAAAGACAGAATAGAGCATTTCACGCTGTGACGTCACGACAGGTCACGCGTCCCTAAAATCCAAGATGGAGGATATTGGAGGACAAACAAACCGCGTTTTCCTTTAAATTAGAATTGACGACAACAGAAAAATATATTATTTACGTATTTTAAGGCAAATATGGTCTCATTTTGTTGTACTGTAGGTTGTTCAAAACGTGGAGATAGAGATAGAATATCATTTTATCGTATTCCGAGCATAATAAGTATTAATAATCGCAAATATGACAACAGATCGTCATAAAACGAATGGTTCTGAAAGTCTTACTGAAGATGCTGACAATGTAATTAAACTTTCAAAAAGCAGACAAAGCTTGGGAAACAGTGATAAAAAGGGGAAAATTGTCTGATTCCCTAAAATTAACATAATAAAATTCAAAAATTAAAATATTTTCGTGCGTGCGCATGACATTTTATTTCAGGTATACACGAACGAATTTCATTAATTAAACTAGATGCCTTCGACCCGGATGCCTACAATTTTGGCTAAATTCGTATTGCAGTTCCCTGACGAAAGGCTGATGTTTCCGGGAATATTCCCATTTTAACACTGTCAGGAAAGAAGGCGGCAGAGGGTAGTTCTAGCATCGTTAGGTTCGAGTAGTTTCTATACATATATATTGTAACAATATCTTGTTCCTTAAATAGGGTGAATATGCCAATGAATGGTCGGTTAAGCATTTTTCACACTTTGATCGATTGTAACTTTTGAATTCTTTTATGTAAATTTAATTATGATACCACCATTAGAATCGTTAGACTCTGCTCTTTATGACCGTGTAGTTCAACCTTTGATTTTATAATTATTAACCTCGTCTTCATACGTTTGTAAAAAAATCCGCTAAACCCGAATAAATAGACGTCCAATCAAATGGGACGTTTTCAGTACCAGTTTTGGATGGCTCTATAACTTTGCTTTGATTTTACTAAATAATAAACACTGGAAGATCAATAGTACTGTAAATATTGTTTTGAATGTTCAAAGAACATAAAAATATGTATTTTGTTGCATGTTGTGCATCATACATTCATAAGAAATAGAAATATGTAGAAAATCGTCCATTCATTGGCATATTCACCCTATATTAAAATTGAAAATGAGCATTTTCAAAACTTCGACCCCGACCGCAGATCAGCCGACGCACTGATAAATGAGCACGTCTTGTTCACACTGATGCTTAAAAAAACAAAAATTGATGAAATTTTTATACTAAAATAAAATTTAATCAAATTTTTAAAGTTAGCCCCCTTTTTACGGCATTATCGTTGATTTTACGAAGAAATGAATATAACCTTTTTTGTAGAGAATTTGATGCTCTATATTTTTTGTTTCAAACATTTTTTTGTACGATTTGTATTTTTTGTTAAAAAATGAAAAAAAACGTGATTTTTGAGCGTTTTTTTGTTAAACCTCCCCATACTCTAGTATGCATTGTCTCCAAAAACTAATCAGATCTAAGTTTGGCCAAGAGAAACCCAATTCCGGTTGTACTTTTTAAATTCGTTATTCCATTCGCGAGATATCGCGTATACAAAATTTTGCCCACGGACGGACGGACGGACGGACGTACAACCTAACGGACACCAATTTTTTTATTGTTGCTTTGGGTTCCTTAGGGTCTGAAACGTCGACATTTGATGAAAAACTATAGGGTAATTTTTTTGCCCGAAGTGACCAAATTCAATACTTCGTCCAGACTTAGTCTGGGTCGAAGAAATTTTAATTTTTAAATTTTAAATATATCTATCCTGCACACCAGGAAACCCCGCTTCTTTGGAAGACACAACAACCCCAGACTGGGCATCATGCCAAAATCTTGGCTATAAAATTGGCAATGCTTTAAAAAGACAAACCGATCTCGACAGGTACAAGCGATATAAGCAACGGGTAATCGTGTTTTTAATTTATGGTACATTTTATGTTATATTAGAAGAGATTTAATATATTTTTTACTAATATATATTTACATTTCCTATGACTATAAGTTATATCGGTGACTCTTACAGATACACGAACCCTATCTACAGCTCCAATAGCTGTTGAAGCAATAATAACTGTACACTGAAAAGGCGTTGTGAAATTTCTTACTATATATATATATATAGTAACTTTCAAAATATACAGGTTTTATTTTATGTGTCGTTTCCTGTCTGATTGAATTTTTAATTTACGTTGAATCTACAATGAACTTGTTTTTAACTTGATAATAATCTTTAATCGTGTCAAATAGAAAAGCACACCAAATAAATAAAAACTAACGATTCAAGAAAACGAACTAGTTTAATCACTTTGTCAGCATCTTCAGTAAGGCTTTCAGAACCATTCGTTTTATGACGATCTGTTGTCATGTATTTGCGATTATTAATACTTATTATGCTCGGAATACTATAAAATGATATTCTATCTCTATCTCCACGTTTTGAACAACGTACAATACAACAAAATGAGACCATATTTGCCTTAAAATACGTAAATAATATATTTTTCTCTTATCGTCAATTCTAATTTAAAGGAAAACGCGGTTTGTTTGTCCTCCAGTATCCTCCATCTTGGATTTTAGGGACACGTGACCTATCGTGACGTCACATCGTGAAATGCTCTATAGACTGGACATTTCTCTTTGTGTTATAAGATGGCAGTTCTGGTAAACGTCCGTAGATTAGGCAGTCTTTCCAAACTTACTTAGAGTAGGGATAAGCAATTCCACTAATCGCATTCAGAGTTCGTCCGATACCTATATGGGGTCCCCTTGATTCCCTCTCTTACTACCTCACCACTCCATGCTTTGAATACATAAGCGTAGACATTCACGTATATGATTATGATGAATGTTGTAGAAGTATTATGCGTGTCTTTAATTTTAAAACTGCAAAATTATTTATAATATTCACAACAGCTCATGAAATTAATTAGCGATGTGCGAAAATTAAATGACAAAAGTGCACAATTTTAAGGCACTATTTTACTTTCACAGTGCTCAGTAATCAATAAATTGATTTTAAAGTGTCTTTTAAAAGTACTTTTTTAATGCAAGCTTGACGATCATTGCAATCATAGGCGTGGATCAGACACTATTAATAAAAGTTGAATAATGCAATATTCTCATTAACTAATCTCATTGACTAATTCCTTTAGGTTCGTGAGGAATTTTGTCTGAATAAGAACGATTGTACCATCCATTAAGCGCAATTAATAAAATTATATCGATATGGATAACATGATATAATACTGATCGCCATCAATTACATGTGTGTTTTATTGATTCACATATGTAAAAATGCAAATTCACCATGGTACAAAGTTTATGATTTGATTGAAGATGAGAGGCACGGTCAGGCTTCATCCCAACTAGGACCCTTATAGAAATTAAAGAATGAAGAATGATGAATTAATTTTTGAAATTAAAAAAATCCTAATTAAAAAGGTGTCCCCTGTTGGGAACACTATGATGCAAAAGGTTAAAGAGAGATTTTGCAGAGTAATCATTTTTTTAAATTATTGAAAAATGGTCATTTTTCCCATCTACTGAATCAAAAAATTAATAGTAGTTTTCGATAAAAGAACTTTTACGCGCACACCCGTGTGTCGAAAAGTCTTTTATGCACAACTTTTCGTGCGTAAAAGTAAAAAGGAGCGCGTAAAGTTTACTTTACGCACGAGTTTATTTTTACACACGGAAAGTCGTTCATAACAGCTATTTTACGCCCTTGGCACGAAATAATAGTTTTCGATACAAGTGGGAAAAAGTATTTTCGAATGAATGTGAGAGGTGTGGCACGAGCCGCAGGCCAGTTGTTCTTCCATAAAACATTTTTACTCATTTGCCGAAATGAATTTTTTGTTACGTGTGTTAAGTGCGGGTAAAATGCGAAAGAAAAATGGCGAAAGTATAAAAAATAGCATTTTATTCACGCTGTAACAAAAATAACTATTGTACCTGAAATTTCGGTAATAAGATTCTACCTGAATCACGTTTGTTACACATTTCATGAATAGTTTAAAGCTACAAATCAAAGCTACAGTCTAAACCACAGTCTTAAGGTACGTTTTCTCACTGACACAGATATCCTGATATTTTTGTTCCTTTTGAGTAATCGCTCGAATATTGTCGGAATTTCAAAATTGGATTTTATAATAAGTACTTCAGTTATAGCGTTTTTCACTGACAGTTGCACTGCTTTAGTGTTCCCATAATAGCCCATATTAAAATGTGCACACGTCCAGTGCAACTTTCACCACCTTAGTGCAAAATTTTACATCAGGAAAGCTTGAAATTTAAGGGAGATTATTGTATAAATATATACAATAAGCAAAGAAATAAGCAGGGACTCGGATATCCTGAGCGAGCGTTAGCGAGTGAAGATATAAAGCTAGTGTATAATTAATGTATGTAACGAAAGAAACTAAGTAAATTGCATTATTTCTCCAAAAAAGAAAAATAATATAACAGAAAATTTGTTTGATAGGGATAGGCAACTCCACACGCTTTCTGAGTTCGACCGTTATACCCTCCCACACAGCACACTGTCCTGGGGACGTCCTCAGGAGCTCCTCACCCAAGTAAAAAAATTGTGAATAAATTATGCATAATTTATACATAATCATCCATATATAGATTGTGTATGGAATTGAACATGCATAATCTGTACATAATCTATACATAATTATCGGCTTCGTGGCTCAGGCGGTTAACGCACTGGACTACGGAGTCGTAGGTCGTGAGTTCGATCCCCGTCCGGTGAACAATTTTTCGATTTCGTTTTCAAGCAGCAGCTCGCTGTTGGTAAGACGAGCCACGTTGTTTGTTTACGTTTTCGAAAATATTGTTTATCTGGCGGAAATCGACTCATGACCGCCGCTGTACTTGGTGTAGGTTTCTGCAGTCCTACATTTCATACACAAATGTGAAGTATGGCGCCATCTTCGTAAGTCGATCTGCAGCTCTCGCAAAATTCTCAAGATTAATAACAATATGGCTAAACTTAAGTAAAAAGGGCGATTCCGCCCGTTAATTAATAAATAAAAAATAAAAAAATAATAAACACAAAATGTATATTAAAAATAATAATTATAAAAATGTAATGTACTAATAATAATAAGTTTTATTTAACCAATTTCTGTGTCTGAAAAATAAATACATTTGATCTAATGATTCTGCAACCTGAGTTTGCAATTTCAAGTAACGGAACAAAGACATCTAAAATTAAAGGCACATGAAACAATGGAACATTTCATTAAAAATAAAACTCTCACCGACATCCCACTTCAAAACTAATGTCCGCTGACCACATTTTCCTGGATTATCAGGAACTATCAAATATCGCCATGAAAATCGTCAGCAGCTTCAAATCAGAAAATCCAAATCCGAAAGAAACCAATAACACAATGAAACAAATCAAATTTTACTATTATTTATTTTTAATTTATTTGATAATGTAGTTCTCTTTTGTAATATTCCTGATTTCCTGCTATAGGTTCGTCCGAAACTGTCAAAAATAAATCACGTTCTTCTTCTTTTCATTGTATCGTTAGTAACGCGGTTGCTAAGGCATGTTGATTTTTAAAATGCGCAAATTGAGGGTCCGTATGCAAAAACCGGACAGGCGCTCGAAACGAGAAATGAGAGTAGAAAAAGCCGAAAAAATTTAATTTTCGCAAATGGATTTTAAAAAATACCATCATATAGAGAATTAAATGCTACACAGTGTTTCCATTTGACATTTTTTGATTTGATGTCAAGATCTCGAGAAAATCAAATAAAAACAGCAAAACATTATTCCCGAAAAAACAATACATTTTAAAACATAACTTACGTTTTCTCGTAAACGAAATGACGGATCAATTTGAAACTTGGAGGATCTAATTTGTATAGTTTTCCGAAGACAACGGACATAGTAAAAAAAATTTATATCGTAATTTTGAAAAGTTACGTATGTTTAAACCTGACGTGCTGATATTCGCGAGAAAATATCTTCTAACGCTTGGGGAGTTCGGGAAAGTTTTCGGAATCAAAAATCTAGAAATGCTGTATTGTAGATGACGAATCAATGAAGTTTTCTGTGAAAACAGAACTTTCATTCGATTTGTTAGTCAAAAACGGCAATTAATTTTGTAGCGCTGGAATTTTCCGCGCGACACCGGGTATAGCGCATGGCGAGCAGTTTTTAGCGTAGCAACAAAGCCGCGCGCGCCCGGCAAAATTATTTATGATGTTCATAAAAGCTCATGAAGTGAACTAGCGATGAGCTAGAAATAAATTACAGTTGTACATAATTTTAAGGCATTATCTTACTTTCGCAGTGCTCAGTAATCAATAAAATTATCGAATTGTATAAATTTTTTTAAATTGTTTTTTAATTCTACCTGCGATTAAAAAATATCTTCTTCTCAGAAACTTGCGCGATTAATTTAATTCAAATGTGTTACGTTTTCAAAAACTTCCACGCAATTTTCAAAACGAATATCCATTAATATTTTCTCCATTTGTGTGAAACAAACGAAATATTCTCCGATTTATTCGAGGAGTTCAGATCATTTTAATTTAATACAGGGTGATCCTTTTGTCTATGGCAACCGGCTAATAGTGGATTCCTGAGTTGATTCTAAGTAACTTTTTCCTGTACCAATATTGGATCTGAGGGTCAGAATTTAAGTGATGAGCCATTGAAATTTAGAAAAAAAATTACTTTATTTGCAATAACTCGGCTTCTTTTCAAGTTATTGCAATGAATGAGGGCTCATTTTCAAGCTCTTTTCAAGCCCTACAATTCATTCCTGAGAACATTTGTGCTGCGGTAAATATTTCTGAAGTTATAACCTCGAAAATGGTACAAAAACGTGTTTGGTACTGATGATATGGGTTTGTCACCAATTCTACGACATTAAAAGTGTCCGCGGACTCAATTTTCATTAAAAACGAACATATGAGGGGGCAAATTTAGCTATTTTGCAAAATGAGTTATATGCGAAAAACCGGAAAAATTTGCCTTTTTTACCATTTTCAAGGCAATAACTTACTTTTAATTAACGTTTCGAGGAAATATTCGCCGCAGGACAAATGTTCTCAGGAGTGAATTGTAGCGCTTAAAAAAAGCTTGAAATGAGCCCTCATTCATTGCAATAACTTGAAAAAAAGCCGAGTTATTGCAAAAAAAGTATTTTTTTTTCTAAATTTCAATGGCTCTTCACTTAAATTCTGAGCCTCAGATCTAATTTCGTTGCAGGAAAAAGTTACTTAGAATCAACTCAGGAATCCACTATTAGCCGGTTGGCATAGACAAAAGTATCACCCTGTACACGATTAGTTAAAATCTCGAAAAGCCTACGTCAAATTGGAACAAAATATTCGATATTCTCTCTATTCATTGTAGATTGTTGAATACGAATTTCGAATCAAAATTTGTAGCTCGGTCATGTTTTCACCGCAATGATCTGGGAAAAAACGTAAAAACATATTATTTATTTACCCTTACCGCGTAAAATATTTGTAGATTACACGAAAAGAAATTTAAAAAAAAATGTAGCCTTGAAAATTCTCTATAATAAAGTGAAATTCTTTATGATATATATTATATGATTGATTCTCTGGAAAAAAAAACGAATGGCTTTTAATTTCAATAAAAATAAGTAATAAATTGATTATCGGAATCGACAAATACAAATTAATACAACGTTATTTCCTTTTAATCTTCAACCATTATTAATGTATCCATTTTTCTATTAAATTTGAACTATTATGAACTTTCAATATGAATGAAAAACAAATGTCTGCTTCTTTCCGTGAATGTCTTGGATTCGTCTGGCGCCCGTCTGGAGAAGCGGCCATAGGCGGATAGGCCAGGCTAATCCCATATATTTGACCCACACAAAGGCATATAACAACCATATCATAGCCATTATCTTCCCAATACTAAAGCCATACTGCTGCCATACCAAAAATTTCCACGCGATGGGATTTTGTAGAATCCGAATACATCCGAGAAAAATATTTGAAAGAACTTGAATCTCGAATATCTAAACTTTAGATTCATTATTTCATAGTCCGGACCCAAAGCAATTTTATAAAAATGAAAAAAAGAAAATCGACACTGATGAAGTGACGGTAGTGGGTTATTTTTCAGAAAACTATTCATTTAAAATACAGGACGAAATTCAAAGTCATCACTGGTCTCAGAATCAAGTTGCAATCCATCCATTCGTAATTTATGCAAAAGCTAATGACGCAAATAACATGATTAAATATAAAAGCATTGTATTGATACCAGAATATCCAAAACACGACACAAATGCCGTGTACTTATTTCAGTCGAAACTGATTGAATATTTGAAAATACATCAACCAAATATTAAGAAAATTATATACTTATCTGATGGGGCATCCCAATATAAAAATAAATATAATTTCATAAATTTAGCTCATCATTATGCAGATTTCAAAATAGAAGCTAAGTGGCATTTCCTTGGAACTTCGCATGGTAAAAGCGCATGCGACAGTGTTGGTGGTACTGTAAAGAGATTAGCAAGACGCACAAGCATCATATTATTTGGGTGTATTGCTTTTGTATAAATTACGAATGGATGGATTGCAACTTTATTTTGAGACCCGGGATGACTTTGAATTTCATCCTGCATTTTAAATGAATAATTTTCTGAGAAATAACCCAGTACCATCACTTCATCAGAGTGTCGATTTTATTTTATAAATTGCATTTACAATTTTATAAAATTGCATTGATTCCGGGCTGTGAAATCATGAATCCGAAGTTTAGATATTCGAGATTCAAGTTCTTTCAAATATTTTTCAATTGATTATATACTTTTATAAATCCCTGACATTGTTTACAGTTTCTAAAGTCGCATTCATTCCGTAGTAAATTCGCGCATCATGAGTTTTAACATATCATGATACGTGTTGGGAACATTTTCTTTGGGAGTTTTTGTATTCTATTTCTCGTCCAGAAAAGTTGATAATTTAGCATCTGCAATCATTGCTTTTGTATATAAATTATCGAATTGTCTTTTGGATAAAATAACTAAAAAGTGATGTGCTCAGTGCCAAAGTAACCTAAAGACTGATGCCCCTTGGGAAAAAAGTTTTATATAAATGAATGATGTGCGTGTTTTTAAACAAACTCGTCTTTCATTTTCCAAGTAATGACCCAAATGAAAATATGTAGAACCTATATACTATATACTATATACTATACGTACCACCAGTAAATATCTGACAATTTTACAAACAAGTAGTTAGGAATTGTAAGCCTGAAAAGGGGGAACGAGCATTTTTATTATTACAAAGCTAGTTTCAAAGATGAAAAACTGAAACTTTGCGATTTTAAAGAAAACACCTTTGCGAATAACTTTTTTTTATGACACAGGAAGAAAAAAGATGGCATATCAAGCAAAAATTGAGTTACAACAAAATAATCTTGAAAATTTGTTATAAATAATAATATTTTGTTTATATCATTCACACCAGTGCAAAATTGTGACATTTCTACACAGTTTCGAATTAAACATTTTTGTTCTCTGAGTTATAGTTTTCGGGATATCTCCGTTTAAAAAATGGTAAATTTCATTTTTTTCGTTTACACTTTTATCAATAACTTTTGAACAAATTAATATTTTGAGCTGAAATTTACAGAATAGGCTTATCTTTGCGCATTCTAAACGTAGTTCAATTTTGAATAAGCTCTGAAACTTGACTCCGAAACGTTGGCGATTTCACATGGAATATAAATGCCCCATATGCGTTGCTTTAAAATGTTGCATCACGGAGGATTTTTTATTCAAATGTAGTTAACGAAACGTATACTACAAATTTCAGACGTGTGCGCAAGATTTTTAAAAAATTGTGACAAAAAAGTTTCTGAGAATTGCCTGAACGCAATTTCCTGCGAGTATGAAACTTTCGTAGGTGGATTGAAAATTTGCGTTTGCGGGTAAATTATCGTATACTTTCTGAGTGTTTATGAGACGGTTCAGCTTTAAGAGGTACTTTATTTTACTACTTTTATCTATATACAATAAATCGCTACTTAGTGCGAAAATCACACAGGATACAACCCGGAAACCGTACTCCACTATATACAAAATATTTTCAACGCGTTATAACTTTTTTGTGTTTATTGATAAGCACATCGACGTAAAGTATTTAATATGTATATTTATGATGCGTGAAATGTTCCGTATACGTCTCATATCTATAAAAGGCAATAAAACTTATACTATGCAATATGGCTACGTTTGAGGAAATAGTATTTTTGTAAAACCGAAAAGTTGAAATACCAAGGTTATTCTCAGAGGTTATAACAATTAACTTTTTAACAAAATTTCGACAAAAACTATTAAATTTTATTCTGGTTTACTAAAATTTTTACAAATTTAGTGTACCGTCAATCTCGGTATACGTTACAATTACAAAAACTGTCACGTAACATTTAAAAAGCATTAGATATTGGGTAGTTTATAATTTTGTTAATCACTGTAATATATGTTACTGTCAACGAAAGTTTCAGCGTACTCTATTCGTCTAAATTATTTATTCATCTTCACAAAAATACAGCATAAAAGTTTCATAAACTTAAAAACTGTCATAATACAATGAAATTGTATTCCATGTGTCCCATTAAGTCTAAATGTTATTTAAATAAATTAATGTAATTGTATTCAGTTAGAAGATACGTTGGTAAAGGGTATTACAAAACTTTGTCGAATGCCATTTTAATACACAAAAGAAAAGTTTACAATTACTAGAAAAGTGACAAAATGTTAAAATACTAATATGTATTCTTAATTTTGTTTATTAATTGCAACAACATGTGATTATATTTATTACTAAAAAAGTAGTACACTGTTAAAAATGTTATTAAATTTAATATACTTTTAACATCTCCGATTATTTTAAATTTAATACATTGTGTATAAATAATTAACTTACACGTATATCTATTGTAAATCTTTTAGACAAAGCATTCTTATCAAAGTGTAAATAATATTATTTGATAAATTCCGCAATATTTATATCATTAGGATGATCATTTTATGATGGAGGTAGCTTCGTATATTATTAGGCGAGAGTAGCATAGTGGCTAAGTCGTCATCGTAGTAAGCGAAAGATCCTGATGGTTCAGTTCCCCCACGGGGCGACATTTTTTCTTAACAAAAAATGCAAACATAGTTAAATATATTTACAAATATGCACTAATGCATAAGTAATGTAAAAATTAATGTCATAATTGGAATGAAGGTTAATATAATGAAATATTCATATATACGTATTAAATCTGTAACATACGTGAGTAGCTAAACCATCCTACATCATTAGTATTTAGTATCCCATATAATTTAATAGCTTCTCTTAGTGGAAAATTGTTAATTTAACCAATTAACTACAGGACAATTTATTCTCCAGGTCAAAATATAAACGAAATGACCGCACCCCTTATTGCAATATACCAAGTGTTCGTGGTTACTGCTCTACTCTTCTCATCAGCTCTGTCAAATAATGTCATAAGTAAGTCACTTTTTAATGTAAAATTCACGTTAACGAAACACGCCCTAAGATCATAGAACAGTTACAAAACTGTACAAATTGATGTTATCAGTATTACATTTTTTTTCAGACTGTCCAGCATGGAATGTAAACTCAGGAAAACACTTTGATCAAAATGTAAAATTTGACTCTAATGCAGCTTTGGCTAAAGTTTTCATCATTCACTATAATAGGAAGAACATGAAGATTTCAACTTTTGAAGGAGTTGATTTAGTCAATGTGTCAGTAACCGATGTAAACATCATCGTTCCAGGTGATCAGGATTGGAAATTAAACCACTGTTATTTGGATAACAGAACACACTAATATTAATAGAATATAATAGAATATAATAGAATATTAATAGAAGTAAAATAAATAGTGACTCTGATAGGTTTCAATTTAATTAATATAAGAATATTATTCTGCTGTTGTAAATATATAAATAATCAGATTTGTTATCCAAATTAACCAAACTAATTTACTAAACAATACTAACTTCATTTGTTAGTTATTTTAGAGACTGCAAATCTACCCAACTATTTTAGTCAGTATCACTTACTAAAATGTTTTTTTGTTCCCTTTACAGATGATACTGGTATGAATAAAAGTGGCAATTTTAATACTCACATACTAAACCTAAAAAATCTACATCTGATGGGATTTGCAAAATTACAAGTAAATAAACTCTTAAATATATAATTTATCAAAGGCCTGCACGCTAAGTGAGCATATCTCCGCACCATTTGTCTCCGATCAAGCTGCAACTTGGTAGAATTGTTGTACCAATAGAGTACATGAAATCTACCAAATATGATTAAGTTATAATAACGGGTTACCTAGATACAGGGTGTCAAAGTTCAAGTTATTTTTTGAAACGTCATTTTTCAAAAATTTCTACCTCCTATAATATTGCTCATAGGCAAAAAATGTATAGAATGTTTTTTTCTCCATTTTAGGTGTATTTTTCGAAAAAAATATTTTCAGTTGAAAAAAAAAAGTTTTTTTTAGATACTTAAGATTATGAAAAAAAAAAATTTCACTGCCCGACATTGCACATAAGCACAAGAATAATTTTTTTACTGCGCGGCACGCTGTTCTGACGATTTTCACGCGTTAGCATGCGAGTTTGTCATGTCGCTGTTCGAAACATATTCACTTAATATCAGTTTTTGTTTCTTACCCAGGAAACAAGAAAAGGCTGTAATTAAAAATAATAAGATTGTAAAACATTGTAATATTTATTAAATATTAAAAATAACTACACAATCAAAAAATTGTGCACAATAAAAATAAATAAATATATATATATATATACATATTATCGACCGAATGTTGCATATATTTATGTATATGTTACAAGTCTCTGCACGCAAAGAAAAACCAAGCCCTTTAAATTTCGGAATCGTTAAAAAGGAAAATTCGTATGAACGGGTGTACTCATGTTATACATGAGTCATTCCATGTCAACAATATCAAAGTGTGGTCGATGTCGCGGAATTCAACGAAAATGAAATATTTGATAGGTATAGGCGTGGAAAATAACGTGGTAAAATATTTTTTCAAAATTTTCAAAATGGCGGTCGTGAGGTCATATTCACTGAATTTCTTTAAATTACGATATCTATTTTTCTAATTATCGCATTTAGATGGGACTACGCGCATTTTGTTCACAAAAATGAGTACTTTTATCTAAAGATAAGACAATTGTTTTTCTTCTTAATTTGACCAAAAAAATTTTCAACTTAAATTTTTGCACAAAACGCATATTTTTTTTCAAATTCGACATCTCATTTTGTAGAAAAACCTTTCAGCTTTCGTTCAAAAAAAAAAATTGATGAAGACTCTTTTCGTTTTCGAGATATGACTTTTTAAAGAGCGCAACTCCGCTTTCGCCCATGCGCTGCCGCGCTTCAGGTGCAGTTCGGAGCGCTATCACTACTCCTCCCATTACACATTAGATATTGGTTATTTATATACCGTTCAATTTTTAAACAATACGGGACGTTAAATTTCTTCTCAATACGTCGAGCTTTCCATGATTTTGGTACCATGGTTAAAAGTGTTACTTTCTCTGAATTACGATCCGCTAATGCTATTTTTTCTTTTAATTCATCAACTATGACTTGTATATCATCATCAGCAGGACGTACTTTTGTAAAAACTTTTCTTAATTCGCGATCAAGGCTCTGTTTTATTTCAATTATTTTACTCTTTTCGGCAGCTTCTGACCTGCGATCTTTTCAACTTGAAATGGGAGAAGCATGTAAAAGTTCGAGGATTTTATTTAAATTTGTTAGAGCGGCTTCATCACTAATTATTTTATCCATACTGTCTATTTCTTCCTCCATTTCTATTTCCCCTATTTCATTCTCAGTCTCATGAGACTGAGTAGAATTTCCAGAACCCTGAGATATTTCGGGCCTTGACAATTAAGTATCATCGATCGGAACGCTCAAAACTTTAGATGATGTCATTAATCGACACGAATTACAAATTACTGTGCCTAACCATATATCAGATTTTAGATTAAGCCTATTACATAACTCGTGAGTAATATGACGAAATTCTTTATTCTAAAGTATTGACGCATGACCCTTTTTCTTGAAAGAATTGCAGCAATGAATCAGAGAAGCCATAGTAATTGGAAGGTAATGTGAGTGCAAAAACTTAACAGATTTGAAATGACTTGCAGAACCATTCAAATAAATATCCAACTTACTGGCGTGTTAATAATGCATTCTTCTATACAAACTGAATCACATTTTACTTACGAGAAAAAAACGGTCCCTGGATAGCGCTCCAAACTGCACCTGAAGCGCGGCTCAGCGCGCGGCGAAAGCCAGAGTCGCGCTCTTTAAAAAATCATATCTCGAAAACGAAAAGAGTCTCCATCAATTTTTTTTTTTGAATGAAAGCTGAAAGGTTTTTCTACAAAATGAGATATCGAATTTGAAAAAAAAATATGCGTTTTGTGCAAAAATTTAAGTTGAAAATTTTTTTGGACCGTTTTTTGGTCAAATTAAGAACAAAAAAAATTGTCTTATCTTTATATAAAAATACTCATTTTTATGAACAAAATGCGCGTAGTCCCATTTAAATGCGATAATTAGAAAAATAGATATCGTAATTTAAAGAAATTCAGTGAATATGCCCTCACGGCCGCCATTTTGGAAATTTTGAAAATTTTTATTTTACCACTTTATTTTTCACGCCTATACCCATCAAATATTTCATTTTCGTTGAATTCCGCGACATCGACCACAACTTTGATATTGTTGACATGGAATGACTCACATATATATATATAAAAAATAACAACTTTTTTTTTAACCTTTTTTTTTAATTTAAAGGGATTGGTTTCTCTTTGAGTGCAGTGACTTGTTTAAACTTGAATATCTGCACTGCGCGTCGTGCAATTTAGTGATTAAAATGGTTAGTGCTAATAAGTGTTGCAATCCTCTGAATAAAAAAAATCATAAGTGTATCAAACAAAATTTGGTTTTCATTACAAATAAACGAAATGCTGCTTTTAAGAATGTTGAAGGCTTGTATATGTGCATTTCTTGTGAAAGGGGAATCTACAAAGGAAAACAGCCACCACCAAAAAGCGTTCATGCAGAGAATAAAGAAGAAGACATGGATATTGTAATTGATGACTATAAAGCATATCCGACATTTCAAATCCTCAGCGTAGATCATGCTCTTGAAACTGAAAAAGTCAAGAACATTTTATCAGAAGTTTGTGAACCTCCATTGACAATTGAACATAAATAAATTATGTTATGTAATACATAAATCAAATATATAATAATTTTACAAAACATTTCGTAGTGCCCAATAATGCAGAAAAATATTTCCTTATCATTAAAATATTGATGTGTACATTTGTAAAAGTAACGCTACGTTTTGTTCATATACATAACATTGAATAAACAACTATATTACATATAATGAGAAATATAAAAAAATTTCGACCTTTTTGTAGGTAACATTTTTTTTTCTATCTCTCTTAGTTTTTAAGATAATAAGAAAATAAAAAAAAACATGTTTTTTTATAAAAATAGTCATAACTCCGGTCAGAAAGGTAGCACAAAAATGGACGAGCGATCATTTTAAAGGTAAAAACCATACCAGTTTCATTACCCTACTATTATTCGTTTCAAATTGGCAAACAATTAACTAAATATAAAAAATATCGTATTTTTTCTTGTTGGTTTTTATCGATAAAAATCTGAATTTTGCGTCTTTTCGATTTTTTTCTCTGCTCAAATGAAAGCTATTGCAATAACCTTTGAAATGCCGTTCGATTTTTTAAGCTACGATAATTTTTCGCAAAGATATTAAACTTCGAAGTTTAATAAATTTCGTCTTTGGCATGGCAAAAGTGATTGCCGGGGAGTGTATTTCTACAGTTTCTTAATTATGTTAAAGTTTTAAATTATGTTAATCTTAAATTATGTTAATGTAATTATTAATATATTTAATAAATATTACAATGTTTTACAATCTTATTATTTTTAATTATAGCCTTTTCTTGTTTCCTGGCTAAGATTAAACAAAAACTGATATTAAGTGAATATGTTTCGAACAGCGGCATGACAAATTCGCATGCTAACGCGTGAAAACCGTCAGAACAGCGTGCCGCGCAGTAACAAAATTATTCTTGTGCTTATGTGTAATGTCGGGCAGTGAAATTTTTTTTTGTATTCATAATTTTAAGTATCTAAGGTATTTATTTTTGCAAAAAAAAGTTAATCGGTATGGAGAAAGTAAAAAATTGGTAATTGTTTTAAAAAAATGAATAATTTTTAGCGAAAAACTTTTTTTTTCAACTGAAAATATTTTTTTCGAAAAATACACCTAAAATGGAGAAAAAACATTCCATACATTTTTTGCCTACGAGCAATATTATAGGAGGTAGAAATTTTTGAAAAATGACGTTTCAAAAAATAACTTGAACTTTGACACCCTGTATCTAGGCAACCCTTTGCTATAACTTAACCATATTTGGTACATTTCATGTACTCTATTGGTACAACAATTCTACCAAGTTGCAGCTTAATCGGAGACAAATGTTGCGGAGGTGTGCTCACTTTGCGTGGTTTGACTCTAGAAATACATTTTTGTTGATGGTATTATAATTGGCAGTCATGGTTTTTTCGAAAAATTGTTTGTGTTGTTACTGGTTCTTTAGTACGCCTTTATGTGTATGGGGCCTAAAACCGAATAAATTTTGTTGTTAAGATGTTTAATAAAACTTCTAAAAGAGTATATGACTTAATATTTTACAGAGGATCCATCGCACTAAAAGCATAATATCTCATTGCCATTTTTTCTTCAAGGAAAATTCACAATACCGGTACGTTTTACAACAGCAACTGTTTTCTACATCTCTTAATTTTTTAAGTATATTTATATGATTTAAATCTTAAAAATTATGCAAGATTTGATATTTATAAAGACGTTTAGACTAATTATTGAGCAAAGACTACTGCACATGTAGATTTACTCTTGTGGGAGTTGATTAACTTTTTAAATTGTCTTCAAGGTTTCGCATAACTATACATTGTTTCACGTCCATTATTGTTAGAAGTGGAAATTATATTTTTTTTTAAATTACCATCGATTTATTATAACTTAGCCTATAATCGATTGTAATTTTTAACTAGGAACATCGTATCTTCTCAAGAGACATCAGAAATTATACGACAAGCTGCGAGTTGCATTAACGACCAACTTTGCTCACAACTGGGTACTGTTAATCTAGAAGATTTAGCTAATGAGCAATCGTACAATGTTGGTCCTCTTACTCTTTTGACTCGAAAGGTGAGGGATAACACTGCAGAAAGTTCTGAAGAAACCGATCCATTGCAGGTAATAAAAGCATTTTAATTCTGCAATTTTAAAAATAATTAAAAATGTTGTTCAAGCCAGAAATACTTGTTCATTTCTGAGAAAAATTAAACAAGAATGTTCACAGGAAGTGATCAACGCTATTGCAGATATCTCTATTAAAGTCCTTGTAGTTGAATTAGATAAAATATATCCGTTGGGAGTCGACATTCCGGATTTGGTTACAAAGTATCTTAGTACTTGGAACGGGACCGTTACGTAAATATACTTTAGCTATATATGGGGTTTTCTTTTGTCATTTTGTTTAAACCTTTAAAGATGCTCATCTTACTTTTGTTTATAGTGGTTTAACAGAATTACAACGCTGCGGCGATTTTAAATTATCACAGAACGATATGGAATTGAAGCTAGATGGCGCTCTGCGTGTTCCCGCATTTAGTTTGAATTATAAAAAATATAAGGTAAACGAAATTTTATATTTGCGAATGTAATAGTTTTAGTAACTGGATAAGTGTAACTTAACCAATTGAACTGTATTTTTCAGTTCAAATATTTCAAAGGGTCCTCTAAAGGAGCTAACATTAAAGTATGTGGGCTGACATTATCAGCATCAGTGTTACTTAATTATAATCTTAAACCATGTACTGTGAGTTTATATGATTTAAATGTTGTTGACTATGGCAATATTCAGTTACATATCTCTCGTAACATAGTTAACAAGATACTCTCTTCGATGCTAACTGATGTAGGGCAAATATGGAAAAAGAAAATCACGAACAAACTTGTCAAGATCGTGAAATCGGGTGTTAATGACGCGCTCATTCAGTTTAACTGTGAGCAATTTAGACCTTATCATTAAACAATAAATTAAGGTCCGATCATAATTATTGTAAATTAATAAAATAAGGGTTTAACTTTTAAACATTCAATTATTTTTCTGCAGTAGAGCAATTTAGTTTAAAGTTGCAAGTACATGAACAAACTAGTCACATTTTAATTTTAAAATTTCTATTTCTCTATAATAATGTTAGTTTCTCGCCTTTAACGTCCACATTGGATACTTCTCTAATGAAAATGTAAAACCGGAATACTATTGCTGGATCTGACGAAGAACTAAACCATGGGTAGCATAACCAAATTTACGTAATTGCATAAATTAATGTTTTAAAATTGCAACGACTTTTCATTTTAGTCATTGCCCGATGTACCGCATCACTGTTCGTCAACGATTGTTATATAACTTTTTTTTTATCAAAATCGTTCAGACATCTTATCAAGTACTTCGGTTGCGTCTTCAACAACCGAATTGTTTGTATTAATTATATTTATTAATTATAACAATAATTCACAACTTTACCGTAACTTTAGTTATATCAATATTAGATTTTTAATTCTACATGCGGGAACTACATTTAGACCCACAGTACTTTGAAATAAGAATCGACAGTCAGGGACTCTCATTAGTATATACACAATGACAGAAGAAGTTTAGGATTGTTTTAAATGCATATAAAAATATCTGAATAATGGCTAATAATTAAGGTATTAATTCAAGAGGAGGGCTCTACCGACACCGCTTATTGTAGACACGTTCATTTCGAAAGACTCGTTTATTATTAAGACTCATTCAATTAGACTGTCCCGAGTAAACATTTGCTGGGGCTACCCCTACTATCAGGTCAGGATCGCATCAGATTTGTAATGCTACCTCGGATCCGGGACGGATACGGAAGCCCGGACGTCCGGCAATCCGGATCCGTTCCGGAGCCGATCCTGATTTGTAGTTATCCAGCTACATTCGGTAGATTAGGGAACCCGTATCTGTTCCTGATTTGATCCGGATTTGAAATTCTAATTCAGTATGCAGGTCTAGTGGCGCCTTACCTAGCGGTTGGGAGAACAAAACGAATAGGCAGTGCCGATCAGCTGTTTCGACAGTTCGACCAATTCGACTTTATCGCGTTTCGTTTTTAAAGGCAAAATGTGCTACGGTCTAAAAGAATATCTTGCACAAGAAAAACAAAGAGTAAGAAAATGAAATTAAAAAAATATGTGATACAGTGTCAGTGAGTTTTATTTTTTTTGAGAAGTTAACCCACATTCAGATGTGAGGTTAACTTTCCAAATTGATAACCTTTTTCCTAAACCTCATTTGCGTCTTACGCTTTTTTAGATCACAATAAAAGCAATAAAAGTCTTAAGAAAATTAAACTAAATTAAAAATCTATTTAAAATTAATGTTTATTAAATACTAATGCTAATAACACATGTAAGTAAAGTAATGTGACAATCATCGTAGGATCAATTCAGCTCTACGACTCTTGTTAGAACTTGACGGTGCTTTCACTCGTTAACCATCGAATTTTACCTTTATTACTTGGCATATCTACACGGAATATGAATTGAAATTACAATAAATATAATTAAAACAGTTTTAAAGCATTGGATAAGTTCAGACAAGAATTACAGAGTCAAACAGCGTGCGAGGTTTCTATAGATTATTGGATGCATTGTACAACGCTTTAATATTTTAAAAGTGGAATAAAACTATTTTATTATTTTAATTTATTACTAAATTATTCATTTTATATTAATAATATATTTATTTTATTAATTACTATAACATTCGTTATATAATAAGTAGCCTCATATACAGAATGATCTAAAAAGCAAAAACTCTCTTCAGCTATCTTATACTTGTAAAGCAGCCTATGAATTCAAACGCTATTATTTATATTTATTATAATTTTAATACATATTTCTTTTAAATGTATTTACATGTAGGCTTATCTAAAATTAAGTAGTAAAAATGGATATGATATGATGCGTTTCAAAACGTATTATAACGCCAAAAATAATTTAAGGTTTTCAGATTATTGGACACATTTTACTGTCTTAATATTGCATAAGTGGAATAAAACTAGATGGGTAGTGTGCAAAAGAATTACTGTGGATGATAATTCTTTATAAAATAAGCTTTGATTTAATATTAAGACGAATACAATATGTTCAATATTCTAAAAACCGTAAACTCTCTTCGTCTCTCTAATAATTGTTGAAACCCATACTATGATCTAGTTTTGACATTTATAAACTTAAATTATTGTACTTCATTCTTGCTCTTTCTGTATTCAGTTATAATTTATTTTAATGTTATTGCACAATATTAAATAGGCTGTGCAACATGTATTTTATTATAAACAACCAATGTAACCATGAAGCTGGAGCGACAATTCTTTTAAGTTTTGAGTATAAAAATTACATCAAGACTTTTGTAGCTCATAAATATTATATAACTCCCTTCACAGTATATTATGCAATTAATCTGAGATAAAAGGATATATATAAAGGATCACATTTTTTTATAGTGATATAAAATATATCATATACGTATTCGAATCTAATAATGCGTAAACTCCATTTATGTTAATGAAACTTACCAATGTGCTATATTAATCTTATATTTGTTAATGAAGTTTAGAAAAGTTTTCTTATGTATATATTTGCAAGAATTCTGTAAATTTGTACAAAATTTATAGGATGCGTCATTGACTGGGTATAATATGACCTAAATTATTATTTAAAATTTATACTGGTGAACCCCATTCTTCGAGAACATAATTTTGCGTGATTTCTATAATGAGATTCGTATCCAAGTTTGCAGACATTTATACAGGGACAACATTAACTTCATCCGTAACTGCATGTAACCAGGTTTCGGATAATACTATGACACCGTAAGAAGAAATAGACTTGGAACTAAATACATTTAATCTGTTAATAAAATTTTAAATTTATCGTTTTTAAAACTCCGAATATAGTTCCACAAATACTTCGAACTTATTACATTTTTTTACAATTACAATTTTTAATCGCAACTGCATTTTTTTTTAATTTCAACTGTTTTTAATGCTGCACACAATCTACACACTTTCACAGAATTGGAGTTTCGTCTATAGTCTAATATAGACGTTATAACTGTGACAAATTGGACGTAATTTATGATTATTATAAATAGTTTTTATTGCTAGGAGATTCTTTTATTAAAACTTAAATTAATTCTTCAGGATTTCCGAAAGAAACAAGTTTTGCGCTGACTTGCTCAAAAATTCAAATTTTTTACACGTGTTTTGGGTATGCCGCTGCCGCATCTTTTCGATTCAATAGTTTCGATACTTGATAAACGAGAGAAAATGGCTGCGTCCGTCACCTCTCTTCTCCTGTTCACCCCCTCTCTCATGGTCACGCCGATCGCCCCCTATCGCGCTTGCCTCGAGCATGCATGCGTGCACATGTGTGGGGGTTCACCGACGCGGCTACCGTGTTTGTATGCGTCTTTAATCTCTTCGCCGATCCTTTTAATCTCTTCCGCAGAAATGCGTCAGAATCGCCGCAGACTAGTCGGCAGGTGAGAATTTCCAGCAAATTTGCTGTATATGTGATGTCGCATATTCCGTAGTTCTGCCGACATATCTCCCGCCTGATTTTTCCCTTATATGCGGCAATATGCAGCAGATCTGGCTGTCTGGGAATAAATAAAAATGTGTTTAAGTAAGTCGTCAGCAATAAGTTTTAAGCAAATTTGAACAGTTTTCCGTATTTACACCTTATTGAACGTTACTGTCGATTCAAATCCGCATCATGTCAGGAACGGACCAGGATTGCCGGACGTCCGGGACTCCGGATTCGTTACGGATGTGCGGCAGCGTTACAACCCTGATCTGACACGGATCTGAAATTCAACCGAGATAAGGGTCCCGGATCGGTATCGGATTCGATCCGGAGGCAAATGTTTACTCGGGGTACCGCTCCAGCCTTGGGGCACACCTGATGCTATGTACTCTGGGTCTTATGTCAAGCTGCCTAAGCCGATAATAGAATGTGAGCAATTGATGAGAAAGGAGTGTAGCCATGTCAACATATTTGCTTAAATCCAATATCACGAAGGCATGATAGGATTATAGAATGGTTCAGAGTCGAAAGCTTTTAAGAAGTCGAACAAAACTTATAGTATGCGTGACTTCTCCAAGATCAATCTGCACGAATGTCATCCGTGAGTCGTACCCTAACAGCACCGATCCTTATGAAAAAGTTAATTAAGGTTGCAGTAAGATTATCAAACCTCAGTCAAGCTTATTTAATCTTACTGCAAGGTTTGGTGCCCGTAGGGCACTTAAACTACTATAGTAATGTAATTTAAGCGCTATGGAAACTACGAAATCCACGTACCATTGCGAAAGATGTACCCAGTGTGAAAGATGGTTATATTACAAATATGTGATGATTTGCTTAACAACGATGGGGTTAAAGGGGGTTAAGGTCGATGACCTAAATGAGGTGCGGTGGATTTGTGCTTGGGCGAGTATCAGCTTACAACGCTGGACTTATTTCGTAACTAATATAGAATGATAAATTAATGTATTGAACATGTAGCGTTATTTAATCTATTGTGTTGGTTAAGTTACCGACCCCAGACTAGATATCAGTCCTTTTCAGGAGAAAGGCGTGCTTCAGAGGATCCGCAAAAGGCCTTATTTCTAAAAGCACATATGTCTTTCATAATTGTCATTGGACATATGTCATGGATCGCAAGTAAATTTTAATAACGTCGGAACCTTATGAAAAATGAAAAATCTGCAGCAATAAAAGCAATAAAACGGAAATAACAACGATGATGTATATAAAATGAACAAGAACGAAAACAATATAGACAAATAAACTAAACCGATACGTTGGCGTGATAGCTCGCTTCGCTCGCTCAGAAACTTCGTCCCTGTGACGAGCTTATTCGCTGTGGACTAGGTGTATACACGTAGTTAACTAGTATAGGTGGGCTCCCAGTGTCGACTACGTCTATACACGTGGTTATAAAAGACTTAATAAACAGCCCAACGGGCACGAAAGTCCCGAATGTTTCTAAAACGTTTTTAGAACGTTCCTGAAACGTTCCTAAAACGTTAAATGTCTGCAACTTTTACGGAACGTTTTATAAACGTTTCATCCATGTTGCAGACATTTAACGTTTTAGGAACGTTTCTGGAACAATCTAAAAACGTTTTAGCAACATTTGGGTCCTTCGCGCGCGTTGGGAGAGAATAAACATACAGATATACACCAGCGTTATGTTTTATTAGGTATTTTGAATCGCTGGATCAAAATTTTAGGTTAAATTCCGAAAATATAAAAGTATAAACCAATATGGCCGCTCAAAATCGGACAATTTTAAAACATTTTTAATTATACACGTAATTATAAAAGAATGAATAAATAGAGAATAAAGAAACAGATATACACCAGAGTTAAGTTTTATTGGGTATGTTGAATCGTTGAATCTGAATTTGAGGATACATTTTTAAAACTCTAAACAGAAAATTCAACATAGCGGCTTAAATTAAAAAAAAATCTATATTGGATCCGCCATTTTGATCGTTTGAAAACTGACTCCAAATTCGTAATCAGCGTCTTCGAAAACCTAAACATCCATATCTACACAAATTAGCCGGAAACACCGCAACATTTTAAGCCCATTTTCGAATTTTTGGTCTTCACAGGGAAAGGGTTAGTACTCGTTCGTTTACTAACAGCTTGTAGTTATACAATATAAAATGAGTTCATATTGTAGTTTTTGAGTGAAAATTTGCACTTACGAGAATATTCACAATATAAAATAACCAGAAACTGGAAGAAAGAGTGGCGCTTATGATAAAATTCCCTATGTAACTTAGGTAGGAAAGAAGGGGAGTGGAGGAGGGGTTTCCTTATATGTGCAAAAAGTGAAAATGAGTATTTTCAAAACTTCGACCCTCACCATATATAAGCCGAAATAATAATAAATAACATTTTTAACACTCCGGGCGCGAAATCGAGCTTCGTCCTAGAGGGCGAAACTTTCGGGTTCGATTCGGTTCTATGGATCAACAGTGTAGACTTTTAACCCCGTGGATATTAAGATAGTAGCTGAAGCGTGATCAAAAGAAAAGTATGCAGTCATGTGCGATAATCGTGAATGAATTCTGGCAGGTAGTAGTGTTATATATTTGGAGTATTACAGGATGAGCCATACGAGGTAATCTTCTGCCTGAGATCCGGTAAATCAACGGTTGTGACAAATCTGTCGGTCAACTATGGAGGAGCGTACTCCTATGGAAGCTTTTCCTTCTACATGTGACAGTAAGCCAGTTTAGTTTTACTCGGTAAGGGGTTATGTTGTCATCTGTGTGCGCATAAAAAACGAACCGAATGCATCCATTGATCGCTCTTTGAAGTACCAGGTTTAATTTACAGGATTGGTCAAATAAGGTAATGCAAGCATAAACGACGTGTGGTAAAAACAGCGATGTAGTAAGGTGTTTTCAAAAGCAGACCGAATTTTCTTATATAAAATTCAACAGAGTAAAGGCAGAAAGAGGAAGGTAGAGAGAGGGAGGTAGAATGAGATAGGTGCGGTCAGAGGAAGAGAGAGAGAGAGAGAGAGAGAGAGAGAGAGAGAGAGAGAGAGAGAGGGAAAAGGGGAAAGAGATTGATTGATTGAATACATATTTATTATAAGAGGCACAGAGGCATTATTTATATGTATGATGGTTATTTTAAGTGATGAAAGTGATGGTTTTATTACATTAGAGTAATTTTTTACGAAATTAGGAGAAGCATCTCTGTGCTTTAGATTAAACCGATTCTCCAAAATTGTCCAAAATCGATGTCTATCTCCAGCAGCGGACCTGATCTAGATCTTAACGATTGTCTTGAAATCCTGAAATATTCATGAAAAACAGATTCATAAAACATTTTAACATTTTTATTTTTCTAAAGTAAAATATTTTGTTTAACTACTGTGCAAATGTATTCTTTAACCATTTTATATTTTTATGTGCTGGCAACGAAATATTTATGTCAATATTTTACGACGATACAAAACGTGCTGTAATCAGTCCGCATGACTATCGTATTTACATTTAGGTATTTTAAAACAGGGGGGGGGGAGGTATAATGGCATTTGGAAAGGACGACACACGCAGAAATATTCTTCAATGTAAAAAATCATAGAAATTGGTGATTAGGCTAAGAGGCGGCACATTCCAGAATTATACTGCAAGTTTATAGTATACCTCATACGACATTTTTGTTAAGCACACCATTAATTTGTTGTTTTAATTATATTTAAAATCGTAAGTAACAACTGTACTTTTAGCTAAACGATGGTTCTAATCTATAACTTGAATATTTATAATTCTCTTTTTTAGTAACGTTGTTATTTGGAATATCTTAATATGAGTTTCATGGAATAATAAGCAACTAATTTGGTTATAAAAATACATATATAGGAGTACAAAATGTTCCACTCTACCAGTACACCTCACTTAAAAGGTGGGTATTACATTGTATCAAAAGTATTGCAGGGTATGGTACCGAGAGGACCACAAGGTGGTTTATCTAATTTTACCTTTAACAGTTCGCTGTAGGTTACGTAAAGGCCACCATATATTTTGTATTTTACATAATAAAAAATAAGGGTTCATAAAAAATTCAAGGTTATTCTCCAAGTAACCAGTGAATAACTATTCATAACAAATAAAATGCATGAACCTTCATGATACTATACAACTTTTGCTAATAATATTTTTTTATTTTATGCAATCCATAATTTTTATTGCAAATGTTGGCATTATGGCTGAGTTTCCATTATGAAAAAATATACATATCGCGATTTATCTTAGTTTTTCAACATACAACATTGATGGTTATTATTCGCTCTGGAAAACAAAGTGCAGTTTCTAATTGTTTTACAGGAAAATGTTCAATTTCACTTATATAGTAATGAAAACTATAATTTTCTATACATAATCTTCGCGAATTTTAAAGGAATTTTTCTTCATTCTTACATTGTAAAAGAAGTTGCTTGAAATTGTAATTAAAAAATCATAAAATACATACATCAATTTTTCGTGCAAAGCGACTAGTTTTTCAGACAATATTAACATCCAAAATTGAGCATATGATGTCGGCATATGGTAGTCGCTTAGTTCCAGACGCGCCCACTGAATGTTGAGATTTGCCTTACAGATTTCATTGTGTTATAACGCTGGCGGAGGGGGAGGGGTAATAAATCTCTCTATCCTTTGTCTCCAACCGTCCAGCAATATAAATTCCTCTAACAACCTATTCATTTTGCTGACAATTTTTTGTGAACAATTAATTTTGCACTGCTGAGTTTTCAACGTTATTTGTTATACGCAGCAGAAAGAGATTAGTAGGGAGATCGCTGAGTTCCCTGATTTACACGCGACAGATTTGGTGGAATTCGATCGTCGCGTTGGATTAGATTTATCCGGAACTACGTATCGAAAAGGTGGTACATCGGGTAAAACAGATGCTGCAGGGGTAAAACAGAGCATCATTGGGAAGGCGCCTCGTAGTGACGTTGCCGTTTCAGAGATTGTACCGCCTACACCCCTCACCAACCATATTCGTTCGGTTGTCTTCGCCGGCGCTGAAGCATGCCGGTACTCCAGAGGGGAACGGGGTTCCCGGTGAACGTGGAAGTAGTGGGATCGCCGTGTGGACGCTAGCGAGGGGAGCGGGGCGCGTAACAGTTTAAAACAAATGACTGCGAGCAGAAATTTTAATACAATTTCTGGATTTAAATAGAAACTAGTTCTCTGTAGATAAGTGGTCTAAATGTCCTGCTTGTAATACACGTTGAGTCGCAAACGGTGGATCGCGTCCCTTTTTTTTTTAATTTAAAAAATTTTTTTTTTATTTTAATAATTTTTTTAAATTATATTGAATAGTAATTTAAAGAATTGGCACGATATAAGTGATAAATAAATAAATAACTTAAACAATGTAATAATTTTTGTTGCGTATGGCTCGAAATTCCGCGCGCATTTCGGAAATTTGCTTAATTGCCACGAAAGTTCGGGACTCGCAAATCAAACTCCCCACTCAGTCAGTCTCGCTTCAGCAATTGAACGAGTGTGACGGTCCTCGCTTTTTCACACAACAAAAGTTCGAAACACCGTCAAAAAACGCGAAGGAAATACTGTCGGTCCTCGCAATGCGGATCGGTGTCCGATTCATTGTATGAAAATGAACAATAAAGTTAAGTTGGTTGATAAATATTAAAATTCTTCATTTCTCTCCATCACGCGTGTTTTCGGTCCTGATTTTCCAAGCAACGAGCAATTCGTTCCATTAACATTTGGCGACCGTAACAGGACCATCGCGATCGTGAGTGGAATGAAAAACGAACCTGGAATACATACATTTGGAAAGTGCACAGTGCCAGTGAAAGTGTTCGGAAAATTTGCAAAATTTCCCACGTGGCCCTAGCACCATTTTGAACAGTTCTCCGCTATCCGCCATTACGTGTTGGTAACTCCGCGCCGGCTTCCTTGTCGCGCGTAACCAATCGGAGAGGAACTCGGTCTCTCTCTCGCTCGCACTCGCCCGTATTCGCGCCGAGCACTTGGCAGTCTTCGTTCGCTCGAATCTCTCGAGCTCGAGCATCTTCGTGCCACGCAGTCGGCATTATTCGGACATCGAGTCTCCCCCGTTGAACGGTCGGGACTCCGTTTCATTTTCCACGGATTCACGCTACGCAGTCGGCGTTTGGCCATAGGCGAGTCTTTCTCTCTCTCGCTCAAGCACTATACCAGGAACCATAGAGGATCTCGATTTGACAACCGATTCTGATGTTTTGGTGCAACAAACGGCACATCTGCAGTCATTGAGCAGGCAGCTCGCCTCGATGCAGGAAATGCAAAAGCAGCTAACGTCTGCAGCAATACTGCAAGCACGCCAACGTCTTTTTAACGATACGTGGGCATCCTGCAGAAGTCTACACATGCGGCTGCTATGTATCGCCACCAATGAGACTCGGCTTTCTCCATATTTTAAAGACTCTGTATATGAAACACATGAACAGCTCTACTTCATAAGAATTGATCTCTTTGCCACATGTTTGGAAATTGTACAGCCATCCACTTCAACGCCAGTGGATCGTCAGTTCCCGACGTTTCAAACTTTGGAGCAGCTTCAAGGTCATCAGCGACTTGGACACTTACCGAAGATTACTCTACCTATATTCACGGGTAAATATGCAGATTGGGCGAAGTATCGGTCGTATTTTGATTCGTTAATTAAAAAGAATGACTCATTAGACAATATACAAAAAATGCACTATTTGCTTTCGAGTCTTTCCGGAGATCCGTGCGATTTATTAAAACATCTGGCCTTTGCTCCAGAAAGTTTCGATGCAGCGTGGACTCTGCTTAATTCGCGGTACGATAATTCTCGGTTAAGTATTGGTACACACTTGCGAGCCCTTCTGGCAATTTCGACAGTTAAACCAGGCTCTGTTGTTATGCTTCGCGCAATGCGAAATAAAGTAAGTGAAATCGTGACTGCTCTCGAAACTGAAAAACGGTTTACTCATGTCACTAATCCAGCAGATCCGGTGACTGCTGGCGCGCACGGCGGCGTAAGTGATATTCTTGTATCTCTCGTGACAGATAGGTTAGATGACGCGACGCGAAAAGCTTGGGAGTTGCACCTTGGAGATTCGAGTGAATTTCCACATTATTCGCAACTCGATAATTTTCTCGCGACGCGTATTCCTGCTTTCAAAGCGTGCACGAAATCGAGTTTTATTTCTAATTCAAAACGGAGCAACCTCGGATCAGATTCGAAAACACAAGTCCAGACTGTATCGAATCACGAATGCCCAATCTGCAATCACTCACATGCAATTTATAAATGTGCTGTTTTTAGTTCAATGTTACCAAACAATCGACTCGCTAGAGTTAAGGAATTAAAATTATGTATAAATTGTTTGGGTGCGAAGCACCGTACAGCGCAATGCAACAGCGTGCATTCGTGCGCTCAATGTCTCGCACGGCATTTTGTTCGAAACACCGTCAAAAACGCGAAGGAAATACTGTCGGTCCTCGCAATGCGCCTCGGTGCCCGATTCATTGTATGAAAATGAACAATAAAGTTAAGTTGATAAATCTTAAAATTCTTTATTTCTCTCCATCACGGGTGTTTTCCCTCCTGATTTCCCCCCCCCCTCTCTCTCTCTCTCTCTCTCTCTTTCTCTCTCATTATATATTAATCATCCCTATAACAATGAAAGTTATTTTTGTAATTTTTTGTTTATTGTCGAAGATTTGTTCATGTCAACAAACATTTCCCAATATTGGGTTTGACGGCATTTTGTATTCCTTATTTAATTTTTTGCATATTACAAAAATCTACATTTTTAAATGAAATTAATCATTGTAACGTATTAAGTTATTTATTATTTATCACTTATATCGTGCCAATTATTTAAATTACTATTCAATATAATTTAAGCAAATTATTAAAATAAAAAAAAAATTGTTTTAAATTAAAAAAAAAGGGACGCGATCCACCGTTTGCGACTCAACGTGTAATACAAGCCGGACATTTAGACCACTTACCTACAGAGAACTAGTTTCTATTTAAATCCAGAAATTGTATTTAAATTTCTGCTCGCAGTCATTTGTTTTAAACTCCTCGCCGTGCTCCCCTCGCTAGCGTCCACACGGCGATCCCTCTACTTCCACGTTCCCCGGGAACCCCGTTCCCCTCTCGAGTACCAACAAGCTTCAGCGCCGGCGAAGGCAACCGAACGACTATATGGGAGGTGAGGGGTGCAGGCGGTACAATCGTTGAAACGGCAACGTCGCTACGAGGCGCCTTCCCAATGATGCTCTGTTTTACCCCTGCAGCATCTGATTTACCCGATGTACCACCTTTTCGATACGTAGTTCCCGATAAATCTAATCCAACGCGACGATCGAATTCCACCAAATCTGTCGCGTGTAAATCAGGGAACTGAGCGATCTCCCTACTAATCTCTGGTAGAGTCCTGGTATAATTGCGTCTCGCTATACAGGGTGAGTCTGATAGAAGTGAACATAGGGAAACCCATGTTAAGGCTACGCGCCTCGTGATTTGTCGATTCCGGTGGAACGTTGCTTGCTCGCAGATTGGCTGTGTTAGAGCCACAAGAATGTAAACAAAATACTGTCTGTATGTATCAAATCTCTTGTGTGACATAACGGACATAACCACGTTTTGGGCTTATGTAAAATGTGTCAAATCCATGAAATGTCTAACACAAACTCTAATTAACGCACTGTCTATATTGAAAGATTAAATTTAACATACGCTTATCAAAAGTAACATAAAGCTATGTCATATGAATAATTGTATATTTTTATCATTGAATTTTCTTTTCCTTTATTAGAAAAGAAAAATATTGATGTATGAAGATGATAAATAGTTGAATAGGCTGGAAAACTTATTAGAAACATGAAAACTTCGATTACAATAAAAACTTGAAAATATCCGTATACCTCTCCAATGTAATTATCTTAATACGTTTATATCAAGATATAGTGTATACATCTTATAAATAAACTATATATACATTTTTTGTAAGGAAAGGGACAATTAATCTATGTAACTGAGAAAATTTTTTTCGAAAATCAACACAATCTACACTTGTTAACAGTGATTTGGCTGAATATATTTTCTTATTACCATGTGGGTAAGCATATATTTTAATGACTTCTTTTAAATTATAAACCAAAGAAGAAAATGACTCGGTGAAGACAAAGAATATTCATAGAATAAGATAACAATACATAAAAAATTGATTAGAAAAATAACAAAATTTTAAGTATCCACATATTTATCCAATAAAATTGCTACAATTACGTTTTTTAAAGTATATATTTATATTAATTCCTTACATTCAGCCACTTAATATTACTTCGACCCTGACCGTAGGTCGAACGAAGTAATGAATTTGGTCATCTCGGCCAAGAAAATTACCCTATAGTTTTTCATCAAATGTCGGCGTTTCAGACTAAAGATCCCAGAAAAAGAAAAATAATGTTTGTCCGTGATGTTGTGCATACGTCCTAAGTTAGGTCTGATTAGTTTTTGGAGTCGATCCATACAAGATTGTGAGGTGGTCGGTTAAAAAACACCTAAAAAATATACGTTTTTTTGCATTTTTTAATAAACAATACTTATAATCACACAAAAAATGTTTTAAATAAAAAAGGCAGAGCATCAAATTCTCCACAAAAGGGTACTGCATTTTCTTCGTTAACTCAACGGTACTGACGTAAAAGGCGAATGAACAAAAAAATAATCGACTGTGCATTTTTTTTTGTAAATGCTGTACCTCGCAAACGAAAAGACGAATTTAAAACCCGGGAAAAAATGAACTGTATACAATTGTATAGAATTGCATGCATCCAATTGTATACAATTGTATATGAATTTATCGTCTATACAATTTTACAACACTGTATACATTACTATTCAATAATATGTAATTGTATAGAACTGTATATAATTGTTCGCTATATTCGTAAAGAAAACATTGATGACATACACATACACACAAATACACACACATGCGCGCGCGCGCCACATTCGCAATTTACAACATTTCATGATTGCCATACTGACATCAACGTACTAGCACACACACACACGCGGTGCATGTGTAACATACCACATCATACGCGCGCTATTCTGTCGATATTTTTGGAGGTTCCTTATAAAGTAATTGCCCAAGACTCATGCGCTTGCGAGAAACACTGTCGGTAACTCTGACTATCTATTAACATATGTATACAATTGTATACACTAGTATGCAAACTACATTGAATTTTGAAATTAATCAAATTATTTTTTGTATAGAACTGTATACACGCGAATACAATAAAAATTATTACAAGTATATATACAATCGCATGAAGTTATATAAAGTTATATAGTGTTTCATATATAACATTGAATTAAACGTCTGAAAAATGATAGCATTTCTTAGTTTCATATACAATTCTGTACAGTTGTATAAAATGGTATACAGTTGTAAAATTTCATGTAACCGCAATCTTCCTTCATTAATATGAATATATACAATTGTATACAAGTATATACAAGTTACTATAATTATATACATTTGTATATAGTTGTATGCGAAATATACTGAATGTTCGAATTAACCAAATTATAGGTTTGTATACAACTGTATACATGCCGATACAAGTTGATATTAACATATACAGATGCATACATTTCTATACAAGTGTATATTATTGTATACAAATTAAAGTTTACTGAGATTTCACCGTTTTCCAATATTATATAAAACTTTATATAACTGTATACAATTATATATAATTTTATTAATTTGTATACAACTCTATACATCGTATATAATTCTATAGACGAAAAATCCATATAGACCTGTATACATTTGTATAGATTATTATAAGTTTGTATACAATTTGTATGTAATTGTATACAATTATATACAATTCATTTTTTCCCAGGAAGTTGAGCCGAAAGTTTGAACTTAACTTTTAGCTTAAGTTTATTATCTGCATCAAAGAATTGTTTTATTATATTACAACGAAAATTAGCTCGATAACGCACCAAAGCATGTCCGCTCGAACATTCGATTTGTTGCAACACCACATTTTCGAGGCTGGAGTACCGGCTACTCCAGTAAGAGAGAAACGCTCTCGATATACGTTGGAGAATCATCGGTACCAAGATAGAGAATTCATTACTCTCATATGGCGACGCCTGTTCTCGATGACTCTCGAGAGATACGAATCCCAATTCGTGGAGAAACTGTTAATCCAAATTTTTTCCCGTGTGCTATAAGATAAGTTTTTCGTTTTAATAAAATCATTTCAATTTACAGCAAAGAATCTGATACTTTGTGTCGTGTTATTACAGATACAACCGCTCAGATCATCGGAAACAATTGCGTGAAAGATTTGTTGCTTAGTGCTCGAATATCGGAGTTGTGATATGGGCTAAATCAATTGGATCAATTGTCATAATACGATTCTTCGATGAGATTCACCGAAGCAGGAATGGGCATGGGAATGCACAAAGTCGTGAATCGTCCTGTAAGTATTCCCGTCAATGTTATAATTTTACTCATTTTCCTCTCTTTCCTTTGCCATGAACAGTGTTGACACGAGTTTCTCAACGTGCAATGAAATTATTTATGTATTTTTATTTTCCTCTGTTTCGTATAATAAACAACAGCGATTGAAGTAAATTACACTGTAACAAAGTAAAAAGATCGCAAAGTACTAATATGTCTTTTTCCAAGCAGTCGTAATTGCGAGTAACCTTTCACCTTCGGTACTAATTTCCTAAAAAGTGGCGCTAGCAAATTAGTCCAAAAATCAGCTCGTTTTCGGAAAAAAATCATTAGAATCTCATTTCGATGATACCACATTGCACAGAGCAGACTCATAGTGCTGTCGAAAAGTCTGTCATGAACGATACTTTCCTCTTTTCGAATTCTCTCCAAAAACAAATCGAGAAACCTGGTACAACCTTCAGTATGGAACTTATCAGCAGGTCTTGGAAATTTTCTTTTTCGCTCGGCCTGATGCATGATGTTGAAAAGAGCTTCTGTCAAACTTCTTATCGTTCTAACCATTGTGGATTACATTCATGTGTGGTTCAGCCCAGCTTTACAGGCAATGGCTGTAAGATTGTTGAAAAAGTTTGCCGAGGGTTTTTCAATGTCATTGCTGGTTTGCATGGGAATGGACGGTACTGCTATACGGGAAACTTTTGCTTCTGCCTAGTTTGACAGAAGCTCTTTTCAACATCATGCATTAGACCGAGCGAAAGAGAAAATTTCCAAGACCTGCTGATGAGTTCCATACTGAAGGTTGTACCAGGTTTCTCGATTTGTATTTAGAGAGAATTCGAAAAGAGGAAAGTATCGTTCGTGACAGACTTTTCGACAGCACTATGAGTCTCCTCCGTGCAATGTGGTATCATCGAAATGAGATTCTAATGATTTTTTTCCGAAAACGAGCTGATTTTTGGACTAATTTGCTAGCGCCACTTTTTAGGAAATTAGTACCGAAGGTGAAAGGTTACTCGCAATTACGACTGCTTGGAAAAAGACATATTAGTACTTTGCGATCTTTTTACTTTGTTACAGTGTAATTTACTTCAATCGCTGTTGTTTATTATACGAAACAGAGGAAAATAAAAATACATAAATAATTTCATTGCACGTTGAGAAACTCGTGTCAACACTGTTCATAGCAAAGGAAAGAGAGGAAAATGAGTAAAATTATAACATTCCTGCTTCGGTGAATCTCATCGAAGAATCTTATTATGACAATTGATCCAATTGATTTAGCCCATTTCACAACTCCGATGTTCGAGCACTAAGCAACAAATCTTTCATGCAATTGTTTCCGATGATCTGAGCGGTTGTATCTGTAATAACACGACACAAAGTATCAGATTCTTTGCTGTAAATTGAAATGATTTTATTAAAACGAAAAACTTATCTGATAGCATTTTTGGAGTAGAATATCTCTGCATCATTGATGAATAGCACATTTTACTCTTGCCAATTGATTTGTTGAAAACCCTTCAACTTATCGGCTGCATCCGGTTGTAACAAAAGTAGAAGATTCACGAACTGAGTCTTGAATTAGAGTTTGTGTTAGACTATTTTCGCTGGATCCAATTAAAATATTTCCACACTTCCAATTAAATTTTATTTTTCCTTATTTTCCCCGAAGGCCATCGAATGTCAGCGGTCGAGAGTGTGTCCCAGAGTCGATTGTTTTTTCGACAACAAATTCAGCCCATCTGTCTCCCTTAACAACGGTGAAAATTCGAATTTGTTCGACTGTCACTCCCACGTGACCCATTTTTAATCGCACATATACCAAAGATTTCAAATGTGAAACTTAAGTTGTCCTTAAGTTCCTTCGTCCCATAGCAAAGTGGTTCGTGATTACCATTCGAACTCAAACCCCCGCCTTAATTCCAACCCTTTGGCATTCCCTAGCCTTCCATGGTAAAGAATGTACAGCGCCCAGAGTTCGAGTCCTTCACGAGAATTTCCCCCGCACTCGTTTTTGGGACCGAAACCCCGCCTATCCGTGCCGACATAGCACTCCCAGGCAAGTCGGTGGATCTTGGCGCCCAGGATTCGGCCCACATGCGGTCCACGGCTTTTCCAACTCGTTGCCAACATTCAATATCGCGTCTCACTTGCTCATTCACATTACAATGGCCTTCGTTGCGTCTGCAGACGACTTTTACATGTACCCATTAATAGTGCAATGGTGTAGGAAAACTGCAGAAAACCTACACCTAGGTACAGGAGATATACAAACATTTACAATTTCATACGTACGTCTAAGTCATCGAATCGTTGAAGGTATCTCTCGGTCACATTCGTTTCGAACCGCAACATTCTCCCCCCTGTAAAGTTTACCCGACTTTACATAATTTGTAAATTTCGAAAACGAATGTTATAATTAGTATCATAACCTTGAAATTTATTTCAATCAACTACAAACATTTCAAACCAATTACACGTCTGGGTAACATGAATCCCACAAACAAACTCAAACGCTTGCAAACACAAATGTAACAGAACACGCATAAAATACAAAACAAGACACACCTTTTGTGTCCTCTGAGACACCACAATGAAGACTACGCAGTAGAATATAATTACTCATACAATTATTTTTCGCTATCCGCAAACCAAATCAATTTCGCTACGGCTCGCATCATGAAACCATCTGCCGTTCTAACCTTTGCTATCCGCACACGACCATCATTACCTGGATGGACTTCCACGATTACACCTTTACGCCAGCAATTTCGTGGCAGTTGCTCGTCAATAATTAGCACTATTGCCCCAATTTTTAAATTGGCGGTCTCTCGTAACCACTTGCTACGCGGAAGAAGGGTTGGCAAATATTCACGGAGCCACCGTTTCCAAAATGCATCTGCAAAACTCTGAACCCAGTGCCATTGCTTTCGCAGACACCTTTCATTAATTTGATATCGGGGAAGCGTAAGTTGCCCTGACGACGCGCCAAATAAAAAATGATTCGGAGTTAGAGCTTGACAGTCTCGAGAATCAGGGGAGACATGAGTCAACGGACGCGAATTAACGGTATGCTCTACTTCAGTAAGTAAAGTATGAAGTGTCTCTTCTGCCGGGACTTGCTCATTTAACACCACGCTCAAGGCCGATTTTATAGAACGTATCAATCGTTCCCAAGCTCCCCCCATATGGGGAGCTGAAGGAGGATTGAAGTGCCACACCATACGCTTGTACGCTGCGTAACGAGACAACGCATTTTGGTTCATTAGCAAAATCGCTTCGTTAAGTTCCCTGTCCGCGCCTTTGAAATTCGTACCGTTATCCGAATAGATATCCGACGGGTAACCTCGTCTAGCGGACATTCTGCGAATTGCCATAATGGCGGAGTCGGCATCGAGTTTGTTGGCAAGCTCAATATGAATGGCTCGGATGGTAAGACACGTGAATACAACTCCCCATCTTTTCTCTCTCCTCCTTCCAACCTTTACAAGCATAGGTCCGAAATAATCGATGCCGCAATGACTAAACGGTCTTAATCTGTGTGCTACGCGAGCAGAAGGTAAGTCGGACATAATTGGGGTTTGCGGTGTAGCTCGGATCAACTTGCAGGTAGAGCATTTTGACGCAACCGATCGCAATGTAACGCGAAGTTTAGTTACCCAATACTGCCGCCTAATTTCATTGACCACTGTTTCGTGTCCCCCGTGAAACATCGATCCATGATAATGTTTAATCAATAACCGTACTTCCGGATGAGTACCTTTTAAAATTGCCGGTTCGTTTTCAAATTCCGAGGTGTTAACGCGACTTGCTCTGCCTTTTACGCGCAGGATCCCTTCTTTATCGATAAAGGGCAATAAATTAAGAATCGAACTGCTACGATCTATTTCGCGCCCGGCTTGCAGAGCCTCGATTTCGGCTGCAAAACTATCGTACTGCATGGCCTTGAGTCGTAATGTTTCGGCTTTGTTTAAATGCGTCGCAGCAATAGCATTTCCGCCCTTGCCTTTCCATGTCTCTACTGCAACTAATAGTCTGGCGGTCGCTTGAATTAAACGTCTCCATTTAGAAAATCGCGTATAATCAGGTAACGATGACGAAACGGTTTGTTTATTTACGATTCCCACGAAAGCTTTCTTTTTCTCACGCGCAGTGATGTCAGAGGTATCCGGTAAACATGTCACTATGACGGTTGGCCATTCTGAGTCGTTTAAACTTAAAAAGGTCGGTCCTTTCAGCCAATGTTCACGACCTCCGGCACCCGGAGCAACGTACTTCGTTGCGTCGTCAGCAGGATTTTGCGCGGAAGGTACCCATCGCCATTCGCTAGGCGTTGTCGATTCGCAAATCTCAGCTAATCTATGGGATACAAAAGTCTGAAAAGATCTCGGTTCAGAATTTATCCATGATAAGACCGTGCGTGAATCCGACCAAAAAACGCGTCGCGAGATTTTACAGTCGTGTTCTTTCACGATCGTTTGAGCGAGTCGACTCCCAATTAATGCAGCCTGGAGTTCTAGTCTAGGTATAGAAAGAGGTTTTAACGGAGCAACTCTACTTTTCGCGGCAATAAATGCAGTTTCTATATGACCTTCTTTAGTGACAAATCGCCAATACGCCACGGCGGCATAAGCTTGTGAACCCGCATCACAAAACACGTGTAACTCTATTTCGGTATCGCTATCACGTATTCGGGAATAACACCGAGGGATCGAAACTGTCTTTACGAGTTCGAGATCATCAAACCATTTACCCCACAACTCATATTCTTCGTCCCGCAATTCTTCGTCCCACACGATCTCACTCAGCCATATTCGCTGCATTAAAATCTTTGAGCGTACTGTTAAAGGAGCAAGAAAACCGAACGGGTCGAAAACGGACATCACAATTCGTAAAATTTGCCTTTTTGTAGGTCTTTTAGAGCCGGTTCGTATTTCAGGGGGCACTAAGTTATTACTTATGTTAAAATAAAAAGAATCCGACTTCGTATCCCATCGCAGTCCTAGAACTTTTTCACGAGTATTTTGTCCGAAAGCTGTCAACTCTACATTTGATATTGTCTTATCCAATTCCCGAATCGACTCGGTGACTCGCGGGTCGTTACTTGCCCAATCATGCATGGCGAAGCCCCCCGATTCGTTAATATTCCGGATGTTTTTAACAATATCGATCGCTTCTTCGATCGAGTCGCTACTATCTAACAAATCATCCATGTAGGTTTGGCGCTTTATTTTATCGGCGGCTTTCGGGTGAACAGAGGCTAGTTTGTCAGCGTTAAGATTTTTCACGTATAACGCGCTACACGGAGACGACTTCGAGCCAAATAGTAGAGTCGTCATGCGATATTCTTCCGGAGCTATTGTTCTATCTTTACCTCGCCACAAGAACCTTTGAGCGTCTCTATCTTTTTCGCGAATTTTAACCCGGAGAAACATGTCTTTAATGTCTGACTTGTACGCGATCTTACCGATTCTGAACCGCATTAAGACGCCTAAAAGCGATTGTAATAGGTCTGGACCTGAAAGCAAACGATCATTTAGAGACATGTTTCCAGTCTTTGCTGCCGCGTCGAATACGAGGCGGACTTTGCCCGGTTTATTTGGGTTGGTAACGCCAAAATGTGGTAAGTACCAAACACGTCCACTACCAGCCGTCTCAACTTTCTCCGCATAACCATTTTCAAATAGACGCTTCATTTCTTTATAATATAGATTTGAGAATTCGGAGTCGCGATCTAAACGGGCTTCGATATTTTTTAAGCGTTTGACAGCATTTGCCCTACTTTCGGGAAACACCGTAGAATCATCTCGCCAAAGTAAGCCAGTCTCCCATTGAGGACCTATTTTACTCGTGGTGGTTTCTAAAATTTCTTTAGCTCGTATTACGTCCGGCGATACCCTCTCGACTTCTTTAATGCCTAATTCATCAATATGAAAATAGTCCCGCACAAGCTGGTGTAAACCGTCGTCCAACTTAGATTCGGATAGATCATTACTTCGCGACGCGAAAAAGGCGACACGTTGACGGGACGCAAATTTTCGTGGCGCGCTACCGTGTACTACCCACCCCAGGGGTGTTTTAGAAACGTAAGGAAAGTCACGGCCAATATTTCGAGATTCGATAACTGCAATCGCGTGAATATTATCTTGACCGATCAATAACGTTGGTTCCGCTTCAAAATATGGTTCTAATCTTAAACCTTGTAAATGCGAGTACGAGTCTATTACTTGTCTTTCAAGTGATTGCTTTACTAGGTTAAGATTCGGTATCGTTTGTACTCCAAATAACGAACAACTCCCCAAATTTCCGGTAATCGTTAAGGTAATTTTTTCACTCCCAACCGTAAGCGTATGATCAGGCATAATTCCAGACACCGATAAAATTTCGAATTTACCACTGGCTCCAATTTTTCGAGCCATTTCTGTACGTATCAGTGTAATCGTGGATCCCTCATCTAATAGCGCAAACGTACGAACTTCCGTCTGAGGTCCAGCGAGAGTTACAGGCAATACTTTTAATAGGACCATATTCGAATCCCGTTCTAGTCAGGAAGACATTACCTTCGCGCCTCGATTTCGCGTTATCATTTACATTCGTACTGTGTGACAAAGGATTTTCAATTCGCGATGTCGATTGTCTAAAATTTTGACCCATTTGTTTTCGATTTGAATCATCAAGCCCATTATTTTTAAAGGGTCCAAACTTGGTCATTTCCCGATTATCGTGAAGCATAACGTGGTGATATCCACTACATCCATTTTTGCCACATTTGCGTCTTAATCTACAATCTGAGGAACGGTGAGCGTCAATCAAACACGCGTAACATCGATTTTCGCCTTTTGCCCATTTCCACCGATCTGAGACTGATTGTTGACGAAATAGTTGACAGTTGTCTATTTTATGACCGCATTGTTTACAAAATGCACAATTCGTTTTTCCTTCAGCATGGTTCGGAATTTCCCTTCGTAACATTGACGGATGATTCGGAAAGGTTGCATACACCGGTCTCACAACATTTTTACGTCGGTCTGGATGAGGCAAATCGCGAGGTTTGTAAACAACATTTGTTCCGGCTTTACATGATAGCTCGGCTTGCTCATGTAAAAAATTAGATAGAACGACGAGCCTTGGTTCAGAGCTGTCCGCGTCCCGAAAATATCTATTAAATTCGTAAACCAATGCCGAAGGTAATTTTTGTACAATATCTTTCATAAGATCAGGGTTATGTAGATGACCGATATTGTTCATTGCTCGCATTGCCGCTATTCCGCCTTTAATTTTGGTCGAAAACGTAACAATATCTGTTCCCGGCGAGTTTAATTTTGGAAGTTTTTTCAAACTCGCGACGATACTTCCAATAACAATGTCAGGGTCTCCGTATCGCAACTTCAGCGAATCCATAACCTCTTTCGCGCTCGTTGAACCGATCATCAGATATTGAACCGCATCTCTCGCGTTTCCAATCAATGCGCCGTGTAAACGTGCTAAATTTTCACGATCCGAATAACCGCCCAATTCAGATGACAGATCGTAAGCCTGTTTAAAATACAACCACTGTTCGGGTTCTCCATTAAACGTCGGTAGAGCTTTCACCGTCAAACGATTAACAATGCGACTCGAATTATTTTCCGGACTGAACGTGCGAACATTGGAAGTTAAATTCGCGGTTAAATTTTCCGAAACTTGAGTCGATGCATTTCGTTCCCGCCGATTGATTGTCGGTATACCCACGATTGAGTTTTCCGAAACGCTACAATGTTGTTGTTCGAGGTTAGAGTAAAAACGCGGATCGTTCGAGTGATTCCGATGATTGAATTCGCGGTTATGTACTCGCCTGTCATATCGCTCGGTATCGAGTCTTTCATTCCGATTTTCACCGCGTCTACGTTCTCGCGGTCGCGATAGACGTTCATTAATTGATACCACCGAGATATTCGACGTTGTATTTTCATCATTGCTGTCATTTTCCAAACCCACTGACCTTTCAATGTCCTCGAGCCTTGCCAAATCCCGCTGATGACAGCCGTATCGACGATGTATCCTCTCCAAAATGCGACTTCTTTCAGCCAATAAGTCAATCGGAGTTCCAGGAGCCGCGTCATTGTCACCCGCTATAGGCGCGTCCACTTCTTCTTGAACAAAGGTTTCGCGTTCGGGAATAACCTCATTAACCTCTTCGTTGTCGCTGTGACGGTTGTGTCGAGTCAAAGGCTGAGTCGTATTCAAATGCGTAGACCTCAACGACGCTCTCGTCTTTTTGGATGGAATATCCTTTTCTTTTTCGGACTCCTTTGTTGGTCGCTTCTTAGGACGACCCGGTTTCCTGCCAGCCATAGTTCCAAAAGACTGAATATTTCCTGTCCCTAGACCTGGATTGAGTCTCGGGTTTCTTGGCACCAATATTTTCGCTGGATCCAATTAAAATATTTCCACACTTCCAATTAAATTTTATTTTTCCTTATTTTCCCCGAAGGCCATCGAATGTCAGCGGTCGAGAGTGTGTCCCAGAGTCGATTGTTTTTTCGACAACAAATTCAGCCCATCTGTCTCCCTTAACAACGGTGAAAATTCGAATTTGTTCGACTGTCACTCCCACGTGACCCATTTTTAATCGCACATATACCAAAGATTTCAAATGTGAAACTTAAGTTGTCCTTAAGTTCCTTCGTCCCATAGCAAAGTGGTTCGTGATTACCATTCGAACTCAAACCCCCGCCTTAATTCCAACCCTTTGGCATTCCCTAGCCTTCCATGGTAAAGAATGTACAGCGCCCAGAGTTCGAGTCCTTCACGAGAATTTCCCCCGCACTCGTTTTTGGGACCGAAACCCCGCCTATCCGTGCCGACATAGCACTCCCAGGCAAGTCGGTGGATCTTGGCGCCCAGGATTCGGCCCACATGCGGTCCACGGCTTTTCCAACTCGTTGCCAACATTCAATATCGCGTCTCACTTGCTCATTCACATTACAATGGCCTTCGTTGCGTCTGCAGACGACTTTTACATGTACCCATTAATAGTGCAATGGTGTAGGAAAACTGCAGAAAACCTACACCTAGGTACAGGAGATATACAAACATTTACAATTTCATACGTACGTCTAAGTCATCGAATCGTTGAAGGTATCTCTCGGTCACATTCGTTTCGAACCGCAACATAGACATTTCATGGATTTGACACATTTTACATAAGCCCAAAACGTGGTTATGTCCGTTATGTCACACAAGAGATTTGATACATACAGACAGTATTTTGTTTACATTCTTGTGGCTCTAACACAGCCAATCAGCGAGCAAGCAACGTTCCACCGGAATCGACCAATCACGAGGCGCGTAGCCTTAACATGGGTTTCCCTATGTTCACTTCTATCAGACTCACCCTGTATACATATACGTCCCAGCATATTTTTCTGATGGTTCCATCTAGTTATATTTACCTGTCGCCGCTCTCTTTTCCCCCCACCTTGCGGGCTGGGTCCTCAAGAACACGGAGAAAAGAACCTAGTATAAAATACCGTGAAGCGCCCCCGGCCGAAAGAACTGGGTGCGCCCTCACAGACTTTCGGCTTGCAACTATTCGATTGGTGCATGTGTCCGTCACACGACGAATCTATGCGTTCCTCACCGCCTGAATAGATAATGGCCAACACAGCTTTTTCACGTGTAGCTACATATACAGGGTGCGTGCGTACGATCCGAACATAGGGCATGCCATGTTAAAGGTAGAGCGTTCCTGATTGGCCAGTTTCAGCCCGTACGGTTCTCCCCATTGGCCGCGAGAGAGCATGGAATGGCTGAAACTGGAGATGCGAGTACTGCCTTCACTGTTCAGTACTTCAGTCAGCCGCATTCAGTAATTCAGCCTGAAGTAATCATTGAGTGCACGATAAACGATCGTAGATGTAATTTTCCTTCACTGTAAAAAATCGTAAACGTAAATAACATATTAATTGTGGTAATTTTACAACCCGTTGTAATTTTCCTTCGCTTAATGTTGCAAATTTACTACAAATTAACTACACACCGTTGTAACTTTCTTACCGGCTTAAGTGTGCATTTACAACATTAAGCGTGGAAAATTACATCTACGATTTTTTATCTTGCACTCAATGTTTACTTGAGGCTGAATTACTGAATGTGGCTGTCTGAAGTACTGAACAGTGAAAGCAGTACTCTAATGGGGCGCGACCAATGGGGAGAACCGTATGGGCTGGAACTGGCCAATCAGGAACGCTCTACCTTTAACATTACATGCTCTATGTTCGGATCGTAGGCACTCACCCTGTATGCCAAAAAGCAGTATACGGCAAGAGCGGGAAAACTTCGCGAACCATCTACGCTTAGTACAAATTTTGATTGACGATATATGTATATGTACTAATTTTGAAAAAAAAAACAAAATGAATTCGGAAATGCTGAAATACATGATCGAAAACAGTAGTTTACACCATGCCAGTGTACAGGAAATTTTAAAAATAATAGCTGGTAAGTATTTTTAGTACATTAACACAGCTGTAAAAAGACGTCAAAATTTCGGTGGATCGTCGAAATAATGGGATTTTTATATAATTTTTAAATTTCAAATTTTGACATATTTTGTTTTAATTACAATTATTACTTAAAGATACGTACCTTGCGAGTCTTTCGCTACAAAACAGGTATTTAATTAACCTCAATCAACCAATAGCGTTTAATGCACAGAATTAATTCGTATAAAAAAAAGAATACTACAGATTACTAAATAATACGTTGAATTCACAGGATAAAATCGTCCAGCAAACTTTAATCACAACTGAAACATACTGGTATATATGTATGATCTTTCCTGATAAGAAATTTTATTTAAATTTTGCACTATGTGTAGTATCAGTAGTACTCTCATCCTTAAGATTTTCAATAGAAACTTCATCGGGAGAAGGTGTTGATAATCCAGAACTATTTTCAATAATAACTGGATTATCAAGAGCCTGCTCTGAAATGTTGATTGGTATTTCATCATTTAATTCAGCTATTGATTGGTTATCTTGCTCTAATCGGAATACAAGAAACCAAAAATGTTATATACTACTTATATATATATATAAATTGTTAATAATAATAAAAAGTTAAATCGCATTATCCATCAGATAATGCAAAAATTAAATAAAATTTCTTATCAGGGAAGACCATACATATAATATATGTATATTATACCAGTATGTTTCAGCTGTGATTAAAGTTTGCTGGACGATTTTATCCTGTGGATTCAACGTATTATTTATTAATCTGTAGTATTCTTTTTATTTTTATACGAATTAATTCTGTGCATTAAACGCTATTGGTTGATTGAGGTTAATTAAATACCTGTTTTGTCGCGAAAGACTCGCATGGTACGTATCTTTAAGTAATAATTGTAATTAAAATAAAATATGTCAAAATTTGATATTTAAAAATTATATAAAAATCCCATTATTTCGACGATCCACCGAAATTTTGACGCCTTTTTACAGCTGTGTTAATGTACTAAAAATACTTGCCATCTATTATTTTTAAAATTTCCTGTACACTGGCATGGTGTAAACTACTGTTTTCGATCATGTATTTCAGCATTTCCGAATTCATTTTGTTTTTTTTTTCAAAATTAGTACATATACATATATCGTCAATCAAAATTCGTATCGTCAGTGTCACTAAGCGTAGATGGTTCGCGAAGGTTTCCCGCTCTTGCCGTATACTGATTTTTGGCATATAGCTACGCGTGAAAAAGCTGTGGTGGCCATGAACTATTCAGGCGGCGAGGAACGCATAGATTCGTCATGTGACGGACATGCACCAATCGAATAGTTGCAAGTCGAAAGTCGGTGAGGGCGCACCCAGTTATTTCGGCCGGGGGCGCTTCACGGTATTTTATACTAGGTTTTTTCTCCGTGAAGGGCCTGCTGTGAAGTCACGAACATAACTCGACTGAGGGGAGTGGGAGAAGCGGCGCTCGTCTTCTTTTGGTAAATATAACGAGACCGAAGGGGTATGTGAGGAACCGAGTGGGTTAATATACTGGGACTCTACTATAAAGAGGAAATACCCTTTGAAAGTATACAATAAACATAAATCGAATTCAGTTACATAAGAAGTTCAATGATTACTGTAAATACTTATAAACCCCATTGTAACATGCAGATATACTAAAAAGGAATAAAATCGACGGCAAATTAGTTGGAATCAGTATATTTCTTATTATTATGTGCCAACAGGCGTCACGAGTTTTATCAATTGAAAAAATAGGTAAGTTAAAATAACTACCTTTTTATGTACATATTTACATCAATAAATAATAAAATGTCTGAGAAATGTTAATCCAGTATAAGTAATCAAGATTGCTTCGCATAACTGGTATTTTTCTTTCAGTATGTCCGGTGTCGTACGATTTCGCTAATGCCATCGATTATCCTGAAAATGAAATTTTTGATGCAGTCCTCGTTGAATACAGCAAAAATAAATTGAGTTTTTTCACAGACAACGGTACTGGGGTTCTTAGTGTATTAATGCATGAAATAAATATTAGAGTTATAGGTAAGTACATTTTGTTCATTACAGCACAAAGAAATACCGAACCTGCATTGCATTAACTTACAATTCACTTGTTTTTGTTAGTATAAATTATATTGGTTTACGTACTTCTATTATATTTTTAATGTGTAGGGGAGAGTGGTGTAAGTTGGCACAGTCCAATTTTTAAGCGTTACAGTGTTGTCAGACTTACCGTTTCTATACTATATACTAACTTTAATACATGGCAACTTTTGATGGCATGTAGTCGTTGTTACTTGTTTCCTTCGAAGCAATACGACATGCAAACAATATTCGATAATTCGAAAGTGTCAATTTGTGTCGTCGAATGCATGTAAAAGAATATTTTGCATTCAATTTTTAATTAAGCAAAGTTTGTGTTTTACTCTATTGTTAAAACCGTTGTTATTGGTATTTGTTGTGTTACGAAAAAATATCGGGTAAATAATTTATTACATGAAATATAAAAAATATACATGTGGTGTAAGTTGGCACATGGAAGATGGTGTAAGTTGGCATGTATTATTTATGTATTAGTTACTACATGTTTACAGGCGATAACACCCTTTTTACATGAAATATTAACATTCACGTGGCGCAATTAAAATAACAAAATTTATATAAATTTATATAAGATTAGAATAACACAACAATATAATAAGACTAGCAATAATACCGTAGCACCAAATCACGCGGTTTACATTTTTTCTAAGGCTTATTAATAATTTTCTCCTTAATTTTTCAACATGCGCCAATTTACACCGCCTTCTGAAAAAAGTGCCTTTTTTAACTTTTTGGTAAACCAACTGTAACTTTTTTTTCTGAGACATGATAGAAAAAAATTTCTAGATTAAAAAGTTGCCGGAATTTTCCGCCCGAACTGAAGTCGCGAAGGTCCCGAGTTCGAATCCCGTCCGTGCAATTTTCTCTATATGCTTATGTCCAGTGTGGAATAACCGAGGAATCTTGCTGGGCGAAGGTACGAATTTGGGACCGCTACCGACCCCCGTCGGCAGTTATCGGTACCGTCAGCGTCTTATCCGCGGTCGGTACGTCGTGGGACTTATCTCGGATAAAGATGGGATAAGCCCCGCGTCGAACTCGCTATGGCAACAGACCGCCGAATCTGCTGGTGGTATACCGATATTGAGGAAGGAGGGACTTGCTCTGGGTGGGTGTTGTGTATCTGCCTCTAGTTCTGTCTTTGTCCTGTACCTCTCCATCCGAAAGCCGACCCGCAAATAGACTAATAATTGTCATTAATGCGGGGGAAAATTGCCTTTCCTTTGTCCATAAACCTTACTGATTCCAAAATAAACTCGCTAGTCAGTGTTGCGCGTCGCAGTCAGCCGCAGTGATGCGTAAACATCTTTAATTTGTGTGATAGAATTAATGGTCATACTACTCTCCCTAAATCGAAAAATATTGTTTACAGGCGTAGCATTTACGCCCCCATGGGGACTGCAGTGGTGATAAGGTGACCCTCGGGCGCCTAATCACCATTGGGGCGTAAAACGACCATTTCACGCCCTTAGTGCAAAAAGTACTATTTTGGGTGATACGTTTTTGTATTAAAACCGAATGGTCCAGTCAAATCGTACATTGACCTTCCAAAAAATCACCCTGTCCATTTTTTTTCATTTTCCTGTAGAAAGTCGATAACTGAATCTAAGTTTAAGTTTGCGGGATAGATGGAGCCACCATCGCGTCGCCATGTTGAAAAACGTCTGTTTATCATTTTTTTAAAATATCTCACTTTAGATGATTCGTACGCTAAAAATATGTTATACAAATTTTGTTCAGAATTAAATTCTTTACAATTTTTGTTTGAAACCTTTTTTCGTAAAATTAATATTTAAAAAAATTAGGAGCGAAAAAGTAAAAAATGCGTGTTTCTGAAATTGTTTTTGCGAATTATCTCGCTCCGGCGTCCTTTTCTGGTAAAAACAGTTAGTTTCAAAAATTGTAAAGAATTTAATTCTGAACAAAATTTATATAACATATTTTTAGCGTATGAATCATCTAAAGCGAGATATTTTAAAGAAATGATAAACAGACGTTTTCAACATGGCGGCGCGACGGTGGCTCCATCTATCCCGCAAACTTAAACTTAGATTCAGTTATCAACCTTCTATAGGAAAATGAAAAAAAAATGGACAGGGTTATTTTTTGGAAGGTTAGTGCCTTTTTTCCGACGAGTTGACTGAACTAGAAACTGAAACCACGCGGATAGCACTGATCGATTTTTGGCGGTGCTCTACTTGATGCTAATGAATTAAAATGCATATCAGCGTATTGTAAACCTTGTGTCTCTAGAGTTTGTTACAAAAGAAATCAAGAAATGATTGAGCGATAGGAAAATAGATCAAGGAGTGAGGGGGTGCTTGGAAAGATATCGAACGAAAGATATCGAACGAAAAAAGAAATCTTTTTAAGAATAATTGTATTTTACGTTACATATTAACTAAGGCTACTGCAATGTTAAAATAACGACTCTTTACAGTCTTCTCCGTCCCTCACTCCCTCGTTAAGGAAGTGAGAAAGCTTAACATCCCGCAAAAATGAATGACAAAGAACTTCTTGCTAACATTTTTGGATCGTTTATTTTATTGCTGATATCGATAGATATGCTTAACAAGAGTAATTAAAGAAAAATTAAGAAGTTACTGTTTTTAAGCATATTTAATGATGACATCAATAAACAGAGGTATATGTGGACCCAGGATGGGCCATCTTCCGAAATTCGTTAATTTTTTCTTGCCATATTGGATTACTGCCATTTAGCTTATATTTATTAATATTATTAATAAAATAAACGTTATACGAAATGTTTTCAGCAATAAATTGTTTGCGATTTACTTTGTCGTGATTATTAAATCCTCTCCCGTTATTTGTAATGAGAGGCGGAGCGGGGGGGGGGGGGGCAGACTGTAAAAGGTTGATTTTTTAGCCTGTGGTACCATATACTGCAAAATACAAATTATTCGCAGAAAAAAAAAATTTATTTTTTCACTTTATCGAGCGCTCGAACATTCAACGTCATTTCTCTTAAAAACTTGCATCAAAAGCAGTATTTATATTTATATTACAGACACGAATATTTATGTCATAGCCTAAACAATACCGCCCACGCGATTGAAACTATCTTCGCGACTTTACACTGCGACTTACAAGATTTTTGCAATACTAACTTATAAATGCAATTAATTTTAAACTTGGACATTTTTTCCTGAAATTTTCACGTTTCTTACGTTAAAATGTTAACTAATATATGTTTGCCATGTATGTGGGATATATGTAATGACATATATCCCACATATAAATTATTATCATTTATTTATATGTTGCGATTTAAAATATAATTGAAAGTAATATTTAACAAAGGACCATTAATATGGACAAAACTATTAAATGATTTAATGTCTGTGTAAACGCATTTTATGTATACGGAGAAAAAATTCCCAGAATTTTTGTACGAAAATGTCCTGAAAAATGACCGTGCTGTCCCATAAACGCAGTGCATGTTGCTGGCAAAGTAAAATTTACATTGCTTTGCTGAATTTTTCAAAAGTAACGTGTAAAATTTCGGATCAAGAGCACAGTAAAAATTCCTGTGCTACAATACATCAAAAATTCCTGTGCCACAATACAGTAGAAATTTCTGGGTCACAGCATAGTAAACATTTTTGGCTCACAGTTCATTCCAAAATGGAAACAAATCGAATGGAAACAGAAAATACGTGAAAATTTTGCACACGATCTCGTTTATTGGGTAATAGTATATTATGCAACTAGTGCTTAAAGTGTACTTTTTTTTACGAGAGCGACACGCGCAAACAAGACTCCGGCGAAGCCGGCGACGAGTGGGGGACTGTCGCTCGAGTGAAAAAAAGTTACGCACGAGATGCATACGATATTTTATGCTCGGTGCGTGCGTTACAGTGCGTGCGTAAGGTCATTTTTTCACTAGTGCGTAAAGTGTCTCACGAGGAGCTGCAGGCGCCGAGTGATACACTTTACGCACGAGTGAAAAAAAAATGACTTTACGCACTAACTTTACGCACGCCCGGGCATAAAAGCCTTATCGACATTTTTAAAAACTCAATGTCTTGTAAATTTTACTGTGCTACACTAAACATTTCGACTAGCTCGTACATAAAAATATCTAGCCGTTATTGCAAATATTCCTGCCGGAAAAGCAATATTACTTGTCTGTTGCTATAAATATTTCCGAAAAATCAAGTTGCACCCGTTTTCAGGTGACTAGCGCGGTAATTTTTCAGGAAATTTTTTCTCCGTGTAGAACACGACTATAACAGAAGTCCTTCACAGTTAACGCAAAAGACATTCAGAGATAATTTTCCAACCACATGTTTTTATGAGAGCATATAATTTCTAGAAATATAAAGTCCGATGATAGCTTATTTTAATTAAATTTTTCAATATTTATTTTAAATATAATTTTGCTTCATTCATACATGAATTTATATTTCGAATTTTGTATATTTATTTCTTGCATTTGTATATAAATTATCGATAAGTTTTTGCAGCCTTTAGTCAATAAACAGTTGAACATTTCCTGATTTTTATTTAACATCCGCGAACATTGCTTTGTGCTGTACATTAGCAAAATTTTAACGAAATGTGCACGATTGCCATTTTTAGAAAAACTTAAGAATATTTTCGGAATCTTTAATTTCTTCCTAACGTTCATTCAATTTAATGAAAAGGATGAACGCTGATCAACATTTTGTGTGTGCCTTATATAACGTTGCATTAAATGTAGTAAATATGTTACTCTATAAAAGTTCATAAGTTCAAATATTTTACACTTTATGAAATGCCAGTCATGGAATTTCTGGTGTTGCTTCAAGGCCTAGACTTTCATTCTGAATATCAAAATACCGTCGTGCATTTCAAGTTTGTTCATAGCTGCGATCATAAGTTTCAAGATTTTGTCCTACTCCGAAAAGTAAACTTAGATATGATTCCTATAACAACGTGATTACGTCACTTCTGCATAGGCAAGTAAAAAATAACGTTACCTTTTGCTTGCAGGAGATCATAATAAAAATGTAAGAGATTTCTCTCAAAATTTACGAAATTTGACAGCAGTTGGAGTAGCAAAATTACAGGTAAATAGTTGGTTATGAACAACTTTATACATATAATATTGGCAACATTTTTCTTAATAAAATGGTCCGTTATACAGTTGAAAGACTACAACGTAGCGTGGCTCTTAATTTTTATAAATTTTGTTTATTCTCCATTTTGTTTCATTTTTCATTTGTCAGCTCATCTCTCTGGTTGTTTTAAGAATTCGAACATTTAAAATTGATTATAATATAATAATCTTAACGATTAGAGCCAATAAAAATTGCTGAAATTCTAAAACGGCACACGGAAAAAAATAATCCAGTGAAAATTCCCGAACTTGTTCGGATGTTAAGGATTTGAGAAAAATTCGACGAAAATCTCACGATTATCGGTAAATATGTTCGAAATGTTTCTGAGTAATTCCCGAACTGTAAATATATTTCGCAGTTTGGTTCGGAAATACGCTGAAAGTAAATATTACAGATGATTTCACATAAAATTAAGAAACAGTTCAATATTTATGTCATTAGTATTTAAGAAAATGTACATCTAACATGAAATAGTTTTTATTATATTACGATTGTGAGAAGTTGTGCATCCAATTTATGATAATTCCCGAACTTTTGTGTACTTCTCTACCTATATGTATACATATATATTATATGCCCAAATACCGATACGCCAGACCATGTACATATGTATATACACGACAAACGAACCAACCCCGCGCCGTTCTGCGCAGGCGATGTATTCGCACATGGCGGCCATTGAATGAAAACAAAACAATATATATATATATATTCGATTATTATGCTTCGATATGTTTCTTCTAACACAGGTATAGAATGGAGAATATGCCGGTAGGAAAGTTATTTTTTGAAAAATATTTTGACCTTCTCAGTGGATTGTTAACTAATGGGTTTAATATTCTTTGGGACATCATATATATTCATTACAGTTTCTAATACAGAGCCTGAATTTTGAAAAATCAATTAAATCATTTTTAATTTAAGTATCTTTGTGAAAATTTCTACCTAATTGACTGAGCCGTACGGAATCCATTGTATGAAACATATAAAGAACGTTATTTGTGAATAACTACATTCAAATATTCGCGGGCATTCACTTACACAGATATTCACAGATGGCGCGTTTCTCGCCAGCGCGCGAAACTGATAGATTATGTATAAATACAACTTCTGACTCAGTCTACTAACGAGTAAATATGTAAGCGTTCCGTTAATACCGTTTGCGTGCGTGCGTATATTAACTGTTATCTAGTTTAATATTATTGTGTAGGTCTGCGTTGTGATTCGTTTAGCAATGTATTTCTATATGTATGGGCCTTGTGAATAAAATGTTAGAAAAGTTTGTTCTTGAATTAGTAACTGGTGATTAAAAGACCTACATACGAAAACCAAATTTTTTCCCTTAAACTAGTCGGATTATTTAATTATATTAGCTTCGAATTTTTCTTGAACTGATTCGGAAATATTCCCGAACTGTTTAGAAATGATCTTAGTTATCTTCACAGTTCGGGAACTCCTCATGAATTAATTTGAACTCTTCATGAAAAAGGGTCTAGAATATTTCTAACGAGACAGTTCCTAATCTTCTTTCGAGCATACTGAAATCCTCAACATCCGAACGAGTTCGGGAATTTTCACTGGATTATTATTTTCCGTGCAGGAATTCAAATCATCCGAGCTTCCCGTTTTTGCATAGTTAATTGGGGGAGGGGCGGTGCTACAATGGACGGTGGCGACCTAACGCTTAATGGTTCGGCACGAAGGGAGACATGTTCTGCGAAATGGGAGTGTAAGAAGTTGCATGGACCTGATTGAGACTCTTTCACGAAATTTCCATACTCATCCGTCATTCGCGTATTTTGTAAAATAATTATAAGCATATTTTAAATAATACAATGCTGTTTGAATCAACAAACAAACTTTTCCAGAGAAACCCTAGCACTGGTGGTGCATTGTCTGATTGCCAAATATTCTTCATACAAAATCGGTAATGAATACATTTTAACACAGTTTTACAGATTTCCTTATTGATATGCATTTTTTAGGCAAAATGATCCTTGCCTAATTACGACGCTGGCTGAATCATGCATGAGCAACAAGCTCTGTTCCGGAGTGGGAATGCTCAATGATAAAGATTCAAAATTGCCCAGCGACACTGGTGCTGTTTCCCTCTTTACTCGTAAAATTAGAGACGACTCAGGCACAGTGACACAATCGAGAAAGGAAAAAATACAGGTAACTAAAAAATTCCTATTACTGAATGTAAAAAATATGCGTTTCATTGAAAAATATTGGTTGCGTTGTAAGCGAGTGATAAATGTTCTTCTAACTAGAATAATCAGATTCGAGCTGTCTACTTTCATTAAGAAACAAATCATTCTCACAAATCATCAAAGTATATTTTTTGTCTTTGAACCGCATAAATGAAAACAGAATACCTTGAAATCGAACCAATCATTTAAAGTTGCAAAATCTTAAAAATATAATCAATGTGAAACATCCCGAGCGGAAATTTGTTCAGGCATCCTAAATATATATCACGGCTAGTTCATATCTCAGTAACGCATTAATGATTTGCCTAAATCTACTCTAACCAAAGGGTGGCCAGATTACAATAACGTATAACTGACCAAGAGATCCGTTAATTTTGGAGTTGAAACTTGACCAGGCATTGACAAGAATTCTTTTATTCATAATTTCCACAAAATACGTTATACAATGTGTCAGGGACAAAAATATAGCCCAGTCCTAATAAGGAAACATATGACATTATTTTAAGGCATCCGAATCTAAGCCTGATTCCAGAATGAACCATTTTCCGCTCGGGATCTTGGAATTAATATGGTCTCAGATGTAAACAAATTTGCTTTGTCATTCCATACAGGCAATGATCAACATTATTGCGGACATTTCTATCAAAATATTGACTGTCCAATTAGAAAAAATAAATAACGCAAAATTCAGTATATCAGATATAGTTTCAAAGTTCTTCAATGCGTGGGATGGAACCGCTGGGTAAATATATTTTGTACTAAATTTTGAAATTAATTTGTACTTCAGCTAACACCCCTCTGGAAGCTTGCATAAATAGACTCGAAAATGTAAAGAAAATCTACCAGCATATCATCATAAAGACTCACCCCATTTAATTATAGGATTGTCTGCAATGTCCGATGAACCTCTCAGGGACAATATTAAAGAAATCAGAGAAATGTTGAATCAAGTACAAATAACCTTTCCTTGCCCCGAGGACCAAACCGAAATCGTCAAAATCAAAGGTCCTAAAAAAGACGTTGATAAATGTCTCTCAGAACTTTTTTATGTATTATAATGATATACTAGTAGATTTTGTCTACATGTTTGAGTCCATGTATGCAAGCTTCCAGAGGGTTGTGAGCATTTTGTCTTTTATTCAATTCTGTGTGCAAAGTGTGACTTTGCGCACTAAAATTCGATGCGCAAAGTAAATTTTACCGCACTAGTGCCTAAGCAGTGCGCAAAGTAAACAAAGCATTGCGTGCGGTAGTATTACTTTGCGCACAGCTTTCGCATACTTGCGGCAAAATTTTCTTTGCGCATTGAAATTTTCGTGCGCAAATTAACACGTTGCACACTGTAGAATTGCATAAAATATCGTAAGCAACGCATGCCCAGCTTCATCTCACTCGCGCAACAGCGTCTCATTCGTGCTTGCTCTCGCTGCTCGTGCGGTAAAATGCACTTTGCGAACTTATTGCATAATATACTATTATGAGCATTATTATTGTAATATTGAATGTACATGTAGTATTTAATATTTTAGCATTTTACCATTTTGTTACACAACAAGCCGACATTGCAGATGGCATACAGTCAATTTTTGTTTACAGAGGTTTTTCTAAGCTTCAGCGCTTCGGCGATTTCGAACTGACATACGAAAACCACAAACTAATACTTAGCGGTGGTATCAAAATCCCGGAAATTGTTTTGACATATGAGAAGTATCAGGTACGCAAACAACCGTTCAATTGCCAACGGTCGAATTTTAATGCATGCTACAGGACAAATTGATAATGTTATTAATGATTTGCAGCTCGGCTTTATTATATCATCTAGTAGTAGAATAACATACAATATCGAAGGGTTTGCAGTAACCGCAACAATAATGCTCGATTATAACAGTTTACCTTGCCTTCTCAGTCTAAACAATTTAGAAATACGTGAATTTGGAGATATCAATGGGAATGCCTTTTACAGTATAGTCAATAAAGGTTTTAATTGGTTAATCAATTACCTAAAAGATTTATGGAAAGAGTTTGTATCCAAAGAAATTGCAAAGACCCTGGAAGTGGCAGTAATGGAACATCTCATACAATTTAACTGCGAACAGTACAGGCCATAACCCCAAAAATAAGCATTCCATGCTAAGTGTTCACCATGTGGTAAAAGAAAGTCAATCAATATTTTTTAAAATAGAAATATGTTTATAATTGTTTTGTTTTACATGTAATTAATTGGAATTTCCTCAATTTAAATTACAGCATTTGATCGGCTGACAATTGCCGGACGAATTTCGCCAAATTAACAAACTTACTTACCTGGTGGTTTTTGAGGTCTCTAATAAAGAATCTGTACTGCAAATTCTTCAAGTTTCTTAAAAAACATTAAATAATGGTAAAAATGTTACCTAGTGATTAGTTAAGGCGTTCATTACAAAGAGTATATCAAAATTCTCAAGATTTACTCAATGGCTGTACAGAATTAACATGACCCAGTGATACGCATCGATTTTCCGGATTATAAAGTACTAGTTGGTTTAGTGTTCACATATGGACTTCGGAAATATTTTAGACCCGTTTTTTTGTTCTGTAATTTCATTTTGCTTAATGTTTCTATCTCAGATATATGAGAAGAAATTTGTCAACAGCATAAATAACTTTTTCCTCGTCATCTAACAATGTAATGTCATCTGACAACCTAAAAGTTTCAAGAAATCTTTAAATATAAATTGTAAAATTTCTCTTAATAAAAATGTAATTGTTACTAAATCAAATTTATCATCTGATGATCAACGACATCTACGCTTCAATTGCGAAAAGATGTAATAATGTCTATATTTGTGAACACAGTTCATTTTTTTTCATGCATTTATGAAACAATAAATCATACTAACAATTTTTGGCGCTCTGAATCGTAATAAATTTAAAAATTTAGGACATTATCCGAGAATTTTTCTACAAAATAGGCAGTTTATTAAGTTTCGGTGCATAAGATTTGAATCTTACCATTGAAGATAGTAAACCGAAAATTATTATTATTAAACGACAATAAAAAAACTTTTAAAGAAAACCTTAAAACATTGGAAAAATTGGGACTGGGAAACTATAAGAATACTCTGGATCGGTAGGTAAAAATTAGTCGCACACTGATAATTGAGACTCAAAATTTACGCCATTTCAGTTATTCTTTCTGGTCCTGGGGAGATTAAGATTCATGTAAAAAAAGGCGTCGTGCCTCCTTTAACCTCTACATCTCGCTTGTAATCAGATTCTTCCGTGTTGGTGAATTGAAAGGTGTCGACTAACTCATACCTATTAATGCTTCGCCCACGACTTGTCGATATTTGTCTATTCTTCTACGAATCTAGGAGCCAAATGGCAAATATTACACACTAAAACTGTTGGAGTGAAATTTCAACTCATAGGAGTAGAAAATGGGGTAGGTTAGGTTCGACTACATTTCAAGTTCTTTGGAGTACAAAGTATGCACTCTAACGCCGGATTGACATAACCTACTCTGTAACAGAGCTATTTTCTTACTCCAACATAGGGTCAATATAGAGTAAAGAAATCTGAAACGAACGGAAAACGGACCGTGACATTTTAAGGTTAAGTTTAATAACCCAAATAGCAAACGGCAGGTATGTCCGCTTTATTTCGAAATATTGCTGAAGCCGGTATGTTGTCAGCAGTTTGATATGAAGTTTTGTCGAAAAAAAAGGATATACCTGACATTTTGGTGTATGAGAAAATAAAATAATACTGCAGTTTTATCCCGGAAACTCGATCCATTGACATCAATACAATTCTTTTTCTTTTAAGAAAATATGAATGTCTATCAAGATGAAAATACAGATTGAGAGTTACTTAAGATTTGTTAACTGATTGTTGAAACAGAAACTTAAGCAAGATACAGTCGAAGTGTATGTACAAATGAATTTAATTGTACCAATCAATGAAAATCATTTTTTCAATCTGTTTGGATATTAAAGATATTTTCTACCTCCATATATGTATTTCCTTATTTCTTAATATAAAAAATATAAAATAAAAGAATTTGTTATATGCCGTAAGAAATATATTTAGGAAATTTACAGTCGAAGTGTACATAAACATGAATTCTGTTGTTTCGATCGATGATAATCTTAATTGGTTCGGTATGTATACTTATTAAATATATTTCTCATCTTCTTTCTTAAAATAAGGAATATAAAATAAAAGAAATAAATATATAATCGAAAGAAGTATGTTTAGAAAAATTTAAGTCGAACTGTGCATATAAATTAATTTTTTGCAACGAATGAATATTCTAATTATTTAGGCTTCCGTATTTAATATATTTCTTACCTCCATCTGCTGTCTTTCTACGCCATGGTATTAATAATGCATATTCTGCTATAATATAGGTATATTTCATATGCTGATTTTGTGGGTGTACCCTTAAGGGAGTTTGGAAGAGAATATAAAACTTGTATAAATCTTACTTTCATTTCTTTTACTTATTTTACATTTGTAGTTTGTATCGAAGAAATAATAAAATAATGAACCAATAATTCCTACTTTTATTTTAATTATTATTAATGTTTAATAGTGTACAGTGAAGTGCAGTGCAACAAGCTTTGGGAACATTTAATTCCATTACACATCCACTTATGAAGTCATAAAAGTTGTCCAAGTCTGGTGCAAAGCGAATGTGAAAACAGTAGTGCATTTTAATTAAAATGTCGAAAGAATGTAGGAAATCCCTTCCTACGGGGAGCACATGTCCATCAGTTTTGATAAAATAATCTCCTTCCTTTTCTCGTCCAATCATAGAACATATTAAATGGGGTTGTACATGCGTGTTTCCTGCAGCCGCGCTTATGTTTAGCATATCTTCTCCTCCCTATATAAAAATGTGCAATTCATGTAAACATTCTTTTAAATGTATAATTTTTGTTAAGGAACGGCATGTTGTTCATATTGAAAGCACTCATATGAATGAACTGTAGTAATTGCTCATGAGGAATATTTTTCGATATACTGGATGACTTCTGTTTCATCGTCGAATCCGCTGTAACGTTTGTAGCTTTTTTTTCCCCTTCCAAGTTGTTGATGGCAATATTACAGGTAATAGTACTAATGCTTTTAAATTATCTGAAAAATATTTTAGGAAAAGATAGTGCGCACTTTACAGTATGAAGGGGGATCTAAAGTAGAACTGTTACCAACCTAACATAAAAATTAGAAAATTATTAATAAAAAAAGATTTAAGTTTTTTTTTCTTCAAAATTTTGGCTGTCGTACTGTAATTCTCCACAGCCACAGAAAAATTTCAACGAAATAAGTTCAGAATTGGGCAATAGTTTGCAAGAATGAAAACGAAATTCCATTCTTTACCATTCGCATTTGTATTCTTGCGAATTCTCGACAGAGTCTGAGTAATTTTACGTACATTCATAAAAACATCCAATTGATTTGGACTTGAAAATATATCTAGTTTCTGTTTAATTTGAATATTTTAGAATAGGAATTGACGTTATCGACCCAGCAGCTTTAGCTCCTTCTTAAGTATTTTTTTACACAAATAATACGTACCATCAGTTAGATCTGCCACTCGTTCCAAAAGATGCTTGCAGTGTAGATCACAATATGTCAATATTTTCGGAACGTATATGGTAGAAAATCTTGACATAAATGTATCGTTGGTTGGAAACATGGACAAATATTCTCTATGTATCTGAAATAATTAAGCACTGGTGTTAATATTATTGCTCTAAAAATATTTGAATATAAGCCCAATAAGCAAAAAGAAATTTTAAAATATTTAAAAAGAATACTTCTTGAATGCTTTTATTACAGAAGAATTCTTTTTTAAAACAAATTTGGTTAAAGGTTGTTGAAATTTTCAAAATTACAAAATTTTCCAAATTTAAGCTATTTTATACATTTTTAAAATTTTCGACATTTCAAATTTTCAAAATTTTCATGAATCAAAATATATCTATATTTGGACATATGATTGCATTTCAGATTACTGGGAACTTATGTACTAATACTTTTATACGCTCTAATTTACAATTGACAAACATAAATTTGTTATAGAATAATTCTTTTTTTTTACTTCTTACATACGATACCTAAATATAATTTCATGTGGACATTCAAGAAGTCAGAAATTAACCTTATTTCAAAATTTGTGCTTATTGGGACATTTCTATTAATATTTAAATTATTTCTTACCATTTCCCCATTGTAATCCTTAAGCCTAGGGTACTGGATGAAAATGTCTGCAATCGTTAAACTTGGTGAATTTTTAATGTGTATTTCTCTATTCGGCCTTGTTTCGTCTAATAATTGTATTATTTCATTTTTATTCGTAGGGTTCGGCATTATGTATTTTAGTCGTATGCACTGCAAGAAAATTGTTACATTACTTTTTTTTTACACAAAATTATTATTTTTTGTAAACATACAAAAATATACATGCATAGATATTCTTGAAACGTTTAACGTATACATAGTACCTTTTCTGTAAATATATCATCAGTAAGACTTTGATTATTGTTTTCTGTTAGTTCTGCGAGGTTTTCATAGGATGGCTGTTTATTTGAAGTTCTCCTCTTTTTCGATGGACTGATATTTTTTCGCATATTTTTTAATCGGTACTGGATGAATCCATTATTCGTCTTAGGGTCGTAAAAATGTTCCTGAAAAATTTAATATATGATTATATTAATAATGAGATATATTACGAAAAAATAATAAAAGTAACTTACATATCCTTTACAGGTAGTCAGTGGTGATTTTAATTTTGGAAATGCATTTACAATTTCCTTGGCAACATTGGTTTTCATTTCAGAACTCGGATACCTTAAATATACTAGTACTTTTCGCATCAAGGACGTAAAATGGAGTAAAATTCTATGCTCATGGTACAAACAATATTTTTTGATTCAGATGCCATATAAAAAATGATAATTTAACAAAATTTGCATTCCAATACATAGGACTTAAAATGGACATTTCACTACCGCAAAAGGTCTGAATCGAAAACATGCTTATACGATATATGCATTCGGTATGACACACAACAGTTCTTAATTCAAATTTTGTATTCAATAACTCACATATCTTTGTTAATTTCAACAATTTTGTTGCAAATGATTCGAACCAAATCTTGGCGGTCAGTAGGGCTAACAACACCGGAATCAAGAACAGCTAACAGAGACCTTTTTTTACTTCTTTTGTCATACTCTCGAATCAATTCTCTGACGTTTATTTCTGGAGTAACATACTAAAAAACAGTTTTTTTTAAATTTTGTATATATATTATTTATTGATTTATCGCAAGAAAAGAAAGAAACACGAATGAGCGTTGGTTTCAGACAAACCAGTGTACTTTTTACACGAGTATAAAGGAATATAATTATAATAATTCTGTTTTATCGATTGAAGGGAGACAAATACTATACACTCCAGTCTGAAATGGGACTTGTTTCGTGGATGTACACTGTTTCTGTAATGCGTCGTTTTGTACTTAATACCTGATCATTAACTGGATTCTGAAGGTTTGCAGGTTCATTTCCCGATTTACGAAGGTCACCAACTTCCACATATAAATCCCGTTGTTGGGGAATATTATTGTTTTCAGCCAAAATATGCTCGGCATTTCCCAACATCTGATTTTCGTCACCAATAAATTCTACCATAATGGAGTTTCCCATTGACTTTTCGATTAAATGTAATAATCGTTTTCGTGGTCCGATTTTAATTTCCATTTCTCTAAAATCGTATTCGTTTAAAGCTAAAAATGACTCACCATCAATACATTGGTCTGAAATCGAAAAATAACAATTACAAATATATTACTAAGACAATTTTGTTGCAAATATATTTAGTGTCGCAGATTACCATACCATGTAGTATAAAAAAAATGTACATTAGACGAAAACTTTTAAAATTTTAAAGAAGCACATGTCTCGGAACTATATAGGAATTTGTTGAGTTGTAATCGAACCATAGTGAAAATGGTTTAGGGTCAAGAAGATCGTCAATGTCAATTAATTTGGGTGCCAAATTTGAACTTCTTACATTGTAAGCATTTAATGACTCTTCAAGTCCCAACGTGTGCCATTCCACACACCAGAGATATATTTTAACGTTATTTACAAAAACAATTTCTTTAATTCGACCAAATACGATGTCGTCAGTTTCAGTACTCTTGCTAATTGCAACAAGTAATTCAAGTTGATATTCTATCCCATAATAGGCTATTTTATTACATGAAAAAATCTGATCAGCTGTGTCTAAACCTAGAGAAGTAAGTTGTTTTGCACTGAGTGCTTCAGAAACTTGAATTTCTTCTCCATTTGAAAATTCCATTTTTTTCTTTTTAAATGGGCTTTCTTCTCCTCCCCAGATTGCACACTGTGATATTTGAGAAACATTAGCCATCGATTTCGGAATATTTTTATAATTGCAACAAATTGCGCCATATTTCTTAAATAATCGATGTTTTGCTTCGAACCTTACACAATTCAACCAACGCAAAGGACCTGAATAACAAATACAATCACAGTAGTGGCTTAAATGGTGATGCTTGTTTATTGGGTTGATTCCAGGGAACAATTTTCGAAATAAATACTCGTGATCAGCAATCAATTCTCTTAAATAAGGTAAATTCGAATGTCGAAGCTTGGGTGCAAAAACCATTTCGGTAATTCTGCATAGTAATAAAATTAGATTCAAATATTCGTCATCTACAGGAATTTGATCCGATACAATAAACGGAAATACCCTCAATAAACACCATGTTTGAGCACCTGTTTGGGATATTTTATGGTCTTGTACGTTTGAAATAGATGTTTTCGAAAAATTAGCAGACGGCTTATTTTTTGCATCAGGAAGACCGCATTGAAATAAATGTAGTCTTTTATTAAACTCGTCCAAATTGAATTTGTATTGGTCATTTTTAAGAAAATGATTCAATACTAATTTTATTTCCATCGGAGCTATTCCTTCAAATATATCGTGGAAGGGGTCGAACACATAGTTTTCTGTACAATGAAAATATTGAGACTCATGGAGTGCACTATTTTCTTTAACTCCGCTGGCTGTTTGCTGAATTTTAATATTTTTTAAGGTTTTTTGTTTTTCAATACTCTGCACTTGATTTTCGTAAGATTTTCTTGTCCGAATTTCGGCATCCGAATTAATATTATATATAAAATCAGAACGATTTATCATGCATAATCTGCAGAAATGTGATGCAGATGGACTCAAAAACCCAAATAACTGATGCGCAGCTAATCCGTCAGCACATACTGCAGCGATTGAGGCTCTAAGCGTAAATTTTTCTTCTTTGAAACTAAGCTCAATATCATTGTTACTTTCAAGAGTTTTCAAGTCATGAAGAAACGGTCCTAACACTGCTTTCATGCCATATTTATCAACATCTGCAGTGTGGCATAAAGCGAGTACATGTATTGAACCTAAAAATGAATTTAGATGAGGTGGTAAATTTTGAATCGTATAATAAAAAGCACCAAGCTTGTGTGGGTGAACTTTTGATGCAAGAGGATTGTTAACTACAACATCATCATAGTACAATTAAAGCCTTAGAGCATCTGGGAATTTTTGAAAAAAAAAGGATTGTTTTTGAAACTTTGTCCATCTCTAAACGTGCAAATCCAATCGTCATTTGAACTTATTTCTGTTGCAATGTAATGTCGTACATCGTCATGAGAGAGAACCATTTTCAACGTCTCTATAATGGGCACATACTGCATCGTCTCATATATATTTTTTTGTTGCCATGACCAACTGGTATTAGCAAACCGTTGATCTATTCTATCCCCTAATGGAATCTCGACTGATTCAACGTATGAGTAGCATTTTTTTAAAATATCGATTTGCTTTTTTAAGGATCCCAGATTTGAAAATAAGTCAGTGAATTTAAATTTATTTAATAAGCTTACAACGTCGGGTTCATTCAAATTAATATTTCTCTTTTCCAAAAACTGTCTTAACTCTTTCAATACAAATTCAGAAATATTACGTGCAAAAACATCGGTAGCTTCGGCAACTTTTTGTAAAGATGTTGCAGTGAAAGAGCATGACGTCCGCAAATCAGCCATCATCTTAACAGCACTAGCTTTTGGATTATTTATTATTTCTGTAGGATGAAATGAAAGATTGCTTTCAGCTGCAGTGGAATAATTAATTACAACATTCCACAAATACCTAGACTCTTTATTTTCATTTAAAATTGAAGTTTTAGAGGAATACTTCGGTATATGTTCGTCTTTTAAATGTCTACAAAAGGTCTCGAAATGGGAGTAAGATTTTGTACAATTTCCCTGCTTACAAAAGAATCTCGAATTATTATATCTAGTTAAAATTAAAGAATGACAACGTTTAAAGTGGTATTTAAAATTCGAGATTCCGAATAAAACCTTTTTACATTTGAAACAAATAAGACTCGTATTTTCATTACTATGATTTACATCCATCCTGAAAGAAAAAAAAAATAGATAAAAAAAAGAATAAATCTATATATGCATATATAATTCGAATGAATATAATATATATGGGGCATTCTTTGTGAAAAAAGCCACCCCACCTGTCTAAAAATCAGAAACACCTACTTAGGTCTATTTGGGCTCAAATTGTAGCTTAGAGTGTGTAGTTTCAAAAAATCACCGGTACTTTCCGAAAAACAAAATGGCATGGTGCAATATGGCGCCCGGAATGCGTGAAGCACGAACCGACATTATGTATTTCGGTAAAAATTCATTCACAAGAACAAAGAAAAAATTTTTTTTTATGCATATCGTACATTATTGTGTGCACTTTGCATACGTATATTACACATTCAGAAATTCGATATGTCCGATTCAATATGGCGGACTATTATTTTAAAACTATTAATGAAATTGAGATGAAACTTTCCAGAAAATTTGTTCATACCTTAATGAACAACTTTCTCGCTGAAAGTTTTCGGATGCTTGAAAGTCGCTCGATAAACGAAGCGCCTGAATGTATAAAAACACAAATTTCGCAGTTCTGCATTAAAAAATTAATAACTTTTTTATTCATTAAGATATATCATTTTTTCTTTCTGCACTAGATCTGGGAAACTGTAATGAACAATTTCATTTTTTATTCGTTTCAAAATTCTCAAAATTGACCGAGTTCTAGCGAGTTGAAATAAAAAGTATTTGCGAACTGGCCACGCAGTAACCAGTGCTGCGTAGACAGGACTCGGTCGTGTTTCTTCCTTTCCGTGTACCATCCTACCTAAATATATATTTTTCAAGTAATGAAATACATGGTTGTCAAGTGCAAATAATACGCGTATGTTATTATTACCTTATAATTTGACGGGTTATAACTCAAACAAAAATTTCAGGTTATGTAACCTGTCAAATTGAAAATCCTTATACATACCTTCTTTATTTTTGTTAAATAATCTAAGTTATTTATATTTAATGTAAAATAATATTAAATATAATATGTATATCACTTAATATGTCTATTGATTTTCAGAATTGACGTTGCAATATTAGTCAATTAATTTATACATCAATTCTGATTAACGCAATGATGAATCTTGTACATTTACAGTGCAATTGGTATTTTACCTCACAAACGCAGTAACATAATATAACAAATAGTTTGTTTACCATTGGAGTGTGAAATTACCACATTGGATGTAAATCGATTTATTTCCATCGTTTAACATATTAATTTTACACTCCGGTGATAAGTGAACTGTTTGTTACGTTATATTACTGCGTTTGATGTTGTAAAATACCCTTTACATAGTAAATGTACAACATTTATTGTTGCTTACAGAAATTACATGTAAAATTACAATGTAGTGTAAATTTACATACAATATAATAGAAATTTACTATCAGCTTTTTATATAGTGTAGCTGTTACCCATGAAATTTTGGACGCTGTACGGTGTAAGGTGACTTAAATTTAAAACTCGGCTACGGTTTCTCTAATTCTCCACTCAAATGCAGATATGAATCGAAAACTTTCTGCATCAAATTTCTCATTTTGTTTTGCATTCTATTAAAAATGAAGAAAATAGATGCACATAGAAATACATTTAACAAGCAAACTACTAATTTGGAAAACGTGAACTGCCATTGCGAAAATAAAACTCTCAGCCATTTACTTATCGTGTAACATTCTTAACGTCTGAATTTTGTAGTCACTTAATAAATGCAGACATGGAATACACTTTAATATCAAAAAATATAAATTGAACAACCGAAAACTTTCATTGTAGCTACAAAATTCACACGTTAAGAATTTTACACGACTGGTAAATGGCTAAGAGTTTTATTGTCGTAATGACAGTTTTCATTTTCCCAATTAGTAGTTTTGCTTGTTAAATGTATTTTTATGTGCATCTATTTTCTTCTTTTTTAATAGAATAGAAAGTAAAACGAGAAATTTGATCCTGGAAGTTTGTGATCCATGTCTGCATTTCAGTGCAGAATTAGAAAATCCGTAGTCGAGTTTTGAATTTAAGTCCCCTTACATTGTACAGCTTCCAGAATTTCATAGGTAAGAAATTATATATTTACAATCAAATTGATCAATATGGCAACACCAATTTTGAAAATCAATAATAAGTATTTTGAATCATCTTTGCTATTAGATGTAAAATTTGAAATGGCAGTTGATATTTTTTTGCAACTGTCATTTAAGTATGTTCATTCACTCATAAATGAGGTATTGTGGATTTTGATAATTTAGTCACAATGACTTTGAAATAAAAGCAAACACCAAAAACACAGATATATATTGCGTTACTCTTGTGTCTGCATTTATATGAGCACTTTTCTGTTCTTCAATGGAATATCTCGAGACTTGCGACAAACAAATACTTCTCAAAATTATTTTTAAAAAAATTACCAATAAGTACAAAATAAGTACAGTCTACAACGAATATCACTCAATGGCTATGAAAGAAGAAACTAATTATTTTTCAAAAGTAGCGTTAATGGTAGTTAATGTATTAATATAATAACTATTATTGCAAAATAATTAGTTGCTTCTTTCATAGTTATTGAATGATAGTTTTTTAGACTGTACGTGTTCTGTAAATATTGAACACTAATTCAAATAATTTTGGGTCATATCTGTTTGTCTCAAGTCTCTCGATATTCGATTGAAGAACAGAAAAGCGCAGTTTCTCACATAAGATACTGTGTTAAATATGAAAAATAAAATTGCTCATAACTTTTTGCGTAAATACCCCAGTCTTCTAAAAATTTAACTACATGCTTTGCATACCTTTATGTAGAAGTGCACTAAATTTATCAAAATCATGTCAATTCTATTATCGAGAAACTCCCTTATTCGAACTTTGGTTCTGAACAAAACATTAATAAAACTTACAGCGATACCCGTACAGATTGAACTCTTCGTAAAATTGCAAATATTGTTCAAAAACTTGGGATATTTAACAGATTATTCTAAATATGTCGTGGAACTTATTAATAATCTTATTTTTAAAAAATCACTTGAGTCGACTTAAGCGGTTCTTATAGCGAGCGACTCAAATGGCAAAAACCCCTTGTTGCACATGGAATATTATCAAATTTGTAAACGTAAATGAAAATTACAATGAGTTTGTAAAATTCATTCTCATTTTTTACATGTTTTTTTACAAAACACAACTACAAATACCAGCCTTATTAACTGGAATGTTACATAAATCAAATAATTGTTATTATGGAGTTGAGGAGGATTTAACAACAAAGAGATTGCCCTTTGACTCGTTTATGTGCGTTCTAAAATAGTCATGGTTATATAAAAAATAAGTGAAAAATTCAATGCACACAAAAGTTAAAAATTTCGTCGATTTGCCAATGTACACGACAAGAATATAAACTACTACTGATCTGGAAATTCAATCATACTTTTTAAGATACTAAGAACGTCCTCCTGAATTCCATGAGTTGCTAGAAACTCGCACAGATTATCTGGGTCGTTTAATGTGCTCTGTAATGGATAAATATCAATTAGAAACGTATATTTCAATTCATAATAATTTAATTTTAAACATAAAGCCAACAAGAGCCATTCAAAAGATTTTCAGTTCATAAATATTAATATAATGACTTTTAAAAAGGAATGATACTCAGAATACGATAAAATTATTATTAATTTTTACAATAAATCAGTATTCTTACAAAAATGTCTCTATATAACAAAATTACAAAAGCATCCTTACTTTTTATTTTCTATAACAACATATAACATTGGTGTATCATTTCATTGTTCCATTAGTTTTGTACTACAATGTTCTTAACTTAATTGTCACGTCCAGCGAAAAAGGACTACGTTGTGAGGAAAACAACGAATGATTAAAAATTGAATCCGTCCCTCTTACCTTGGGACGACCGGGTTAGGGAAAAATTGTGGAATAAAACAATTGGAAAATTATTTCTATTCAAACAACAATATATTTATTTTTATGATAACAATTATAATTTCAGTTGATTATGAGTTCGTTGGGAGGACGACTTAAGAAATGGAGAAAAGTTGGAAGGCATTAATATTGGAGACGACCTCTTAGTGGTACCTCGGACATTATCCGGCATCCACGGTCAGAGATCGTTGGAAAGAAGAGTTGTAAGGATTTAAAGAGGAAAACGATCTCCTAGTGGTACCTCGGATATTGTCCGGCATCCACGGTCAGAGATCGTTGGAAAGAAAAGTGGTAAAGGATTTAAAGAGGAAAACGGTCTCCTAGTGGTACCTCGGATATTGTCCGGCATCCACGGTCAGAGATCGTTGGAAAGTAAAATAAGGTTTGGAAGAGGAAAAGAAGAAAGGCAGTTCTCTTTGAAAAATGAAATATAAAATTTGTCTTACCGAATTTTAGAATTTTTAGTTGAAAATAGAGAAGAGACGAGTAAAGAAGAACTGGCTTTTCTTTTCCAGGGCTCAAACTCGTCGACTCGGTTGCGAGTTCGAGTTTTCCCCTTCTTTACATTTTAAGGTTTTACATTGGTGGAGGTGGAAGAACTGTGTCTTAGATTGGATAAATGGGAAGAAAATGGGCGGACCTAATGCCCTAGGAAAATGAAAGGAAAGATAGCTCTGTCATTCCTCCCACCTAACGATCTCCGATTTGTTATTAATAACTACATCTGTAATAAATGATAATTGTAGACGCACTGGTCGCAAATATTATTATATGTAAAAATAAGAAAGTAATATTATTAATAATTCTAATTATAATTCTATTTGAATTAACGCAGCGCAACGCTCGCAAGTATTATAGTAATATATATGTAAAATAGGATAATATTATTAATATAATTTGTTGAGTTAGTAATTCTGATTATAATTCCATTCCAATTAACACAGCGCAACGCTCGCAAAATATTGTAGTAATATATATGTATAATAGGATAATATTATTAATATAATTTGTTGAGTCAATAATTCTAGTTATAATTCCATTCAAATTAACTCAGCGCAACGCTCGCAAATATTATAGTATATAATTAGGTGACTTGATAAACCTAATTATAATTCCAGGCAGCGCAACGCTCGCAAATATATTATAGTAATATATATATATATATATATATATATGTGTGTGTATAACAGGATAATATTATTTTTATAATTAGTTGAATTAAGAATCCTAATTATGGTTTCATACGAATTAACGCGGCGCATATATTATATTAACAATAATGGCAATAATAGGGCGTAGCTGCGTTTGTAATAAGACCAGTAAAATGAAGTATTATTTAATATGTTCGTTACTGCAAGGAATAGAAAAATGAGTAATATAGAATCACATATAACGAAAGTTATCGCTACTTATAATTAAGAAAAATATGGAATTATTGTGTTAACACATATAATTCCTTCTATGTTGTTTTCGAAATTTTGTCGTGAGAATTACGTCATACTTAATAATCAGCTGTCCCACGTTTCCTGTTTAATCTTATTGACAATAGACGTTCGTTTTCTTTCTTTGATCTTCGAGAAGTTTATTTTAAGTTTTAAACGATAGCTATGACGCCAAGGGTTCTTTGTCGCTTGGTCTAGTCCGTCTTAATCGGTACTAGTATCATAAACTTCTCGTTTTTCTATGTGGGAAAGTCCAACATGGGCTGCTGGTGTAAATAGAACGTGTGTTTTATGGTTGCATGTGTGTCTAGCTGAAACATTGCAGATGTCGAAAACAAGTTTACCAGCCCATGTTACATAATATATAAATAAATAAATAAGAGAAATTTTGTAAACTGCCTAATAGTACATATTTGATGCAAATATGACTTAAATTATTTCTCCTTCGACTCACTCTATTTTCAATTAAGAACTGAATTTATTGTCCATTAGTATTAATAAATAATAACAGAACATTTTCTAACGACAAAGTTGCTGTATTTTCATTGGTATCATGCCATAATATTATTTTTTTAAATATTATTGCAAAATATTATTGCAAAATATTATTGTGAATAATATTATTGTAAAAAATATTATTGTGAAAAATATTACTGTAAGAAAATATTCCTGTGAAAAATATTACAATAAAAAATATGAAACTACATAATACTACTGTGATAAATATTGTAATGATTTAATATTATACAAGGTTAGGTTAGGCTAGGTTAGGTTAGGTTAGGTTAGGTCATAATTATGACGAACGTTTACGAGAATTAGTCCGGTCCGGTCCGGTCATGGTGCGATGATTGCGATATAATTATATACTTACGAGGCATCGCCCATAATGTAAAATGATATGTACAATATTAAATTTATTTTCAATAAACTGTTTCTAATCTTACAATATCGGTTCTTAATGTCTCCAAAGTAATGTATCCCCCCCCCCCCCACCCCCCCCCCCCCCCACCCCCCCCCCCCCCCACCCCCCCCCCCCCCCACCCCCCCCCCCCCCCACCCCCCCCCCCCCCCACCCCCCCCCCCCCCCACCCCCCCCCCCCCCCACCCCCCCCCCCCCCCACCCCCCCCCCCCCCCACCCCCCCCCCCCCCCACCCCCCCCCCCCCCCACCCCCCCCCCCCCCCACCCCCCCCCCCCCCCACCCCCCCCCCCCCCCACCCCCCCCCCCCCCCACCCCCCCCCCCCCCCACCCCCCCCCCCCCCCACCCCCCCCCCCCCCCACCCCCCCCCCCCCCCACCCCCCCCCCCCCCCACCCCCCCCCCCCCCCACCCCCCCCCCCCCCCACCCCCCCCCCCCCCCACCCCCCCCCCCCCCCACCCCCCCCCCCCCCCACCCCCCCCCCCCCCCACCCCCCCCCCCCCCCACCCCCCCCCCCCCCCACCCCCCCCCCCCCCCACCCCCCCCCCCCCCCACCCCCAATCTAAACTTCATGTGTCGACATCCATACTTCGGATGTGCGATAATGAAAACGCGATATTTTATAGTGGTCGCCGTGACAACACTTCCATCATGACATCCAAAGATTTCCGTGGGGTTGTGAATGACGTTTAAGTCTTTATATACATGTGTTCGTAAAAGTAAAAATAGTTCTGGGGACAAGTAAATTTAGATACTTCAGTTACTTCATCGCGTAGATACTATGATAAATATGATTTGATTATTCATGGGAAATTATAACTTTCAGACGTCTTATCGCCAATGATGACGTCTGCTAGAACCACCGCACAAATCTATTGTCTGTCTTTCCGTTTCCCATAGAACCCGTCGATATTCTCCCCCACATTTAGGAGCGGATTAAAATAGAGAAACAATTAAAGTACATTTAATTCGCCATATTTCCGCTTTATAAATCTAGGCTGAGTCTATATCCACGTATGGAACAACCCCCACCCTGCCTCCCGGACCCCCTGCGGGGGACCGCGCCGGATACTATCCGCTAACCTAACCGCGAGAGGGGCATCACGGAGCATGCGCGGTGGGAGGCATTTCGTGAGTGTAAATAGACATTCCGATAAATCTATCCTGGCAAACATGAACGTCTAGTCAATCAAATTCTTTATATTTTAATTTTTAATACTTTTATTATTCACTGACTGAGGCCTGAACATGTAGAACGGATGCAAGTCGCTCTAAACTAATGTATCGTATATATTTTTATTTTATTTAGAAATTATACCTATTCAATGTCCATTATTTGGAATGTTGTTGTGACTAAGTCTTTTTTATTTAGCTTTAAAAAAATGTTTAAAAATAATAAAAATTAAAAAAAGCATTTGGTCAAAATAATATTATCATTTATTAAATGCTATTTAAATTATTTATTATATACTTTTTAAAATATTGTAAGTGTTTAAAGAAATTGTAGGTTTTTAAATATATTTTTTCTCGTAATTATGATATATTTTTTGTAACTCATTTCGGTTATATTTCTATTTTTGAGAATCATTATTATCAATGACCGGCAATATTATATAATACATTTTCTAAATTAGTAGTAATAAATAAATAATTTTCGACAGTTAGGATAATATCGCCAATATGTTTGTCTATTTCTTCTTTATCAGCCAAAAATCAATTTAATATGTAATAATATTTTATGTTTAGTATCATAAAACATACATATATCTACACTCAGACCCCTTAACAATATCATGGTAATTCATACGTTGCGATTTTCCAATGAAAAAAGATATTAAAAAAATTCTTAAAAAATGTTTAAATACATTTAGAGAACTGACTATTTTTTTTTGTATTGTATTTGTATTTATTACTCTCGTATGGGGGGTACACCTGTTGAGAGGAGAGTTCCGGACTAAGACGTAGACATAGTTCGCGGATACATAAATAAAATAGTCGTACGCTTTATAACAAAAACAAAAATTAACCTAGAATGAATTAAAATGAAAGGGCGCTATAAACTTAAAGAGAAGCTAAAACTAGTCGCCCAGCAGAAATTGTCTTCTGACATGGGTCGCTCTCACAAATCTTAATAGTATTTTTGGTGAGAAAAGATCTGTGTTACATATTAGGGTACAAAAAAGGTTGTTAGGAGAACTCGCGGGAACAAGTGCAGCAAAATCGCGGCGGACTGGCGCAAGTGATGGGCATTCAGCGAAAATATGACGAAGAGAGTCTGGCACATTCATATTGCACAGAGAGCATGGCGTTTGCGGATTGAAGCTGAGACGCATACCGGAGACTGAGAGCGAGCGCGTGAAAAGTGTTGCCAGTCTAAGTTGAGCTTTTACTCTTAGGCAAGGCAGAGGCAAACGCGGCGGGTACAGCGTATATGACGAGTCGGAGAGCTGGCGGAAAATTGGCAGCTGTACATTCTCAGAATTATAGTATCTTGCCAAATCTTTTGTTTTACAAGAATCCATATATTTAGCAATTAAACGCGGGCCAGCGTCCGCCCAGGACTCGGCGTCAAAGCTGCCCCGCAGAGCATCCGCATCCGCCTCATCCAAAAGCGAGAGGAGCTGCGTAAGCCAGTTTCGCGGCTCCTCTGGAGATAAAACAGACAGCTCTCTTAAACGAATAAGCAAAATCTTGGGCAGCCTGGAGTCGGGCAGTCTGAGGGTCTTAATTATCCATTTTAGCGACTGATTTAGTATCTCGACCGCAATCGGAGGGATACCGAGCTCTAGACGAATTAAATAGGCCGGGGCATTTCTCGGCAAATGAAGAAGCCTTTTAAAAAAGTCAATCTGCACCGACTCCAGCCTGTCCAAGTATCGGAGAGCCCAAAACGGAGCTGCATATAAAAGGACCGATGTAACCAAGGCTTTGTACAGTTTCCAATATGCGTCCCACGCATCCATCTTCGCAGAGTTTATTGTCGCCAGAGACGCAGCGGTCGCGGCCCCTGTTCGAATGACGGCGTCCTCAAACGGCTGAAGGCCCGACGCTGAAGAGAAAAACACAATGCCTAAAAATCTGTATGCGCTTGTAATTTCAATAGGAGTGTTATCGAACAGAAATCCTCTCGAGAACTGGTCGAGCGGGCCAGCCCTTCTGAAACAAATTATCTTGGTCTTCTCGACATTTACGGTGAGCTGGTTAGTCGAGCAGTAGTCGGAGAGGATTCTTAGCTTACGGCGAAGATCTGAGGGAGAAAAAGCAAGAATAGTAAGATCATCAGCGTAGAGGAGCATTAGCAGATCGACGGATCTGGTAACGTCCACCCCGCGAACATTGTTATCCCGGAAAAAAGTGACTATGTCTGAAATGTACAAAATAAATAATAATGGACTCAGAATTTCGCCTTGAAGCATACCTACGGATACATTGAAACGCGACACTCCACCATCATCGTTGTTAAACAAAACTGACGCTGCACGATATAGCGCGCTAAGCACCCTGACGAATTTAGCGCTAACACCTAGTCCAAGGAGCTTACGCCATAGGAGAGCATGAGGGACGGAATCAAAGGCCCTCTTAAAGTCAACGAAAAGGCTGAAAAGTTTCGCGTTCCGGCGTCGCAAGATGACCTGCGCGGATGCGAGGAGGCAGAAGATGTTGTCCACGGTCCCCCTCCCACCCCGAAAGCCAGATTGCTCCTCCGGAAGAATGGCTCTCTGCGTTGCCCACTTGGACAGGCGTGTACATAAGATCTGAGAAAAGAGCTTCGCCAGGGCGTTAGTTATCGCAATTATACGGTAATTAGAGGGGTCGTGACGCGCACCTTTCTTGTACAGGGTAAAGATCGTCGAATCGGCCCATCCTTGAGGAAAGACCTCCTCAGCAAAAATCCTATTAAAGAGCGAAAGAAGGGGAGAAAGTCCTTGGGAGTCCATGTGCTTAAGAAGTTCAGCGGGAATTTTGTCCGGCCCAATGGCTTTCCCCACCCTCAGGGCTCTTAAACTGTCTCTAAGTTCTGACGCAGAGAGAGGTGAGTCCAGCTCGGGGTCAAAAGTGCCAAAATACTGCACAGGCGAGAAATCTGTTTGAGGGAAGATCTCGCGAAAAAACGCGTTCCAGGCTTCCTCTGACACTTGATGACGAAGCGTGGGTTTTGAGCGAAATTTGCGTATTGCAGACCAAAAATCTGCAGAATTACGGACTGCCGCAAATTTGTCGGCAATATTATAGTCAAAGGAACGTTTCTTGGCTGTTAGTAAGTTAGAGTAAAATCTGCGAGATTCCCTAAACTCTTCCGAGGTGACCGCGCTATATCCCGACCCTCTCATACGTCTCAGAGCACGCGCGAGAGATCTCTTCGCGGAGAGACACTCCCTGTCGAACCACTGATTTTCAAAATCACGGGACGAATTATTAACGCGGATACAAAAATCTTTTAAAAGTCCGGATGAAAGCGCCGAGCCACGGATTGCTTCAGTTAACCGACTATAGTATTCGTCGGGATCATTAGAGACAGTGGGAACGGCGCTATGAAACGAGGCCGAGACAGACGCTTGAAAAGACGCAAAAACAATACTTGCCCCGTCCGGGGGGTCCTGATAACGGGTCACTCGCCGAATTACAGAGCCCCGAGCAGATGCCTGAGGGGGAGGTTCATCCTCGGAGAGATAAAGCTCCACGAACACAGGCAGATGGTCGGAGCCGCATAGATCGTCGCCGATCGTGAGATCGTGAATATAGTGTACATGCGGACTCGAAACCCAGACGAGGTCAACGACGCTAAAGCCCCTCTGCCCGAGAAACGTGTAATGTGCCGGGAAGTCACTGGACGATCGGCCATTTAACAAGGCAAAATTATTAGTGGTCATAAAATCGGACAAGAGGGTTCCGCGGCGGTTGAGAGTCTCGTCATGGGATAACCTACATGCTCGCACAGAGGACTCCTCAAAAATTTGAGTTATAACACTTAGTGAGTCGGACGAGCCCACTCGACAATTAAAATCACCTCCCAGAATAAAAATACAGTCCGAGAACTGGACATTCAGTGAGTCTAGAACAGATTGTAAAGAGGAAAGCAGAGGTTCTAAATCGGATTGCGGAGAAAAATAAAAAGAGCCTATTATTAAGTTGAGCGGATGCAGATTCAATTTATAAAAAATCCAATGAGGTGACGAATTTAAAAGAATATAACTTATGTTGGGGCTGACTAAAGACAAAAGGCCTCCGCTACTGCGGCCAAAGTTACTGGAGCGGATGGCAGGAGAGTTGATCACTGAATGTCCAGAAGACAGAACCTCTGCGCGAATTTCGGTATCCCTCCAGGTTTCTGCGAAATTTACAACATTATGTGCGGAGTAAAAAGAGGTCTTTATAATATTAAAAAAACCGCGAGCGTTCCAAAATATTATTTTAAAAAAATTACGAATAGACGACTTAACACTAGCTGACGAAGATACTGCTGCAGACGACGATGACGAGGACACGATGACAGGAGACTCAGGGCGGGGGTAAATTAAAAACCCGGATTAGCTGCTGGAGAAGATCGAACGGTGTCCATACTGGAAGGTCTTAACAGGTTATGCCTGCGGCTGCTTTGCGGGTGACTGGCTGACGAGAGGCGATGCGAGGCCGAATTGCTCCTCACTGACGGTTCTGAGCACGGACTATTAAATTCTTGGTCCGCGTCCGACCATTGCAGCCACACGTTATTGGTGGCAATAGCATCGCCCTTTTTGACGAATGCTGCGCCAATGGAAGCGGCGGCGCGGCGAGCTACTCTGACCTTATAGGCTTTAAGACGCTCTCTGTCAGAATAGTCCGAATTAATAGAGATGGACGTGGACTGGAGCGCCGTTTTCTTGGATGACAAAATTAGAGATTTGTCATCCTCTAACATCAACTCTACCAGATAGGTCGGAGGCTTGGTGCGGACTTGCCTAGCAGCGGCAACTGAGGATTCCAGAGGAAATTTGGAAGAAAGAAATTTTGAAATTTCCTTCCTTAGAAGATCTGGGCCGGGAACATAACCAGAAAGGATTATGTTCTTCCGCTTAATTAATTTGTCTTGCACATCGAGCTTGTCCGTGAGTGACTTAATAAGCGCGTCCTGAGAGACGATTTTTTCCTCTAAAAAACTAAGACGAGACGAAAGGTCGGAGTTAATTTGCTCCACCGTTGATTTAACCGCCACGATTTCGCTCGTGCAGTTATCCATGCCCGCTTGAAGCGAGGCAGACTGCTGCCGGATTTCAGTCAGTAGCGACTGCTGAAGTAACTCCAGCGTTAGCGGCGGCTTGCTAGAAGACATAGCTGGTGAATCCGATAGCTGATGGTCCAGATGATTTTGTCCTGCTGACGAAAGTCTTCTTTGCCTAGCTCGCTGTAGGTCGTTCAGATCGTCGGTATCGGTTAGGCCGTCGCGTTTTCGTTTGGCGAAACCGAAATCTTCGAGCGTGTTGCAGCTGTTCAGGCGCAGCACTTTCTCCTTGCTCGCAGCAGAGGGGCGACCGATGAGAACAGCCGTGCGCAAGAGAGACGGCGAACGAACTGCCTCACTGCAACTTGAAGAGGCCGTAGACGGGACAGGCACTTGTAATTCGCTGCGAGGCGGGCTAGGTGCCGGCATGAGTCGCACGTAAGAGACGCGTGGCTAGAGCGCAGATTGCGCAAGTGCCGCACACACGTAAAGCACTAACTCACCGATGTGATGACGAATCGCACCCGAAAGGTGCCTTGCGGGGATCCCACCGGCAATTTACAGCCCGAATGGCAACGGCAGTTCGAAATTAAGTACATATAAAGCCTTCTGACTTCCGAAGACAGCTTCCGTTTATGTGCAGATTTCAGCTTGCCAAAAATACACGGCTCCCAAGACGAGTAACATATCCGCACATATATAAATAATTCAAGTATCCTTTAGAAGTTCGGAAAAAGAAATGCGGTGATTGGCTCCCTGCGTTATCTAGACGTGTGACGTCACTACGAGGTCCGATGGACAGAGCCCGGTGTAACTGTCACTTTGGCAGAAAGTAGAAAATGCAAATCTTGATTTAGCTCCAAAATGGTGACACGGAGACACAAAATCACACGTCGAGCACAATCCGAACCGCTCCGGAGATAAGCCGCTACAGAATAAACTATCAAAAAAGGCGCTTAAACAGGCAAAAATCGAGCGCAATAACAGAGCGAAAAACGACACGTCTGCATTGCTTACCGGCGTAACCGGAACTCCGGTATTAGAGAACTGACTAATTAAGAGGTAATGAACCTAGTAACTTATGTAAAATTATCTGTAACTATTGTAATTACACATATCCAATGCCCAATATTTGAATAATTGTTGTTTAGGAAGTTTAACACATTTCAAAAAAAAATAATCAAAATTAAAAAATACCACGACAAGGACATTACAGAACTAATAATAAAAAGGGAATATAATAGCATATATGAATACAAGCAGCTGGACATAAGCAATATAAATTCTCTAACAATTTGTAATGAAAGTTAAAAAAAATAAGATTAGCACCGAATCGATTGACATATTTTAGACCTGTTTAAATTGAAATGATCACGTTTAAGAAAATATACAATAAAAGTAATATACTAAAATAGATTCAAATTAAAAAAATATCGATGAAATATAAAAAGTATAGAAAGCGTGGTATTTAACCATTTCTGTCATTAATAATAGAATAAAATACAAATAGGAGTAGAATCAAAGTAAGTTACGAAAAGTCTATAAAATTATATGAAAAATATATTTCAAGACTTAAAATTTCTTTAAAAAATTACAATTTTAAAACAATATAATAAATAATTTTTACATAAATTTAATAAATTATAATATTAACATAATAATAAAATTAATAACAACAGCTACTATTTTATATACGTAAAAAGTATTGTGACATATTAATTTCATTTTTGGCGGATAAAGAAGAATTAAAAACATTTTGGCAATATCTTCCAAATATGGTAATACAACTGTAATATAACTATATAAATAAAAGTAGAGAAAACACGTTTCAGTTTTATTTAACGTCATATTCGTCAAAATAAGTTACAGAAAATACCGTAAGTTAGGTTAAAAGTAAATTTAAAAAATTAAAAATTCCTTTAAAAAATATACAATAAATAATTTGAATAGCATTTAAGAAATTACAATAAGTTCATAATTATAAAAATAAAAAAAAAAAAATAAAAAAAGCATCTGCGAGTACGCGAACTACAAAAGTTATATTCATCAGTCGAGCGCTTTAACTACTCGGTTACTACAACCCTTTATGGGATAAGCCGCAAAGCGGCTGATAAACTGCTAACCGCAGTCATTTATTCGAAGCATGAACACGCAAGGACTGTAGATTGAACTAAGAAAGCTAATTATAAACTTTTATTACAATGTAATCATTGCATAATATTGTCTTAAATACAAACAATGTTATATAAAAAAAATTGTCTCTTCCCGTGGTTGATCATAAGAAATATTTTTACGTTTTTCGTCATATTTCTTGGTCGTCGAGTGGTAGGAAGAGAAGTTCTATGTTACTGGTTCGAATAACGGTCGTGGTTTGTATTTCATTTATATTAATATTTTTCGTTAATATATCTAATAATTACACTGATGCAATAAATGTGGAATAATAATTTTCTTGTATTTATTATATTTCTTTTAATAATTACGGGATAAATTGCTTCCCAATAACTATATAAAATTATTCAATTCAAAAATTTAACGATAAAAATTGAGTTAATTCCTGCAAAATTGATTTGTATCAGAATGAAAAAAAAGTACATTTAGTAAAATGAAAATAAAAAAGTTTTTAAAATAGGCGTCTAGTGATCATACTTACAAAACCCATTAACGCCGGGCAAGGACACTTTTTGCACTTCAATTTCAATATATATTTCGTATGAAAATCGAACATCAACAAAATTGAAAGGTATGTATCGTACTATTTTCAAGGTTGACATGTTCTTGACATGAAGATCAAATAAATGAAAAAGTTCGAACTACGACTGAAATTATCCGTCCACCTCTTAATATAATATCATTAGTTGGAATCATTGTTGTAGAAAACGAGACTCTATTGATTTGTACTACTGACATTTTTCACGAATAGAGACGTAATAAACGTTACAAATATTCACAACTTCTGTGTGAGGAAGGGTTACTAGAATGAACGATAAATAGCAAACGCTTTGCAATATAAGTTACAATTCATCCCTTCATTTTCTAGCAACCTTATACTGTACAGCGACTATGTACTGTATTGGTGATATACACTTTTTAAATATTTTTTCATTTTGATAAGTTACACTGGCGTTAATATCTGCTGTCATTATAATTACATTCTATTATTGCATAATGAGATGAGGGGGAAAAGCATAATAAATTAAGTAAAAACATTGCGTTTGGAGGCTGTAATGGTAGCACTCAACCGTCAACGGAGGGGCATAAGTCGTGGGTTTGAAAGATGAACCATTCTTTGTTTACCATTCGAGGTATTGCTTGTCAATGCAATACAATATCATAATTGCTGTTTGACATCCTGTACATTTCTGCAATTTCATCTATTTAGCATACATTTTTGGCGAATGGTAATATGGCGCTATCTAGAAACATGATACCATATTGAAAATTGCAAGAACTTCATTTTCAAAAAAATAGTTTTGTAATTTGGGGTAGCATTGTACATTTATTATTTAACACCATAAACAGATTACTAAATGACGGCGTTTTTTTCTTAACTCCCAAAACTTGACTAAAAGGGCAGCCAAGTTTTTGACAAGCCAGTTGTGGAATGCTTGGAATTCAGTGTTCACAGATTTAGTATGCACCTCGGGCACGCGCAGTACGAAGTTGCGCCGATTGGCCGCCCGACTCCCCGCGGAACCGCGGGAATTCAAACGGTACGTTGGCGGATGAGTTTCAATGCAAAATCATCAATTTTGACATGAAAATGCATTTGAAAAATTCGGTTTTTTGACCAAGTCGGTGTAACACATGTTTCTTTCTGAACTACTGAAGAAAGAATTAGGAAATTGCAAGAAATATTCTTTTTGTAAGCATGCTTGCAGGTTTAACTAATATTTTATGAAGACTGCCTTCCTCCAGGTTTGGCTATTTTAGGTTAAATGCTTGTAGGTTTATATTTCATTTATTTTGTTTATTTTATTTATTTTAATTATTTTATTTATTTTAGGATTTTTAATTTATAATAATTTTGTCAGGTAGAAATTCGGATTAAATATTACATTTCCAATAAAAATCAGAAAGACACCACATTTTTGGTAAAAACCAGGTAACTTATATTGTAAAAAACAAATAAAATGAATAAAACAAATAAAATAAATAAAGTAAATAAAATAAACAAAATAAATGAAATATATAAAATAAATAAAATAATTGAAATAAAAAAAATATACAAAATAAAGAAAACAAATAAAATAAACAAAAAAAGACAAAATAAATAAAATAAAAAAAAAAAAAATTACCGGGCGCGGACGCAAACCCCGAACCTCTGCATCACCAGTCAAAGACCGTATCAACTGAGCCAACGAAATTAACACGGAAACTGTGGAATGTATGTCGCATTTGATCATCGGACAACCGGATAAATTTTTCTATACTATTATTAATCAATTACAGTAATTTACTTTCAAAATACCTACTTTTAAAGAGTCATTTTTATCATATACGCAATAAAAAATAATATTACAATTACATAATGTGCCGTATTCTTTTAGTAAGATTATTTTCAATAAAATTCATTACAGCATACAAGGGAATCATTTATTTATAAATCTTGGAGTGTATTTTTGAATTTTTATTGCTTGAAATTACGTATCGCATACAATTTTAATAAAAAAAAACAGGAATATTTATACTGTCAAGCTTACAAAAAGAATATTTCTTGCAATTTCCTAATTCTTTCTTCAGTATTTCGGAAAGAAACATGTCTTGCACCGACTTGGTCAATAAACCGAATTTTTCAAATGCATTTTCATGTCAAAATTGATGATTTTGCATTGAAACTCATCCGCCAACGTGCCGTTTGAATTCCCGCGGTTCCGCGGGGAGTCGGGCGGCCAATCAGCGCAACTTCGTACGGCGCGTGCCCGAGATGCATACTAAATCTGTGAACACTGCTTGGAATAAGAGCCAATGTGTATATTTTTGATGATATTGCATCGATTTTGAAGTTCATTAAATTCATTAATAACATTTTTTTATTAAATGGTAATTTCATTAAACAAATGATTAGAATTACTTTCATTTCAAAGAAGTTTCTTGAAAAATTTTGTGGTGTTCTCAATGTACGCAAAATTTTCTTTCCAAATTATTGTATATTGCATTAATCAATAGATTTTTTCATTAGAAAAAACTTGGTTTTATTACATGATTTCACTGCTTTTTGTAGAATAAGAATATAGCTTTATAATTTTACATAATTTTATTCTTATATCATTTTTGTGGTAATTATGTTTTACTAATCAGAACTTGGCGAGTTTTTTTACAAGAAGTGTTTTTTGTGGGATATACTTTACATATGTCCACGATAATTATAATATTGTTTTTTAATAGTTTTAATATTATATGTAATGTGAACGAAAGATTTCTTAAATTAAAATGACTATTTTGGCCGATCATACAACTTTTAAGCTCTCTAGTGTACGCAATTTTCAATCAATCTCGATGCAATATGCGGCTGATGGTATATATATTTATGTTCTAAAAGTTTCATATAAGTCATTTTTCGATTGGATGTGTCGGAAAAGAGACAGAAGCGAAAAACGCGCCGAGCTCGGCCGGCGCGCATATGCGATGCGCGGCGCGGCGCGGGCGGCGGCAATTTTATGCGCGCAGCGGCCGAGTCAACGGACGGGAAGCCTGCCTCCTATGGTCTATTTTTGACCAATTTGGTCGACTAACGGCTCATTTTCTTCGTCTTTTCATGCTCTACAACTTTTATTTGAGGTGAAAAAGTGCTATCTGTTAACCGAACCGAGATAAACAAAAAAAAAAAAAAAAAATATGTTATCCCCCCTCCCCTTAAAACGGCTGTAACTCGAAAAATATTGCGTTTAGATGGAAGGTACAAAATGCGCGGTCATACGTTCAATTTGGTCAAAAATTCGCAAAGTTACAGCGAAAAAAAACGATTTTTGCCTTCCCCCTTAATTACTGCAGAATAGCCGCAAATCGCGAGTATATGCAAACTGAGTCACAGCTGATAATTTATTGCATAGAACAAAACATTACTTGCATATTTTTTTTGTATAGTAGTAGTAGTAGTAGTAGTAGTAGTATATTTTTTTTGTATATTCATCATGCATTATACTTTATTCTTTTCCAACATTATCGGTAATCTTCTAAGCAAATACCAATATATTATTAACAACTAATTTAATACTTTTTACATCACCACATCACGTCAACGGCTGCCACCAACTTTAAACATTCATTACTTTTTGAGTAATTGACCAATAAAGACAAAACTTTCAAAAAAATTTGTTCATACCTTTATGAACAACTTTAACAAAGGAATGTGTGCTTGTTATAAATCTTGCAAGTCCGAGTTCCTGTAACGGCTGGATAATCGACAGTATTCAATTGTCGTAACTTTTAATTATCAAATACATGAAAACGTTATATGTATTTTAATGTTACAAATGCTATTTAAAGTTGAACGATCGAAGAGTATACATGATTTTATTTTTCATATTTTTTAAAACATTTATTTTTTTAAAATAGATATTTGTACAGATATTTGTATTTTAATGTTATAAATGCCATTTCAAGTTGAAAGATTGAAGAATATACATGATTTTCTTCTTCATATTTGTTAAAACAATTTTAATGACCAGAAAAATGAGACATCCGGATTTTGGGAACTTTAACCGACGATATCAACAGTCAAAATCTCGGTATGGTCCTAATTTCTAGACACGTAATGACGTATTCATTAGTATATAGGTAAGAAACCTAAACACGTCATCATGTTTAGTACTAATGCCAGGTACTTAAAATATTTTGTTTTGAAAACGTGGAGTATTCCACGGAAGGAATTAAACCGATGCATAAAATGAACAGAAATCTGAATGTAAAGTAGATAATTAGCGTAATACAAAATAAATGATTTTTCGTTTGAGGCAATATATCGCATTTTAACGACTCATGCACAAAAAAAACAATACCTTCTTTCTTTTACAAAACGTAAAAAAATTGTGATTAATAATTAAATAATGTACAAGGTTTTGCATTTTGTATAGGTATTAACTTTTAGAATTGTTTTTTATTGAGCCTGTATTTAAGTCAATGTGTAAATTCTTGAATGAGAATCGTTAATTTTTGTTACTTATAATTTGAAATTCTGAAATTCTAGGTATAGGCACAACCCAGCAAATAAAGGTAAATGACCCATTAGCACCGGGAAGCACACGTTTTGCACTTATGTTATGGACACATTTGAATTGAAAGGTTCATAATAATTAAAAAATTAAATATAGTGATTTACATGTAAAAAAAATCGCTTATACTTTTGAATAAAACATTTTTTTCTCGTCGAAAGAGTGCTTTCAGTCACGAAATGCCTTCACTAAAGGTAAGAAACTAGTAGTAGTATTGTCATATATTTTGTATATATTAAAAAAATAATATCATGATCATAAGTACTGTATAAGTTAACAAATGTTTTCATGAAAACTATTATAAACTGCAGAGAAACTTATGTAAGAATAAAAATGTCTTCGAATTTCTCAAAGAGTATGCCCAAATTTTTTCAGAATATATTGATATCATTTTTTATTTTTTAAATTTTCGAAACACGAAATTTTAAGAGACGTTTAAAAAATCTGGATAAATTTTGTGTGTATTCTTTGAAAAATTCTAAGACATTTTTGCTGCAAGGAAATCATTCTAAAGTCTATAATTTTCGACAAAATAAATTATTATTCTTGAAATCGATATAAATGATTAATAATTTTGTTTCTCAAACACTATAAACATTAATAGAAAATTATCCATATGAATCCTTATAATAATAATATCTTATAATTCAAAGTCAAAGATGACTCTCAATTTTTTTTCAGAATTTTTAGATGAATTATTTCAAAATTTCGATTTTCATAATTTTCGAAAGATAACAAATTGTATCAATACATTCCTGCAAAAATTGAGAATATTCTTTAACAGATTATAAGAAATTTTTATTCTCAGAACATTTTTTTTAGAGTTTGCAGTTTTCATGAAAAAAAAAAATTGTTAAGTTGAAAAAGAAAATTGTTACTGCATTCGCCATTTTGTGATATTGATGGTTTTTTAATATTCAAAAACTATATCTTAATACTTATAAATTGCAACTATTTTGTTCACCTTTACCGAATGAATTTTCTGCACGCAAATACTCTTTTGATGGGAAAAAAAGGTTTCATAAAAAAATGTATCCAATTTTATGCGTTTTTTTAACATTTAAATTGCTATATTTAATTTTCTAATTAAGCTAGATCAATTTTGACAACACCATTGAAATAAACCATCTCGAAAATAGCAATACATATATACATTTTAATTTTTTAACTTTAAATTTCATACGAAATACTTGATTGAAATTAAAGTGGGTAATGTGTCCTACCCGGCGTTAATTGGTCAAAATATATTAATATTCTTAATCCCCTAAATTCTCGAAAATGCGATTCAATAAAGATTTTCAGCTGTATACATTATTATGTATTAAAAATTCTGAATTTTAATATTTTGGAATGTATTAAACAAAATTCATCGTTCAAAAAAAATTGATTCAAAACTATTAACCATAATTGAGTGATTGACGTCTGAATTTAATTTTGCAACTTCTTCAAACTTTCTGTATTCTGAATTATTTAATAATCTTTTCGAGAATTTAGGGGATTAAGAATATTAATATATTTTGACCAATTAACTTCGGGTAAGATACATTACCCACTTTAATTTCAATCAAGTATTTCGTATGAAATTTAAAGTTAAAAAATTAAAATGTATATATGTATTGCTATTTTCGAGATGGCTTATTTCAATGGTGTTGTCAAAATTGATCTAGCTTATGATATGATATGAATATATGATTTAACAAATGTTTCCTCTTACGAAATTGTTATCAATTGTTATTTGGCATTTCTTTGCTGTATTACGCGTATACTGTATTGGGTTAATTTATTATTCAGCAAGAAGAAAAAGCATTAATTCTAAATTTTTGTTGGTTGAATTAATACGACGTACTTTAATTTTGTCGAGTAATCGGTGCACTTCAAAAATAATACATAACAATATTAAATATTCTATATTTTAAAAAAACTATATTTTTGTAACTTTTATATATATTTTTTGTTGTTATAAAATGGAAAATTATTTACATCACTGTTATTCAGATATTTTTCAGTATCTTTAAAAAGAAAGCAATTTAAAAAATATTTTTATAATATTTGATGTCTATGAATGTGCTAAATTCTTTGAGTGAAAAATGTGAAAACTTGAGACAATTTACGAGGTTGGATGTATTTTGAGTAGGAAGTAACAAATAGACATATTCCGTAGACAGCTAAACCGAACCCCAGACAACAATAAACTATGGTATTATCCGTGAAACCGATGGAACGTCCTTTCATGGCACTCTCAACTTCCTTGTTTTCAAAACAAAATATTTTAAGTACCTGGCATTAGTGCTAAACATGATGACGTGTTTAGGTTTATTACATATATACTAATTAATACGTCATTATGTGTCCAGAAGTTAGGTCCATAACGAGATTTTGACTTTTGATATCGTTGGTTAAAGTTCCCAAAATCCGGATTTCTCATTTTTCTGGTCATTAAAATTGTTTTAAAAAATATGAAAAATAAAATCATGTATACTCTTCGATCGTTCAACTTTAAATAGCATTTGTAACATTAAAATACATATAACGTTTTCATGTATTTGATAATTAAAAGTTACGACAATTGAATACTGTCGATTATCCAGCCGTTACAGGAACTCGGACTTGCAAGATTTATAACAAGCACACATTCCTTTGTTAAAGTTGTTCATAAAGGTATGAACAAATTTTTTTGAAAGTTTTGTCTTTATTGGTCAAATACTCAAAAAGTAATGAATGTTTAAAGTTGGTGGCAGCCGATGACGTGATGTAGTGATGTAAAAAGTATTAAATTAGTTGTTAATAATATATTGGTATTTGCTTAGAAGATTACCGATAATGTTGGAAAAGAATAAAAAATAATGCATGATGAATATACAAAAAAAATATGCAAGTAATGTTTTGTTCTACAATATTATAATTATCGTTGACATATGTAAAGTATATCCCACAAAAAACACTTCTTGTAAAAAAACTCGCCATGTTCTGATTAGTAAAACATAATTACCACAAAAATGCTACTAGTTTAGACAATGTGTTACCTTTTCATTATTACTTTCATAATGTCGTTTTCGTAGCATTTTTTAATTTTAATTATATTTAAGCATTATTTAAAGCTTCACAAAATTAGAGTAAGTAAAAACAACATTCCAAGTATTGGAAAATGGATGGGCATTAGTCACAGATCTTTTGCATAATATAAGTTACTATTTTATATACATACAAAGTATTTTGATATATTAATTTATTTTTGGCGGATAAAGAAGAATTAAAAACATTTTGGCAATATCTTCCTAACTGAAGAAATTTATTTAATACAACTGCAATATACAACTATATAAATAAAAGTAGATAAAACATTTTTCAGTTTTATTTAACGTCATATTCGTCAAAATGAGTTACAGAAAATACCTTAAGTTAGGTTAAAAGTATATTTAAAAAATAAAAAATTCGTTTAAAAAATATATAATAAATAATTTGAATAGCATTTAAGAAATTACAATAAATTCATAATTATAAAAATAAAAAAAAAAAAAAATAAATAAATAAATAAAAAAAGCATCTGCGAGTACGCGAACTACAAAAGTTACATTCATCAGTCGAGCACTTTAACCACTCGGCTACCATAACTCTTTACGACCCTGGTAGAAATTTTGCCCAGGATCTGGCCAGGCCGGACCAGGCATGCCTGCGTCTCTGGACAGGCTCTGGTCAGGAAATGTAACGAAATGGCCGACCAGGTACCGGGTCAGGGTAAACTGAAACAGGGCATACTGTGCAGGGCCTGCACAGAACTTACAGGAAGCCCTGTCCAAGATATATTTTGCGAGAACATATATAGATATACATATAGAGAACATGTATATCTATATATACGGTCCACTCTCGTTAAGGTTAGGTTGGTAGAGTGTCAACAGAGGCGTCCAGCACGTCAAGGCAACCGTCAAGTTCGAAGCAACCTCAGATAAGTTTTTAAATGAAATAAATGATACCATTATATATAAAAATAAATACTTTGTGTTTTTAATTCCTTTTTGTTCCAGGTCAACGATTTTTGTAATGGATATATAAACAGAAAAACAGCCAGGAAATAGACCAGAAAAGAAAAATAAGAAGCCTGCAAAGAACTGCAAAAAAATGCAAGTGATGTGTGTATATATAAGATAAAATCATGTTTTATGAGAAATGCATTAACGTGAAAAACAATGTAGAAGTGATTTACGAGCCACATTCCAAAACGCAGTACAGTTTGAAGATTGTAATAAGCCGTACGAATGGATCACGAATGTAATAGTACATTACCTAACAAGGGTGTAAAGTATACTTTTACGCATGGGACGGGAACCATACATACGAGGCGCCGAGTGATGTGTAAAGTTCCCGACCCGTGCGTAACAGTTATAAAGACGATGTTTCTGTAAACGTTTCCTACATAGTGTTTGTTTTCTTATCTCATTATCCATTTTGATACATTTAATATTAAAATAGATTTAACCTAAACCTGATATATAAGATTTTTCAGTATACATGCAGTCCCTGCACAGGACCTGGGCAGGCTTGTTAAGGAATTCCCATCATCAGGTAAGCCCATTTAAACCCTGATCAGGGCCTGACCAGGAACAGGACTGCCTGATTTCAATTTCTACCAGGGGAGATAAGCCGTAAAGCGGCTGATAAACTGCTAGCCGCAGTCATTTAGTTGTAGTATGAACGCGCAAGGACTGTAGATTTTCCGCCGGCGCTCGACTGTGCCTCCAGGCTAGACGCATTTCTTCTCCCACCGCTTTTCGCCGCGTCACGCGAGACCCCGCCCCTCGAGCAATCAGGCGCGAGTACGGAAACCGCGAAAGTTGACTGCCAGCGCGGCGCTGCGCGGAACTCGCTTCGTTTGAAATGTATCCGCCAAATCTTTTCAATGCGCTTTATTAAATATTTCTCTTTTCTTACTATTAAACGTATAATATTAACTGTTCATTTTACTCTGTAACGTATTATATTCTAGTCTAGTAGAAGGTACCAATAACATATTACTGTACGGATTTTTCGTAGGAAAACAATCCTTTTTTTAATAGTTTTGATATATTTTTCTTTGATGATTCTCATCACGACAAAAAAATATCTTTATTACATATCTTTTTATCTGAAGCAGAAATTGAATGAATTATTTCTATTTATACATTGAATACATTTTACTTTCGGAATATGCTTTTTAATTCATGAAATACACAAAATTGATGTTTACAATATGACTACACGATTTCACGCAACATGTTTGGGAATGCGAGGTAGCGTGAGCGCAAACATGCGAACAAAATTAATTTGCATAAATTTTATATATTATATTTCCATAATATAATTTAATTTGTCATTGTTTTATCACTTTCGCTCTTTTTTCTTAAGGATTATAAACATGAAAAAAATATTTAATAACCATTTCTTATCTATTTGTGAAATTCAATCAATAATTACTAATCCTTTCACCAGGATACAAATCTAAGTAAGTAAGTTTTCTTACTTATTTTGATCACTGATCATGAACACCATTGCTTATAATCGAATCGACCGAATATTTTTCTTTTCTTATAAAAAAACGTACAATACTAATTGTTGATTTATCTATACAATATATTTTTTAATTTTTCAAATAAAAAAAAATGTTTAATATTTAATGTCCTGTTCCTTTCCACGTCACCCATGAGGTAGAACAGGCAGGACACGTTTTTGTTAACGCGGTTTCCCCTATAGGCCTAGCCAGGTCTTAGCCCAATCAGGCCTCGAAAGCGAATTTCTGCCTCGACTTCGTCTTTTTTTATTTCTTAAAAAATAAACAAAGACAGGAGATCGAAATCAGATATCACGTTTGTGGTCTCATCGTGCTCAAGCCTGTCCGCGTAACTACAAAATAAAAAACAATTAACTTTAGAAATATATGTTTCAAAATATTAAAAAAACAATGATGCATATAAAAAGGACGTGGACAAAAACTGAACATTATTAAAGCAGCATCAAATGAAATGAACCTTAAAAAAATTAAATAAAACATAATAAAATAATGCGTTTAATAACAATAGAGCATGTATATATAAATAAATAAATAATATCGCGATGTAAAAAAAATTCTCAGAATAAAATAAAATTTGGTTGGAAACGTAATAAGTGAAAATTCAAAAATAATATTAAAGTTTACATTAATTATTTATTAAGTAATTGCAAGAACCAAGTGAATTACTCGTCATCCAAATCCGCAGCGTACAAGGTTAAATTCAAAGGTTTCTTTTTATATAAAAATTCAGTTTTCATCAAATTCAAATGCTGTTCCGTGATTCTATAATTTAGTGCTTTAATATTGTTCACTTTTAAATTCCACTTTATTAAGATTAATGCGTTTAAAGTTTCATTTGAAAGTGTGTTCCTTTTCTTAGTTTTGACATCGTTAATAACGGAAAATCCGCGTTCTGCTTCGGCATTTGAGTGTGGGAGGGATCGAATAGCATTAATTAAAGATCTCAAATGTGGAAATGAAACTTGTCCATTATTGGTGTGAAGCCCGATCTGTATCCACATATCGTCGAACGATAATTTGGAAAAGCTCAATTTTAAATCGGCATCAAAATTTATTAATTCGCTCCATTCCGTTTGAAGTTGTGGAATTTCAACTGTAAATCCTAATTCATTTGCTACATCCCGCATAAACATTCCCTGATTTGACCCCCACGATTAGCTCAGGATCGGATCCGATCGCCTAATCCGTGCCGCCGGATCAGGATGTTACACAACCTCGGATCCGTATCGGACCCGGGATACGGATGTCCGGTAATCAGGATCTGTTCCTGATCCGGCCCAGATTTGGTTTTGCATATGTACATATAGGTTTATTCGGTAGGTCAGGTAATCCGGATCCGTCCCTGATCCGATTCGTATTTGGATTTCTAATAGATTTGTTTACCTTTGTATTCTGAAAGAAATTTCGCATAGGAATTAAAACATACATGAGACGTCTGATATTTTTTGCATTAAGGCCAATACACAAGAAACGACCTTAGATGTCAGCGTAAGAAATGCTATGGCGAAGGATATACGTCTTACGTGTAGTGGCCCTTATCGGACCAAGCGTTACGTCACGTTAGGTTATACCACCCCAATAAACGAGATCGTGTGCAAAAATGTTCATTGTTTTTCTGTTTGAATTCGATTTGTTTCCACTTTCGAATGAAATTAAGCAAATTTTAATGCGGAATTAATCGTTTTCAAACAAATATATGCGCAGTATTAAGATTTAGGTTATGTACATCTGTTTGCATGCGAAAATGGCTAAATGTCGAATGCAAATCGAATGCCGAGCCAAATGAAATCGTATGAAATACAATTCATTTTATGCAGATCATGTCAAAAGAACGTATCACATCGAATGAAAAATGAACATTTTTTTCATTCGACAGTTAGCCGTTTTCGCATGCAAACGGATGTACATAACCTCAATCTTAACATTGCGCTTATATTCGTTTGAAAACGTTTAATTCTGCATTCAAATTTGCTACATTCCATTCGAAAGTGGAAACAAATCGAATGCAAAATGAAAATCAGTGAAAATATTTGCACACGATCTAGTTTATTGGGACACTACTTGATGTGTATGTAATTACATAACCTATATGTGACATGTCAAAACATAAATATCTAACAACTTTGAGCTAAAATCGACAATATAATATTCTAATATACGACAAAGTCCAAATTATTTATGTTATAATACAGTGTTCAATAGTGAAAACCTGTTTCGAAGGTATAGTATTATTATAAATAAATGTCGGATATAAATTAATCGTGGAAAGTTTGACACCTGACATGTATAGTCTCTGAAATAACAGTTCTGTAAAATATACATTTTATACTAATAAAGTATTGTATTCCATGCTGTAAATTTATTAAAATTACTACTGAGCCAGTCGAGAGAGAGACAGCCAGAGAGAGCCTCGACTGACCTATACCGGGTAAAGCTATGCGAATGAAAATCAGGATCGGATCAGAAACGGATGCCGATTGGCTGACCTCCGGGTTCCGGATCCGATTCGGATCCGAGGTTGTGTAACATCCTGAACCGAAACGGATCCGGAATACTTCCGGGCTGAGGGTCCCTGATCCGTTTCGGACCCGATTCGTAGACAAATGTTTATGCGGGATACGCAACTTTTTCAAATGTCAATTCACGATCAGTATTACTTAAGGCGTCATTACTTTTAAAAACAGGTATACTTGACAGAAATTTATCGTCGAAAGGTAAAAGTTCAATTATTCTTTCCGTGACACGAATATAAAATTTTAAACAATTTGCACGAATTGTATCCGAATTAAATGTACCAGCTCGTTCGTGGGTGTTTAGATACTCTTCGCAACTAGGTCCTATATTAATTTCACGCAATGATAATTGATTAGATGGATTTGAAAAATTAACTTGTCTAATTTCATTAAAAATATACTCTTCTAAAAACGGCTTTTTTAAAAATTTACTAACGATCCAAAGAAGTATTTCGCGACACAATGGCTGCAAATTTTGAATAAAGGTGTCCCGTTGTTGAAAAGTTACATTCCAAAAGTTAAATTGATTTAAAACAAAATGCAAAAAATAAAAATAAGCTTTTACGTGAATACTTTCAAAATTTCGTAACAAAGCTCCGGAGCTTTTCGATTTATTTAATTGTTCAGTTTTCAAAAAACAAATTATAATGTCCCATTCTTTTAAAATTCTATCTAAACACCGGAAACGTGATAGCCATCGTGTTTCAGCGTGCCGAAGTAACCGTAACGTTGACTCCCCTAATGCTAGTTGGTATTCTTTAAAATTTGAACTTCTTTTTGGGCTACTATTTATATACGTCGCAATACCGCACAATATACTATCTACATCGAACGGGAAAGTAAATTGCATCGCACTATTAGCAACTAACGCGAGCGAATGACATATGCATGGAAGAATTTTAATTTTATTGTTCAACTCTAGAATGTGCGTTTTAAACGAAGAATTCCGACCGCACATCACTGAAGCGTGATCGCATCCAACACCCACAACGTTATTTAATGATATCTGCTTATCATGCAACGAAGTTTTGAAGGAGTTAAATAATTTTGGAGCGGAGCAGTCACTAGCATCTAGCGGTAGAAATTCCAAAAGTTCGTTTTGCATTACCAAAGTAACGGGATCCGCGTATCGTACCATCATTGATAACCACTTATTGTTGGTGTTATCCGACGTTTCATCGACATATACCGAAAATTTATTAGTCTGGATCGCGTGTTGAACTCTACATGTTTCAACTGGACAAATTACATTGTTAATTATTGCGGAGACTTTAGTTTTATTCAAATTCATGGCTTGCAAAACATTTGGCTCCCTTCCAATAAACTGAAATGTCTTAACAATATTTCCGATTATTGAAAAGGGCAAATTCAAATCTGCCGCCATAGTCGCAACAATAATTTCCGCTTTTCTGACTCTTTGATTAAAGTCCAGATCGTCATTAGGGGGAGAAATATCCGCGGCATTACCCTCTCTAGAGGTGGAAGCAATAATTTTCGGATCCACTGTCAAATTACACTTTGCTGCCAAGCACGCATTTTTTATATGTTTTTGAGTGTTCTCGTGTTTTTTGACCTCACACACTCCTCCAGACAACACGCTTTGGCAATAAAAGCATTTGAATTTCGATGGTTCGTTCGGTACGGACTGCAACCATAGTTTCCAAGCAGGATTATCGTCAAACCTTTGTTGTTGGAATCGTGCTTTTGGTTTATTTACTATTTCCGAATTCATATTGTAAAAGAGTATACAAATATTAGAAAAAATATAAAACAAAAATGCTGCTTGAAAATAAAAAATAAAACAAAATGATTGTACGTATGTAACCAGAAATAAATCGAAATATGAAATGCCTAATATAAACAAAGATGTTATATCTGCAACTTTAAAAAATGAATAAATAATTTCATAAAATAACAAAATACGACCTTCTTCTCTTCAATGTTGTGAAAAATCTCTTCGAACCGTTTCTGCGTATACAGTGTCAACATTAGCCAAACACTTTTTTGTACTAAACGCTCGCAGTTAGCAACTACATATTTTATGTTTCGGCCGATAATGTTTAACAACGCCCTCAGTAACAAAAACACTATAGTTTAACATATCTGTAGTTCGGTCGGTAAATTATATAAAATGTTATCATTTGAAATTATTGAAGATCATTTCACTCGATAAAGTTAAATTACAGTATTATTTTTAACGTTATTTTTATTGTATCGTCGTTTTTAAATACAATACATAGTTACTTACTGTTTCTGCTGATATCAAAAAAGTATTTGACAATCGTTGATTCAACGTTTGCAGAATCAGTTCAAAGAAAATTTTCAGTAAATTGATGCAAATAAGCATACATTTTAATGTTATTGGAGTTAATAAAAATTGTTCTATAACTTGATTAGATAGCTATAAAAATCTATTAACAGAATTTTATAATATAACATTGTTTTATTAATTTGTTTCTTTCGTATCAGTTTTTGTAACTGGTATACATTTTTTCATATTTATAATCTACTAAATTAGTATTGCCATTTCTGTGATTACAATAGTTTTATATAAACAATTCAATTAAAATAAGAGCCTTAAATTTTGTAGTTAAAATTTAGATAAGATTCTGAAAAACTACCAACGTCAAAGTTGTTTTAGTGTAAATCGTCAATTTAACGTTCGATTTAGTATATGATAAAAATTATTTTTCGGTTTCCAACCCTTTGAGTTTGTCGAAGATTTTAATTACTATTAAACTAAATGTAAACAATGAATTTTTAGCGACCCAATAAAAATATGCCTCTGAAATTCATATAGGTAAACAATAAAAAATCTAGGGGTCTTTTGCTTTCTGTTTCATTTTGAAGTTAATTAATATCTTTTTTAAATTATTTAATTCCAATATTGGCAAAAAGTCGAGGAACGCTGACATATTTAAAAACCGTCAATATTTAATACGTTAACCGATTTTACAGAACATTTATCTTTTTTTATTAACTCATTTGAAAGGTGTTTTTGAGAAATTTTTGAAAAATCATATGACGGGTTTTAGCGTTTCCCTTTATACTATCGATGGTTTTCGAAATATTTCAGCGTTCCCGGATTTATTGCCATCATTGTATATATATTACATGGGGTCAATTTTCAATATGGTTCCCGATTCCACAAATCGAAATGCATAAATAAAAGCACTAAAAAATTGAGTTTAGCCAAACAACGTTTTAAAATTATTAATTCTGAAACACCACCCTAAAAGCGAAAATGAAATTCAAGCACACGATTACAGGGAAGCAATTAAATTGTTCCTTTTTCGCAGCTTCCAATTTGATTATATATATATATATATATACATTATAATTATATTCGAAAATACAGTTCGAGTCACAAAAAAAGGTTTTCATGAATAACTACTTTTTTATTCTGTAAAAAATGTGCATTTCTTTTAGTCTATTTAAAAGAACAATTAGAATTTTCTCATATTTTTTTTTAGATGTCTCCAAAAATAATTTTTTGTTTTTATTTGAAAAACGAATTTTGTAAAAACATTTTGATAAAGTGCGTTTTTCGAAGACATTGTTAAGATATATTTAACCCACGCTCACATAAACAAATATTATTCGACGCATGTGCTAAAATGTTTTTTTTTTACCAATGTGAGGGCGTTGCGTACATCTGTACCCACAGTCCTCACATTTGGAGTAAACAACTTCTGTGCTTATATCGAAAGCTACCTTTTCAGCGTCATTTTACATATTTTTCTGGCACACCAATTTCTTCATAAATGCCTGCGTTCATTTTGACTTTATTAAACACGCATGCTGGCATTTACGAAATCACGCATACGTAATTAAGAAAATATAACTAACGTGCACACAATGAAACAAAATTAACATGATGCACGAAATCAATTTTATGTATTTCATGAGCCAAAAATTAGATTTTAAAGGTGAAATAAATTCAAAGAATAAATAGAAATGGTTTGTTCAATTTCTGCTTTCGATAAAAAGATATATTTTAAACATTTATTTTTCATTATTTGAGTCATCAAAGAAAAATATATCAAAACTATTAAAAGTAATGAATAGTTTAAAAGTAATGAATGTTTAAAATAGGTAGAGGTCGACGGCCAGTGCGTCATGTGTGCCACGGCGATGCGCGCAAGGCCACAACCAACATTAAACATTAATTACTTTTAAACTATTAATGCTGTGGAGATGAAACTTTCCACAAAATTTGTTCGTACCCTAATGAACAACATTCTCGCTGAAAGTTTTCGGATGCTTGAAATTCGCTCGATAAACGAAGCGCCTGAATGTATAAAAACACAATTTTGGCAGTTCTGCATTAAAAAATTAATAACTTTTCTATTTATTAAGATATATCATTTTTTCTTAGTGCACTAGATCTGGGAAACTGTAATGAACAATTTCATTTTTTATTTGTTTCAAAATTCTCAAAATTGACCGAGTTATAGCCAGTTGAAATAAAAAGTATTTGCGAACCGGCCACGCAGTAACCAGTGCTGCGTAGACAGGACTCTGTCGTGTTTCTTCCTTTCCGTGCGTATATGCGCGGACTTTTTTCCGTGTACGAGGCGGATTGGCCGTACGCACGGCGAGATCCTTCCACGGCCGTTCCGAAAACAATAGAAAATATCGAATCTTGAAAAACAAAATACTGAAGTTACTGAAACTGTACCCGTAAACGAGAATGCTGGTGTAAATTCATTAAAAGATGTTCACTTTATTAATTGTAATGTAACATTTAATATGAATAATGATAATAATATTTAATGTATTATACGAATTTCTAAACTTATTACATTTATTCAACAAGAATTTTCAAATACTTCTTTTGGTCGAGGGAGAGAATTAGATGCTGAACAATGTTTATCTTGAATATTTTTTTATTCGACCAACACATTGGAAGAAAAAATATAAATAATGAAAAAATTTGTATTGGAGAAATCAGTGTTTTTTTATACATTGTAAGATTAGGTTAGATGGCGACTGCGAAAAGGGCAACCTCGTGGTTGGCAGCATTGGTGCGATTTTGTTTTCGTGGGGTTTGCGGCAGGTAGGGAAGTGCGGATCGAACGGAAAACGAAGCGTCAGCCATTCCGTTTCGAGACTGATAAGAGAGAAGGTGGCCGGGGTGCTCAACGGAGACATTTTTGTATCGAAACGGAAAAAAATCAGTGGCGCGTAAAAATAAAAACGAAATCGGTTGCTGCGGGCAGGATTTTTGCCAAGTCGGGCTACGATTTTCGTGGTGAACCAAGTCGGGTTCCGTCAAGAAATTCCCAAGTCGAAAGGGAACGTGCGTCACATGTGCCGGTCGAAAAGCTCACGATATCGCGATAAATCGGAGCCATCGATAAACGGAAATTCAAGAGAAGTTTTGTGCACGGTATTCTCCATTTAAGAGAACTCGAAATAAAAGTATTTTCCTCAAACTATTAATTTCGCTGTTGTTTCCAAAAGTATTTTCCCACGTGGCATCCTAACCTAAAAGAAGAATTAGTTCTTGCCCTAAATCTGTTTTCTTACAACATATAACACGATAACTGAGGTGTTTAGCGACCAAAAAATTTGAAATTTGCACACATACTCAGGATAGGTATTCGAAAACGATGCGGCCAATAAATTATTTCAATTTATTTATATGTTTGCATTTCGTTTTAGCAACAACTTACTACTTTGCAAATCTCGCGTTCCAATATTTACAAATATTTCTCTTCAATCGGTCTGGAGTCGACTGAAATTTTCAAAAATAAAAATTGAACATCGCAATATCACAGTGCTGGGATTAAAGAACTGTGTAATGTCAACAATAAATTTTTAACTATCAAGAGTAAACAATGGTGAGCATTTTTCAGACGCTCGAAACCCCGGACGGTCGCGACCTTGTCAACAAAGAGCGAAGCGGCTAGTCCTAGATTCGAAACATGTATACCCGCGAACGCTGTTGTCAGAGAGAGAGAGAGAGAGAGAGAGAGAGAGAGAGAGAGAGAGAGAGAGAGAGAGAGAGAGAGAGAGAGAGAGAGAGAGAGAGAGAGAGAAAGCGTGAGAGAGAGGAGAGAGAGAGAGAGAGAGAGAACGAAATATAATGTTTGAATTTTCCATTGTCCGCAAAATAAGCCGTATACTATTTTTTTAGAATTTGTATCATAGTAAACGTAAATGTAATTATATATTGGAATACAAAATACAACCCACATCTCTGGTGTTTTGTCAGCAAACTGTTTCAGATTCGAAATAACAACCAAAACTTATCAAAGTTTCAATACATAGGAGAAAAAATTAACAACATTAAAAAAATATTTCTTCAAAATATTTAGAAAGCTCATCCTATTGTTAAGAAAAGTATACGTTAATGAAGTATCTCGTCGAGCTGTCACAACAATAATAATAAGAAGAAGAACCGACATAATTTTGTTTTCAGCATTCTGCTTTGTTGCCTTCAATTGTACAAAGATAACAAAATCGTAACTGATTCAGGCAGTCCTAAAGTGCTCGGCTTATAAGGCAGAAATTTAAATATGTCTGAAAAAATTGTTCGACGTTCTGTAAGGATAAGTCTAATTACTGTATACGGCCAATTAACGAATGCCAAAGAAATTAATTAGAAACTGAACGAGAATTATTGGAAATAGAAGATTTTTATTTATTTATAATAAAAATTCTGCAGGGAGTATGTTATAATTATTATGTAATCACACTGACAGTTGGCATTTAATTGCTAATTTTCTTACTCTTGCATCTTGAGGAATTAATTAATCATATGGGTATATAATCACTAGCTTTTATATCTTATGTAAATGATATATAATTTAATCAATGTAAATAAAAAAAATGTTTAGTCAGTAAGGACATTAAACAAGAATGCAAAAAATATCAATGCGACAAAAATTGCTATCCTTATTATTTCAGAATAATCCTTATAGGTAAATATTTCACTTTCAATATATGTATAGAAAAATACTTTAGAAATTGGAAACAAACCAACGAAATTTAAATATATAAAAATTGCAGTCTTTAAGTGTATGGATTCTGAATAGTATTATCGTGAGGACAGTTTTCATCGCCTTGCTTAATTTTCTTACTCTTACATCTTGAGGAATTATATAATAACGTGCATATATAATCACTAGCTTTTATAGTTTATGTAAATCATATATAATTTGATCAATGTAGATTATGAAAAAGTTTAGTAAGTAAGGACATTAATGAGAAATGCACTAAATATCAATGCGATAAAATTTCCTATTCGTACCTATGCGTACTATTTCAGAATAATCCTTGTAGATACCTACTTCATTTTCAATATATATCATACTATATATATAAAAAAATACATATACTAGTGCTGATTAAAATAAACAAATCGATAGTTGGACCAACACTTAATAATTAGTATTTTTCTCTACTTAATTATCTAGATCAATTTCCTATCACTTACCTGATTAATTCTTCTTCGCTCTAATTAAGAATGGCGGAGCTTTCTGAAAGAGATCGAATAACACTGTTAATGATGCGAGGATGGGGAGATCAACAAAGAGGGTATAAAACAGTAACGCGATTATTTAATGAAAATTTTCGGAATGAAAATAATAGGATCTCCAAAAGTACTGTAATCCGTACTATTCAACGTTTCGAGGCCATTGGTAGCGTTAAAAGCCGCCCAAAATCTGGTAGACCTAAAACAGCAACAAATAATGATAAGGCATTAGATGTTTTACAGTCTTTCGTTGAAGATCCCCATATTTCCATCAATCGCGTTGCACAAGAACACGAACTCGGTCATGCATCTGTCAGTAAAATTCTGAAATTGAATAAATGGCATCCATACAAACTCCATTTGGTCCAAGAGTTGTCCGAAGACGATTTTGATAGACGCATCGAATTTTGTGATCTTATGATGGAGATGATTGTCGACGATCCTCTATTACTTGATAATATTGTTTTCTCTGATGAGGCAACATTTGAACTGACTGGAAATGTAAATAGACACAATTGTAGATACTGGAGTGACCTTAATCCTCACTGGAAAAGAGACAATCATACTCAATATCCACAAAAAGTTAACGTATGGGCTGGTATTCTTAATGGTAGACCAGTTGGCCCTTTCTTCATTGAAGGCAATTTGACAGCACAAGTATACCTAGTCATGCTTCACGAACAAATTGTTCCAGCTATTCGAGACATAGCTGGTGGAAATATGGATGAAATTTATTTCCAACAGGATGGAGCTCCACCTCATTATGGTGTCATTGTCCGTCAATATTTGAATGAGGTCTTTCAGGACAGGTGGATAGGGCGAAGGGGTCATATTGAGTGGCCACCTCGGTCTCCGGACTTGACCCCACTTGACTTTTTTTTGTGGGGTTACTTGAAAAGTAAAGTTTATGCCACCAAGCCTCAAGATTTAGATGATTCAAGAGGGAGAATAACTCGAGAGATAGAACTAATACCGCCAGAAACGTACCGGAATGCGGTTTCGGCTGTTTATAACAGATTGGCACATTGCCAGGCTGTTGAAGGGCAACAATTTGAACATTTGTTGTGAATTGTTTGTACAATTAAATATTTTGCCCAAGCTAACCAATTGCCTTAACTGGTCGGACTCGCACACCACTTAACAAATTGTTAACTTCAAACCTTTATAACTCAAAAAGTACTTAATATAAAAATATTTTATTATAGTGTTTTAGAAAGCTCTCGAGATAAGCTATAAGAATATGTAATAAAATGTAGGGGGTTCTATTTAAAAAAATAAGATTGACCTTGAAATGACCTTGAAGGACATGGTCAAGGTCAAAGTCAAGGTCATCATCTTACTCCCCGCTTGAAACCATACAACTTTGCTATTGGACATTTTCTCCTAAGTGCATTCTAACTGAAGATATTAGGGGGGTCCGATACTTTTCGATGACGCTGTATATAAATTGTTAATAATAATAAAAAGTTAATTCGCATTATCCATCAGATAATGCAAAAATTGAATAAAATTTCTTATCAGGGAAGACCATACATACAATATATGTATATTATACCAGTATGTTTCAGCTGTGATTAAAGTTTGCTGGACGATTTTATCCTGTGGCTTCAACGTATTATTTATTAATCTGTAGTATTCTTTTTATTTTTATACGAATTAATTCTGTGCATTAAACGCTATTGGTTGATTGAGGTTAATTAAATACCTGTTTTGTAGCGAAAGACTCGCATGGTACGTATCTTTAAGTAATAATTGTAATTAAAATAAAATATGTGAAAATTTGAAATTTAAAAATTATATAAAAATCCCATTATTTCGACGATCCACCGAAATTTTGACGTCTTTTTACAGCTGTGTTAATGTACTTAAAATACTTACCAGCTATTATTTTTAAAATTTCCTGTACACTGGCATGGTGTAAACTACTGTTTTCGATCATGTATTTCAGCATTTCCGAATTCATTTTGTTTTTTTTTCAAAATTAGTACATGTACATATATCGTCAATCAAAATTCGTATCGTCAGTGTCACTAAGCGTAGATGGTTCGCGAAGGTTTCCCGCTCTTGCCGTATACTGATTTTTGGCATATAGCTACACGTGAAAAAGCTGTGGTGGCCATGAACTATTCAGGCGGCGAGGAACGCATAGATTCGTCGTGTGACGGACATGCACCAATCGAATAGTTGCAAGCCGAAAGTCGGTGAGGGCGCACCCAGTTATTTCGGCCGGGGGCGCTTCACGGTATTTTATACTAGGTTTTTTCCCCGTGAAGGGCCTGCTGTGAAGTCGCGAACATAACTCGACTGAGGGGAGTGGGAGAAGCGGCGCTCCCCTTCTTTTGGTAAATATAACGAGACAGAAGGGGTATGTGAGGAACCGAGTGGGTAAATATACTGGGACTCTACTGTAAAGAGGAAATACCCTTTGAAAGTATACAATAAACATAAATCGAATTCAGTTACATAAGAAGTTCAATGATTACTGTAAATACTTATAAACCCCATTGTAACGTGCAGATATACTAAAAAGGAATAAAATCGACGGCAGATTAGTTGGAATCAGTATATTTCTTATTATTATGAGCCAACAGGCGTCACGAGTTTTATCAATTGAAAAAATAGGTAAGTTACAATAACTACCTTTTTATGTACATATTTACATCAATAAATAATAAAATGTCTCAGAAATGTTAATCCAGTATAAGTAATGAAGATTGCTTCGCATAACTGGTATTTTTCTTTCAGTATGTCCGGTGTCGTACGATTTCGCTAACGCCATCGATTATCCTGAAAATGAAATTTTTTATGCAGTCCTCGTTGAATACAGCAAAAATAAATTGAGTTTTTTCACAGACAACGGTACTGGGGTTCTTAGTGTATTAATGCATGAAATAAATATTAGAGTTATAGGTAAGTACATTTTGTTCATTACAGCACAAAGAAATAACGAACCTGCATTGCATTAACTTACAATTCACTTGTTTTTGTTAGTATAAATTATATTGGTTTACGTACTTCTATTATATTTTTAATGTGTAGGGGAGAGTGGTGTAAGTTGGCACAGCCCAATTTTTAAGCGTTACAGTGTTGTCAGACTTACCGTTTCTATACTATATACTAACTTTAATACATGGCAACTTTTGATGGCATGTAGTCGTTGTTACTTGTTTCCTTCGAAGCAATACGACATGCAAACAATATTCGATAATTCGAAAGTGTCAATTTGTGTCGTCGAATGCATGTAAAAGAATATTTTGCATTCAATTTTTAATTAAGCAACGTGTGTGTTTTACTTTATTGTTAAAACCGTTGTTATTGGTATTTGTTGTGTTACGAAAAAATATCGGGTAAATAATTTATTACATGAAATATAAAAAATATACATGTGGTGTAAGTTGGCATGTATTATTTATGTATTAATTACTACATGTTTACAGGCGATAACAACCTTTTTACATGAAATATTAACATTCACGTGGCGCAATTAAAATAACAAAATTTATATAAATTTATATAAGATTAGAATAACACAACAATATAATAAGACTAGCAATAATACCGTAGCACCAAATCACGCGGTTTATATTTTTTCTAAGGCTTATTAATAATTTTCTCCTTAATTTTTCAACATGTGCCAATTTACACCGCCTTTTGAAAAAAGTGATTTTTTTCACTTTTTGGTAAACCAACTGTAACTTTTTTTTCTGAGACATGATAGAAAAAAATTTCTAGATTAAAAAGTTGCCGGAATTTTCCGCCCGAACTGAAGTCGCGAAGGTCCCGAGTTCGAATCCCGTCCGTGCAATTTTCTCTATATGCTTATGTCCAGTGTGGAATAACCGAGGAATCTTGCTGGGCGAAGGTACGAATTTGGGACCGCTACCGACCCCCGTCGGCAGTTATCGGTACCGTCAGCGTCTTATCCGCGGTCGGTACGTCGTGGGACTTATCTCGGATAAAGATGGGATAAGCCCCGCGTCGAAATCGCTATGGCAACAGACCGCCGAATCTGCTGGTGTTATACCGATATTGAGGAAGGAGGGACTTGCTCTGGGTGGGTGTTGTGTATCTGCCTCTAGTTCTGTCTTTGTCCTGTACCTCTCCATCCGAAAGCCGACCCGCAAATAGACTAATAATTGTCATTAAGGCGGGGGAAAATTGCCTTTCCTTTGTCCATAAACATTACTGATTGCAAAATAAACTCGCTAGTCAGTGTTGCGCGTCGCAGTCAGGGGGCATCAACTGCTATGGAGTAAAGGTACTACCGTTACGGCGTAGTTCCGCAGTATTTTAGGCGCTGTAGACGGCGCTACTAGCATTGCAGCGGAGTATGGGGAGTGACGTGGGAACCAATCAAAACTAAGCGCGGAATTTTTGAAACGAAAAATTGCTTATCTGAGCAGTAATTGTGAAAAAGTTTAATTTTATGTAGAAACTAGTGTTAAATTTAAATTTAATAATGCAAAATCTATGAATATCATAAAAAGTGGGTTTGTATACATTCCAGTAAAGTTTTATCGACTATTTTTAATTTAATCTAAATTCAGTGCCTTCCTTTTTTCGATTTTTATCTTTCATTTTACTATTACTTCGACCCAGACTAAGTCTGGACGAAGTATTGAATTTGGTCACTTCGGGCAAAAAAATTACTATATAGTTTTTCATCAAAAGTCGACGTTTCAGACCCTAAGGAACCCAAATCAACAATAACAAAATTTGTGTCCGTGATCTTGTACGTACGTACGTCCGTACGTCCCGTTTTTTTGTCTCGCGATAACTCACGAACGGATAATCGTATTGACATAAATTTTTTTTTAAAATACGCGTCTTGGCATAACTTAGATCTGATTAGATTTTGGGGCAGATCCACCCGTCCATTACTAAAAAAAATTAGCCCCAATTAAGTTTCTTTGTAGTTTTTTGCATTTATTTTGAAAAATACAAATTTTATTAAAAAATGTTTCAAACAAAAAAGATAGAGCATGAAATTCTCTACAAAAAAGGCTATATGCATTTTCTTCCTAAAGTCAACAATTCTCAGCAGCTTCGTGTTAATTTCTGACGGGACGAACGGAGTGCCGTCGTCAAATTGTGAGGTCTTCTTCGTCATCAATTGATCCTCGCCGCCTCCATGAATTGTTGAATTGTTGCTAGCTGTCGAATTGCGTGGGCCCACTTTTCGTCGTCGGAGCAGCCAGTACCTCCGGAAGATCGTTCGGTAGGCAGCGAGTCGTCCACGAGAAGATGTCACGAAGAAGTCGAGAAAAGAAGAGGGATACTTACCGAGGCCAGGTCTTACAATACCTCGGTACGTATCCCATGTCCAATAATGTCGCCGAGTTCCCCTTTTTACGGAGAATCGGGACGGGAACTGTCAAACATTCAAATGGCATTTGATTGACGTGAATGTGACAGCCCGCCCCTCATTTGAATTTGGAGCGCATGCGCCCTATTGCGGCGACACATGCGGCTCCAAGCTTGGAACTCGGCCCGTCGTTCCCCAGTCTTGATTCTGTGCTGCCAGGGCGCCGTTGCTCCTCTTCTGCGCATGCAGAGGCGCACCAGCGCCAGCGCCTTGTCGTTGTGCGCATGTCTGAATCGGAGCGCTGCTGATCCCACGTGGGTCTGGACATTTTCCTTTTTACGCATTCCCGTCGTTATTTAGCTTGCCAGCGCATAATCCGCGAATTCTTCTGAAGCTGGCAAGCACGTCCATACAATTTTCAACCCGGTCCTCTTTCTCTTCGTCGCTCTTTCTCTCCGCCCGATGTCAAATTAAACGACTCGTTACACATTTCAGACTATGTACGTCCGTACGTCCGTACGTCCCGTTTTTTGTCTTGCGATAACTCGCGAACGGATAAGCGTATTGACATAAATTTTTTTTTAAAATACGCGTCTTGGCATAGCTTAGATCTGATTAGATTTTGGTGCAGATCCACCCGTCCATTACTAAAAAAAATTAGCCCCAATTAAGTTTCTTTGTAGTTTTTTGCATTTATTTTGAAAAATACAAATTTTATTAAAAAATGTTTCAAACCAAAAAGATAGAGCATGAAATTCTCTACAAAAAAGGTTGTATGCATTTTCTTCCTAAAGTCAATGATAATGCCATAAAAACTGGTTTAATATGTTTATGACTATTGTCTGAAAAAGTATTGAATTTGGTCATCGCGGCAAAAAAATTACCCTATTGTTTTTCATCAAATTTCGACGTTTCGACCCCCTACCCCCCAGGGGTAGTCTTTGCCAGCTCCTCGGGCGCGGTGACCACCTACGGGCGCAAAGTTCATTTACGCCCTTGATACGAAAATAACTATTTCGATATATCTAAAAGATGTCTTATAGATATCTATAAGATATCCGTCATAGATCTTTTCGACACTTTCAAGATATCTTTGACGAATTATATGTATATATATTGTATATATAATATCATAATAATACAGACAGTTATTAGTAAAACACAGTAAACATGTAATATGCATCGAATAGTCTATTAGAATACAAGTGCATGAAGTAAGTGTTTTGCAACTTTTATTTATTAATACTTCGGCTGGCCTGTTGTCGGGGTCGAAGTTTTGACAATGCCCATTTTCAATTTTCATACATATAAGAAACACTATATTGTTGTAACATATCTATCGAAGCCACTTGGACCTAAATATGATTGGACCTCCAAATATCAATATAATTTTATAATATAATTGAAAGCTGTTAGTAAACAAACGGGTCTTAAGGAATAACCGACTCTCCACTGGGTCGAAGTTTCTGAGCGAGCGAGGCACCACGCCAACACTAGTTTCATTTTGCATTTCATTTTTGTGTTTTATTGTTTTATTTATGTCGTATTTTTATTTCGAATATTACTCAATTGGACTTTTGTCCTATAAAAAATCAGTTTTTAATCATTTTTATTTTTATCTTTTCGTAATATTGCGGTACATTGTAACGTTCATCTACACTTTTTGCGATTATACATTTATTTATTAACTTTTAATATTTAACACTTGATTGGTGACTTATTTCCACTGATTTTTAGTTTTGTATTTTGATTTGAATGGTTTTTAAAGTATTAATTTCGTGATATCTTCAACTTGACTTTGCTGTCAAACTTTCTCAAAATGGTGAAATCTAATTACAAATAAACTAATAGTTTTTAATTTAATAACAGTAAATGAAAAATAGCGCAAATTACTTTAAACTGTCCTCAGCTGATGTTCTCGAATAACCCGGTTTTCGGAGAAAATTTCTATGCATGTGTGTGTATCATCAGATACACACATGCAATTATTTCGATACTAGTAGCGCCGTCTACAGCGCCTAAAAACTGCGGAACTACGCCGTAACGGTAGTACCTTTACTCCATAGCAGTTGATGCCCCCTGGCCGCAGTGATGCGTAAACATCTTTAATTTGTGTGATAGAATTAATGGTCATACTACTCTCCCTAAATCGAAAAATATTGTTTACGGGCGTAGCATTTACGCCCCATGGGGACTGCAGTGGTGATAAGGTGACCCTCGGGCGCGTAAAACGACCATTTCACGCCCTTAGTGCAAAAAGTACTATTTTGGGTGATACGTTTTTGTATTAAAACCGAAAGGTCCAGTCAAATCGTACATTGACCTTCCAAAAAATCACCCTGTCAATTTTTTTTCATTTTCCTGTAGAAAGTCGATAACTGAATCTAAGTTTAAGTTTGCGGGATAGATGGAGCCACCGTCGCGCCGCCATGTTGAAAAACGTCTGTTTATCATTTTTTAAAAATATCTCACTTTAGATGATTCGTACGCTAAAAATATGTTATACAAATTTTGTTCAGAATTATATTCTTTACAATTTTTGTTTGAAACTTTTTTTCGTAAAATTAATATTTAAAAAAATTAGGAGCGAAAAAGTAAAAAATGCGTGTTTCTGAAATTGTTTTTGCGAATTATCTCGCTCCGGCGTCCTTTTCTGGTAAAAACAGTTAGTTTCAAAAATTGTAAAGAATTTAATTCTGAACAAAATTTATATAACATATTTTTAGCGTATGAATCATCTAAAGCGAGATATTTTAAAGAAATGATAAACAGACGTTTTCAACATGGCGGCGCGACGGTGGCTCCATCTATCCCGCAAACTTAAACTTAGATTCAGTTATCAACCTTCTATAGGAAAATGAAAAAAAATGGACAGGGTTATTTTTTGGAAGGTTAGTGCCTTTTTTCCGACGAGTTGACTGAACTAGAAACTGAAACCACGCGGATAGCACTGATCGATTTTTGGCGGTGCTTTTCTTGATGCTAATGAATTAAAATGCATATCAGCGTATTGTAAACCTTGTGTCTCTAGAGTTTGTTACAAAAGAAATCAAGAAATGATTGAGAGATAGTACGTGGAATAGACCATCAGGGATGTGAGGAAAATAGATCAAGGAGTGAGGGGGTGCTTGGAAAGATATCGAACGAAAGATATCGAACGAAAAAAGAAATCTTTTTAAGAATAATTGTATTTTGCGTTACATGTTAACTAAGGCTACTGCAATGTTAAAAAAAACGACTCTTTACAGCCTTCTCCATCCCTCACTCCCTCGTTAAGGAAGTGAGAAAGCTTAACATCCCGCAAAAATGAATGACAAAGAACTTCTTGCTAACATTTTTGGATCGTTTATTTTATTGCTGATATCGATAGATATGCTTAACAAGAGTAATTAAAGAAAAATTAAGAAGTTACTGTTTCTAAGCATATTTAATGATGACATCAATAAACAGAGGTATATGTGGACCCAGGATGGGCCATCTTCCGAAATTCGTTAATTTTTTCTTGCCATATTGGATTACTGCGATTTAGCTTATATTTATTAATATTATTAATAAAATAAACGTTATACGAAATGTTTTCAGCAATAAATTGTTTGCGATTTACTTTGTCGTGATTGTTAAATCCTCTCCCGTTATTTGTAATGAGAGGCGGAGCGCGGGGGGGGGGGGGCAGACTGTAAAAGGTTGATTTTGTAGCCTGTGGTACCATATACTGCAAAATACAAATTATTCGCAGAAAAAAAAATTATTTTTTCACTTTATCGAGCGCTCGAACATTCAACGTCATTTCTCTTAAAAACTTGCATCAAAAGCAGTATTTATATTTATATTACAGACACGAATATTTATGTCATAGCCTAAACAATACCGCCCACGCGATTGAAACTATCTTCGCGACTTTACACTGCGACTTACAAGATTTTTGCAATACTAACTTATAAATGCAATTAATTTTAAACTTCGACATTTTTTCCTGAAATTTTCACGTTTCTTACGTTAAAATGTTAACTAATATATGTTTGCCATGTATTATATGTAATGACATATATCCCACATATAAATTATTATCATTTATTTATATGTTGCGATTTAAAATATAATTGAAAGTAATATTTAACAAAGGACCATTAATATGGACAAAACTATTAAATGATTTAATGTCTGTGTAAACGCATTTTATGTAGAACACGACTATAACAGAAGTCCTTCGCAGTTAACGCAAAAGACATTCAGAGATAATTTTCCAACCACATGTTTTTATGAGAGCATATAATTTCTAGAAATATAAAGTCCGATGATAGCTTATTTTAATTAAATTTTTCAATATTTATTTTAAATATAATTTTGCTTCATTCATATATGAATTTATATTTCGAATTTTGTATATTTATTTCTTGCATTTGTATATAAATTATCGACAAGTTTCTGCAGCCTTTAGTCAATAAACAGTTGAACATTTCCTGATTTTTATTTAACATCTGCGAACATTGCTTTGTGCTGTACATTAGCAAAATTTTAACGAAATGTGCACGATTGCCATTTTTAGAAAAACTTAAGAATATTTTCGGAATCTTTAATTTCTTCCTAACGTTCATTCAATTTAATGAAAAGGATGAACACTGAACAACATTTTGTGTGTGCATTATATAACGTTGCATTTAATGTAGTAAATATGTTACTCTATAAAAGTTCATAAGTTCAAATATTTTACACTTTATGAAATGCCAGTCATGGGATTTCTGGTGTTGCTTCAAGGCCTAGACTTTCATTCTGAATATCAAAATACCGTCGTGCATTTCAAGTTTGTTCATAGCTGCGATCATAAGTTTCAAGATTTTGTCCTACTACGAAAAGTAAACTTAGATATGATTCCTATAACAATATGATTACGTCACTTCTGCATAGGCAAGTAAAAAATAACGTTACCTTTTGCTTGCAGGAGATCATAATAAAAATGTAAGAGATTTCTCTCAAAATTTACGAAATTTGACAGCAGTTGGAGTAGCAAAATTACAGGTAAATAGTTAGTTATGAACAACTTTATACATATAATATTGGCAACATTTTTCTTAATAAAATGGTCCGTTATACAGTTGAAAGACTACAACATAGCGTGGCTCTTAATTTTTATAAATTTTGTTTATTCTCCATTTTGTTTCATTTTTCATTTTTCAGCTCATCTCTCTGGTTGTTTTAAGAATTCGAACATTTAAAATTGATTATAATATAATAATCTTAACGATTAGAGCCAATAAAAATTGCTGAAATTCTAAAACGGCAGGAATTCAAATCATCCGAGCTTCCCGTTTTTGCATAGTTAATTGGGGAGGGGCGGTGCTACAATGGACGGTGGCGACCTAACGCTTAATGGTTCGGCACGAAGGGAGACATGTTCTGCGAAATGGGAGTGTAAGGAGTTGCATGGACCTGATTGAGACTCTTTCACGAAATTTCCATACTCATCCGTCATTCGCGTATTTTGTAAAATAATTATAAGCATATTTTAAATAATACAATGCTGTTTGAATCAACAAACAAACTTTTCCAGAGAAACCCTAGCACTGGTGGTGCATTGTCTGATTGCCAAATATTCTTCATACAAAATCGGTAATGAATACATTTTAACACAGTTTTACAGATTTCCTTATTGATATGCATTTTTTAGGCAAAATGATCCTTGCCTAATTACGACGCTGGCTGAATCATGCATGAGCAACAAGCTCTGTTCCGGAGTGGGAATGCTCAATGATAAAGATTCAAAATTGCCCAGCGACACTGGTGCTGTTTCCCTCTTTACTCGTAAAATTAGAGACGACTCAGGCACAGTGACACAATCGAGAAAGGAAAAAATACAGGTAACTAAAAAATTCCTATTACTGAATTTAAAAAATATGCGTTTCATTGAAAAATATTGGTTGCGTTGTAAGCGAGTGATAAATGTTCTTCTAACTAGAATAATCAGATTCGAGCTGTCTACTTTCATTAAGAAACAAATCATTCTCACAAATCATCAAAGTATATTTTTTGTCTTTGAACCGCATAAATGAAAACAGAATACCTTGAAATCGAACCAATCATTTAAAGTTGCAAAATCTTAAAAATATAATCAATGTGAAACATCCCGAGTGGAAATTTGTTCAGGCATCCTAAATATATATCACGGCTAGTTCATATCTCAGTAACGCATTAATGATTCGCTTAAATCTACTCTAACCAAAGGGTGGCCAGATTACAATAACGTATAACTGACAAAGAGATCCGTTAATTTTGGAGTTGAAACTTGACCAGGCATTGACAAGAATTCTTTTATTCATAATTTCCACAAAATACGTTATACAATGTGTCAGGGACAAAAATATAGCCCAGTCCTAATAAGGAAACATATGACATTATTTTAAGGCATCCGAATCTAGGCCTGATTCCAGAATGAACCATTTTCCGCTCGGGATCTTGGAATTAATATGGTCTCAGATGTAAACAAATTTGCTTTGTCATTCCATACAGGCAATGATCAACATTATTGCGGACATTTCTATCAAAATATTGACTGTCCAATTAGAAAAAATAAATAACTCAAAATTCAGTATATCAGATATAGTTTCAAAGTTCTTCAATGCGTGGGATGGAACCGCTGGGTAAATATATTTTGTACTAAATTTTGAAATTAATTTGCACTTCAGCTAACACCCCTCTGGAAGCTTGCATAAATAGACTCGAAAATGTAAAGAAAATCTACCAGCATATCATCATAAAGACTCACCCCATTTAATTATAGGACTGTCTGCAATGTCCGATGAACCTCTCAGGGACAATATTAAAGAAATCAGAGAGATGTTGAATCAAGTACAAATAACCTTTCCTTGCCCCGAGGACCAAACCGAAATCGTCAAAATCAAAGGTCCTAAAAAAGACGTGGATAAATGTCTCTCAGAACTTTTTTATGTATTATAATGATATACTAGTAGATTTTGTCTACATGTTTGAGTCCATGTATGCAAGCTTCCAGAGGGCTGTGAGCATTTTGTCTTTTATTCAATTCTGTGTGCAAAGTGTGACTTTGCGCACTAAAATTCGATGCGCAAAGTAAATTTTACCGCACTAGTGCCTAAGCAGTGCGCAAAGTAAACAAAGCATTGCGTGTTGTAGTATTACTTTGCGCACAGCTTTCGCATACTTGCGGCAAAATTTTCTTTGCGCATTGAAATTTTCGTGCGCAAATTAACACGTTGCACACTGTAGAATTGCATAAAATATCGTAAGCAACGCATGCCCAGCTTCATCTCACTCGCGCAACAGCGTCTCATTCGTGCTTGCTCTCGCTGCTCGTGCGGTAAAATGCACTTTGCGAACTTATTGCATAATATACTATTATGAGCATTATTATTGTAATATTGAATGTACATGTAGTATTTAATATTTTTAGCCTAATTGATAACGAACAATAAACGGACAACCAGACTAGGCTAACATACGCTCAAAAAACAAAAAATAATCTTCAACAAACTAACACACATGTTAGTAAACAAACTATAGAGGAAGAAATAGAACCCACAAACAAATTAGAAAATATGATATTTAAACTAATGGAAAAAATTGACACCACGCTCAACCTTATTACCATGTTGATAACTAAATTAAATTAAAATTGACTCAATGATTAAGATTGGCATATGGAACGCTAATGGCCTTGCACAAAAAAGCCAGGAACTTAGGTTATTTATAAAATTACATAATACAGATATTATGCTTATCTCCGAAACACACCACACACTAAAAAGTTATCTGAAAATACCCAAATATGATATATGGGCAAATCCACAGAACTTTTGACTTTCATGTTATTTTAAGATTCACGTAAATAAGCTGTACAGAAATATTTATAAAACATAACTATTTACTAAAAAGGATATGTTTTCCAAGGTACAGTTATTTGTTTTGCATGATAGTTGATTAAAAAACCAAAGGAAACACAAAAGCTCATAAAATTTGAATAAACTGCTGCGTGCAAGTCGTATTTTTTAAAATATTTTGTTCTGTAACTTTTGGAACGTGTATTCTTTTCATTTGAAAATCATATCGTTGATTAATGGCACTTTATAAAAGCCAAAGATACTTGAAAAATAAGTGTGCCTATCGCTTAATAAGAATGACATGCGTCCAAAGTCGCGTGCAGAAGATTTATGGAAAATGGAGTTTTCGTTAATTTCTAACAATAACTTTTGGAACAAACAATATTATGGCTCCATACTTTGGGAATTTTTAATTCATGATATAATAAGTGACGTATTCCAAGGAATAAGGTGTGCCTTGTCTCATCTCAATTCCGTGCCTATTACAACCTATAGCCTTCATGCGTAACTGTTGTTGAAAAATGACACTTTTGTCAGGCACACGAACTATACACAATTAAATGCCTCGATTATTGGCGTAATTTATTGTTTTAGGTGTCATTATAATACTCTGAATTTGTTCCAGAAATACAATACGATGTTCAGGGGTAAAACAAGACATGAAATTATCTCTTTGACACACACTCCTTTCTTTACACGGAAAAATGCTGAAATTTGTTACGCGCGGGTTTTATTGGTAACTGATCATAAATACGTTGACAAATATTAAAAATTGAAGATGGTAGATACAATATGGCGGACCAAATTCCTAAAAAGTTGCTTGAACCAGCTAAAACTGTGTATTCGGGGTCGCTCATCGGTTGAGATTCGCTATAGCTTTGCTCCAGAAATAATGAAAATGTAACTTTGCGGATAACTTTGTTTTTCATCTCCCAAAAAAAATGTTTTTCTTAAAGCGTAAAGTTAAAAATTCTGTGGCTTTACCCATATATGATACGCAACATCCGGATGGAACTGCACATGAAGGAACGGCTATAATTATCAAAAATTCTATTAAATATTTTCAAAATGAAAAATATTCTAAAGAATATCTACAAGCTACTAGTGTCACAGTTAATGACTGGCACGGACCAATTACAATTGCAGCTATAAACTGCCCGCCAAAACATAAAATTAAAAAGGAAGAGTATTCAGAATTTTTTATGACGTTAGGAAACCGTTTTATTGTAGGCGGAGATTGTAATGCCAAACATCCCTGGTGGGGATCGAAATTACATATTCCAACTCCAAAAGGAAGGCAACTGTATTTAACCATGGTCGAAAATCTCTACCCGTTATCTACTGGAGAGCCTACTTACTGGCCTACTGATCGAAGGAAATCACCGGATGTGATTGATTTTTGTGTAATAAAAGGTATACCCAAACAATATTTAAAAATAAATTCCTGCCTCGATCTTACGTCGGACCATTCTCCACTAATTTCATTACCGAGTTCTAAAGTAATAAAACACAGTATAGCACCAATGTTACATAATTCAAAGACTAATTGGGTACTTTTTAGACAAATATTAACAAAAGATCTAAACTGCAGTGTTAGATTAAAAACGAGAGAAGATTTGGAATGTGCAATATACGAATTTACAAGAAAAGTACAAGAAGCAGCTTGGCAATCTACACCTGAGCATTCTCACAAGTCAACTCAAATGGGTTGTTCAAATATTTTAAGGTTTAAAATAATGGAAAAGCGTAAAAAGAGAAAAAAATGGCAAATAACTCGCTCTCCAAAAGACAAAGCTGAACTAAATACCGCAATTAAAGAACTGCAGGAACTAATAAACAAAGAGAAAAATCAAGCGATATTTAACAGGGCTATCACCAAATAAAAACACGGACTATTCAATTTGGAAAGCAACAAAAAATATAAATCAACCTATACAAACAAATTCTCCATTATTAATGGAAAATGGACAGTGGGCGCAAAGCAACAACATAAAAGCAGAGGTTTTTGCACAACATCTGAGTCAAACTTTTACACCCTTCCAGAGTCAAATTGCAGAAGAAGAAGAAAATAAGATAGACTTGTACGTAAGTAAGCCGTTAAATGTAGAAGAACCCATACGAAAATTCACTATAAAGGAAGTGAAGAAAATAATAAAAAATAATCTGAGACCAAGGAAAGCACCAGGATACGACCTAGTTACAGGTAAAGTCATTAAAGAATTACCAGAAAAAGCAGTACGATTTTTAACAATTTTGTGTAATGCAGTCATCAGACTTAATTACTTCCCGGAACAATGGAAAGTTTCGCAAATAATGCTCATTCCTAAGCCAGGTAAAGAAAGGACATTGGTCACGTCATACAGGCCAATCAGTCTTTTACCAATAATGTCAAAAATATTTGAAAATTGCTTATGGATAGAATTGTTATGGAAATAACAAAAAGAAAAATAATTCCCTCTCATCAGTTTGGCTTTCGTACAGGACATGCAACAATTGAGCAAGTACATAGACTTGTAAAAAAATAAACAATGATTTGGAAAAAAAAAGATACTGCTCGGCAGTCTTTTTAGATATAAAGCAAGCTTTTGTTAAGGTTTGGCATAAGGGTTTATTATACAAAATAAAAAAATTTCTTCCGCACAAATTTTTTCTTTTGTTAAAATCTTATATTAGTGAACGCTACTTTCAAGTTAAACATAAAGATGAATATACAGATTTGCTTCAAATTGAAGCTGGAGTGCCTCAAGGTAGCCTATTAGGCCCACTTCTGTACACAATATACACTTCAGATTTGCCAAATACAAACAATGTGCAGACAGCAACTTTTGCCGATGACACCGCTATTATGGCGTCACATAATAATCCAAAAACAGCAACGTCAAACCTTCAAACAAACTTGAACGAGATCCAAAGATGGCTTGATACATGGCGAATTTAAGTAAACGAACAAAAGTCGGTCCACGTAACATTTACCTTAACCCGTTTCCGCCCAAAATGCCGTAAATTTCACTACATTTTAATCGCCACATTTCTTATAGAAACTAACGATGAATAATTCTGAATATTTAGATTCTATAGTTTTCAACCCTCCTCTTTCCGAATCCGAAGTCCGGTTTTCGCTAGGAGCAGCCATTTTTTAAATATGGCGGCGAAAAGGCAAAAAAATAGAGAAAATTTCGATTTTTGGATCGGTTTTTCATGTTTTTCAAAAGGTTCGCGCTGACCGATCATTCGAAAAACCTGGATCTGGTGGAATAATGAGTTTGACAAAAAGTTGACATGATCAGATATGCAAAATATAAGATGGCGGATCCAAGATGGCGGATTTTTCGCCGAATTTTGTGTTTTTATAGCATTTCCGACATTATTATTAGCTATTAATAAATATTGTTGTACGCACTTATTATTGATTTACACAATCATTTGTAACAGTATCTTCTATCCGATACTCGAAATTCCAAATGGCGGTTCCAAGATGGCCGACTGAAATGCAACAAAATTTCTTGATCCATATGAAACTGACTACTCGGTGGTTTTCGGGGTCGCAGATTACGAATATGACATTTGATTTTCATCATTCAAAATGGCGAACCCAAAATGGCGAAGGAAAATACAAAACGTTGCATGTCCGAAATGAAAATGGTTACTCGCGGGTTTTATATTAAATAGTCGGAAATGCTATAAAAACACAAAATTCGGCGAAAAATCCGCCATCTTGGATCCGCCATCTTATATTTTGCATATCTGATCATGTCAACTTTTAGTCAAACTCATTATGCCACCAGATCCAGGTCTTTGGAATGATCGGTCATCGCGAACCTATTGAAAAACATGAAAAACCGATCCAAAAATCGAAATTTTCTCTATTTTTTTGCCTTTTCGCCGCCATATTTAAAAAATGGCTGCTCCTAGCGAAAAACGGACTTCGGATTCGGAAAGAGGAGGGTTGAAAACTATAGAATCTAAATATTCAGAATTATTCATCGTTAGTTTCTATAAGAAAAGTGACGATTAAAATGTAGTGAAATTTACGGCATTTTGGGCGGAAACGGGTTAAGTAAGGAATCCTTTCCTCCCGTCAAATTAAACGGTAAAGAAATACCGCAAGCAGATTCTGTGAAATACTTGGGAATTCGTTTAGAACGCAGACTAACATGGAGAACGCATATTTGGAAAAAAACCAAACAACTTAAACTTAAACTACAGGGAATGTACTGGTTACTAGGTCGTAATTCTAAACTCGCTAGAAAATAAATTGCTGGTATACAAAATAATCCTGAAACCTGTGTGGACATACGGCATACAGCTATGGGGATCTGCATCAAAATCAAATATCGAAATACTAGAAAGATTTCAGTCGAAAGTACTAAGGTCAATTGTACAAGCTCCATGGTTTATTACTAACGAAGTAATAAGATCTGATTTGCAAATCCCAACCGTGAAGGAAGAAATAGTCAACTTCACGGAAAGACATTTTAAGTAACAAGTGACGAGCGTTGCGGCTACCTCTGCTTAACACAGTCAAGCAGGCCAACTTATGCGGAAGATGCTTTGATACCCAATCAGTTTTAGCTTGGCAGTTCAAGCTGCCGATCTTTGCTTAAAAACAGGCAGCGCTGGCCGAAGTCACCGTCATTAAGTGCCTAACCTACAAGACATTTAGGAGATAGGGTGCGCGTGAAATCACAACACACGGAAATCTAACCCGCAGTATTGCAGTCATATAGTAAACAGAGCTGTCAAGTCATTTTTTCTTGCTCTCTGTGAATTATTTTTTAAAATGAATAATGTTAAATACTTGAATTGGTATTTATTAAAAAATTCTAATTAATATTGTATTACCGACTTTGGACAAGGATTTTACAGTCGACAGATGATTGTAAGCCTAAAATTTTCTTTCAACAAAAGCTATACCATCGACAGAATATTGTAGGTTTATAACCTTCTTTCGACAAGAGAATATATATATGTATGTGGTTATAAATACATAATACGTATCCATGGTTATAAATAAATGTTTTACAGCTATATGTAAATTTAAGGCAGCAATGCTATGTTTGGTTCTGATAGATGAAAACAATTTTGGTCGATAACAGCGAAATGAATTGACAGTTTTATCATAATTTAAAAAAAAAATATTTTACCATTAATTCAGTTTTAAATTATAGATTTAAACACAAATCTATGTAAATTGATCACAACTTATTTAGATTACCACTTTTTACCCAAATGTACAAACAGCTGTGTCGGGCTTAAATTTGTTATTATTTTGTTTCACGAATTTGAAAGATGATAGCTTCAACCAATTGGGGTAAACCAGGTTTCTCCATGTTTCTGAGATCAAAACGTATTTAAAAATATGGTTATAGATAAATGTAAAGCAAGAATTACATTTTTTACTTAATACACAATAAAACAATTTTTGTCGATCACAGTGAAATGAATAGTCAGTTTTATGATCAATGTTCCTAATTTCTGATATTTTACCACAAATTCATTTTTAAATATGTATCTGATATTTAACCACAAATTCATTTTCAAAATATGTAAAGTAAAACATTACACATTGAATGAGATTGCCCCTTTCTACCGTAGTGTTCAAAATGTCGAATCGACCTTAAATTTCTTATTATTTTGTTTCACAGTTTTGAATGTGATAACTTCAACCAATCGGTGTGAACCAAGTTTCTCCAAGTTTCTGAGATCGTAATGTATTTAAAAATATGGTTACAGATAAATGTAAAGCAAGAATTACATTTTTTACTTAATACACAATAAAACAATTTTTGTCGATCAGAGAGAAATGAATTAACAGTTTATGGTCAATCTGATTCTAATTGTATTATCTCTCAGTGATGAAAATCTTGTTGAAGGACAGTTTTAGATCTAAAATCTTCTATCGATATAAAACTGTCACTGAAAGAAGAAGAAACAAAGGTTGTGTAATTATAGTTTGGAAATGTATTTATTTACTTTGAATCATTAATATTTATTTTATATAAAAGTAAATAAATATGTATTGTTTCTATAAAAACAAATTTTGTTTTTACTTTTCTAGTTATAAAACGCACAATATTCACTACCGAAGTATACACTACAGTTTTGACGAATTTCGTCCACAATTTATACTTTTCTCCGGAGCTATTTTGGACGAACTGCTGTTGTGCTGGTACGATCGCAAAGATAACCTGTGATAGTTGAGGGCTATGAATGCGTTTCTTATAATTGTTAGTCATTCCGTAATCGCGTAAAATGTCTTTCGGTGTATATTTATAATTATACGTTTAATTATTTATATATTATATATATATGGTTAGGTATTGTGTGTATTTATATATATATATATATATATATTGTGCGCAGATAACAGTTAATATTGATTTAGCAGGAGAAAATTGTTTGACTCGACGCGAAGGCACGAAATATAAATGTACTATGAAATTAGGCTATAACGCATGTTTTTGGATACGTTTTGATGGCACAAAGCTGATGAAATTTGTTTCAAATCAATCGGTAAGAATACTTCCGCTTTCTTGGCTGTATGGCCGACATGCTTTTTTTAATATAACTTTGTAATTTTTGGTAATTACCAATATCAGTATTCTTCTCTGCTTTCAGTACAGATTTTAGCATAAAATGTGTCGATCACATCGTAGAAGATTTCTGTTTTGTATGTAAGTCAACAAAATATGCTAAAAGCACTTTTTGGTCATTCGATTGTGTGCCATTTTCTGTCATCCAGCTAAAAATAAGGTATTATAGGACTGCCGATATCTATTCTCAGACTTGTCCGGTAACAAATCATTTGTGCAGCACACTGAGAGAAGTTTAAGACATCATCTATAATGGGTATAGCGGCGCAGAGGTGCTATGCCCTATGTAAGACACCCACCGCGCCACTTTTAAGACGACTGCTGTTCCAAAATAAACGACGACTGTTATACCAACTCTCCATTTGTACGTAGTATGGCCGCCGTCCCTTTCCAATGGAACACGGGTTGTCCGCATTTAAGACAACTGCTGTCCCAAACTAAGGCAGCCGTTATCTTAATTTACGAATGGCAGCCATCTCCCGTTTTGTACCGCAGTTATCTCTACTGGCATGTCTATAATCTTAAATTACTTTCAGTGCATCTAACAAGTTTTGAGGAATATAATCCTCATTAGCACTCGAATCACTATAACTCATACTGTACTATCTTTTATTAACAATTGTTGTGTACACATCGGGTCTTTGAACTTGACTGAGTATATCCAGTCGGCTCGGCAGGTTAAGAATATAATGTCAATATTTACAAGTTGCGGTCAAATTTCTGATATTTTTTATATAACAGTGCAACCCCTCCGGTTGATGCCTGCTATCTCTGGTAGCTCATCGATACGCCCCGCCCACGTACTGTCACTTTACTGTCATGTGATCTGAAGCAGGCCCGAGATACGTTAACGCAAAGTTAGAGGCGGGCGCTGCCGGGTGAAAGGATGAAAACCATGACGCATTCTCATCTAGAGAAAGAGCAACGGGAGAGGGAATCAACAGGAGAGGGATCTACCGGAGGGGTTGCACTATACATATTACGATTTTCCCATATCAGTGTGGAAAAATTAATTTTTTTATTTTCCACACACCGGTTTGGGAAATCCCATTTACCGCACAAAAATCAGTGCGGAAAATACACATTTCCCGCTTACATATTGCCAAAAATTTGTTTTTCTTCACACCGGGAAGCACACCGAGAAGCTTCCGCAAGCGGAAGGAAAGATGCCGCTTATCCTCCCGGCCATAAAGAAAAATCGTATACTTCCCTCGGGAAGTAAAAAAGAATGCCTCAGACGGCGTGTAATTTTTACCCGAGGCGAAGCCGAGGGTGAGAAACAGGCTAAGTTGGCACATGGAAGGTATATAACGAATTTATATTCGGGGTCTCCTCTCTTTTCCTCTTTGCTATCAACACCATCACCGTCTTGAGGCTCTTGTGACGATACGACTCCATGTCAATTGGATTCAGATCCAAAGACTACAAGAGCCATAGATTTGGTGTTTGGTAGCTCTTATGACAGTTATTCTGAAACGAGACAGACGAAAAGAGGGTGGATTAGAGTCGATATACAGGGTCATCGAAAAGTATCGGACCCCCCTAATATCTTCAGTTAGAATGCACTTAGAAGAAAATGTCCAATAGCAAAGTTGTATGGTTTCAAGCGGGGAGTAAGATGATGACCTTGACTTTGACCTTGACCATGTCCTTCAAGGTCATTTCAAAGTCAATCTTATTTCTTTAAATAGAACCCCCTACATTTTATTGCATATTCTTATAGCTTATCTCGAGAGCTTTCCAAAACACTATAATGAAATATTTTTTTATTAAGTACTTTTTAAGTTATAAAGGTTTGAAGTTAACAATTTGTTAAGTGGTGTGCGACTCCGACCAGTTAAGGCAAGAGTGGTGTTATACATTTTGTGTCAAAAAATTGTTAACTTCAAACCTTTATAACTCAAAAAGTACTTAATAAAAAAATATTTTATTATAGTGTTTTGGAAAGCTCTCGAGATAAGCTATGAGAATATGCAATAAAATGTAGGGGGTTCTATTTAAAAAAATAAGATTGACCTTGAAATGACCTTGAAGGACATGGTCAAGGTCAAAGTCAAGGTCATCATCTTACTCCCCGTTTGAAACCATACAACTTTGCTATTGGACATTTTCTCCTAAGTGCATTCTAACTGAAGATATTAGGAAGGTCCGATACTTTTCGATGACCCTGTATATATAGTATTATTTCTTTCTTTATTTACTAACACTCTTTTTACATGAAATATTAACATTCACGTGGGGCAATTAAAATAACAAAATTTATATAAATTTATATAAGATTAGAATAAGACAACAATATAATAAGACTAGCAGTAATACCGTAGCACTAAATCACGTGGTTTACAATTTTTCTAAGGCTTATTAATAAATAATTGTCTCCTTAATTTTTCAACATGTGCCAATTTACACCACCTTTTTAGAAAAGTGACTTTTTTCACTTTTTGGTAAATCAACTGTAATTTTTTTTCTGAGACACGAAAGAAAAAAATTTCTAGATAAAAAAGTTGCCAGAATTTATGATCTTTTGAATGCCACATAGTACGTTTTAAAATTCAGTACTGAAAAAACTTTGTAGCAAAATGAAAAAAAACGTGCCAACTTACACCACTCTCCCCTATTCTTTAGAAAATTATATAAAACATCAAGTTGAATGGAACAACACTGGCACAAAAAATTTCCGGCATAGGGAAAGGTGGGGCCAAGCGGCGATGATTTTTTCCGTGTATCATATCGCTCCTTGAATTTCGTATTTAGGATGATGCAAAGTATCATTTGATAGGTAATTACATAGTCCATATTGCATGCATGTTACTTACTGTATGATTTACAGATGGCCAGCTATTGCCAAATTAAAAAACTTAAAAAACACAGGGCGAAGCGATACCGGGGTGAAGTGGCGAATCCTTATTTTTAGAGGTCTCTGAGACGACTATTATAAAATTAAGTGCAAGTCATAATTTTTTAAGTTATTATTATTTGTTGTAATAAAAATAAATTTTCCACGTTGGTGGAATAAACCCCTTCAGATATATCAAAGTTTTCACAAAGGTAGGTAAGAGAACAAAAAATGAAATGTCATGCCTCAAAATGTGAAAAATGGTGTAAACAAAGAAACCACATATAATATTTTACAATCTGTTTGTTCATAAAGAATTCCAGCAGCAATATTTGGAAATTCTCCACTCTCCGGAAATGCGGGTTCAGAATCGAAGGGCGAGTAAAATGAGTTACACTTGAAGTTATGCTCTTTACAATTTATTTTCGCAACTTTAATTTATAACTAATTCGCATCACAAAATGGCGCGTAATTAGGACAACGTGGCCGAATCGCAATTGTCTGAACACGTTTATAGCGATAATTAATTTATATAGTTATAAACTATAATTAACAATTAGTATGGAGACGTATGAATCACAATTAGTATGAATCACCAAAAGTGTGAATTCGCGATCGTACACTTTTGAATCGCGGTTTGAGTTCGTGATTTTGTGCGCAAACTTTTCCGACGTGAAAAAGGCACCTTAAGCGTTCCCGATCACGAGAAAATCTGAGCGCGTTGCGGAAATCGTGTCCGAATTCACTCACGCGGAACACTGTGCTCCCCGCGGAATCCGCAATTATCAAATCCGAAAAGGCGCTTTACCGCGAACGCGCGAACTAGACTTATCTTCAAAATAGTGAGTGTCGGCAACATGCCGTAACTAGTCCCGACATATATCGTACGCATACACAAACACAATCAGTATGATCATAATGGAAATATTTGAGATTCGTCACTTTGCCCCGTTCGCCGTTTCGCCCGTCTTCCCCTTTAATAAAATATTATTCATACATTGTCATTGTACGCTATGATTATATGCTTCTTCGATGTAAAATGCTCTATGCGCACTGAAGCGAGGCCATGGAATCCCTTATGATGGGTTCAAAATTCAACTTCTACAACAGGAATCACGGGAGCCTCATGTAGGGATTCTAACGTCGCGCTTGCCTACTAATTCTGTTACTCCGGTAACATAAAAGTAATGTCTCAGAATTTGCCGAACATTTCTAACAGTGTAGGTTAGATACGTTACGTGTGATCATAAGAGTCGCTAGGTAAGGGGCCACTAGAGAGCATGACAAGTAGGCAATATATTCCGATTAGATGGTTCATGTGTTCGACAGTTTGTCGTCATTGAATTTCGCGTTTACAGACTGCAGTATTTGTTTCAGCTTACTAAAAGATGATCTTAAAAAAGAAAACAAAATGTAAAATGTAACATAGTGAAAAAAAAAGAATTGATATTTTGAATATTTTGTTAGATTCTTAGACTGGCCAGACTGAAAAAAATGTTCGATAATATCAACAAAGATGATAAAAACATTCAAATTTCTGCGATTCCATGAAGCTTAATCGATTTGAACGTTGGATGTCTTTAATGCGATTTTGCGTTTGTCGCAATTATGAAAAATGTATAGCAATTCGTATATATGAATTTCCAATATATAATCTCTTTGGGGGCGTATAAAGCGGCATGTACCACCGATTTACTGATGATTCAAGGACAAACAAAGGACAAAGGACAGGAAATTTTCCCCCGCGTTAATGACGAATATGTCTATTTGCGGGTCGGCTCTCTGGTGGAGAGGTACAGGACAGAGACAGACAGTACAAGGCAGAACTATAGGCACACACAACACCCACCCAGAGCCAGTCTCCCCTACCCCAATATCGGTACCACCAGCAGATTCGGCGGTCTGTGCCTTAGCGAGTACGACGCGGGGCTTATCCCATCTTTATCCGAGATAAGACACACGACGTACCGGCCGCGGATAAGACGCTGACGGTACCGATAACTGCCGTCGGGGGTCGGCAGCGGTCCCAAATTCGTATCTTCGCCCAGCAAGGTTCCCCGGTTCTTCCACACTGGACATAAGCAGAGAAAATTGCACGGACGGGGATTCGAACTCGGGACCTTCGCGACGTTCAGTTCGGGCGGACTAAGAGACTGACTGACGCCTTAGCCCGCACGACCATCACGCCGACTATTGATGATTCTAGTGGTACAGATTGAGATGAAACGCCATGAAAAGAAGCAGTGTGCATTTTTTAATGCATATTGTTTCTTAGTTTTGGATTGACGATAAATAGTTTATATTCATTTATTAATTATTGTCGACCCTAACAGAAAGTCGAGTTTCAGTTATTAAAATTGGTGATGGTTACTCCACGAACACAAACACGTGTTGAAATGTAGGCCAAATACAATCTCAAAATGAGAAAACAATGTAAACTTTTTGGTGCTCTTTAGACAAGACGAGCTGAATCTCCAACACGTGTATAACGACTATGTAAATACCGATATGCCATACAATACGTTCAAAAATATAGAAAAGGCTTCGACTTTTTTAAAGATATTGGTGATTGAATAGCGAAGAACAGTCGTTGCTCATTAGTATATTATCAGACCTGTATGCATTAACATGTCGTCCCTACTTAGCAAGCAATAAGGCGTTTTCCGTCAAATTGTCAAGATTATTGCATCAATTCCTAGTAAACATCGAATATTTAAAATGGAGACAGCAGCTAAAGAACTCGCGATAAATGACAGTGTTAAACATATTAAAGACTGTTATATTTGAACTTGAAGAAGATTTCCAAAATGAACGATATTGATCATGATGATGATAGCAATGAAGGTTTCAATACTCCACTGAATCAAACTTTAAATAACGCAAGTAAAACATCTACTGCCGCTTCATCACCGATATATAGCGAAGAAGAAAGTTTGGCAAATAGATTCTTATATTTACTCACATCGAGAAATGGTGGGGATGTTATCAGTTGTAATATCTTGAGAATTTTGAAGGTCGAGGGGTATTCGGCGGATTATTTTTTGTGACTGGATTTCAGTCAAACATAGTGCGGTATTTGAGGTTACAGCTGATCAGAGAGGAGAGACGAATATATACTTTTAACCTATTGAAATGTCGAACTGGTTATTCGAAACAAATGAGTAGCGAGCATGGAATTTTCGAATGCAATTTCCAGGAGCTGTCGTGGAATTTCCAGTATAATTTTAAACAAATGACCATAGAACCCTTTGAATATCTTTATTAAGTTTACCAAAATATATTTAAAAAAAGAAACAATACAACAATGAGATCAAAGACTGCACGGAGAAACGGTCGACGGACGAAACGAGCTCTTACGAAGCAAGCGTAACACGTTGTTCTCGAGCCCGCACGATGGCGCGGCAGTACCGATGAAGTATCGCGCTCTTGGAAGAGTGGAAGTCGAGCATCTGTTGCCAACTGTTTTCTTGATTGAGCCAGACGTTTCCTTCTTTTAATTTGCCCGGCATTTTACCCTGCTATTTTTCGTGTGATCGGTTGTTTCTCAAGACGTCAGATATAAGATTCATTGAATGAATAAGAAAAAGGTAAATTGTTGCGCAAAATAACACGGGAAACGCCCGGTAAATTAAAAGAAGGAAACGTCAGGCTCACGGGGGCGACACTCCTGTGTAAAGTTGTCCGCCTTAAGGTAGCCGGTCACGTGCCACTAGACGTGATGTCGCGACCATGTGTACATATATGTATACATACGTACGTCGCAACTTTTATAAAAAATGCAAACATGGTGTTCACGGTGGAAGAATAGGTAAATAAATGAAAATATGTACAATTAAAGTCATTTGCTTATATAAGACTAGAGGATTTCTCTTGAGAGAATTTCTGCTGTACAAATAACAGACCATGCCATATTACACGTAAACCATGAAAATCAAAGATAACTATTTTGTTTTAAGAACTTTAATTAGGTAATTTAATATGAAATGAAAGGTCCCTAACCTGACAGAATTCAAGCTTATTTTTTTAATATTTCCTAGCAAAAGAATTGTATCGAACTGACTCCTTTGGTAGCTATAATATTGACAAATATTTTATACAAAATAAACTGTGAGAAAATTCACTTTTGAAGTTGAAAACTTGGAGCAAAAGTTTTCTCATTTTTTCGCTTTATCCACCCATGCACTCTAAGGCATAAGTCATCAACATTAGCAAATAAATCTATTTTAATTCTTCATCTGTTAACTGGGTCATTATTTGCATCTCAAATTTACTTTTACCACCCAAATACTCTATAATTCTGTTCTCATCTTCGTATTTGCAGGGTGTTATGCAGAAAGTTTGGATTTTATTTCGCTCACAATTGAATCAATTTTAATATTTTTGTTTAACGTTACTATTTTGATACTTACACCATAAACTATACTACCAGTATTCGTCATTTCGGGCATTTCAGCATCAGTACTGAAAGTTTCTAATACGTCACTAGCAGTATTCGGTATGTCATTCACTTCAGCATCAGTATTAGTAGCCAGTATTGTGTCACGTTTATTGTTTGTTTGCGTTTGCGTTATTGTATTAAAAATTGATGGAACACTGTTAACTTCCAGGCGTGGAATTTTATATGAACTCTAAATCATAATATTTTTAATTGTTACGGCTAATAAATTATCATCGAATTGGAATTTTAATAAACTTACAAATCCAAGTATTACACATCCACTAACATCACGAATTTCACGTTTTCTTATAATTTGATTATGTTTGAAATGTTTTCACAAACATAATAATTTTTTCTTTTCCCATCTTTCATTCTTGGAACAACAGCATCCCATTGCGTTCTTAAAGTTTTAGTTTGGGGTCTTTGGGGTGCACGGAAAACAGAAACTTGTTCAGGATTACTCGCATATCCTGATTTGCAACCGTACACACTACAATGTGGCATTTTAAAAACCTAATAGCAATAATAGAAAATTTAATATCCATAATAAAATAATAAAAAACATAACTTCAGTAACAGATCGAACAAAAATTTAACATTCAACTTACTGCAAGTCTCTATTCTTCATCAATTCGCGACATTACTTGAAGAATGTAATGTGTACCATAAAAATTCGAATCCTTTATATATCATAAAGTTATATATCATAAAAATTTGAATCCTAGAATTTGAAATAGAGAAAGTAGAGAAAACGCGCGCGCTCTACGGGATTGGTCCAATAAAATTTCCCGCGTAAACGGACTTCGTTGGGCTAGCCGGGCTTTCTACCTCCAGCGCCACAGGCGGGAGGATCAGGAAGCATCCAGCAGGCACTTTAGCCAGATGTACAGAAAGCATTGGGAGTATAGGGAATGTCACCCCCGTGGTCAGGCTCAAACAAGAAAACAGTTGGCAACAGATGCTCGACTTCCACTCTTCCAAGAGCGCGATACTTCATCGGTACTGCCGCGCCATCGTGCGGGCTCGAGAACAACGTGTTACGCTTGCTCCGTAAGAGCTCGTTTCGTCCGTCGCCCGTTTCTCCGTGTGTATACTTCAAAGAAGGAGCTTTAGATTGTACACAAAGTGATTACATTACCTCCGATCCTTACACTCGTCCTTGCACGTGCGTCCCAGCGTCATATATTGCCGGCTTCTGTCTATGTCGGCACATCATTAGGCGAAATCGCAACAACTGTGGTTGTCAATTGGTTTCACCAGAACGAGGTACGAAAACAATTCCTCGACTCTAATCCACCCTCTTTTCGTCTGTCTCGTCTCAGATTAACTGTCATAAGAGCTACCAAACACCAAATTCATGGCTCATGTATCGCCACAAGAGCCTCAAGACGGTGAGGGTGTTGATATCAAAGAGGAAAAGAGAGGAGAACCCGAATATAAATTCGTTATATGTATGTATATATATATATACATATATATATATAAATTCAGCCGTGTGATAATAAATTACGGCTGCTAATATTGTACGGTTACAACACAGATCCATGCATTAGTTAGGTTAACAATATGTTATACCCCTTTTTTGTATTTTTATTTTCAGGTGACCGACATAACGAAGAAATGATTCTACAGTTTATTAATTAAAGCGTTTAGATTTTAAATACTCCCATTTACTTTCAGTTTTATCAAGTGAAACTCTAACATTAGGAGGCAAACTAGGTTTGTTTTTAATAAAATTCAAAGGGTCATTAATAGAACCACAAGTAACAAGTAAGGGACGTTTTTTTCCAGAAGTGAATTTGCCTAAGCGTTTAACACTCTCAATAGATATTGAAACGTTTCGTAGATTGGATGTAAAACTATTGATGGTCCCAAGGTCATTATTTTTAGCACTATCTTCAAATTTATCTTCTAGCTTAAAAAATATTAAATTCATAGATCTGCGGTCCCTGTCTTCTTTTTCTGCTAGTAATATTTCTTGCGTTTTAAACGGTCTAATGGAGAGACAGCTGAAACGGAGTAAACCGAGTCAAGTTTAGATTCGACAGTTGTTATTCTGTTCTCCAATTGACCAACTTTGGTTTCAAAAACCACCTCAATCTTGGATTTCAAAGCTGAAACGGAAGATTGAAGCGACTCATATTTGTCTTCGACATTAAGAATTCTGCTTGATAGAGTGTTGACCGAGTCATTTAGCGTCGAAGTAGTTTATTGGAGGTTTTTTAATTCCAAGCGTAGTAGAGATATAAGGCTTGGTAAATCCTGTTCGTTAGTCACTATACGTCGTATCTGAACAAGAGTCCGATGAGTTTAGGCGTACGCGTTTAGTTTTTTACTTCGACCAAGACCATAGGTCTGGCGAAGTATTGAATTTGGTCAGTTCTCGCCAAAAAATTACCCTATACTTTTTCATCAAATGTCGACGTTTCAGGCCCTAAGGAACCCAAAACAACAATAAAAAAAATTGGTGTCCGTTACGTTGTACGTCCGTCCGTCCGTCCGTCCGTCCGTGGGCAAAATTTTGTATACGCGATATCTCGCGAATGGAATGACGAATTTAAAAAGTACAAACGGATTTGGGTTTCTCTTGGCCAAACTTAGATATGATTAGTTTTTGGAGACAATGCATACTAGATTATGGGGAGGTTTAACAAAAAAACGCTCAAAAACACGTTTTTCCATTTTTTAACAAAAAATACAAATCGTACAAAAAAATGTTTCAAACAAAAAATATAGAACATCGAATTCTCTACAAAAAAGGTTGCATTCATTTCTTCGTAAAATCAACGATAATGCCGTAAAAAGCAAATTAACATGAAATTGACATAAATTGTACATACACATATACAAAGCATATGTATGTATATTATATACATTACATGAAAAACAGAGACACAGAGGAAGCAGGGGAATGAGGCGGGTATCAGGGCGAAGGGGGGGGGGGGCATAACAAAATATTCACTGTGATGTTGGTGTCGGGTAGCCATGGGGAGGTGGGAGCGGGTAGGGGGGTTCGGGGCTTCGCAGGAAGCTGGGGAGCGTGGCGGGTATGCCCCCCCCCCCCCCGACCTGTCAAAAACTCGACTAAACCGCGTTTTTTTTAAGCGTCAGTGTGAACAAGACGTGCTCATTTATCAGTGCTTCGGCTGACCTGCGGTCGGGGTCGAAGTTTTGAAAATGCTCATTTTCAATTTTACTATAGGGTGATTATGCCAATGAATGGACGACTACCAATGAATGGACGATTTTCTACATATTTCTATTTCTTATGAATGTGTGATTCACAACATGCAACAAAATACATATTTGTATGTTCTTTGAACATTCAAAACAATATTTACAGTACTATTGATCTTCCAGTGTTTATTATTTTATAAAATCAAAGCAAAGTTTTAAAGCCATCCAAAACTGGTACTGAAAACGTCCCATTTGATTTAACCCGTCTAAAAAAAATTGCAAATTTTGTTTCAACATTAGATTAAGAATGATGTCGAGGTCGTTAAAATTAAGCGTCCCGTTGGGGTTTAGTGGATTTTTTTACAAACGTATGAAGACGAGGTTAATAATTAAATAAAATCAAAGGTTGAACTACACGGTCATAAAGAGCAGAGTCTAACGATTCTAATGGTGGTATCATAATTCAATTTTCATAAAAGAATTCAAAAGTTACAATCGATCAAAGTGTGAATAATGCTTAACCCTCCATTCATTGGCATATTCATCCTATTTAAGGAACAAGATATTGTTACAATATATGTATAGAAACTACTCGAACCTAACGATGCTAGAACTACCCTCTGCCGCCTTCTTTCTTGGCAGTGTTAAAATGGGAATATTCCCGGAAGCATCAGCCTTTTGTCAAGGAACTGCAATACGAATTTAGCCAAAATTGTAGGCACCCGGGTCGAAGGCATCTAGTTTATTTTTGTTTTTGGAGCAACAAGGTGGTTTACCGTCCTTGGAGAGTAATTTGGCGAAACAACTATCATGGAAGGAAGTACCACATGATTCACACTTAGAAGCTCTCCTGATGTCAGTAGAACTTTTCTTGGGGCAAGCGAAACACTTAATGTCACCGACTAAGTGAGGCACTACGTAATTTGATGTATTTGGGATACCAGGATCTTGAATAGCATCCGTTAAATTACAATCAGCCATGTATACACAAGTTGAGGTTAGAATATCCACGTGGTCAAACAAAACTACCCAAAAATTTATTCACACAAATATTGTCACGAAAACACTAAGTAAAATGAGTATGGATTTACTCTAGGTAAAATATTTAACGTTGAGATACGCAACTGAAGGAAAATCACAGTATTAAATTACAAAATAACTAGACTAACGCAGTTAACGAGTATGCGAATAGACGCCATTTTTGTTTTTTTCTACTAAATCTTACTAAAATTTGTTGTTTCCTATTTTCAGATGTACACTGTGGACTTGGATGCCTGGAGAGAGTTGGTTGACAGCGGTTCATGAGTATTAAGGACGATCCTGCGCGAGAAAGAGACAGCTGTATCGCTTTCTCGCTCTTTCTCCCAATGCGCACAAGTCCCACTGCGCCGATCGTGCGATGTGGCAACGTTGAGAGCTGCTTAGATGACTACAAAATTCAAATATGTCGTTCTAGCCAATTTCCAAATGATACCCGATTTCGTTCTTTCACAAAAATGCCAAAATCACAGTATATATAATAATATAATAATCACAGTGTTGTGAAAGAATAAAAAACACGGGTGATTAGCACTTAACGACTTTTCGAATCTGCTATGAAATCTTAATTTAAATATTAATGTCCACACGACTCATCAGAGATTTCATAGCAGATTCGAAAGAGAAGAAAAAATTGTAAATGAATTCCCGGTAGGGCATTTCGTTCGGCTCCTTTTCGCATAGTCCCTTACGTTTGAGCTCTGAAAAGAGTGGATTTTGTAATTATCCTTGTTGTAAAACGATCTCGATGTTCCGCAGTATAGCCTCGGTAAAACCCCACTTCTCTCGCGGATCGTCTTTCGAACGTCGCCACCAAGCGGTCGCTGATGAACTCCGGCGCTGGACTGGGCTCTGCCTTCTTTCGAACGCCGCCGTTGGAAGAGGCAGCGAGGGGGGCATCTGCTCGTGGTGATTCCGGAGTCGTCCTGTCCTTCTTTCCTTCCTTCCTGCGCTTCCGACTGGTGGCTATGCAGAACGAAAGTTTGCGGAGAATAGAAAACAAATTCGGAGATTTATTCCTTCCAATCCCTGGTCCGTTGGCCTTGCGGGTAGGGAAGAGCCGAGTGCACGGAGGCCTAGCTGTTTGAAGCTCGAAGTCGCAAAAATCTTTTCCCGTGATTTCTATGATTCGAGCGCGGTGATTGGTCGAGGGAGGACTTTGTGTTAAAAGTGTCGATTTATACGATTTATACGCAAACAAGAGTTTGAGGAGTTTATAGCAATGTATATAACTAGAGCAATGTGATAAAATGCGTCATATTTATCTAAAGATGCCTATATGAAGAAGACAATATGTACCTATTATAACGGTTAAAAAGTGTTCTTGTTTTTCTCTTATTCTATTTTCTGTTATTATTCTCATAACGTTGTAAATATAGATGTTTTGCAGCGTTTCCAGGCGATACTGAAATAATTGAAGGTAGGCGGTAACAAAGTATACAATAAATACTCTGTTCATAACCGATTTCGTCTCAATTTATTATTTATGTTCTGATGTTTATATTCTAATATTCTGGAGTTTCATATCCACAAAATAATAGCAGATATACATAAGAGAAAGATACTTGTTCGTATTACATTATTGAAAGGTTTGTAGTCAGCAAATAAGACGACAGTGCAATTGAAATTTTTCACTTTTCAACCACAAGTTTATTTCTGATAGCTGAAAAGGGAATCAAATATTATGAAGGCAGCTCAAAAAAAAATAAATAAAAAAAGTTCCTGATTTCAAATCTATACAATTTAATTATTATGAAATTTTCGTTTTATTTCTTTTTGTTTTCCTTGAATATACAAAAATTTAGTACAATCACAAAATTATAAACTAGGAGAGATCTAATATAGTCCTTCTACAGGCGGTAATGAGGATACAGGACCGTTATTCACAATATTTAATGGAAATTAATTCCATGACCGTCTTAATTGATTTGTTATGGCCGGTGGGTAAGCGTTTTGCAATGAAATGTTTGCAAATACCTTCACCTCAACACAACCACGAAAAGACGGAATCGACTGGAAGAGTCGATTCTGAGTTCGAAATTTTGTGGGGGCTGCTGCTAATGCAAAAGAACAGGAATAAAGGTTGGATTTAAATAAAATTCAAAGTAAACAATTCCGTTTATTCAGAAAGATAAAAATAAGGAAGGATTGGAAGGAATTAGGGATAGATTAATTCGAGGATTCTCCGGCGACCAACTTCTTCGTGTCTTTTTCCTAGAATCAAAAAAAAATATATTATAATTTATGAGTATTATAAATTTGTAGTTTAGATAAGAATAACTATTTGTTTAAACAAAAACAATTTAAAGAATTATAAAACTTGTAATTAAAATAAAAAGTAATATATTGATAAATGAAAATTAATAGTTGAAATTTTACATATGTACTTTTAAATAAATTACATATTTGATTTTTAATTCGCGTTTTAAAGAAATTAAATATTCCCGAGTATTGAATGCATTAGATATTGTTAGTTAGTAATTTGAGGAAAATACATATTGGGTTTTCTGGGTGTATATTACAAGCGAAAGAATAAAATAATAAAACATAATAATATTCCTACTGAATTGAAACCTAACAGTCCCTATTCGCTTAGTGCAAAACGCCGGCCACGCCGCCTGGTGGTGATTTTTGACAACTCGCATCTGCAATTTGTATGGAGAGTGATATGAGAAAGTGAAATATTAATTTTTTTTTAAATTTTCTTCGGGGTTTCAAAAGCATTAGTACTTTGAGTATATTGTTTGAAATTCGGCCCAAATTTTGTACATTTTTATTTGTAACAAAATATTATACTTTTTTAATACGAATCATTTTGAGTTGAACAAAACGAGGTTAAGGGGCGTAAATAAATACAATAATCCAAACTGGGTTTGAATCAATCACAAACTCAATAAAATTTAATCCAGTAAGTATAGAAAAGGGAAAAAAATTGGCTATAGGATATGTAGTTCGTGTAGAAGAAGTATTTGGAATATGTACGGAGCATAAATTAATTCGTTCCAGTGTAATTCGGCAAACCTCAGTGACTCTTCCACCGTACAAAACTACATTGGAAATAAGAAAAATACCATGTTTATCTATTAACTAAATTTCTAATAATGGAAAATTACAATATATACATAAATATAAATATATTTCAGCTAAATAATGAATTATATTCTATACAATTTCGAACTCGGAGTAATCATTTTTTTTGCACAGTATAATATAAAATGAACCCTTTCAAATGGTTCTTTAAACCTTAAACCTTACTTGCAACACTTGCAACAGATCGAAATAAACTTTAAAATGTCTCAAATTAACGAATAAATAAGAGCATTTTTAAATTGACTTTAATGGAAAAGCTCCGACGTTGCAGATGCGAGTTATCAGAAATCTCGACGCTGAGCGCTGCCATCGATTTCGATATCCCCTCCATCGCCATGCACGAAGCGAATTGATGCTCGTGGCTCGATCGGCTTTTCGTTCAAAGAACGACGCCGAATCGAGTCACTAGTATCACTAACAAAAATATTTTCCCTAAGGTGTTGTTCCTTTTATTTAAAATAAAGAGAAACAAAAATTAAAAGGTAATCAACACATTCGTCTCAGTAAAAATAACAAAATATAAAAATAAAAATGTGGCATTTACGATTAATTATCGCCCCCTAGGGGGGGGGGGGGTTAAGGAATGTTAATTAAGGAAAATTAATTAAGGAATATTTGTTAAATATAAAGCGGATTGCTTACCATGTGCGATGACCGACGTCGCTTCCCGAGCACTTCTGACTGCTCTGTGTTTACTTCCGATTTGGTCGGGATGTCGTTCCTTACTCGTTGACCATCAGTCCGATGACGTCGGGTTGAGTCGCGATTGTCGGAATTTAGTAGGGGTCTATCCGACGCCACTCCTGGAAGAGCACTCACTGTCCAAATTTTGTCGGGGTCTATCCGACACCGCTGCTGAAGGAGAACTGACTGTTCCCCTCGAGAGAGATCATCTTCTTTTTTATCTCTTTATGTATTGGTGTGTAGACATTGACCCACGTGGAAATTATAGCAGTTGAATCGATGACGAAATACTCGCTGGTATTTTGGGAGTGGGCGTGGATGTGAAGGTTCATAGTTTAGAATGTGATAAGGTGCACGTGGGGATTTTATTCTTTCTGATGAGTGCGACGTGGATACGAATGAAAAAACAAATGTTTACTTTGTCTGATAATAAGAAGCATTTCGTGGAAATTTTAGAAACTGGGAAAGATCGGTGTCGAAATGTTCGGTGACGTGGCCCTAAGAGTTATGGACAAACGCCTTGTTGTTCTCGTTTCGAATAATGAAATCAAACATAAGAGATCGGTGAAATTCAAAAATAAAAACGATCGTGACTTGGAAGGTGACTGTTAAAATTAAAAAAAACGAGCTTTGCGCCCGCTACGGCAAAGATAGCAGGCCGATTGCTGAGTGGGAGACACAGCTGCTTTACCATAAGAGGGTATACTCTGATGATAAAGTAGTTCGTCGACTGTATCTGTCTGGGTTTTCCGTAGTTTTCCCAGACCGCGTGCAAATGCGATACAGAGGGGTCAAGTCGCTCTACGGGGCGCAGTAATGGGGGGACTGGCTCTGGGTGGGTGATCCTTGTGTTTGTCTAAAAGTATTGTCTTGTAATGTCTTTGAAAGTCTGTCCGACCCATCTCCACCCGAGAGCCGACCCGCGAATAGGCTATAAATGTCATTAAGGCGGGGATAATTCCTTTCCTTTATCCTTATCCTTAATTTCATTAATGACTGTAGCAAATAAACAGTGTATACGTTGATTTCGATTCATAACGTTTAGTAATATGATAACAATACATTTCAATGCATAAAAGTTTTAAGTTCTAGCGATGTATTGATGGTACTGATATATTCGATCACTTAAAGTTATAGGTCAATTTGATCATTCTTTTCGCATCTGTCGATAAGTTGTGAGAAAAAGATAAATATTTTCGTGTATTTCCGACTCCAAATTTTTGTGAATGATTTTGGTTAGTATATGGTAATTGTTAGTTTTAGGAAAGTTATTACTCTTTACCATAGTTGCCGTTATTATTATAAAAATATTTTTATTATTTTGTTGGCAATTGCAATATCTTAAAATTCAATGAGGTTCAAATGAAACGAATTCCAAAATATTAACTTTTGCTTAGTCAGTGATACCTCGTTCTCCACCAAATTGTGGCAAGCCTAACTTAACGGCGAGATAACATTAACTCTAACATTTTTCACTGATCCCATTTTGTTTCGTAACTCTCGCACTCCACCAATTTGTGGCAAGCCTAACTTAAACGCGAGGTTAGTTCTTTTCTGAGATTCAATTTATTTTCTTTTATTTGATTCATTGTAATCATTTAAAATTAACATTTTCGTATTTTTCACATTTGTCCTCATTTTGTGTCGATTACTTTGATCATGCAGTTACGCAATTCGCAATTCTTTTTGTTATTTTTTTTCTTCACTGGAGAAGTTCATGCATTATTATATTTTACTTTATTATCTATCCGTACTGGTTCATTTTAATTCTATTGTTAATCGTGAATGTTAGTATTCATTAGTTTTGTTAATTGTTTGTAATGTATACATGCTGGTTGAATAATATTGTTTCAATTGATATTTCTTTTAGTTTGTTGGATTTCTGAGAAAATTTTAATAGTGTCTAGGAAACAAAAACGAATTGAAAAATTATTAATAAAAAAAATTTGTTTTAAGTGTTATTCCAGCCTCTTGAAAATGGTTGTTAGGAATGAAAAGAAAATTATTAAAGAGATATAAAGTTTGAGAAGAGAAAATAATTTTTATTTTTATCTTGATCCGTGTGTGAATGTTGGTCCTGAAAAAGAAATGTTCATATACATATATGCATGTTTCCACATTTCTCTGATTAGATAACGGGATTACACATGTATATTTGTATATGCAAAGGTGCATTATTATTTATATTATATGTTTTAACGTAAGTGATAGTGCTTCATATAAACTAGACTTAAGATAATCATGATGTGGTTTGTTCAATTTTGTCAAAAGATTTGTAACATATTTCGTCTATCTAAAAATTTTATTTTAAGGTTTGGATTCATATTCATATCTAAAACGCATCGGAAAATCTGAATAATATTTTTTTTAATAAGATTTTTAAATTTATTTTTCATTATATGAATGATTTAAATTATAGTTTCAATTTCATTTATAATATTTTTAATTGTATTTCGTGCCTCTTCCTCAAGATCAGAATGTAGTACCCCTAATTCACACCGATAATATCACGTATTTAAAGCTTTTATTTTTCTTTTATAACCTGACTTCGCTCTATTCAATTCGTCATTCTTCTATTTCGTGCCGATCAAAACACACGTAAATTTTATATCTTTTCTTTAATTGAAAAATGGGAAAGCGTAAAAGAACAGAAGATTCGTCTGATAACAAGAAAATAAAGAAACGCTGAAAATACTTAGAGGAAAAATTGTATTACGAAGGAAGATACGTTAAGGTTAATTTTGAAATGTAAGGTTAATAATATAAAAATGACGTATGAAAGACGGTATGCACCCTTATGTTATTATGGAAAATTAATAAAGTAATAACAAAGAAAATCAATGCCTCTGCTAGGTGTCCGATTTGTCATAATTTATTCAAAAATGACGAATGAAAGACCCAATACCTCGGTATGCAACCTTGTGTTATTGTGGAAAATTAATAAAGTAATAAAAAAGAAAATCAGTGCCTCTGCTAGGTGTCCGATTTTTCATAATTTATTCAAAAATGACGAATGAAAGACCCAATACCTAGGTATGCAACCTTGTGATATTGTGGAAAATTAATAAAGTAATAAAAAAGAAAATCAATGCCTCTGCTAGTTGTCGTCGAAGAAGTAGCCGCAGTCGAAGTTCCTCCGAGCAAAAAAGACGAGATCGCAGTACCAGTCGTTCTTCTGGCGAAAGTTATTATACACATAATACACATAATGCCAACATTGAGAAAACAAAAACTCCTGATGACAACGCAGTGTTATATAACCCTGTATTACATGATGTTTCTCCTAATGAAATTCTTCACTTCAAAATAAATTATCAGATGGTGTACCAGACGATAATGGGAGCTCTTCTATTGTTGTGACTACTGGTATGACAAAGGATTCCAAAAAAGAAGAAGCATTAGAAGAAGCTGTGCTTCAAATTATTGAAGACAGGCTTACTGACAACCTTGGCACCACCTATACATTCTGATTTATCAATTAGGCTAGAAGAGGTTATTAGTAAAGGTCTGCCAAAAGAAGAAAAACAATTACTCATAAAAAAATTTTCGATTCCAAAAAATGCATTATTTTCCAATCCACCAAAATTAAATTTTGAAATTCAAGTTGCTCCTAAACAAAAAGATGCAATAATTAAAAGAGACAACAGAATCCAAGAAAAACAAGAATGTATTTCTGCCAGTCTGGCATCAATAACAAATCTGTTTTCTGCGATTAATAAATCTAAAAACAAGACAAAAATTAAAAAAGTAGAAGAACTTACTGGAACTACAAGATTATGCAACAAGAAGAAACTACTTCGACGAAGTCTAATTTTAAAAAACATAGAACCTCCTATGAGGGAAAACCTTCATTCAACATCTGCAGATGAATGGCTCTTCGGAAAAAATTTAGATGAGAAGGTTAAAGCGGCAAAAATATTAGAAACAGCGAGTAAAAATTAAAAACCCAACGTTTTTTCAACAGAAGGGAATAATTAAAAAAACTGGGGCAATTACAATTCGACGCAGAGCGGGCGGAAATCATCCCACACTCAGGTTCAAAAATCTCAATGGAATCGCAAAACAAATCCAGACCATCCAAATCAGAGTTTCTCTTCTCGCAACCAGAATAAACGCTACTGATTCCCACAGTTAGTATTTCTGGAGGTCGCCTTAAATATTTTCATAAATTCTGGCCAGAAATCAGTACAGATAAAACTATCCTAAGCTGGATTAAAGGTTACAAAGTTCCTTTTAATTCTAAAGTAAAGCAAATTAACCCGCCTCTAGAAACCTCTTGGTCTTTACAAGAACTTAATTGGTTAAAAACTTACATCAAAGAACTTCTCGATAAAAACGTAATAGAAAAAGCTAAAATAGTTTCAGATCTAAAAAAATATCCTGATTCTGAAAACACATAGATCACATAGAATGATTTTAAATTTAAAACAATTTAATAAATTTATAAATACAGAACATTTCAAATTAGAAGATGCTAAAACTTCACAAATTAATAATGAAAAATTGTTACTTTGCTTCTAATGATTTACAAGATGCTTTCCATATAGTACAAAATGACAGGAAATATTTGCGATTTAAAATTGCAGGACAATTATACGAGTACGTTTGTTTACCTCTTGGTTTGAACACTACTCCGTATACTTTTACAAAGATAATGAAACCTATTATTTCCTAATTAAGATCGTTAGGATACATTTCTAATATTTATTTAGATGCCAATTGTGTAATTGGAGACTCATTTGATTCTTGTCAAGACAACGTACGTAAAAGCGTTGAAATTCTAGAAAGATTAGGTTTCATTACAAATTACAAAAAAGTAATCTAATTCCCACGACCAAAATCAAATGCCTTGGATTCAATTATGATTCTATTAAAATGACAGTTGAACTTCCAGTTGAAAATAAAATAAAATTGGAGCAACAAATTATTAAAATTCAAAAGGCAAAGCAAATAAAAATTAGAGATTTTGCTGCATTCATTGGAATGTTAGAATCTTGTTGTCCTACTCTCAAGTATAGTCGTGTTTATATGAAATCATTTGAAAAAGAAAAAGTTTCAGCTTTAGAACGCAATAAGAATGATTATGAATGCTATATGTTAATTCCAAAAACCATAATCGATGAATTAGAATGGTGGAAAGTAAATATAAAATTAGCATAGAATTTACGGACAAATGTTAACCCCGTCAAAGAAATATTTACAGACGCATCACGTTCCGGTTGGGGTGCAGACTGCAATAATGAAAGAACTCACGGTCATTGGAACAATGTAGAAAAACTCGAACGCATTAAATTTTTAGAGTTAAAGGCAGTAATTTTCGGTCTTACATGTTTTGCAAAACATGTAGGAAATTGCGATATTTTATTGAGAGCAGACAACACAACGGCATTAGCATATATAAATAAAAAAGGTGGAATTAGATTTCCTAAATTAAACACTTTAGCAAAGGAAATGGTGAGAAAAGAAAAATATATGGTTATTTGCCTCTTATATTTCATCAAGCGATAACAATATTGTAGATTTCGAATCACGGAGATTAGAACCTGAAACTGAATACAGTTTATCAAACAATGCTTTTCAACTAATTGTTTATTCCTTTGGAAAACCAAAAATTGATATGTTCGCAACCAGAACTAATGCAAAATGTAAACAATACATCTCCTGGAAAAAGGACCCAGGAGCGATAGCAGTAGACGCATTCATAAGCTGGAACTCATTCTTTTTCTATGCTTTTCCGCCATCTTCCATTATATTTCGTACTCTACGAAAAATTAAAATTGAAAAAGCAAGAGGTATTTTAATAGTACCAAATTGGCCAGCTTAGCCATGGTTCCCCATATATTTTTCCTTACTTATAGCTAAGCCCAATTATTTTAATCCATCTATTAATTTATTAATAACATTAAATAGGCAACCACATGCGTTATGGGAGAAGATTACCCTGGCTACAGGAATTGTTTCCGGATAGCATTCAGACAGAAATCCATTTCAGAAGACACTATAGAAATTATGCTATCTTCATTAACTGATTCTTCAATTAAGCAGTATAATAATGGGGTAAAGAAATGGTGGGATTTTAGAAAAAATCAAAATATTCATCCAATTAATTTTTCTACGAACGATGTTTTAAATTTTTTAACTGCAGAATTTAAAAATAATGCTTCATATGGTTCATTGAATTCTTTTCGAGCAGCCCTGGCAATAATCTACGGTCCTGAACTTGGAAAAAAGTTTTGGAACTAAGCGGAATAAATACTGATTATTTTACCGCTTATAGTACACGCCATGTTTCGACCTCCTCGGCAAACAATAATGGAGTTAATATTGACCTCATTCGTAAAACTGCTGGTTGGTCATCTAATTCTCAAACGTTTGCTAAGCTTTACACGGAGAAAAATGACTCCGCTGGATTAGCTGATTCATATCAGCTAAAATTTTTGGCTGGAATTGCCGAAAATATATGCAATTTTAGCTGTTTTGATTCCGCTAATGTAGCCTTAACCCTACTCAATTCGCGCTTAGCTCTAAATTTCCGCTACATTAGCAGATTTGTTCCGTTAAATTTGCGGACTTTTTCAGTAAATTTAGCTGAAATTATCGGCTATCCCTACGGAATTCCAACAGCTGTCCCTATAGGATAAAATTGGTAGAATCTGCGGATTTTTCGGCTGATTTTGCTAATTATTTTTCTCCGTGTATGATCGAAAAATAATTAGTGATAATAACGAGTTTGCCTATCAATAGTTTAATGATATATTCAATCAATTACATGAAAATGGTTTCACAAAAATATAATGTCGTAACTAACTATAAATATCTACATTCTGATCTTGAGGAAGAGGCGCGAAATACAATTAAATGATTAAACGAACATACCTGTAAGTTAAGTTCTATCATAATTGTATGCAGCGCCTCTTCCGAAGAGATAAGTTCCCACCCAAAAATGTTAAATTTTTCCCTTAAATATGTATATGAACTTATATATATAGATATATATATTGTATACTTTTATATATATGTTATATATATATTATTGGTGTGAATTAGGGGTACTACATTCTGATCTCTTCGGAAGAGGCGCTACCTACAATTGTGATAGAACTTCACTTACAGGTAAGTTCGTTTAATCATTTAATTATTTCCGACCACTTTTTCATTTTGACGATTCTAAATGTAATAATTATTTACTTTGCTTGTGAATTCGATTTCATTGGTTTCTGATAACATGTTCAACTATTATCAGTAATAATAATTTCAATTTCGTTTTTTTTTGTTTTGCTGTCACTTTACTGTGATTTTAATAATAATATGTGAATATGTTTTTACTTATGTATTATGTCATGTAATGTTTACTTATAATCATTTTATGTTTAATGTAATTTCTGAATATTATTTTTAGCAAAAATATAGAAAAATTAATACAAATTAAAAAGCTAAGAAATATTTCTGAATAAATTTGCCTCTGTCATATGGAATTCGTTGAAAACCTTTTCTTCCTAATTGATAACTTATGTTTGAAATATTCCGAATTGAGTTGTAGAATGTAGAATTTGTACTCTTGGCATTATCCTTGACATGACATTTACCGGATTTATTTAAAACAAATTTAATATTCATTATTTTATAGTAATTCTCGGAAAACCCAGAGTATTCGTTACATGACTCATTGTTTCTTTCGACATTTGATATGAGATATGTATTTATACTTTGAGTGTTTCCATTTTCAGCAGGTTCGAAACCTTCGCCATTGCAATTTGTGATTTGAAAAATCGTATTAGATCGAGCAGACTTATTTATGAAGTCTTGATCCCTTTTTGTTTTAATTAATATTGGTGATCGAGAGGACTTATCTATCAAGTTTTGATCCCTTTTTGTTTTATTTAATCTTGGTGATCGAGAGGACTTATCTATATGTTCACGGAATCTTTCAAGTCTTGATCCCTTTTTGTTTTATTTAATATTGGTGATCGAGAGGACTTATTTATCAAGTCTTGATCAGAATTATATTCATTATTTTCATTATTTTCATTATTTTCATTATTTGTATTTTCGTTATTTTCATTATTTTTATTATTTTCATTATATTCATTGTTTCTATTATTTTCATTATTTTCATTATTTTCAGTATTTTCTTTATTTTCGGTATTTTCTTTAACAATGATGTTTTCATATATATATATATATATCTAATTATTTTTCTTTTATTAATCAATTTTTGAAATTCTGGCTCTGTATTGTTGTATATACGGCCAATTAAGGAATGTCAAAGAAATTAATTAGGAATTTGACCAACTCTATTGGGGAAAGGTGATTTTTATTTATTTCCAGTAACTTCGGTAAATTCTTCATTTATTAACTTCTTAATTGTCCGTATATAGAAAGTAGAAATTATCCATACAGAATCACAATTTTGAAAACCCCATTCGGGGATTTTTTAATTACGTTTTTTAACGCAAGTTCATGCATGTCGCCTTAAGAGGTTTATAATGTGCTGGACCGATAAGGTAGGAATTTCAACTAAAAACCGTAAATAAAAAATGACTGAATTGATTTTTAAAAATTCGAGTTCTGCGAGGGCAATTCAATTTACTGCCAACGGTATCCTAGAAAATGCCAAAGAAATGAATTCAGACCTTAATGAGAATTTGGAAATAAGTGACTTTTATGTCAGTTCTCAATTAATTTTTTTGTTGTTTTATAGGAAACCGCCTTTATTAAATAAAACTGCCTTTACAGAGCGCGAAATTTGACAATTTTATTCAGTCATCTTAACTTCACGCTAATTAGTGAAACTTCCTACCTTATGGTAAGACCTTAAAAGGGTTTTAAAGTCGTCAATGAATAAGGTAGGAATCTATGTTGAAAATCTAAATAAAAAAATTATTGAAGGGATTTTTTAAAATTCAGGCTATAAATGCAATACCAATCGTTATACTTGATGACTTATAAAATAGCAGAGAAGTTCTTCAATAACTGACTAAGAATTTTCGAAAAGATATAAAAATCATCAAATTTCAGTCCATTCTTGATAAAGTTCTTTGATATTTTTCAGGAGATCCTTTGTAGTGGTTGAAATTCCAGTTACAGATACTGAATTTTGTGAAAATCGGTTGTCATTTGTATTTTATGTTCTTACATGTAGATTAAGTGCAGAAATCATTGCCAAAGCAGCACGATAGATCAGATAGCTCCGTGCGGCGACAATGTATTGGTGATTCGAGAAACTGATTTTCAGTTGTTTTTCTTATTGAAAATATTGTAAGTTCCATGCCGGACAAATACCGCACACATGGAACAAAATTTTCAAAGTTTTTTTTCTTCTTAAAAATATTCTAAGTTCCACGCCGGAGAAATGCCGCAGAAATGCCGGAGAAACGCGCCGTATATGTAGCCCAGCGTTTCCGTACTCCGACATAAGAACGGTTCAAAATTGTACGTCGTATGTTTCTCGTACTTCGTGCTGGACTTCTAGCGTATCGCTGTCGGACAAAATATTTTTACACGGGAAAGCAAAACACTGATCGGAACGTAAGTCGACGCATTCTCCAAGACATTAGTCTTTTCGAAGAAAATCAAGATTTTGAAAATGAAACGCAAGTAAATTCATTTGATAAAATTCAGAAAATAAGTCAGCAATTTCCATAAATTTCAGAATATTTGAGTAATTTTTGTAAACTTCAGTTTTGGTCGTTTTTTTAAATTTCTTACAGAAATAGTTATTTCTAAACTTGTATGCCACGTCAACGATTCTTTTCACTACGATAAAAAATTGTTAATAGAAAAAATATGATCTAAACTTGATCCAAATTTGATCAAAGCTTGATAAAATTTGATATAAACTTGGTCCAAATTTGATCAAAACTTGATGGGAACACTTTTTAAAAAGCATGTCGAGTTAACTTTCCTAATAAAATGAACTACGTGAAAAGTGAAATGATTAAAAATGTAATGTAATACATTTGTTCGGGATATAATCACAACAAAGAGTTGCTCGGAGTTGGTTAGGAGAGGGGGCCCTCCCGTTACTGGTTGAACACCCATGCATATGAGAAGGGAGTATACAGGACTCTGAGTCGCTGTTTCTAATTGTGTGTTTGGTTGAATTTCCCCGAAGTCTTGGCGCAATGGGAGATTTCCGTGAACATATAAATAAGCCCGTTGAGGGCATTTCTAATCAGTTTATCGAGAAGATCCTAAGCGATCAGATCCAGGGGGCACCAACTCAATAGGAAAAGCGGCTGCCCGTTACGGCAGTAGTTCCAAACGATTCTGAATTCTATAGATGGCGCTGCAGTGGTGGAAGGAAGGCGCGGGCTTTTTGAAATGAACTATAATAACTTTAAGCGGTTTTATTTGAATTTAATAACGCATATATCTTGAATGTTATTTGCGTTATTAGTTTCAAATACAACAACGATTTCTTAAAAAATCATTTATGTATATTGCAACAATAATATTTATATATAATTAACATTAAAAATATTATTCAGAAATTATTGCAAGTTGAAGTAATATTCACCTAAACAAAGTGCACTACTTTATTACTATTTTTCCGAGTTGAAGTAATTTTTATTTTTACTCCTCATAAATCACGCAAAATGTACTACATTATTTATGGCTGTATTTCTTTACAACATTTTTGTTAATTTACTTTTAAAAGATTGTTGTTAATTATTTTATTTATTGTTTCATTTATTTTCCATTACACTTACTTGACAACTATTTTTTATATTTCTTTTAATTTGCCAAAGTTAGATGTTATTTACTAAACATGTTGTCGACATATATTTAAAATTTTGAATGTTTATAATATATATATATATATGGATATTCCTTTTTTTAATTTTTTTGGTCAACTTTTTTCCTTCATTTTTCTTGATTTTTTTTCAATATGTTTCAACTATCTGCCGTCGAAGTTTAATTTTTGCATAAGTTTTATTTTATTTATCAATTCTTATTTTTGTTTATCCATTTTCGTTTTAAAGTTTGTAAGTTTGTCTCCATAAACATTTACTAATTGTTTTTTTTTTTCGTTTTATTCACTCGTTATAATAACTTTAGTATTAATCGACTTTTGTTACATAATTTTGATCTTTATTTCTTTCCGCTTTGTACCTAGTTTTATACTGTTTCAGTATGAAATGAATATAATGAATGAAATGCCCATTTATTGATGCGTATCAAATTTTATCGTAGTTTATGCAAATTAATTTCCTAAAGATGGTATTTTCATTCAAACAAATGTTTGGATATTAATAAGTAGATTCGCGTAGGACTTGAGTTGGTCCTGAGCTGGACACAAGTATAATGTATTATGACATGTTATTAGGATCATGAAAAAAGGAAAGAAAAATTGTAAATATATTGTTAAGTGTGAAAGTTCAAAACTTTATATATGTGGCCATTCTTTGTACATAAGATAAAATGCTGTTAGTACAATTAAAATAATCGTACTCAGAATCAAACACTTATTCCGCTTCCTCTTCTTTGCCGCGTTTGATGCGAAATACAGATGCGTCTTCAAATATAACATCATCTTTGTAAATGTTTTGAACTTTCCCGGTTAAAATCTTATTCACTTGGGAGCACCATGATTGTATATACATAGTTATGGTGGATTTAACAATTTTTCCGTTTACATTATGTACATCGCAATTGGGAATATTTACAATTAAATGGGAAACAGCATCATATAAAATTTGACCAACAAACTTTTCATGGCAAACGCGACAAAGTTCCGATTTTATTTTCTGCAAAATATCGCTAATCAAAGTTTCTGCATTATTTGAAACAATCGAAGTGCAGATTCTGCAACTGCTTATTCCTTTTTTTGAAAGTATTGCCGAATGGTAACACTTGCGATATCAGGCACATAAAATGACGTTCTGTCTCCGGAATTCGTACATGGCACTGCGCGTGAGATCGTTTCCACATTCAATTTATTCAACTCACTATCTTCATAATCGTGACTGTCCCACGTATAGGAAAGTAAATGCTCGTTCGAGTCCATTTCGCAATTCGCGCCAATTGATCTTCGACTAGATAAATTATTTAAAAACAATGTTTTAAACGCTGCGGAGAATTGATGAGAAGTTGGGTTGATATTTGGACCATTGACCGATCTCGCTTGCCCAAAAAAGTTCTCCAATGCATCCTGATTGACAGATCTCCCTCGCAGTCGATGTATATTGAGTGACTTCAATTTTTTCCACAGACTTTGGAACGCTCTAATGGTCACAGACCAGTTGTTTAGGGATTTAACAGCACTGGATGGTTTGTCCGTTTTTGAGTCCACAAATTGCATTCACGACAATTTCTTTAGAACATTAACCCAAAAGTCGTGGTGTGGACTGTCGTCAGTTATCAGGTTTCGTAAAGGTGTCGTTTTGTCGCTTACAATTCCATTCACCGAATCGAAGAGATCATTGAAAAATTCCAGACACTCGGCCGTGAAGTTACTTAAATCTTTTGGTAACTTTTCGATTTTTTCTCCAGGTTTTTCTGGGTCGATATCTGAAACAGAATCGTAAAAAGTACATTCATTTGTGTCTTTCGATGTAATTAGTAATCAAAATTTATATATAATCATAATATACGATGTGGGGTATGATGTCTGCATATGAATTGTAAATTTCCTTTCGATAGGCTCTCACCTAAAATTATTTGTTTATCAAAATTTTATTTCTCTGAGTTTTTCGTTTATAAAAATCAATTTGCAATTATAATTTATTTGAATTCAAAAAGTAAGTGAATCCGTAAATAAAAGAACGTATAGAGAAGATAATGTACAGTGCCGTACTGCGGAAGAAAAGTCGTATCTCCATTTTTAAGATTTTTAGGTATTGATGAAAAACCGTTTTTGAGCAAATATTCAATTATGTGAACTTAAAAATTAATTCTGTAAAATGCACATTTTAGTGCATAACATAACGAATCTTTCAATATATATTTTGTTATAAATAAATTGCATAATTAGTTAATAATGGAGATACCGAACATTAAATATTCAATAATTAAAAGGGGTTAAGGAGTTAAAAATTGGGATCTATTAGTCAAAAAAGTCGCATGTCCCAATCTAATTATATATATATATTACTCCGCCTCGGTCTATTCTACGTAGAAAAAAATAAAACAGATTAACTATCTTAAAATCATTTGTTCTAGCTAACGAATATATTAAAATTGTTCATTTCCGTTATTCATCACATAAGGTAAATATCCAGGAAGTCAATGTAACGTTATTACCCGGAAAACGAAAAAAGGTATTTCTTCCAAATAATGTAGTAAAATTGACAAGTACGTTTCTTCATTACCTACGATAAATATAATATAACATAATTTTTTAGCTAAAATGTTTTAATAAAATGGATAATTTAAAATTATATTTGTATTGCAAGATTATTTGCCAAATACAAGGAAGCGATTCCTGACGGACACTTCAGGTACTACTAAACTTGATACAACGTAATTTTTATATTACAAGATATGGGTCATGGGAAGTGTGAGACATTTTTTATTGGTTTTTGGTTAACTATCGTACTTTGGTGATAGAATTAGGACTTATTAAGAAGGTGAGAAAGTTTTCAAAGCAAGCCATTTGTTGTACAATTATGAAAAAGATTTGAAATGACTTTGAAATAATTGGAGTGAGCTTGCAGACATACGCAATAAGATATATGTTTATATATACAGGGTCATCGAAAAGTATCGGACCCCCCTAATATCTTCAGTTAGAATGCACTTAGGAGAAAATGTCCAATAGCAAAGTTGTATGGTTTCAAGCGGGGAGTAAGATGATGACTTTGACTTTGACCTTGACCATGTCCTTCAAGGTCATTTCAAGGTCAATCTTATTTTTTTAAATAGAACCCCCTACATTTTATTGTTAGTTTTTTATTTTAATAATAAAATTTAATAATTTATTTTAAGTTATAAAGGTTTGAAGTTAACAATTTGTTAAGTGGTGTGCGAGTCCGACCAGTTAAGGCAAGAGTGGTGTTATACATTTTGTGTCAAAACATTTCACATGTGAAACCCAAAATTGAAATTCATGCGAGTTTATGATATAAAAATTTACATTGAATGTAATTAAGTGTTATATAACTCAAACCCGATCATGCTCCAATTTTCTGTTTCAATTTGCATAGAAACTGATTTTTACAAAAAATTTTTTTTAATAAGCTCTTTTCTTTTTAGTAATACCATCAATTGTAAAATTTACTTTCTTGAAAATAATATTCATTAGTTTTTTCCACCGCATAGTTATTTATTTACTTGTAAAATTTTGCGACAGTGATGTACTCTTACCATTTGTTTTTGGAGTCGCTGATTACAAATATGATCTCAGATTTTCAAAATTCAAAATGGCGGATGACATTTTAAAAATATTAATGGATTTCCTTAAAAATGGTCACTGAAAGGATTTTCGGGTTCGCTGATTACAAATATGGGGTCAGATTTTCAAAATTCAAAATGGCGGATAACATTTCTAAAATATTAATGGATTTTCGTAAAAATGGTCACTGCAAGTGGTTAGTTGGGGTCGCTGGTGTCAGATATGAACGTCTTTTGCCGTCATGAAAAATGGACGTTGCCCGACTCTTACCACCAGGAGGTAAACGTATCGTTAAAAGTTATCTTCTTTATTCTAATTTTTTATTACGTATAATTTGTTTATATTTTTCGTCTTTTTTCTATATTTTTCAAACGCATTTAGTTTTAAGAAACGAATAATGAGGTGAACGTGGCCATTATATCTGGTTCATAAAAAAAATTACCGTAATAAAGGCGATAACCCTTTACTTTGTTTAGAAAAGGGAACAAGAATAATTCTGTAATCATTTGTTGTATAACTCACGCAATGTGATAATTTATCCATCTCTATCTTTGCATTCTTACCACAGTAAGTAGCGTAAAAAATGTATGCTGTACAAATAATGTTCTTTATAATTTTATTATATCTTTAGTATTTTACACCATGAAATCAAATTAGCAATTTGATATTCTTCAAATTTGGAAGGGCTTTCTTAGTCATAATACAAACCAAAATCAATTTCTACAAAAATTGAAGGGACACGCCGAATAACGGTATAAACCGCGTTCTTTATATTTTGTATAAAACGTATACTTTTTTGTAACTATATGTTTTCCATAAATATTTAAGTGTAAATATTTTTCTTATACGTTAAATCAAATTCAATAATCACAAAAAGTGGTAAAATGCTATATATTTTTCAACGATAAAATAATATGAAGTATTACAAATATATAAACAGACAAAAATACAGAAAAAATATATAAAATAAAATAATTTTAAAAATAATTACAAAAACAAAGAAAAAACACAAAAAAACACTAAATAAATAAAATACAAAAGAAGTTATAAAAACAAACAAAAAACACAACAAAAAAATTATTTAAATTAAAAAATGTAAAAAAAAAATAACAAATGACTTTTGATACGTCTATCTCCTCGAGATAAGAGTCGGGCAACGTCCATTTTTCTTGATGGCAAAAGACGTTCATATCTGCAACCAGCGACCCCAACTAACGACTTTCAGTGACCATTTTTATGAAAATCCGTTAATATTTTAGAAATGTTATCCGCCATTTTGAATTTTGAAAATCTGACCCCATATTTGTGATCAGCGAACCCGAAAACCCTTCAGTGACCATTTTAAAAAAAATCCGTTAATATTTTATAAATGTCCTCCGCCATTTTGGATCCGCAATTTTGAATTTTACAAATCTGACCTCATATTTGTAATCAGCGACTCCGAAAACATAAATTTGCAGTTATTGAGCAATTGCCGATTTCGAAACTTCAATCGGTTGGCTAAAAATGAAACAATATACAAATTTTGCACTTTGGGCGCCATTTTTAAACCGCTAATTTGAAATTTTGAAAAATCGCAGGTACCATTTTGAAACTGACACGTTTTGAACGCGATATTTTGTATTTCCGAGTTCTCTGCGTTGCAGTTTCCCGGTGTAAATTGACGATTTATGAAACAAATATTTAAAAATTTTGCGTTTTTTTTTAATAAAAACAGCTGTATCTTTTTTGGAAAGAGTTTTGGACCAATTCTTTTTGCAGAATCTAAAAGAGCAGCCTTTTTTACGTAAGAAACATTGGGTGCAGATTTTTTTCTTGGCCATAACATTATCCAATATCGCGCTGAAGTTGGCGTTCAAAAAGTGTCCGTTAAGGGGAAGCTAAAGCGTAACAGCTGATAACGTCAATTCCTAACCTAAAATATTCAAATTAAACGAAATTTTAACTGGTATCAAATCATACAACGATTGGCCATATATTCGAAAATTGAATATTAAATTTTCAATTTTTTTAAACTAATGTGAAGTAATATTTTTTTTCCACATTGCATATAGCAACTTGTATTCCTACAAAGTTGACAGATATCTTTCCCTCTATGTCGCTACATACAAAGTAAGTTAATAATGTGAAATAATTGTTACAATATACACACCATTATTTTTACGAGCCTTCTGTACAATAACTTTTTTTTGTTCGATGATATTCTGCAATCCGCCATCTCTGTCGTTTGGTGTAGTGCGTTTGTTTGGCAGGTCTATGAAAGCATTAACAAATAATATTTGTTTTTTATTTAAAAAAATAAATAAATTACAAGGTTGTAAATGTAATGAGATAATTTTTTTCACTTTCAGACTTCCCACCTGTGATTATAGACTTACATGGAAAAAAATGACAATTGTAAAATAATTGAACGTAATTAAAAATCATATCTGTACTCTTATCGACTATATAATTTTCCTTGACATATTTTTTAAAGCTACATAGATATCTGTTTCTGTTATTTACTTAATATATTAAAATAAAAGAAACTGGATATATATATAGATAAGGAGTTCTTATATTAATACTTCCTAATTATTCTTTGCATATAAAAAAGAGAAAGTGATGAAAGCAATTAAAAACTGAAGATAAATTTACAATACATTATTTTCTCACCAGTCCGTTCAGTAACAGCTTCAAAGTCATCAAGCAATGCCAACAAGGTATCACCAACCAAAAGATTTTCCTTCGTGCTTACTTCATGATGAGTACTTCCAAGAGTAATTTGTTCGCTGCTGGCTTCGATAGCAGATTCTTCGGGACCAATTCCTCGTATCGGAAGCTGATTTTGGCATGTTTCTATAAATTAACGATATGACTGAGTAATTAACAAATACCCTGTGAGAAAATTGACCATAAGTTCTGGTCAGCTATTAACTTCTACCTACATCTTTTAGCAGAATCCGCTTTTGACGAAGAAACAAAAAAATGCATATTTTCTTGAAAAGAAGCAACCGATGGTTACCAAACTAATCATGTTGGTTTTAAGAGTGCAAAATAACATTAATAACATATCTATATCACAATTTGTAGCCGAAATTTTATTTTTGTCTGACTCACATAATAAAGAAAATTTAATAACTTTCAGCATATAAAGATGCAAAGATATATATAGATCTTAATATACATGCCTGTTTATCTTTCTGTGTCCTAACCATTCTATACACTTCTGATTTAAAATTGTCATTGCAGATAACACAGTTTTATTATTACCACATTAAAATATTTAGGTCTGAAACAATTATTTAATAATGAATTTGCATTAAAATGTTAAGCTCCTTCGTAGCTCTTACAGCACACTCGAATACTCAGCGTAAGGAATGACTTATTTCCATTTTTCTGTTATGAAGTTCCTTCTTCAAATTGCTTATTATATATGTATATAATACAGGGTCATCGAAAAGTATCGGACCCCCCTAATATCTTCAGTTAGAATGCACTTAGGAGAAAATATCCAATAGCAAAGTTGTATGGTTTCAAGCGGGGAGTAAGATGATGACCTTGACTTTGACCTTGACCATGTCCTTCAAGGTCATTTCAAAGTCAATCTTATTTTTTTAAATAGAACCCCCTACATTTTATTGCATATTCTTATAGCTTATCTCGAGAGCTTTCCAAAACACTATAATAAAATATTTTTTTATTAGAATATCTTGTAAAATATTATTTAGTTTTCAGTAATCATAACCTTAATACTTTTGTGCGCGGATTAATGAGACCAATTAATTGGTTTAAAGAAAATACATTAATCGGATCCCCCTAATATTTTCAGTAAGAATGCATTTTGGAAAAATGTCAAACCTTTATAACTCAAAAAGTACTTAATAAAAAAATATTTTATTATAGTGTTTTGGAAAGCTCTCGAGATAAGCTATAAGAATATGCAATAAAATGTAGGGAGTTCTATTAAAAAAAATAAGATTGACCTTGAAGTGACCTTGAAGGACGTGGTCAAGGTCAAAGTCAAGGTCATCATCTTACTCCCCGCTTGAAACCATACAACTTTGCTATTGGACATTTTCTCCTAAGTGCATTCTAACTGAAGATATTAGGGTGGTCCGATACTTTTCGATGACCCTGTATAATATTATATGTAAATAAAATACGAATATCTAACTTAATAATTACATTTTGTGTGAATCAATTTGATCAAATTACAATCAATTTATTTGTTCATTGTTTTCAAATCACACAAAAAAGTATAAGTCAATAAACGTCTTAGGACATTTCTGTATGTTAAGGTAGAGTTACAAAAATTAAACGTTAATTTTATACCTGTGGACTTAGTAGTGATGTATCGATATAGCACTTGTGAAGACAAAGTTCATATTCAACAAAGTAATCCTCAATGGTCTTTGCCAAATTTCATGATCCGAATGATTGAAACGCTAGATTTTGCTCAACTTCATTTTGGATGGCTGAAGGGGAAAGGAACATCATTGCTATGAAATTTTTTCATTTGGAAGTGAACTAACTCCCATTATAAAACGTATGATTTAACTGGTTGGTTTATTAACTGTTTCCAAAGTAATAAAATGTCTAGGGGCGTTTCTGTACCTTAGGTTATGGTGGATCTGTAAAAATTAACATTAACGGTATACCTGTGGAATGAGTAGTGATGCAGCGAATTAGATCTGGTGAACATAAAATTCAGCTTCAATAAGATTATTAAATAATCCTGGCGGATTGAGCGGGAAAACTGTGCACATAACGGCGAGTAAATCCCGATTGTTTGAAAATAAAATTAAGGATTTCAAAATTATCATCTCCCGTAAATATTGGGTCTTATATTCCAATTAACAGTCACATATATGATATACTTTTATTAGAGAATTATATATTTTACATTAGTATATACTGATATTCACATAACTATCTAGGCTATAAAACTATTATTTTTATTAGAATGTATATAATGAAAATGATAATACAATTAGTAGACGTACTGAAAATCGTACTTAACCACTATCACAATCTAGATAACTAGCAATTGTGTTTAATGTTAATCAACCATTCGCAAAACGACAAACTAAATTTTTTACTAATTTGAATAACACTTTGATCGGTGGAGCGTTACTTATTGCAACATAATTACAACATACAATTAAGACTTTCATCTACAAATACAATTTCGAAAACCCCAATGAACCTCACACGTACCTGTAATTAATGAATTCTCTATCAACTTCCCGAATGCATTATGTGACGGTATACGGAATAAATTACATTTTAATGGGAGTATTTTGAAAGTGGTTTATCAGTTAATTACGCTTATGATTCAAACCGATTACTGTAATGGCATTAAGACGATCAAAAATGGCCTGTACAATAAAGCATATTAATCAAGTCCCGAGCAGAAATCTGTCCAGGCTGCCTCAAAACTTATCAGGGCCTAATCAGGCAGCAATCAGGCCGTATCAAAATTTCTAGAGAAAACTTATTTTCTTTGCGAAATGAATGATGGCGTATGTATACCCGTCAAGACTTTCCATTTTATTAGGGAACATGGGTATGCATTGGGATTTGTAGAAACGTAAAATACATTTATGCCATTCATTTCGTAAAATGCTATTTTACACACTTTTGACATTTTTCGGTCACATTTTACGCACTAGTTTCATAATAATTGTACTATTTCAGCGTTCAACGGTTATCAAAATCTTATATATGCAGTAGAAGGCTTTACAAATTAATTCAACAATATTTCCTAATCATGAATAACCATTATTAACGGATTCATTTTTTGTCAAAATTCAATAATTATATTATGAACGTTTGTTTTGTCGATTACGAATTTTGTTACGTCCCTGTTGTTAATTTATCCTAACATTCTATCATTATTCTATAAAAATGACATTTCACTGCCGGTAGTTAATAAAAATCGTGTGCATTATATATTTAAATCTTCATGTGATTTTAACAAAAAATGAGTGGCAAAATATTAGGCATTGTCCACGATAAAAATAAAATATATGCGTATTTTGAATATGGTGATTTTTAGTTTTACATAATCTAAAATTTTAAAAACCCTCTTATTTTAAAACGTCCTGCATTTGTCCTACATTAAGAATATTTTGAAATGATAAAAAGGACAATTCACAACAACAACCAACAGATTTCGAGAAAGTTGCACGTTTCTGTATAAATTAATTTTTTCAATTTGTACTGATTGAAATTTACAGATTTTGTTTAAATTAATATAGGTTGAAATAAGAAAATATTGAAAATTCAAGGTTGGTATAGGCATTACTCTTCAAGAGTACGCGTCTGTACAAATTCCCGCATTTTTGTCCTTAATGTCATAAATATTTTCTTAGTAAAAAAATGAATTCTTTGAAATTGCGCATCGTTTTATTTATTAATATTGAATCTCAGAATAGGTCCAAAATAAGTACATTAGTAACACTTTTTCTTCGATGCTCCTCAAATTGCATAAAGGATGCCCGTGTTTTGTGAAAATTGTCACGATTTTTTAGTTAATTAATATAAATACTAAAATAGAGACATTAGGTCTAAATCGTATTTACAGTTTTATATGTATTCGTTTAATATTGATTTTTTCCTACTCATTAAGATTTAGCAATATATTTTTCTCTCTCTCTCGCCATAGTTGCCATGCATTGGTAATATATTTCCCAATGAAATTACCATTTTGTTCTGAATAAATTGCTTATACTATTTATTTTTGATGAAGGCGTTAATTTAATATTCCCAGAATGAATAATAATCATTTAAATCGTTTCGGATTTCTGACTGTTACCTATAATAAAGGGACTATGTGCCTCTTCACTATTTAATTTCCGGTAAAGTATAAAATATGAGGTCGGAAGTATCTTATAACTAATGATTATTACTGATGTTTAATCGCTAAAATTTGGCGGCTACATAATATCAATATATTAAAGGTTTCGATAACATTGACTTTACTTCGAGGGGAAAATAATAACAAAAAAACGTACACAAACTTTGGTAACATTGGAACCAGGATTTCATTGGAAGATTTGAAATCTATACCAAATTGAATTTATGTTTTATAAACTATAAAATAAATACAAATTATATGACATTTTGAAAATAGTATTGTACGAAACGTAAAACGAAATCGTTGTTGATTTTTAATTCACCGTTTGAAGATATGATGAATTAAACATCATAAGCGTGAAATAAATAAACATTATGTTAGTATTTGAAAATATATATATATAAATATTTTGAATCAGTTTTGATTTAAACCGATCTAATAACATTAATTCGGTGATTACAAAATTGGAATTTCAGAGTCTCGAAGATATAGGTACTAAATAAATGATTATTTCTCATTTTTATTAAAATAATTGTATTTATTTAAAAAACAAAATGTTGTATAATACTTGTAGAACTTTCAGAAATATATATTTTTTTGCGATTCACAGGATACGAAACTAAAATTAAGATAAATAACACAGAAATTAAAAGCCCATAAAGCCGTAGGTTCAGAATTCACAAGTTTATAAATTTTATTGGACTGTAATGATAATTATTATTTCATATTTCGATACTTTTGTTTATAAATAATATTAAAGATCTATTCATGACATATGCATAATATAATATGTTGATATATAGGTTATCCTCGGAGAAAAATAAACTGCTTTAATGATTATTGGAAAAATAATGATGAAAGTCAGTCCTATTATTATTATTTATTTCATTTATAAATATATATGAATTCTATACCTGTTTTGAGCTTGCGAAGTACAAAATTATCCTTGGGAAAATCGGCCACTTCGCACAAAAAAAAACAGTGAGCGAATGTTGGGTTTCGCGCTTAGAGTTTATAAAAGAAATCAAATTTTCTATTCCTATAAAATTTATTAGGACAGAGCCACGAATACCCCTAAATTCTTCTTATTCCATATTTTTTATATAAAACTCTCAGTATACAAAACTGTGAACAATAATATGCTAATATTATTGATAAATCGTTTCCTGAAAATTTTACGCAAATTGTCAGAATATTTTATCAGTAAAACAAACGGTAAAAAATCACTAGAAAAATGTACATCTCAAGAAACACAGCATATGGCGCGAATGCAGTTTGTAAGCAAAATATTTATCACCTTTTGGATAAACGTAACATCATATACATGTTTACGTAAATTTATTTAATTAATATTTTATTTTCTTTCATCCACGCATTTATTTCTGTATTTACTTATTTTACTCTTTTATTTTACCACGAAGCTGGTATTAAGTGCGAAAATCGCGTGCAATGTATCAACCAAACTCGTTTTCTTTATTTCTTGCAGTCTATTTTTCGTCAATTCTTTTACTTTTTTTCTCAACAAAATTCGAATTTATTACAAAAATGCATGGAAATACACTTAACATTAACGCCGTGCACATGGGAAGTTGTGTATTACGTTTTTATTGCTTTCTTTTTGTTTCTATGTTGTTTTTTTTCATTTCTTCGGGTTAAAAGAGCATTTGTGCCCAGATCATTTGAACTTCGAAGAGTGCACTTAAAAATGAGTGCACTGAGAAAAAATGACTAACAATAAACGGCATTATATCGAGCTAGAATATATCATTTCAACTTTGAATTCGAATTAATTGTGAAAAATACAAAGTTAAGTAACTCTTTTTCAAAAATATTTTTAGAATTTTGCGTACGATCAACGTTAAATTATACTTAAGAGAAGTATCTTTGAACTTTTCTGTAATTAATGGTAATGATTTTCTGTATACCTATATTTTCCGAAATATAAGTCTATTCAAATTAAATGTCAAATGTTAAATGAATGTTTATTTCGATCACCTGATTGTAACTAAATATATTAATGTATTATAATAAATATTTTAATGTCGTCGCCACGTGAAATTCGGTTCAGCAGAAACGAGTCGGTCAATTTGGAATTTTCCGAGTTTAATGGTTTCGTAAATCATGAGTCATTCTGGTCCATAAACGACATCAGTTTATAATTTAATAGTCTTATGATATACTACTTTATTAAGATATGCTTTATTATCAAGGCCATTTATAATCGTCTCAATGGCATCGGTTTGAATCATAAGCGTAATTGACCGATAAACCACTTTCGAAATACTCCCATTAAAATGTAATTGATTCCCTATACCTTCACATAATGCATTTAGGAATAATTTTATTTTCAAACAATCGGATTATATTTACTAGTACTGACTTCAACTTTTTCCAAATTTTCGAAATATTTTTCAGGTAAATTTATTCCACAAAGGTTAAGGATACTTCATATCAATGCAGTATGAGAAAATGCATTGATGTAACCTAACGTCTAATGATTGTACGGACTAATAAAATGTATATTTTCTACATTATACAATTACTATCCATTAATTGTGAAACGGATTAGTAAGGAACATGTAAGTAAAGAATAGGGTAGATTTTTAAGAACTTTCCATTAACAAGAATTTTAAAGCTCATGAGTCGGCTTTGATGCATTGTTTCTTCATTAATATTAATAATTAAATATTTTTTGGGTCAAGGAAGTTCGTAATGATTGACCTAAAAAAAAAACATTCGGTCATAGTTGAAAAATATACCAGTATTTTCTGCTCTACAGAAATAGAAGTCAATAATTATAGTTTCTAGATTGATAAGGAACAATATCTGGTTCTATGAACGAAAAATTTACCCATCGTAAATTTATCTATATTGAGAAATTCACGGACATCGATAGAAAAGTATTACTTTAAGCCCCTAGTAAATTATTTACGTTGTCATTTCATGGTCAAAAAATTGTTGTATTGGTTTGAAGCGTATTCGTAACTCTTCTCACCTTAGGGATTATATAAGTGACCCGGTTGAGGATTAAGAAACTCATTTCCGTTTTTAAATGAATTATGACTCACCTACCCGTCTAGACTCTAGCCTATAGGGGTATTGTTTGCAGTATGTTGGGATCTACTCGGAATTCATAAATGACCTGACTTATAGATTGTTTTGTGATAGTTTATGGTAATATTAAATCGTTATTCTATACAATTGGAATTTCACTCCGTTAATTGAATGTAAAATATTTACTGTAGATGTTTTATTAAATCTTGCATAAACAGTACCCTTGTGCCTGAAAATTATAACATTTTTATCATCAAAATCGATCTTAACGGCTTCAGAACGAGCGATACGGTTTGGAATCTCCTTAAAATATTATTTATGAGCAAGAAAATGATTAATTTATCAAATTAAATAATATAAATCAAGTAACTAATAAATTAGTTAAAATAATTGCTTAATTAACAAATTTGAGAGTAAATGGTATTTAAATTTATATATAGGTTTAGACCTAATGTATGCTATACATAATTGTAAATATATATTTGTTCTAAATATATGTTTTGTTTATTAATTTTTCTCTCATACATACAATGCAGTTTTGATATAGTAAATTACGATACAAGTGCGCGAAGTAGGTAATTTGCGCACGAGTGTAACGAGTGCGAAAGTCACCTGCGGCGCACGTGTATTGTATACTATTTTTTTTTACTCCGTGAGAGAAATTTTTAGCGCACTGAATTGAGTGCGGAAGTACTTCGCAGACTCAAATCAGTGCGCGAAGTGCAGTGCGCAAATGGGTTATTTCGCGCACTAAAAATAGTGCGCGAAATTCTATTTCGCGCACGGAGTTAAAAAAAATTAATTTTGGTTGTTATTGTGGAATATATTCAATAAATAAATAATTCATCATAATATTTTGCTCTATTTATAATATTTACTTTGCGAACTGCTTAGGCATTAGTACGGTAAAATTTACTTTGCGCATCGAATTTTAGTGCGCAAAGTCACACTTTGCAAACAGAATTGCATAAAATAGTATATTACTAAACGAGAGAGGCATTCTTTTTTACCTCCCGAGGGAAGTATACGATTTTTCTTCACGCAAGGGAGGATAAGCAGCAACTTCCTTCCCGCTTGCGGGAGGGAATTTGCTACTTTCTTCCCGGCGTGAAGAAAAATAGTAATTCTAAATCATTTCGGATTTTTGAATCCTGCTTATCATAAATGGCCTAATTGCTTCTTTGCTTTCACTATTGATTGTCTGGTAAAGTATAAAACAAGAGGTCAGAAATGTCTTGTCACTTCTGATTATTGATGTTGAATTGCAAATAATTTTTCTAAATAATAACAGTATAGACAATATTTCGGTTGCATTGAATTTACGATGAGGAAAACTTCTTTAAAAAAAAGACAGAAAACTGTACAAACGTAATTGAAGTAATGATAAATTGATCAAAATAGAAATAACAGGACAATTCAGTGATTGTAGTATTATAATAAACATTTTAATACAAAGTTTAGTTCGTCGTTTTGACAAACATTGAAAGTAACTGCTAGTGATCTATTTTGTCATTTTGGATACATATGATTTTTCTACTAATGATATTTAATATTATTATTTATCTTTCCTTTTATCTAATAGAACTAATATAATATAATAACATTGCTAATTATGTGCATATATACTTCTACTAATGATAAAACATATAAAAAAATTAAATATACACGTGTTTATTTATTTGACTATAATTTCCAATACATTCAGGAAAATATTTTGCTCAAATCTTTAATTTTATTCAAAAAACAATTCGGCATTATTTGACAGAACTGACTTCATCATTACCCAAATTTCGGTTAATATTCCGAATATTTCGGAAATGCATTGCAATTTCCAAGTTGAGGTTACATCCTAAGAATTCATTTGAAAATAATAATATTAAGAAGGCGCATATCGGTTTAAGTTCATGATATGTAGGAAACATAACGATCGTATTGCTATATAAGCACACTATATTTGCGGTTCAAAATTTTAAAAAGAGTTCAGATTATTTCCTAGAAAACATAGTATGTATATACGTAATATATATATATATACAATTAAAATAAACATATACATATAAAGAATTGAAAAACAAGCCATGTTTCAAGCGAGGGTTGGGCCGTGAAAGTTATGTAGGGGACAGGTACGGCAGCCAGAGGTAGAGAGTGGGAGTTAATATGGTTTTTACGCCCGCCTCCTGTAGACGTGATACACCACCATTAGACTACGCTTGGCTCATTCTTGTTCAGTTAGTCAAAGCTGAAAGTTCACCTCACTTTGTGCTCTTTACACGAATACTTTAATTTTCTACATTTTGTGCCTCTCCAAAAGTGTTCATTAAATTGTGAAATCGGACATCAGGTTCTCTCGATAATCTAGAAGGAAGACACCGAAATTACTTCAACAGCTCGAATATTTCCTGCATTCGAATTGTAATCGAGTTGCTAAACAATTTGACCACCTAGTAACTGTTACGTGATCGTGTAGTTTGGTTTAGAATAAAGAAGGAAGAAAGTTGCAAGTATTGTCCAGAGATCGGAAGTCTTCAGCAGTGTCGTATTAAAAGTGACTGTAAAACTCTATAAAAGGTATTTATATTTTATATATTACTATTTTTGGAAATTAAAACGGATGCAGCAATAAAATATCAGAAAAAAGTATAGAAATTTTAAAATTTCAAACTGAGAGATTTTCCGAAATATTGTTGTTGAAAAACAAAAATTGCTGAGTATAATGTTTACGCTGTTGAAAATATCATGAAATGCAATGTACATTTCATGTACAGTACATCAATTTTTCTAATATAGCAGATCTTTATATGACATTTCATCAAGATCTTTATGTAATATAACTGACATCATATTGTGCTCTGAAATTAATCTTTCATAAAAACCTATATAAAGGATTATATTTTTTATGGCGAAAAATCTGAAACGTATGAGGAATTCCACGGTACTGTTAAAATTCGACTGTAAGAAAAATCAATATCATTTTTGTTTTGATAACATATCAACCAATCTTATACCATTATATTTCTAGGGCCACAAAGAATTAAAAAAATAAAGCTTCACCACTCATTTTTGAATAAAGTTATTTTTGTAAATCCAAAAAATGTAAACACAAAAATTTGTAACAATTACAAAGTGATGCAGAGACTGAAAAAAGTATCTGTTAGACTATTTTCATGTATATTTGTCTCCTGATTCCGAAGATGATAATAAAAATTATCGGTCATGCATATTTAAGCTGCCATTGTGAAAAAATATCAAAAAATGTGATGTTTTTCAGTTTTTTTGCACTTATTTTCAAAAATACAAATCGGACAATAAATGTGTCCAAGAAAGAAAGAAAGATAGAACATGAAAATTTGTGCAACAAAGGTTGTATGCATTTTCTTCATAATATCAGAGGTAAGAAAATAAGAACAACACTTTAATGAAATTTAATTATATTTCTATTATAACTATATTTCTATCTGCCTACAGTACTGTGTAGCATAATAAAATAAACGTAATGTTTGACATTTTTTCGACTCTGGTAAAAAAATTAATGATATTCCAGGTTGGATACTGAAGAAAATGTACTACAGAAAAATTGGCCAAAAGTTAAAAAGTCATTCTATGGACCTTGTCGGTGTGCCCTTAAAAAAAATCAAAGGGAATTATTTACCGCCATGCACAAGTCAAAAATAATAAAAGTTTTTTTTTAAAGCGCAAAATGTAAAAAAAATTTCATTTTCGCAAAAATCTGGTACGCTTGTTCCTGGCTTTCATACTTAATTTTCAAAGACAGGCACACATTTCAATGACAAATATTCTATTGGATATTATCTCTGCCAATAATGTATATCGATTTCAAATCATTTGGATAAAATTTTTTTTTTAAACAGCCTCGAAATGAATAAAAATGTGGCGAGTACGCATAAAAGGAACTGTAATTTCAGCCAGTGTTCTGCTTCTTGTGCAAGGATAATTGTTACAGAGGTAGAAAGTTTGAGTATATTATACTAAGTGTCTTCTTGAAATGCTATGAAGAAAAAACTCGATTTTACCTTCATTTATACGGCTTTTCTGCTATAGTACTTGCAATGTTAGCAGTTCGGTGGAATTCCTCAAATGGGGCATTCCATGCCAAACGGGCAACTGAGAAGATTAGACTTTTCGGTGTCTCCCAATAAACGCTTATTTCTAAAGTTTTGTTTCGGAGAAAGTTAAAAATAATTACTGCATTTTATTCGTCTTTTTATGCACTTCCTGATGATTAAAATGATTTTTTATTTTATTTATATGTTACCATGATTTTTCATTTTAAAAAGAAAAATTGATTTTTCTCAAACTTGGACATTTTAAATATTTTTTTAAACAGGCTCAAATGAAAGTTCGTATATTTTTCTATAAAATAACATTGTCATAATTATGGGTCGGTTGGTTCTTTATCCTGAAATGTGCAAGAAATGCAGCCTCGTGAGCGGCAATACCCAAATGCGTTTATTATTATGCATATTTATGGATGAAGAATCAAGCGGCCCATAACTGAGATAATGGGATTTATAGGAAAATATACGAGTTTTCATTTGAGCCTGTTTAAAAAGATATTTAAAACGTCCAAGTTTGAAAAAAATCGATTTTTATTTTTTACACTGAAAAATCATGATGAATACGTAAATAAAATAAAAAAATCGGTAAACCTTCGGAAAAGGCACCTCATCCTAAAAAATTTTGTTTGTACCCGACTCCGATGTATTTTTGCCTCCTGATTACGAATATGAAAACAAAAATTGCGGGTCGGAAGTATTAAAGCCGCATATTTTGAAAAAATAGCCAAAAAACGCGTTTTTTTTTAGTTTTTTGCATTTGTTTTCAAAAAATACGAATCTTACGAATCTTAAAGAAAAATATTTCAAATAACAGTTGTAGAGCGCAAAATTCTCGACAAAAATGATTTTATATATTTTTTCCGTAATTGCAACAGTAAGCCCGTAAATAAGGGTTGAAAGTTCCCATGATGCGTTTCTACCGGGTACTAGGTAGATATAATTCCCGAACCGATTGGGAATCTAGGGGGTGCTTTCGTGCTGGAGGGGGGGGGGCTCCGCCCTCCAGACCCCCCTTTTATACCAACCTAACCTCCAACCACACAGATGTGGGTGAGAATCAATACCATGTGTTATGGGAATGGTCAGACATTAGGTTTGTAGTAAACAACGTACTAATGTAGCATGTGGGTTTGATAATCACCGACATCTCTGTGGTTGGAGGTTAGATTAGTATAAAAGGGAGGTCTGGGGGCGGAGCCCCTCAGTACGCAAGCACCTCCTAGGTTTACGCATTGTACGGAAAATTCACAACACATAATACTTCCTTTTATTCGATAGGTGGCCCTAAAGTAACCCTAGGTCCACGCATCGCCTTTGCAAATTTGCAGTTAATTATGCCCTTTCGAAAAATAATGCGTGAAACTAGGGCCCAATCTCACGAGGATTCGACTGTATGGGTTTTGGTCCGCCCCGGGTTTTTTATTTCCCCGATACCCTCCTTAACTGGCGGGCATTCCCCTATCCTCCACCTGGGCAGGCGCTCGATGGGAGACCCTTTGTACTCGGTAGAAACCCATCATGGGAACTTTTAACTCTCATTTACGGACTTACTGTTGGAATTACGGAAAAAAAGTATAGAATGTTTTTTGTCGAGAATTTTCCGCTGTACAACTTTTATTGGAAACAATTTTTTGTCAGATGCGTATTTTTGAAAATAAATGCAAAAAAATAAAAAAAACAAGGCGATTTTTGGCTATTTTTTAAAAATAGCAGCTTTAATACGTCCGACTCGCAATTTTTGTTGTCATATTCGTAATCAGGAGGCAAAAATTCGTCGGAATAGAGTAATTTAAATTTTTTTGCGAGGAGGTGCCTTTTCCGAATGTTTACCAAAAAATCATTTTTGATACACGTGTCCGTAAAGCAGACACTTTACCGGCTTCTCCAGTCCTCGGATGCACAATCCCCACTCGGTCCGTAAAATTGAACTTTACGGCCTAGGACCGAAAAGTACTATTTAATCATCGGAAAGTGTATAAAAAGACGAATAAAATCCACTAATTATTTTTTCCTTTCTCGAACACAGAACTTCAGATACAAGCTTTTAATGCGGGACACCGAAAAGAGTCTCAATCTTCTCAGTTGCCCGTTGGGCATGGAATGCCCCATATACGTATTGAAATCTAGTAAAGCTAATAATAAAACAAATAACTGGCATTGAAACTTTAGAAAACTTTTCTATTTATAGATATATATTCATGAATGGTGTATGATTCAATGTAGAGAATATAAATTCTGTAAAATATTTGCACGAAATTTAAAGGACGTGTGGGCATTATTGAGATAGTTGCTCTTGATATTCTGCGCATATAAGAACTGTCGGTTATTATTTTATTATATATTATGCATTATTTAATTGTATAGTTCATTGGTCATTCATAGATCTAGCGCAGGAAACTCTTATTATAATACAATACTTCATAGATTTGCTGCATGCAAACTATTGTCAAGTGATATTTAAAAGTTTATTATAGCTTTCATAATAGGGAAAATTACAGTATTTTCATAAAAATTGTTTTGATTTTGTTACAGAAAATGAACAAGGCTAATGTGGTTACCGAAATCGTCGACAGGAAGGCAATGAATAAGGCCCTCCTGACGTATTGTATCAAGGGTGACATTAGCAAAGTCCAATGTTTGTTGGAGCAAGGTGCGGATCCGAACGCGATTAGCAGCTACTCCGGCGAGTCGGCTCTAAATCTCGCCGTTGAAAAGGAGCGTACGTCTGTTGTGGACGTACTCTTGGCAGCAGGAGCTAATGTTAATTCGCGAGGGCAGCGACCCATTTTCCGCACCCCAGAAGTTGGCTGTACGGCTCTCCATCGTGCAGTCAAGAGAATGGACGTGCAGACGGTGAAGTCACTCCTCGAGCACGGAGCAGACAGCAATGTGCAGACCCAAAGTTCAAGGGTGACTCCTTTACACGTGGCATTGGAGTATCAACACGAGCGCATTGCCAAATTAATACTCCAAACCGGCCACGTTAAGGTTGAGCGTCGCAACTTAAAAAGGGAGACAGCTCTGCACATTGCTGTCAAACATCAATTGGAAGCATCCACAAGGATATTGGTTTTGCAACATGGTGCAAATATTTTGGCAAGGAGCGCAGATGGAAAAACTGCGCTTCATCTCATTGCGGAGCATTCGGAGTCGCCAAAAACCAGCAGGATCGCAAAGATTCTATTGGATCAAGGCGCCGACGTCAATGTCAAAGACATTGATGGCGCTTTGCCAGTTCATCTGGCTGTTAAGTCAGGTAATGCAGCAATCACAAAATTGCTGTTAAATGCGGCTGAAAATCTTAACAGTAAGATGAACACAGGGCTGAATGCGTTGATGCTTGGCGTCATTTCAGGTAGCCTGCCCATGGTCAGGTTACTGCTTGAACACGACGTGAATGTGAATGCTGTGGATAACTTCAATCTCACAGCATTGCATTATGCCGTGAAACTGGGCAAGACCGACATCGTGTGGGCATTGGTCGAGAATGGCGCCAATGCATCAATTTCATCATCCAGTGGAAAGTCTCCCATCGACTTTGCCACTGGTGCCGCAAATCATACCATTCTAAAAATATTACAAGGTCCACGAAATAAGTAAAAATAAAATATTTATTCTTAATTGATATTTATACTATATTGATTTGTTCCAAAGTTGTTTATTCATGCCATTCTTTTATAACGCACAATCTTGTGCCTATTATATTTTCTAAATATGCGGAAGGAATTTGTAATATTTTTATGAAAGTACAACAGCTGTCTTGTATTATGCATCATGTGCAGGCCACAATTACTTTTATCGATGCTAATTTATGTTGTCCGTGATTTCGAGTTGTGTACGGAACCTCTGCCAGCAGAAGTTCATGGTTTTTTGTCCAGGAGCATACCTGCGTTACTATCGAAGGTATTTTATTACTCTGTTTATTTCCTATAATCGAAAATTTTGAATAAATGTTGCCGTTAAACATATACAAGATTTTCCACCATTATATCTCTTTTTGTTAATTATATCTAACAATAAGTTTTATTTTTCATTTTACAGTGAGAGGAGAAGTTTTAAACCGACGAAAACTGCGACATTTGGCGCCAATTGCGGAACAAATATCAATGACCAGCACTAGATGTATAGTGTAGAAGATGGAAGTGTCCATGTCAGTTTTATTACTAGAATATTAAAGACATTTACAAAATTGTATCTACATATTAGAGCGAAAATAAATTAGTAAATTTTTATTGTTTCTACATGATGTCTACTTTCCTGTTAAATTTCTAAGATCCTTTAAATTTCTCGAGTGCGTTCTTAATATGAATCTGGAAGGATTCCGTGTACACACGGACGCATACGCACGCACTCGCACTCAAATTCCTATATGTTATGCCTCGAAATTCAGCAATCACAATGGTCAAGATTTTTTAAACAACAAATAAAAAAAATTACCACGTATAAATAAAGATAAAAATTAATACATTACTACTTTATTATGATATTACCTTAACTATATATATATATATATATGTATGTATGTGAATATTATCCGATATCTGATATTTTCGTGTAATAAGAATAATTCCAATTCTGGAATAGTAAAAGTTATTGTTAAATTTTTAAACATTGCTAGTCCGTGAGTCTGCCCTCAAATCCCTATTTGTTAATATAAATTATTTCTTATATTTTAAAATATCTTTGTACAAAATTTCTATCAGGGTATCGTAAAAAATATTGGGAAAAAATTAAAGTTCTGAAAACTCGTCAATATTGAATTATTTGATGAACCCAGACTTTTTCTGAAACACACATTTTTTGCCAAATCGATAAAAATATACCAAATTAAACAAAGTAAACGAAATTTTATGATCGTTAAACCTTTACTTTTTAAATAATTACGTGTAGATTTTTTAAGATTACAATTTTTTAAAATAATTTATTAGTGGATAAAAAGCAATTTACTTTTTTCATTATAAATACCATAGAATCCCACGACGAACATTATTATTGAAATCATGGCAGTAGTGAGACAACGTCCATTGGCTTTCTAAAGATACTTGGAGTAGGGATAGACACTACTAGCTTTCTGAGTTCGACCATTACGGATGGCATCCCCTTCCTTCATTCCCTCTCTTACCACATTGCCATATACAAAAATCTCGAATTAGCCTAACGAGCCTTTTATTAACTTTCCTTTTGTAGGGAATATTATTTATAATTTCTTACTTGATCACAAAAAGACTTCGTTAAGTAAATGATCTTCTGAAACAACTACTGCAAAATATTCGATTTATGAAAGTTTTGATGAAACGTTATAAATATATTTAAAGCTCGTGAACGCTCTGAATTTTTGTCAACGTTAAAAAAGTTTCGAAAATTAAACGTTGGGCAAAATTAAGAATCAATAATGTCGGAAGTAAGAATGAATGCAATTGAAAGCTCTATTTCTCCGTAAAATTTATTCTTCAAGTTCTTTAATATTGTCCAATTCTTTGAAAATCTATAGCGTGATAACAAGGTGAAACCTGCGCTCGTAACAACTTCCTAAGCCGTAGACGGACGTCCCGAAACGTACTGAAAAACCCGATCGTCAATCTTATATCAAAGTTTCAATTTCTGGAGGTTTAACTGTATACTAAATCTTCCTATTATACAGGGTGGCCGATTTATCTGAAGACATCGAAATATCTCGAGAACTATGCACAGAATCAAAAAAGTTGTCGGATGAAAGTTCTTCGACACGAAGGGGGGCATCCAGTGATAATTAAATTTACCCCCTCCCCCATCCCCTGGAGGTGGAGTGGGGGCAAAAACAATAAAACTTAAATAGGAACCCCCATTTTTTATTGCAGATTTGGATTCTCCGGAAAAAAGTACACGAATTTGACCTAGGAGCTATTGCATTTTGGTTCACAGGTGGCGCTGTAATCGATAAAAATCCAAATTTATCCGAAGACATTGAAATACCTCGAGAACTATGCACAGAATCAAAAAAGTTGTCGGATGAAAGTTGTTCGACACGAAGGGGGGCATCCAGTGATAATGAAATTTACCCTCTCCCCCATCCCCTGGGGGTGGAGTGGGGGCAAAAAGAACAAAACTTAAATAGGAAACCCCATTTTTTATTGCAGATTTGGATTCTCCAATATTGACAATTTTCGCCCGCGTAGCGGATATGGAATACGGTCATTCTAACAAAGCCGGAAAAAAATACATTTAGCGTTACTCAGGAACAACGACGTGGACGTAGTATTTTTCTGTTCCCTTTGGGGTGCTTGTTTTACGTGAGTCCCCTTGCCTCTCACTGTCTCACTGTTCACTTACTTGAGTAAGTGTTCGAAATGTTGACGTTCCACTTCAATGCATTTATTTATTCTTTCTTCAAATGACTTTATACATGATAGAATCATATCTAGAGAAATTTCTGCGCAAGCAGTTCTTATGCGTTCCACCATGTTTTCACGAGTCGTTGGTACGTGTTCATAAACCTTACCTTTTAGGTAACCCCGTAGGAAGAAATCCGGAGATGTTAGATCAGGTGACCTCGCAGGCCAATTAATGGGGCCACCTCTACCAATCCACCTACCATTGTAATCACGGTCTAGTATTTCCCTTGCTACTCTTGAAAAATGTGCTGGGCAACCATCATGCTGAAACCACATTGTCCGTCGGACGTCCATAGCAACATCCTCAAGTAGTAATGGTACTTCTTGTTCTAGGAAATCTCGATATTTTGTTCTATTCAAATTACCTTCAATGAAATAAGGACCAATGAGTTTATTTCCTATGATTCCACACCAAACGTTCACCGACCAAGGACGTTGATGATTAACTTGTCGTAACCAATGGGGATTTTCTACGCTCCAATAATGCATATTATGCCTATTGACGCCACCATGGTTCGTGAATGTAGATTCATCTGAAAATAATACATTAGCAAAGAAATTGTGGTTCGTTTGCATTTTTTGAAATGCCCATTCACAAAACACCACGCGGTTATGAAAATCATCGCCATCTAGTTCCTGGTGCAGTGAAATGTGATATGGGTGAAACTTATGACGATGCAATATTCTTTGAATACTGTCTCTGGAAATGCCGGAATCGCGATGTAATTGTCGTGTGCTTACATGTGGATTTTGGTGAATAGCTGCTAGTACAGCTACTTCGTTAGCTTCTCCTGTAACTGTTAATCTTCGCTTCCTTTTTTTCATTTGTACGCTGCCATCAGAGTGAAAGGCATTCACAACTTTGTAAAAAAAAGAACGCGAGCGAGCATTATCTGGAAAACGCTCAGCATACAACGCAACAGCATCGTCAATATTCCTCTTACATTCACCATAAATAAGAATCATTTCGATTTTTTCGGGAACTGTAGCAGGATTCATTTTTAACTTGCAATTCGATTTAAGCAATGAAGGGTAGACAAAAAATAGTCACGTAAACGGAAAGTTGTTATTCTAAAAGCAAAGTGACCTCCGACCGAATTACTACCAATACAATGGACTTCAAAAACAGTCTTACACTGAGAGACCGTGAATACTAAATTTTAATATGGGGATTAGAAAGTCGCGATATCCATTTACTTCCATTCAGGAAAGTAGAGAAAAATGTAGGTGAACTGGTTACGTGTGACTCAACTTATGTATAAAATGATATGCTACTTTATTTTCGAGTTATGTCGCCCTCTAGCGTTATGTAACAGAACCGGCGCCGGTGATGGCCGAAATGCAAGCGATGTACATGTATGAAACCACGTGAGTTCTCTCGGGGTCCGGTAGATGGCGACGAAATCCCCAAATGAAGTAAGAGTTTCGTTTTGTTTAATAGAAGCTGGCTTGACCGTCAATGCTCAGCTTATTTATTCTCATTTCGGAAAAAACATACAGAGAGAGAGAAGGAATGAGCTGAGTGAAGGGACATGACGCGTTTTTTAATGGATTGCGTGATGTCCTCTTTTTGTTTATTAAATAATAAATTTAAAACCTAAAATGTAATTTTATTGAAGGTAGAAAACTTATTTATAAAATTGCTTCTATATTGTATGCACAATTTTTATGTAATCAGTTTTGATTTTTAATATGAAGAATATCAATTATTCATAATCTTAATTTTTCGAATGGACATTATTAAAATTTCATATTCAGAATAACAATTTTCGCAATTGATATTACTAAATTCTAATATTAAAAATTCTAATATTAGAATTTTTAATATTAAATTTTCATAAAGGGATCAAATTGTCCCTATTTGCCCCCTGGATGCCCCCTTCGTGTCGAACAACTTTCATCCGACAACTTTTTTGATTCTGTGCATAGTTCTCGAGGTATTTCAATGTCTTCGGATAAATTTGGATTTTTATCGATTACAGCGCCACCTGTGAACCAAAATGCAATAGCTCCTAGGTCAAATTCGTGTACTTTTTTCCGGAGAATCCAAACCTGCAATAAAAAATGGGGTTTCCTATTTAAGTTTTGTTCTTTTTGCTCCCACTCCACCTCCAGGGGATGGGGGAGGGGGTAAATTTAATTATCACTGGATGCCCCCCTTCGTGTCGAACAACTTTCATCCGACAACTTTTTTGATTCTGTGCATAGTTCTCGAGATATTTCGATGTCTTCAGATAAATCGGCCACCCTGTATACCGATGTTATAATATTCCAATTATATATAGTTTTATAGAAATCGTCCCCATTTTTAAGGCCTTTACATAATTTTCCGAAACAGTACACGTTCCTTTTGAGAGGTACTCTCATTCGAGTATGCAATGGCGTAGTGGAGTCCACCTTTATGGGAAACAACCTATGCCCTCCGGGTAGCGCAGTCGATAACACGTCGATTCTGTTCGTAACATTCTTCCTACTATATGAGATGGCAGGCCACGTACACCTTACTAGAGTGGATGTTTTCATATCCCATTCAAATCATCAACATCGAAGATCCAAATTTTCACATGTCATGCACTTTACATTAACAACCTTTGTAACACGCATGGCACTACCACCTGGAACGAACATCATAGCTCAGCAACCAAGTACAAACTTTCGGTCATTCGTTTCAAAATATTTTGCTGAGGGCGTTCATTTGATTTCTTCAATGCAGCTTCCATTCAATATCTTATGGTCCGATGAATCAAAATTCAACAGGTTCTCTTCGGATGACAAAACGTATGTGCGAAGGCCACCCAATCAAGAAAATATTCCTAAGTACACATTGAAGGCTGTGAAGCATGGAGGCGGTAGTGTTATGGTGTGGGGATGTTTTTCTTGGTACGGTGTGGGTCCGTTATTTCGAATAACGGGTATTATGAATGCTGACATTTACAAAACCATTCTTAAAGATGTCATCCTACCTTTTGCCAAGAGTGAAATGCCTTTTATATGGAAATTCATGTGGCCACCTCGTAGGCCCGACTTAAATCCAATAGAAAACATGTGGGATACAGTTGACAAACGAATAGATCGCTCAAAAGCTACAAGTCTTGAAAAACTTTGGGAAGAAATTCAGAAAGCTTGGTATTCAATCCCAGAAGAAGAGTGCAGGACACTAGTTGATTCTATAGGTAGAAGATGCAAAGCTGTATTAAAAAACAGAGGGTTTCCAACTAAGAGTTGGTATTAGTGGATATATTATAAATCACAGTTTTTTTTATTAACCAGTTGAGTCATACGCAGTTTAGAGACAATTTTGTTAAGTGGCTTTATTTACGCTTTTCTTTACGGTTTTTTATTTACGCTTAACGGGTAATCGGTTTAAATTGTGTCCTGTGACATCTGGATTTTCATGTCATGTTAATTATTGTGGGCATGCTAATCATAGTTAATTCATAATGGTCCCAGATCGGCGATGAAAAAATCTGGTCGAGTTTCATCAAAATTTGGTCAAGTTTCAATCATCATATCATATTCATATGAATATTTAATGACGTTTAGATCAAAATCGTTCACGTCAAAAAGTTAGCTGAATGGAATCCCAGTTTTTGAAGTTCGACAAGTTTACAAGTAAAATTATAATTTTTGTAAACTCAAAAACTGATCATTTTTTAATCTAGTTGAGTGTAAATAAAAGATGTAGGACGTAAAGTTTTTTTTAATTGTTATCATATCATTTTGATTTAATATAATAAAATATAATAATAATTTATACGATAAATATTTTAATAAAAATAATTTTCGTCTAGGATTGAAGAAATGAGCCATGATAGTAATGTCGACGACAACGATGATGACAGCCCTACTGGTGCTAATGTGGGCAGTGACATTACATCGGTGTATCTTCCTTCAAGCAGTATAAAACCAGCTTCTGAGAATGTGCTACTTCCGTCTTGTATGTTTTAGATCATTGCATCTGTTTATTTCACACTATCTCTTCTCAGTTTGATTCAATTTAATTGCGTTACAGTGATAAAAAAAAATATCGACTTCCTGGAAAGTCTGGTAGATCCAGAAAATATCAATTTTGTTAAAAAATTGCTGATCGGAAAATCGAAGACCGTATTAGGCAGAGAGAATTCTGCAGAACTACATGAACATAAAAATTTTAAACCCGGAAACCCTGTTAAAGGCACTTTAGAACAAGAATGCTCAAATAAGGTAATGAACATATTATCTTCCACGGTACATACTCTCTAAATTTGAATCCACGGTTATGCACTGATTATTAGTGTATGCATACGCTGATTTGTAGTGACTTTCGCTAATTCGCTTTTGGATATGAGTGATTTTCAAAAATAGTTGCAATTTTGTGTAACCAGGATATATCCCTTTGAGTAGCTGTAATCAAATTATGAACATCTGTTTGTTTTAGTTCGTTGTTATTCCTGGTTGAGTTACAGTAGTTAAACTGATTTAAATCGACGTTAATTCTTAGTGGACTGTCGATTGATACGTAAAATGTAACGTCCCCTGGCCTTTGTATGTAATTCCTCTGTCACCCTATATTTTAAACAAAAACAATAATTTTTTTAGACTTGCGTGACTACTTATTTAGTTGACTAAGATAATATTATGGGACACTATAAAAAATGTTTTTATATTTTTTTGTTACTTAAAACCATGTAAGAATATGTGTAACGTCCTCTGGCAAATTACAACTAGTTTGAAAATCGCCCATATAATGTATTCTTGAAAATGTTAACATATATAAATTAACATATATAATTACACATTTAATATGTTATATTTTGTAATGTTTAGACTGAAATTGGCCACGGTTCTGAAGTGTGGTTGCCTTCATTTGACGCAGAGTCGATAAAACGACGATATCGAACAAATCCATCAAAAATGATGAGAGCTCTTCTGCTTGAAATTTTGGGGGAAGATAAACTTGTAAAAATGACAGTTTCCGGCAAAGGAGGAGAAAATGTTAGCGCCATTCCACCCAGGATATTTGAAGGGGCCAAACGTAATAATTAATTTAACTTATATTGACAACAATGTTAAATGGAAATACAAAAAGATAAAAAATATTAATTATATTATGCTTTAGGTTTTATCAACGAGAATGTATCTAAGTCTTTAAAAGTTAGCGATTTCGAGTACTCGCAAAAAGTTGTCAGTTTTCTCTACTACCTACGTAATAAGTCCGAAAATGCAAGTAAACTGGAGAAAAATAAAACGATGTCTGTTAATAATGCAGTATCGAACCCATCCATCGATAGAAGCAGACCAAGTATGGAGAGAGACGCCGAAAATTTGAGTGGACTTGAAAGTAGCAAATATGCGAAAAAAGACCGGCGAAAGAAACGAAAAAAACTATTAAAAAAAATAAACATTAATTTTTTATATGCAAACCCCCCCCCCCCCCACCCCCCCCCCCCCCCACCCCCCCCCCCCCCCACCCCCCCCCCCCCCCACCCCCCCCCCCCCCCACCCCCCCCCCCCCCCACCCCCCCCCCCCCCCACCCCCCCCCCCCCCCACCCCCCCCCCCCCCCACCCCCCCCCCCCCCCACCCCCCCCCCCCCCCACCCCCCCCCCCCCCCACCCCCCCCCCCCCCCACCCCCCCCCCCCCCCACCCCCCCCCCCCCCCACCCCCCCCCCCCCCCACCCCCCCCCCCCCCCACCCCCCCCCCCCCCCACCCCCCCCCCCCCCCACCCCCCCCCCCCCCCACCCCCCCCCCCCCCCACCCCCCCCCCCCCCCACCCCCCCCCCCCCCCACCCCCCCCCCCCCCCACCCCCCCCCCCCCCCACCCCCCCCCCCCCCCACCCCCCCCCCCCCCCACCCCCCCCCCCCCCCACCCCCCCCCCCCCCCACCCCCCCCCCCCCCCACCCCCCCCCCCCCCCACCCCCATTTCTCAAATTTAAAGCTTACCCATTTAAGTCAAATGCTTTATTGGTTATCTTATACTTATACATCTATAAATTTAAAGACATAATATAAAGGACGTAAGTAATTCTAAACATGTAGTGACAGTCAAAATTAGAATTAAATATTAATCGAAGACAAGTTGTAAGAAAAGATGAAATTGATTTTAACGACTCATTGTTCTGTTGCAGATTAAAAACATGGGTGAATGGACTGGGCGACGAGCAACTGAAGACAGAGTTACGAAATCTTTTGTACCCTGTCTTTTGCCATGTATATCTCGAAATGTTACATGCAGGAAATCGTCAAGAGGCCGTCCAATTTATGAAAAGCCATCAAGGTGACTTCTCTTCTGATATAGAAAGAGACTTTTTAGAAGAACTTTCAAGTGTCTTCTCAATTCAGGATATCGAATTAAGACCCTTAGTAAATGCTTTCCGTACCAGGAAATACAAAGTTGATCTGTCCGATGAAGCCCACGTTTGTTTACCCAAGTTTCGCACAAAATTTGGCCACGTTATTCTCATGCAGGTTAGAATTTTGTTTGTTCTTTTCAATTTTGTTAACTTTATACATTATTTAAAAGTATTTGAATATTTAAATAAAATATTTGTCTCCGCAGGTTATAAATATGCATTTGACAGAGATAAACAACCATGCAGATTCATTTGCATCGTGCGATGAAAGTTGTGACGAGAAGGACAGGAAAAGTGATGTTGGCATCAATGGACATGTCGAGCAACCCTGTAGGTCAAGCGTCGATCGAGAAATGCGTGAATTACAAGAAGCTATTCGGTTGATCCGAAATAATCCATATCCTCGTTTACGTGTATTTACTGTAATCAATGCAATTGAAAAGTAAATTACTAATCATTTTTCCTTTAACGTAGCAGCTGCTACTTTACATTTGAATAAAAAAAATGTATGACATTATTCCCTTTTCATTTCCTAGTGCAAGTTGTGTGGTGATCACACCAAATATGGACAAATTAGCTGCTGGATTTGGTACCGCAGAGATAAGACTATGGGGACTCGGTGAAACGGTTTTAACCAGGCCAAGGTTTAAACCTTCTTCTATTCCTCTGGCTTGTTCATCCGCAGATGAAGAGTTAGAGGAAGATGATTCGTGAGTATTTCCTTCAATTGAATTCATATTTGTGTTATCTTATAACGATGACAAATTTCAAAATGCAATTGAAATCATGCACTATCTTTTATTTACTACTATTGTTAAAGTGAGACAAATTTGATTTTTTTAGTGACGATGCTGGTGCTGAAATTTTAAGAGGTCACTCGAAAGTTGTGCACGACATGCGATTCATCACAGAACCTCAAGTTCTCTTTTCGGTATCCAGCGACAAGGATATGAGAGCTTGGAGGTTATCGGATTACACGTGTGCTGCTGTTTACAAGTAAGAGAAATTAATTTTTAAAATGTTGCAGCGATACAATCAAATAAAATTTCTATTTTAAAATGTGATTTGTTACTTTCAGTAGCCATAATTATCCAATTTGGTGTATGGATACTAGTGCAATCAATTTGTATATAGCTACTGGTTCTCATGACCGAACGGCTAGGTTATGGAGTCTCGACAGGAGTATTTCCACTTAGAATATTCGCTGGACACTTTTTGGACGTTAACGTAAGTTTTTTTAATTACTTATTCTTTAAATATACATACGATTTTTAATTTCAGTACGAGGTTAATGGATTTTGAAATTAAATATTGTAATTTTCAGTGTGTTAGATTTCATCCGAATGCTCGATACTTGGCGACTGGTTCAGGGGACAAAACTGATAGGCTTTGGGGCAAGGATGATGGCAACATGCTGCGTGTTTACGTTGGTTCTTCTTCGATATATAGTTTAGCCTTCAGTCCAGATGGAAAATACTTAGCATCGTCAGGTATGATTATTAAATTTCTATACGTTTTCCGCAAATAGCCCAGTAAAATGGGGAAATTTGGATTAAGAAATTAGTAGTGGGCTAAAAATGTCGAAACAGGCTTATCTTGTACTTTTTATTGTCTTAAAAGTTCCCATGCTTACAAACTGCCTGGGGGAAAGAGTGGGGGAAAAGGTGTCTAAAAAATCGATTTTTCTGAAATAACTCGAAAAATATCACTTTAAACGAAAAAAGGAAGATACAAAAATTGTAGTTGGGGAAATTCGGCACAATTTCATTTTTTAAAAAAACTTCTACGACCAATAGAAGCCGAAATAGATTTTTCATCACACTGGGACGAAAGCAGCTTTACTTCTTTTCCTCCCTGTCATGAAGAAAAATCGTATACTTCCCTCGGGAAGTAAAAAAGAATGCCTCAGACTACATGTTTTTCAGTCTGAGACATTCTTTATTCTACCTCCCTCGTTGAGTAATATACTATTTCAGTTTTGCGGAGCAACCCAGCAAACGAAAATTCATTGAAATTTATTGAGTGATTTTCAATGAATCTCAATAGATTTGAATTGGTTTTCTTAATCACTAAATATTAATAGAAATCTATTCAACAGATGTAACCAATGATTTTCTATTGTTTTGAAATTATTGATTTTAGTATGTGCTTATTATATTATTGAAATTCATTCAATTTCATTGGCTTTCGTATTTTTTAATGATTTTGTATTAATAAAAGGTTGTACATTTTATATATTAATTTTTCTAATTAATTATTATTACATTATTACATCTTACCACATAGGAATGAAATATTATTGCTTACACTTAAATTGTAGTAACTTTCTAGTACCATGGTGTTTTGTAAATCTGACAGAATATCTGAAAGAGTCGTAATAATTTATATTTATTAATTCAAATCTTTTAGAGTAGACTATCTTAAGGGGTACCATTGAGTAGTAATCAAAGCTAAAAAATGTATATTAAAAAGTTCTGACTCATTTTTTTTTTAATTTGGGCTTCATAAAGGCAATTCTAACCATTGTTTACTATCTTCTAAAATGAAAAAAAAAAAACAATTAAAGAGAATTGGCCGAGAATTTTCTGCAATAGTGATTTTTCGATATTGGAGAAAATTCTCTCTCAATTCTTTGATTTTTTTAAAGAGAACATACAATATTATTAAAACTGCCTGTATGAAACTCAAATTTTGGAAATTCGATTCAGTCATTTTTAATTTCGATGTTTTTCATTACTCCTCTCTTCTGCATGGATTTAAAAATTTCAAAAATTTGGGTGAACATAAAAATACATTTTTTTACGGATGGATTTAAAGAAATTAAATTGAAAAAACATTTTTTTTTACATTTTATATTCCAGCGCCACTGACTTCCGAGTCAAAAGTTGCTCAAGAAAGAATTTCTTTGACCCATTAAAATTCGCTAAATTAATTTAAACATTCAAAAAAAATGTTGGTGAACAGAAAAACGCATTTCCGAAATAATTACGCATGGATTTTAAAAAATTACATTTCTTTTCCAGGAAAAAATTGTTTTGGGTCAACAAATTTTATGATATTATCTTTGAATTCGTTGACAAAAATGACTAAAGAACCAATTTTTTTTGTGTTTAGGATTGTTTCATTTAAATCTTTTATTTCCATTCAAAATCTACCTCTAAACCTTGTTATTAGTAATAACCGATTCGATTTCATTCATATCAGTTGCATTTTCATGTAACTTTTTTTTCGATTAAAAATCATTAAATGTGTTGTCCTGTAATAATTAACTATCTATTATAATTCATTCGCGGCAAATATAACTATTTTTCCATTGAAATTCTTTCAACGAAATAATTTCTTCATTCCACTATGTTCCCATTCAAAATCATTAAATCAAACAACTTTTTATGAGCTATTAACCATTCAAAATCATTGAAACACATTTTCTCATTGAAATTCATTGCAGAAGCTAAAAAAACGAATTCAGAAGCCATGCAGTGAATGAATTTCAACGGATCTTCAATGAATTTTCGTTTGCTGGGAACTATAACGCGTGTCTTTCGCTTATAAGTAAAAAATATTCATTCGTACTAGTGGAAACTTTCCGCATTAGTGAATAAAAGTGTAACTTTACGCACTCCCCGAAATGCGTAAAATCGAATTTTACGCACTGTATGAAAAACATTTTTTTAACACGCTGTTCATGCCGCTAAAGTTGCTTAATTTTACAGAATTCATAAAAATGAAAAATCGTCCACGATTTCAATTGCTAGTTTATTATTGCTATTGATTAAAAAAAAATATGTTCGATAAAGTCATTCTTGCAGGAAATTTTGTAAGCTTTCATTTTGTTTTGTATGAAATTTTGTCGTAAAATCTATAGCAACAAATATAGTTGCAAAAAAAGGAATATAAACAAATTTTGTACTCACTTTTTTTGAAAATTGACAACTTTTAAGGATATTAATTTGTTACAAAACACCCATTAGTAATGATTTAATGTCTCGGATTTCCTTTACACATATAAACTAGTAAAATCATTTGAAAACCGATTTTTAACAAAGTTTTACGCTTGTTTTTACATAAAAATCGTAATTGTTACTAATTTTTACTTTTTTGCCTATAACTCTTCAATAATTCGTCTTAAAAGCTCCAACTGATGCTCATTTTACAGCTAATTTCATCCTCTTCAAAAGACTTTGCATACCACTACCGTAGTTCTTCCCTTATGTTAATTTCCCTTATTCTAATGTCTTCCCTTATTATAATTTTTTCTCTTCTACCATTATAATATTTCCCTTCACGCGTTTTCCCCACTGACGTGTGTTGACGTGTGGATTGTTAAAATACAAATAACAAAACAAAAAAAAAGAACAAGAGTCAAAAGTGCGACAGCAAATCTAAGTAGCGGGGGAGAGGGTAAAATTGGAATACGGGAAGAAGGCTGCCATCTTGCCTGACTGGAGAAATTAGAATAAGGAAAGGACTACTGTACTGTCTAAATGTAGCCAAAAAATGCTTAATTACAAAAATGTAAATGAAAATAACAATTTTTCATATTTTTCTTTTGTACCATCGTGGATTTATGATCAAAATGATTTTTTTATTAAACATATAGATTCAAAATTTCATTATCTACAACTGTCATTGTATGCACTGTATAAAGCACGTTTTCGAATAATTATTGATTTTATCGCAAAAAAAAAAGTTCCGATTGTGTGTCAATTTGTTTTTTAAACGCTCATATCTCCGTAAATATTGAATGTACAGTATTACATAAAAAAGAAAATTGTTCGTAATTTCATCCTCTACAACTTTCATTCGAAGCATTTTGCGATCCAAATGGTTAATTTTTGAATGAAAAACTGCCAATATTTGAAAAAAAATCTGTCTCGGCTTCTATTGGTCGTAGAAGCTTTTTTAAAAAGCAAAATTGTGCGGAATTTCCCCAGCTACAATTTTTGTGTCTTTCTCTTTTTTATTTAAAGTGATATTTTTCGAGTTATTTCAGAAAAACCGATTTTTTTATATATTTTCCCCCAGACAGGTTGTAAGGATGACTTTTGAGGCAGTTAAAAGTGCAAGATAGGCCTATTTCCAAATTTTCAGCCTGCTACTAATTTTTTAATCCAAATCGAAAATTGTCAACCCATTTTACTGGGCTTAAAAGTAAAAATTAAAGTTGCAGAATAGCATTTAAGAAGGTAGACATTTTCTTGTTTAATTTAATTATTTAATTTACTTTTGTAAATAGGTGAGGATAAATATGTATCGGTGTGGGATTTAGCAACAGATGCACTTCTCACAAAACTCCATGGCCATAAGGACACAGTGATGAATATAGACTGGAGTCCCGATAGCCAATATGTTGCCAGCGGTAGCATGGATGGAGTGGTAAACCTGTGGTCGACACAGGAACACATTAAAAAAGCAAGCGAAAGGTAAGTTTAGTACAAATACTGTGATTCGATGAGCTTTTACAATAACCCTTTCGCTGTGAAGACTGAAAACCCAAAAGTGGGCTTAAAATGTTACAATGTTTCCGACCAATTTGAAATTTGTGTAAATATTGATATTTATGTTTTTTAGTCAATTTTCAATCATTCAAAATGGCATATCCAATATGGCCGACATTTTTTTTTAAGTCAAGCGGCCATGTTGAATTTTCTGTTTAAATCTTTATAAAATTTATCTTCAAGTTTGGATCCAGCGATTCAACATGCCCAATAAAACCTAACTCTGGTGTATATCTTTTTGTTTGTTCTCTATTCATTAATTCTTTTATAATTACGTGTATAATGAAAAATGCTTAAAAATTGTCCAATTTAGTGCGGCCATATTGGATTTTACGTTTAGAATTTTCGAAATTGTCCCTCAAATTCGGATCCTGCGATTTAAAATACCCAATAAAATATAACGCTGGTATATATCTGTTTGTTTATTCTCTGTTTATCCAATCTTTTAGAACTACCTCTATACACATAGTCCAAAGCGAAAGGGTTAAATGTTGTGGACAGTATTTTATATTTTCAATTTTTGGTATAGACAAATCAATAATTGTTTTTATTTTGAATTTTCAGCGAATCAAACAGTCCTACATCAAGCACTCATGAATTCACAACGAATTGCGCGAACATTCTATCACTTCGTTATTACAAGAAGAATAGTTCTCTCGTGTATATCGGAACAGCATGAAATGAAAGAAAGAGAAATTGAAGAATACGTCGTTATAAAAGGCCGCGCCTCCTTCGAAAACTGGTTTAAATTTCGGAAACTCGCCTTCAGGTCCGGATTACCAATGGTGGCTGTGAAATACTGGACTAACGTCGTTTATACGAGCTCTCTCTTTCTCTGTCTCATTGTTTAGTGTAAGTAAATAAAGTGGAAGAAAGTAAAGGAGAAAAAAAAAGTAGAATATTAAGACTAAAACGACAATGAACAGTGCGAGATTCCTTCGGAGGTGATAAAGGGAGATGTGAACAATCATGGACTTCCATTTCGTTTTTGTTATTTAACCCCCGATTGTAAAACTAAATTATTGTAGTGAATAATTAACGAACACTGTTAATTATAAGAGAGCGAACGAATACGAAGAATCCAGTAATGTCGAACAGTTTTGTACAATTTTCGTATTATAGAACTTTTACGAGTTTTGTCGCCATTAATTGAAGGGTATTTTCTGAACTGGTCGAAAAGTTTCTTCAATTGCGACGAAGCTGAGTTTAAAAAGTTTCTGCCGAAGCCTCGAGCTATTCCATTCGATCAAGAGATGCAATAAATTAATGTTAAAATCGACAATTCGCCACGAAAAGTGCACAAGGAAATTTTCGCGAAGCTAAGTCGAATGAGAAATTAGGGAATTTCTTACGATTATGACACTACTTTATTTTGTACGAAAAACAAATGAATAACCGTAACAATGACGGTATTTATCCAACGAAGCAACAAAATGTCTTTTGAAACGTTTGAAAATAAAAATTTTGTAACTGTTTATGTACTTTGGTGCTGTCATTTTTTTGTGGATTTATTTGTTTTTTATTTCAGCTACTTGACAGGTTCAAAAACTTGATTTTTGGCACAATTCGATAAGAATATTCTTGTTTTCTGTAACACATGTTGGATATTTTCTCAATTGAACTTTTCCTTTCTTACGAGTAAATAAGCCATTGCCTTACAAAACTTCAAATGTAAATAAAAATTCAACTAGTGTCGGCGTGGTGCCTCGCTCGCTCAGAAACTTCGACCCAGTGGAGTGTCGGCTATTCCTTAATAATCGTTTGTTTACTAACAGCTTTCAATTATATTATAAAATTATATTGATATTTGGGGGTCCAATCATATTTAGGCCCAAGTGGCTTCGATAGATGTATTACAACAATATAGTGATTCTTATATGTATGAAAATTGAAAATGAGCATTTTCAAAAATTCGACCCCGACAACAGGCCAGCCGAAGTATTAATAAATGAAAGTTGCAAAACACTTACTTCATGCACTTGTATTCTAATAGACTATTCGATGCATATTACATGTTTACTGTGTTTTACTAATTACTGTCTGTATTATTATGATATTATACAGGGTGATCGGCCAACCATTACCCAGCGGCCAACTCTAGATTCTACAGATAATTCTGAACAACTTTTTCCTCTGAAAAAATTTCTGGGAAGGTAGAGTTTTTAAGTTATTCAACACTAAACTTTAGGTGAAAAAATCACAATTTTTGAAATATCTCGACTCTGTTTGAAGGTATCTTAACGAACCGGAGCTCATTTTAAAGATATTTTAAAGCTCTATAAATTGTCTATATTGGTTTTTGACCTACAATGAATATTGTTATAGCAATTGTTATAGCCATAAAAACGGGGTAAATGCCAATTTTTTAGGGTTTTCGCGTTTAACTCGTTTCGACACATAGTTACCGAAATATCACACAGGAAAAAGTTGTAGGCCTTGAAAAAACAAACATTTTTTGTCCTCTAATACCATGCGATTAAATTAAAACTGAACCCTACAAGAGCCTCGTAAAGTCGACAAAATACAGTACGACAAATAAATCGATATTAATAACAAAATGTTATGAAAACGAGTGCAAATAGGGTTCAGTTTTAATTTAATCGCATCGTATTAGAGGACAAAAAATGTTTGTGTTTTCAAGGCCTACAACATTTTCCAGTGTGATATTTCGATAGCTATGTGTAGAAACGAGTTAGACGCGAAAAACCTGAAAAATCGGCATTTACCCCCGTTTTTATGGCTATAACAAGAGAAATATTCATTGTAGGTCAAAAACCAACAGAGGCAACTTGTATAGCTTGAAAATATCTTTAAAATGAGCTTCGGTTCGCTAAGATACCTTCATACAGAGCCGAGATATTTAAAAAAAAAGTGATTTTTCCCCCTAAATTTTAGTGTTGAATAACTTAAAAACTCTACCTTCCCGGAAATTTTTTCAGAGGAAAAAGTTGCTCAGAATTATCTGTACAATCTACAGTTAGCCGCTGGGTAATGGTTGGCCGATCACCGTGTATATACAATATATATACATATAATTAGTCCAAGATATCTAGAAAGTGTCGAAAAGATCTATGACGGATATCTTATAGATATATATATATATATATATAAGACATCTTTCAGATATATGGAAATAGTTATTTTCGTATCAAGGGCGTAAATGAACTTTGCGCCCGTAGGGGGTCACCGCGCCCGAGGAGCTGGCAAAGACTACCCCTAGGGGGTAGCGGGTCGAAACGTCGAAATTTGATGAAAAACAATAGGATAATTTTTTTGCCGCGATGACCGAATTCAATACTTTTTCAGACAATAGTCATAAACACGTTAAACCAGTTTTTATGGCATTATCGTTGACTTTAGGAAGAAAATGCATACAACCTTTTTTGTAGAGAATTTCATGCTCTATCTTTTTTGTTTAAAACATTTTTTAATAAAATTTGTATTTTTCAAAATAAATGCAAAAAACTACAAAGAAACTTAATTGGGGCTAATTTTTTTTAGTAATGGACGTGTGGATCTGCCCCAAAATCAAATCAGATCTAAGTTATGCCAAGACGCGCATTTAAAAAAAAAAATTTATGTCGATACGCTTATCCGTTCGCGAGTTATCGCGAGACAAAAAAACGGGACGTACGGACGTACGTACGTACGTACAAGATCACGGACAAAAATTTTTTTATTGTTGATTTGGGTTCCTTGGGGTCTGAAACGTCGACATTTGATGAAAAACTATATGGTAATTTTTTTGCCCGAAGTGACCAAATTCAATACTTCGTCCAGACTCAGTCTGGGTCGAAGTAATTTAAATAAATTGTACGAATACATGGAATTAAGACTGTTAATATTTTGGTTTACGTTGATTAAAATTTCTTAGTTTCGAAATTGTAGGTTAGGAAAAATGATAGACAAGATTTTTAAGTCATGACGACAATCATATTTTATTTTTTTATAGGGTATTCCATACACCCTTCAGTCGTTCGTAAGTAAAATACATTTCATCGCTTTACATCGTGGTAAAAAATCATTGGCGCTTTGTACGAGACTAAAACATACAAAAGAATAAAACCATTTACGTGGATATTACCGTATATATATACTGAACTATACATCGATTCTAATATCGACGAACAACTCATCTCGAATAATAAGCGTAGTTGAAGAGACCCAAGACTGGATCCAGTTGAAAATGCACGAGATCCGTCATCCACCTTTAAAGTTAAATCATTTTTCGACTTAGTTATTTGACTTTAAGTATAGTATATACATACTTCTTTTTACAATAATAATTAACTAAACTAAACAGTCAAAATAATACATCTTGTAGATATTTCAGATTTTTTCGACATCTCCGTAAGTTTGTAAATATTGCTCAAAATACAATAGAACCACTTCGTGGTTACTTCACTTTGATCTGTAAATTTCAATTCTATATAAAATCTCCTCGAGTATCTTTTCCACTAAAAACGAATCTATATATTTTATCAGAATTAACGCAGCAAGTGAACGACGGTAGTGTTAAAATTTAACACTGATGACTTCCATTGATGAATTGAAACATATGACTGGAATATGTTCATGCCACTGATGCCTTTGATACCGTGATTTTCTCTGCAACACGTGCTGTAAAAAAGTCAGGAGGTTAATCATCATTAATTTTAATAATTTAAATATAACGTAGAAAGCGTTTAAATTAATAATTAAGAATTTGCAGTAATATATTCTCAAATAGTTATGGTTTTTTTCGAAACATCGCTAAATTTTCATTTATTTATATTACAAAAAAAACCTCCACTATTAACCTTTGTTTGTTTTTTTTTCTCTTCCTGTAATATTTAGATTTTTGTTAAACTCAACAATTTTTAATTTCTATTATATATATATGACAGAAAGAAACGATAACTATTTAAGAATATCTCAATTTATAAATCGGTCGAAAAATTAAAACTTATCAAATGTGTATTTGCAGTAAAGTAAAAATTCCTGAAATGGTCCATTCTATTTTCGCAAAGATGTAAATCTTTAAATTAATCATTGCACTTTAAAGTTTTGGTATCTGATAATATGTCTACCGAAGGATATGCAAATATTTACTTGATTATAACAGTTATAATTAAGGGGAGGCACCACTTTTAAAATCCAACTCTATGAAATACTTCTTTAAAAATTTGAAAACATTATTTCTTTAGTTATTTTTGACGAGAAATTCAGTGATGGTACAATAAAAAAGAAGTTGGTTTGACCTATAAATTGTAGTAAAACAAAAATTTATCAATTCAAAATTATTATAATTTTCGTTCAAAACAAGTCAATATTTATATCATCTATATAAAACTAACAAAAATCTTTCTACGATCCCTATTTCAAGGAATTGGCAATTTTGAAAAAACAGGCTTATTTTCGCGGCCATTTTGAATCGTCCATTGCTTCTAAAAAATATTCTATTACAGTGGCCCTCCCCTTATTTTAACTCCCATTATTTTAACTGCGTCCTTTATTTTAACTTTTTTTCGTCCCTTATGTTAAATTCTTCCCCTCGTGAGTTCCCCCACCATTCGCCATTTGAAAGTGTTCATAAGAGTGCGGACTGCTGTTTGCGCCTGTGCATAAAGGTGAAGATGGACGCCACTATACAGTAGGACCTCTCTTATTCTAATTAGTAAAGTTTTTCAAGATGGCGCCGACCTCTCTTATTCTAATTTTCCCTTTACCCCCACTTACTTTGCTTGCGCGCTTGTGATTCGTGGACAATATTTTTCGTTGACTTTTCGTGTGATAGTGGGAGAAGACTTGTGGGGGAACGATTAGAATAAGCGAGGCTCGACAATTAGTATAAGAAAGGCAATTAGAATAAGAGAGGTCCTACTGTACATATCTCCTCTCTCTGTTTTTATTCTCTCATACTGCCAGTGGTGAGGATGAGGAGAAGAGGTAAAATAAGGGAAGAAGACGCCGAAGTAGGGCCACTGCAGTATATTATTTATGTTCAACAATCGGGATCACTTTTTATATATGCATTTCATTCATTCATTTCCAATCCATTTCCATGGAGAAAATTGTGAAAAGTAAAAAAAAAAGACCTAAAAAACATGGCATTTTTTTTTTATTTTGAAAAATGTTTGCAGATAATAATAATAACAATAATAATAATAATCGACTTTATTACTTATATCAGGAATACACTATATACATCGGAAAATTTACTTACTAACTAAATATGAGAACACTTCAAAATAGTTGGAAATGTATTTTGCAATAATTAAAAAAAAATTCTTTCTACTGTAGTTTTTTACAAATGTAATTGTGTCTAAACTACAGGATAAAAAAAGTAGAAAAAATCTATATGAAGTATTTCTGGACACTAATAACGAATCTGGGATCATTTTTTCAAAAATCAATATGGCGGAACCAATATGGCGGACAAAAACTTGAAAATTAATCGGATTTGCTTGAAACTTGTTACTCGGGGGTTTCGGGGTCGTTGATTACGATTGGGAACTTAGATTTTCAAAATTCAAAATGTCAGATCCAATATGGCGGAAGACAAAATTAAAAATTGATTGGATTTGCTTGAAGGGTTTAATTGGAGAATGGAGTCGCTGATTACTCGGTTTTTAACATTTCCGTACGCCATATTGGATCCACCATTTTGAATTTTGAAAATCGTAGGTCGGATTCGTAATAAGCGACGATCATGTAAGAAAAAAATGCTTCAGAGGGTTAAATCTTTACTATCTATAGGCATTTAAAAAAAAAAATTTGCTTCAAATTTTAATATAGCAATAACTTTTATAATAGGTAAACACATTATCAGACACCAGAACTTTAAAATGCAAAATTAATTTCAAGATTTTTAACTTTGCGAAAATAGAGGGGGCCACTTCAGGAATTTTGACTTAGTAATTAAATTAAAACAAGGAATGATCACCAATGGTAATAACATGCAAGTGTTTGAATGTTGGAATTGTGGGGTCAGATTAATTTCTAATCCTTAGTAGTTTAAATAGAGTCTAGAAATATTCTTAGCGTCCCATGTTAATAAAAATTTAGAAGTAGATTTGCAACCAGTTCGACTAAAAGAAATGAATTGTCGAAAGAAAATCTAGATTAAAGCAGCCATAAACATAGCCTCAAAAGATTAATCTATCATTTTTTTTTTTTTGGCGAATTAATAAATAATCGAAGGTAGAGGAATAATTTACATTTGGAATTATGTTTTTTTTTTTATTTCTAATTAATAGCTAAAACACGTTTATAATAAGTAATAATAAATTTGTACAAAGTAAATGCGCTCTTAAAAAATTAAGCTTACTTATTGCGAACATTGCAGACTTGCTTGAACTTGAACTTTCTACTAATGAAGGTTTCAGGCTCCATTTTGATACTCTTCATCGTAGATAAGCTTCGTTTTAATATATCAATCTAAATATCTCATAAGTGACGTTTGCAGTTGAATATATTGCTTGAAACACAAAAGGTGAGATCGATGAGAGTTAATTTTCACGTTTGAAAAATTAGCTTCCAAAAACATTCTTGGCTTCTTCGCTTCGATGTACGAATGCAAATTTCGTACAAAAAATATCCATGCTAATTCTCGTACTAAAAATTAATCGATTCAATATCGCAAGAATCGAATAAATATCTTTCGCTGTTGATAATTCGTTTCAAATTCGACATTGGTACTGACGTAATTTACAAATGGTGTGGAATGATATTTATATACAGTACGCTGAAAACCACTGATCTGCATTTAATCGAAGTCTTCTTATTGCTGCGAAGAGTTCGAGTGAAGACTTTCCGACTTTACATTGGTGAGACTGAATGTTTCTGTACAGATCAGTGGCTGAAACACGTTGCTTCAAAAAGCAACATTCGCAGGTCACCGAGCGATCGTTCATGACCGTTTTCATTGGCAGTTCCTATGGCTGGTATTGACTATCGTCTGCAACGTCCTTTCATCTGTTGCAATACTTTCGCCATCAATGGTGCTCTTACTTTCTTTCCTGCTTTCATTCTAACAACTCGAGGTGCTGGAACAGTTCGCACTGAAGGCGACGAAGCGACTGGATTGGTAGCTCCGTTACTGCTACTTGGTCGTGCACTACTGCCACTGCTGCTAGAACTTCCGCCATTATTGACACTTCCACTGGTACTGGCAGCTCCGCTAGTACCGGCTGCTCCACATATCAATTTCTTTTTAATATCGCAAGTTGAAGTACTATTAGCAGTGCCGTTCTTCGCTTGCTTCCTCAATACTTGGATTGGAGGCTTGACCACATCGTCGACATAAGCCAATTTTACTGTTCGTACAGGATTTGATTTGCTTTTAGAGGACTTAATGCTTGCCGTCACACTCTTCAATCTAGCTTCGCGCTCGTCCAAACATCTCTGAAATATCAAAATTTTATTATTTACACGTCTCAAAATTAAAAGATTTATCAGTTATAGAATGGAATAGTTAACGATTACTTACCATGTACATTTCGCGATAAGTTTCCATTTCCTCTCGCTGCCTAAGGCGGAATTCTTTATGGCAGTGGTATTTCCACATTTCTTCGGTTTCTCCCACAAGGTACGAATTGTGGTGTTCCAACTTAAATAGTTGAGCGGGCGTTGCCTGTTCCAAAACTGGCTTCAGAATGTAAGCCGGAACTCCGCCAGTCGCTTCGAGGGAATCAATGTTATCAATGAGCACTCGTACACAACTATTGTACAATGTTGGAATAGTTGTATTTTTCGTTTTGTTTCCTGAGAAAACTTTGGTCCTTTGTGTTTTCGTATGCAAGAATTGGCTCAATGCGATATCTTCTTGGAATTTGGAGTTCATTGGATTCTTAGTAGCATGGGCTTGATACGAATTATGACGATGATCGATATCCGGCAACGTTTGTACCAAGTCGGCTTGTAACGGCTCAAGCTGTACATCTGACGAGAGCAAATCCACCGTCTGAAATAATAAAAAACCAGTTATACATTTTTTATCCTAAAAAAGTATGATATTGTAATAACTCTGAGTAAAATAATAAATTAGATGAATTAAAAATTGAAAGAACAATGATTACAATATGTCACAATTGAATTGAACAACTTGAATGCGGAGGTTATACAATATATCAACTTCGTTTGTTTTATCTTCAATTATTTAGTATATATAGATCTAATTCTTACCTTAGTCTGTCCGTTGCTAAGTTTGACAAACTGATATTTGCTGATGCTCGATGAAGTCGAATCCACTTTGATTTTCTTGGAAGATGAATTCAACTTTTCGCTCTTCCGTTTCCTTGCCTTTGGTGCAGTGCACATTCCAAGAGCTTCGGCAAAACTTGTGCCTGAATTGGAGTCGATACCGCCTTCTTCGTCACCTGACAACTGTTGATTCTTTTCTTTGCCATTCATCTTCTCCTCGGAATCTTTTGGTTTGCTGTGCTCGGATTTATTTGATTTTTCGTCCGTAGATCTGCTGCTGGAAGAACTGTGCGACGAATTTGATTTGGAGGATTCTTTCGAGTGACTCTTTCGGCTTTCCTTTTCTTTCTCTTCTTTACGTTGTAGCTCTTTTTCTTCTTTACGTTTTAGCTCTTTTTCTTCTTTTCGCTTGAGCTCTTTTTCTTTTTCTTCTTTTCGCTTGAGCTCTTTTTCTTCTTCTTCTTTTCTCTTCAGCTCTCGTTCTTTTTCTTCTTTTCTTTTAAGCTCCTTTTCTTTCTCTCCTTTTCGCTTGAGCTCTTTTTCTTTCTCTTCTTTTCGCTTGAGCTCTTTTTCTTTTTCTTCTTTTCGCTTGAGCTCTTTTTCCTTCTCTTCTTTTCGCTTGAGCTCTTTGTTTCTCGATTCATCACTCCTTTTCTTGTCACGCTTATCTTCGCTTCTTTTCGAATCATCACTGCGTTTGTCATCTTTTCTGGACGAGTCGTGTCTGCGACTAGATTCTTTTTCATTCTTTGATATATTATCTTCTAAAGAAATGACAGTAAAGTCAGGCGACATTTTCTCTATTTTTTCAGAAGAGGATGATTTTGATCTCTTACTCTTTGGCTGTGATTCTGGGAAAGATTCGGCAGATCTCTTCTGGTGAGAACTGTGCTTAGAACGATGACGATCATCACTTTTCCTCGACGATTTTGACTTTCGACTTTTGTCTCTTCTTGAACGTTTTGTTTTTTTCCTGTGTTTTCTATCGTCACTGGAACTGTTGGAACTATCCATATGGTTCGTTTCGGAAGTTGATGGCGTGCTGTCGTGTCCGTCGCTACGTTTCGAACTTCTACTTCTGTGATGGCTTTTGTGCGCATCTCTCGTTTCTCTGTTATCGTCAGTGCCGCTTGACGTAGATTCGTGAGACGAATCTACCGGAATATCTAGCTCTAAAGAAGTCGGAGAATCTTCTTGTACGCGACTTTCCGAAGAGGCTGGAGACTCTTCGCTTTGACACTGGGAATCGGGCATTTCTTGCGGCGATTCTGTACGTTCGTTAGCATAACTTTCAATGTTAACCGTTACGCAAGATTCATTTTCCGCTTCTCTATCGTCATCGTCATCGTGCACCATTTTCTTCCATTTCTCTACCAAATCTCTAGAGGTGTTACCCACGCCGTATCTGAATTCCCTCAAAGAATTTACTGTTTTGCCAATGCCGGTATCTTGTAGATGATCTACCGTGACTGGCAAAGCATTTAACTTTCCAATACAATGCAAGAGCTGAAATCAAAATTTATCTATTTAGAACATTTTTTGTATAGTTTAAAAAAATTATAAAATTTCTTTATGGAAAATCGAAAGATCCGGTTTTATAGGTTATGAAAATTTAAAAAAAACTTAAAAAATAAAGGTGTTTATTTGAATGTTTTTTAAAGTATAATAGAATTGTAACTTACCCTTGCGTTGTCTTCGTAGGAATGGAATATGCAGTTTTGGTAGTACAGTATCCTGTCAATAACCGACATGATTGCCAGCTGTTCCGACAATGTTGGAGCACTGATGGAGATCAAAACACAAACGTTATGAATTTTCTGTTTTAATGTAATCCAAGTTTTGCACACACTGAATTTAAAAAAGTGAAGAATAAACACCATGCACGGCTGCAACCGAACTACTAAATACGAACTGTAGCAACCCGGGATGAAACTGAGCGATAGTTGTTCAGCCTACTGCTGCTTTCAACCGAATGTGGGAACTCTGTGGGAACGAAGGTATATGTATGAGCGCTCGCCGGTGGTGGGGGGCGGGCAGGACGTCGCCTTGCCACCCCTTCCACTGACCGCTACGATGACGTCGGAAAATGACGCATGCGCATTCGATGGAAAACAAACCTATCAGGTAATGAACCTAATTATAGTTTGTACCTGCAATGACCGCCCGGACCCAAAAAGAAATTCTTTCTTCGAAAGGTTTATACACTTTTGCCCAGTTTCTCGTAAACAACTGATAATCGCATTAACCTACCGCACTAAAAACAAGACGCGACACTGTCGCGACGACAGACGACAGTCCAAAATAATGCTCGGATTTCGGCGTTACATAAAAATTTTCCAATTTTGGATGTAATGTTCGACGCATATTTTTGGCCTTTCTTCGGCGTGTTTTATTCATTTTTTAAAAGTATTTCACATTAATCAAAAACAAAAACGGTAATATTTGTTTATCGAAACATTTTTTCTATATATAAAAACTTTATAACAAATTTACTAAACTATTGTTGTAATATTCACAAGCAGATGTTATTTCCGACAAGAAATTAAATGTACTATTTACATGAAGTATAATTGCAATTTATTTAATTTATAATATTTGAAATTTCTGACAACAATTGATTCAAGTATTAATTTTAATCGAAAAAATGTGTTTTTTTTTGCATTTTTGAAGTATTATTTAAAATTAATTAGACAAAAAACTGAATATTATTTGCCTGTACAATTTTTAAGATGTAATTTTAATCCAAAAAAAGTGTTTTTTTTCACTTTTTAAAAATATTTCACATTAATCAAAAACAAAAACGGTAATATTTGTTTATCGAAACATTTTTTTCTATATATAAAAACTTTTTACAAAATTTACTAAACTATTGTTGTAATATTCACAAGCAGATTTTATTTCCGATAAGAAATTGAATGTACTATTTACAAAAAGTACAATTACAATTTATTCAATTTATCATATTCGAAATTTCTGACAACAATTGATTCAAGTATTAATTTTAATCGAAAAAAATGTGTTTTTTTTTGCATTTTTTAAGTATTATTTAAAATTAATTAGACAAAAAACTGAATATTATTTGCCTGTACAATTTTTCAGATGATAATATACTATTAAGATATAATTTTAATCCAAAAAATGTGTTTTTTTCATTTTTTAAAAGTATTTCACATTAATCAAAAACAAAAACGGTAATATTTGTTTATCGAAACATTTTTTTCTATATATAAAAACTTTTTACAAAATTTACTAAACTATTGTTGTAATATTCACAAGCAGATGTTATTTCCGACAAGAAATTAAATGTACTATTTACATGAAGTATAATTGCAATTTATTTAATTTATAATATTTGAAATTTCTGACAACAATTGATTCAAGTATTAATTTTAATCGAAAAAATGTGTTTTTTTTGCATTTTTGAAGTATTATTTACAATCAATAAGACAAGAAAACTGAATATTATTTGCCTGTACAATTTTTCAGATGATAATATACTATTAAGATATAATTTTAATCCAAAAAATGTGTTTTTTTCAATTTTGAAAGTATTTCACATTAATCAAAAACAAAAACGGTAATATTTGTTTATCGAAACATTTTTTTCTATATATAAAAACTTTTTAAGAAATTTACTAAACTATTGTTGTAATATTCACAAGCAGATTTTATTTCCGACAAGAAATTGAATGTACTATTTACAAAAAGTACAATTACAATTTATTCAATTTATCATATTCGAAATTTCTGACAATAATTGATTCAAGTATTAATTTTAATCGAAAAAAATGTGTTTTTTTTTGCATTTTTGAAGTATTATTTAAAATTAATTAGACAAAAAACTGTATATTATTTGCCTGTACAATTTTTCAGATGATAATATACGATTAAGATATAATTTTAATCCAAAAAATGTGTTTTTTTCATTTTTTAAAAGTATTTCACATTAATCAAAAACAAAAACGGTAATATTTGTTTATCGAAACATTTTTTCTATATATAAAAACTTTATAAAAAATTTACTAAACTATTGTTGTAATATTCACAAGCTGATGTTATTTGCGACAAGAAATTCAATGTACTATTTACAAAAAGTATAATTACAATTTATTTAATTTATCATATTCGAAATTTCTGACAATAATTGATTCAAGTATTAATTTTAATCGAAAAAAATGTGTTTTTTTTTTGCATTTTTGAAGTATTATTTACAATTAATTAGACAAAAAACTGAATATTATTTGCCTGAAATTTCTGACAACAATTGATTCAAGTATTAATTTTAATCGAAAAAAATGTGTTTTTTTTGCATTTTTTAAGTATTATTTACAATTAATTAGACAAAAAAACTGAATATTATTTGCCTGTACAATTTTTCAGATGATAATATACTATTAAGATATAATTTTAATCCAAAAAATGTGTTTTTTTCAATTTTAAAAGTATTTCACATTATTCAAAAACAAAAACGGTAATATTTGTTTATCGAAACATTTTTTTCTATATATAAAAACTTTATAAAAAATTTACTAAACTGTTGTTGTAATATTCACAAGCTGATGTTATTTGCGACAAGAAATTCAATGTACTATTTCAAAAAGTATAATTACAATTTATTTAATTTATCATATTCGAAATTTCTGACAATATTTGATTCAAGTATTAATTTTAATCGAAAAAAATGTGTTTTTTTTTTGCATTTTTGAAGTATTATTTACAATTAATTAGACAAAAAACTGAATATTATTTGCCTGTACAATTTTCTCCCTAGCTGTCTCAGGACCTTGTCGTTGGTGGGGGAGCTTGTGAGCCGCCGCTCGCCTCTCGATAAATCTACCAGTGGGGGCTTCCAGTCCACTATCGGGTTCCCCGAGGATTATGACCCCGGCAGGGGTCCGACCTCAGAGGTCCGAAGGTGATCCTGGGTACTATGACACGGTCTCACGTGTCCGATCCTAGGCGTCACAGGAGTGGAGGCATCCCCACAGGTCCTTCCAGGGGCTGTGACATCGGAAGGGTGTCCGAGCTTGGAGGATCACCTAGGCAACCTGGGGACTATGACACTCACAAGTGGCCGATCTCAGGTTGCGAACCCAGTGTGCCCATCCGGCGCGGCTTTGACCGCCCGGCGGGCACATTCCAGCTGGGTTGGTAGGTGGGGGCTAACCCCGCATCGGGGGGTAGAGGGACGGGTCCAACTAAGAAGAGACAGCCCCAAAGTCGGAAGGTGTGTAGGACACCGTGCCGGAAACCGACAAACTGTCGGGGATCGACTTGTCATTTGAGCCATGACCCGAATGTCTTGGCACCGGGGGATATGAAGGTGTCGTAAAACGGTCCCTTGGGGCACCAGGCGCCACCCCTCGTATTAAGCCTCACCTCGGCATGCGGGGCTCTGTCGGGGGGAAGACTACGTCCCTAGCTACTCGTGGGAATCAAATGAATGACACCACTAAAAACCAAAACAAAAAACCAGCAGACGGCTCGGGGACCATGGAGGTCGAAACGGACGCTTCGGCGGCCGGGACGCCCCGTGGAAACCAGGCTGAACGTCCAACCGTCGGTGCTCTCCCAGAGGCTGCGCCCTCGCAAGAGGGTGTGACGGCCCAGGAGTCGCCGACGGCCATAATAAGGAAAAGACTCTGCGGAGCCGGAAGAAAGAGGCTCCGCAAAGAAAGAGAGCGCCTAGAGGCCGCCAGTGGTGGCCCGGGTGCTAACATCAACACCGGGACGAAAGAAACTCCGAAGAGGGGGAGGCATCCACAGGAGACTCCCCCGTCGGGGCAGAAATCGTCCAAAAAAAGTAGGGGGGGAGGGGCGAACCAAGCGGCCTTAGACAGGGCCGGGGGTTCGGGTCTCACGGCCGCACAGCGGGCGAACCCCCTTACTCTCGTCGTGGTGAATGAGGATTACCCCGATGCCGAGCTGACAAGGGAGCATCTCGACACCTTCTGCCGGGTCTTCTCGAGGCGTGCTGAAGAGCTGCCAGAGGAGCAATGGCCGAAGATCGAGGCCTCCTTTTGCAAGGCTGGGGCCATCACCTTTATCCCGGCGAACCAGGCAACCAGGGACCGTCTCATGGCTGAACTTACGGCCGAGGGGGGCCCCTGGAAGGGTCCAAAGATCAGGACCGGGGGGGTTGAACTCCTCCAAAAGATGCTGAAGGCTACAGCCTGGATCCCAGACGAACCAGAGGATCCGGCGGTAATACTTCGGCGTCTGGGTGGGTACAACCCCTCGTTGAAGACGTCGTGCTGGAGGGTTATCCGTCAGCCGGCGCCTTCAGCCAAGGCTCCAGCATCTGGGCAGCAAGGCGGCACAAAAATGCTGCTGGTTGTCCAGATTCCGGAAGCCCAAGCAAGGGCGCTCGCGGCCCTTGATAATCGGCCTTACTACCGGTGTACCCGGGTGACATTCAAGGTCACCGGAGGCACCGGCCAGTAAGGACCGAACATGGTAAAAGAAGAGGCGCGACGTCTCACAATGGCGTCCGGGCAACTTCAGTTTACCCAGATTAACTTGCACCACAGCAGGGACGCCTCTGCTTGTTTACAGAGGAGCATGGCTGTGGTGCACACAGGCATAGCGCTAATCCAAGAACCTTGGATTGTCAGAAATGCCATTAGGGGGCTGGGAGCCTCCCACTGTTTTAGCAAAACAGGGGCGGTCAAACCCAGGGCCTGTATTCTCACCAAGGGAATCAACGCAGTTCCACTGATGGACCTGAGTAATGAGGACCTAATGGTGATAACAATCAACACAAATGAGTTGGGGAAAATAGCAGTGGCCTCAGCTTACTTCCCATATGATGGGCCTGATAATCCCCCAAGGGAGGTAAGAAAACTGGTGGATCATTGCAGGCAGATGGGGCTCCCCCTACTGATAGGCTGTGACGCGAATTCACACCATCAGATATGGGGCAGTACCGGCATTAACGAAAGAGGACAGGCACTGCTGGAATATCTGGTCACCACCGACCTGGATATCCGCAACACCGGCAGCACCCCAACCTTTCGCAACGCTATCAGAGCAGAAGTCCTGGACCTCACACTCTGTAGCAGTAGCCTCCTCCACAGGATTAAAGATTGGAGGGTTAAAGATGATCCGTCACTGTCGGATCACATGACGATAGCATTTCACCTGGCGGCTGATGTAGGCGCCAATATGAAATTTATTAGAAACCCCAGAGGTACAGACTGGGAGGGTTTCAAAAGAGACCTAGGTGTAGCACTCGAGGATGTGCCAAGGACTAGGATCAACAACTCTCTGGCACTAGAGGAAGCAGCCAAGGCGTTCAGCGCAGGCATTAATTATGCCTTCGAGCGAAACTGCCTGGAAACCCCTGTCAGGGACAGGAGGCTGACCTGGTGGAATCGCAGCCTGGAGGCTAAGAAGGTTAACACTAAAAAGCTTTTCAGGTTAGCCAGGAAGAGGAATTATCCCCAAGCCTGGGACAGCTATACTATAGCAAGAGATGACTTCAGAGATGCAGTCAGGAAAGCCAAGAAGAACAGCTGGGAATCCTTCTTCTCGGAGGTCGAGAAGGGACCTCCGGCAGCCAGGCTTGGAAAGGTTCTGGCGAAGGACCCGGCTGCAATCATGGGAATACTCAAACTGCCAGATGGCACCAGTACGACGACGGACGCGGAGACACTGGACTGCCTAATCCGAGCCCACTTCCCGGGCCTTTATTGGTCTGGGAGTGGGAAGGGGGGAGACGAAAACCGGAACCGAGCCGCTCCCGGCTCGGGAGGTGGGATGTCCAAGGCCCGCAGAGAACTTGGACGCCGAATCGCTCGGGAGATCGTCACCCCCGTGAGGATAAGGTGGGCCGTACACTCCTTTAGTCCGTATAAGTCACCGGGCCAGATGGAATCTATCCAGCTCTTCTTCAAAGAGCTGGTGATAAGATCATAGGACCACTTATGAGACTAACTACAGCTAGTCTCATCCTGGGCCATGTGCCTAGTGCATGGCAGGGAGTTAAGGTGGTTTTCCTACCTAAAGCAGGGAGATGCGGTTATGAATCGCCCAAGGACTTCAGACCAATCAGTCTAACGTCATTTTTACTAAAGTTAGTAGAAAGACTCGTGGATAGGTACATGAGGGAGACGGTCCTAGCACGATGCCCACTGCACGGGAGCCAACATGCCTACAGAACGGGTCTCTCCACCGAGACGGCACTGCATCAGGCTGTCTCACTGATTGAGACGCAGCTGGAGAACAGGGGCTTCGCAGTGGGCGCTCTGCTGGACATTGAGGGGGCCTTCAATCACACTGCGCGAGGAGTGATAAGGAGAGCCCTCAAGACGCACAACACACCGGAACCAATCGTGGACTGGGTGGACCACATGCTGGCGAATCGTAGTCTGCGAGCGGAGAAAGGTGATACGAAAATCCGGGGCAATGTTGACTCCGGATGTCCACAAGGGGGGGGGGGGGCCTTTCACCACTGCTATGGAATGTAGTGATGAATGAGCTCCTGGTTGGAATCACGGAGCTTGGACTACACGTCACGGGATACGCGGACGACGCTCTGATAATTGCCAGGGGGCCGTTCTTGAGTCCGCTGACAAGTTTAATGCAGCGCGCACTTACATTTGTGGAGCACTGGTGTCAGGAAACGGGGCTCTCTATAAATCCTAGGAAAATAGAGGTGCTGGTGTTCACCAGAAACTACAAATGGGACCGTGTCTGTCCGCTCACTCTGTCTGGACACAGACTAGAGTACGCGGAAATAGCCAAATACCTCGGGGTGACTCTAGATAGCAAGCTTAGCTGGAAGAAACATCTGAAAGACAGATGTGCCGGAGTCACAGCTTCCCTATGGCTAATGAGACGAACCATAGGCAGCAGCTGGGGCCTCAAGCCGGCCACTATGCTATGGATATACGAGGCTATACTGAAGCCAAGGTTAACCTATGCTTCACTGGCCTGGTGGAACAGGTCCACTATGGCTACGGCTGTCAAGGACCTAGAGAAAGTGAGAGGGCTCATACTCAGGAGTATCACGGGCGCTGCGAGGTCAACCCCCACGGCGGCGCTAGGTGTTCTCCTGGATATAGAGCCCTTTCACATAACTTTGAAAGTCGAGGCCGCAAAGGCCTGGCGCAGGATCAAAGCAAAGAGTGGGTACAGGAGCTCTGTCAAAAGAACAGGACCACTGGATGCCTACTTTCGGGGTAGCGTCTTAGACGAGATCGCAGATCATACGTCACCACGCTATCTTTTTGACAAAAAATACAAAATCAGTCTCCCGACCAGAGAAGACTGGGAAAGCAACCATGCAGCACTACTCAACGGCAACAACTGGTTCACAGATGGGTCAGTTGGGGCGCAGGGGAGTGGGGCAGGGGTATACAGAGGAAGAGGTGGAAAAGGGTCCACATACCCCTTGGGAGCCTACACAGAGAAGTTTCTGATAGCAGCCACATTGGCTGGCGTGCAGCTCTTGCTTGATAGACTTAAGTCGACGGCCGTGCAACTTTTGGGATAGCTGCTATACCAAAGGAATTGACGACTGCTATCCGTCACGTGTTATGACTGCTGCCCCATGTAACCGTTCCACGCGTATTCCGTAACCCTTTCAGTATACACCTAGCGACAAAAGTTCTCTCTCGAACACGAGGGCACGGTTTAACAGTTCATCCGCCAATAGCTCTGTTGCCATACGTTCGACTAGGACAAGGGATGTGAGCGTTTAACGGGGGTGACAATGCCTATGCTTCGCTACAAAATTTTGTGTGCTCCTTAATGAAGAATTTTTTAATTCTAAAAGTTCCGCGTGATGTCGCTAGGGTATGTGTAGGAAGTGCCCAATGATCACGAATCCATCCGAATCGGCTCGACTCGGCGGACGGGCGGGGGCGGGCTCGTGCCCCTCCTGCCCGGTGCCCCTCGTGCGGATGTGACAACATACCCTACATGATGTTGACGTTTTGACACATGCATCACCCTTCGTATATGTTACTTCGTCAACCTAACCAGAAATTTAACTGAAAAATTGAGTACATGATAAAATGAAATAGTTTTCAACGACTGGCAAGTGCAAAAAAAAAAATTTCGAATAAAAAATGGTTTTATTCGACTATTCCATCAGTTTATTGATCAGACTAATATCTATCCATGATTCTGGTTGTATGTTTCGAGAAAATAAATGCATAAAATTTGTTTTCATAAAGATTAGTTGGGTTTAACCAGTTTAACCCAATAAAAACTAATTACGAACATTTTGCGAAATTGGGCACCGTTGGAAGATTTCGTGTTCATGGAATAATCTTGCAAACTTAATCCTTTTTTAATCATACAAAAATTTAAATCTTTAGATATATTTAAAGACGTTAAAAATACTATTCTGAATATAAAGTAGTAGTTTATGTTATAGAAATGATCAATTGTACACGATTACTCCATGGACTAGAAATCTTATGTCGTAGCCCAATTTCTCAAAATATTCATAACAACTTTTCGGTAGGTTTAACACAACCAATCTTTATCACACAAAATTTTTAACATTTATTGCCTTGAAACGTAACCAGAAACCTGGTTAAATGTTAGTTTAATTGAAAAATTTGTCTGGATGGTCGAAGAAAACTGTTTTCAGCAACTAGCGAATAATGATAAAAATATTTTGTTGAAAATTGTTTTCTTCGACCATCCAGACGACTTTTCAATTAAACTAACATTTAACCACATTTCTGGTTAGTTTGAAGACAACAAATAAAGAAAATATTGTGTAATAAATATTGGTTGCATTTAACCCAGTAAAAAGGCATGAAAATTGTTAAAAGTTGGACACCGTCGGAAGATTTCATGTTCATGGAGTAATGTTATAAACTTAATTTTTTTTTAAATATACAAATGTAAATCTTTAAATATACTTAAAGACGTTAAAAATAATATTCTGAATATAAAGTATGTAGTAGTTTATGTTATAGAAATGATCAAATTGACACGATTACTCCATGAACTTGAAATCTTATGTCGTAGCCCAATTTCTCAAAATATTCATAACAACTTTTCAGTAGGTTAAACACAACCAATCTTTACCAGGTAAATTTGTTCCCTTTTCAAGCCAATAAATATTAAAAATTTCGTCTGATAAAGATTGGTTGTGTTTAACCTACTGGAAAGTTCTTACGAATATTTTGAGAAATTGGGCAATGACATAAAATTTCAAGTTCATGGGGTAATCGTGTAAAATTGATCATTTCTATAAAATAAACTACTACTTTATATCTACAATATTTTTTTAACGTCTTTAAATATATTTAAAGATTTACATTTGTATATTTAAAAAAAGTTTAAGTTTATAACATTACTCCATGAACACGAAATCTTCCGACGGTGCCCAATTTCTCAAAATGTTTGCAATGACTTTCTACTGGGTTAAACACAATCGATATTGAGCAGACAAAATTTTCTACATTTATTGACTTGAAACGTAACCAGAGACATGGTTAAACGTTTGTATAATTGAAGAATGGTCTGGATGGTCGAAGAAAACAATTTTTAATAAATTGCTTTTTTTTGAAGCACTCGTTAGTCGTTGAAAACTGTTTTATTCTATCGTCTAGTCAATTTTTCAGTTAAAATAATGTATAAACCATATTTCTGGTTCCGTTAAAACGGAATATTTTAGAAAATAACTGCAGAAAATTTGGTTTCATGAAGATTGGTTGTGTTCGTTAGTTGTACGTAAATTGGCAGATATTGTAATAATATTTATTTATTGATTTTGCCGTTTTAGCCGAAAATGCTGTTATTTCATTATTCGTTTCATTTTTTTTTTATCTCACACTGTAAAAATTTCATGACATTTCAGAAAAAGGAGGAGGCTATTTCATAAATGTCATTAAAAATTCAAAATTTGTTGTGAAAACTAAGAATTTTTCATATTTTTATTTTCATTCTGTATACTATTTAATTTTTTAAAATAAAAAAATAATAAAAAAATAAAATTTAATAATTTTTCATTAATAAAAAAGTATAATATTTAAATACTAAATATTACAATTATTTATATAAATATTTATAATAGTATTTTTTAGTGTAATTTCACATTTGTTTTTCAAAACAATTGTGCAAATTTTTTACAATTCCTTCTTACTTTTTCTTCAAGTAAAATTTCTTTTCAATCATTAAACAATTGTTTTAAAACGGATTTCCGTACATCAGATTTCTTTTATTTTGCTTCTTTAGTGTTCAATTCTGTAATTGTTGTATTTGTCGTTATTCCTCTTTTCATTTTTATCTTAATTTTTAATTTCTTTTTCAAAATACAATTACAGATCTTTTAGAAGTCCGTCTTATTTTTCAGTTATAAGATTTTCATTATTCATTTTCTTGGCCAATTTAATGTATTTTTCAATATTTTTAAGTACTCAAACATTGTTAATTTCCCTCAGCTGTATTTACTTTAATTCCCTATCGCAATTCATAACGTTTCATGTATGATCCATTGTCGGTGAGAAAAGTTGCATCAAAAAGTAAGTTTTAAATCTTAGATTCTAACATCGCTGATGGAATTTTCTGTTATATTTCAGATCTAATATCATTATAATAAACACCATAAATATGAACATTACACATGAAAAGCAGTAGATTTTATTTAAAAAATTATGGCTAATGTTCATAATTGGTAATAAAGTACACTTTTGCTTATAATACATTTAACTCTAGTACCTTCAGAAATGAAATTACCATGTCATGTTAACAAAAAGGATCAAGTGTTAAGAAATAATAAAAGCATTGTATGGAATAGAAAATGGTTATGCCGTAGTTCATTACATTAAAATTATATTTACGTGGTCTAATGTTCGGTCGATGTATTATTGATAATTATAATGTGATGAAAGTATGTAATGTATAATTGGATTTTGACAATCTAGTTTGTATTTATAAATAGTTTATTGACAAAACAAGGATAAATGACAAAAAATCAATTTTCAATATATAATTTAATTCTGCGAGTGTTTATTTACATACAAATACATGGAACACAATACATATTTACACAATACTTAAATAAGTGGTAGATAAATTATATATGTATGTACATACATTTATACTACATTATATGTTAGTATCCCAACCGGCATATGTTGCCAAATGTCTGAAATATAAGTTACAAAGACGTTTTTAAAACGTTTTTGAAACTTTTATTTCAGACATTTGGCAACATGTGCCGGTTGGGATATAAATTTAAACTAAATTATTTACATATTTACAATGTGTTTTTTTTACGATTTTTTTTTACAGGGTAGCGAAAAAATTATTCGTTTTTAGACACTAATTTGTGTAATAATTTCTACAATGAAAAGTCGCATTTTACCAGATATTACTTCACAAATTATTACCTCGTCAACAACTGACAAAGGATTTGAAGAGACGGAAAATGTAAATCTTTTCGATTTCCTAATCTGTCATGAATTGAATGGTTTCAAGCGTATTTAAATAGATTGAAATGTATATATACATTTGCAATGCTAATAAATCCCCGATTTTAAATGGATTACATTCAATTTAAAAGACGGATGGAAACCAAAGACTGGTTTGAATTCGCCTTTTAAGATTTCGAGGTATTTAGCATTAGTTTTTTGATAACTTATTATTTGTGGATGGCAGTAGATTATTGTGAATTAATACGCATTCCGGTTTCCGAGACTGGGTAGGTTCAATAATTTCAAAAATTAATTTTGGATTCTTAGTGCTATGAAATGTACAAATTATAATTAAGTGAATCAATTTTGCATCCATTTATGATCCTTTTCCAGTTGATGTGTGTATGCCGTGGAATTGACTTTTAATTTTTTTGCTACCCTCTTACGAAGTGTAATATTTCGCACTTTTCTTAATATTCCTACTAACTTTTTTAATTTGTATTTTCTGATCTCTGCACAGACGTTCCATTCTATTTAATAAAAAAATATGTATAATTTTTGCCATGACCTCTGGTTCATGATGTCCGCAAGTAAAAGGGTAAATTTTCAGACAAAGAGTTTCAGACAAAAAGTCATCGTAATGAAAAGTGCTGTACGTGTGTCTACCAAATTGTATCTCCAATTGTTTTATGAAGTGGAAAAGCTCCATACTTGGATGAGTTAAAGAAGTATTGTGAGCCATTAACGCGTTGAACAATTTTGCTTCACGAACATGGCATTGTCCCGTATTATTACTTAACGCGTTTTTGCAAGCGTCACACGTAATGAATGGTAAAATTCGCTGCATTATATTCGCCGTAAAACAATACACCACGCATTCATCGGGATCTGGCCGACTATAATCGTGTTCGAATAAATCCAGGTCGTAATACTGTTCCGTATCGGTCTTCGTCGTCTTCGTGTTAGTACACTGTATTTTATTGCTTATCTTTTCAATAACTTTCGAAGATTTTAGCGGTTCATTGTAAATATTTTTTAGTTCGGATAATGAGACTAGAAGTTTTGGTTCAGACGAATCTATCACCGTACAATTACCACTTTTGGGTGGCTTAACAATAATGCCCACTGTCGATAGAATTTTATATATTTGTAAGAAAGTAGGCATGGTGATCATCCTGACCTCCAATTCGTCGCACCGATCCAAATATCTCTGTCCAAAAATCCAATCTCTGTACAAAAGGAAATAGATATTAATGTGAAGGAGAAAATAGTTGAACAAAATGTAGTTCTGCAGAGTACAGAACTACATTCAATTTTGAATCACATGACGAGTAAAGTTATTGGTGCCAAGTAATTTCTGGCAATAAAATATGGATACAGTATCGTCAAATTGTGTTGAATCTACGTACGTACTGCTCAGACGATTAAGATAAAATGTAATTTTAAATCATCTGTAAAGTAACCATGTCGATCGTATCAATTTGTGACCTAAAAAATGTTAAAGTTATGTAAGTTTTTCTTAAAAAGTCCGAATTTTACTTAAGACAAATAAACACATTTCGTGAGTGCAGACAACATTATAGCAAATCAGTTGAGAAACGAGTGAGCTCGAATACGTTCCGTTACAAAAAAAAATACGTATTTCAAATGTAATATTATTCGATTACGTTCTGACTCATAAAGAGTTACTTTACTTTCTTTAGGAGGCCGATTTTTAAAAAAAAATTTACGTATCTTTCTGGCTAATTAATAGTGATATTTGCACATATCCAACCTCAAGATCATCCTGGTTAACTCTACCAGTGTACAGCTCCGTAAATCCGTACTTGTTTACGAGAGTGCATGTTAAATCCATAGTAGATTTAAGGGTAACACGCAAACCTTCTGCAGTTTGCCTAGTCAGAAATAAATCGGGATGAATTTCGCCTGAGTCGACTTTTCCTTCCCAGGCATCCAATGTCTTCAGTGAAGCTTCCAGAATCTGCAATAAATTCAATAACTAAATATTCCAGTTTTGAAAAAAAGCTAGTGTAGCGATTGTTTTTTATTTAAGGGTACCTTAAATTGAGGACAATCGGGTTTCATCCCCGTTGTTTTGTCTGATAAATTTAGAGCATCAAACATGCCGTTCACCCATTCACAGAATGAAGCTGTGGATTCAGAATTTTCAAATCTAAGGAGACCTGAGTGTCGACAAAAACGTAAACTTTCTGCCATTGTTTTACTTAGAACCTGTGAAAAACATAATGGATATTACTCACATGTCGTTTCATTCGCGCATATATATTAGGGTGGCCGTTATTTTATAACACTTTTGTTATACAGTTTAATCAAATATTTATTATCGTTTTTTTCTCATGTTGTTGCTAAGTTTTGGATACCAAAAAATTCTGTTTCGAAATTCCATTGTATTTTCAAACATTAAAGATTTTGACAAAAATTTGAATAGGAGAGAAATCTTTTTTAATGATCTTTCAGCTATACAAATTTATCGCAAACTTTTCTCGTTATTTGTTTTACGCATTACCTTTATTATTATTAAGGTAAAAGAGCTGTTAAAACAAAATTGGGATCTAAATTTTGAAAAAGTGTAGCGAACAGACCTGTAAATAAACCTTTTTTCCTTTGGACTTTTTGACGAAAGCTTAAGTCGTAGTTACAACGGATTTTGTAGAAATGTAAACTTAGCCAAAATGGCTCATACAGAAAATTTGAAAAAGGCGATATATATATGTGTGATTGTAAAGTGTATACCTGTGCAGCAAAACTTACTCTCATTTTATCCGAACTTTTATTCAACTCCAGATGATTTTTTGTAATTTTATTACAAAGGCGCTGAGATTTGTCCAAGTAATTATCACGATCATACATGCGGTGGAAGTAGGCCCATTCAATTTTCGGTTGATGAGAATCAGTCTACAAATAAAATTAATTTATATACATATATTAAAAAAGCAATAAATTATACGTGTACAGCCTGGCTTTGTAAATAAAAAACAAAGTAAGGAAAGAAAATGTTGTACAGAGTAAAAATTGCAGTGTAATTGTGTGAATTCAAATTTGTGCTGTTGTTAAATTATTTCGCCGTATTTCATGGTATCTTAACTGAAATTTCAACAAATAGCTGCAACTCTCCACGATTATGCAGACGGTTTCGTATTGTCTTTAGCAGATGTGGAGTGTCTGAGAAAACGAAGATTTCCCGATCATCAACTGTTGGGTGCGGGAAAGAATTATTCAGATGATTGCGTTTTCCACTGACACCCACCAAACTCCAAAATGTGCGATTCGTTGAAGCTCCGTCTGCAATAACGGCATGAACTTTGGCACCAGCCTTTTCGGTGATCGCAATTGCTTTTAATAAAAGCGGTGCTAGTTCTTCTCCTTTTATAGGCCCGCTCGAAGCGAAAACCGCAATTGGCTGAGCATATGAAGCCGCAAACGGCTTGAACATGATAACAAGTGGATGATCTGCAGGTTCTTTATTTTCATTGTTTTCTTCTCCAAAATCCGCAAGTCCTCTGTACGATAAATTTTTCGTATTGACGCTTATGCTCTTCCTCGTGTGCATTTCGTCGAATAAAAGTGAACCATGTCTCAACGCCTTGGGTTGTTGAGCAATAAAATTGGCAAACAATTCCAAAAAATTCGTGTCAAACCCACATTTCGTATCAATTATTGAGAGGTATCTAAAATAGTTAAAAAACAACGTGATGAATTCTAAGATCACCTTGATTATAATGCTGGTGTGCTTACCTTCGTATTGTTCGAACGTCCGGCAATGGCAAGATCTTTTGTTCTCTGAGGAACCTAAAAACTTTTGGAGACTGCATATGCATTAACATGCATAGTAGCATCCAATGGTCAGAGTAACGTCTTCCTTTAAGACTTGTACATTCTGCTGCCCTCAGAATCTCCCTGACAACAGTACATTCATTTTCATTGAGAGCGTTCCCTGTCTCAGGGGTAAGGAGTAATTGATCCAATTTTTTCTCACATATTTGTGAGATTTCTTTTTCTTTGCTTTGTAGCTCTGTTCGCCATTTTCGAATATTTTTCAATGCACGATTCTTTCCAACTGTTGCTGCTCTTTCTTTCTTTCGCAATATTTGCAATAGTTTTTGGTCGTGTGAATTCAACCTAAGACGCACTCTATCTCTTTTTTCGCATTTCCGCAAACGCGCAGTACGTTGAAGGATACATTTTTTAATGCGAATGCAATGTTCACAAGATTTCTTTTTTGACAGCAGAGAACATTTCTTATGCCTTCGCATGCCCATGCTGTCTTGATAGGTCAATTTCATTTCGTGACTCATTTCATCAGATGACAACGTATATCCACAGCAGACTTTTGCATTATTGACCTTCAAAAGTAACTCTTCCAGGTCTTTAATATTAAAAATTTGATTTTTTTGAAAATCGGAAGTGGCAGCCATATCTAGGCAAGAACCCATAATCATAATTTCCGCATAAATGTCCCCTGCATTCTCACTAAGGATTACTTCCTTAGGCCTACGTAGACAGTCTTTTCCTGAATGATCTTTGGAAAATATGGCCATCTGGAAACATACCCTGATCTCTCCACCCAATGAAGTTTTAAACATAGACCATTTGTCTGGCAAAGAAATAGCGCTATTTACTAGAATTTCCAAATTAAATGGCTTTTCTTGGTTGACCTGCTCAATTTGCTCCGAGGCCTAGAACCAAATTGAAAAGAATATGAAAAATTTACCATGAACAGTATGTAGTACAAAGAATTCAATTATTTATATACAAATTAACGATGTTTCTCCCTGCATAAACATTACCGGATTTGCCCCCTACGATAAATGTCGAATATTTATTAATATTACAGTTAGCGAATGAGTAAGTTTAAAGTAATTCTGTAGTTAGGAAATAATAAAAAATAAATATATGATCTTGAATTTTACGACAGGTTAGGGAACCTGTAATTTTGATTGTGCCACGGGAATTTCGCGTTTTTATTATTTCCTAGCAACAGAATTACTTGAAACTCACTAATTCGCTTTTTCTACTATTAATAAATAATCTCATCAAAAAAGTCTATGGGCAAAATAATTATTAAAACGTAGAACTTGGAACAAAGTTTTCAATCGTATCTAAATATAATAGCTATGAAAGATATACTTAAGTTTCGAATTTATAATTTGTCTGTATGAAACAAGTGCACACAACTAGCTTATATGATTTCTATGAATATTGGTTATACTTATGACAATTCTATAATTCTTGGTAAAATTACAATATCCTGTGCATTAAAAACTAGAGCCGCGACGTATGAAAAAAAAATGTTGTTTTCAATATTTTTTGACTAGATATGTCAAGATTTATGGTAAAGAACTAAATATTTATGTAAGAAGTTACTGATAAAAAAAATGTTTAAATTATGAATAATAACAAGTACATAATAAAGTTCAAAAAGTAATACAAAAATACAAAGCAAGTAATTCATATTAATTTAATATAAAAAACGTATAAAACGAAAAGCAGCATAAAGAAGTTTACAAATACATAAGAAACTGAAGGAAATAGAGAAGTCCATTAACAACGAGCGGTCAATATGTTTGACAATAAAATTTTTGCAAAATTGTCGGGAGAGATAATAAAAGAAAATGTAATAATTTTTAATAACACATACACAAACACGCAAACATACGCGTGCGTGCGCACACACGCACACATACACACGCGCACACACACACACACACACACACACACACACACACACACACACACACACACACACACACACACACACACACACACACACAACCGCGCCCACCTGACCATACATGTCAATTTTATAGATATGAAATTTAAGAAATAATATTGTTGTTCCGGACAGCATCGGATTGCGTTAACTGCGGTACCCGGCGTGGGTTTTTCTGCAGTTTTCCCCACGCCATTGCGCACCCGAATGGGGGTACCTCTCAAAAAGTCGGCTGCAGCCGCAATGAAGGGTGCCTATAGGTTTTATGTACGGGCCCTTCATACTTGGTGACGACGCGCGCAATATTAGAAATTATTGTAAATTGGAGTAATTGAGGAGTCCCTATACGATTAAACCCGCGTTATAATGATTACATGAGTAGTGAAATTTCGATTCGGAGCAAGGTATCTTAAAATCGGAGCAAGGTGGATTTAGATTCGGAGCAAGGTGCGTTTGAGTTTCGGAGCAAGGAGAATTCGGAATTGGAGCTGAGCACATTTCGGAGTCGGATCGATGTCTATTTGTAATTCGGTGCACGGTTCAATTGCTATTTCGGAGTTGTTTACGATCTGCCGGTGATTCACTTCCAGATGGATAGTACCCGGAGGTTCTACGCGCGGGGACTCGAGGCGTCGAGATCTGCCGTTGCTGGTAATCTGGAGAATGAGAAGTCTGGAAGTTAGTAACCCGGAGATGCGGACTAACCGATCTGCTGGTGATTCGCTTTTGGATGGACAGTACTCGGAGGTTCTACGCTCGGGGACTCGGGGAGTCGAGGTCCGCCGATGCTGGTCCTTCGAAGAATAAGAAGTCCTTAAGTTAGTAACCCAGAGATGGTATTGATGATTTGTATGGAAATCGAAGAGTCGATTTGCCATTGTTGGTTTCTCATATCGAAGGTTCGTTAGCTAGAAAGCCACGGTCGGTATTTTACCGACACAGGGGTCGATGTCTTCGTTGGACGAATTTATTTAAAATGCCGGTCGAATTTTGGAGAGAGAGAGAGAGATTAGATTAGATTAGATTAGATTTATTCATTTACACCCTGGGACTGACCCAAAGGGTAGATATACAAAAGAAAATACATTGTGACTTATATACTAAAAATTAAAACTAAAAACTAAAACTAAAAACTAAAACCGAATACCTTAGTAAGTTGTATAAATATTTAAACTGCATTAATGACAAATAGCTAAATTCTCTCTCAGTGTGCGTAATATGTATATATTTGAATGTTTTACAATCTAGCGCGTGGTGTAAGCGTTGTCGCGGATATGTCATTGGAATACAGATAAGTGTATAATTTATTTCTAAAAATCGCTAGTGAAGTAGCAGAAGTTATCACATACGGCAAATTATTCCAAAAATACGCTGCAGAAACCGAAAACGAGTTTTTAAGTGCCATCGTCCGACATAGTGGAACAATGAATGTCTCTCGAGATGTGCAGCGAGCCGATCGACGTAATTCGGGCATGTCAGATATATATGTAAATCGGTCTAAAATGTATTGTGGAGCTAATCCATGAACCACCTTATAGATAAATATTCCTAAGAAATAATTACGTCTGCTTCTAACAGTTAGCCAGTTTAACTTTAGCCGGTATGGTGATATGTGTTCTGATCTGCGCAAATCGAATATAAACCGAATGCTGTTATTTATAGCTCGTTGCAATATAACATTTAACTCATCTGTTAGATCATTATAAATTAAGCATCCATAATCAATATATGGGAGTATGAGCATTTGAACAAGTTGAGTTCGAAGCTTGCATGATAAACTCTTTTTATGAAATTTAATACTATAGAGGGTAGAGTTGATTTTATTAATCGTTTTTGTAATATGAAGTCTCCAATCCATCGATGGTGTCAACCAAACACCAAGATTTTTTAGTGATTTGACAAATTGAATTGGCTGTCCATCAATTAAGACACTATTACCAAGCAGAGAGGTATCGATAGCGCTGATATAGGCAAGACTACCAAGTATCATGGCCTTTGTTTTTGACGCGTTCAGTGTTAAACCATTAACTTTTGCCCAGTCAGCAATGGCCTGGCAGTCACTTGCTATATTGAATAGACCAGATGAAAGTTCAGATACAGGACATTGAACATATATTTGCGTGTCATCTGCAAGAGAGAGAGAGAGGCAGCGAGATTCAGTCGTATGGAAGAAGGGATATCGTGCTTCGAAATCGAAATTTCCAGATTCGTCGAGAAGTTTAAAAAATACGACGATCGGGATCCTTAGCAACGTTGTTAGCGTCGGTAGCAACGAGAGAGTATAAAAACGGGCGACTCCTCCGTTCCCAATACACTCGATTTTCGAATTTCGATCAACGGAGATCGTTACGGCCGGTCGGTTTCGCGATTTGTCGTCACCAACATCGCAATAAAAGTAGTTTGCTATTGAGAATATCGGATTGTTTGTTTTATTAAAATTTCCACCCGGTCAATCGTGAACAATTGTTGCATTATTACTGTAGCCTCGCTATCTTAAAAAATGAAAATATCACAAATGATATTCTTTTTCCTTTTTAATATGAGTACAAGTACTTCAGTGTAAGCACAAATTTGATATTGCACGATTCATAAATCCTAAATAAATCATAAACCCTTATGTAAAGACTAAAGTGAGAAATAATTTTCCGTAAAGGTATAATATTTCAAAATTAAAAAATTCACAATCCAAAAACAAAGCCCTACGAGATCAACCGCTGAGACACGTATCTTTTTTTTTTGGTTGAAAGAAACAGAAAACAAATTGGCGTTAAAAAATTCGAAAACCACTTCTACGGTTCCGCTTGTTAGTATGTAAAAAAAATTTTATATTTATACTTCTCAATTTTCCCTACATATTTTTATATATTTAGACTAAAAATGTTAATCATTTTTGAAACTAGTCTACAACCATATTTCTAGGTATATTTTGCTCTAACAAACCATGAGAAAATTGTTTAGAAACGAAGGGTTGAAGTTATCACGTTCAAAAATTGCAAACAAAATAATAACAACCCACGTAAAAATAATTCATACGGACTATACATAACTTATGCATGATCGTCTGTACCTAATTAGTGCATAGGCTTACTAAAGAAATGAACATGCATAAACTACGTATAAACTACGTATAAATATGATTTATTTTACTCCTAATATTTATATATATGTAAGTCTAATTATTAGAGAGATGGTATAACTTAGACTAGGTTTGTTCATTTATTGATATATACATAAAGTAATTACTTCGGCAAACATATAGAAATTATGTAATCATAATTTTTTCTCGAACGTATGCGGTGGTACACACGTATTTATTAAGAAGTAAAAATTTTCCAGTAATTTCATTTAAGGGCCCTCAAGCACATCAAAAAGCAAGGAAAAGTTTACTCCGAATTCTAGGTTTTAATAATGATTTTTGCCGCAATCTTTTTAAGGGTATATTTATTAATATTAGTGCTAGCGAATGAGTGAGTTTGGAGTGATTCTGTAGCTAGGAAATAATAAAAACGCGAAATTCCCGAGGCACATGTAAAATGACAGGTTCCCTAACTTGGCATAGAATTCAAGATTTTTATCTTTATTTTTTTATTATTTCCCAGCTACAGAATCACTCCAAACTCACTCATTCGCTAACTCTAATATGAATAAATATTCCCTTAAAAAAAGATTACGGGAAAAATCATTATTAAAAAACGTATTTTAGTAATAATGCTATATAATAATATAGAACATATCTTTACAATAGATTTTTATTTATATAACTCATAAACGAAGATCATGCAATATACATTCATAATGTATCATAGCGAATAATAATAACAAGTGACATTGTCACGGATACTTTAAAAGTCCGACTTAATTACGCGAGAAATAAAAAGCACTTTTAAACAGAGTTTTAAAATAAACGTCTAGATTTCACTTTCACGTTTTTGAAGCTGCATTTAAATCAATCGTCGCTTTCATCTCTGTGAGTTTTGCACTCATACTTCGAGCAACTAATTGACGATCTTTAGATTTCCATTCTTGCTTCTGTGCATGATTTTCAACAAATACTAAAAAAAAAGGATATTTTTATAGTAATGTATAAACTTAATATTGTCTACCTATTAATTTTTCTAGTGTAAAATATTTTATGTAACGGGAGTACGGTTTCCTCGACATAATGTGTATGTTTTTAAGACCTAAAATTAGTCATTATGGGTGAGCAGCTACTGTATAGTACGTGGACGATAATGTAACATTATATACCTATAGGTGCATGCGCATAGACATGTAACCTTACTTTATCGTCCGTGCACAATAAAGTTGCTGCTCTGTAATGACCAACTTCAAGTCTTATAACCACGCACATAACCCCTCGGAAACTATACTCCTGTTACATAATAGTATTTTTCGATACTAGTGCGTAAAATACGATTTTACGCATCGTTTTTAACATGTGATCAGATAGGGCGGTGCGTAAAATCGAATTCTTACGCACGCGTGCCGAACGATATTTTTCGATATACTATGCGTAAAATTTGTGCGCCGTTTTTTGTGGGTCAAATATGATATTACGCATACGTGTGATGACCGCGGCGCACGAGTGCCCGGCGCAGCCGGGCAGCACGAGAGAGCGCTGGTCAGCAATAGTGCGTAAAATCGTATTTTACGCACTAAAAACGGTGCGTAAAATCAAATTTTACGCATAGTATATCGAAAAATATCATGCGTGGCACGGAACTAAAACCATTCTGGTCCTCGCATGTCTTCCCGGTACGAGTCATAGCGAGAACATCATGCTCGGACTATAATGATAGTTTCAGTTCCCTGTTAAAAAAAACTATTACGTACTCAAAATGGCGTCTACTCCTCGTTGACACAGTCCTGGACGTACAATATTACTTTTATGCGACCCTTTACATTTTTGCCCAGTCATGGAACAGCTTCTTAAAGCCTTGTCAGTGAAGACAATTTTCATTAAAGCTCTGGCTAGCTCTGTTTGACTTTTGCACGTATTTAAAGCCTTTTTTATTTCAAATTTCTTAATATAAATTCCTGAACTTTTAAGTAATTCTGATACCTATAACATGCAATAAATGATATACAGTATTACACTATTATATATTATAATCCCGGGAACAAAAATTTTGAGATCAAATTATATCTTCGTTTTGACCATATTTACGTAGATATTGCCAGATCAAATAAAGATCTTACTAGATATATTTATATATCTAAGAAGATCTATCAATATCTGGCATTGTATGCTTCGAGATTTAACATTACATCTATTTCTATCTAGCTAGATATAAACATTCAAGATCTCAGTTGATGTGGCTACAACCGAGATCTGGTTTGATCTTATTAGATCAAATTTGATTACATGAGATCTCATTTTATCTGAATTTTTGTTGCGGGAGAAATGAAAAATTTTAATTGAAGACAAGTTGTGCATTACATTTTCGGTTGGTGCAACATGTCTCAATGTCCAAGAAGAATTGTCTTTAGTAGCAATTGATTTTAAATCCAATTCAACAGCTTCATTGCCCTATGCACTGAATTTGCTGGTACCGCAGACTGGAAACTATAGTAAGTCAAATTGAATAAATAGTGTAACAGAACAAAAATATAATATTAACACGACAGTATTTAATATTATTACCATAGGATCAGAAGACACTTCTTTTTCTTCCACTAGTTTTAGCCTTTTCGAGGGAATATTATCATAGGTGTCATCATCGGACGAGTATATTATCTTAGAACACTTTTTCGATGTCTTAATTAATTTTTCTTCCTACAAGCATAAACATGTCATAAATATGTAATAAATATGTAAATTTTCAGTATATGAAATTCACTCCAATATATATGTATGCACTTCGTAATCATGATTATCGAAAGTTTGCCAGTCGTCTACTTGTTCCGGCCGTTTTCCTACATGGATTACAGCCTCGGTCGAAGATGCAGGAAAATTTTCTGGCGCCTATAAAAATGTGTAGTAACCAACTGTTACTATTGAAAACATAGAAGTATTTCTATTTTTTCAAAAAATACCTCACTATTCTCAGCAACTGAAAGCATTCCAGAGCTCCTACTTCTACGTGTTTTTGAAATCGGCTTATTTTCTTCGATAATTTTACTTATAGGTAAGTCAATTCCAAAAGAAAAAGATTCTTCTTCTTGACTCTGGACTTTTCTTGTTGATTCCATTATTGTCTGAAACAATATTTACACGTATTAATTGGGAACTATAATATTTTTTAATATAAATTAAATAATATTATTACATAAATTATCTCCTCCTTTGCGCAGGTTATTGCAGATAAAATATCTGCCTTTAATTCTTTTATTTCCTTTTCGCAGGTTATTGCAGATAAAATATCTGCCTTTAATCCCTTTATTTCTTGTAAAATGTTTCCAGCATATTGAATCGGCTCTTCTATTTCTTTATGAATGCATTTTTTGTCGCACACTTCTTTTAAAATTTCTTGTTGAATTTTAGTCGGCGGTATTTTCCTACGTTTTCCCTTCATTCCGTAAGATATGTATTAGATTTCATTTACATACATGAATGATATGAAAATGAATTAGAAATTAATTAGTACGATAATAATATGACAACATTTTAATGCATAAAAATTAAAAGTAAGAAAAATGCATATTTTTATGAGAAAATATTTGTTTTTCAAATTTGTAATAATGAGGTTATGAAACGTAACAACTATTATTTAAGGTTATTATTACCTCAACTGCAGTATATAAATCAGCAGTTTGATTTTTTCTCTGCGGAATATTTGGGCATACATTTTCAGGTAACTGTCGAGCCTCAACCAATGCTTCTAACCTGTCTAACAGCACGTCTTCATTACCTAATTTACAATAATTATTATTTAACATAACTTGTTTTTGACCAGACGTGACATTACAAAATTCATAATTAAGTATAATAACCTATACTCCATAATATCTTTACTATTTATTTGAATATAAAACACGTTAATCAATTTGTACAATATAGATAAAATTTATTTACATATGTACATTTTTATTATCAAAAGTTAAGTTTATATTATTAACTAAGTAAACTGTACTCCAAAATTATTTGAACGTAAAAAAGTTTATTTGAAATTGAAAATAATTACGGTCTTTTCCTATAATTGTTCCAGAGTACTCCTTCTTCTTTGGCTTATCTTCGGGCCACATAAATTTTATATTATCTCCAACTGATAACGATGCGTTAATATCTTCTACAATGATCGATCTTTGGTATATCACGCACAGGGATTTATCCTTGCACTCCACAAGAAATTGCATCTTTGATTTTCAAAATTCAAAGAAACTGCAATTGATGTTCAAAAGATACACGAATATCACCTATTAAAATTTGTGAAAACAGATTTTCAACTGAATGACATTTGCATTCAAAGATTGTATACTGACATAAATGCATGCAACTGTTTATGGAAATGAATCGAATACTATTCCAATGTCAGATGTTTATCGATATTACAACTTCAAGTAAATTTTAAATGAAATGTGACAATAATATTTTGTAAGAAGTAAGGTTATATAAAATGTTAGGTTAGTCTAAAAAAAGTAAACATGGAAGCTTCATTTTAAATATAATTATTTAAATTGTTCAAAGATGCGATCTTATAAAAACTATTATACAGATGGGGTGAGTAACTATTTATTTTTTGCATCATCATTTAGAATAATACATTTAAACATTTTTTGTAATGGACAGATGGCGGAAGTTCCTTACTCGACACTTCGCAGATGGAATTTGCAAGTTGTTCAAAATGAAAATCACATACCAGAACATAACCCTATTAATGGAAACGAAATACCAGAATTCATGGATGCAGAAGTAAATTATTGTTAAAAATTGTATTTTGTGATAGAACTATTATAATAATTAATTACAATAGTTATTTATTAAATAATTGCTTTTTAGAAAATTATTTCTTATTTTATTGACTATCCGTATTGGTGATTGTATATAAATTTTGATGCTAGTAAATAGTTAAAAATAAATACAAAAATTATAAATTGAATCGGAGCATCGAAAAGATTTTTGAGACTTTACGATATCTCTGTGAGAGTACAATTTTCACCGATAAAACGTTATATATAGAACAAATTTATTTTCTTAGGACGAGATACGAAGTGTTTTAAGTGACAACGAACTAACCTTTAATAATTCCCGAGCGTCATCTGTAGAATCGATTTTTAGCGAAGAAGGAAGCATTGAACAAGACGATGAATTTATAAACGAACAGTTCAACGATGAAGAAAATTTAGATTCGTTAAATAGAAAAGTTTACATCGGCAGCACTGTGACTGTAGGAGAAGCAATGCATCGCGTAATGCTTTATTTTTTCCAAAACCGAATAACAAAGAAATGTTTAGGTGATTTATTATTGTTGATCAATTTTTTTCTTCCGAAACCCAACAATTTTCCAAAGACCAAATATTTCTTTCTTAAATTATTATTTTCACTACTTCCTTTAAATAATGATTTAATAACAAAGCATCAAATTTGTGAAGAATGTGGGCACTATTTACGAATTTATTCCAAAGAAACTTTAAAAGCAGCATGTGATCAATGTAAAAGTTGTAATGTTAGTGGTGTATTTTTACAGTATAATATAAAACAAGTTCTTATAGATGCTTTTGAGAATCGAAATTTGTCCCGTTTGATCGATGAGCATAAAATGAAAAGCACAGATGACGCGAATCTAGTATGCGACGTAACTTCAGGTGCACAATATAGGAGATTAAGACAACAAGTATTAACCGGAAATTACGACTTATGTTTATTGTGGAACACAGACGGTGCATCCGTCTCAAATAGTTCCAGAGGTGAAATATGGCCCATCCAGGTACAAATATTGAATATTCCCCCTGAGAACAGAAGGATTTTTCAATTTTTGACTGGTCTATATTATAGCAACGTAAAAAAACCAAACATGAATATCTTTCTTAAACCTTTTGCTACGGCATTAAAAGATTTGTATGAAAACGGATTCGATTGGTTCAATAAATTAACTAATTCTTTGGAACATAGCATTGCTATTGCTCCTATCGCCACTTTATACTGCCCTGCACGAGCCGCTGTGCAAAATATAATGCAGTTCAATGGTGAATATGGGTGTTCCTTCTGCGAACATCCGGGAGAAACATGTGTAACCGGACTAGGTTATAATCACGTATATCCATCTCTAAATTTTAAACCACAATTACGAACAGAAGAAAGAATGATTCGACAGGCACGTGCGGCAATACATAACAATTTAGAACATGTTAAAGGTGTAAAAGCTGTTTCTATAGCAGCTACGATACCATTTTTTAATATAGCAAATGGTTTTGTACCTGATTACATGCACGCTGTTTTATTAGGAGTAGTAAAAATGTTGATAAACCTTTGGTTTGACCCTCAGAACAGTAGAAAACCTTTTTATGTGAACAAAACGGCTCGAGAACTTATTGATACCAAAATTGCAGAAATTTCACCGCCCGATTTTATTCCAAGACCTCCAAGACCTTTAAAATACCGAAGATATTACAAAGCATCAGAATTCAGAGATTGGCTTCTTTTTTATTTGCCTGTACTACTCAAGCATGTTTTACCAAAAATTTATTATCATCACTTTTTACTTTTATTTTATGGCATAAGAACCTTGCTAAAATCTGAAATTCATATTCACGAAATAGACCTTGCTGAAACTGCTCTAGAATTATTCGTTAATAAAGTTGAAAATCTATATGGCAAAGAGAAGTGCTCATTTAATATTCATCAATTGACACATATGGCTGATTCAGTAAGACAATGGGGTCCATTACCGTGCTGGTCTACCTTCTCATTCGAAGATGGAAATGGTTATCTGATAAAAATTAATCACGGACCGAACAAAGTCGACGTTGAGATCATTAACACCATTAAAATGTTAAATGCATTTTATGTTTTGAAGGATAAATTGCTTATAACTAGACGAGACGTAAGGTATCAAGAACATATACTTGGAAAGGCCACGAGTATAACGATTAATTTAAATGAATTACAAGTTCTACAAGAATTTATTGAATCAAATCGGTTGATCATTCAAAATAATATCATCTCTGTATATACTCGGGTGATGATTAACAAGCAGAAATTTACATCAGAAATCTATACAAGACAAAGGAAAAGATCGAATTTTAATGTTTTCTGGAATAATGGTCATATCTTTGGCTGTATACGATATTTTCTTATTATAAATGATAGAATTTATGCCCTTATTCGTGAGTATACTGAAGATTCATCTGAGCCACAAATAATAAATCATCAAATAAGTATTAATATGAAAAAAATTCGTTTAACCCATTGCTTCTCGCTGCTGCCTTTAAATGAAATTACTGGAAAATTTTTACTTCTTAATAAATACGTTTGTTTGCCACCGAATAATTTCGAGAAAAAATTATGAATGTAATTTGTTATTTACACAGTTATATGTATTACATAATTTCTATCTGTTTGTCAAAGTAATTACTTTATAATATATATATTAATAAATGAACAAACTTAGTCTAAGTTACATCATCTCTCTAATAATTAGACGTACATACACACAAATATTAGGAGTAAAATAAATGAGCCTTTCGCACAAAGAACCACACAAGTTGAAAAAAGTTGATTTTATTTGTTTAATCGCAAGTTTTTAGCAACCTTTCTAAGAAATGGCATGGAAACATGAAAAAAAGACGAAAACATGAAGAAATGACTTTTATTCCCTGATTTATAGCCAATTAAAATAAAGAATTCATTTTTATCAACTATTTAAATAAAAAATCGTGATTTGTTAACATTTGAAGAAAAAAATCCAAAAAATACCAAGTAAGTGCACTTACGCATGTATATTGTAGCCAAAAAAATTATCAAAATTAAATATAATGAGGCGATTTTATTGCTAAAACTATGATTTTTTACCTGTAAAACTGCTATAAATTTAGATTAGATTTCGATCGCCGAAAAACCCACTTAAGTCATTTTTAAATAATTAAAGATATTGAAACAAAAGCAGAAATTGAATATTTTTATCTATGCTAACAGCTTACTACAAGATAGTGTATTTCTGTACAAAATAACGACAAAATTCAGTTGCTAATATTTAATAAGATATGCAGCTGAACAGAAAAAATTAACTTAAATCGACTTAAGTGGTTCTTTGAGCGAGCGGCTCAAATCATGTTTATACGTATTTTATACATAGCTTATGCATGTTCATTTCTTTATTAAGCCTATGCACTAATTAGATACAGATGATCATGCATAAGTTATGTATAGTCCGTATGAATTATTTTTACATGGGAATGTTAAGCACCACTCAGCTTTTTGCACATTTCTGCAAAAAGTGTCAATTGAATTTGATAGTAATCAATTACCATCAATTCTGCTAAAATATGTATATTTTCAAACTGAATTTGTAGTTGAATATCGTGAATGAATCAGTTGGAACGTAAAACTGCGTACTCCTTTCGTTATCGGTAAATGATTTTTGGATACTTATGTTTCTATATACTTATTTTAATTTATGCATTCACATTAAAAGTAAAAGAATACACATGCGCTCGTATTGAGTATACGTCTAACAAACAAACAAAAGTAAAAAAATGAATTTCTTACAGTCGTTCACAGAATTCATAACTATGATTTTTTTATACTCAAGTTTATTTGCTAAGTTAGTTACACGTTTCTATCTCTTTCTTTTGGTATATGTATTCACATTAACATTGAAAGAAATACACATGTACTCGTATTGAGTATGCGTCCAACAAATTAATAAAAGTAAAAATATGAATTTCTTAAGTGTCGTTGACATTTGGCGAACGATTATTTTTGGATATTCAGGTTTCTTTGTTATGTTAGTTACATATTTCTATTTATTTATATCGATTTATGTATTCACATTAAAAGTGAAAAAGGATGCATGCACTTAAACTGAGCACATGTCTAACAAACAAATAAAAACAAAAAAATGAATTTCTTAAGAGTAGTTCACAGAATTCATAGCTATGATTTTTTTATACTCAAGTTTATTTGCTATAATTTAGTTACATATTTTTGTCTATTGATTTTGTTTCATGTATTCACATTAAAGGTGAAAAAATACACATGCACTCGTATTGCACATACGTCTAACAAATAAATAAAAGTAAAAAAATGAATTTCTTAAGTGTCCGTATAAAATTTAAGTATATTCCGAAGTGTTCAATATAATAGAATTAAAAGAGATTGATTGGAATTGAAATTTGAATTCCTCACAATTCCTTTCAGACTTTACTTTAAGATTCTTTAGGAGAATATGAAGTCTCTTGTCTATTTCTGGGTAAGTGGCTTATCGCATTTTCAATATTTTTTACATTTTGTAATAAGCACTAAAACTTTCGTTGAAATGAAATCTGAATAACATAACTAAAAAAATACTGTATACAGTACAATAAATTACCTTGTGAAGAGATTGACTCGGTATTTCAAATGTAGTAGAAACCGATAAGTTGATCGACATGTCTGATGTGCTGGCTTTACAATTCAAAGTATTCTGGTCTTCTGGCAATTCTTCTGTGTGCATGACAGTGTTTGGTGAATCATTCACCACATTGCTCAATTCCTTCGAAGCATCTACGATGTTCAATTCACTCGAAACCAATGGTGACAATACTGGAGTATTGACTTCATGCCTGGAATCCTCGATTGAATCAGATTTTTCACTTTCAAATACTGACGGTACAGAGCCTGGTTGCAACCGCGGAACTTTGTATTCGGCAGACTAGAAGGTAATAAAATAGTTAATACTACATGAAACAATAATATATTCAACAACTTATTTCAAACATAATTTGAATATTTAAAGATTTCACAAATAAGAAGAGCTCAGTATTTCTAATTTATAAATTTGTTTAAGCTCGTACCCACAAAAGCCCAAATTTTTTTATATTACAATTTCAAATCTCATTGTATAATAGATGTAAAGAAGGAATTGAAAATGGTTCAAATATAGACATAAAATTATTCGTCTAGACTACTTTAAAAATATTAGAGATACAAAATGATACTTACTACGCCAATCACATTTCCTAGTGAGTCTTTCAGCTCCTGCCTCCACTTCATGTCCTTCGGTAAGAAGTGTTTTTCACAAACACAATGGTTGTTTGTAAGAATTATGTTGTCAGATCTTTTTACAACATCTTGCCATTTCTGACGCATGACCTCGTCCTTAGGTACCCGAAACAAATGGAATTTGTTATTCTTCGTATTGCCGCGAAACCCCGACTTGCAACCTTCAACTATATACTGCATAGGCATTATGCAAATCGTGCAGATGATTAATTTAGTCAAGTACTAAATGAAAACCGATTACACTAAGTAAAATAAAAATATGGGCCAATGCCACAAGTTTTTTGTCACAGAATTTTTATAATAATTAAACGAAATACGGGTCAATGCCACAAGTTCCGATCTTCAGACTTTTCTATACACTTTTCAAACTACAACGGTTTCACTCGGTTCACTATACGTTCACTACGAATACGAAGCACAGGACAAACGACGACGTTGACACGTTGACAGGAGAAATTCCAGAAATTCAAAACACTCGCGCTCGCTTCCCTTGTTTACTTCCCTTCGGCAACCTTCGTACGTCGTCGTGCTTATTCGTAGCCCAACACGACGTGCAGCGCCGATACGCGGACATTGACGAAACTATTTTTTCGGGTACGCGTAACAGGACACTTGAAGCCTGGCAGTGTCACCCCCGTTTTAGACGGCGTTTAAGACGGCTGTTATACGAAATTAAGAGAACCGCTGTAATAATCGACGGGCAAGATCGATCACGCGTTTAGACTAGCATGGGTAATAACAATATAGTTTTTCTTATATGGGTAATTCTACTGAAAAGGACCCGTTTCCAAAAAATTTTCAAGGCAAAATTTTTTTATGAAATTAAATATTGTTACTTTTGAAACATGTTTAGGGTCTATTCTAAAGTGAAAATATGATGTTGCGCAAAATTCATTGTTATTATTATAAATTTTATAGCCCTTCTTAAATGTTAATATATTAACATGATTTTAACTTCGTATTACAAATTATTCCTTTTATCCAATTAATTAGAAAAGTATTACTCGGGGGTTTTTGGTGTTGCTGATTTCGAATCCGTTGTCAGATTTAAAATTCAAAATGGCGGATCCAATATGGCGGACCAAAAACAGAAAAATTGCTCGATTGACTAGAAGTTTGTTTAGGTAGGGATTTTTGGGGTTCCTAATAAAGAATCTGTTGTCAAATTTTTAAGATTCAAAATGGCGGATCCAATATGGCGAACCAAAATTCGAAACTTTTTTATTTAATATGAAACTTGATAGTCGTAGAATTATAAGATTCATCTAATATATTCTAGTTTAAGAATTAATTTATTCAAAATTGCCAAAAATATACGTTATATTGGGATTTCATTGCGAATCTTGGAAATAGCGATGGTGACGCATTTCGGGGTCCCCTTCAGGAGAATTACCCATATGTATGAAAATTGAAAATGAGCATTTTCAAAACTTCGACCCCGACAACAGGCCAGCCGAGGTATTAATAAATAAAAGTTGCAAAACCCTTACTTCAAACACTTGTATTGTAATAGACTATTCGATGCATATTACATGTTTACAGAGTTTTACTAATTACGGTCTGTATCATTATGATCTTATAAATATCTTATATAAAGATCTTATATATATATATATTTATATACAGGGTCATCGAAAAGTATCGGACCCCCCTAATATCTTCAGTTAGAATGCACTTAGGAGAAAATGTCCAATAGCAAAGTTGTATGGTTTCAAGCGGGGAGTAAGATGATGACCTTGACTTTGACCTTGACCATGTCCTTCAAGGTCATTTCAAGGTCAATCTTATTTTTTTAAATAGAACCCCCTACATTTTATTGCATATTCTTATAGCTTATCTCGAGAGCTTTCCAAAACACTGTAATAAAATATTTTTTTATTAAGTACTTTTTGAGTTATAAAGGTTTGAAGTTAACAATTTTTTGACACAAACTGTAGAATATCTTGTAAAATATTATTTAGTTTTCAGTAATCATAATAACCTTAATACTTTTGTGCGCGGAATAATGAGACCAATTAATTGGTTTAAAGAAAATACATTAATCGGATCCCCCTAATATTTTCAGTAAGAATGCATTTTGGAAAAATGTCCAATAGCAAAGTATTGTACGGCTTCAAGCAATTATGCTAATAGGCTCTGGCGAAAAACTGCCCGAACGTAATCGCGAGAAGCTGCTCGAATGCGTGATTTCCGAAGGCGTTAGCGGGAATCTGACCGAAAGCGTTGGCCAATCTTTATTCTCTCACTCTCGCAGGCACCAATGTACGAGCTCTTGAGCAAACAATACGGATCACTGATTTGAAACTTTGATGCAGTGCTGTCTTCTTCTTAGCGAGCAGCAGTCACCTCGTGGACGAAAACGAACAGCCTCAAAAATTTTTTTTGTAACAAAAGAAACCATTGCGCTTTAATTGATTATCCCAAACATCTTCATTTTGTTTCCAATAGCCCAGAAATTTTTCGTAAATATTATTAATTGATCTATTAGATTTTCAGTTGCTCAACGAGCTTTTTGCTAGTGCTGGTTAAAATAAACAAATCGATAGTTGGACCAACACTTAATAATTAGTATTTTTCTCTATTTAATTATCTAGATCAATTTCCTATCACTTACCTGATTAATTCTTCTTCGCTCTAATTAAGAATGGCGGAGCTTTCTGAAAGAGATCGAATAACACTGTTAATGATGCGAGGATGGGGAGATCAACAAAGAGGGTATAAAACAGAAACGCGATTATTTAATGAAAATTTTCGGAATGAAAATAATAGGATCTCCAAAAGTACTGTAATCCGTACTATTCAACGTTTCGAGGCCATTGGTAGCGTTAAAAGCCGCCCAAAATCTGGTAGACCTAAAACAGCAACAAATAATGATAAGGCATTAGATGTTTTACAGTCTTTCGTTGAAGATCCCCATATTTCCATCAATCGCGTTGCACAAGAACACGAACTCGGTCATGCATCTGTCAGTAAAATTCTGAAATTGAATAAATGGCATCCATACAAACTCCATTTGGTCCAAGAGTTGTCCGAAGACGATTTTGATAGACGCATCGAATTTTGTGATCTTATGATGGAGATGATTGTCGACGATCCTCTATTACTTGATAATATTGTTTTCTCTGATGAGGCAACATTTGAACTGACTGGAAATGTAAATAGACACAATTGTAGATACTGGAGTGACCTTAATCCTCACTGGAAAAGAGACAATCATACTCAATATCCACAAAAAGTTAACGTATGGGCTGGTATTCTTAATGGTAGACCAGTTGGCCCTTTCTTCATTGAAGGCAATTTGACAGCACAAGTATACCTAGTCATGCTTCACGAACAAATTGTTCCAGCTATTCGAGACATAGCTGGTGGAAATATGGATGAAATTTATTTCCAACAGGATGGAGCTCCACCTCATTATGGTGTCATTGTCCGTCAATATTTGAATGAGGTCTTTCAGGACAGGTGGATAGGGCGAAGGGGTCATATTGAGTGGCCACCTCGGTCTCCGGACTTGACCCCACTTGACTTTTTTTTGTGGGGTTACTTGAAAAGTAAAGTTTATGCCACCAAGCCTCAAGATTTAGATGATTCAAGAGGGAGAATAACTCGAGAGATAGAACTAATACCGCCAGAAACGTACCGGAATGCGGTTTCGGCTGTTTATAACAGATTGGCACATTGCCAGGCTGTTGAAGTGCAACAATTTGAACATTTGTTGTGAATTGTTTGTACAATTAAATATTTTGCCCAAGCTAACCAATTGGAATTAAATTTGCCTTAACTGGCCGGACTCGCACACCACTCTTGCCTTAACTGGTCGGACTCGCACACCACTCTTGCCTTAACTGGTCGGACTCGCACACCACTTAACAAATTGTTAACTTCAAACCTTTATAACTCAAAAAGTACTTAATATAAAAATATTTTATTATAGTGTTTTGGAAAGCTCTCGAGATAAGCTATAAGAATATGCAATAAAATGTAGGGGGTTCTATTTAAAAAAATAAGATTGACCTTGAAATGACCTTGAAGGACATGGTCAAGGTCAAAGTCAAGGTCATCATCTTACTCCCCGCTTGAAACCATACAACTTTGCTATTGGACATTTTCTCCTAAGTGCATTCTAACTGAAGATATTAGGGGGGTCCGATACTTTTCGGTGACCCCGTATATTACAATTACATAATTTATTTATATTAATAGATGAAAGCTTTCAAATCTAAAACATTGTTTCCGTATCCATTGGAGATTCACCACCAATGAAATATTTCAGATCTGAAACTTTTTATTTTATTTTATAACATTAATATTTCATCACCGATGTAAAATTTTAATTGTCATATATGTGTACTCTGTCACAATATAAAGTAAATTTATCATAAGTTTATATGGAGAATCTATAAAATACTTAAGTATTTAAAATATATCCACAAATTTAAATATGATCAAAGCTTAAATCACGTCTATAATTCTTTTATATATGTGGTAATGTATTTGACAGTTGTCATTAAATCTTCGACATATGTATTAAAGTATAAGCTACCCTGGTAGAAAATGAGTCCAGTTTTTGGCCAGTTTCTGTATTTCCCGTGTTAAAGGTATAGGAAAACTGGGCAAGGTAACAAAAAACTGGAGAGATTTCTACCAGGGTAAATGTAATATTAAATATTAGCAATTAAAAGCATAATCTATGTTCCTAGAAACTCTATGGAGACGATTGGAACTCTTGCTATCTAGATTTGTTTTGATATATTACTTACATTAATAGGTACTGATGCTTCTTGTATAATTTTGATCAATTCCACATAACTCTGATCTTTATTATACATCTGGCAGTGCGTGGTAAAGGTTACTGAAGCGTACTATTACCAGTGAAAATGGTTAAGCTCTATACTAAGACCAAAAATGTAATTCCTGGTTCAAATTAATCTATACCTGTATTTCTGGATAAGTTTTCCTCTTACAAACTACGTGAAATTTGTTTCAGACCGATTGATTCAAATTATCACATTGAAAAAGTTGAAACAAAATTATAAGAAATTTAAGCTCGACTCGACTTTTTGCATATTTGGGCAAAAAGTGGCTATCTGGTTCAGTTGTAATATTTTACTACAAATTTGGTTTTAAAATTTGTGTTCAAACACAAACTGATGGTAAATGGTTGCATCTGAATCAGATGGCCACTTTTCACCCAAATATTGAAATAGTCGAGTCGAGCATAAATTTCTTATAATTTTGTTTCATCTTTTTTAGACATGATAACTTGAACCAATCTGCCTGACACAAATTTCACCAAGTTGGTACGAGGAAAACTTATCCAGAAATACAGTTATAGATTAATTTGAGCCAGGAATTACATTTTTAGTATTAGTATGGAGCCAAACAATTTTCACCGATAACAGCGATTTTAGATTTTATTAATTTGTTTAATTTTTTCAATATTTGGTTGGAAGCACACATATTGTGTATTTTATATTTCTTTGTATGTAATTAAATTAGCTTGGGTAGAAGCTAATATTTGATACAATGACAAATACTACTGTAATAGTGTTTGTAAGTACGCAGACTTATAAGGTCATTTGCAACCAAGGTATACCGAAAGCTATGTTGATAATAAAAAGTGCATTAGATATAAGTTTATAATACAGCTCTTAAAAAATTATAAATCAAACTTACATATATATATTAGGATAATAAGTGAGATACTTAATTGGGTAAAATGTGACCGGTTAACCTCAAATCATTGAGGTCGCCTGTCAAAATAAATCACAAAATTGCATTCACACAACACATTATACATATATATTTTATGATTTCGTGTTTTCTTTTATCTGTAGAAGAGAAAAAAAAACATGAAAACAATAATTAACTATATCGATAAAAAAAGTCTTTTAAACAGCTGATCAACCGAACCGTTCGCAACAGCTGATGCATACTAACAAGACGCATGCGCAGAGGTGCTTTTCCCGTTTACCAAACCACAAATTAGTGACCAAACCATTTGGTAACTATTACCAAATATTTAGTTCTAGTAAACGTATTATTGTTCACAGAACAAAATATACGATAAATAATACTAAATATTAATTCATATATAATATTCATATACATTAATATTTACATCTTAATCTGTAATAATGAACGTGTTGTTCGCTAACATTAACTATTCCACGTAGTTATTGTAACTGCACGACATCAATAGACCAACAAAATATTCGATAACTATAACCATTATTTTGTAACATTAAACAAATATTTTTAAAAACTGCCAACCATATGCATTTAGTTGAAATAACCAAGTCATTTTTTCAGTGTAGGTAGGCGATTTGCTCGTGACCATCGACTCTTGCGATCGTCTCGAGGAGTTTTCATGAAAATTCCGTAAAAAACAGATATTAACAATTCGAATATTAATAATTCAAAGGCTCATGTTTTCGAATACGAGTCCCAATATGTTAGAAATTTTTAATCAATTCAATTTCGATTCGTCATGTCATCATCATCACTCGAATAATGGGACATATCAATCAAAGGCAAGGGCAGCTATAAAGACGACAGGCCCGCACTCCATTGTCCGGATCGGGACCTGTGTAAAATTGATCATGACCTTCACAAACATGAACAATCATTATATGTATTATGATTTATATTAAGCTACTTCCATTCAAATTGTCATTCGCGCACAAAATTTGACATGAAACTGATACCAAACCTTTCACGAAAGGCGCGAATTTCTTTTTTATTTGTAATTACAATCATATTTTCATTACACATTCGTCGTGCTGCTTCGTTTCCATATTCGAAAACAAATAAAATTTCTTTAATCTACACGATAAAATCAACAATCAATCGCCGTCCAAATCTATTATTTTCTATCAAACTTCTATTTGAGAAAATGCGGTGTTCTTTGGATTATCTTTAAAGTATTGTTTTTGTGCAAAACGGGCGGAAAAAATAAGAGACGAGATTCGGTCTTAGAATACAATTATGCTTTTTTTATTACGACCCTAAGGACGTAGGCAACAATTTCCACAGTAAATAAATTGGGCCGACGCAGGTTTGCCATAGGACGCATTGCCACAGAGGCTACCACTGTCAGAGCTCACGATCAATTTTCGACTGCTAGCATCGAGGAGATTTTCAGGGGAACCAATTAAAACAAGAGACAAACGTTCCCCGGCCAAAGCCGAAAGGCGGCGCTTTCGAGCGCTCATATCGAAACACAAATCGATAAAATTCAAAAGATTAATTATTTTCGAATTTGCACCAAAGACTACAGGAATCGAATTCCAATTCGATTCGTCCACGCTCAGATTCTCAAGACTTCTCATTCGCCAGAGGCCTGTATAAGACACTTAGTCATACACATGTTCCTGTCAGGTTACTATCCATCAGGAGATTGAGCATCATGTGGACCAAATTATGTCACGCTTCGAACCTCCGGACTTCTTGTTCACCAGGAGGCCAGCGCGGTCAAAATTGGAGTCTGACTTCAATCCCCGAACTCGTAACCACACAGGTTACTCTCCATCCAGAAGCGAGCCACATGTGACATAAAAGTTCGATATCTAAAACAATATCTGCTCTCAAAATATTTCGTATTACAAACTGAGTCAAAATAGAATTTCGCTGTTTACGAAACAGTCAGCTGTCCCGCTCCGAAAACAGAAAATCCACCTTCAGTAATGGCTCCGTTTGCAATACAAATATCGCGAGAGGTACAAACAGAGATATCCAAAGGTGATATCTGGCAAATTCGAAAAGCAGGCTCAAAATCAAACCAAATTCTCAACTATTATGTCTCCTCAAGGCTTGCAATCTAAAAATCAGTACTAACAATAGTACGTAACTTTTAGGATCTTTACAAATATACATGTAACAGATCGCGGGCGACAGCCGATTTTTAACCGGGGTGCCCCACTGGGGTTTTCAATGGCACAGGGAAAATCCCGCTCATGTGGAGGAAAAACCTGTACCGGGTACCGCAGATTTCAAACATCGATTATGTTCGCAGCAGTTTTGTTCGAACATTTATTATGGCGCGATGTTCTTACGGACATCTAGTGAAAGACGATGTTCGTCAGAACACCTGTCAAAGGCACTGACTGGTACTTGACAGTCAATAAACTCGAAAGGATCGATATTTCGGCTTAAATTGCCGAATTGCAACGTTGAATAAAAACTTTGCCAAACGTATTGTAGAGTGATTTGTACGTAATCGGACGCCTAACATTTCGTCATCGAACTTACAATTCACACTTTTAAGGATTAAATTCACAATTATTGACTTAATGATATTTCGTTCTATTTCCCTGCATATATGCCCGTATTTATGTTCGATTCTCAATATAATCGAATTTAGGATTTAAAATTTATCCCCATTCTAAAATTTGTTCGAATTCTTATTCGTTATTAATATAAATTATTTAATTTAACCTGTAATTTGAATAAATTAATCATCGTGAAACTAATTACATTTCAATGATCTTATTTGGTTACATCACAGTTAGTACGCTACTAATTATCGTACCTTCTTAAAGGTAAAATTTTAGTAATAGATATTCGCGTTGTGAGGGTTCCAATGTAAATAAACCATTTACGATATAAATTTCAATGATTTCTTCCTTACCGACGAACTATAGGGAAGTCGATAATTTCGCGTTCATGTCTGAATATGAGTACTGTATATATAAGATTTAAATTAAACGGAGACCACTTATAATGGTAACGAATTTTTTCGAAAACCTGGAACATTTGGTGTTTATGCCGAATCACATTTATCGTGCCGCACATATTATCAAATTCAAATAAACACATTGATAAAACTTTATTCTTATATTAGACATGAACAGGTATCAACATCATACTGATATCTCGGCAATAGGAAAATTAATGGTATCGAACGAAAGAGTAATTTTTTCTTTTATTTATTTTGAACTTCCAAATGAAGTAAATTATTTCCGAATTATTTTCAAAAAAGGCATTAATAAAATTAGCGGTATCTATTTAACTTTAAAACCCTCCAACATTAAAAGGCGAATCAGACAGGGTAAGATACATGTACGTGCAGACGAAGCGCGTTTCAACTTTCAAGTGTTTCTTAACGAACTACCCGAACTCCAAAGGCAATTAGAGGACATTCAATCGTATTAGATGTAAAATAATTGAATAAAGGTGGAAAAAGTCGTCGACAAAAAACAAACACTATTATTATTAAACAAATACGACCGTGAATTAACAATCTGTCAATGAAGCGTCGTAATTATTTTCCACTCTCAAATCGAACGTCGTGGAGGACGACAAAACACGATCGCGCGTCAAAGTATAAAATGGAGTCGCAAAGCGAACGCGCAACCAAAAATGGACAAAATGCAAATTACTCCGTTACAGAACCCGAAAAAATGAACAGCTCACCATGCTTAAGTCCATTTTACCGATGTTGCATTCTCATCGCATACCGGTAACTGATCGCTGCAATCCACATGTAGCCACGGAGGTTGATGATGGTGTTGTCTTCTGGAGGCTTCCTGTCAAACGGTTCTCAAGTATCACAGACGACGTACGCAGCAAATTCTTAGCGACGTCCACGACGTCCAAGAAATCCCGCGGTCGCTGTCACATCTCCGACCGCTCACGAAAAATCCTGCAACGCGGAGTCACAAACCCGGTGTGAAGTTCCACACATATACACGACACAATGTTCGGCCGCAAGCTCGCGAAAGAGCCACTTCCACCATACCCGGGATTGCTCCCGGGTTTCGGCACCATTTGTTAACGACTGGTGGAAGGGCTTTAAATAAAACGCGCAATATGATCGGTCACAAACTAGAAATCAACTTTATTCCGATCACGCGGTGACGATCCGATCGCGACGCGGACTTCCTGACCCCACGACGTCCCTAAACGTACTGAAAAAACCCGATCGTCAATTTTTTACATCTTAGTTCGACTTTTCCATTTCTCGAACGTTTAATTAGATTACAACGTCATATTATATATATGGATCATACTATTCGAAATACAAATACTTTTATCGAGATCGTCACCATTTCGAAGGGCCTTTTACATAATTTACCTAACAGGCCTGCTTCATATTGAGTGGTACCCCCATTCGGGTGTGCAATGGCGTAGGGAAAACCACCTATGTGGGGGAAAAAACCTACGCCGGGTACCGCAGTTGATAAAACATCGATTCCGTCTGTAACACGTTGAGAAAATAACGCGTTTATTTACCGTGTATACCTATAGCGGCCTTCGTGTATCTTATAAAAATAAACAAGAAACGTTCAGCTATATTAAATATTCGCCATCATTGTGTTGTCCAGTTTTGTTCTATAGCATATTTTAATGCTTCTCTTACATTGTTCCTTATAGTGGCACCCCGTGATAATAAAAACTGCACCATATTAATTTTATTATTAAATATGGCTGTACACCCCGGTCTATTAGAATTACTATCGACGATGCTCGTATTGTATTTTTTGTTTAACAGTATCTCAGCATTATCTATTACTCCCGATGCTGCAGCTAAGTGCAGTTGTGTTTTTCCATCAACGTCAACGCTGTTAATGTTGGCTTCCAATGCCACATAGCTATGTGAATATGACTATATAAGAATATATTAATTTATAAATAGGTCGAAAATAAAAATTTTGTTCACAATATTCGCAAATTTATCCCAAAGATTGCATTTTAAAAATGTTTTTCAGCTTCTCAAACTTTCTTCCCGTTATCGAAAGAAATTTCAAGTCAGAGGAGTTTTTGTATATCTTAATGGTTTATACATTTTTTAATAAAAATTGTTGCCATTTCAAATATTTGTTTCATTGTCCAAAATTGATTACTGTTACGAAAAGAAATGTAAGGCCGAACGCGTTTCGTTTTGGGTGCAATTAACAGATGTATCCCTGTAGTTTACAAATCTACGTAATTCGCATATTTATATCTTATTTGTTATGCATAAATTGCCAGAATATTGTTTAAACAACATTGGTTATTTTTTCTTTTCAATACCGCAATACAGTTATGAATACAAAAAATATTGTTAAATGCATGATATTTATATTTTATGAGAATATCTGCATTTCTATTATATTTGTGATTCGTTTTACGAAATGTTCGAGGACCACGGCTAAACTTACGTTAGGTATCATGAACTAAAATAGTGCAATTTAAGTTAATTTGTATTAATCTTTGTTTGTTAGGAGTTTTAGTAACTATATTTAAATAAAAACTTGTGCAGCTGAATTGTCGCCAGAATCCGAAACATTGCTTTGTTAACAAATAATATATTTGCACAAGGCAAATTATAAGTTTCTTCTCGACCGTAATAATAAATTAACAAATTAATGTAAGAATTAGTCTCGGTAATATCATCTGTAATTTTTGGTGTACGTATCCTTCAGCTTTTAGGATAAAATATCCGACGGGATGCAACAGATTCGAGCAACACACCTAAATTAAAAACTTTTTGTGCTTTTTTTCATTGGTTTTTGATTTTTTAATCTGGGTTTCTATCTGATTAATAATTTCTTTTTTATTTAGATATGTTTTTATAATAGCAAAATAAGTGTATGTTATATCATAAATGTGTTATTTAATTGCAATTAACAATTTATAAAATAATGTTAGCTTCAGAGAGGAAAATTCAAATCTTTACGTACGATACGGAAAAATTTACACGCAAAAAAAAGACAGAATAGACTGCACATTTCTGTACGTGTTATAAGATGGCAGTTCTGGCAAACGTCCACAGAGTAGGCAGTCTTTACAAACTTACTTAGAGTAGGGATAGGCAACTCCACTAATCGCTTCCAGAGTTCAACAGATACCGATGGCGTTCCCTTCATTCCATATCTTAGCTCCTCCCCATTCAAAACAAGCATATTATCCAAATTATTACGAAATATCTTCCTTTATAATGTGTATTTTCAAGAAATGAAGGTCGTATGCTTGTGTCTACCATTCATCATGTCCGCAAGCAAATATGTGAGCCTAACTCAATTTCCATAAAAATGGTTAAATTTTGCTAATAATAGTTTAAAAAAAATTACTTTCATGCTTTTCAATTTTTGAAAATGTGATTTCATTTATATTAACTTAACAAATCAAACAATTCTGGTCCGATGAGTGTGCGACTCGTAATAATTATTTTTTACAACTTCAAAGATCATGTTCTCAAGTGTGTTTCGTTTCTAAAAACCACGTTATTGGCTGGCAGACCATCAGGATCAAGACATTTTTACTTTTTTCTACGGTGTTCATTACATCTCAGTTTTTGAATAAAGGAAAAAATATGACATCTTCGTGTTCAAAGCCCATCATAAAAAAAAATTATGTCAATTATTTTTTAAATTTTCATCTTGATTTTTCTTCAGCACATAGATTTGCTTGAAAAAGCGACTAAAGATTCCAGAAATGGGATTGTCGGGTATATATCTGTGGCGGTGAGGGAAAAGGACATAAGTCTTGTGACGGATCATTCGCCACATGACTCGGCGCTCCTTAGCGGGCGAACCGTTCCCTACCTCAAGCTTCGATTTCCCGATCGCCGAAGAATTAAATTGCGTGCGACTGACAAATGCGTTTTCGAATGTTTGTTTCAGCGACGATGTTTTCGACCGAACGAGAGAGACCGCCCGGAAAATAGGCGATAGCGGCGGCCGATGATGAGAGGGGCGCGAAAGAGAGTCGGAGCGTCACGTGCGATCCACGAAAAGTCTCGCGGAAATTTCGGCACTTCGTTGCGGACCATCGAGCCTTTACGTTACGGCACGATAAAAGAGAATTTTTGTTTTACATAAGTCGGCTCGATTACCTATTATAGATTTTTTTATTTTTCACTGTGCGTCGCCACGATATATTCGGAGAGTCCAAAAGAATTGTACACCGAAGAAGGCGGTAAGTCCGAATCGCCGGTTAATTCTATTGAGTGTAATTTTTTCCGGTTTCGGTCTCGCGAGTCGGTATTTGTTAATATATTGAATATTATATGAAATGAAAAACCAGTTAAATATAATAATTGTTCTAAACTAATTGAAGTGTATCCATTAATTTTTAATTCGTATCCTTAAATAATAAAAATAAATTAAGTGAGGAAGAAGAAAAACCCCTCGCAGTCTATTTTTTGAAAAGTCGAGAAAAACGCATTTCATGTTTTAGATTTGCATTTAAAGCTGTGCAAATTTCGTTTTTATATTCTACATTATTCGAGTGTGATAGTGAATTCAAATTTCCATCAGATAGAATGATGGAAAATCAAAAGTAGATCATGTTTTCGTCGGTTTTTCAATATCTTTCAAAAAAATTTTGATGAAAAAACGATGTTGACCTTTAAATGACCTTCAAGGTCATGGTCAAGGGCAAAGTCAATGTTACCATTAGATAGCCACGAGAAAATCATAAAACGTTTTCGTCCGAAATGCAATATTGCCGAGATATTTCGCCATGACGGAAACTTTGGATTATTTGTTATTTATGAAAAATGCATTTTCTCAAAAATGAGAAACGGCATTTTTTTAGTACTTCCTTATATGCATAGAAGTAGAAAAAATAACTTTTCTATGCGTGCCTTCAATTTTAATTTTTTAATTTTCTGATAATTAAATATTAAAGGTTCCGCGGCTTTACTCGTACATGTATAGGTACCTTAGTAGAAATTGAAAGACGACTTTAAGGTCATCGAGAAATGCGGCGTACCGGAATTGTATTTTTTGGAAGGTTTTGTTAATCACCTTTTTGGGAAAAAGGCTGGTTCCCCTACTTGGACGCGAAACAGCTCTTATATGGCATAAAGCTAAAAGTGGTGCCGAAAAATGACTAAGTTGAACTATTGGAGGGTAACGTTTGCAGAAAACTTTTACAGCACGCGGATAAACTCTAAGACAAAGACAATTTTCACAATAGTGCCACAGTTTGTCATCATTATATGTATGTAATTCTTTTTGCCTCTAAAATTTCAGGAAAAATAAGGCAAGCATGTTTTAACAAAACCAATGTACCTTATCGATGAGGTGAATCTTTCGCAATTCAGTAGGTGCCGTTACCATTAAACATTTCTCAAATATCAAGTTGTGTCCAATTCGCAGTGAACTCACTTACTAGGAATAATAAGACGTTAATTAATAGGATTTTGAACAATTCGTGACGAACTGCTTCAGTCAGTTTACTTTAATGATGTTAATATTTATGTTTCGGAGATATCTTGTACACTTTACATGGAGGATGTAAAGTGTGTTTCGGCTAAAACCGACATGGAACAGCTGGTCTGCAAAAGACTAAGGACGCCGGATCAGACGGAAAGGAATTCCCGATTATGAACAAGACAAAGAAAAGGAATTTAACAATAATATGGCCGAAAAGAACACAGAAAGCCAAAAATAGCGAGCAGAATTTTAGAGAAGAAAGATTTAGATCGACTAAAACCAGGCCGATTCCTAAATGATGAAGTGATAAACCTCGCGCTCAGTTTCATACAATAGATCATCCTGACGAAAGAGCAGCAAAAAAAAAGGGTTGCAGTTACTTTCTTTTATGAGACATTGAAAGCCACAGGATCGATTGCGAGAAGATGGATTGGAGCTCGGAAGTTTCAAAAAAGGGTAAACATTTTCGAGAAGGAATTCCTGATTATTCCGGTGAATGAGGCAAATCATTGACTCTTGCTAATTGTCTGTAATTAAATGATGGCAGTATCAAAATTTCATGCCAGGTCCAACAAACGTACTGTGGTCTTACGTCCAGTTTGGCTGATATTAGATTCGTTGGCAGCTGCAGCAAGGACTCAAGCGTCCGCAAACTTTCGATCATTTTTGGAGTGGGAACATTGCTATTGGAATCCAACAATTATACGCCACTTTAATGAAGAAACCTTACCATCGGTCAATGTCCAGGTATCACGGAAACCCAATGGATTCGACTCCACCTCCTTCGATTTCTGGAGTGGTTTGTAGTGGATCGTATTCTGGACTTTCGTAGTCCAATCAAGATCGATCCACCTTTCAATGGAGAAGAGCGACAAGACCTCTATAACTTCTTCGAGAGTTGTTGCGTTTGACATCGAGAACTAATATAACTGGGATATCAGTTCACGTCTAGCACAATAAATCATCCGGTACTTATATGTAAAAATTATGAATCACATACTGTTGGATTTAATATTAAAAATCGTCCCTCTAACGCTTATAATTGGAACTATTGATCAAATGTGTTTCGCAACAAGGTGCCATGTTGTGCTCTTCAGCAGGGCTTATGGCAACCTTGCCCTGGACGCGATATTCAATTTTAAGTTTGTAGATATATTTTTCAACTTATACTACATTAAATGCAGGGATATAGGATTTATTACATCGACGACTAATATTGGACTGCGTTTTTGGGACTGAAATGGGATTTTCTAATTACGCGTATCATATTTGTGATTTAATAGTATTTCAGCAATACAGAGTTCTCCGGATGCTGCAGCTAAATGCAGTGGTGTTTCTCCCTCCACATTGACGCCGTTAACGTCGGCTTGTAAAGTTACTAACTTTTTTACGATGTTGGCGGAATTAAGCTTAACTGCCACGTGCAGCGGAGTATTACCACGCTCTTCTTCATGGCTGTTTATATCCAATCTTGGCTCTATCCTGGCCGATATTAAATCGTCATTTTCCGACCGTATGGCATCGCAATGCCGTCGAAATATCGGCTCCCAGGGATGACATCATTGAGTCCATCTGCCTTCTATCTTGACCACCTAACGTTCGTAATTTTCATGACGGCCCTACGCAATCTTCGTTCTAACTCCATTTCTGAAAAACAAAAATAATACACCCCTTATCACTCGAATTATTAAAAATATTAGATTTCTGAATGAAATACAGACGTTTAGACATTATTCAATAATTAACTGGAAATATGTGTAATATTATTGTTTGCAGATTTTATGAATAAGAATAAAACGGTCAGATTTGAACTTTTCCAAATAAATAGATATGGTCATAAAACTGATAAATATACTAAAAGTATAGAATACACAAATATTAATTTAATATAATAATTAATAATAATAATGGTAATACAAGCAAGACATTACTGTATATTTTTACGGACCATGTATCATATGGTATTCCAACTGCTCTTATATAAGATATAAAACTGCCTAGAATAGTATCTCATTAGAGCAAAAGACGTTAATTGAATACACCGAAAATTTTCGGAAATAAATGATGAGTACTAAATGTAAAATTTGATGAAAAATTTGTTAACGTAATACTTGAATGGCCCCTAAAGGTATGTATGAATCCGATAAAAAAGTGATCTCATGTCTGATCTCAACAGTTTTGTTATTTTGCTTAATAAAATAAATTTCGAAATGTCTTCTTTTTAGTAAATTTGGTTCGCTAGCTAGAATTTTGACATTATCATAGTCAAAATTAAGATCCGTGTCTATTCGATGTTTAATTAATCCCGTATGTTTTTATGGATCTTCAAAGATGTTATATTTATGTTCTTTTATGCGATCTTTTAATAATCTACTGGTTTGACCGATATATACTTTATCGCAAAATTTACATGGGATAAGATATACTGCTACACTATTTTTCATCTTCTCCAATTCATCTTTAAAAGGCTTAATTTTGCCAACATTAATGTTGTATGGTTTATATACAACCCTAATATTATATTTTTTAAGTCTGAGAGATATACACTCAGACCTTTAATGTGTGGTAAACAAGTTTTTTTTTTATAATAGGTATTGTCGGAGTTTTAAAAGAATTGATGCGTATTATACAAAAGTATTTTAAAAAAAATAAGAAATTTTCTGAAAAATAAATTCTTCAAAATTCTAGGGAACAAAAATGTAAAAATGTTCTCAACAATATTTATAAGAAACATATGAATAGACGATATACGTCATTAAAAAATTGGTGACTGTTTTGACAATCGTTAATGAAAACGACTTAATAATTGGTATTTTTTAATTATATCGTCTGACATTACGTCAGACAACGAATGTTAATGGTATAATAATTAACACGTTTAAGGGTGGAATCTAGTCCAGAACACGAAATATCGGCATATTTTAGAAATAAGTCGTGATTTAGAAAATCGATCAACCGTTTTATAATATAGTTGTTAAAGAACAAATACAAATAGTGTTCAGTAAGTTCATGGCCAAAGCCCTAGTCCCCTTAATTTTGATCCTAGAAAAAAAAAATTTTTAGTTTCTACATAACATCAAGCGATATACGCAGGATTTTTTCGATACATTGTTTTAAAATCAAGTAAACCGTTTTTGCTCACACCATTCATATAAACCGCAGGAAAAGATAACTCAATATTTATTACGCCATTTTGAAACCAGAACTTTTATTAAAGGTAGAGATTAGTTAATAAAGAAGAAAACAATTTAAATGTAATAAATAAATAAAAATACATTATTACATATTGAATCATTTTGAATTGAATAACTAGTGTTGGCGTGGTGCCTCGCTCGCTCAGAAACTTCGGCCCAGTGGAGAGTCGGCTATTCATTAATACTCGTTTGTTTACTAACAGCTTTCAATTATATTATAAAATGATATCGATATTTTGGGGTCCAATCATATTTAGGTCCAAGTGGCTACGATAGATATGTTACAACAATATAGTGTTTCTTATATATATGAAAATTGACCACCCCCCCCCCCCCCCACCCCCCCCCCCCCCCACCCCCCCCCCCCCCCACCCCCCCCCCCCCCCACCCCCCCCCCCCCCCACCCCCCCCCCCCCCCACCCCCCCCCCCCCCCACCCCCCCCCCCCCCCACCCCCCCCCCCCCCCACCCCCCCCCCCCCCCACCCCCCCCCCCCCCCACCCCCCCCCCCCCCCACCCCCCCCCCCCCCCACCCCCCCCCCCCCCCACCCCCCCCCCCCCCCACCCCCCCCCCCCCCCACCCCCCCCCCCCCCCACCCCCCCCCCCCCCCACCCCCCCCCCCCCCCACCCCCCCCCCCCCCCACCCCCCCCCCCCCCCACCCCCCCCCCCCCCCACCCCCCCCCCCCCCCACCCCCCCCCCCCCCCACCCCCCCCCCCCCCCACCCCCCCCCCCCCCCACCCCCCCCCCCCCCCACCCCCCCCCCCCCCCACCCCCCCCCCCCCCCACCCCCCCCCCCCCCCACCCCCCCCCCCCCCCACAATAGTCTTTGGTAGTTTTATAATATGTATTATGATCATATCTATTTACTTTGAACCGTCAGTAAGGTTTGTTGTAGGGAACGTGAAGAAAATAATTGTTGTAGATAATATAAGATTATATTCAAGTTTAATGTATTCAAATATGACTATATACATTCATTCAATATAATATGTGGTCTTACGATCTTTTCTTATAAAATTATTAACACTTTACAATCATATATCTTAATCGAATCTAACCTCAATTTTCTTAGAAATTTAGCAGCATTTTCAAAATGGCGTCTTAAAAATGAAAATTCATGGAAAAACGTAACAACTTTGTTAAAAATATTTTTTATATGAAGGCGTCATCCAATTAAATCCCGCTTCTGGATTCTGTGGCATAACGACTTTATAAAAACGTGACAAGACTTCTGATGAACAATTCAAAATTTTACCTTTCTGGACGTACCGCTTTTGTAAATGTAGAATTTTTTATAAAAATTAGTGTAGCGAGTGTTTTTGGGTCGCAGATTACGAATTCGATGTCAGAATTTAAAATCTCAAAATGGCGGACTAGAACTTGAAAATTTGCTTCCATTTTTATGACATTTTATATTACACTGCTAAAGGGATCACAGATTACGAATACGTTGTTGAATTTTTAAAATCCAAAATAGTGGAACAAAAATAGCGGACAGATTTTGAAGATTTTCATCGATTTTCACGATGTTTTGTGTAAGTGTGTTCTGGGATCACAGGTTTCGGTTACAGATTATGATTCGCTGCTAAACTATCGCGTTGAGATGAACGCCTAATTTTACACTATGGTGAAAGTACCAGTCACTTAAGCGAAATTTTCCAATTTTGGTACCGTGGATTACAGAATTCTGCATTTCCAAGACCCGATATGACTTTACTAGTGCTAATGTCCAGGCGACTCGATCATTGGAATCAATCTAATTCATTATGCTAATGCGCGGATATATTTATCATTACGCTGCACTCTTACTAATGCGCACATTCGTACATACTAACTATAATTAGTCGCGTTCCAAAATTGAGAAATCTATTATTTTAAGTAATTCGAGTCATAACGGATGTTTTGTTTTTCAGAAATGGGGTTCGGACGAAAAATGTTGAAGGCCATCAGGAAAATTACCAGCAGAGGTGATCGACATGGAAGACAGTTGGACTCGACGATGTCATTCCTGGGTGTCGATATTTCGACGGCATCCTTCGAGTGGTGTCCAAATGTGTCATTAACCAACATCAAACCTCATGACCTCAGTGCCATTCAATTACACGAAGCCATCTTGTCCGAAAACGACGATTTAATAAATGCTATGATAGTGCAAGGATCAGATATAAACAGCCATGAAGAACAGAATGGTGATACTCCGCTACACGTGGCGGTTATAGTCAAATCCGCAAACATCGTAACAAAATTAATTACTTTAGAAGCCGACGTTAACAGCGTCAATGTGAATGGAGAAACGCCACTTCATTTAGCTGCAGCATCCGGAAACATCGACATTGCAGAAATACTATTAAATCACAAATGTGATACGAGTATAGTCGATGGAAACGCCAATACACCGCTCTGTATAGCCCTACTCAACAATAGAGTTGATATGGTAGAGTTTTTACTGTCACGGGGTGCTACTTTAGGGAATACAAAAGAAGCATTGAAACATGCCGTTGAACAAAAGTGGACCGCAATGATGCAGGTCATTCGTTCTGATAAAAAAACGAGCGCCGATTTGAAAGCAGCGTTACAGTTTAAGCTTCACCAGGCAGTATATGAGGGGAACATGCAACTGATACGATTTCTAGTCGCAAATGGTGCTAAAGTGAATGGGTCTGGAAATGAGCTTCCTATGATACTTCAAACGGCAATTTTATCAAAGAAAGGGTCGCAAAACTTTGAAGAACAAGCGATTAAATTAATTAACATTTTGCATGAGGAAGGAGCCAATATCAATGACCAAGATGAAAATGGTTTCAGCCCATTGCATCTTGCAATTATTAAGCAATATTTCGAAGTAGCATTGCATCTGCTATCATTAAATGCAGATTTTAATGCTCGCGTGAAAGGCGGCAAAAGTTGCCTACATTATGCAGTTGAAGTAGATAACATAGATATAATAGAGATGCTTGTTGAATGTGGGTGCGATATCGACATTCAAGACCGAAAAGGGAGGACTGCCTTGTCGTTAGCTTTTAAAAATAATAACAAAAATGTCATTCGATATCTTATGCGAATGGGAGCGGATACAAGCGGCATTTATAAGCCGGAAAATAGGAAAATGTTAAAGTCCATTTTTGAAAATGGAGCGCTACCTGACATACTTTTACAACCACTCTTTCGTGCAATCAAAGACAATGACGAGGAAACAGTAAACCTGCTCTTATCTATCAATGTGGACTTTTCGGCTATTAACAAAAGTTGGTATCCAATTTTCGAAATGGTAGCCCATCTGCCCAATGGTGATCGACTCTGTGAACGACTTTTAAAAGCTGGATTTAACGCAAATACAATTAATTCAAAACGCGTAACGCTTTTAAATTACGCTATTTCACATAACTTGACTGACGTTGCTAGAATTTTAGTGAAGTGCGGCTGCAGCGTAAATGCAATTTACGACGGCGATTGTAGTCCTCTAGAAAACGCATTTCAGAATAATAACGATGCGATTGTTAAACTCTTGTTGCAAGCCGGTGCTGTCAGTGACAATGTGGATGAAATTCTCGATGCTGCTCTGGATCAGGGAAATGTCGACCTATTAAAAACATTTTGTCAACATCGACGATACAAGGATTTTATGACAGAGTTGCTGCACAATGCTGCTTATTTAGCAGACACGGACCTCGTTGAATTACTGGTAACTGCAGGTGCCGGCCGAATTGACCATAATTAATAATACTGGATTCCCCCTACTCAACTTTACAATTACTTCTGCAAACGAGATACGCACTTTTGGACCATGGAACATGTCAGAAAGGATCAGGCGCTTATTGCATTTAGAATTCAGTCTTGAGCTCTTTAAAAGCTACAAAGAAATATCTCCAAAAATGAAGCCTTTTAAAAGCAACGATAGCAAATTGGTTACGTATTTATAATTTATACGAATGTGTATCTTGTAAGTGAAATGTATACAAATTGTCTTTGTAATCAACCCTTCTATGTACTGGTTTATAAGGACTTATATAATAAATGGATTTGTATTAATTATGTGATGAGTTATTATTTATAATCTTTTACAATGATTTATTTATTCTAACTAGGGGATGTATTTATGACTGATGCGAAGAACCGGACATCTTATCTTAAACGTGAGACGAAAAGCCGGATATGTCGGCAGTGGCGATGAAAAACCCGGCACTTTAAAAGTTTGCGATGAAAAACCGGATATTTCTTGGTATGCGACGAAGATTCGGACATTTCAAAAGTTCCTGCGATATAATAAATCGTTATAGAAAATCTCAAGATATCCGATTCTTCGCGGCAAGAAGAGTCCATCTCACGTTTCAGATGTTAAGTTCTTCGTACCAACCATCGATATGTGTTTAGATTTAAAATTTTAATGCTCGAATAATTCCTCGAAAAGAGATCGCAGCATCATCTATAACCTGCGTTTTTATTTGTCTCGAAAAAATCTTTCAAATGACTCCCCACTCGACCCATGTTACCAGTTAAGATACTCGATCACCCTTACGCTCCACGTGTCCTTTAAGAGTGGGAGGTTACCATTCCTAAAAAGATAGATATCCGTTTCCGGACTTTTTGCCATCATGGCACTCTACATCGAACATCGAGTTATTCTAAACCCGCTCGATGTATTTTTCGGTTCCGTGCTTTCCAAGGTAACATTTTGTATATTTTTTCTCTTTTTTTCTTTTTCGTTTAAACCTAATCCTAGTATAACCAATAGTAAACGTTAGTCGGCATAAATGCCAGACCAACTCCTGGCAAAAAGGCGGCTTTTAGTAGGCAAAATTTTTTTAAAATTTTAATATCTATTAGCCTAATTTATTATTATTTATATCTCCCAGATAATTATCTATTTATTTTTAACTGCTTTTTTAAATTAATAAATTTGACATTTTATAGTAAATTAAAATTTATTTAAATAGCTTAACCTACAATTTACGTGTTTTAATGCTCGCAAGTAAATTAAAAAAACATAAGAAAAAAACTCGCCTGGCGGTGGGATCGAACCCGGGACCTGAATTACTGTAGGCTGACGCCTTACCCATTATGCTACGCACGCTATAACTTGCGAAATTTACTTATAGCTGAGAATAGAACGCAGGACTATGAACGCGTTTAGATAATATGTTTTAAGAAGCTACGATACCTTCATTCGATTGATATACTTTATTAAAAGAAAAATACATTTATACAGCCACAGAAATATGTCTATAGTATTAGTTTTTATACTTAAGAATTGAAGTAGATTTATGTTATTTGTTAATCAATATAAATAACCAATGTTATCGAGATAATTATTCTAATATTGACATTATAAAAACTAATAACTTATTTTTCATTTTACTATTTAATGCAACATTAATGAATCTGAAAATTACATTAAAAAAAAGATTAATGTCAATCATTAACCGTTCCTTCATTTTTCGAAATTTTTTAAATATTTCCGAATTATAAAATTATTTATAATTATAATTAAGTAAATGTTAACTAAACATTAAAATAATGAAAAAATATGTATTACAATTTTTATTTCCGATAAATAATGAATATTAAGTAAATGTTTAATATGTATAACATAAACGTTTAAAAAAATTGTTATTTAAATCATTATTTTAAATTAATAAAATGTTTATTTTTAAATAATTTAAATTCGGTGAGTCTAGTTCTGATAGCATTTGTTTAAAATTTGTTTAAAAACCCTTTTCGAACTTGCTCGAAAAAAAAGACGAACAGAAAGGAAATGACCAAGGCACGTATTTAAAAAAAATTTGCAAGACACGTATTTAAAAAAAAATTATGTCGTTACGCTTATCTGTACGTGTGTTATCGCGCGACAAAAAAACGGGAGGTACGGAGAAGATCACGGACACAAATTTTTTTCATTGTTGATTTGGGCTCCTTAATTAGGGTCTGAAACGTCGATATTTAAAAACTAAGAGGTAATTTTTATGCCCGAGGTGACCAAATTCAATACTTCATCCAGACCTAAGGATTCGTCATATTAGTCTCAACGTAATTTAAAATTTGTAGAAAGTCTTTTTTATCTCTGGTCAAAGCTGTATATCTTTCTCCTTCGTGTTCATAATTGTCACATTCATGACGTTGTTCGTTCAAATTACTTCGACGTGACATTACTGATGAAAACTTTCCCGAAATGTTTTGAGTAACAGTCCAACGAAGTACAGCAGAGTTTTTACGAATTAATCCCACTATTCCGTTTGTCTTCGATTTCGTATCTTTTATTACAGTAATTTCAACACCTATGTCACTCCATAAACCGCGGAACGGTCCAGCAGTGAAATTACTTGAAAATTGCCCATTCAAAAAATCAGTTTCTTCTTCTTTCGGCAGATGAAGCATTTCTATTGCATACAGTGTAGCCCATCGAGAGTGTTGCGCGATGCCGTCCTGTGTGTCGGCCGAACATCCAAAATCGACACCGTCGTGCCATCTCGGCGCGAGTTTTGGCAGCGCGAATCGAACGACGTCGCGCTTATCGACCCGACATAGTGAGATCTGCGAGATTTCGAACTTCGCGGACTTTTCCAGGAATTTGGTTGCGCTTAAGACCACCTGCGGCGCAACCCTTTCGCTTCCTGGAAAGGTCCGAGAAGATTTCCGTTTTTATTCCTCTTTACGGAAAAACCACAGACACGTGTGCCTCGCGTGTGGTTCCGCTTTTCTTCCTGTTTTACGCGCCTTGTGTAACGCGACGCCTGATCTTTTTATACGGAGGATTACCGGACGTAGTCAAATCACGCCGTGATTCACGTCATCTCACCGTGATTCAAATTCATATTAGCCGAAAGGCCGGACTCATTTTCGCGAAACACGCGGTTCGCCATTTCCTTTTGTACAAAGTGCTCTTCACCTTGGAATAAATAGTTCTCGACCAAATGAAATGTTTTTTTGTGTTACTTGAACGTCACCTACTTACAGGACCTGGTCCACGCAGCCTCGCATGCGCCTGCACAATATAATTGCGTGCCATGCATCGAGAAACAGAGAGTAATTACATTTATCACAAGCGAAGAAATATGGTAGCATAGCAATCATTGGAAATTTCTGTTTTGTCTGAAGCATAATTTGACCGAAACTCATTGCATTTTTCATATAAGGAATGAATTATTAAATTGTCATTTTTTGTAATAGTTTCTAGAAAAGATTCAAACATTAAAGTCGATAAAACTTCAAAGCATAATGTAAGACCTCTGACAGCACGATGGACCACATGTCATTACAAGACGTTGTCCTTCTTTGAGTGTCGTATAAACTGTGTTAACATCGCTCGGTTTTGCATTGATAGCAGGCGTCTATTGTGTTATGGTTACAGTTTCTTTGGTTTCGCTGAAATGAGTATTAAAAGATATCCAAGAAGGTATAACCTGAGTATCAATGTCTTTGTCATTGAAAATTCCGCGAGAAATCGATCGAACTAACATCCATGTCATATCTTTAATGGAATTACAGTTGTAGTTTTCAACTTTACTTTTGATAATATTATATACATTGAGAAATTTTGAGGTTCGGGTCTCTTTGGCGGTTTTTCGAATGTTAACACTTTCGCCGTAGATGTACGATCAGATGGCAATGGTTTTTCAGCTTGTCTACGTATAACTGGGATTTGTGGTTTATCTGTATTATAGTTCACTACTTGACTTTGAAATAAAACACGAGCCATGGCGTGATATGAATTTTTTCCATCTATTGTTCCGATATTCATGTCCACATTAGCGTCACCTTCTTGAATTAAAAGACCACCATTTTCTACATGCACTATTCCTGAAGGCACGTATACGACTTCATGTTTTGCCATCTCTGCATCTGCAACTGCAATAAGCAACTTTCGCAATTCGTCGTAAGACTAAATAACCCGTATGAGTTTAATGTGTCTATTAGAATTCTACTTCCAAATGTATGATGCAGTTGTAACATTAATCCATAATGAAAAGGTGGAATGACTTGATTCTTACCTCGTCTTGAGCAATATATTACACATTCTGTTAAAGTTAACATACGCCGAAATGTGGCTTCATTACGATCAGAAACTACAACACTATCTAGAAATGATTTGTCATCTATAATCCATGATACAAACTGTTTCAAATGATGTGGAACAAACTTGAATGAAGCTTCTATACAAACATCACTTGGATGTGGATAATTTTGTGTTGCTGGAATTTCTGAAATACATTGACGTAAAATCTGAGCAACTCTATGCAACGCAGTAGTATCGCTTAGTTCAACAGATTTAACGGCTTCAGAATTATCACAATTATCGCTAGACTTTTTATTTGCAGATTGAAATAACTTATGTATTATATATCCTTCAGCTAATACCCGCGTGGAAATTTTCGGTACGGCATCAGTACGGCTTGAGTATTGGAAAGAGTACGGCTAAGTATTGGGAAGAGTATGGCTATTATATGGGTGTTGTTTGCCCCTTATTTGGGTCAAGGTACATACATGGGATGAGTCTGGCGTATGAGCGTTTCCCATACTATTTGCTAGATTACTTCCAAACGGGTGCCAGACTCTTTCAAGACTTTATTTTGATGTAAAAAAAATAAATTTAAACATTTTTTAAATTTATAAATATTTTATATTAAAGTCTCGCATTGTCTATTTAAATTTAACCTATTTTCTTACAATTATTAACGCTCGCAAATAAATTAAAAAAACCTTTCGCTTCGGGGGATTTGAACCAGCGACCCTAACATCGCAAAGCATGCACGCTAACCACTACGCTACGCCCTATGTTACGAAATAAAATTTCAGAACTTGTATATTAAGATCGTAGATAGTCAATTTTTTGTATAGACATATTTCCCGTATCTCTGGCCATATGTTCTAAGGTAATTAAACATTTTGAAATTTTTTTATTTTACATATTTGCAAATTTCGTTTGGGGGTCTGTATTGATTTGCTCCAGGTCGTCCCCCTTATCTATACACCCCCGAATTTTGTCAGATTTCGCGTATCTCATACCCTTCTCGAGATATTTTAGAATTTTGAACATTCAAAATTTTGCAAATTTTTAATAACCGCTTGCACTCAGTTAACTAACTCCGCGTTTCCACGCGGGTATATTCGAATAAACAATTTCAATGCATCCAGGACGACTGTAGAATGTCAAGCTATGTCCGTAAAATTGAAGAAGTTTTTTTTTCACAAAATTTGATCGCATATCCGTATATACTTCCGTCTTATTAAGTTCACTTCTATAAATTGTGCAGACGTCAGATAATGCAAATACTTGAGCATCCTCTAATCTGTCTTTAAAAAAATTGTACATGATTTTAGCTACTTCATCGTACAGTGTAACCTTACTGTTGTCATGGGACACATCAGACGTTGTGCAATCATCTTCTGAATGTAGATTATCGTCATCTGCTAGATCATTATCTACAGCTGAACAGTAGTTTACTTCAACAAGACTTTTCTTCCGTGATTTTAAAATAATGTCTAGCGTTCGTTTACTAGTATAATTTTTATAGCATATCAAGTGATAACGCCCTCCAATTGTAAATAAATCATCTTGCATTTCTAACCGATTTTGCACAGTTTTATCATTTCTTATTTTAGCAGCTTTGATGGTATTACTTTTAATATTGCTATTGCGTGAGACACAATTAAGATGTTTTACCTTTGAGTGTACTTCTTTTTCACATATAAAACGTAAACGTTTTCAACTGAAGTTATTGAAATTAGATCGTAGAATATTTCCTTTCGGTGCAGATGAATTCAAGGATTCGTCATTGCATCGTTTCATCATCTGGAAGCTTAATTTTCATAATATTAATGAATCTAAGAAAACAATTAAAAATTAATTGCATATTACATCAAAATATCGAATTACTTAAAAACATAACAAATTACAAAAATATGAACATTTCTGACGTTTTCATACAAATTATTCTACTATTTACATTTTTAAACATATTTCTTGATATAAATTGGACAGATTAAACAATTTTCTGAACAGAAATTGGCTACATATGATTACAAATTATCAATATTCCGTTTTCTAGTCAGTACTATAGTCTATTACTGCTCGGATAATATTTTTAACCTCAAAATATTTCTAGTAGCGTTACATATTTTCTTTATCAGTAATAAATTGTTAATTTTCAAAATTGCAGGTTTAAAATGCTAAGAGAGAAATATCTAAACGCTATAAATATTAATATTACTTACCAACATGCTTGATAAACTGCAACAATGTGTTTTTATGTCATAAAGCGCTTAATCGTAGAAGAATAATATGTACACTGTAATCTTAACATTATATACTTATGTAATATATATCAATAATAACGATTAATTTTAATACAATTATAATTGTTACCCAAAGATTATTAATAATATTAATTATTAGTAACATCGTCTCAGAGCAATAATTGCAGTACGTAAGCTCATTACAAGTCTAAACTGGCCTTAACGTGTTTCGCGGCGCGGCGCGCTGAACCGGCAAATTGAGCAGCCGTGCAGTATATACGCAAAAAAAGTCCGCGCAAAAATAGTGCAAAAAAATCTACAAAAATTCAGGTAGGTAAATCATGTCAAAACAAACATATTTTGTCAAATAAACTTTTTTCTAAAGTTTATAGTTTTTGAGATAAAAAATGCCAAATGTTGAAAATTGCCTATATTCGTGGACTTTTTTCTCGGAAACTATTCATCCAAATTTAATGAATAAAAAACAAAAATATGCGAAAATTCATCAACTTTAATAACATATTTTTTTTATTTTGACAACTATCATATTAGAAGCTACAATGAAGCTCAACGCGCGGCCGTACACGGAAAAAAGTCCGCGCATATACAGTCAGCGCAGCGCGTGCGCTGGTAATAGGGATCCCGCCTTTCCGTATCAACAATGGTGCACCGACCATGAGAGTACGCTAGAGTACGGCGCTGTGAGCGCCACTGGAAAGAACGAACCCTCTCCATTTAATTACGAGGCTGAGTGAGCATCATTTTTTTGAGTGCACACGAGCATCAAGATTCTCATTAGGGTTACCAGACGTATTCATTTATAACCGGATGCTCTAACTCTAAAACTATGAGCTTCTATAAGAAAATGCTAAGAATGAGTTGTTTTGAAAAAGTAATTTATTTGATAATAGGTGTATGAGAATTTATCATCCGACGTTGCTTAATACATATTTCATAATCATGTTGAATGCATCGATTGTCCGGATCAGTGACATGTTGGATGAAATAATTTTACACCAATTTTTTTTTGACGTTTCGATGACCATGTCCATTATTATCAGAACTAAATAGTTTATTAATTATGAATAAAAACATTAATTTAACAAAAATAATATTATATGTTAAAAAAAAAATATAACACACCGCGTAAATACTTAATTAATAAGAAATTATTTCATCCAACATGTCACTGATCCGGACAATCAATACATTCAACATGATTATGAAAATAAAAATAAGTAATTTATTTGATATAAAATTAATTTTCGTTTAATATTTTTGTTTGTGTGAGTCTTATATCCATGAAATGTGACAAATGAAAAGAAAGGAGTTTTACGCAAAAATGGAAACTTTTCCACAAACGTAAAATTATGTTTTTTTTTACACGGGTGAGCAAAATGTAGAGGATTTATTTTTTTAAATTATAATTTATTTATGAAAAATTCTAAAAAAAATTTGGTGTATTCACTTATGAATTCTACGAGTTTTTTGTCCTTTGCAATTTTTGCCAAAAGTTGATAGTTCTTTGGGGGAAAAATCCTAAACTATAATATTGGAAATTCATTTCCTCGAAAACTATCAACTTTTCGAAAAAATTGCAAAGAACAAATAACTCTTACAATTTATCAAAGAATACACTAAATTTTTTTCAGAATTTTTTGTAAATAAATTACAATTTTGAAAAAAATGTTGAAAAACAATTTCTCAAAATATCATCAAAAAATTATTGAAAAATTCCACTATGTCGCTTGATGAATTTTAAGAACTTTTCAATCTAGGCATTTTTTTTAAAGTTCGTTGTTTTTGAGAGCGTCCAGAAATTTCTCAAAGAAATTTTCATTGTTTACGCCATTTTGAGGTCGTTAAAATGATGTAGAGTATAAAAGTAAAATTTTGTCTTAAAATACAACTATTTTATGTACCATTATGCAAGGTTTCAACAAAATTCCAATATTCTAATAGCTCGAAAAAAATTGATAAGAATACAAAATTCCAAATCTTTTGGAAATCTTTTCCATATTCGGCACCATATTGGAATTTCTGATGGCTGAAACTCAATTTTGACCTCGGAATCTTGAACAGCGACCTCGAAAAAAAGTAGGATACGTACCTCTCAATTGTTTTAAAATTTGATTTTGATACGAAATACTTGTTTCAATATGAAGTATAAAAATTGTCATTTCAGGCGTTAATGGGTTAAACTGACAATCGATGCATTCAACATGATTATCAAATACGTATTAAGCAACGCCGGATGATAGATTCTCATACACCTATTATCAAATAAATTACTTTTTCAAAACAACTCATACTTAGCATTTTCTTATAGAAGCTCATAGTTTTAGAGTTGAGCGTCCGGTTATAAATGAATACGTCTGGTACGTACGGAAAAACCTTTGGGAGCGCTGCTCACCGAAACCGGGCGGGCAGCCCTCCCGCAGCACTTTTAACTTTTCAAATGATGATTAAAAATATAAGGGCGTAAAGATAAATTTTTTTTTAATAGATATCGATTCATACTATTATTAAGAAAGTTTATACGATATTTTTAGACTATCAAATTACTTATATGGTTTATAAAGATCGTTAAAAGCGTAAAAACCGGCACTTTTCCCATTTTAACGCTTCCGTATCAAAAACAGAGCAAAAAAGAGTAAAATTGCACTAAAGCTTTTCTGTTGAGCGTGAAATTTCCTACAAAAAAGTCACGGGCAGCGATAGTGTAACATTAATAGTTTGGCCAGGAAGAAAACAGGAATTTAAACAGAATATTCCGAATATTTTACATTGGTTATCGATCAAACTGCAAGTTGACGTTCCAGTGTTATTTCTGGCTAAACTATTAATATTAGACTAGGGCTGCCACTGACTTTTTTGTAGGAAATTTCACGCTCTACAGAAAAGCTTCGTGCAATTTTATTCTATTTTGCTCTGTTTTTGATGCGGAAGCGTTAAAATGGAAAAAGTGCCGGTTTTTACGCGTTTAACGATCTTCATAAACCATATAAGTAATTTGATGGTCTAAAAATAGTGCATAAACTTTTTTAATGATAGTATGAATCCATATTTATTCAGAAAAAGATTTATTTTTACGCTCTTATATTGTTAATCATCATTTGAAAAGTTAAAAGTGCCGCGGGAGCGGTACCCGCCCGGTTTGGGTGAGCAGCGCTCCCAAAAGTTTTTCCGTGTAACCCTAATGAGAATCTTGATGCTCGTGTGCACTCAAAAAACTTATGCTCACTCAGCCTCGTATTTAAATGGAGAGGGTTCGTTCTTTCCAGTGGCGCTGACAGCGCCGTACTCTCATGGACGGTGCACCATTGTTGATACGGAAAGGCGGGATCCCTATTACCAGCGCACGCGCTGCGCTGACTGTACATGCGCTGACTTTTTTCCGTGTACGGCCGCGCGTTGAGCTTCATTGTAGCTTCTAATACGATAGTTGTCAAAATAAAAAAAAATATGTTATTAAAGTTGATGAATTTTTGCATATTTTTGTTTTTTATTCATTAAATTTGGATGAACAGTTTCCGAGAAAAAAGTCCTCGAATATAGGCAATTTTCAACATTTGGCATTTTTTATCTCAAAAACTATTTAGAAAAAAGTTTATTTGACAAAATATGTTTGTTTTGACATAATTTACCTACCTGAATTTTTGTAGATTTTTTTGCACTCTTTTTTTTTTTATATACGTAATTGTTTATAACTATTGGAGGGCCCGTTAAAACATGACAGTCACCCAATGATTTTTTGTTCAGAATAATCATAAGAATCGATTAAAACGGTTTTAGAACAGACGCTAGTCGATCGGTCAGTAATTTCGTTTTCTAAGCGACTTTTCGGGGGTAAACCGCTCGCCTATTATAGTGTTACATACTTGGTGTTTCTATAACTGAGCGTGACAGCTGACCAATAAAGTACCGTACGAGTTTCTATGGTAAAGTAAGTGTTCATATTTACTGTTCAATATTAATAATACCGATTTAACCAATAATTGTAATGTTATGTATATTCGTGAAATGAGTACGGTACACTGTAAAAAATCCGTAATGAAACAACCAAACATATAACTAAGAAATTTATTTGTAGTCTGCTTTACCGACAGGGCAGGATTACGTAATAACTACGAGATCCTATACTTCGTCCATTATTATTATTACTTCCGTCAGGAAATGGAGTTCGGCATGCGGAAATACGACGAGAGGACACTTTCGTCAGGAATGTGGTTGAGGACAGGTCGGGTCCGAGTACCGTATGCTCAATTCGGAGCTATTGTAATTACTTTTACAGCTCATTGTAATTTCCCTACGCTCAATGTAGTCAATTTACAATGAGTTTGTAAAATTACCGTTATATGTTTGGTTCTTTCATTTGTAGGGGTAAGGTTTCACACACGTGGCAAATAAATTTATTACTGGTCAGAAATACCGGTAAATATACTTGTAACTTTATTTCTCCGTTTGATTGGGTCTTGGCAAACCACAGCTTACACAGAATATACCTCGGATGGTCGCACAACAATCCGATTTCGGTTCACGAAACGACCCGACCTGGCCATTACGGATTCGACCACCACGAGTTCCTGGACAACCGTCTCCTCGCGAAATCCGAGTGCGAATGCCGGAATCTTCCTAATTAACTCTTTCGTAATTATCTAGTTCCGTTTTCCGGTACGCGTTTCTCGCGGGCAACATTTAAAATGTGGCACTGCTGCCAACCGCAGATCGTTAAAATACCTAGGCACTAACCTAACTTATGACTAGCATGTCAACCCTTACAGTTCGGCCATTCTGACAATTATGGCCGACCTCGGCCATCTCAGTCTTTTCGCACATGTAAACATTATACAAAATAATATATCTTAACTGAATTAATCAGTTACAACCTCATTTGAAGTGTCAGTCTCATTCGGTCCTACTCTAATCCACGGTTTCATTTTATCGGGGGAAAGTATCGCATTGTACGGCTTCTGTGTACGATTGTAGCCTTCCTTATCTGCTACTACGAAACGATTGTTTTTTTAAATTGCTTTGACGACGTATGGACCCTTATATTTAGAAAGCAGCTTTTGATTCACACCGGGCTTGGCATTCAGACTCCGTACCATTACAAGATCTCCGACGTTGTATTGTGATGGTTTCGTATGTCTCTTGTAATACTGTTGGTTATATTGCTGCAATGTTTTATTTACAATTTCAGCATTCGTTCGTTCTTTATCCCGAAAGAATGCAACATCCAACCCTACGGTTTCTTCAAGAAATTTGCACAAGTCAACATCGGAATGCTGCTTCTGGTCATAACCTAAAAGCATTTTGCTCGGTGCCGAATCAATCGCCTTGTGGTAGGTATTGTGCAATATGTATTGCACATGGCCAAGGCTCTTTTTCCATTCAGACGGCTCAATTACTGTCTTGGCCAAGGTACTTTTTAAAAACCTATTTACCCCCTCTACTTGGCCATTGGCCCAAGGGTATGCTACCGCAACACGTACATGTTTTGTGTCTAGTCGCTTAGCTAATTGTTCGAACTCACCCGATGTAAAAGCAGAACCGCGATTACTTACTATTCGAGTTGGTGCTGCAAAAATTCCGAACAAATAAGATAGGTGATTTTCGACCTCTCGCCTATTGGTCGTCTTTGTAGGAAAAACCCATACATATCTGGTGAACGCATCGATGGCAACTGAGATATGTTTATAACCTTTAGGAGCCACTTCTAGGGGTCCAAAACGATCCATATGTATAATCTCAAAGGGAACCGTGCCCTTTTCTGCCAACTTCATGTCCCCTTCACGACAGTTACTCGATAAACAGAATTGTAGACACTTTATACAATTTTCGATATGGGTCTTGATCCTCCATTTCATGTTTGGGAACCAATAATGGCCCAAAATCCCTTTCATTGTCTTTTCTAAGCCTACATGACCCATTTCGTCATGGTAAATGCGTACAATACCGTCCACCATCGATTCGTGTACCACAAATAATTGCAAATCGTTATAAACTCGAAATATCACGCCGTTCACCAGAGTAAATAAGTTATTCCCTTGCATTTCAATTGAATGTGCTAATTTACTTAAACTTGGATCTGCTAACTGCTTGTACATCAGTTCGTCTTCTAATGTCAATACATCTATCGCATGTACTATTCGACTAAGTGCATCCACGTGCTCCATTTTCGATCCCTCTCTATGTACCGTCTCAAAATCATAATTTTGAAAAGACAAACTCCACCTTGCTATTCGCGGATTTATATTGACTTTCTTCAATGCTAACACTAACGAGTTACAGTCGGATACAAGTTTGAATCGAATACCCTGCACATAAATGTGGAAACGTTCCAAAGCTTTGACTATTGCAAGCGTTTCCAACTCAAAACTGTGGTAACGTTTTTCTGTTTCCGATGTAGTTTTACTAAAATACGCAACCGGCGCGAGTTTGTCATCAGTCTGTTTTTGCAACAAAATTGCTCCAAATCCCAGGCTGCTAGCATCGGTGTGAAGTTCTGTCTCTGCTGGGGGATTGTATAAACGAAGCACGGGATAACTTGTCAATCCCCTTTTTAAATCATCGAAAGCTATTACAAAGTCGTCATCGCATACGATACTATTTGATGGTGCCTTCCGTTGCCGAAATAACGCAGTTGCTTTTACCGCGAAATCTTTAATAAAACGACGAAAGTATCCTCATAAACCGAGAAAACTTTGCAACTGATGTTTTGTTTTTGACATTGGATAATCGAGTACTGCCTTTGTATGCCTATCGCTCATGGTTATCCCATCTTCGGACACTATATACCCCAAGTACTCAATTTTCTCTAATAAAAACTGACATTTGGAAAGATTTAATTCAAAATTATACCTTTCCAAAATTGTCAGTGTTTCCTCCAGGATGTTCAGATTTTCTTCCAGTCTTCGTAGCTATAATGATGTCATCCATATAGATTGACAGCTTATCAGCTCGGATAAGGGGTTCAAAAATCTGAAGGATCCTTTTCTGAAACTTCGCGGGGGCATCGGCGAACCCGAAAGGCAATCTGACAAACTCGAATTGTCCATCCGGTGTAGCAAATGAGAAATATTTAGAATCCTCCGGATGTACAGAGATCTGGTGGAAGCCATCTTTAAGATCTAGCGTTGTAAAAAACCGTTTTCCTTGCAACTTAATCAGCTGATCTTCAATAATGGGGAACGGAAACTTTTGTTTATAAATTCTCTGATTTAGTAATCTCAGATCTATGCATATGCGGATTTTTCCATTTTTCTTTAAAACCGGCACTACTCTCGCGCAGTATGACGAACTACTAGGAACAATGATCTTTCTTTCTAATAGATCATCTCTTATTTCCCGCAACTGTATACGCTCATTATGGGACATTCGCCTTGCGGCGTACGCATAGAGAGATGTATCACAATGGTTCACAATGTTTTTGATCAACCGATCTAAACACCCGAAGCAGAGCCTCGCGAACTGCTAAACCTAACCTTTCGTTAGTATTTTCCAGAATTTCGTCTTGCCTAACATACGATTCTATCGCGTTTATACAGAACACTTCGTTTATTTCAACTCTGTCATTTTCTTTGATCACACATTGCCAACTATCCAGATTAAGAATCATCGTTAAGTACTCGGATTTAAATATTTCGCGACCTAAAAGTATCGGACAACTCATCGCTTGGCTTTTTACAATAAAAAACTTGCCACGAATTTCCCTATACTCCAATCCCTCTATCCGAACCACCACCTTGATTTGACCAATCATGTCAATAGGCCAGGGGCGGATTTCGGTCATGTGCCGCCCTAGGCTTTAAAATACATAGACATCACTACTATATATCAAAATAAACGCAAATTGAACATTTTTATAATTTCGTTAACAAATGATTTTCAATGTTATAATTTGCTTTTTTCTTGTAATATTTTCAAGTTTATCATTTTTGTTTATTTTATATGTATAGACAAATCTCCAAATGCATCAGTCAAATATATGTATTTTTAAAATTATATACAAGCAAAAATAATGAAACATTAATATGCTTATAAACTAATAATTTTATTTTTTATAAAAAAGTTTTTCTTCTACATTTAGTTTCTGAAAATTTTTTAATTAAATGAGTAAAATCTATGCTTTGCAGAATTTGGTTTTCAATATGTAATAATGACAATGCATTCAGTTTCTCTTGGCTCATGGGAGTACGCAAGTAGTTTTTTATTCGTTTTAATGTTGAAAATGATCGTTCTCCTGAACAATTTGATACCGCTGTACAAACGCTCATCCTCAATGCTACGTCAATATTAGGATATATTGATTCAAGATCATTTTCCCGTATCCACTTTAATAGAAAAATAGACGCGTTTTCTTTTTTCCATTTTTCATTATTATTACATTCCTGTCTCGCATCGATACAGTGATTTTTAAAATGGATACACTCTTTTATTAAATTATTTTCTAAATCATCAGGATATAGATCTATTAAGAAGTTTGCTTTTTCTTCAATCTTATCGAAGCTTAAATTTTTCAAGTTTATCAGCCACTCAAATTTTTTGGCGAAACTTTTATAAGACTCAGACCGTTTCTTTAATTCGTTTAATAAACTGTCCAAAATGACATAAAATACATTGATTCGAAAGTTATCCTTTCCATTGAAAATATATTCTTCTGTCAGTGATTCGTCAATTTGTTTTTTCCTTTTTCTTTCACGTCTCATATTTTTTTCGTAATCTTTAGTTTTAGAAATAAGTAGAGCTTTCTTTTCAAAATCATTAAAACTTTCATCATTTCGAATTTCTGTGACAAGTTGGATAATGCTGTTATATAAATTTACCACGAGAAAAATGTCTATACTAGCATTTTGTAGCCTTTTACTGACTGCATTAATTCTTTGCAATAAAAATTCCCACAAAATGGTCAAAAACGCATTTTCTAGGCATTCTAATTTCATTGTTATGCCTTTTGCTTGACACTTTACTAGAGGTTTTTGCGATGTGTCATTTTGAATGATCTCTAAAGCTTCGTGTACAGGTTCCTATAACTGAAGTAAACTTTCGCAGGAATCGTGACGTGCCGACCATCTAGTTACCGACAGTGTTTTTACAGTTTTCCTTTGAGTAGTATGTTGAGATTTTTTTTTTTCTTATTGTTTTTTTTTATATAAATCACATTGATTTTGCAATATTTGCCACCTGTATGTAGATAAAGAAAATAGACTGTGTAGTTCCTGAAAAATATTAAAAAATGCACAACTCTGATCGCAAATTTCCGCTGCACATGTTCCCACTAAATTTAATAAATGTGCCGAACAGGGGATGTATTCGCTATACGGGCAAACGTTTTTTATTTTTGCTTGCACTCCATTGTATGTACCAGACATATTGCTTGCGTTGTCGTAAGACTGACCTCGACAATTTCCTATATCAATATCAGCTTCTTTTAAATCTGAAAGAATAGCATTTGCTATATCTGTTCCTTTATGACCTACATTACGTAAAAATTTTAAAAATCTTTCTACTGGAGAACCATCGGGTTTGACATAGCGTAAAATTAACGAAAGCTGATCAATGTGTGATAAATCAGGAGTTGAGTCAACTATTATTGAAAAATATTTTGAGTCTCTTACTTCTTTAAAAATCATTTAACTTCTTCAGCCATCAATTCAATAAACTCATTACAAGTAGTTGATGACAAATAGCTTGTTTGACCACTACCTGGATTTCCATAACGTGATATATGCTCTGCCAAAAATGGATCGTACTCGGCTAAAAGTTCAAGAGACATTATATAATTTCCACTTTGAGCATATCCAAATTTTTCTGTATGACCCCTGAATGGAAGTCCTCGAGACGACAGTTTTTTTACCACGCTTATGACTCGATGAAGAACGTTTTCCCAATATTTAATCTGGATATTTAAAGATTCATTTAATTTTTCACTTATAGTATTAACAGTATTTCCGCGCGTTTTGAAAGGTAATAAGCTGTTTTTATGACTACTGCTATTTTCGTGCTGTTCTATTCTTATTGAATTTTTCCAGTCATCGAAACCTTCTTGTGATCCAAACTGGGTATCACCGCCGAATGCTAGACACGGCCCGCAATAAATTTTACCTGTGCTTTCCGAATAAATAATCCATTCTCTTGTCTTTTTTTCACCGTTGTGGAGCTTCCGTTCTAACAAGTTTTTCGAAAAATAACGAGCTTGTAAACCGTACTGTCGTTTGCTTCTCATAAAATCACAATTCATATTTTGATCAAATCCATTATTTGCTATGTAATCTCTAGTCACGTCGTTTATTTGCCAAAAAAAAATGGATCTTTATCGATTGATGTGGTACTTGATTTTATACACTGAAAAAAACAATGATATTTAAAATTAATTCAGATGGTCGAGTCAATGATTGACAATTAATAATCACTTATAATACTACTAGAGGTTCAAAATTATCGGATATTTCCCGCTATGTTCGTTGCAGACAAATGAAGGAGTAAAGTTTTCCTGAAAAAACTTTAAGACTTTATTTGTATGCAGGGAACCTTGAGGGAAATATCTGATTAATTTTGAACCTCGTGTGGTATTCGGGGGATTATTTTCTTCATCAAAATTTTGGTTAATGGAATCGCACCATGAGACATAGGCTAAGAGGCAAAATTATCGCCAAGCTGTCAAAAAATTATCAGTATAATACCGTGTTGGTAGTACCACGTGATGTCGAATGGCGCGATTCTATTGGCCGAAATTTTTATGAAAAAAATAATCTTAGTAATAACATCAAAATTTCTCATATTCGGAAGGAAAGAAATATTTTCCGGCTCAAGAGGCTCTAATTTTGAGTATTGACTAAAAAAAATGTTATTAGTATTGACAAATATGGGTGATTTCATATCACACCACAATCAAATTTTTTTTCCTTGACATATTTTCCTTCTCGTTTTTGACGAAAAAAATAAAATACGCGTGGAATTTTTGCAATATAAAAATTCCAAACAGATGCAATATTATTCATTGCCAAATTGCAAAGAGAATCTTACAAAGTATTGTACAATACCTAGAAATAGCGTCATTAATAGCGCAATTCAATTTTGTCATTTAGCAAAATATTTTAAAATTATTGGTGACAACTGTAGACTATCTACCTGCTAATAGCATATCGATACATACTTTCCAATTTTAATCAGCCGCACAATAACTTGTTAATCAACTTCCAATTCGGGGAAATTATTGCGACCTAACCTAACTAAAAATTGACTAGAGCGTCTTAAATGACATTTTTTATATTCGAAATTGACGTTATACATATGATCGATTTAGAATCTATTTATAGTGATGTCAAGGATTAATCATATAAAATCATATAGTTAGATAATGAAAAAAAAACCGAATCGTTAAATCCCCGAAAAAAAATTCCCCGAATACTAAAACCACGAACGAAAAAAACCCCGAATGGAAAATACCCGAATGTATTTTACCCCGAACGACAAAACCCCGAAAGTTGAATAGGATACTGATTAATAGAAAAAAGTCGTAAGGCGACTGTAAGATGGCCTAAGAGGTGTTACACAAAACATAGCGAGCCTAGATAAGGATAGCGCTCGCAGGTAAGAACGAGGTTGCCACTAAAATCGGCGATTTGTGGTTCGTTCCGTATTTAAACTTGGAGTTTTCAGAGAAAGTACAGTATGTAAGACTCCACTTATTTTAAGATTCTGAGACAGGGCTAATGGCGACTCACCCTCTTATTTTACGTATTCCCCTTACCTCCACCATAGTATGCCGCTAGCCATTTAATAGAGAGAGAAAGTGCATATAGCTTTCCTTTTGCGCGTCTATGCGCATGCCCAAACCCTAACCGTCTGATCTCCGCCATGTCAATCATGGGTGATAGTGGGGGAACGCATAAGGGAAAGAAACATTAAATAAGATGGTGAAGTAAAATAAGAGGGGTTTTACTGTAGGACTAAAAAGTACATCATATGTGTACAAAATACAACTCAACGCACGGCGTATAAATACATAATCACGAAAAAGGCGAAAATTGAATGAAACAGTGATCTTGTCTGAGACGATCCCCTACTGAAAATGTTCGTAATATCATATGATAAATCATATGAGATTTTTAAAATATCAGTCGATCCGGGAAACTTTTCATGTGATTTCTCATGTAATTATAAAAAATAATAATAATATCAGAAAATGAATTGCAATCATCTGGATTCCTGTAAGATATTCAAAAAATTATAAAAATCTCATATGATTTATCATATGATTTTACGGAAATTTTCACCAGGGTCAATATGCTAAAACATTAACAACAATAACGAAATTACAGATTATTGGAATAGTAATATAGGTTCAGCAATGACTTGGTAGTCGACAGTAGTTTCGACGCATGGGCGTCCGCTGAATTATTTTCAGGGGGAGGCAAAATTCAATATGAGACTACATATATGATATAATGGAGTTACATAGACGATAAATATACTACAACCGTACTGAGTCCCGACGACACGGGGCCTCTGGTTTTTACTCTAGAAAAAAAGGTGGGAATAAAAAAAAATAACAATTATCAAAGGGGATGTGTTGTATCGATATATATTTAAAAGGGGAAATTACAAAATTGTGGGGGAGGACTTTATTAATTATAATATAAAAATATAATGACAATAATTCGCCGCGCACTGTGCACAGTACTTACGTTAGCTGCAGTATCTCGAGATTCGCAATACAATTATCGATACCCGTAACACACTACAATATAATGATTTTATTCGCAATAGAATTACAACGATTTGCTCGCCTTAACGGTTTACAAGAAAGTGAAGTGAAGATGGTCTGGCCCGTTACCATCACGCCACAGCGTCAGTCCTGGATACTAACTTTCAGGGGACAAACAAAAAGGAAAAACAATTAAGAATAAGGACGAATTTAAGACAACGTAAGGACAAAGACGGGGAACATAATTTTGGCAATGCTGGGAATAGTAGGGCAAGTCTAAATTTTCAAAAAGGGGTAGGCGACTGAATGAGTTTTCTGCACGAGTGCGACGAACATGCACTCGGCACTGGAAGGGGTAATGATATATGTAACGAGTGCGACAAGCGCAGACAATATTGATAACGAATTAGTAATTGTACATTGGGCCATGAGTGCGACGAACGTCGACTCGATGAGCGCGACAGCAATAGTCTATTCCATGCATGAGTGCGACGAACGTCGACTACGCGAATATGGAAGGTAGACAGAGACGCTGTACAAATGAATTGACCAATAGGGACTGAGTTTGATCAAGATGGCCGACGAGTTGCGCGTAAAACTGCGCGATAGCCAGTCCACGGTGAACGACGACTGAAGTGACAGGTCGTCTCGGTTTTCGGGATTTTTGAGTGTTTTGAAGTAAATAAATTAAAGTTTGTGCGGGTTTTCTTGTGTGGTTCACTCCGGGATCGAGTGCCAAAGGATCGGGTACAGGGAAGATGCAATCGGAGTCATCCTCTCGACGGCAACGGGAAAAGGAGTTTGGAGTTTTGGAGGAAGGCGAAAAGGAGCAGCAGTTACGGTAAGTTTAAACTTTAATTATTAAGGACTATTTCTTTGTGTAACGATGGGTACATTTATGTTTCAGGAACAGGACGTCAGCCAGCAGCGATTCCGGCACGAGGAAGCAGACCATCGGAACAGCTGAGTGCAAATGTAAGTATAGTGTTTACATTTCTTTAATATATTTTTCCTCTTCCTTGGACGATGACAATACTTAGTTACGACAATGACAGATTCCTTATTTAAACAGTTATGATTAATAATTTCTATGTTTACAGGTACATCTTCTATGGACACTTCTATGGACAGCTCTACGAGATGGGACGAAGACATCAACGAATTGACAGGACGAGCACCAACATTGGGGAACGGTTCCTGGGGATGGTTAATGGAATTCTGATGGGACGATGCACCAATCTTCATTCTTCTTTCTTCAGGTAAGTATTTTAGTTGGGAACGCAAGTAGACAGACGTCTACTTTGTGTTACAATACACGGTCGGGCCAGGGGGTGGCAACTGACCCCTCTTGCCCCTTCCTGTGGACGCCCTTGTTTCGACGGCAAAACCCATAATGACAAAATGTTCATATGCAGCTTGTTTATTCCTCCACGCTCTCCTCAATTTTTGTTATTATAAAATAAATGTAATCTCTGCTAAAGAAATATTTCCATTACCAACACTTATTGCAAAAAAAGATTCAGATATTGCAACGGAAAGTAGAGGTTGTAATCGTACTAGTTAATTGTCAATTATATGAGTTTAGTATAGTTTTATTAAATATCATCAATCGATGAAAAAGAAGTGCAAAAACTGACCAATATAGTACAAAATTCTATTAAGAAAACAATTCCAGAAAAAAGATCGAACAATGTTCAAGATAATCTACCGAAATATATACCAGATGATATCCAAGAAAGGAATAAAATCTGAAAGAAATGGCAAAAGACAAGACTTAAAGAGTTTAAATTACTTCTAAATAGTAAAACACGAGATATCAGATCAGAAATATATAAATATAGAAATAAAATGTGGGAACAGCGACTGCAAAGGCTTAATCCAAAAAATAATTCTTTGTGGAAGATGACAAAAATTTTGAAAAAAGATTATCAACACTGTAAAAAAATATTGTGTAATTTTACCACGTTCAACGTTGGTCAAAATATTGCCAACGCTGTACGTAGGGATTTCCGCAGACAATTTAAAATCAGTATCTTTCATGTTAAACTCAAGGAAATTCAAAGCAATTGATGTGCTATTACCTAACACTTGAGCCGCCAAATAAACTTTCATTTTTTCATTATGAAAATGAACATGTCGATTTGTAATTTTGCAAGCGCAATGCAATTTTTCATTTTGTTGCTTCATGTTCAGTTTTTCTATAAATTCCCAAATTATATATTCGTTTTTGTTATAAATTATGGGACCCTTTGTACCAAAATAATTTCGAACAAGTTTGAGACAGTGGCATGGATCATAAAATACGTAAACGGGGTCCTTAGTTCCAGGATGTTCAAAGTAGGGTTTAAAATTGATTTTATCGGAATAGTTTAAATTTGCACCCAACGTTTCACAGGCTGTCTTATGGACACTGTCGCCATCAAAAGTTATACTGACTACTTTTATTTTTTTTTCATTTAATTTTAACAATAAATCTTTTAGAAGAATAGATTTTTCCATGCCGTTAATGGATTGTATTAAATAATAAGCCACCGGGGCCTTAAATCCACCGTTGATATTGACAACCATGAAAACCAATGCTTTTCCAGCGACCTTATGTTGTCCACTTTTTTCTACCTCTTGTAATTGACCATTTAGTTCAACGATACCATTCCATGAATGTTTTACTTTATCCCACTGTCGACTCTGCCGAATACTCATTTCATCAAAAGTAACATTAAATACAAGTTTCTTGCCTCCTTGTGCTTCTTTCTTAACAATGTCAGATATATTATTAATCATTTCTTCAGAAATTCCTGGATTGTATTCTTTAGAACCGGACCAACTATAAAGCGTTTGTTTGCAAGGTAGGCATTTAAGGAAAGTACGTCGGATAAATTCATAAGCGGCAGGAGAATAAAAGTGGACACTTCGTGCAAAGCTTCGAAAGCTTGCAGGAAAAGAAGCAGTAGATTTCAGTTCTTTCATGCGGACAATTAGCTCTTTAACATGCAGCGGTAAACTCTAAAAGGGAATAAAAATATATACGCCCGAATAAACATTTACCTACGGGTCGGATCAGGAACGGATCCGGAAGCCTTAGCACAGATCCGATCCAGATCCGAATACCTCATCTGAACCTGATCCGGATGTAACGCAACCGCAGATACGTGTCGGGTCCGGGTCCCGCAGATCAGAAAGCTCTATCCGATCCTGATCTGTTTCAAATCGGGCTTTTAATTATAATTCCTTATATACATATACATAAAAACTTTTATGTTGGGTCTATACAGCTAGGTGACAAATACCATACGGGTTTTCCGAGCACCTTGTTTACCGACAAATCTCCGTCCTATATACATAGTGTATTAGGATGAGGTTAAAAAGTTTCTGAGCGCTATTTCGTAATTTCGGACTCATTACTGCGAAATTTAGCATTATATATGTAGTCACAAAACAAATTTCGGAAAGATTGATTGAGAATTGGCAGAGAAAAACGTGCCACAAAAAATGATCGACGAATAGGTTATGACGACAAGTAAATGAAATGACAAGTTTTTTTTCTTTCAGGCTTTCTCCTCCAATTCTCAATCAATCCTTTAATTTGTTTTGTGACTACATATAATGCTAACTTTTGTAGTCGCCGTATATAAAGTTTGTATAGTTATATAGTGGAGTTTGGTAACATTTTAGGGTAGAATTTGACGTTATCGACCGAGCCACCTGAGAGTCCCCTTAACCACCATTACAAAAAAAAACCGAATAATTTATCAATTTCTCAACCAGATCTGAATATATATATTTCAATTTCATGGTGGTTGACAAGATTCTCGAAAAAAAGTCTTGTCATTTCAAGATTATCTCAAAAGCGTATATATGTTAGTGAAATATGTAAGAACATTGCTTTATTCGCCTTGGTCGTGTCCCGCTTCCGCGCCATATGTGGTCTGGGTTTCTCGATGTGTATACGAAACAAAAATTTTTTTTTTGTGTGGCTGTGTTGTTAATAAAAAGTTGGTAATATTAATACAAAAAACTGACTTTATATTTGCGTACCAGAATCACATGAAACAAATTCCATTTCTTCAGAATTATCCTTATTACTATCCGTATAATTACTCTGATCATTTTTTCTTTTAAATCTATGTTTTTGAACTCTTTGACGAATTTTCTGTCGACGTTTCAATTCCTTATTCATTTTGTACAAATATTCTTCAAAATATATATTTTTAAGGTTATGTTATCCGTACGATAGATATCCAAATACGAGCCGGATCAGGAACATATCTGGGTCCCCTTACTTATTGGAAAAAGTTAGATATAGCCAAATCCGGATCGGATCCGGAACGGCCCCCGATGGCCGGACCTCCGGGTTCCGGATCTGACTCGGATCTGCGGTAGCGTTACAATCCTGATCCGGTCCGAAGCTTTTGATGAGGGACAGCTCCGGAAATGTTTATTCGGGCGGTTTCAACACACGCACACATATATTAATTTATATTTCATACATTGACATAATACTTTTTTTTCTTAAAGAAAACTCCGCAGTAATGTGAAAAATATTAAAGGTTAAATATAATAAATATATATGTAAAATGTATTATGCTATTTCTCGATATTTGCAATAAATCTTTGATTTTTACATGATTTCAGAAAAAGATGGGAAATAATATTAGATAATTCTGTTAAGAAGCAAATTGTATAAAGAAAAAAGTGAAAACATTTGTACAAGTTATGAAATATATGTAATTGAATTATTCATTATTCAATAAAGCAATTGGTTCAATTAAATAATATGCGCGCGCGCACACACACACACACACATACACATATTGTAAAAGTACAAAAAAAATACATTAAAAAATTAACAGTAATACAAGTGCATTACGAATGTAAAAATAAAAATCATAAACATCTGTATATAAAATTTCACCTTATTGCAAAGTCATTGCACATGATTAATTAATTCTTCAAAAACGTGTTTCTGCACAACTGTACAAACATGTGCACTTTTTACTGTATATTACTAAAAAAATTATTTTCAAAAAGAGACTTAAACCTGCAAATATTCTCCAACACAATTTTCATTTTGTCTTCCAAGTTCTTTTACTAATTTTTTATCACTGCTTTTCTGCGTGAATTTTTATTATGTGCAGCTGATCTTTTTGATCTATTGTACGCTACGTATCTCATGAATCGTTGCCACGCCTCATTAGAAACAAAATCATCCCGATTCACATATTCTGTTGTAAAGCCGTGCATAAAACGTACTCTTTTTCTTGTTGTTCCGTCCGCAAATGAACACTTCCTGAAATTAAATTTCATTTTAACGTTTTCAAACATAATGATTACAAGATAATTTAGCAATATTAGTTGTGTATATGTAATATATTGTAGGGAATAAAGGAGAGTCAATATTCAATTCGTCTTATTAAATACTGATTTATTCTATAATCTTCGCTAATCTGAGACTGACTCTCCTATACAGTAGGAGAGTCTCCTAGTCAGCGCCCTCGCGCGTTCCCGATATACACTACAACTATTAAAATTAAAAACGTACGGTTAACAATAGACTCCTCTACATTCGGCCATCCGACAAAGACATCTGTCCTCAGATGTCTACACTAATATGTTGTCTTCTTGTATTCCTTTACGGAAATTCGCCCACCTCTTCATATAGTCGACGGCTGTAGATGTCCTTCGGGGACCTTCTCCCTCTCCAATCTTCTCTACGAGATACCTGTCGTTTCGCAATACTTGCGATACTCTGTAGGGCCCGAAAAACTTTGCTCCGAATTTTTTTCCCCCACCTTGTACGCGTTGAATGGCTACCATATCATTTTCGCGATACTGATGCGGCGATTTCCTCTTCCTATCGTAAGTTTTTTTATTCTCAATTTGAATTTTAGAGATTGCTGCCCGTGCGATCTCTTGTATGTGATTCCTATTTTGTTGAAAATCTAAAGCCCTCTCTTCTTCTAAAATTTGGTTGATTTGAGGATCGTCCTTGAGCCTCATTTTTGTTCCAAAAAGGAGATAACTCGGTGACATTCCGGTACTTCGATTAGGCACGTGGTTGATATATTGTTGGGCACGCCCAACATATTTATGCCACTCATCTGTTTTCGGAGCGGTCAGTTTCGTCAAGAGAGAAATGAGTATTCTATTTACTCTCTCAACTTGACCGTTCCCTCGGGGTACACCAGTCACTATCAGACTCGGCTTGATGTTCTCTTCTGTACAGTAGTCATCAAACTCCTTGGAAGTAAAGGCAGAACCACGATCCGAAATAATGCGACGTGGATTCCCAAAAATCAAGGCCTGCTTCGACAGATGATCGATTACCTCGGCTGCTCCAGTACTCCTAGTTGGATACAACCATACAAATTTGGTGAACGAGTCCACGACGACGAAAATGTGCTGGTATCTTTTCCTAGTGGATGGCATCGGTCCGAGGTGGTCAATATGGAAGGTATCCAATGGTGCTTCCTTTTCAATTGGATGTAGCCAGCCTTCTTTGGTACCCTTCCTTTTCTCCGCTATAATGGACGGAATGCAGTTATTAATCACCGCTTCGACCTTCAGTTTCATCCCAGTGAACCAGTAGTCGTTCCTCGGTAACTGGATAGTCTTCGTGGTTGAGAAGTGTCCTTGTTCGTGAATTTGGCGTATTAGTGACGATTGCATTAACCGTGGTACGACGATTAACTTTTCATCATTCTCCATTTTGTACAGCAATCCGTCGCTTATGCAGTACTCATCCGTTTGCCCAGCCTCCACTTTTTCTTGCAGCGATCTGATCTCGTCGTCATCAGTTTGATTGACCCGAAGTCGTGCTCGAAGTCCCGATTCGCATTCCTTGAGTAGCATTATCGCAGGCAGGGAGTTCCTGCTCAGAGCGTTGACGTGACGCATATTGAGACCAGGACGATGAACGATTGTGTACTGGAAGTCCTCCAGAAATAGTGCCCATCGTGCGACTTGCGAACACAGCTCCCTTTTCTTCATCGTTTGCGTGAAAGCTTGGCAGTCCGTCACGATAGTAAAGGGGATTCCAATTAAATATATCCGGAACTTTTTTAATGATTTTATAATCGCCAAAACTTCTAATTTATAACTATCATATTTCGCCTCGGCGTTCGAGGTCTTTCGGCTGGCATAACAAACTGGATCGAATAATCCATCTTCGTTATTGCGCTGCAATAGCATAGCCCCGAACCCCATAGCGGATGCATCCGTATATAATTCCGTTTCGGCTGCCGCGTTATACAACTGTAGGAACGGACTCTCACTAAGGCACTTTTTCAACTGTTCGAATGCTTGTTCTTGTGCTTCTCCAAAAACAAATTTCGCTCCGTCTTTTAATAAATCCGAGAGTGGTCTCGCTATTCGTGCATATTGCGGCATAAATTTGCGGAAATATCCGGTGAGGCCGAGAAAACTCTGAATTCCGCGTGCATTTGTTGGCCTAGGGAAACGTCTAACCGCGTCAGTTTTCTCTTCGTCCAGCCGTATTTTACCACCTTCTATTTCGTATCCCAGATACGTCACCTTACTTTTAAGCACTTGACATTTCTTCCACCGAAATGATATCCCATGCTTCCTCGCAGTTTCGAGTACCAAGCGCAATCGCGACAGACCGTCCGCGTAATCCTTTGTAGCGATTATGATGTCATCCATATAGACAATTATTACTCCCTCTTCGATTAATTTCCGGAAAACAGCATAAACATACCGAGCAAAATACGCGGGCGCATTCCATACGCCAAACGACATACGATTACATTCATACTGACCCCCCGGTCGTCGAACCTTGTCGTCTACATACTTTCCTAGATACTGAACACTCACTGTACACTCGGAAAATATGTGTCCGAAATTCTTGCACCGGAAACACTTCCTGCCCTGCGTCTTGTTTCGACACTCCCCTGACTTGTGTCCGCCTTCGCCGCAATTGAAACACCGCCCGTTCCATTTGTCCGATCGTTTAACTCCATTGTCTCTGGCTGTTCTCTTCTCACGATCATGTTGCTTCGGACGCTCTTCTTTTCCTCTCGCTTTCCCGCTTACACTGGACGACTTTCTTAACTGTTCGAAAGCACGTAAGCGTTCTTTTAATTCTTGAAAATTTCGCGCACCATACAGTGTAATCTTAAAATTTTCTTCTTCCGGTATGCCATCGATTATGTAATGTATGGTTGCGTCTTCGTCTACCGACCCCCGGGATGCGAGCTCCTTCATGGTCACATAATATTCCATTACGTCTTCATTGGTTTTCATCTTCCGTGTCGCGAGCATCTTATGCAGTTCCGCGCTGTTTACTTTTCTTTTAAATTGATTTAAAAGGCACTCTTTTAATTGCTTGAACGTTTTCATGACACCTTCACTTTGAACGAATGTTTTCGCCATGCCGGTTATTATTTTCTTGGCAAAAATCAGTCTTTGTAGTTCAGTCCATTCGAACAAAGACGCAAGGTCTTGATTCCATCAAATGGACGAATCGATTCTTCCACGTCCTTAAAACTTAAGGCAAACCGAATGTGCTCTGTATCCGTGCGTCGTGCCTGATTCCCGCGTCGATCGTCACGCACAATTTCGTCAATATTTTGTTGTTCGCGCTTGTCTTCGACATTCACTTCATCGTCCCGTTCATTACCGTCGTCGTCTTCCTCGTCTTCCTCGTTTTCATCGTCTTTATTTGGAACAAGAGAATTCAAATCCATCAAAGCACGGATTATCTTCTGTCTCAGTTGATCCTTCGTTCCGCCATATTCGAGACCGAGTAGAACACAGATTGAGGTCAGATCTCCAATCGTAAACACAATGGAATAATCCAATTTCGCCCGAAAATCTTCCGATTCGTCAGCGAATTTGAAACTTTGAAATTCACTTAAGCGTTGCCGGCTCTTTCGATCACCCTCTTCTTCGAATATGAATTTAGGCAACACTTGGATCGTTGGTCGTGAGGCAACTTTGATTTTCGCGCGGATTTCAGGTATCTGTCCTAAATTTTCCATGTCGATCGCTCGGAAATCGTCAGCGGTGCGCTTTACGCAGATACGGCTTTTCCTTCCTCCTTCGATTAACAATAGACTCCCCACGCGAAACGATTCCACGGAAAGCGGTCTACGGAATTTCCACATGGAATTTCCGTATGGAATTTCCACGGAATTTCCACGGAAATTCCACAGAAATTCCACAAGGGATTCTACGGAAATTTTAAGCAAATTTCCACACGGAAATTCCGCGAGATCAAAGAGGCCATGGTGATGTTCTTAGACTCGGGTATGACTCTAAGAGGGGAAATGACATCCTGGTGTTCCGCGCCTTAGCTTTTCATCGTCCAAGTGTACCGCTCCATGGTTATCGAAGTCCAGGTGTTCCGCGCCGTAGTTTTCCGACGTCCGGGTATACCGCCCCATAGTTTTCGAAGTCTAGGTACTCCGCGCCGTAGTTTTTCGTCGTCCAGGTATACCGCCCCGTAGTTGTTGGTGTCTAGGTGTTCCGCGCCGTAGTTTTTCGTCGTCCAGATGTACCGCTCCATGGTTTTAGATGTCTAGGTATTCCGCGTCGTAGTTTTCGATTTCTAGGTACTCCGCGCCGTAGTTTTTCGTCGTCCAGGTATACCGCCCCGTAGTTGTTGGTGTCTAGGTGTTCCGCGCCGTAGGTTTTCGTCGTCCAGATGTACCGCCCCATAGTTCAGCGCCTTCGTTTATAAAGCTGAACATCTGGACACTGAAAATTATGGTGCGAAACACCAGAATACCAAAAACAATGGAGCGGTATACCCACACCGAAAACGATGCCGTGGAACACCTGGACACCAAAAACTATGGAGCGGTACACCTAAACTACGAAAACTATGGAGCGGTACATCTGGACAACGAAAAACTACGACGCGGAACATCTAGATACCGAAAATTATGGGGCGGTACACCTGCACGACGAAAAACTACGGCGCGGAGTACCTAGACTTCGAAAACTATGGGGCGGTATACCTGGACGACGAAAAACTACAGCGCGGATTACCTAGACATCGAAAACTACGGCGCGGAACACCTAGACATCGAAAACTACGGAGCGGTATACCTGGACGACGAAAAACTACGGCGTGGAACACCTAGACATCGAAAACTACGGAGCGGTATACCTGGACGACGAAAAACTACGGCGCGGAGTACTTAGACTTCGAAAACTATGGGGCGGTGTACCTGGACGACGGAAAACTACGGCGCGGAACACCTGGACTTCGATAACCATGGAGCGGTACACTTGGACGATGAAAAGCTAAGGCGCGGAACAACAGGATGTCATTTCCCCTCTTAGAGTCATACCCGAGTCTAAGACCATCACCATGGCCACTTTGATCTCGCGGAATTTCCGTCTGGAAATTTGCTTAAAATTTCCGTAGAATCCCTTGTGGAATTTCTGTGGAATTTCCGTGGAATTTCCGTGGAATCGTTTCGCGTGGGTCCTCTACAATATTAATAGTAATTACTGAACAAAATTTAGCGTAGCATCTGTGCTAGCTCAATTAAGACTGCAAAATAAAATAGATGCATAAAAAACGATTTTTTTTATTGATTTTGATGTGTTCTATTATTAGATATGTTTGTATATACGTGTATCATATGACTTATTAAAATTATTTATATAAATACATAATGTATTTATAAAGTAATAATTTGCATATCTTTTAATTGAATTACAAGCGGTCAAGAAATTTTATTTTGTTGCTTTTAAAGCAACTATACTTATTTATTCTAAATACATAATGGTTATACAGGTTATAAAGGCTGCCAAAGTTGATACATTTTTCTGTACTAAGTTCTATATGTGATATAAGTAATTCAATCATGTAGAATATTTATAAAAGAATTCGTAATAATAACACAATATACGTTTCAAAAACAGTTTTTGATACATCTATTTCATTTTTAATAGCCATTTCTGGAACCTGCATATTTTATGTACGTCTCTTTTTCGCTGACGCCAATGCTACGCCGAATTTGTTTTAATGATATTACCTTTTTTTGCTCCGAATTTCTTTCAATACTTCATTATCATTTACTTTTAATAATGTTTCTTCTTTACTATCATTTACGCTTAATAGTCCTTCATCGGAATTTTTTGCAATACAAGCGGGACTTTGCTCTTCTACAGATAACTTATTGCACAAATACTCTTCACAATTATTTTCATCTAAAACTAAGTTATCACTTATTTCTTTGGTCACTTCCATTTGTTCATGTAATGTTTTTTGCGTTACATTTTGTGTAGGAGTTTCCAGTGATGTACCCTGACAGTCAATAGGTACAATACCAGAACGCAGTCGCTTTCAGCTTCTGTATTCATCGTGAGGATGAAATGATTGTTCATTGAAATGGTTACTACATATATACTTATTTACAGTATTTTGAATTTTTATTTAATTTAGTGCAATTAACCATTTTTCTCTTAATGTTTCATCCTTCGGAAATCTATGTACACACACAGTTTTTTATTTTTAGGTTATAAGTACGTCATTAAGAAGATTCAGTTTTATATTTATTGTTACTTACTTGTGGAAACTGCAATTAGATACAGGACTTTCTGCTATTTTACATAAAATACATTTTTTGGTCATTTTGAAATAATAAACAAGTTTTTATTATGCGACTTGTTTTGAAAAGCGAAAATACCTGCACACGGTTTGCGCATGCGCCCGAAGACGAGGATAGAAGGGTCTCTCTGCACCTTTCTCTTTCTATTCCTCTACCGCTAAATTTGATGACTTGCGTCCTCTATTCTTATATCTCTATGCTTTCCACGGAGACTGCCATCTTAATTTATACTGAATGCTGATTCGTTTTCGTCCCCTATATATCGCCTTGCTCACTCTTCTGAAATGTTCGGAAACATTCGGCAGCGCTCGGTTAAGGCAAACACTACTGGCGCTGCCGTGCGGATTAGTTTCACTGGCGACAATAAGCGGCAAAATTGAACACCACGAAGCATGATCTGTAGCAGCCCCCCCCCCCCCCCCAGGCCTTCTAGTCACTCTTTCATTCTCTGTCTAGAGGAGATAGTGATTTCAGTACATAACTGCCTAAAGATTTTTGCGTGGATGGCAGCATTGGAATAACTGTTCGAGACATGATTTTCTGTGACCGCGCGCATTTATACATTCATAATGAACTGATATAGTTACTTCTGTAGCATGAGGGGCATGCGATGGCTACATATGCCCTGCTAGCCCACGACCACTCTGTCAGTGTTTTCTTATTTGAACATTCAGCCATGTTGGATGGCTGGAGAGGCATTCCCGATTGTATGGTCCAGTCCTTAAATGCATATAGTAAACGAAAGAAAATCGACATACAAAATAAACACGGTAATAAACACGTGGAATTATGGTTAAATCTAATTTTTGGCGCATATGACATGTTCTATATTACAAATTCTTTTGAATCCCCAAAAAAGTATAATGCATGTTGAACATCTTTGAACCCTTAATGGATTAGGAAGTTAAAAACAAGAGCTTTGAAAGACGAATAAGTATTCAAAGTTGTTTTTTTGCATTTTTTGCAATTTCTTCTCTTTCCTTGAAAGTTGAGAAATTGGGTTCCGAAAAGAATTCAGATTTTGAATCCTTTTGAAACATTCTTCATTGACAGCGCTCTTTGTTTTGTGACAAGGTGTCACCGATCGACCCCTTGGCAGATCCTTCACGGTGGATGCCGCGGTTCCCTCGCGTGTCGAAAGTGTCCCGGAGCTCAGGATCACCTTCCTCAATCCTTTTTTTTTTGTGATCGGTTTTATTAAGTCGGATACTCGTCCGTTGCGCGTTCCGACGGGAGCGTCACCACCTCCCGAGCACTCGAAACGCCCGAGCCCCTCTTTCCCCTGGCTGTCCCTCTCGGCAGCGCAGGAGGTACCACCCGAGGGTAGGAGCCATCGTGGCCGTCGAGAAGACACCGCCCCTCTCTGACGCGCCTGCATTGTTCCCCCTTTTTTCGTTGCTGCGCGCCTGCATCATTCAGACCCAGCATGCTAAATAAAAAAGCCGTCTCATATTCCCCTTCTTTTCCCCCGTGGATGGCGACCTTACGCGCCTCCACTAAGTCGGCAGTAGCCATCCAGCTCTTGCCATCGCAAGTTGCACTCGATTGCGTCACAGAACGCCTCTCTCTCTCTCTCTCTCTCTCTATCGCAGCACGTAAGCCGCCCGAGACGAAGACGGAGGCGACTTCCCCGACACCGCGAGTAGGTGGGGAAAACCCCGTTCGGACCCCGCTCTCTAATTCCCCCGTATCACCCCCGGTGATTCTCCGCTCCTGGTTACTGGAGATGCGCGTACGGTTCCCGCGCGCATCTACCAAGCGCTATCGGCTCCCACTTCTCACTTCGTTTTCGGACGCGATCGAGGACGGACCCCAAAGTAGTGTGTGCCAAATTTCACCAGAAATAAAACAAAATCCCGTGTGTTAAAGCCGCGTGTCATCCCGATTAACCAGCGTTACACGCGAACATTGCTTTTTTTTTCTCGTTCGGTGGAGACCTCGTGGGAGCACGGAGAAAAATTGTCTCGTTATAACTCCGTGCAGCACATGGTTCGAGTCGGTGGTACTTGATTTGCCCGAGGGAAGGGGCGGCACAACACCGGAGAAAGCTTTACAGAAAGCGTCGCAACTTTGTAAGAACACCTGTCACGTGAAAATCCGTGCAGCGGTAGTGGGGAATAGGTGGTTCTTGATTTGTCCACGGAATAGCGTGCGAAGCGCCGGTAAACCGTTTACAACGTGTGTTGAAACTCTGGGCATACATATGCACACTTTTTTGCTTGGAGCTGCACGGCAAAAGTCTGTGCAGTGGCTGACTGCATGCACTCTGCAGACCCAGCAGCGAAAAAGTTTACACATGTATATGCCGAGAGTTTCGACTCGCGCTGTAAAACTTCTTTCGACGCTTCGCACGCCATTACGCGGGGCAGTAGGGTACCACCGATTCAGCATATCGATGCACGAAATTCCATGGGGGCACTAGTGATCGCTGAGTTTCGACTCTCTCTGTAAACTTTTCGTGGATGCTCTTACGCGCTATTCCACGTTCAAGTCAAGTAGCACCGATTCGCCAGCGCTGCCCAGTGTAACACCGAGGCAATTTTTCTCCGTGAGTGCTAATCGAGAAGACTCCCAGTGAACGTGGGTGAATCCCGAGCTGCCGACATCGGACCAACGCCGAGGCACCCCGCTACTCGACACCGCCGACGCCGAAGACTTCGTCGTCGTCGCCGTTGTGGCCATCGCCACCCCCGCCTCTGTAAGTCCCGGGATCCCCGGTCTCTGTTCATATAGTGTATCCGCGTACCATTCTTTTCATTGTTTTTGCGACCAAAAATTCCGCGCTCTTGCTTTACACTTCCGGTCATATTCATTTGTAATTCTGCCGTCGAGTGATTTTTGCAGTCCGCGACCACGCGTGTAAATCTTCTTTTGTGGAAAATATAAGTATTCAATGATCCGTGTGTAATACAAAATTTTATTTCGTAACCTGCCCCATTCTTACGGAACAAGGAGCACATTACAGTTTTATCTGGTGACTGGACCGTAATCATATGGGAAAGCACCCTGTATGTACCGAATTTTATCAGTCTAGACATTAAAAAAGTCACTGGATTTATAGTTTTAATTCCGCCGCTTTGAAACGTGTATACCCCCCCCCCCCAGAGTTAATGTTTTTAAAGTAGTCACAGCGTCTGTTTTCCCTTAATCTATTTTACGTTACTTCTTCTGTAATGTAAACAAAAATATAATCAAGATTTTTAAATAATTTTATGTATTCACATTTCAGACTGTCAAAAGGCCATAAAAATCTCTCTTTTGTCATCATTAGTTTCACCGAAATCTAATAAAGTAGCTATTAACAGGAATGGAAAGAAAACTTTTTGGAAACCATCTTCCGCAGAACGCAGAGAAGAAATGGTTGTGCACGTAAAGGTAATTTGTGAATACATGATAATACAATAAATGAATTGTTTTAAAATATTGTTCGTATCACAGAAATAAATTATTCGTTGTAATAAAAACACATTACGTGGTTCTCAACATTGAAAAGATTCTAATGTGGTAATTCGGCAAGGCATTAATTTGCGACACAAACTTATAATTAAACGCACAGTGGCCCCCCTCTTATCCGATACAACTTGGGGCAATACAGGTCTTACTTGGGGATACGACTGTTACGACTAAGAAAAATATCGGTCAAGTGAAGGAAGCGAGTATCGAATAACTGAGGACTATCGGATATACCGAGGATCGGATAAGAGGGGGACCGCTGCCTGTACTGAATTCATGTGGGGCCGTCCATAAACTACGAAGAATTTTTTGGGCATATTTTTTTCTCGACTATATCATATTTCACCGAGTGTAAACACAGAAAAGTATCTAGTGGAAATGATGCCGCCAAAGTAAACTATGTATCAGACATTTTCTTTTCTGTGTGATATATTTTTTCTGTGATATTATGTCCATCGTTGCGTTGTTTTATACGCAAACGAAAGTAATGCTTATCATTTAAACTCATTTACAAGTAATTTTCTTTAATTGTATTATTACATTTAATTTTAGGTACCTGGCGATGTGCAGGAAGCAATAAAACACAAGCAAGAAAACTGTATAGTGTCGGTTGTTCGGTGCAGCCGTATATTATAATAGTCGGTGAAAACACATATATTAGCAAAGTATATATTTGCATGGGAAATTGTTTATATGAAATACCAACGGTATTCAAGGCATTAGAGGTCATCATAAAAACGTTCATTGTTTTAAACCTAAGCTATCCTCTGGAATGTGAGCATCTTTACTACCTACTGCAGTGGGGTGTGCTGGAATTGCAAACATCAAAAGACGAAAAAATTCCGAGCATCTGCAACCTAATTAACAAATTGAAAAAAAGATCTCATTAGATTAGCGTAGACTTTACATGAATGTATAATTTTGTTTTATTGTAAAATCATTATCAGTTTAATAATATATATATACATATATAATGAATTGCAAGCATTGTGATCGAAAAGTTACTGGAACCGATTCCGAAATTTTGTTATGGCACGTAAAATGTTTTCATCCGTTTCTTCGTGACTACTCCTGCATTCATGAAAAATGTTTACGTAAATTTAATTCAATTTCGACATGAAGAAAGCACGTACGTAAATGCTGCTATTACATTCCTCTTCCAAAGGAAATAACGAACAAAATCTTAATCCCAAGAGACATAAATAATGAATGCGAAGTGGAAAATTCTTCTGATGAAAGCTCTAACTCTAAATGTAATTCTAATATAAGTAAAGATGGCAATAAAATAGATAGCATCAATTCTAAAGATTCATATTCAAATGAATCTTTTAATGAGGGTATTATAATTGATCATTTGCTACAATTTATTGCCAAACTATACAGTGATACCTCAGTAACACGTTATTCAGTGCAAAAAGTTATCGAGCAATTTACTGAAACTGTCTATGATATTTTAAATATAGCGAAATTGAAATTGAAACAAAACATACCTACAAAATATTACGATCAAATAGAAGTCGCGCTAAATATAAGTGTCTTTATAGATTTAAGTTCAGATTATAAAAGATTGCAGTATTTTCAAAATTCAAAAGGTTTTATTTCTTCGAAGCCTGTTATTATTGGTGAAATTAACGATGATAAAAAAATAAAAGGAGAAACAGTAGTCCGGGTCAAACAGTGCGAAAGTCAAGTAGTACAAATAGATAAGGTATTGCAATCTTTTTTAGAATTACCCAACGTATTCGATACGGTTACGAAATATATTGACACAGAATCTTGTCGCAAAGATGACAATTATTCCAGTTTATTTCAAGGTTCGGTTTGGAAAAACTTAGAAAAGAAGTATGAAGGTAAGATCTTAATACATCTCTATTTGTACTACGATGACTTTGAAACGGGTAATCCTCTTTCACCATCGGCAGGTATTCACAAAGTAGGAGCAATGTATTATTCGGTTGCAGCAGTACCTCCAGTATATTCATCGGGTTTAAATGATATTCATTTGGGACAGTTCAGATAGATCGATTTTTGGAAACGAAAAGCGTTTTAATGAAATCATACAACAATTAATTGTTTTAATTGAAAAGGGTAAAAGATCAACACTTTAACGTATATTTTCGAGTGTTTTCTTTGCTAGGTGATAATTTAGGGCTTGTAACGAGCCGTTTAACTTGACCGCGCGCGGAAGAGAAAGTGCGACGGAGAGAAAGAGGGCCGTTACGAAATTCACATTGCTGCCCCCGCTGCCACCTCCCCATGGCTACCCGACACCAACATTACAGTGAATATTTTTTTATGCCCCCCCCCCCCCCGATACCCGCCTCACTCCCCGGCTTCCTCTGTGTCTCTTTTTATCATGTAATGTATATAATATACATACATATGCTTTGTATATGTGTATGTACAATTTATGTTAATTTCATGTTAATTTGCTTTTTACGGCATTATCGTTGATTTTACGAAGAAATGAATATAACCTTTTTTGTAGAGAATACGATGTTCTATATTTTTTTGTACGATTTGTATATTTTGTTAAAAAATGGAAAAAACGTGTTTTTTGAGCGTTTTTTTTTGTTAAACCTCCCCATAATCTAGTATGCATTGTCTGAAAAACTAATCAAATCTAAGTTTGGCTAAGAGAAACCCAAATCCGTTTGTACTTTTTAAATTCGTCATGCCAGTCGCGAGATATCGCGTATACAAAATTTTACCCACGAATGGACGGACGGACGGACAACCTAACGGACACCAATTTTTTTATTGTTGCTTTGGGTTCCTTAGGGCCTGAAACGTCGACATTTGATGAAAAACTATAGGGTAATTTTTTGGTGGGAACTGACCAAATTCAATACTTCTCCAGAGCCCGTATTCCGTAAGTCGTTATTACGAATAACGTCGACGTTACTGTCGATAACGACAATATCCTGGACCGTGGTTGGTTGGAATTGTCATAACGTCGACGTTATTCGTAATAACGACTTACGGAATACGGGCACAGACCTATGGTCTGGGTCGAAGTAATAATAATAATCCACTTTATTGGCAATAAGATACATAATGATACAAAGAAACAAAAATGATTCGTACAATACCAAAGGGCGTGTCACAGCATAAAAATATTGCTGTTTTACAGACTGACCCGCTTATGAATCATTTCATATGCAACTGCATAATATTAGAATATAAACACGAGAACATAAATAATAAACTGAGACAAAACCGGTTATGAACACAGTATTTATTGTACTTCTCTGGGAACGCTGCCAAGCATCTATATTTACAACGTTATGAGAATAATAACAGAAAATAGAATAACAGAAAAACAAGAACAATTTTTAACTGTTATAATACATATTGTCTTCTTCATATAGGCATCTTTAGATAAATATGAAGCATTTTATCACATTGCTCTAGTTATATACACATGATTATTATATTATTATATATACCGTAATTTTGGCATTTTTGTGAAAGAACGAGATCGAGTACCACTTGGAAATTGACTAGAGCGACATATTTGAATTTTGTAGTCATCTAAGCAGCTCTCAACGTTGCCACATCGCACGATCGGCGCAGTGGGACTTGTGCGCATTGGCAGAAAGAGCGAGGAGGCGATACAGCTGTCTCTTTCTCGCGCAGGATCGTCCTTAATACTCATGAACCGCTGTCAACCAAGTCTCTCCAAGCATCCAAGTCCACAGTGTAAATCTGGAAATAGGAAACAACAAATTTTAGTAAGATATTTCATTGTACTGTCAAAATTTACAGAGTTGAACAAAGAAAAATTAAGCTTTAGAAATACAAAATATAGACATAATTGACTTTTATTGAAACATTATTCTACTAGAAAATGCAGTTTCTGTTTTTATTTTGTACAGTTTCTTAATGAATAAATACCAAGAATACTTACATCATCATATGTTGGAAGCTTCGGGCACGGGCGCTTCACGACAATCGGAACGACGTCCGATTCTGGCATGGTCTCCGCTGATTCCATACGCTTTATAGGAGCGGTTTCCACCTTTTTGGGCTGCACCGGCTCTTCAACCAAATCTATCAACGTGATAACCCTCTTGAGTTTCAAAACAAGAGGGTTTGATGTTTTGCGGATCACCCACTTAATTTCTGATTTCGGCGAAGCGGTGTTGTATTTCCTTGAAGGCATCTTTATTCTGAAAGACAAGAGTCAATAATTATAAACTAGGATCGATACTAATTAGCGCCATATTATACTTGACCCTTAGCCGGCCAGCAATTTCCGCCACAAATATGAAATATCTTAATGTTAAATGCTTACATTTTTCAAGCAAATAATTATAACTATATTACTTTACTCTGTAGACCTTGCGAGGACGAACCTATTTCTACAATGAATATTTACGGCACAAAGTTTCTGTGACAGTTTTGGGTGTCATATAAGGTTTTATAAAACTTCTTAGTTAAATATCATATATGGATAACTAAAAATCGATAATTTATCATAAGTTTACACTGCCGTACTTGGTAAGAAAAGCCGTATCTCCATTTTAATGATTTTGATATATTTACGAATAACTATTTTTAAGTAAATATGAAGTTGCTTAGTTTCAAAAATTATTTTTGATACATGCATATTTTATTTCATGACTTAATGAATCATTTTATATAAATTTGTTACAAATTAGTTGATAAATATTAGTTGAAAATTGACATACTGAATAATCAGGAAGCTATAATACTGTCGAAAAAGATCGTAACTCACAATTTATGGAAATGGGCAAATCTCCAGTAACATTGACGTATGATTTTCGAAATAACAATATCATCCAGTTTTAAGCACATGCTTGTCTTGTTAAAATCTACATGTTTACACAACATATATCTTATATTTGAACTCGTACATTATATTTTCTTTTGCCCTCAGCGGTATATTAGCTAGTTTTTAAATACTATTTTCAGGTTAGAAATGCACGTAATACGTCATGAACAGATGAAAGATAAATAACATTATTCTAATTGCAATGACCTATTAAACTATAAATGTATGTTAATGAAATACTATGTATATACTTAAGAGAAGAAATGACAACAATTTTAAATAATATAACAACTCTTATGAAATTAATATATGTTAAACTGTAGTATAGTAATAAGACTAATAAGTCTGAAAGCATCGATGGATATATATAGGATATATTATATTTTATCTATTAAAATGCGATTAATATTCACGATTTTTAATTTTTAAAAATATTTTTATAAGAATTTAAATACACATTATTATATTCTCTACTTATCGAACGTTTAGAATAACCTAAAATGTATATAAAGATTCTTTATTATGTGTTTATACGATACTTAAGAGCTTTAATGTTTTGTCGATATTATCGTTTTTCATCGTTTCGCCTTTTCCGCGTCTCAGCATCGTTCAATTTCTTTAATTGTACTTTTTTACGTTTTATAGATTTCTTTATAGACTCCCATTTTTTCATGCGCATCTGTAATTTGAATATCCAGATTGTTTGAACATAACCCGTTTGACAAGCGCCAAATGTAAACTCCATATAAAATAAATATGAAAATCATGATACATATATTTCAGTGAAGGTACAATATTTTAATGCACATTATCAATATGTGCCATAATTTTTGGAGCAATATTAATTTATAATTATCCCGTTTTTATCCGTTTGACGAGCGACATATTGTTCGTACTGTACAACTTACTCACGAGTGTTTGATGATCTACTTGTTCAACATTTGTCTCAGAAGGGAAAGCTATATACGAACATTTCATGTTTAGATCATTATTTAAATGTCCTTTTCGTTACAAGTCATTTTATGAACTTTTTCAGTCATGAATTTAAAAATAATTATGCCGTTTAACCAGAGACACGACAGTCTAGGGACTTCATTTAAACAGAAAAGTATTTGTTATTACAGCAGGTGGGCTTATTATTTATTAGTTCGCAGTGTTATAATTTTTTTATTTGTACACAAATTCTTTTTATCCAATTTAATATAAATAAAATCTTGAAAGTGACATGACCAAATAGGGAGTCGTTCGATTTTTTTCAATAATTATAAGTTATATGGAACGAAATCATTTGAAATACATTCCATATAGTTCATATAATATTTTCTTTAATATATTCAACTGTATAAATACAATTTTAATTTATGTTGCTTTATATTAAATGAGAAAATTGTCAGGGACATAAGTGTCAAAGGTTATGGAGATTTTCACACATACGTCCTTTTTTCATAGAATTAATTACTTTGCAAAGCCCTGCATCCTAATTAAAAATATCGATACTGTTCAAGGACGTCGTATGTTACATTTTATTTTTAAATAATTTGCATACTATTATATATATTACTGTAAATGTACTGAAAATGATTACAAATGCATGTTTTAACATTACTGATGTTGAACTTTTTTGTATTTGTTGTACATAATTTTTACATATTGTTTTAAACAAAATAAGAATTGATTAAAAAATAATTATTCTGTATTTAACTATCATCTTCTTAAGACGAACCAACATTTTTGTCGACTGCTTGGCATCAAGGGTACCAACTTAATAATATCTTATTTTTTAATTTCCTGAATCCCGCGCATAGTTTTTAACCTTATAGGAACTGGAATACCAGTCTTCATGTTTTTCTTCCGTAAAAAATTCATTTCTAAAAATGGTTCATCATTATTGAAGTATGTTTTATATAACAATTTGTACGAATCTCGTTGTACCTTCAAATGTTTGATATCATGCAAGTAAATCCTTTCTTCATTTTTTTTAATTTTGATTGTGAACAATAATCACGCCATTCCGAAAGATCTTCTGGTTTCATTTCTTTCATGGTGACTCGATTGCAGTTCGCCTTTTGTCCAGCGCTTTTGAAGTCGCTGAAATCATAAATTTTTTGATGCAAACACCCTGACCGAATAAACGAGACAATAATATAGACCGCAAATGATATGTAGATTCAACATTAAATTGAGCGGACGCTAACGAACTAAATTCTTTAAAAAAAGATTTTATTTTTATGAATTGTAAACGATTGTGTATAATTTAAAAAAACATAAGTGAGGTTAAATTTTAAATTAAAACGAAATTAAATGGTGATTTTGTTGAGGATCATTTTCAGTATAATTATATTCAAGTATTATAATAATAGACAAGTCATCAATATAATATATGCCGTCGAGCAGACGTCTTTTTGGCGTTAGTCCGCGTTTTTTATATATAATAAAATTGTAAAAAAAAATAAACAGAATGAGCATGTAAATATTTTATTAATTTGTTTATACATTAGGTATATCATTTATAATAAGTATATATATTATATTAATTTTATCTGCAAACAAAACATATTTGCCCCAAAAAACGGAATTGAAGAAATTTTTATTTTATATATGTAAAGTTAATAATTTATAATAGGTACCTTTACCTTTGAAAATATGTATAAATAGTTGAAAAAATAAAAGATTTCTTACCTTATTTAAATTTCCTTTTGAAATTTGCTGCTGACAGTGGCTCTGCTTTTCGAAGTCGTCGAGAAAATAAGGCTCTGGTCTATCCGCTTGAACTACAACGAAACAACTGACTGATGCAGTTTCTCCAACTCAATGAGTACCTCGTCTTCTGGGGTCGAAGAAAACATTCCAGAATTCCGACCGAGGGTGGCGCTTCGGTTATCCATTTTGGGGTGGGGAAGAGAAAGTTCTACGTGCGTGCGCATGGCAGATTCTTTTTTCGAAGCTTATATTATTTTTGTTCACATTTAAAAATTGAAATATTTATCTTATCGTAAATGTTATAAATACACAGTCAAACAATTAATATTGTTGCACATAACAAACATTCCTTTCATAACAATTATATATTTAAAACATGTAAAAATACGCGTATGAATAAAAGTTTTAAAAATGATGATCAGTAAACATTTCTTATCATAAAGAAAATATTAATAAACATTTGTCTAAAAAGGGAAATTTTAAATTGTGAATGAACAACTTAAATTTAATAAATAATGATTAATACATATTTTTTGTATTTCATATTTTATTTATTAATTAAAATTGTAAAATTTGTGTTTAAGTTTTTAAAGTTGGGTTTTTCATTAAAACAATTTAAAATTGAATTTGGTCACTTCGGGCATAAAAATTACCCTATAGTTTTTCATCAAATGTCGACGTTTCAGACCCTAAGGAGCCCAATTCAACAATAAAAAAATTTGTGTCCGTGATCTTGTAGGTACGTACGTCCGAACGTCTGTACGTCCGTTTTTTGTCGCGCGATAACTCGCGTGCGGATAAGCGTAATGACATAATTTTTTTTTTAAATCTGTGTGTTGGCATAACTTAGATCTGATTAGACTTTGGCGCAGATGCATCCGTCCATTACTAAAAAACATTAGCCCCAATTACGTTTCTTCGTAGTTTTTTGCATTTATTTTGTAAAAATACAAATTTTATTAAAAAATGGTTCAAACAAAAGAATAGAGCATTAAATTCTCTACAAAAGAGGTTGTATGCATTATCTTCCTAAAGTCAACGATAAGGATATAAAAACTTGTTTAAAATGCTTATGACTATTGTCCGAAAAAGTATTGAATTTGGTCACCTCGGTAAAAAAATTACACAATAGTTTTTCATCAAATTTCGACGTTTCGACTCCCTATCCACCAGGGGTAGTGTTCACCAGCCTCTTAGGCGCGGTGATCACCTACGAGCGCATAAGTTCTTTTACGCCCTTGATACGAAATAGTTATTTTTGTATCAAGGGCGTAAAATAGGGTTTTACGCCTCGACAATAGAACCCGAGAGACGGCAAAGCCGGCTCGAGGTTCATGAGGGTGAAAATTCTACGCCTGAGATTCAAACATTGTTTTTTGATGCAGTAGGCGTAAAATTTTTTTTTACGCCTCGATTTTGCGGACCTAAAATGCCAATTTCACGCCTCCGTGGGCGGAAAATTTATTTTACGCCCCAGAAGGCGTGAAATAGGGGTTCTACGCCTGCAAATGAGGGCGTAAAATGACTATTTTACGCCTACTGCATCAAAAATAACTATTTCGATATATCTAAAAGATGTCTTATAGATATCTAAAAGATATCCGTCATAGATCTTTTCGACACTTTCAAGACATCTTTGACGAATTATACAGGGTCATCGAAAAGTATCGGACCCCCCTAATATCTTCAGTTAGAATGCACTTAGGAGAAAATGTCCAATAGCAAAGTTGTATGGGTTCAAGCGGGGAGTAAGATGATGACCTTGACTTTGACCTTGACCATGTCCTTCAAGGTCATTTCAAGGTCAATCTTATTTTTTTAAATAGAACCCCCTACATTTTATTGCATATTCTTATAGCTTATCTCGAGAGCTTTCCAAAACACTATAATAAAATATTTTTTTATTAAGTACTTTTTGAGTTATAAAGGTTTGAAGTTAACAATTTTTTGACACAAAATGTAGAATATCTTGTAAAATATTATTTAGTTTTCAGTAATCATAACCTTAATAGTTTTGTGCGCGGAATAATGAGACCAATTAATTGGTTTAAAGAAAATACATTAATCGGATCCCCCTAATATTTTCAGTAAGAATGCATTTTGGAATCAACTTCAAACCTCTATAACTCAAGAAGTACTTAATAAAAAAATATTTTATTATAGTGTTTTGGAAAGCTCTCGAGATAAGCTATAAGAATATGCAATAAAATGTAGGGGGTTCTATTTAAAAAAATAAGATTGACCTTGAAATGACCTTGAAGGACATGGTCAAGGTCAAAGTCAAGGTCATCATCTTACTCCCCGCTTGAAACCATACAACTTTGTTATTGGACATTTTCTCCTAAGTGCATTCTAACTGAAGATATTAGGGGGGTCCGATACTTTTCGATGACCCTGTATGTATATATATTGTTTATATAAAATCATAATAATACAGACAGTAATTAGTAAAACATAGTAAACATGTAATATGCATCGAATAGACTATTACAATACAAGTGCATGAAGTAAGTGTTTTGCAACTTTTATTTATTAATACTTCGGCTGGCCTGTCGTCGGGGTCGAAGTTTTAAAAATGCTCATTTGCAATTTTACATCGACTCAGGCTGTTACGGACAGAATCGATGTTTTATCGACTGCGGTACCCGGCGTAGGCTTTTTCCCACAAAGGTGGTTTTCCCTACGCCATTGCGCACCCGAATGCGGGTACCTCTCAAAATGAAGCAGGCCTGTTAGGTAAATTATGTAAAAGGCCCTTCGAAATGGTGACGGTCTCGATACAATTATTTGTAATTCGAATAGTATGATATCGATGTGTAATATGACGTCGTAGTCTATTTAAATGTTCGAGAGTTTGAATGATCGAACGAAGATGTGAAAAAGTGACGATCGGGTTGAGAAAGAACGTTCCGGAACGTCAGAGCGTTAGGAGTCCGCGTCGCGATCGGGTCGTCACCGGTTGATCGGAATAAATAATTGAGATTTTCGTGTGGCCGATCAAACCGCGTGTTTTATTTACAAGCCCTTCCACCAGCCGTTTACAAAATTGGTGCCGAAACCCGGGAATAATCGCCGGGAATGGTGGAAGTTGGTTTTGTGGTGTTCGCGATTTTGTGGAAGTCGCATATATATAATATGGACTGTCTACCGTGTGTATGACTCCGTGCTGTGCTATTTTGGCATTTCAACGGGAAATATTCCGGACATCTACTGAGGACAGCGATTGCAACACCGGTACCGGTATGACGATGGGATGGACAGTTTGGAAGTGGCTGATCGCTATCAACCATCAGGATTCGCCCATGTGCTGCAAGGGATTCGGTCATCGGCGAGGATGGGTGCATCGTCGACGTGAAAGATGCGAACTCCGGCATGGTGAGCTGTGCGTTCTTTTTACTTCGTGATTGTGTAATTTTCGAAATGCGATGAGCGTCATTCGGCTATAACGCGTTCGCATTGCGACTCCATTCCATATCCGAAGCTCGCGATCGTGTTTTGTCGCCCTCCGCGACGCCAACTTTAAATTTCGAACATCTCTCTCTTTGTACTAGAGATGCTAGATCGTTTCGACATTATCGAGAAATAAATCTACATATGTACATCTTTCGAAACATTTGACAGTTCCAATTTAATCGCTTCGTAACCCTGTATATTCCTTTATTAATTTCATGAAATTACGGTCGGCTATAACTAACCTGTTTTTTGCACTCTGGTAGCATAGTAATTTGAATCGGAGCGGAATACGTTTTTCTTCATTAGGTTAGGACTGTCAATTGTTTTTAAAACACCGTTGAAGAGATCGAGCGGGAATAAAATACTTCGACTTGATGTTTAGAAATTAAACTCCGAATTTTCTAGGAACGCGACATTCGGTATTGTGAATTCGTTTATATCTGGGTAAATGAGTTTTCTCGCGATAGAGATAAGGATAATTATGGGATGACAATATCGGAAATATTTCTAAATGCAATTTATTTAAAAGTTTCGTTATCGGTTAGAAAAATACCAGAGTCAGTTCCACGAAAGAGGGGAAGGTTTAATAAATATTTAATAATAAATATCGATTTGGTTGATATTCAGAAGAATATCGACTTGATGAATATACGGTAAAAATGTAGTTTGAGAGATGTTAAAAATATAACACGTTTTATTTCACTCATTTTGAATATAAATTTGGTGCATTGAAATATAATCGAAATAACACCGCCTTAAATAGGTGTTAGTAAAACGTCGTGTCATGTCCGATGTTTATGGAAACATCACCCCCACTTTCTCAAACAGAAGTTTGATGGAAGATAGCATTTATTGGTATATATTCTAAAGAATGTCTAAAAGTTCAGTACGGCCATTGATATTGAAGAAAATATGATGGCGATTGATTATTTACTTTATCATGTAGATTAAAGTAATTTATTTGTATATAAATATGTGAACAAAGTAGCATGAACCTATAATAGGATTATGATTCTAATTACAAATGATAAAGAAATGTTTGGTCCTTTTCGTGAACGGTTTGGTATCGATTTCATTTCAAATTTTGTGCGCGAATGACAATTTGAATAGTAGAAACGTAATTGTTCGTGTTTGTGAAGGTCATGATAGGCGTCGAGGTCGATGGTGCACGGGTCCCGGTGTGGACAGTGCACTGAGAAAAGTGGTATGTTTGCGATTAATATACGTTAAGTTAAATATTCATAAGTTTGTCATAAACATATACTTTTTAACGCGAACATTACGAATTTACCACTATATTACGTATTTTTATTATAAACTTGATGGTATTTGACGAAAAATATAATCAATATTTACGATAAAACATCATATATTAACTATTAATATAAGGATGTTTCGGATGTAAAATACTTTGCGCGCGCATCATATGAACTTACCTGACCCTGCCAGAAAAAGCGAACCGCGAAAACGCGAATGCGACGCGCAACGCAACGATCACGTTCTTCCAGAGTTTAGCATTACATTATCTCAACTTGAAATGATTAAATTATAAAATTAATATAAAATAAAATTATATTTTTGGTTTGTGCTTCTGGTTTCAGCTTAACACGTATTAATTTTACCGTTTGATGCAAAAATTAATAAAAATTCGGAAAAACACATTAAGACTATTAAATTCCGGCCTATGTTAAACGTGGTAAAATTCATTTCCCTGTTTTGCAGTGATACGTATTCATTTGAGCAATTAAAAACTGATTAATTTTCTCGTATAAAGCTGAAGGTATAGATTTGTCCAATTTGAAAAATTTGTGCGATGACCTTACTGAGTTCAAACATATTGTGCCCCGTTTTTGTGATCGTGCGAAAATAAAAGAAATTCTCGAGACCCATCGCATCGAAAACATTGACATTCCTATAACCAATCAGGAATTCCTTTTTTTATCCAATTCGTGAGTCATAACCTTCTTTCCTTTATATTAATAATTTATATTTAAATCAATATTTATTTTAATATAATAATATTTGTTTTTAAATGCGTTTTATCTTTAAATACATTTCTAGAAGTGATGTACAAACAATAAATGACGAATCAATCCAGGAAATAACTATTCCAACAGCTTTTGTTTCGAAGGATGTGTTGCCAGAAAGGTAATAATTTGAATTGATTTTGAATTTATAGTCTACTGGGATATAAGTACATATAACATTACCACAAATAACGTATTATAATATACGTAGTACGATATGCCGCAGAGATATATACAAATATCTGTATGCATCCATGTAGCTTAACTTAGCTTACTAAGAGGATGAGTAGAGTTTTACCTTATATTACGATGTCAATCTTCATGATATATTGATTTTCATAATTAAAAGAACCCCCACACTGTTCATGCGTAATATATTATTACACACATTTAATTTTGTTATCTTTATTAATTCATTCAATCGTAATATTACATTATATAATATAAAAAATGCCTTTGTATTATATTTTTATAGGATTCAAGTACAGTCAGTTAATGAAAACCCAAGAAAGAGGAAGCAAAATTTAAATTTAAAGGAACTATTGGAGGGAACAAAGATCGGTCAAAGCATCCTGAACTTGTACGATGCAAAAAACGAATTGGATACGACATGTCAGTCGTACTTGGTGGTTATCATCACCCAATTCTACTTGAATGCAGAACCATTTACGTATGTTTTTTAAAATGCTCTAATTCTGACAAAACCTCAAATCAAATTGAAAAATCAATCCGTGTCAAAGAGAAATACATAGACGACAATAATTATTACTGTTTCATTCAGATAAGTTAAAATCCTAAAATGTGTTAACCTATCACTTCGAAAATATGTTTTTTCATTTGTTATGATTAAAACCCTAATACGATAAAAGTACAAAACTCAATAAAATACAATGATATATAAATAAAATGTCAACTTCAATGTTAATAAACAATACTGGAAGGTGTATGATACACATGAACCACCAATATGAAGTTTTCAGTAAAATACAAAATATTAAAGTAATAGATCTGCTTATTATTCAGTTTGAAAATATTTCATAACTGAAATTAAATATGAATAAAATAATATGAATAATAAATATATACATAATTGGAAAACATACTTGTAGTCCATTCTACAATACTTGTTGTGTCGCAGCTTACTCATACAGCCTAAGCGAATCTCTCCCACACGCCCTTAATAAAATGATTATTCGTTGCTGTATACTTTTCCATTGTCGTATAAATATTTTATCAATATGATAAATATTGCTTAAAATAAGCATACTATGCATTAACTTTGGAAAATTACACATAAGTGACCCGTTAACAATGATTACAAGTTAAGGAAATGTTTCAAAAATACATTGTCCCATGTCGTTTATACTAAATTATTGTTCTTGCAGTGTTTCCTCTACTCGTAATTACAATTAAAGGTACTTTATATTCATGTATAATTTTGGACACTTAATATTTAGTACAATGATGGCAAGAATTTTGCATCACATTTGTTTATCGGTTCACAGTATTTTGTACCATTTCATCTATATGTAATTACTCTTCTTGTATCGTTCCTCTTCTCGTAATCATTGTTAAAAATGCAATAACTAAACTAAATAAATGTGTAGTTTTTTCGAATAATATTTTCTGAAATATGCATCATATTTGTAAAATAATTTACCTAAGCACAAGTGAATCTACTTGCACCTGAAAAGAAAAGATTATTACTTGCCGTATACTTTTCCCTTGTTATATAAGTATAGTTATATAATATTAAATATATTACAAATTTGATACATGTGCTTTAAAATAGGTATAGTATGAATTACCTAACTGAAATTTTTTCATATATGTAATACCGTCGAGAAGGACTACAAGTAGAGGCTGGGTCCAAAATATAATTTTTGTGAAGGCGAAAAGATATTTGCTGATCATAGTTGGGCATACATATATGTTACTTTATAAATGTGATGTAAATTTCTTAATATTATCGTACTACATATTAAGTGTACAAAATGATAAGTACCTATACTCAATACCTTTCGGTACGATTTTTATGTTTATAATAAAACTGGAGGGCGTGATGGTCGTGCGGGCTAAGGCGTCAGTCTTAGTCCGCCCGAACTGAACGTCGCGAAGGGCCCGAGTTCGAATCCCCGTCCTGCAATTTTCTCTGCTTATGTCCAGTGTGGAATAACCGGGGAACTTTGCTGGGCGAAGGTACGAATTTGGGACCGCTGCCGACCCCCGTCGGCAGTTATCGGTACCGTCAGCGTCTTATCCGCGGTCGGTACGTCGTGGGTCTTATCTCGGATAAAGAGGGGATAAGCCCCGCGTCGTACTCGCTAAGGCACAGACCGTCGAATCTGCTGGTGGTACCGATATTGGGGTAGGGGGGACTGGCTCTGGGTGGGTGTTGTGTGTGCCTATAGTTTCTGTCTTGTACTGTCTGTCTTTGTCCTGTACCTCTCCACCCGAGAGCCGACCCGCAAATAGACAAATCGTCATTAACGCGGGGGAAATAACCTGTCCTTTGTCCTTTGTCCTAATAAAACTGGAGGGATTGACATTTTGTTATTCATATTTACTATTTCATACATCTAAACGATAGGTGTCACATATTTCATCAAAAATATTTTTCTTCAGGAAACAACTGTAAACATTGTTTTGTACACATCCCATATGTACTCACACTACACACTTTATGTGCATATAAGAACAGCTGACTGAACTGACGTGTTCTACAAGTTATAGTGAATTCTAGGCTTTGCACTGGTGTTGCACCAGTTCCGCTTTAGCACTGCTTTAGCACCAGTGCAAAGGTGCACGTGTTCCAAGCATGCACGCCTTACACCTGCATTTTAAAGTGCAAGGAAATGAGAGTGCCCTACACTGAAAGACCATAGACACTATATTCGTATTGGCCTGTCGGAACATTAAACGTATGGAAGGTAGCGTCACGAGAATCGCAGCGCCGCTCTATTGGGAAACGCCCGAAGTCCATACGAAATTCATCCCTTCCATACGTTTAATGTTCCGACAGGCCCACACGAATATAGTGTCTATGGTGTTTCAGTGTAGGAACATTAATATTTTCATTGGCGGAGCTTTTTAAAATAAAAATGATAGTATTAAATTTTATTTACAAATTGACAATTAATTAAATGCAAGCTTATTATTACTCTAAAACTTTTGAGAAATTGCGAATTTCAACCCAAAATTTGAAAACTGAAAATGTCGGATCCAGAATGGTCTGCGAAATTTTTCAAATCTTATTGAAGTTGTTTACAATTCTTTAATCACGAGATTTTATTAATTTAAATTACAATATTTGGGATATCGAGTACATATATCTTGGAAGCCGACCTTCTATATCAGAATTTAAGAAAATGTAATTTTTATAAGAGTTTAAACTTGTTATGAATTAAGTTTTGTTTTTCAACATTATCAAAGAGCTTATAGATATTTTATAAAAATTGCTTGGCTTGAGTTGTAAATATTTATCTATGTATTGGGTTTTATAATTTGATTACAAATTTGTTATTTATGCATTATACATATTTCAGTCGTCTTAATAATGAGGATTACGACCAATTAGCAGATGAGATAATTAAATTGTTTCCGAAAGAAGTTAAAGCTACGTATTATGTTCCACCAATAAAAAAAAGTTCTTCCAAGGATAACAAACCGTATATGTCACGAGGAAAATTACCCGACAAGTACCGCAATACACTGACATTTCTACGGAGAGGAAACGTAGTGTCCGTTTGCAGAGACAGAAGTTCTAATGAAAACTATGAAGAGATAAACTGTACAGGTAATTATCACATATATCGCAAACACTGTTTAATTTCTTATAGATACCCAATAGAAAATGGCATACTATACTATCTTTCTATTATGTTTTGTCTTAAGATGTCACAACTGTTTTTTATGGAACGTGACAAAATTGTGATATTGCATTACACTTTTATGGTTCTTTTAGAGACAAGCAATAGGGATATCCTCTGGTTGCAGAATAATCGAGAACCATGGGACGAAGTTGTTTCAAAATGGGATGCAACGTATGAATTTCGTGCAACATAATTCCAATCTCAAAAAAACATTGAAGAAATATTCAAAACATTTCCTATTTTATGCCACGCCACTGCATATACTTTGGTGGATATTTTTTATTTTATTTTATTATTTTATACGTTAATTTGTATACTTTAAAGAATGGATAACATTTTTACAGATTGACCGTGACTTTAGGAAAAAGTTTCCAGATAAATGGACATACCTTTTTGAAAATTTTGAAAATGTATTCAAAAATTTACGAAGTGCTTCTAACAAAAATCAATTCATTAAAAGTGACCGTTTACTCTTTGAATTGATCGAACAAGATGCTAATCTCTCGAAAGGTATTATATCAAGTTCATAAATAAACATTAATTGTATGAAATAAGTTTCAATGATTTTAAGCATATTTCATACATTTATTTGATACAGATACATTACATTACTTGATGGTGTATTTATTGGCGTCATTGTTACCAATGAAATGTGCCTATAAAAGAGGAACAAACAATTGGAAACCCAGTGTGGCTGAATGTCGTAACGGTATAATAGTACATGTAAAGGTATTAAAATTTGTTTTATAAATATATATCTTTATATTATACTCATTCTATATTGCATTATATTTGTGTGTGAATAATTAGTATATATAGTACATGAATTTGGGGCACAATAACCAAAATTTGAGGAATGCACATTATGTACTGAGTGTTCAAAAGTGTCATGCTAATACACACGCTGACACCTGTATTAAAGATGCTTTGAATAAAAATGTCCTACATGTGTGTATTATGATTTGACAATATCACTAGTTTAATAACAGTGAATTATTGTTAAATTAGCCTCTTTAAATAAACAAAGAAAAACCGTGTGATACAGACCATGCAGGATTTCATTTGAGCCAGTTAAATGAGCTTTTCATAGCAACAAGATTTTATACTCTCTATAAGCTCAACAATAATTCACTGTATTTAACTCTTAATCTGATCAAATGATGGTTTAAAACTTATTTACTTTAGGTAACACCATATAAAATACTTTTTATTAAATTTGACTCCAATCGAATTGCATTGATTATTCTATCTATATACTAATTTTGTTATAAATATATATAATAATGATATGTATTTTCAGTTGCCAAGTGATGTCCCGATTACTCTGAATGCTAAGGCAAAAGAAATGGAAAAACGCGGTCTTCCATTGCAACAATTCATAATTGATGAGGGACCTACTTACAACGATATACGAAACATATACGTTTCATTTAGAAGTACTATATATCAACCGCAAACTGTCCTGAAGGGACTCGATATATGTTTTCAATTAATGCACGTTCTTAATCTTAATTACCCTGTCGAATGTCAGCATATATGGTTGTTCATTCAACTTGCCATTTACGATATCACCACTCCTTATGACAATATACCGAGCATAATGTGTATAAGTGCTAAATGTAAGAACACATTGTGAATTCCATTATGAAATATATGTTCGACATTGCAATTCTTACATTTTTGTAATATTCGTTAAATTATAAACAGACATTAAACCGATAAATATGAAGTGTAAACATTGTAATAAGAATTTTTCTTCTATTAATACTTTTATTATTCATTTACAAGCTATTCACAAATTTGAGGACATTTTTTTGTGCGTTTATTCAGGTTGCAATCGCTCCTTTGCTAGTATAAGTGAATTGAAATTACATCTTAAAAAATGTATTTGCAATAACAATGAATCCAGTATTTTTAATAACTGCAACGTAGCCAATACATTGGTAAAAACAACTAATACACAGAAACACGCATATGTAAACACAGATTATCCATGTTCATCTAAAACGGATACAGTAAAAAAACTTACAGAAATACATAATAAAGCACATGTTAATAGTACCGTTTGCGATGCTATACGCTAAACTATACGCTCATACATATATACCACGTTCTGTTGTTCAAGAAATTACACAGGATTTGACCAAAATTGTAAGTAATCTTTCTGTTCGAATACGTACTAATAACCCGTTACAAAATGAAAAGAATTTTGTAATCGATAGTGAGATTTTAGAAAATCCTTTCATTAATTTAAATACAGAAGCAAAATATTTTAAAGCTTTAGAAACGTCACAATATTTCATGAAACCGATACCTTACTATATAGGAGAGGCGCTAGATAATAAAAATTCTCTTAGTGGTGTGAATCTAAAAATGCGAAAATTCGAAGGGCATATAATCCCAATAAAAAATGCTCTAAAAACTTTTCTAGAAATACCAGATGTTTTCAAAATAATTAAAAATAATATAAGCAAAGAAGTGGAACGACAAAATATTTCAAGTATTTTTAATACCACTCTGTGGAAATCTATTACAAGAAAATATGCAGGAAAAATTGTTTTGCCGATATATCCATATTATGATGATTTTGAAACAGGGAATCCCTTAGGTTCCCATTCAGGTATTCACAAGTTGGGCGGTGTTTATTTTACAATTGGCGGTATCCCGTCATATTCTTCTTCCAAACTGGAACACATTTTTTTATGGGGTTTATTCCATTCTTCAGATAGAGTAGCTTTTGGAAATAAAGCGGTATTTGAACCATTTATCAATGATTTGTTACTTCTAGAAAAGGAGGGAATCACGGTTTACATTTCTGGCGAAATAAAACACATTTATTTCGTAGCACCTTTTCTGATAGGCGACAATTTAGGTTTAAACACAATGGCCGGTTTACATGAAAGTTTTTCAGGCCCGTATTATTGCAGAGTATGCTATTGCCACAGAGACGTTATATCTGAAATGGTGACAGAAAATGAAAATTTCATTAGAAATAAAGAAAATTATGAGATACATGTGAAAAACTTGAGTCATGGAATAAAAGAAAGTTGCTTGTGGAATATACTTCCCTCATTTCACATGACAACAAACTTAACATGTGATGTTATGCATGATTTACTGGAAGGTATTTGTAGGTATGAAATGGCTTACATTTTGTATGAATTATATATGTTAAGATATATTTTAGTATTTTGACTTTAAATAATAGAATTAAATTCTTTGATTATTGCAGTGGCGTTGATATTGGTAATGCTATTCCTCTGATTAATGAAAACCATCTTAAGAATAAATGCTTAATTATGTCTGCAGCCGAAATGCATGCACTAGTTACATATTGTACTTTAATCGTAGGAGACTTGGTAGACCCATCTGAAGAAATATGGGCATTTTATTTAATGCTATACAACATCGTCTTTCTCGTGTACAAAAAGGAAATAAGTCAACAACAACTTGACCACTTGAAAGATTTAATTAAACAACATCACACACTTTACATTAAATTATTTGAAGCTAAATTGAAACCTAAGCATCATTTTTTAACGCACTACGTTCGATTAATTAAATCTGTTGGACCATTATCTAATTATTCATCTATGCGTTTTGAAGCGTTTCATAGAGTCATAAAATCTGTAGCAAATGTTATATCATCACGGGTAAATTGAACTTATTCACTTGCCTTGAAATTGCAACTAAAATTAGCGTATCGCTTTATATCTCAAATCGGCATAAGTACCGAAATTGAACTAGGTAAGAAATTAAAATCCTCGCAGTACTTACATTTGTTCGGAAATACCATAAAAGATATCGTTGACGTGTCCTGGATTAAGTATAACGGGATTTTATTTAAATCAGGACTAGTAATTCAAATTACTAGAAATTCATACGATGATCCGCTGTTTGGATGGATTGAATCTGTGGTATATGCGAATGATGAAAATATCTTTTTAGTTTATGCAGAAGTGCAATGTCTTGGAATTAACAAACATGTAGAATCGTATGTAATAGAAAAGCCCACTCATTGTAATTTGTCCACTATTAATATTAAGTCGTTGTACACGCAGTACCAGCATTTATTCACTTAGGCGGTGATGGGAATTTATATGTAAATAATATGAATCAAGATGAATAAAAAACATTTTATTATATCTTAACATAGTATTCTCCAATAACCTGCATCCCGTAAAAAATTGTACACGCAATTAGTACCTTTAATGAATATTAAGGGCGTGTGCACACTGACAGCGGATCGCGAAAAGCGGCAAGCGAAATGTACAAAAATTTTATAATAATAAAAGTCGATATTTTTATATTGCTGTTTAAAAATATTGATATTTACTTGTTTTTTCAGATTTATATACTTAGTCTTGTAATTCTGACGATTTACTTCCTAATTTTTATGTTTCGCTTACCAGGGCGGGTAACCTCGAAATACAACAAGCGAATTACGATTAACGGTAAGCGGATCGCACATAATGGCAAATTAAACGAGCAGAATTAAATAATATAAAAATCTATACACGTGTGAAGAAAAATATCGATAAATACATTTTTATTATTGTAAACTTGGGTATATTTCGCTTGCCGCATTTCGCGATTCGCTGTCAGTGTGCACGCGCCCTAAGAGTTAAGAATACGGTGCAAGGATTTGTATAAAGGGAACTGAACTGTCAACACTTAGATTTTAGAATATACACTTGTATCATTATTCCATTGATGCTTTACTCATATTATGTGGAGTGTTCAACTAAAGAAGTAAAAATAAGAGACAATTCAAGATCACTTCAGAAATATGAATAATGATACAAGTGTATATACTAAGATCTAAGTGGTGATAGTTCAGTTCCCTTTATACAAATCCTTGCACCGTATTCTTAACTCTTAATATTCATTAAAGATACATTTGGTACGAATGTGACTTGAACTTTCTCCTTATGTCTGCATTCTTGAATATATTTATCCTCCGTAATACTTGTCGATGGTAAAGTTCTACGATAAGACCAAACATTTATTTATTGTCGTAAATTAATCTACACCGTTATCTCCGAATATGATTTACTCTCATAAACTTGAAGGAAGTTGTTTTGAACTAATTGATTAAAATTATCGTATTCAAACAGGTCAAACAAAGTAGTAAGAAATTTAACGTCGACTCGTCTTTATGCACATGTAAGCAAATATGATCGAAAACTGGTAATTTACTATCAATTTGTATTGAATAATAATAATATATAATATGAGACACATTTTACAAAATTTATTATTTATTATTTACAATACTAAATTTATGGTAAAATATCAGAAATGAAACTCATTATTTATACTGGTGTATGCTCACTTCGCTGTAATCAATAAAAAGAATTTGGTACTATGCTAAGATCAAATATTTATTTATTGTCGTAAATCAATGTACACCAATGTCTGAATATGTTTTAGTCTAATAAATTTGAACGAAGTTGTTTCGTAAACATTTATTAAAATTATAATATTCAAACTGGTCTAAAGAAGTAATAAAGAATTTAATGCTGACATGTCTTTATGAACATGTAAGCCAGTCAATTGGTATTGAAACACACATTTATTATTTATAAAACTTATCATTCATTATTTACAAAACTAAATTTTTGGTAAAATGTCAGAAATGAAAATCATTACTTATCATTTTGCTGTAATCGCTAAAAACAATTTGATTCTACGCTAAAACCAAATATTTAGTTACTGTCATATATCAACGTAAACCTACGTCAGGATATGGTTTTCTCACATAAATTTGAAAGAAGTTGTTTAGAACCAATTGATAAAAATTAGCTTAATCAAACTGGTCTAGAACTGATTGATAAAAATGAGCTTATTCAAACTGGTCTAAAAAGGTAATACAAGATTCAACGCTGACATGTCTTTATGAACATGTAAGCAAGTAAATTTGTATTGAAATACCCATTTTACAAAGTTTATTATTTATTATTTAGAAAAGAAAATTTATGGTATAAAATGTTACAAATGAAAGTCATTACTTAAAACGGTTAATGCTTACATTGCTGTAATCGATAAAAAGAATTTGATTCTACGCTAAGACCAAATATTTAATTATTGTCATAAATCAATGTACACGAATGACTACATATGTTTATTCTCTCTCATAAATTCAAAGGAAGTTGTTTCGAAAACATCGATTAAAATTATAATATTTAAACTTGTCTAAAAAAGTAATCAGAAATTTAACGCTGACATGTCTTTATGAACATGTAAGCAAATCAATTTATACTGAAACACACATTTTACAAAATGTATTATTCATTATTTACAAAAGAAAATTTATCGTAAAATGTCAGAAATGAAACTCATTACTGTATAAGTACATATCGGTTTAGATTAATTTATGACAATAATGAAATATTTGTTCTTACTGTGGAACCAAATTGTTTTTTTTTTCGATTCCAGATGGAGCATAAACCATACCTAATATTTAATTATTGTCATAATCTAATCTAAACTGATATGTCTGGATATATTTCGCCCGTACAAACCTGAAGGAAATTGTTTCAAAACGATAACAAAGTGTACAAAACATAAACGTCTTAATATTTATGTTTAATATTAATTTTGACTGTACCTATATTAAAATCCGAAATATATACGTGTCAGTGGAAAGATACGTCAGGTGTCAGCTAACCTCATTTGACTAACCTTTTTTTTTAATTTAACCTTTTCATTTGACAGCTAACCTCAAATTTTACTGTAAGTTTAGCTTATCAAATAAAAGAATATATTACACTTATAGCTTTTAATCATTCAAAAATGATACAATGCATTATAATTTTATCTTGAAATAATTGAAATGACGGCTGTTGAAACACATTTTTTGAAACCATAAAACGGCCTTTGGATTAGGGCGAATGCAGTAACATCCATATACTTAGTACTAACGTCGGTATATTTATCACAAATATACGGCAGTTTTCTGCGTTGCCAACATAAGATATATTTGTGGTAAATGTATGTATTTTAAATTGAAATTTAAAATGCTGGTAGCTTTACCACAAGTCTAATATGTTAATAGTTAAACTATCGTTCTCTCAGTGCACAAGACTTATGTCCTTTTCCCTCACCGCCACAGACATATACCCGACAATCCCATTTCTGGAATCTTTAGACGCTTTTTCAAGCAAATCTATGTGCTGAAGAAAAATCAAGATGAAAATTTAAAAAATAATTGACATAATTTTTTTTATGATGGGCTTCGAACACGAAGATGTCATATTTTTTTCCTTTATTCAAAAACTGAGATGTAATGAACACCGTAGAAAAAAGTAAAAATGTCTTGATCCTGATGGTCTGCGAGCCAATAATGTGGTTTTTAGAAACGAAACACACTTGAGAACATGATCTTTGAAGTTGTACAAAATAATTATTACGAGTCGCACACTCATCGGACCAGAATTGTTTGATTTGTTAAGTTAATATAAATGAAATCACATTTTCAAAAATTGAAAAGCATGAAAGTAATTTTTTTTAAACTATTATTAGCAAAATTTAATCATTTTTATGGAAATTGAGTTAGGCTCACATATTTGCTTGCGGACATGATGAATGGTAGACACAAGCATACGACCTTCATTTCTTGAAAATACACATTATAAAGGAAGATATTTCGTAATAATTTGGATAATATGCTTGTTTTGAATGGGGAGGAGCTAAGATATGGAATGAAGGGAACGCCATCGGTATCTGTTGAACTCTGGAAGCGATTAGTGGAGTTGCCTATCCCTACTCTAAGTAAGTTTGTAAAGACTGCCTACTCTATGGACGTTTGCCAGAACTGCCATCTTATAACACGTACAGAAATGTGCAATCTATTCTGTCTTTTTTTTGCGTGTAAATTTTTCCGTATCGTACGTAAAGATTTGAATTTTCCTCTCTGAAGCTAACATTATTTTATAAATTGTTAATTGCAATTAAATAACACATTTATGATATAACATACACTTTTTTTACTATTATAAAAACATATCTAAATAAAAAAGAAATTATTAATCAGATAGAAACCCAGATTAAAAGATCAAAAACCAATGAAAAAAAGCACAAAAAAGTTTTTAATTTAGGTGTGTTGCTCGAATCTGTTGCATCCCGTCGGATATTTTATCCTAAAAGCTGAAGGATACGTACACCAAAAATTGCAGATGATATTACCGAGACTAATTCTTACATTAATTTGTTAATTTATTATTACGGTCAAGAAGAAACTTATAATTTGCCTTGTACAAATATATTATTTGTTAACAAAGCAATGTTTCGGATTCTGGCGACAATTCAGCTGCACAAGTTTTTATTTAAATATAGTTACTAAAATTCCTAACAAACAAAGATTAATACAAATTAACTTAAATTGCACTATTTTAGTTCATGATGCCTAACGTAAGTTTAGCCGTGGTTCTCGAACGTTTCGTAAAACGAATCACAAATATAATAGAAATGCAGATATTCTCATAAAATATAAAAATCATGCATTTAACAATATTTTTTGTATTCATAACTGTATTGCGGTATTAAAAAGAAAAAGAACCAATGTTGTTTAAACAATATTCTGGCAATTTATGCATAATAAATAAGATATAAATATGCGAATTACGTAGATTTGTAAACTACAGGGATACATCTGTTAATTGCACCCAAAACGAAACGCGTTCGGCCTTACATTTCTTTTCGTAACAGTAATCAATTTTGGACAATGAAACAAATATTTGAAATGGCAACAATTTTTATTAAAAAATGTATAAACCATTAAGATATACAAAAACTCCTCTGACTTGAAATTTCTTTCGATAACGGGAATAAAGTTTGAGAAGCTGAAAAACATTTTTAAAATGCAATCTTTGGGATAAAATTGCGTATATTGTGAACAAAATTTTTATTTTCGACCTATTTATAAATTAATATATTCTTATATAGTCATATTCACATAGCTATGTGGCATTGGAAGCCAACGTTAACAGCGTTGACGTGGATGGAAAAACACAACTGCACTTAGCTGCAGCATCGGGAGTAATAGATAATGCTGAGATACTGTTAAACAAAAAATACAATACGAGCATCGTCGATAGTAATTCTAATAGACCAGGGTGTACAGCCATATTTAATAATAAAATTAATATGGTGCAGTTTTTATTATCACGGGGTGCCACTATAAGGAACAATGTAAGAGAAGCATTAAAATATGCTGTAGAACAAAACTGGACAACACAATGATGGCGAATATTTAATATAGCTGAACGTTTCTTGTTTATTTTTATAAGATACACGAAGGCCGCTATAGGAATACACGGTAAATAAACGCGTTATTTTGTCAACGTGTTACAGACGGAATCGATGTTTTATCAACTGCGGTACCCGGCGTAGGTTTTTTCCCACATAGGTGGTTTTCCCTACGCCATTGCACACCCGAATGGGGGTATCACTCAAAATGAAGCAGGACTGTTAGGTAAATTATGTAAAAGGCCTTTCGAAATGGTGACGATCTCGATAAAAGTATTTGTATTTCGAATAGTATGATCCATATATATAATATGACGTTGTAATCTAATTAAACGTTCGAGAAATGGAAAAGTCGAACTAAGATGTAAAAAATTGACGATCGGGTTTTTTCAGTACGTTTAGGGACGTCGTGGGGTCAGGAAGTCCGCGTCGCGATCGGATCGTCACCGCGTGATCGGAATAAAGTTGATTTCTAGTTTGTGACCGATTATATTGCGCGTTTTATTTAAAGCCCTTCCACCAGTCGTTAACAAATGGTGGTTTGTTAATTCACGGTCGTATTTGTTTAATAATAATAGTGTTTGTTTTTTGTCGACGACTTTTTCCACCTTTATTCAATGATTTTACATCTAATACGATTGAATGTCCTCTAATTGCCTTTGGAGTTCGGGTAGTTCGTTAAGAAACACTTGAAAGTTGAAACGCGCTTGGTCTGCACGTCCATGTATCTTACCCTGTCTGATTCGCCTTTTAATGTTGGAGGGTTTTAAAGTTAAATAGATACCGCTAATTTTATTAATGCCTTTTTTGAAAATATTTTATTCGATACCATTAATTTTCCTATTGCCGAGATATCAGTATGATGTTGATACCTGTTTATGTCTAATATAAGAATAAAGTTTTATCAATGTGTTTATTTGAATTTGATAATATGTGCGGCACGATAAATGTGATTCGGCATAAACACCAAATGTTCCAGATTTTCGAAAAAATTCGTTACCATTATAAGTGGTCTCCGTTTAATTTAAATCTTATATATACAGTACTCATATTCAGACATGAACGCGAAATTATCGACTTCCCTATAGTTCGTCGGTAAGGAAGAAATCATTGAAATTTATATCGTAAATGGTTTATTTACATTGGAACCCTCACAACGAGAATATCTATTACTAAAATTTTACCTTTAAGAAGGTACGATAATTAGTAGCGTACTAACTGTGATGTAACCAAATAAGATCATTGAAATGTAATTAGTTTCACGATGATTAATTTATTCAAATTACAGGTTAAATTAAATAATTTATATTAATAACGAATAAGAATTCGAACAAATTTTACAATGGGGATAAATTTTAAATCCTAAATTCGATTATATTGAGAATCGAACATAAATACGGGCATATATGCAGGGAAATAGAACGAAATATCATTAAGTCAATAATTGTGAATTTAATCCTTAAAAGTGTGAATTGTAAGTTCGATGACGAAATGTTAGGCGTCCGATTACGTACAAATCACTCTACAATACGTTTGGCAAAGTTTTTATTCAACGTTGCAATTCGGCAATTTAAGCCGAAATATCGATCCTTTCGAGTTTATTGACTGTCAAGTACCAGTCAGCGCCTTTGACAGGTGTTCTGACGAACATCGTCTTTCACTAGATGTCCGTAAGAACATCGCGCCATAATAAATGTTCGAACAAAACTGCTGCGAACATAATCGATGTTTGAAATCTGCGGTACCCGGTACAGGTTTTTCCTCTACATGAGTGGGATTTTCCCTGTGCCATTGAAAACCCGAGTGGGGCACCCCGGTTAAAAATCGGCTGTCGCCCGCTATCTGTTACATGTATATTTGTAAAGATCCTGAAAGTTACGTACTATTGTTAGTACTGATTTTTAGATTGCAAATTCGAAAATAATTAATCTTTTGAATTTTATCGATTTGTGTTTCGATATGAGCGCTCGAAAGCGCCGCCTTTCGGCTTTGGCCGGGGAACGTTTGTCTCTTGTTTTAATTGGTTCCCCTGAAAATCTCCTCGATGCTAGCAGTCGAAAATTGATCGTGAGCTCTGACAGTGGTAGCCTCTGTGGCAATGCGTCCTATGGCAAACCTGCGTCGGCCCAATTTATTTACTGTGGAAATTGTTGCCTACGTCCTTAGGGTCGTAATAAAAAAAGCATAATTGTATTCTAAGACCGAATCTCGTCTCTTATTTTTTCCGCCCGTTTTGCACAAAAACAATACTTTAAAGATAATCCAAAGAACACCGCATTTTCTCAAATAGAAGTTTGATAGAAAATAATAGATTTGGACGGCGATTGATTGTTGATTTTATCGTGTAGATTAAAGAAATTTTATTTGTTTTCGAATATGGAAACGAAGCAGCACGACGAATGTGTAATGAAAATATGATTGTAATTACAAATAAAAAAGAAATTCGCGCCTTTCGTGAAAGGTTTGGTATCAGTTTCATGTCAAATTTTGTGCGCGAATGACAATTTGAATGGAAGTAGCTTAATATAAATCATAATACATATAATGATTGTTCATGTTTGTGAAGGTCATGATCAATTTTACACAGGTCCCGATCCGGACTATGGAGTGCGGGCCTGTCGTCTTTATAGCTGCCCTTGCCTTTGATTGATACGTCCCATTATTCGAGTGATGATGATGACATGACGAATCGAAATTGAATTGATTAAAAATTTCTAACATATTGGGACTCGTATTCGAAAACATGAGCCTTTGAATTATTAATATTCGAATTGTTAATATCTGTTTTTTACGGAATTTTCATGAAAACTCCTCGAGACGATCGCAAGAGTCGATGGTCACGAGCAAATCGCCTACCTACACTGAAAAAATGACTTGGTTATTTCAACTAAATGCATATGGTTGGCAGTTTTTAAAAATATTTGTTTAATGTTACAAAATAATGGTTATAGTTATCGAATATTTTGTTGGTCTATTGATGTCGTGCAGTTACAATAACTACGTGGAATAGTTAATGTTAGCGAACAACACGTTCATTATTACAGATTAAGATGTAAATATTAATGTATATGAATATTATATATGAATTAATATTTAGTATTATTTATCGTATATTTTGTTCTGTGAACAATAATACGTTTACTAGAACTAAATATTTGGTAATAGTTACCAAATGGTTTGGTCACTAATTTGTGGTTTGGTAAACGGGAAAAGCACCTCTGCGCATGCGTCTTGTTAGTATGCATCAGCTGTTGCGAACGGTTCGGTTGATCAGCTGTTTAAAAGACTTTTTTTATCGATATAGTTAATTATTGTTTTCATGTTTTTTTTCTCTTCTACAGATAAAAGAAAACACGAAATCATGAAATATATATGTATAATGTGTTGTGTGAATGCAATTTTGTGATTTATTTTGACAGGCGACCTCAATGATTTGAGGTTAACCGGTCACATTTTACCCAATTAAGTATCTCACTTATTATCCTAATATATGTTTGATTTATAATTTTTTAAGAGCTGTATTATAAACTTATATCTAATGCACTTTTTATTATCAACATAGCTTTCGGTATATCTTGGTTGCAAATGACCTTATATTTAACAAATTTTCAAAGATTTCGTGTGCCATTTTGGATTTTAAAACTAACATCAAATTCAAAATCAGCGACCTCAAAAACCCCTGAATAACAAATTTTAGGCTATTTCACAAAATTTTTAAATATTTCGTCAAAAACTAACATCAGATTTGTAATCAGCGACTCCAGAAACCCTCGAGAAACGATTTTCAAATTTATTTAACATTTAGATAACAAAGAACTGAAAATGTACTGGCGGTTACGGAGTGGAGTTTTTTTTCTCTCTGCGGCAGATCGAAAATATGTCGATTCTAATTTAAAAGAATAAATTTTATAAATAAAGAATCAATAGTATTTGAAATATTTTAGTCTAATAAAAGAATATCTTAAACATTATTTATAATATCTTTCATTTACTTACCAAAATATACTGTTACGACCCAGCAAACATCTCAAAAGAATAAGATGCTTGTTGGATCGTAAAAGGGCTGAGTAACTAAAGGTTACTCGGGTTCTGGCGAGCGGGGGTCGGCTGCGTGTGTCCCTGAAATTGTAATAGGGAAAGGTCAAATAATAAAAAAGAGAAGCAAGAATGGTTTAAGAGTGAAAACAAATTTATTTCGGTAATGGAGGTTGAATTAACGGTATTTTCGCAATTAAGAGGAGGTATTCTTCCAAAACTCGTCGCTCGTGCTTCTGTTTGAGCTCGCGGATTTCTAGTTCCGCGCGCTCCGCCTGAACCTTGCGTCCGGCCCTTCGTCGCCGTTGTTTCACTGAAAGGAGAAACAAGCGGTTAGACGAGGAATTTATTATATTGGGAAAAGGGTTAGTTGGATATCCTACTTGACGAAAAAAAACGAATAATATGTAATAGAAAATAATAATAAAGAAAATTGGATTATGTGGTGGGAGGAGGCCCTACGAGCTAGGAATTAATATTCCGGTAGTCAGCAGGTCAATTCCCGCGACACCCAGAATTTTAATCCGGTCGCTCCTAAAATAAAAAAAAATGGTCCCTAATGTTGCCTATTTTGGCAACTCGTCTCAAGGTAACAATTGGGATTAAAATAAGAAAACAAAAAAATATCTCGGGTAGGTACGCTTGCTCGTCTCACATATTCAAACGTACCTGTAATATTGGGAAAAAAAAAAATATTGTTAATAATAAAAAAAAGGGGATATCGAGAATAAATATCTTACTGTTGCTCGGCACAGCCTGGGAACCTCTTCGTGGGGTAGATCCGACCGGGTTTGAAGTGTTTCTCTGGATGGACTTGTGCCAACTTCTCGGGGACGTCCTTCGATGATGGCAGGGTCTAGTCGGAGTCCGCTGCTCTCCCAAAACACAACCAGGAGAGCCAAAACTGACCAGGCGATTGACAATCCAGTTCGGCGGTGCGCACTCTCTGGTCCATGTGATGCGCGGGCCCCTTTTTATATGGTTTTTCCAGGTGGAAAGGGCAATTAACGGTGATCGAGCGAGAGACAGAAAACTGTCGAGCGAGAGATGGAACTTGTAGAGCGAGATGAAGTAATTTTCCTCCAATTTGTTATTTATAAGGTGTTTTCAATAATATTCCTTTTTACCATCAATTGTTTATTACAAGTTAGCTAAATTGGAGATTAAACAAAAATGAATGGAGGTTGTGTCGTTGTTTGGTGCGAAGTTATTCATAATTATTACAACTTCCATTCACCTTGTTCAATCTCTTACAATTGTTGTTTGCAAAAGAGAAGAAAACTCACTGTTTGTAGAATATAATTGTTATAATAAATTGTTTGCATTTTTACTTAGGTGAACTATTAGGATTATTATGATTGAGGCTGAAAGTTTTACAGGATAAGGAAAAATATAAAAAGAATATTGTTTAAAGGTCGGGAATTCATGAGTAGCAACATTCAGATCGGGTTGAGATTCGCGAGTTTGGAGTTAAAAATGACTGTGCAGTTATCGAGATTTTTGTTAATGTTGCTATTAATGAATTCGTTTAAGAATTGTCTAAGAAAAATAAAACTGGTTAAATGGTTTCCAAGAATTTCGGGTGGCATCGTTTTTTGTTCCATTAAAAGTTGCGTAGGAGTATCCGTACAACCTTCAGCACCGTTACATGCGTTACACCGGTAATTGTCTAAAAAGAGTTTCGGTGGCAATGAAGATTTCTCAGAATAGAAATCTACGCTACGTGCTTAATTTTTAGTGAGCGTTAAAAAAGGGTCATAAAGTTAAATGTATTTTTGAGTGCACTGCATGTATCGATTTCTAGTCTTTAATCCTATCGGTTTTCCTAAAAAGTTATTCCGTTGTGGGTGGTCGCGGTGACGTGACAATACAATTTACTGCGGTTACGGAGTGGAGTTTTATTTGTGTCGATGACTCGTGTTGAACTGAAAATCTCATTTATACTGAATATTTTCTTTTTTTACAACCAAATTCGCACTGACCTTTAATCCCATCGATATTATAAACATTGTTTACCTCTGCATTGCTTCTTGAACATGCTTGTTTACATTTACTACTTATATTTGCAACCGGTTACGGAGTGGAGTTTTCAATCGTGCACAAAAGTAATTTAATTCTAAGAAATAGAAATTGGTATATTTTGCCTTACCTCTTCAGGAATCGACTAAAATATAGAATAATTAAGAAATATTGCTAGCAAAATTATATTATTAGATTGCAGATTGAATGTAATATTTATTATTTGGATAAAATTTGCTCCATGCACGGTTATGGAGTGGAGTTTTTTCACCATATAAACATGAATATTTTAAATAATATGAAATTTATACTTTTTTCCTACTATGGTTTTGTTAAACATTGATAAATACTATCATATGACCGTCATAATTTTTAATAATTTTAAATACTTTCAGAAAAAATGTCAAGAACGTGTCATTTGTCCTTTTTGGGAGAATCACCCATTTATATCGATACAAATGCTTTTCAAATAGTTCGTCACGCAATTCTGACAGCTTTAAGCAGATTGATTTTAGCGCCAAATCGACGGACTGAACCCTGAACAACTTCCAACCAACAAAAGATGACGTTCACCTATTCACCGATATTCACTAACACCGACGTAGTATGAGAAAATGGCCACCGAGCTCTCAGTTAATCAAAAACAAAACCGCATATGTCATAACTCTGATTATAGTGACTACTTTATGCCGATATGCACGCCTGGTTTGGGAAAAACTGCACTTACCGCGACATTTTTTTTTCCGTGTAATTGTTTATAAATTGCTTATAGTAAGTTGAAAAATTTTTTGTTCTTTTGTATCCAATTCTATTAGATTGTAGACGCAAATAAATAAGTTTTTAGGAACGATTTTGCCCTGCACGCATTTTATTTTTGGAAATAAATCTTTTATATTTTATGAAAACATCTGCATTTGTATTGTAATCATGATTCGATTTCCCGAATGTTTGAGAACCACTGTTTTTTCCCAACTTCCGTTCGGAATGTTGAACTAAAAATTAACATCAGCGTTTTAAGTTAATTTATTTTTATTTGTTTGTTAAGACTTTTACTAATTTTATATTTTAAAAAAAGCAGCAGAAGATTTTTCAGACTTATTTTGAGAACATCTTGTAAGAGTAATAAATACCGTTACTTTTGCAGCTGCACTATCGGCACAATTTGAAGCATTCTTATGTCAGTTAAAAATCTGGTATTTGGTAAGCCTATTCAAGTTTCAACCCAGACAGATCCAGGAGTGATATGAACGCACATAAATTGTCCAGGGTATTCTTTTTCCTTTTCGTCTAATTTTCCGACCCCAATAAATAAAATTTGCACCAGTCTGGTGTCTGAAGTTTTTATGTGGGTAAGTTTCATTTTACAAAAGTTGTCACGTTCCTTGCTGTTGCTTATTGATGGTTTGGAATTTTAATCTAAAACGGTTCTCGGTTGAACGACCTTTAGGAGTAAATGTAGGTTTACAAGTAAAACTAATACACGTAACCATTTTGAGTGTAAACAAGTCGTTATTAAATTAGAACTAAAGAAAGAAAAAATCGACTCTGTATAATGTATTATGAATACTGAACAGTTTAATTTAATTAGTTTAAATTTTAGAATTTACAATATCTGCGTTATATAATTTCATTTATGATATGATAAAATAATGAATAATGATAATAAATCAATGTATAGAACTTGAGTTTACTGATAGAGAAGTATGAAAAACTTAATAAGTACACAAGCTGAATTTCCTAAATGTTATCATTATTACACTGAATTTATGTTATGATCCGTATAGACAAAAATTTATGAAATTCAATGCGCGATTATATTAAATAAATGTATAATATTGGCAAATCTGAGAAACTTCCTTTAGCTATTTTAATAAACAACCCACGGAGTGCAACATTTTTTAGCAACAAACCAAACATTTTGAAAATTAACTTTTTAATGTATTTTTTGTTTGTTCCTGACTTTCGAATTATTTTCTAAGAATTTGAGTTAATGAATAATATTCAATAATAACAAATAAATCACCTACATGGTTCTACATTTGTCTGATGTAAAAATATAATATTTTTGTTATAATCCGTTTTATAATCCGGAGCCATCTGCCGCGGTATATTCTTTTAAAATAACAATGTGTCATTTATCGTATTATATCGTTCTGATTATAAATTTTAAAAAAATCACCAAAGATAACAAACTCTAATTCTAATTATTTTTAGGAATATTTGAGTGCAGAACCATTCTGCCGTGGACTGTAAGAAAATCGTATGATTTTTAATTATGCGCAAAAAACGGTTTTTGCTTAAAATAATAATATTGTTCAAACATTATTTTTGCGTTAGGTATATACTATGTTGATATTTAATGAACGAATTCCTATTGTTTCGTCATAAATATATCAGCTAATTATTTAAAAATGCAGATAACGAATATTAACGCCATTTACATTGTTCCGAAAAAGGTCGTATGTATACGTTTGTGTCACTTACGACCTCTTTCAAGTCAAAAATAATTTTCAATGGCAGTATCAACATACTTTCGTGGAAAAAAGCAGTAAGTTATCTACTCGTGCGGATACGACCTTTTTCAAAGAAAATTCATATCTAGATATTGTTATTTTAAAAATACTATTCAATTAATTCATTGCATAAGGTATAAGTGCTAATTAGTATTCATTCTGTTACACCTTAAATTACGCCTGATTTCGAGGTTTTGTTGGCCTATATTCGCTTGCTTAATTTAAAACTTCTTTTTCGGTGTTCCGGTCAATATGAATTTTAGGATTATTCTGCTGTGAATTATGAATAGTTTAATCTTACCATAATAGTATTAGGTTTATAGCAATGCGTACCAAACGTAGATGGTAACTTTTATTGCACCATTAGGCATACTTAATTGAAAATTCATTATTGTTCTTCAGTTTATTATTTTTTGGGCATAAATCAAAATTTTGATTTGACAAACTTGTTCAATTCCATCAGGATGAGAAGAAAAATTTATAAAATACAGTAAAAATATTTAATAACTTCTTTTTATGTAATTACAATATGATTGTAGGTACCAAAAAGACTAGAAATATTGGAATGATAACAAAACAGACAGATATTTTCATGGATGAACGCATTATCTTGTCAATTTCGCACACTGGTTCAAATATGTAGTTACGACATTTGTAAGGTATGCCTTCAATAAAAATGGCTGTTTTTAATAATTAAATTAGTTTTTTTTAAATATTTAAAAGTGAATATCTGGAATTCTAAAATTCGGAATCCAATCATAAAAAAGACATGGAGTGCATCTCGAAAATATGCGTGACGACGCATAATCCGTATTTCTGACGACATATTCGCCGCCTGACTTTTCCCTTATATGCAGCAATATGCAGCAGATCGATTTTAACTAATCGAATATTAAATTAAAATTATCTGAACTCCTCGAATAAATCGAAGAATATTTCGTTTGTTTCATACAAAATGGAGAAAATATTAATGGATATTTTATAAACATTTTTTCCCATAAGTTCGCCGATGAAATACATTTTGATAAACAATTAATAAATGATTATAAACCATTTGTAGACAAAATAACTCGTACGGGGCGGAAATTTTCATTAAGCTTGTTTAAATTACTGACATTTTTTATTCAATACAGAAAGAGATGTTTGAAAAATGTTGTTATCATTTATAAATAATTTCTAAACAATCATAATAAATTTTCGAGTTCCGGTAAAACCAAAAAAGGTATAGGGCTTTTTTTCTTTATTTTCATATGAGATTGAAAATCAGCTACTGTGAACATTTCCGGAATTCTCAAATTTATGCTAATAAAAATTGTTTACACAAAATGTCAGCAGTTTTTTGTATTTTATTGTTAAAAGAAGCAACGATAATGATAAATTTCAAGCTCTCGCGTGGTTTGGGTTCGCAGCAAATTCTCCAAATATACAATACAAATTGTGTATACAAAACAACATTTCTACAATTTTCTTAGGTCATTTGAAACTTGATTTATGGTATGGAATGAATTTTGAATGAAAATTTCATGACCGAATACATCTTTCTGTTCTCGTAAAATCAAATTATTCTAATTGTTTATAAATTTTGTGGAAAAGATTCAATTTTTTTCTTAAATTTTGCTCAGGACTATCAGTATAACCACAAAATTATTTTTATCGTTCTTTACTAAGGAAATTTTATTCGTTAAACATGGTTATAAAATACCAATTATCAAAAGGTTTTTATTAATGATTGTAAAAACAGTGAGTAATTTTTTAATGACAAATATTGTTTGTCAATATGTTTCTGATAAATATTAATAAATACGTTTTTATATTTCTGTTCCATGAAATTTTTAAGAACTTTTTTTTCGAAAATTCACTAATTTTTGTTAAATTTCGAGATAATTTTATTTTTTTAAGTTTTGTGAAAATAATTCTAAAATAAAAAAGATTTTTTTGTATTTTATTATAAAAGAAAAAATCCATCGTTCCTCATCACGTTTCATAAAAATATTGAGCGTTTTTGAAACATCAGCCATTCCGAAATTCAAGATATCCTGAAAAAGGTATAAAATTTGTACATTTCGGCGTAAAGAACTATAAACTTAAAATTTTCTAAATAGTCTCACTGGCATTGATGCACACTTTATGGTAAGATCTAATATCAGGTAAGGTTCATCCTCTAGGTAGACCAAGAGCAATTCTGTAACTGCCAAATCTGGTAAGCCGCTCTCTCCAAAACAGGTAAGTGTACGTTCGTTAAACCAACTTATCCTATGGAACCTACCTTAGGCACGTACAATTTTCGCGCCAATATGTATAAAAGCCGGGTCCCAACCAAGAACAGCACAAGTCGTACTCGAGCTCTTGAAAAGTGAACAGTGCTTAGAATTGCTCCCAGTTTCAACTCATTTCAATCTGCTAGTCCATTCCAGTTTTGTTAAAGTGACCAGCGCTTTTCCGTTATCGATATTGAACTTTTGGAAGATTGTTTTCGGTCTTTCAAAGTTACAACGCCACATACGGAATTCATCAACAATCATCGAAGCTCTGCACATTGTGAATTTCTTCGTCGTTTCTACACCACAAATTCCTATCAGGCAAGTTAAGTTTATAATTTTTAAAACCGGAGTATTCATTATTAATAGTCTTTGGTAGTTTTATAATATGTATTATGATCATATCTATTTACTTTGAACCGTCAGTAAGGTTTGTTGTAGGGAACGTGAAGAAAATAATTGTTGTAGATAATATAAGATTATATTCAAGTTTAATGTATTCAAATATGACTATATACATTCATTCAATATAATATGTGGTCTTACGATCTTTTCTTATAAAATTATTAACACTTTACAATCATATATCTTAATCGAATCTAACCTCAATTTTCTTAGAAATTTAGCAGCATTTTCAAAATGGCGTCTTAAAAATGAAAATTCATGGAAAAACGTAACAACTTTGTTAAAAATATTTTTTATATGAAGGCGTCATCCAATTAAATCCCGCTTCTGGATTCTGTGGCATAACGACTTTATAAAAACGTGACAAGACTTCTGATGAACAATTCAAAATTTTACCTTTCTGGACGTACCGCTTTTGTAAATGTAGAATTTTTTATAAAAATTAGTGTAGCGAGTGTTTTTGGGTCGCAGATTACGAATTCGATGTCAGAATTTAAAATCTCAAAATGGCGGACTAGAACTTGAAAATTTGCTTCCATTTTTATGACATTTTATATTACACTGCTAAAGGGATCACAGATTACGAATACGTTGTTGAATTTTTAAAATCCAAAATAGTGGAACAAAAATAGCGGACAGATTTTGAAGATTTTCATCGATTTTCACGATGTTTTGTGTAAGTGTGTTCTGGGATCACAGGTTTCGGTTACAGATTATGATTCGCTGCTAAACTATCGCGTTGAGATGAACGCCTAATTTTACACTATGGTGAAAGTACCAGTCACTTAAACGAAATTTTCCAATTTTGGTACCGTGGATTACAGAATTCTGCATTTCCAAGACCCGATATGACTTTACTAGTGCTAATGTCCAGGCGACTCGATCATTGGAATCAATCTAATTCATTATGCTAATGCGCGGATATATTTATCATTACGCTGCACTCTTACTAATGCGCACATTCGTATATACTAACTATAATTAGTCGCGTTCCAAAATTGAGAAATCTATTATTTTAAGTAATTCGAGTCATAACGGATGTTTTGTTTTTCAGAAATGGGGTTCGGACGAAAAATGTTGAAGGCCATCAGGAAAATTACCAGCAGAGGTGATCGACATGGAAGACAGTTGGACTCGACGATGTCATTCCTGGGTGTCGATATTTCGACGGCATCCTTCGAGTGGTGTCCAAATGTGTCATTAACCAACATCAAACCTCATGACCTCAGTGCCATTCAATTACACGAAGCCATCTTGTCCGAAAACGACGATTTAATAAATGCTATGATAGTGCAAGGATCAGATATAAACAGCCATGAAGAACAGAATGGTGATACTCCGCTACACGTGGCGGTTATAGTCAAATCCGCAAACATCGTAACAAAATTAATTACTTTAGAAGCCGACGTTAACAGCGTCAATGTGAATGGAGAAACGCCACTTCATTTAGCTGCAGCATCCGGAAACATCGACATTGCAGAAATACTATTAAATCACAAATGTGATACGAGTATAGTCGATGGAAACGCCAATACACCGCTCTGTATAGCCCTACTCAACAATAGAGTTGATATGGTAGAGTTTTTACTGTCACGGGGTGCTACTTTAGGGAATACAAAAGAAGCATTGAAACATGCCGTTGAACAAAAGTGGACCGCAATGATGCAGGTCATTCGTTCTGATAAAAAAACGAGCGCCGATTTGAAAGCAGCGTTACAGTTTAAGCTTCACCAGGCAGTATATGAGGGGAACATGCAACTGATACGATTTCTAGTCGCAAATGGTGCTAAAGTGAATGGGTCTGGAAATGAGCTTCCTATGATACTTCAAACGGCAATTTTATCAAAGAAAGGGTCGCAAAACTTTGAAGAACAAGCGATTAAATTAATTAACATTTTGCATGAGGAAGGAGCCAATATCAATGACCAAGATGAAAATGGTTTCAGCCCATTGCATCTTGCAATTATTAAGCAATATTTCGAAGTAGCATTGCATCTGCTATCATTAAATGCAGATTTTAATGCTCGCGTGAAAGGCGGCAAAAGTTGCCTACATTATGCAGTTGAAGTAGATAACATAGATATAATAGAGATGCTTGTTGAATGTGGGTGCGATATCGACATTCAAGACCGAAAAGGGAGGACTGCCTTGTCGTTAGCTTTTAAAAATAATAACAAAAATGTAATTCGATATCTTATGCGAATGGGAGCGGATACAAGCGGCATTTATAAGCCGGAAAATAGGAAAATGTTAAAGTCCATTTTTGAAAATGGAGCGCTACCTGACATACTTTTACAACCACTCTTTCGTGCAATCAAAGACAATGACGAGGAAACAGTAAACCTGCTCTTATCTATCAATGTGGACTTTTCGGCTATTAACAAAAGTTGGTATCCAATTTTCGAAATGGTAGCCCATCTGCCCAATGGTGATCGACTCTGTGAACGACTTTTAAAAGCTGGATTTAACGCAAATACAATTAATTCAAAACGCGTAACGCTTTTAAATTACGCTATTTCACATAACTTGACTGACGTTGCTAGAATTTTAGTGAAGTGCGGCTGCAGCGTAAATGCAACTTACGACGGCGATTGTAGTCCTCTAGAAAACGCATTTCAGAATAATAACAATGCGATTGTTAAACTCTTGTTGCAAGCCGGTGCTGTCAGTGACAATGTGGATGAAATTCTCGATGCTGCTCTGGATCAGGGAAATGTCGACCTATTAAAAACATTTTGTCAACATCGACGATACAAGGATTTTATGACAGAGTTGCTGCACAATGCTGCTTATTTAGCAGACACGGACCTCGTTGAATTACTGGTAACTGCAGGTGCCGGCCGAATTGACCATAATTAATAATACTGGATTCCCCCTACTCAACTTTACAATTACTTCTGCAAACGAGATACGCACTTTTGGACCATGGAACATGTCAGAAAGGATCAGGCGCTTATTGCATTTAGAATTCAGTCTTGAGCTCTTTAAAAGCTACAAAGAAATATCTCCAAAAATGAAGCCTTTTAAAAGCAACGATAGCAAATTGGTTACGTATTTATAATTTATACGAATGTGTATCTTGTAAGTGAAATGTATACAAATTGTCTTTGTAATCAACCCTTCTATGTACTGGTTTATAAGGACTTATATAATAAATGGATTTGTATTAATTATGTGATGAGTTATTATTTATAATCTTTTACAATGATTTATTTATTCTAACTAGGGGATGTATTTATGACTGATGCGAAGAACCGGACATCTTATCTTAAACGTGAGACGAAAAGCCGGATATGTCGGCAGTGGCGATGAAAAACCCGGCACTTTAAAAGTTTGCGATGAAAAACCGGATATTTCTTGGTATGCGACGAAGATTCGGACATTTCAAAAGTTCCTGCGATATAATAAATCGTTATAGAAAATCTCAAGATATCCGATTCTTCGCGGCAAGAAGAGTCCATCTCACGTTTCAGATGTTAAGTTCTTCGTACCAACCATCGATATGTGTTTAGATTTAAAATTTTAATGCTCGAATAATTCCTCGAAAAGAGATCGCAGCATCATCTATAACCTGCGTTTTTATTTGTCTCGAAAAAATCTTTCAAATGACTCCCCACTCGACCCATGTTACCAGTTAAGATACTCGATCACCCTTACGCTCCACGTGTCCTTTAAGAGTGGGAGGTTACCATTCCTAAAAAGATAGATATCCGTTTCCGGACTTTTTGCCATCATGGCACTCTACATCGAACATCGAGTTATTCTAAACCCGCTCGATGTATTTTTCGGTTCCGTGCTTTCCAAGGTAACATTTTGTATATTTTTTCTCTTTTTTTCTTTTTCGTTTAAACCTAATCCTAGTATAACCAATAGTAAACGTTTGTCGGCATAAATGCCAGACCAACTCCTGGCAAAAAGGCGGCTTTTAGTAGGCAAAATTTTTTAAAAATTTTAATATCTATTAGCCTAATTTATTATTATTTATATCTCCCAGATAATTATCTATTTATTTTTAACTGCTTTTTTAAATTAATAAATTTGACATTTTATAGTAAATTAAAATTTATTTAAATAGCTTAACCTACAATTTACGTGTTTTAATGCTCGCAAGTAAATTAAAAAAACATAAGAAAAAAAACTCGCCTGGCGGTGGGATCGAACCCGGGACCTGGATTACTGTAGGCTGACGCCTTACCCATTATGCTACGCACGCTATAACTTGCGAAATTTACTTATAGCTGAGAATAGAACGCAGGACTATGAACGCGTTTAGATAATATGTTTTAAGAAGCTACGATACCTTCAATCAATTGATGTACTTTATTAAAAGAAAAATACATTTATACAGCCACAGAAATATGTCTATAGTATTAGTTTTTATACTTAAGAATTGAAGTAGATTTATGTTATTTGTTAATCAATATAAATAACCAATGTTATCGAGATAATTATTCTAATATTGACATTATAAAAACTAATAACTTATTTTTCATTTTACTATTTAATGCAAACATTAATGAATCTGAAAATTACATTAAAAAAAAGGTTAATGTCAATCATTAACCGTTCCTTAATTTTTCGAAATTTATTAAATATTTCCGAATTATAAAATTATTTATAATTATAATTAAGTAAATGTTAACTAAACATTAAAATAATGAAAAAATATGTATTACAATTTTTATTTCCGATAAATAATGAATATTAAGTAAATGTTTAATATGTATAACATAAACGTTTAAAAAAATTGTTATTTAAATCATTATTTTAAATTAATAAAATGTTTATTTTTAAATAATTTAAATTCGGTGAGTCTAGTTCTGATAGCATTTGTTTAAAATTTGTTTAAAACCCTTTTCGAACTTGCTCGAAAAAAAAGACGAACAGAAAGGAAATGACCAAGGCACGTATTTAAAAAAAATTAGCAAGACACGTATTTAAAAAAAAATTATGTCGTTACGCTTATCTGTACGTGTGTTATCGCGCGACAAAAAAACGGGAGGTACGGAGAAGATCACGGACACAAATTTTTTTCATTGTTGATTTGGGCTCCTTAATTAGGGTCTGAAACGTCGATATTTAAAAACTAAGAGGTAATTTTTATGCCCGAGGTGACCAAATTCAATACTTCATCCAGACCTAAGGATTCGTCATATTAGTCTCAACGTAATTTAAAATTTGTAGAAAGTCTTTTTCATCTCTGGTCAAAGCTGTATATCTTTCTCCTTCGTGTTCATAATTGTCACATTCATGACGTTGTTCGTTCAAATTACTTCGACGTGACATTACTGATGAAAACTTTCCCGAAATGTTTTGAGTAACAGTCCAACGAAGTACAGCAGAGTTTTTACGAATTAATCCCACTATTCCGTTTGTCTTCGATTTCGTATCTTTTATTACAGTAATTTCAACACCTATGTCACTCCATAAACCGCGGAACGGTCCAGCAGTGAAATTACTTGAAAATTGCCCATTCAAAAAATCAGTTTCTTCTTCTTTCGGCAGATGAAGCATTTCTATTGCATACAGTGTAGCCCATCGAGAGTGTTGCGCGATGCCGTCCTGTGTGTCGGCCCAACATCCAAAATCGACACCGTCGTGCCATCTCGGCGCGAGTTTTGGCAGCGCGAATCGAACGACGTCGCGCTTATCGACCCGACATAGTGAGATCTGCGAGATTTCGAACTTCGCGGACTTTTCCAGGAATTTGGTTGCGCTTAAGACCACCTGCGGCGCAACCCTTTCGCTTCCTGGAAAGGTCCGAGAAGATTTCCGTTTTTATTCCTCTTTACGGAAAAACCACAGACACGTGTGCCTCGCGTGTGGTTCCGCTTTTCTTCCTGTTTTACGCGCCTTGTGTAACGCGACGCCTGATCTTTTTATACGGAGGATTACCGGACGTAGTCAAATCACGCCGTGATTCACGTCATCTCACCGTGATTCAAATTCATATTAGCCGAAAGGCCGGACTCATTTTCGCGAAACACGCGGTTCGCCATTTCCTTTTGTACAAAGTGCTCTTCACCTTGGAATAAATAGTTCTCGACCAAATGAAATGTTTTTTTGTGTTACTTGAACGTCACCTACTTACAGGACCTGGTCCACGCAGCCTCGCATGCGCCTGCACAATATAATTGCGTGCCATGCATCGAGAAACAGAGAGTAATTACATTTATCACAAGCGAAGAAATATGGTAGCATAGCAATCATTGGAAATTTCTGTTTTGTCTGAAGCATAATTTGACCGAAACTCATTGCATTTTTCATATAAGGAATGAATTATTAAATTGTCATTTTCTGAAATAGTTTCTAGAAAAGATTCAAACATTAAAGTCGATAAAACTTCAAAGCATAATGTAAGACCTCTGACAGCACGATGGACCACATGTCATTACAAGACGTTGTCCTTCTTTGAGTGTCGTATAAACTGTGTTAACATCGCTCGGTTTTGCATTGATAGCAGGCGTCTATTGTGTTATGGTTACAGTTTCTTTGGTTTCGCTGAAATGAGTATTAAAAGATATCCAAGAAGGTATAACCTGAGTATCAATGTCTTTGTCATTGAAAATTCCGCGAGAAATCGATCGAACTAACATCCATGTCATATCTTTAATGGAATTACAGTTGTAGTTTTCAACTTTACTTTTGATAATATTATATACATTGAGAAATTTTGAGGTTCGGGTCTCTTTGGCGGTTTTTCGAATGTTAACACTTTCGCCGTAGATGTACGATCAGATGGCAATGGTTTTTCAGCTTGTCTACGTATAACTGGGATTTGTGGTTTATCCCCCCCACCCCCCCCCCCCCCCACCCCCCCCCCCCCCCACCCCCCCCCCCCCCCACCCCCCCCCCCCCCCACCCCCCCCCCCCCCCACCCCCCCCCCCCCCCACCCCCCCCCCCCCCCACCCCCCCCCCCCCCCACCCCCCCCCCCCCCCACCCCCCCCCCCCCCCACCCCCCCCCCCCCCCACCCCCCCCCCCCCCCACCCCCCCCCCCCCCCACCCCCCCCCCCCCCCACCCCCCCCCCCCCCCACCCCCCCCCCCCCCCACCCCCCCCCCCCCCCACCCCCCCCCCCCCCCACCCCCCCCCCCCCCCACCCCCCCCCCCCCCCACCCCCCCCCCCCCCCACCCCCCCCCCCCCCCACCCCCCCCCCCCCCCACCCCCCCCCCCCCCCACCCCCCCCCCCCCCCACCCCCCCCCCCCCCCACCCCCCCCCCCCCCCACCCCCCCCCCCCCCCACCCCCCCCCCCCCCCACCCCCCCCCCCCCCCACCCCCCCCCCCAAAGCCTATTGTTATACAGCTCGGAAGTATGGGGACTACGAAACCTCGAGCTCTTCAACTCTGTTCAGGCTTCGTACTACAGAAGCTTGTTAGCGCTACCCGTTTACTGCCCTAACCACGCACTAAGACGGGAAACTGATATCACTCCGATCGGAATAGAAGTTATAAAGCGGTCATTAAACTGGCTTTCGAAATTATCCGAAATGCAGGACTCGAGATATCCCAAAATATGTTTTAACCGGTTAAAAGAGCTTTCGCTCAAGTCCAGAAGTGTCTTAAATCACAACTTGTACTCACAATTGGTAGACGTATGTAAACGATTATTACCTGAAAAGCACTGGAATATCACGAATTCGGCAAGATTACTGTTGTTAAGATCGGATATAATTAAAGCGTACGACAGATCATTAAGAATTGAAGATAAGAAAAGACTTTCAACTTCTAGTCTTCAGGTTTAACATTATTTAGAACCGTCGGAAGAGCAACAAGATTATCTAAAAATGAAATTACCTCTATTAATGACACAAATACTCGCTCAATGTAGATTAATTGTCTTAATTTCTCCAAGAATTAGATCAAAAAATGCTATAGTTAGGTTTAATTTAAATTCAGCGTGCTCAGTTTACTGGGAACCAAAAAAAGATACCTTTCTCCATTTTCTAACTGAATGGTCAGCTCTTGCAACAATAAGAAAGTTATGTTTATCATCTGTAAATTCATTAAAATCAAGAATTGTATTTTCTTTTGCAAATTAATAAACATACATACATACGTAATTAATAATAAATAATAAAATAGTTTTCATATAAGTAATTCTTTATATGTGACAGGGACAGTTAAAAAGGACCTACGGGTCGAAAAAATTCATTTGCACTTTTGTATCGATTCTTACAGTAAACTGGATGCTCTTTCCAATGCAATTAACGGCAGCTTTCTAGCTGCATTAGTTTTTTCACAATTTCACTTTAAAGTTAGGTACTTTGACAAAAATAAGTAGAACTTGGTAATATTCAAAGTTGTTTTTCTCGAAATCTTTTTTCGGACCGTAGGTCCCTTTTAACTGTCCCTGTCACATATACATAATTTTTAGCCAATCTTTTATGTTGTTGATTACCAAAGTATACTTTTAGACCATTCCATGATCGTACTTGGGAAAATGCAATATATTGTCGTAACATGAAAAAGAAAAATGGGTAGGGCAGGGGGGGGGGCTGATCATCTTCGGAAGAGGCAATCATGCAATTATGATCGAACTTCACTTGGTAAGTTCGTTTGATCATTTAATTGCATTTCTTGCCTCTTCCTCGATGATCATAATGTAGTTGTTTAAAGATGTTACGACAAGAGAGAATAGAAATACGTTTAATTCAACAATTACAATGTTAAAATACTTTTTGCGAATACATCATCATTTGTTACGTTGAGTTTATAAAATCGCACAAATGTATTCGACTTATTTGTCCAACCTGCGGTTTTTCTTATCGTCTCAATAGAAACGCCTTTTCTACTTGCTGCGGATGTAGATGCATGACGAGCACTATGCGAGGAAAATAATTTTGTGTCAATTCCGCTTTTTGTTAAAACATTTTTGAACCATCTGCTGATTGTTTGTTTGGTAGCGCATTCATAAGGTTTTTTATAACATATAAATAATTTCGAATTTTTTCTTAAGTTTTTAGAATGCTCTAAATATTTGCGAAGAACGCTTATTACGCACAATCTTTCGTTATCCGAAAAAGCGCATAAATTTAATAATGGTTGTGATCGATTCAGGCCTGAAGTTTTTATTTTAGATGGAATCCTAATTTGTGCGCCTGAATCTGTAAATATAATATTTTCAATATCTATCAACGAAAAAGTTTGCATCCTATGGGCAGTTGTTAAAGCAATTAAGCCAATCAATTTTTCAGATAATGATTGAAATGAAAGTTTATCATGAGGATATAATGATTCTAGATAAATTAAACTTTTTTCGGATCCCAAGTAGAATCGTACTTGGGAGTATTAGGTCTGTTATTATAGATTCCTTTGAAAAACGTGTCATTTCTGCGTCTTTACCGATGTGTGGACCTATAATTATTGAAATTGCAGAACGATAACAATTCAGTGTTCCATACTTCAAACCATTATTAAATTGTTCGGAAAGAAAACACATTACATCCTTAACTGTACCTTTAAAAGGATTAACATTTTTTAAATTACAAAAAGTCCACCAACGTTTTAAACCACATTTATACTGTTTGATGGTATTTTCGGAAATCGATGCTAATTGTATATCAATAGCTTCCTCAGGAACATTTCTTAATCTGAATGCCTCGCTGATACAACTCCTGCCATCAGTGAAAGAGAACTTCGTAACGGATGAGGTGCTCTATTAAAAGATTTTAAGAGATTATCATCTGGATTAAAAATGATCGGATTAGAAACTAGTAATTTTTGAAACACAGGAAACCATGGTTGACCAGGCCAATATGGGACTAATAAAATCCCTTTGCTTCCTTCAAATTGAATTTTCTTTAAAACTCTCAAAATCAAAGAGAAGGGCGGAAAGGCGTAAAAATAGTATTTTTTCCAGGAAATAGTAAACGCATCGATTGCAAATGCTTCTGGATCTGTGTGCCATGCAATATAGGTATGACATTTGGTATTATATCTGCTAGCAAAAAGATCAATCTCTGGTTGTCCAAAGGTATTTACAATTCTTTTATATGCTGAATTACACAATTCATATTCCAGTTCAATTTTTCTTGATTCTTTATCTGCGTGAAAATTTTCTTTTGAACTTATGTATGATGCAAACACATAAATATTTCGCTTTTCGCACCAAGCCCATAGTTCTCTACTTAATACATTTAGTTTTGTTTTCATACTTCCCATCCTATTAATACAAGCAACAGCGGTTGAGTTGTCTATGCGTAATAAAATTTCGCAATTACATAAATTGGAAGCAAAACATTTTAAGCCTAACAGAGCTGCTCTGAGTTCTAAGCAATTTATGTGCCATGCAATTTCGGAGTCTTTCCAATTTCCATGTGCATTTTTTCCCTTTGAAAAAACACCCCATCCGGTAAGGCATACATCCGAAAAAATTTCTAAAATAAAATTTTGTTGTTTAATAGGATTTCTTCTGTTAATATTTAATAACCACCATGTCAGATCAGATTTAATTTCTCCGTTAATAACCATTTTCTTATTGTAATTAAAATGATTTCTTTGTAAAGCTTTAAGCTTCCATTTTTCTAATATTTTAGTATATTTCCAACTGTAATTAACTGCTGGACAAGATGCTGTTAACGATCCTAAAATTTCAGCAAAAGTTCGAATTTTTATTGGCTTTTTTGAAAGTAAATGATTTATTTTTTGTAATATATTTTGTATTTTGTTTTGTGGTAAGGATAAGGACATATTTCTTGAATCAAAAATAAAACCCAAAAAGGTACACTCTTGAGAAGGCGTAATTTTACATTTTTTATCGTTTAGTAAAAAACCAAGATTGATTAATAATTGTTGTGTCGTATTTATATTTACCCAGCAATTTTTATAAGAAGAGCCTATTAGTAATAGATCGTCTAGATATATTATGTTCGTTAAGCTTTGTTGACGAAGAAACGAAATTACTGGTTTCATTAATTTTGTAAAAACGTATGGTGCGGTAGACAGGCCAAAAGGTAAACAGGTAAATTGGTATAATTGACCATTAAAATAGAATTTTAAGAATTTTCTGTGAGTTTTATGTATAGATATATGAAAATAAGCATCTTTTATATCAATTGTGCCAAAGAAATCTTTTGCTTTGATAATATTAGAAACAGTTCGGTAATCCTCCATTTTGAAGTGTGTTGTTTGTACAAATTTATTTAGAGGTTTGAGATTTAAGATGAATCGGACAGTTTTATCAGGTTTCGGAATTAAGAAAATTCCAGAAATAAATTGATCATTTTTAGGCATACTTTTTTTAATTGCACCTTTCTCTAAAAGGATGTTTATGTTTTCTTGCATCAATGTAAATTCTTTCCCTTTGAAAATATTTTCTTTAGGATTATAAAATTGTTTTGGTGTTTGGATAAAAGGTATTTTGTATCCTTTAATCCAATTTAAAACAATTCGATCTGTTGTGATTTCTTTCCATTTGTCACAAAAATGAGTTAATCTGCCTGCAATTTTTACCTCGTCTTCTAATAATATCTCTTCCTCTTCGATTCTTCCCGGTGATTTTCTTCTCGGAAGTTCTTTTTCTGCCGAATGCCTTCGTATTTCTTCTTTTCTTGATAATAGTTCTGTGAGATCCCTGGTGTGTATCGCCGACTCCCCTGCCTGGATCTCCTCTGCAGGTGGAGTTTCGAGTTTTTTGAATATTTTTCAACATTATTTGTCGGTTTCACATTGAATTTTTGTTTATTGTATGTTTTTGATTTCAAATCTTGCATAGTTTTTTCTAACGATTTCGTAGATTTTATACGATCTTCCAGATTTGGACCTAACAATAAATCGTTAGTCGGAGCTTTAACTAACATTTCTTTCATCGTCGGATTTATTTTGTTTGAAATAATCGTTTTTCTCGTTTGTGATTCCAAAAATTGACATTGGGCTATAGATTTTGCAGCATCGTTTGACCATTCAAGAATTTTTAATAATTCGCTATTATTATCCGTGTTTTGACAAATCCAAGTAACAGTTTTTCCCAGGGTGGCTAATGCAATTGTTAATAAATTTTGTTTCTTCTCTAATTTCTTGTCAGTCAAAATCGCGGATTCTGGTAAAGAACTTTTTAGCTCCTCATTCAACTTTGGCGCTTCCATCATTTTGCAGTTTTCTGGCACTTTGTATTTGTCAGTCAGAGATGTAACCTCATCTTCTGAGATACCTGATTTTAAGATATCTTCCCATCGTGTAGCAATTTCATTTTGAATAGGTTCATCATATTTTTTCACTTCTGATGAAGCTTTGCCGAGTGTGTTCAAAATATCTTGATTCAGAGCAGATTTTTGTAGGTTACTATCGTCTTTTTCTTGAATTTTTGATTCTGTAAAAAATGTTTAAAATTGAATTGTGTTCGTTAAAACATTGAACGAGGTTAATCTGCGATGTGAAAGATTGATACAACTGTATAGAAGTGTCACAATAAAGTTAACCTATGAGAAGTATGGTACCATACTTTATGTTACATAGGTGTTTAATTGATTTGCACAAATCAGAAAAATAGAAGACAGGGACATGAATACTCATGTTTATCTTTGCCAACACACATGTGCAGAATTATCACTGATAATTCCTCCTCACACGAGGACTGCACATGTACAAATTATGATTCTTTTTTACCTTGAGAATCATCTTGACTCGAATAACCATCCTTGTCTGATCTTTCTTTATTTGATAAATATCCTCTTGAATCACGGTCCTGTGAAGAATGACGATTTTTCGATTTACTTCGACGTGACGTATGTCGAGAATAGGAGCAGTAACCTGCGTGTCGATTCCTTTCTCTCCGTATTCTCTTTTTTCTTACGTTTTAAACGTTTAATTTGGTCCTTTAGTTCTCCTTCTGAGTAATCAGAACTAGAAGAATAGGAGCTCATTTTGATTTAAACTGAGTTTTTAAATTATTAACCTTGAACTAATTTTTTCCCTTGCGGCGTTGTCTACACAAGACAAAAGACTGACTTAGAGATGACGGCTCTGAATATATATATAGATATAGGAGATTTTTAGACTTTAAATCTTGTGGCAATATCTACAGATGAAGGAGACTACATTATGATCATCGAGGAAGAGGCAAGAAATGCAATATGCACGTTTTACGCAGTTGTTTTATTTATTGTCTTTGTAATGAATAATATTTGCATAAAATACTTAATCATTAATCAAGGGGGTTCTAAAGTGCTCGACCGATAAGGTAGGTATCTTCACTAAAACCAGTAAATAAAAAGTGACCAAAACGATTTTTCGAAATTCCGGGTCTGTAATGACAATTTTAATTACTATAGATGGTATCGTTGAAAATAACAGACATTAATTGAAAACTGTCGATAAAAATCACTTATTTCCGAAGATTCAGGTCAGTTCTTAATCAATATCTTTGTTATTTTCTAGGAAACTGTTAATAGTGATTACAATTCTCCTCACAGAGCCCGAAAAGAGCCCTTAAACCGAACGAATAAATCAAATTTATTAAAGAAAGGCATGAAATTTAATGCAATTTGAACGTCCTCCTATATTAAATTACAGTATATTTCATGTACAATTCCATTACATTTCATACAAATTAACATTAATTTTCATGAAAATGTATATAAATCAATTTTTCATTACTGAATTGAAATTTCTTGAAAGAATTCTTAAAATTAATTCACTTAAGCATTACATTTCAGAAACGTCCATTGAATTTCATTTAAATATACCTAAATATTAATTTGATGTACGGTTACATTAAATTCAATGTACTAGTGTACATTAAATGTACATTAAATGTACATTAAATTTCATGACATTTTTTACAGTGTACCAAATTAATATTCTCAAATTAACATAAACAATGATACATCTGTAAATCATAATCACGTTATCATTTGCGTTTCAGTTATTAAAAAGTTGATTAAATACTTCTTCATCTCCGTTCGCTAAAAAGTTATTGCAGAAAGTTATATTAGAAGATGTTGATAGAGGACATCTGTGTTCAATAATTGGGGCCTTACATCGAATAACTCGCCCGACGCTCGAACAGCGGAAAATAGAAGTCCCCTGGCCGATCCGAGATAAAATGTTTTTTTCCATTTTTACTTATTTTTCGTTACTTTTTTGGGGATTAAAACAGAAAGTATGCTATATATCGATATGATTGTAGTCTATGTGAAGGAGAAAACAATTACGAGTATTTAAAAAAACCAACATTAATATTCGTTGAAAATTCGCTGTGTTATCACTTCCGGAAAAACTTAAAAAGTGGTTTCGAGAAAAACGCGTTTAAAGTTTTCAGTTTGGTTTTCTCAATGTAAATGTTAAATATGCGTGCTTCCGCACAGGTCGACTCGACGACTCATAACTTTTGAATCCTAACGAATATCGATTTGCCCCTTTAGCGTAACATTCTAGACACTTATAGGTATCGAATTGCGCAAACAAAAAAATTTGGATTTTTTTGAACCAACAAACCAGACTGGACTCTTAACATATTGAATGAAAAGATTTCTTGATGGAAATTTTACAGTTTTATTAGTATTTTGAGGATGTACCATTCATATAATGGGAAAATATATTTTTTTTTCTAACAAAAATTGATATAAATTTTGGGATTTTGAAATCGTATGGATGTTTCTTGAAAAATTTGTGTACAATATCCAGACCGAGAATCGCACTAAAGTGCGAAATTATTAAACTATGGTTTAACACTGCAACCAACAATTGTAATAGTTGGTTCACTGACAAGGATAGAACTAAAGTTCGACTGGAATTTTCTTGCGCAAATTTGCAAAATATTAGTTTCGAAAATATGGAACATTTAGGTGATACCTATATATACGCCTGTTATTTGTTTGTGTTGTGTATTTTTTATAACATGGATGTATTATGCGCATTTTATGGAGATGAATTGCTTTACAAAAATTTAATGAGACATATGACATTCGTTCATAAGTATTGTAGTACATCTACTAGCGTTTATAAATGTGGCCGAGGAACAAAGTTCCGAAAATCAACACACCGCAATGCCAACGTTTCGATATAGCATGGCTCGAGCGTGATTTTCTTTGCTTTGTCTTTGAAAATTAAGCAAACAGAAAGCAAATTAAAATACCTTGGATTCACGCAATATCGAAATGTTAGTCTTTCGGGGTTTTGATTTTGAGAACTTTGTTCCCTGACCATAAATGTGTTTCTGCGACCGTAGTTTTTCAAAACTGGAATCACTTAGATGCCGTATTAAAAATATGGAATCGATAATTAAAGTTAGTGTAGAAAATCGCGCAGTGATTAATTCAATGAAAAAAGCATTCCCGCTAGCAATGAGAGCAGTATTTACAATGATAATTCTGATTCGTTCCATTTTGTAGAAAATCATGAATTAGAAAAATGTGCTAACATTCTACATGTTATGACCCCTGATTCATCCGCTGTCAATAATATTTTACAAAAATTTCTGCTAACGATCGGGATGTATATGAGCGATATTTCATTAACTAGATCACAACTTCAAAATTTCATCTCAAGTACGATAGAGCTCCTTGTAGAGTCATCCGTACATGTACCAACATCTATTTTATTCACATATCTCTCAACAAGATACATATGATGGAATTCAAATATCGATAAATGTCTTGAAACAAAGGTTAACATCCATTCAATCAGAATATAAATTGTTGAAATACCTTATGTCAATTAATGCTTATGTTGAACCTGAAAAAATTAATATAGGACACATTGAGTGCAATACCAGAGATGGATTATTATCGCAAATGGAAGCTCACGTCTACTATACTTCTTTAAGCCCAAATTTTAACTAATTTTTTTCAGTCTAATAATATCTTTAAGTTGGCATATAATTATTACGTGTCATTAATAACACAAAATAATCCTATAATTCAAAATGTTGTGCAAACACATTTCTGGAAAACATTGATTTCAAATAAAGAAAATATTACCTTCCCTCTCCTGATTTATCAGGATGATTTTGAAATAGGCAATCCTCTTCACGGTGAAAATTGTCTGGCTAAAACAGCTACCCACTGTCGCAAAATGTTAATCAAAATTCCATTTAATAATACCATTTAAAATAGGTATACTTTTCTTGTGTCATCAAGAATATTTCTACATAATTTCTATACGATGTGGTTATTTATATTATTTTTATATGATTTTTTAAAGTCGTTAATAGTGAAAAAATCAGTATATCTGTTTATCATCTGAAGGAATTACAATTCACAATGAAGGTTTACCTTTAAAAATATATTACTTCAACCCAGACCTAAGGTCTGGACGAAGTATTGAATTTGGTCACTTTGGTCACGAATATCGGGCCGTAATTGATTTTTCTGTTTATATTTCATCGAAGCTGTGAATAAATAGTAATTCATTAAATAGGCTTCAATTCTTTTTGTTTCCTTTGTGAATGCATCGTGTCCTTATTCGTTCACTGAGAAAAAAAGTGTGTCGTCTGTTTTAATGCATTTACGTTGATAAGAGAAATGTAAACAAATAAATAAATATTGCTTTAAATCCGAGAAATTTTACCAAAAGACGAAGTAAAGTTATGACACATAGGGTTTTTAGGGAATTTCTGCCGGTACATCGCGGTAGATGTTACATGGAAAAATGTAAAATATGTCTTGACGTTTTAGAATTTTTGCCAAAAGAAACGCAGTTAATATTTGAATAAATGTATATGTTACTCCGCCGTTAAGTAATCTACAACGCCGAAGAATATATTTATTTCACACAGAATAGAAAGTACCTTGCAGTATGGGATTTTTGCTATAAAGTTCGGAATTCTTGCTAGAATTACTGTAAAATTTGCTCGATGCGTTGGGTAATTTTCGGTGCCGTCTATAACAAAAATGTAAATAAAAGAACAACCATGAAAGCCCGATTTCATAGATATTAGAGGATCGTGGTGAGAGAGAAAGGGTATCTGCATAGACGAATAATTATTATTATCTATCACATTTATATAAATACATATTACCCAGACTTAAATTTATGAAGAAATGCAATCACGCAATGTTTATACATTAGACTGTAAAAAATTTCATGAAATTTAATAAAAAAGTAGGAAGGAAATTTCATAACGATGGAAAATCCAAAAATTATCAAACACAAAATAATTTTTCCTGTCTTTTGTGTAATATTTACATTTCTCTTCTCTCCGTGTTGTGCATTAAATGTAAATATTATAGTTAATAAATTAGTGAAAATATTTCAAGTCGTTTGGCACAGTTTTCGCATTGGAAAGATTATTATGACCCCGGTTTGAGGCTTAGGAAACTCATTTTCTTTTCGAAATGAATGATGGCGTATGTATACCCGTAAAAACTTTCCATTTTATTCGGGTACATGAGTATGCATATTGGAATTTGTGGAAAAGGAAAATACATTTTCAACGTTCAACGGTTATGTTTCATGATTTATTATCAAAATATTTATGGCTGGAATAGAAAGCTTTATGGGAATCGATAAATACAAATTAATTCTATGATATTTCCTAATCATCATTAACGGATTCATTAATGGAATCACTTACGATACACTAACGGATTATTAATGGATTAATTTACGATACATTAACGGATTACTAATGGATTCAATTTTTTGTCAAAGTACAATTATTATATTATGAACTTTTGTTTTGTCGATTACGAATTTTGTTACGTCAGTGCTGTTTATCGTAACATTCAATCATTATTCTATAAAAATTAAATTTTACTCCCGTTCGTTAGTAAAAACCGTCTGCATTGTACATTTAAAAATCGAAAAGTATTCGGCATTGTCCACGACAAAAATAGATATATATTATAAAAAGTAATAATAAAATATATGCGTATTTTAAATATCGTGATTTTTAGTTCACGCAGTCTGAAATGTTAAAAATTGTCGTATTTAAAATCGTCCCCTATCTGTTCTACATTAACAATATTTTTAAAATGATAAATAGAATAATTTAGAAGAACATCATCTAACAGATTTCGAAAAAGTGGCACGTTTCTGATAAATAAAATGTTGCGCAATTTGAAAGAATTAATTTATGTCATTATGCCTATTTAAAATCTAAGGTTGGTATATAGGCATAATAAAATAAATGTATTCAGAATCTCAGAATGAATAATATTCATTTAAATCGTTTCGTATTTCTGACTGTTACCTATCATAAATGTACTAAGTATGCCTCCCTATCTTGACTATTTAATTTCTGATAAAGTATGAAATATCAGGTCGGAAGTATCTTATAACCAATGATTATTGATGTTTAATTGCTGATAATTTTGCGGCTACACAATATAACTATATTTACATTGAGTTGAACTCATGGGAACAATCTTAATAAAAAATGTACAAAACTGTGCTAATATAATGAAATAATGATAAAATAAAAAAAATAAAAATAATAGTAGAAATGAGTGAATGCAATTCTTAAACCTCACCGTGCGCTCTTCACGTGAATACTTAAAATTTTCGACGTTTTTACTTCGACCCAGACCTTAGGTCTGGACGAAGTATTGAATTTGGTCAGTAACCGCCAAAAAATTACCCTATAGTTTTTCATCAAATGTCGACGTTTCAGGCCCTAAGGAACCCAAAGCAACAATAAATAAATTGGTGTCCGTTAGGTTGTACGTCCGTCCGTGCGTCCGTGGACAAAATTTTGTATACGCGATATCTCGCGACTGGCAGGACGAATTTAACAAGTACAAACAGATTTGGGTTTCTCTTGGCCAAACTTAGATCTGATTAGTTTTTGGAGACAATGCATATTAGATTATTTATTTATTTAAATTTAAACGGGCTAGAAGCCCTTTACAAAAACAAATACAATAATATAATACAGTAGTCAGTCGTTCAGACCATCAAAGAAATATGCATACAGACTCATGACATCACCTAGGCCTAACTAACGTTAGCTAAGATGTGCCAACGAATTAACAATTTACACGTCCCAACCGAAGTTGTGACGGGGTATTGTTCCAAGCGCGTCGCAAACGGTCTACTGGTGAATAAAAACTATAATTAAATAAATTGCGTGACTCTTGAATTATTCGAGTAGCACGAAAATTATAGGAAACGGTTCTATGATGAAAAAGAGAAATGACGTCATCGCAATTTAGTAGGCTTTTACGGATTTTAAACGCAAACAGATAATCGTAATAAGCAAACAGTTGGCGTAAGGACATTAAGTTAAAAGAACGCATGATTGGCTCGAAATCGTGATCGAAATAGCTTAATGGTGTTGTTGATTTCCATGATATATAACGCAAAATTTTATGTTGTACAGATTCTACAAGCTTAAACATACTTTTAGTGTGAGGAGACCAAATTATCGATGCATAAGTTAAAACGGGCCCTACTAAAGTTTTAAATAAATAAAGAATAGTTTCTGGCTTACGGAATTGGAAAGCAACTCGTTTTATAAAGCCAGTTAATCTAAGTGCACGTAATGTAACACTATTAATGGGCTCGGAAAACGATAAGGAATGGTCAAAAATGACACCCAAATCGGACACAGACTCAACTCTTTTTAGGGAATTTCCCCCAAGTAAATAGTCATATTTCAAATAGTATTTACTTTTGCGGAAACTTGAGACCTTACATTTATCGAGGTTAAGAAATAAGTTGTTGTCTATAGTCCACTTAAATAAACAATCTATGTGCTTTTGAAGTTTAGAGCAATCCTGCGGACTTTTAATACTCAAAAATAACTTTATATCGTCGGCATAAATCAGACATCTCGCACAACGAAGGTAACCAGGTAGGTCATTTATAAAAAGAATGAATAATAAGGGCCCTAAATGAGAGCCTTGCGGTACCGCAGATGTTGCTAAGATTGAACTAGACGTAGATCCGGCAATTCTGACTAACTGGCTACGACCTGACAGATACGACTTAAGCCATGCAAATAGTACACCTCGAACTCTGACATTCCAGAGCTTTGCTAATAAAAGATAATGACTGGCCGAGTCGAAAGCTTTAGAGAAATCGAAGTGAATAGAGTCGACTTGAGAATGTTCTTTAAATGCCGAAATTATATAATCGCAATATAATAAAAGATTGGTCACCGTAGAACGCCCTTTACCGAAGCCATGCTGCTCCTTAACAATAACAGTAGAAAAAAACTCAGAGAAGTATTTAGTTACAACATCGAAAATTTTTGCAAAACTGCTTAAGATAGAAATAGGTCTATAGTTGGTCACATCATGGATATCGCCAGACTTATAAATCGGATGTATAAAAGCTTTCTTCCACATGGAAGGGAAAGTACTAGATGAAAGTGATCGATTAAAAAGGAGCAACAGGGGTTCGATCAAAGACAACGCGCATCTTTTTATAAAATATGGAGGAATTTCATCCGGACCATAATTTACATCATCGTCAAGTGCGCCAATTGCGAGACGTAGTTCACTCTCCGTAATAGAAAACGGGGGCATGGGAGCAGCACTATCATCTAAAGTAATATTAAAAGTTACAGGGGGCTTATAAACAGTTGAAAAATATCCGGAGAAAAGATCAGCGATACTGTGATTACTTCCCGCTAGTTCGTCACCCCAAAACATATTCACCGGCAAACGATTACTCTTTTTTAATGCATTTACATGATTCCAAAAAATTCTCATACTTTTATGAATACCCGATTCTATATACTCCATATGAGCTTGAAACGCAGAACGAGATAATCTAATACATTTCGCACGCAAAAATTTAAAAGATACATAGTGGACATCTAATTTAGTATGCTTCCACTGACAGTGAGCACGTTTTTTATCGCTCAGACATTGCTTTAGTTCGGTAGTGTACCAACGGGGATACGAACTGGTAACTTCCCTCTTACGCGGAATAAAAGAATTAATAGACGAGTACAAAATATCATAAAATTTGTCGGGACACAAATCTACACTTAAATTATGGTAAAGTTCGTTCCAATTTAAATCCCTAATGCTACGATTTAAACTGTCATAATTACGGCGAAAAAAATCTATAAGAAGAGCCCGTTTCGGTAAAGAAACATGCTCTTTTACAGACACATAAAAAAAGGCAGTATCATGATGATCATCTGTCTTCAAAAGTTGATCGTGAAGCTGGAGATTTCTGACATCTGAACTTGAGGCGAACAATATGTCTAAGGTGTAGCCTTTCACACGATGGTTCTCATACAGTTGACTTAAGCCCAAAAATGAGAAGGATCGATGAACTAACTCAGCACGGGCATGGCGTTCTGGTGTAATATACGACAGCTTTTCCATAGAAAGTGGGCTGTTAGACCATCGCAGATTAGGTAGATTAAAGTCCCCACATATTACAATTTCGTGATTGGGTTATTCAGACGATTTCATTTCAACCGCAGCAAGAAATTCCGCAAATAGTTCAGACGATGATCCCGGTGGGAAATAGGCCACTACGAGTATGTAACTCAAAGATCCAATTTTAATGTCAAGAAAAAGAACTTCAGAAGAAAGATCCACTTGAAGACGAGTAGCATCAACCGAAAGCTTTATTGCGGCCAAACACCACCGCCTCGAATATCTTGAGATACTATTGAAGTTCTGTCACGATGATAAATATCAGCAGTGTCCGATTTCAGCCAGGTCTCAGAAAACAGAATAATATCAGGAATTACTATAAGCTGAGACAGATTTGTATGTAAATAGCTTAATTTGTTATTGAGCGAATGTGCATTCTGATAATAAATTGTGATATTGTTACAAACTGAATGACTATTGTGGACGAAAATTATGCGTCGGATCCTCAGCTGTAGACCTCGGAACGGTAACGAGTGTTGGAGTGTCCCCCACATAACGTATAACTTTGGAGTTCATGGTGTGAGCACTATTGTAAGAATCAGCTTCCGATTTCAGAGTAGGTAGACGACGTCTTTGCAAACTAGTTTTATATGTGGTAACTGATACTCCGTGCGGTAGAAGTTTACGATTTTTCACCACTCTAAGGACTTCACCACGGGAATGGAGACTGGCTACGATGGGACGTGGGCCCATACTTGATACCTGACCTATGCGGCGAATTTTTATCGAAGATAGGTCCACATTGTTGATAACAGAAAGCGATTCTTTGATGCTAGTTATATCCAAACTTTGATCATTCGAAGAAGCTGATTCTGGAACCCCATAGATCATGAGATTGCATGCGCGTGCCACTCTGTCAGCAGATTCGCTTGCACAATTATCTATGTCGGTGTTTGAAGTTGCTTCAAATGACTCAAATTTTTTCTCTAATGTGGAGACTTTTTCGTTTAAAGTTAACACAGATTGAAGCTGCATCTCAAATCTGTTCATTCGGTTGGAAAATGCTAACATTTGAGAATTTATGGATGACAAGGTAGCATTAGTCGTTTCAAAAGATTTCCGAATAAACGCGTACAAATCATCAAAATTCGCGGGAACTGCATTTGTAGCAACATTACTAGATGGCAACGTTAGGGGTGCCGTATTGATACCCGTCACATTAATACCGCTGCCCGTGTTGTCAGTAGGCTCACAAGTTCCAGACAGTGAACAAGACGATAATTGTGATTTATCTTGATTATTCGACATTTTCCCTGCTATAGATGGCTATGAGCTACACTTTTTATGTGAAGTCGGTAAAACACTGCTCACCGGAATTTCACCAATATTGTTAGGAACACCCTTATGTGTTTCAAAACAGCTGCTGCAAATAAACGCACGTTTGTTACCGCGGAAAAATACGTGTCCACTACCCGGTTTATACGAACAGGCCGAATGTAAATAAGATTCACACACACACAACAGTTGACCGGATTGATGACACTTTTGTTGCACCCTCTGCAAATTATAGTTTTTCTCTTGATGGTAAGACACGGATCGGACTGCAGTTTGTTAGAGCGAAGCCTTTTGTAAATTGGTGAAGCTTGGTACACTGTTGATGAGTCAAGATGCCCAATAGAATCTCCTGGTTTTCTTTTAAGGGACTTTTTCATGACTGGCTTACATGCAGTAAGAAAGATGTAGCTGAATATCCTGCGTCAATATCAATAAAATTCAAAACGTACAACAATAAAGATCCAAATAGCAGGTAGAATCCCTTCTGGTACTGAATAAAATCTCAAAGATCCCAATCTGAATTGTAGTAGATGCGGATTGTTTACATTTAACAATTTTTTATATGCACTGTAAACACGGAGTATTGTAACACGAACGTCAGAATAATGAAAAATAATAACACGCACACACCTTAAAGCCATAAAATATTTATGACACTTTGGTTATATATGATGGGACAATTTATAACGTCTTTATATATGTAAAATTTGAAGATTTCAAGCACAGTATAAAAAATAAATAAAAGTTTACACTGTGTTTGTTGGATACACTAATATAATGCACAGTTAATATGCACAGAAATGCTGCGCCAAAAACGTTTGACAAAACCACTCACTATACTTATACTTGAAGTGCCACGTTTAAATTTAACGAATTACAGACAACAAGCACAGTAGAATAATAACGAACCAAAATTATCATTCGAACTCGAAGTTAAAGGATTGCGACACAGAAACGGCGGCGGGACAATAACTCTTTATAAATAAATTAAATATATAGAATAGGACGTACAGTTCACGAAACTTAATTTGACTAAGTACACCAGCGACGATAAATGCGTAGGAACAGTACGACTGACTAGTATACAATAACGAGATTCTGGGGAGGTTTAACAAAAAAACGCTCAAAAAACACGTTTTTTCCATTTTTTAACAAAAAATACAAATCGTACAAAAAAATGTTTCAAACTAAAAACAGAACATCGAATTCTCTACAAAAAAGGTTGTATTCATTTCTTCGTAAAATCAACGATAATGCCGTAAAAAACAGAAACCGAAGTATTCCACATATCAAAAAATTTATTTCCTGCAACCCGACCTGTCAAAAACTCGACTACACCGCGTTTTTTTAAGCATCAGTGTGAACAAAACGTGGTCATTTATCAGTGCTTCGGCTGACCTTCGGTCGGGGTCGAAGTTTTGAAAATGCTCATTTTCAATTTTAATTTAGGGTGAATATGCCAATGAATGGACGACTACCAACGAATGGACGATATTCCACATATTTCTATTTCTTATGAATGTATGATGCACAACATGCAACAAAATACATATTTTTATGTTCTTTGAACATTCAAAACAATATTTACAGTACTATTGATCTTCCAGTGTTTATTATTTTGTAAAATCAAAGCAAAGTTTTAAAGCCATGCAAAACTGGTACTGAAAACGTCCCATTTGATTTAACCCGTCTATTCATTGGGGTTTAGCAGATTTTTTTACAAACGTATGAAGACGAGGTTAATCATTAAATAAAATCAAAGGTTGAACTACACAGTTATTAAGTGGGATTTATGAAACATTTGTTATATTTTACTAAATAATTAATTGGATTCACATAGGAATTATATCAACGGGATAAAAATAAAGGGTGAAGATAGTGGCGGTGTGGCAGGGCGGGTAGGAGGGGAAGAGAGGAGGCAATTGTTCCTTTTCTCTTGTTGATACTAACTTTCTGGAAATGAGAAACAAATTTTTAATTTCGTTAGTTTTATACCTGTTTAACAGCATCAGATAATATTTGGCTATTGATCAAATCTAATTTCATCTATAACAGTCACATTTACAAATATTATAACATACATATATCTTATATAATACGCATATGCTCGTTGTGGATTTTGCTGGGTGATCGCTATCGCACGCTTGATGTATGGAAACTGAAAATTTGATTCTTATATATCAATCTGTATATTTCCCTAATGACTTGCGTTTAAAGAACGAAAATATGTACGTGGTATATCGGTACGATTACGTGGGTAGTAAGCGAATCCCGTGGCCGTTCGAAATTCGAATCCCCGCGACGCTGCGGAAATTCAAACGGGACGCCGCGCCGCCCGCGTGAGGTGAACTGATAAATAAACGATTTGGACACAAAAATGAATACAACAAATTCGGGTTTTTTGCAGATTCAGCTTAAGACACATTGCTTTCATACATTATCAAGAAACAATATTGAAATTATAGAAAATACGTTGTTTATGAGTATGATAATATGAAAATAGTGTTTTCTTGCTACAATTATACGTGAAATATTTTCATACGAATTAAAAATAGCAGGGTTAGGTATTCGAAAAGTTAAAAGTTAAGAAATTAATTAATTTTAACATTACTTAATTACTTGTTAGATCGTTAACTTTTAACGTAACTTAATCGGGTTTAGTTTTAAATTCTTAACTTTTAACTATTTAATTTTTAACATTTAACTTTTTAACTTTTTTATTTCTTAATTTTTTAACTTGTAAATTTAACTTTTATCTTTTTAATTTTTACCTTTAACTAGTAACTTAATAACTTTAACTTTTATTTTTTCTACTACTTAACTTAACTTGTATTTCAATTAATTATATAACGTGTTAACTGTTAACTAAACTTAGTTACTTTTTTATACAGTTAACTTTAAATCAACGTAGTTAACAAAAAATTTACCCAACCATGAAAAAATAGTAAAATAGGATAAAAGATTTATAGGAATGCATATTGCAGTTGTGAAATAAAACTAATTTTAAGACTAATAAAAGGAATTTTCATAATAATATGAAATGTACAGAAATATCTGGACAAAAAAGGACAAAGGACAGGATATTTCCCCCGCGTTAATGACGATTTGTCTATTTGCGGGTCGGCTCTCGGGTGGAGAGGTACAGGACAGAGACAGACAGTACAATGACAGAACTAGGCATATACAACACAACACCCACCCAGAGCCAGTCCCCCCTACCCCAATATCGGTACCACCAGCAGATTCGGCGGTCTGTGCCTTAGCGAGTACGACGCGGGGCTTATCCCACCTTTATCCGAGATAAGACCCACGACGTACCGACCGCGGATAAGACGCAGATGGTACCGATAACTGCCGACGGGGGTCGGCAGCGGTCCCAAATTCGTACCTTCGCCCAGCAAAGTTCCCCGGTTATTCCACACTGGACATAAGCAGAGAAAATTGCAGGACGGGGATTCGAACTCGGGCCCTTCGCGACGTTCAGTTCGGGCGGACTAAGACTGACGCCTTAGCCCGCACGACCATCACGCCGTCTCAGAAATATCTGTATTTATCCCATACGTCACCGATGGGAACGTGCGTATTTGAAATTATGTTTTTAAATAATTTTACACAGCAATTATTTTAACTAATTAGTTCTAATTAGAATAAGGAATCCGATGATCAAGTTCGATAAACATAATTGGAAAATCATTTGTCTCGTTAGCTGAGTTGGTACGACGTTGGGCTTGTAGAAGGAAGGTCGCATGTTCGTACCCACAAACATTTTTTTTTATGTTTTATTTATTGAACCAATGAATTTAAACAACTGCATTTAATGGCATTCAATATGTAATCAATTTTCAATTGAATCGTTAAATTCATTTTAAAAAATATATGGCAAGGTAATATGTAACCAAGATATGTGTACAGTCGGGAGAAATATTTAACAACTTATCTAAGATTATTGTTTTCGTTATGAATGATATTGATGATGAGAGAAAGCACTATTGTTTTTTAAAAAAAACATTGAAATGCGCAAAAACAATTTGTTAAACATCTTTTGTTAATGACTTAAATTTTCTTCTTTTGTCTTCTCAAACCATGTTTAAAAATAAATGGACTTTAACGTATGATGGATTATTTTTTTTTAAAAAAGATTGTCTACAACTTCACTGAACGAATTTGTTCAGTGTGTGAATCGTTAGTTCAATATCTTTAATTTTTTAAGAAAAAAATCTATTCATTTTTACAATTTCTGAATAATCTATGTGTTTAGGCAAAACAATTTGAAAAAATTTGTTCGGTGAAGTTGCAGATAATCTTTTTCCATACAATGTAAGCCATCATACGTAAAAATCGAGTCATTAAACAAACAATTTTTAGAGGCGAAAAGATGAGACTTAAGTCATTTACAAAAGATGTTTAACAAATTATTTTGCGGGGTTGCATCTTTATTCAAGAGCAATATTACTGTCTCTACTCAATAATATTCTTAATAATGAAATAGTATATTACCTAACAAGGGTGTAAAGTGTACTTTATTCCCGACCGATGCGTAATAGTTATACTTTACATCCAGGTTAGGTATCCTAGTTTTTGTAATTGGGTGCGTAAAAAGAGTGCGTATAGTTTTGATCTCTGGTTGAGTGCGTAAAGTCGAACTTTACGCACGACCGTTCACTTTACGAATTTTGTCGTCGGGACTGCGTAAAAGTGAACTTTACGCACGAAAGGCGGGCATCAAAAGTACTTTACGCACTAACTTTATGCACACAATTACAAAAACTATATTCTTGGAAACGTTATTAATTATTTTTAACAATTATCATGCATCTCGGTTATAGACACTACATTAAAGTAATTTCTTAACTACTCTCAACGGTACTATAAAGTCGATTTTAATTAATTTGAGTAATCTGGTTAAAATATTTTCCCTTTGTTTACCTTCATTTCCATACGGATTTACATTATGGCCGAGAAGAATCTAATTTATTCCCCCCAAGTAAATGTGTATGGTTGCCGTTTCAAACTTTAATTTAATAATTTTAACCTTCGGCGGAGCAATTTATTATTATTAATTAACCCTTTGCGAGGCAGACTCCACTATAGTGGCGCCCTAATTGTTTACAGTTTTTTTATAAGTTTATACAGGCATAGCTATACTTTCTAGACTCTTGTGAAGCTAACTTATTAGAATTTGATGAGAAATTGAAATAATATATTTATTTATATGTTTGTTATAAACAATTAATGTGAAGAAACGCGTATTTTTTTGGAAAGAATTCGTTTTCTACGAAGTGTCGAGAGCTCAAAGTCCGGAAATTTTTTATTAAAAATAAATTTATCTCGGAGAACAGAAGAGATGCTTCTTCCACGCTATTGTTCTGACTCACTTTGATTTGTTCATTTGTAAATATCTAAAGTTTTATTAAAAACAAACTTGTCGGTTAATTAGGTTGATCTCAGAAAGTTTTAGTTTTATTAAATATTTGGCTCATTTGCAAATAACTAAATATTTACTTTAAACGCCCACATCAGTTTATCGGATTGATCAATACAAAATATCAATTTAACTAAATATTTCGTTGATTTGGAAACGACTAAATATTTCGTTAAAACAATCATATCAGTCTACTGAGATGATCGTAAAAAGTACCAATTTCACTAAATATTTCATTCATTTAGACACAACTAAATATTTACTTAAAACGACCACATCCGTTTGTCAAATTGATCTAAAAATTATAAATTTTACTAAATATTTCGTTAATTTGCAAACAACTAAATATTTAATTAAAAATAAATATTATTTAGATGATTCAAATGAATATGTTGTTAACTTGATTAAACTGTCCGGATGGAATAGGTCAACCAAATATTTGGTAAAATTCACTAAATTTTCCTCTCAGTATAAGATTCTATTCGTAACCTGGAACTTCGAAAACCCCCAAGTACCCAGTTTCTGCTCGATCAAGTAACGTTTTACATTTTGGTCGGTTTTCAGAGGCGTCCCTCTTTCTTCAAGGAACTGCAATGAGAACTTTGCAACGAACGTTCAAAACAAAACGTCAGAATCATTATAAAGCATTTGTTCAAAGTATCGACATAAAAAAAAACCAAAAGCATACGTGGAACGTCTGCAAAATTTTAAAAAATAAATGGACGAAAATTAAACCATGTCACACTCCTCAAAACCACCAAAACCTAGACGTAATCAAAGCAGCCTTAAATAAAATTTGTCCATCCGGGTGTGCCTCTGATCCAGACATGCTTCCTAGTTGCAGGAACAATGATTTTATTATTCATCATTCACTTTTACGGAGTTTAATATAGCCTTAAACAGTAGAAAGACCCGTTCTAGTCCAGGAATGGACGGAGTAGACTATGATCTGCTCCTAAAATTACCTATCAAATACAAGCTAATACTTCTAGACATATTTAATGAGATGTTTGCAACTAGTGAGTATCCCAAATCCTGGAAAGATTCATTTGTTCAATTTATAGACAAGATACCTGGAAAAAGCGTGCGCCCTATTGCATTGACGTCTTGTGTGTGTGAACTATTTGAAACCATGATAAGAAACAGACTTCAACGGTGGGTCGAGCAAAATAATATCTTACCAAAATGCCAATCGGGTTTTTGAAAGGGACAATGCACCATTGATAATTTAGTTAATCTAACCTTACATGTAGAAGATTCCTTTAGTAAGAAAAAAGATGTCCTTGCTGCATTTTTGGATGTTAGCGGAGCTTTTGATAATGTAAATATTGAAATTCTTTTAAAGAAACTTGCATTAATAGGATGCCCGATCCAGTTAGTCAAATTTGTACAGTTCATCATGTCTCACAGATCAATTCATACAGAAATTACCGGATCAGCTGCTAGAACAGCAAACAAAGGAGTTCCACAGGGTGGGGTTTTAAGTCTTCTGTTATACTGCATATAGGTATCAAATATAACGGACGGACTACCTAAAAGCGTCGTTAAATCCAAATTTGCAGATGACATTTCCTTGTGGTGCAATCGATCATCGCGCGATTCGAGTAAGAAACTGCTGGAAAAGGCGGTAAACAAGATTCACGATAACCTATGGGAACTCGGGCCTCGATTTAAACCCACACAAGACTGTCTTAATTCACTTCAATCGGCGAAATATTAAACCAGGTACGATCGAAATAGATGTAAAAAATGTAAAAATTAAATCGTGTAGCACTGTGAAATTTCTAGGAGTTGTATTCGATTACAAACTATCGTTCACGGAGCAGGTCAACAAGGTGCAAAAAAGATGTCTTAGATCTATGAATATCATAAAATTCATAAGAGGAACATGGTGGGGAGCTCATGCGGAAAAATTGATACTAATGTATAAAAGTTTCGTGCGTTCCATTATTGATTATGCCGGGTTTATTTACTATCCAATCCAAAAGAATCAGATCGAAAAATTGGAAAAAATTCAGTACGCGGCAATAAGAATATCTCTCGGGTTCCGCATCAGCACCCCAACAAACATTCTTCTTGCAGAAGCCAAACTAGTTACGGTACAAGAGCGCATAAAATTTTTGTGCGAGTGCTACATTTTCAAAGCGCTTTCAAACACACAATTGTTAGTACATGAAACTCTGGTTAGAATTAAAGAGAAGTGTAAAAAAAAGAAATTTGAAAATAACAAAAGATTGCTCCTTAAATGTATTAGAAATCTAGGTGACGACGTATGAGAAAACTTATCTTCAAACGTACATTTTAATATGTATACATATAGTTATGAGATAATTACCAGCGATCTCGATATAGATACCAACTTTGGATGCATATTACGCAACTCTTGTGACCCAAATAGCCTTGTAAATTCCCTAATTGACGAGGAAAATCGAATTGCCATCTATACAGACGGCAGCAAATCGGCAGCCTCTCGGTCGGTAGGAAGTGCAAGCATCTGTCCGAATTTGGATAAAATCGCTACTTGTAGCATGAGCAAAAATGCATCCATTTTTACAGCGGAAAGTATCGCGATCGTAAATGCCTTAAAAATTGCGTTATCAGCCTCAGAAAATGATTTTATCATCTTCAGTGACTCTCTCAGTGTGCTGGTATCCTTAAAAAATTTTAGAAATAATATCACGACAAATCCATATCTATACGAGATAAGAAAGAAAGTGTGGGATTGTGGGATAATTAACAAGAAAATAAAATTCGTTTGGATACCGGCGCACAAGGGGATTCAGGGCAATGAAGTGGCAGACCAAAAAGCAAAAGAAGCTTCGAACCACATATCTGCGGAAATATGGAAAATACCATTCACCGACCTAAACGAATATTCAAAAATAAGGGCAATTAAGAATACAAATGATTGGATCGAACAAAATGGACAAATAAAAGGCATTCAATTTTTTAAATACTATTACAATAAAAACAGAAAACCGTGGTTCAAGGGGAAAAATCTTTCACGTAAAATAATTAGTATTATAAATAGGTGTCGATCCAATCACTATAGTCTTGGTGCATCCCTCGCTAGAGTAAAGATAACGGACAATCCTACGTGCGCTTGCGGATGCGACACACAGGACCTAGACCACATATTGTGGCAATGTAGGCTCTATGACAATCAGCGCATAATGTTACTAGCTAAGCTACGAAAGTTTAAATATGTCTTGCCACTTACAGCACGCTTGTTGTTGGCGAGGCCTACGGTCTCAATATGTAAAGCGCTACAAGAATATTTTCAAAATTGTAATATAGAAGTGTAGAAAGAGCAAAATGTATTTATAACCTCATATGTATGGCATAATGGTCTCTAAAATGATGGAGACTAAAAATGACCTCAAATAAAATAAAAAAAAAAAAAAACTGTCCGGATGGAATAGGTCAACCAAATATTTGGTAAAATTCACTAAATTTTCCTCTCAGTATAAGATTCTATTCGTAACCTGGAACTTCGAAAACCCCCAAGTACCCAGTTTCTGCTCGATCAAGTAACGTTTTACATTTTGGTCGATTTTCAGAAGCGTCCCTCTTTCTTCAAGGAAATGCAATGAGAACTGTGTAACGAGCCGTTGATCTCGACCGCGCGGAAGAGAAAGAGCGACGGAGAGAAAGAGAGCCATTACAATATTTATCGACATGTGAAAGAACGAAAATACAAAGGACGAGATGCGCGCTTTTCCCGGCCGGTCGGCCATTTTGGATCCCAAGCCAACGTGGGATCCGAGCGCGCATCAATGGACATGCGCGCGCAATGACATATATTTCTATATTTAAAAATCTACTTCACAATGGAGAATTATTCACAAGGAACATACTTGCAATATATTTACGTTAAAATGTTATTACAATATATTAAATAATTCAGAATACAGAAAGTTTGAAGAAGTTGCAAAATTAAATTCAGACGTCAATCACTCAATTATGGTTAATAGTTTTGAATCAATTTTTTTTGCAGGATGAATTTTGTTTAATACATTCCAAAATATTAAAATTCAGAATTTTTAATACATAATAATGTATACAGCTGAAAATCTTTATTGAATCGCCTTTTCGAGAATTTAGGGGATTAAGAATATTAATATATTTTGACCAATTAACGCCGGGTAGGACACATTACCCACTTTAATTTCAATCAAGTATTTCGTATGAAATTTAAAGTTAAAAAATTAAAATGTATATATGTATTGCTATTTTCGAGATGGTTTATTTCAATGGTGTTGTCAAAATTGATCTAGCTTAATTAGAAAATTAAATATAGCAATTTAAATGTTAAAAAAACGCATAAAATTGGATACATTTTTTTATGAAACCTTTTTTTCCCATCAAAAGAGTATTTGCGTGCAGAAAATTCATTCGGTAAAGGTGAACAAAATAGTTGCAATTTATAAGTATTAAGATATAGTTTTTGAATATTAAAAAACCATCAATATCACAAAATGTCGAATGCAGTAACAATTTTCTTTTTCAACTTAACAATTTTTTTTTTCATGAAAACTGCAAACTCTAAAAAAAATGTTCTGAGAATAAAAATTTCTTATAATCTGTTAAAGAATATTCTCAATTTTTGCAGGAATGTATTGATACAATTTGTTATCTTTCGAAAATTATGAAAATCGAAATTTTGAAATAATTCATCTAAAAATTCTGAAAAAAAATTGAGAGTCATCTTTGACTTTGAATTATAAGATATTATTATTATAAGGATTCATATGGATAATTTTCTATTAATGTTTATAGTGTTTGAGAAACAAAATTATTAATCATTTATATCGATTTCAAGAATAATAATTTATTTTGTCGAAAATTATAGACTTTAGAATGATTTCCTTGCAGCAAAAATGTCTTAGAATTTTTCAAAGAATACACACAAAATTTATCCAGATTTTTTAAACGTCTCTTAAAATTTCGTGTTTCGAAAATTTAAAAAATAAAAAATGATATCAATATATTCTGAAAAAATTTGGGCATACTCTTTGAGAAATTCGAAGACATTTTTATTCTTACATAAGTTTCTCTGCAGTTTATAATAGTTTTCATGAAAACATTTGTTAACTTATACAGTACTTATGATCATGGTATTATTTTTTTAATATATACAAAATATATGACAATACTACTACTAGTTTCTTACCTTTAGTGAAGGCATTTCGTGACTGAAAGCACTCTTTCGACGAGAAAAAAATGTTTTATTCAAAAGTATAAGCGATTTTTTTTACATGTAAATCACTATATTTAATTTTTTAATTATTATGAACCTTTCAATTCAAATGTGTCCATAACATAAGTGCAAAACGTGTGCTTCCCGGTGCTAATGGGTCATTTACCTTTATTTGCTGGGTTGTGCCTATACCTAGAATTTCAGAATTTCAAATTATAAGTAACAAAAATTAACGATTCTCATTCAAGAATTTACACATTGACTTAAATACAGGCTCAATAAAAAACAATTCTAAAAGTTAATACCTATACAAAATGCAAAACCTTGTACATTATTTAATTATTAATCACAATTTTTTTACGTTTTGTAAAAGAAAGAAAGTATTGTTTTTTTTTGTGCATGAGTCGTTAAAATGCGATATATTGCCTCAAACGAAAAATCATTTATTTTGTATTACGCTAATTATCTACTTTACATTCAGATTTCTGTTCATTTTATGCATCGGTTTAATTCCTTCCGTGGAATACTCCATGTTTTCAAAACAAAATATTTTAAGTACCTGGCATTAGTACTAAACATGATGACGTGTTTAGGTTTCTTACCTATATACTAATGAATACGTCATTACGTGTCTAGAAATTAGGACCATACCGAGATTTTGACTGTTGATATCGTCGGTTAAAGTTCCCAAAATCGGGATGTCTCATTTTTCTGGTCATTAAAATTTTTTTAACAAATATGAAGAAGAAAATCATGTATATTCTTCAATCTTTCAACTTGAAATGGCATTTATAACATTAAAATACAAATATCGTTTTCATGTATTTGATAATTAAAAGTTACAACAATTTAATACTGTCAATTTCACTTGAGTCTGAAACACCAAAAAACTAAATATTGTTATTTTTGGATATATAAAAAAACACATTTTTAACATTATGTTATAAACAATTTTGTCAAAAGCGGTTTTAAACTAGAAATTTGATTGCGCCAAAATCGATTCCACCCGACAAATTACTGGAGACACGTGTATAAAATTTGTTAAAAGAAATAAATTGCGGTTATTAAAAATAATACATAACCGATATGATTTAACAAATGTTTCCTCTTACGAAATTGTTTACAACAGATTATACCCAATAATGATTGATGAATAAAATGTAGCAAATTTTTATTTTTTACAGTCTCGTATTATCAATTGTTATTTGGCATTTCTTTGCTGTATTACGCGTATACTGTATTGGGTTAATTTATTATTCAGCAAGAAGAAAAAGCATTAATTCTAAATTTTTGTTGGTTGAATTAATACGACGTACTTTAGTTTTGTCGAGTAATCGGTGCACTTCTAAACTAATACATAACAATATTAAATATTCTATATTTTAAAAAAACTATATTTTTGTAACATTTATATATATTTTTTGTTGTTATAAAATGGAAAATTATTTACATCACTGTTATTCAGATATTTTTCAGTATCTTTAAAAAGAAAGCAATTTAAAAAATATTTTTATAATATTTGATGTCTATGAATGTGCTAAATTCTTTGAGTGAAAAATGTGAAAACTTGAGACAATTTACGAGGTTGGATGTATTTTGAGTAGGAAGTAACAAATAGACATATTCCGTAGACAGCTAAACCGAACCCCAGACAACAATAAACTATGGTATTATCCGTGAAACCGATGGAACGTCCTTTCATGGCACTCTCAACTTCCTTGTTTTCAAAACAAAATATTTTAAGTTATACCTGGCATTAGTACTAAACATGATGACGTGTTTAGGTTTCTTACCTATATACCAACGAATATAGACGCATATAGAAGTCCGAGAGATGGCACCGCTGTAGACTTACAGCAATTCCCCTCACCCCCCGCGCTCAAAGGGCGCCACGACATTCCCCACCACGATTTACTTTCCATGTATGCTCCACCCCTTTGCTTTCAATGTGCACGCTGCACACGCGACCGATTAGCGCGGAGAAATATATATAGCCGGCGAAACCTCGGATGCCCCGAAAATGACAACTGACTGAAGCAAGAGTTTATAAGTCACCGACTGTAGCTTAATTTTGGGGCATTTCGCGAAAAAACAATAATTTTCAATTCCCGCTAAACAACGAAATTTAAACGTTGTCAAGTTTTATTATCAAATTACCGGTATTTAGTACCCCAGTAAACGAAAACGAATAGAAAGTTAAAAATACGAATTGAAATGAATTCATTTGAATTAAAATGAATTAAAACGTATGAAAATTATTAATTGAATCCACTTTTTAATTCATTTTAATTCACTTGAATTCATATCAATTCGTATTTTTAACTTTCTATTCGTTTTCGTTTACTGGGACATTTATTATCAAGAAATTATTATACTGAATGCTACTTAGTACTTCAATGGAATAAGTAAATATGAAATTATTTAATAAATATGTTTTATATCTTTTAGGAATTTGTAAAAATGCAAAAATCCACCCGTTTTGAACATTAATCAGAATTCGTTAAAACTTGATTTGGTAACAATTATTTATAATATTGATGATATATGATGAGAGTAAAATGTACTATTGTATATAAAAAATTTAAACTTATTTGCAAAAAGTGAAGTCTCCTGAATATTAACATAAATCGTGTAATTCCGAGGCCGTTAATTATTTTACGTTTTTATAGTGTCATGGAATGTAGTCAAAACTTCATTTGTCCTAATTTTTTATTCGTTTGTTGTAAGCAGGAGGTAGCTTTAACTATATTATATTAGCTCTATAATAATAATAACAATAAAATATAATCACCCATATCTACACATATGTGGATAAGTTAAAAAAAAATTCTTGTAAAGTATAAGAAATTACATTTTGAAAGAAACCATTGATGTAAGCAAATAAAGTTTTCAATTTTGTTTATTCATATTAATTGAAAACTTTATTTGCTTACATCAATGGTTTCTTTCAAAATGTAATTTCTTATACTTTACAAGAATTTTTTTATAACTTATCCACATATGTGTAGATATGGGTGATTATATTTTATTGTTATTATTATTATAGAGCTAATATAATATAGTTAAAGCTACCTCTTGCTTACAACAAACGAATACAAAATTAGGACAAATGAAGTTTTAACTACATTCCATGACAGAGAGAGAGAAAGATTTATAACAAATTTCAACAAAATTCAAAATGTGTGCTTTGTGATTAAAATACTATGGAAAACACTTTTGATTTATAACAATGTTTGAAATTGTAATATTTTTAAAGTTAACGCTATATGAAACAACTTCAAATAATGAAAACAATTTTTTTACTAAAATACATAATCCAGAAAGGTTTAAAAAAAGATGGTTACGAAATTACACGAATGCCTACCTTATTCAAGAGTTGTCACGTTTTACTGACGATGAACTGTAATCTCCACATTTGTGAGCAATGATTATGAATAATTGAGATTTGTCAGGAGTATCAAAAAGTTGTAATAACCGATATCGTTCATGAGAAATGTTTTAAAACTAAATTCGATATTTTCTTCTTGGTTTAAAATGTTATTGTCTACATTGTTGTTTGTTATATAAATAAATGTTTCGATGTTACGAGAAGTAGATATAAAAAGATAAAAAGGCAATTAAGGTTCCAAAGTATTTAAAAAGAGAGCTTTATGAATAAAATAGAAAAATATTAAACTCGCTTTTTTTAGCACAAATTTCAGACTTTAAAATCTTTAGATATTTCAATCTGAATGTTTTTAACGAAAAAATGAACATTTTGGTAACCTTACATTAGGAACAATCAAAGTGAAAATATTTCGAACGAAAAAAGTAATTATAAGATGGGATTATGAAACAAGAACTGTAAATGGGCGACTTCTACATAAAGCCGTATAATCTTGCATGAAGGAAGGAATTATTAATCTACATTACTACCATACACTATTTTTTTCAGCACCGTGTGAAAGATCGCGCTTTGAACAAACTTAAAACTATTCGTTAATATTTAAAGAATTCCGTGCGGTATAGATATTATCAGACAGTTTTGAATTCAAACTTAATCCATCATTTTTAGTACATTTTTGCATGCTGTGAATACGAGCTTCAACCGCGCGGTGTGAAAATACATTTTTCTAAGCTACAAGTAATGTACTCTACTTAATATCTAAAATAGGCACCGCTGTATAATATATACACATATAGTTTGAATCATTATATATCTTTTTCTTGTTCTATATAAGTGTTTACGTCATTTTATTGTTGTCTTCATTATTAAGTCCACTCACGGACACTGTTGTATAAATGACTGCAGGGCTTAATCTCAATATGGGACAATGTTTTTATACCTGCATGAATAAATGAATGATTAAATAAATTCATGCAAATCCGTGAGCAAAGTTTAATTTTTCGGACAGTTTACGTCGCGAAATTTTACTTTCCTAGATTGGTGTGAGCTAAATAACGCACAGTGCGGAAAATGATAAAACTGTGCCCAAAGTAAAAAGTGTTGAGAAATATCATTAACCCGTTTCGTCCTGAAATGCCGTAAATTTTGACTTCTTTTCATCAGGTGCTTTCTTAGGGAAAAAATCACTCAATCGTTTTCTAAATCCGGTTTCAGATTGACCATATCTGCCGCTATTTTTTGACTATGGCGGTTTAAACGTTAAAAAATTGTTAATTTTGAAAACATTTCTTCAAATAATCGTATTTTTGAACAGGAAACCGTGTTCGGAACAAGCTAAGTCTCTGTATCTGGTGGAGTAATTAGTTACACTAATAGATAGGATGGTTATTAATTCTCCATTCAAATAGGCGGCATAAAAATGGCGGTTCTCAGTCAAAATTTTGTTGAAAAATTTCTGGACGATCTAACTCAAAAGCTACGAGCTTTTTAAAAAAAATGTTGAGAATGAAAAGTTCTTAGAATTCATTGAGAAATATAGTGGAATTTTTTCAGATTTTTTACACGGAGTTTTGAGAAATTTTTTTTCAAAATTTTTTTCAAAATTGTAATTTATTTACGAAAAATTCTGAATAAAATTTAGCGCATTCTCTGATAAATTCTAAGAGTTTTTTGTTCTTTGCAATTCTTTCCAAAAGTTGATAGTTTTCGAGGAAACGAATTGATAGGCTTTTTATCAAACTTTCCAAAAATGGTAATATCCGAAATTAAAAAAAAAATTATTACTAAAAAATGAATGTAAATGTAAAAAAATACATTTTTCTTATTTTTTGTTTGAATTGGATTTCATATCAACTATCCGTTATGGAGTCGTCTTGAAACCAATTTAGATAGTGGAGGGCTGGAGGGAATATCTGAACTTCAGAAAACTGTATTTGGAACGTTAATTTTGTCATCTGAATTATCCAAAATAGTGTCCTGCAAAAGTTATAAACTTTCCGAAGAAAGTTATAATTACAAAGAGGGTAAAAAATTCATCAAAGGTGCAACAAAACTTTTGCAGATTTTTTTTAGATAATTTTGAAAATTTTGATTGCATTTTTCTGAAAGTTGATAGTTTTTGAGGAAAATAATTTTTTACCCGTTAACTACCAAAAGGACATTTTGTTTTGAAACTTTGATAAAAAATATTCTAGTCAATCAATTTTGAGTCAAAAGTTGAGAAACCAAAGAATAATGTTTATAAAGAAATGGGATATTTAGATCATTATAAATAATAAATGCTAATACGTTTGAGTATGAAAAACTAGTGCACTTCGTTGATAATCGATAAAAAATGAAAAGTGTGTGTTCAGTTATATATTAGCGTCGGTACAATCAGGTATTCAAAGATACCGATCACGCCATCTCTGAAGAAGCGTTGCGATCATCCGTATCGCATTTGTTATCGGCGCGGTGTTATTACGATGTACGGATATTACGCGTTACAGTTACCGCCAAATTTAGGGAACTAATTGCCAATTTTGCTACCCGCGGCGTCGTTCGTGTTCCGTGGCTCTGAAAATTCGGAAAAGATTTCCGGTTCGTTAGAACCGCATGGCATTTTCTCCGCGTCGGACGCAACTTTTACTGTCGCTAAAGTTATTCGTTGTTAACGGAATTATACCGAGATCGCGCATTCAATTTTGGAACTGCCATTTTGTGTAACCTTTAACGCATTAAAGGTGATTTAATTGTGGATACCATCGTCTCTTTATTGAACCGTGCTGATCCCTGAACCACGCTTACGCAGCGCAAGGCTGCATTTTCAAATTATTAATTTTTGAAGTGCACGGCGCAACAGTGTGCATTTTTCAAATTATTTTCCAAATACGACAAGTATAAAGACTTATCTGAGTCTTATCTATTACATGTGTAAAATACTACATTTCAAGTACTGATGATCTTATTGTGAATAAAGTATACCTGTAATCTGAAAAATGATAACATAATTTTCGTTTAATTTTTTTTTATGATTATTTTCCTCAAAAAATATCAATTTTCAGAAAAAACTGCAAGCGATAAAAAGTGCTTAGAATTCATCAAAAAGTGCATTACAAATTCGAGAATTACAATTTTGAAAATTATCTTTCTAAATTTCTGCGAAAATTCTATTATATTCTTTGATGAATTCTAAGCCCTTTTTGTAAGTGTAATTTTCTTCGAAACGCTTATAGTTTTTTAGTTAAAGCGTCATAAGCATAATGAGCGAATATTCTCGTTTCGGAGGTCATTTTGGATCATTCAGGTGACAAAATTAACTCTTCAAAGTTTTCTGCAGTTCAGACATTTCCTCCTTCATCTCAATTGGTTTCAAGATGATTTCATAACGGGCAGTTCATACGAAATCCAATTTTAAAAAATTCCGAATTTTTTACACTCAAACACATTTTTTAGTAATAATTATTTTTTTCTAATTTTGGATATCACAGCCGCAATTTATCTCTTCTAGAGAGCTCTGAAACACTCTTAGCCTTTTTAAATATTTCCATTTAAAATATTTTAGATATCCGCCATCCGAAGTAATCTGTTGAATTAAAATCTTTTAGTTCTAGCTCTTTTTTCATATAAATTTATTGCAGTGGAAATAACATGTATATGAGTTTATTTTAAAACTAGAATAAAATTATATCTATCAAATTATTATTATAAATGTCTTATACTTTAAATTAAAAAATCAAATATTCGGGTTTGAAGATAAAAAAATATCTTTGGTAAACATTTGGTATTTTTAAATAAAGTGCTTTTTGAAAAGATCGGGAATGTAGCCTTTTCATATCAGAAGAAATTTTTGAAAGGTCGCGTATCTTCAAATTGCACTTGGAAAATATACGGTTTTCTATGAATTTTAAAACATTCAAAATTTGTCAAATAATTTCTTAATTATAAAGCAATGCACATTCCAAAAGGAAGTAATATCTTTTCTTTTAGCTATGTCACTATTCAACCATACTTTTTATTTTAAGAGTTGATTATTACATAAAATAAATGTAGTGAAGGAAATAAAAGAAAATATACGTGATCTTGTAATACCTGTTGATATACGAGTTTATACTGAAATTATTATATAAATACTTTGTACGATTTTATAAAGTCATTTTGTTTATATGCAAATTACATAAAATGTCGATAAAAAACATTTTCTTCAACTTCCCTGGTAGAAATGAAAACATTTTTTGTACAATTCTGGTATAACATTCTTATTTACCATGTTAAAGGTATAGGGGAAATGGACAGTGTAAGGAAAAAATTGACAAACTTCTACCAGGGTTAATGCACAAAAAAAAACACAAACGAAAAATTTGAAAAAATTTCAGCCAATAGATAATTAAAAAATGAAACTTTTTCTTCCTTAAACGTTTTTTATATCGCGTTTATTTTAGATAGAGCAGATTGAAAAGAACACATTATTTTGTTCAAAATTAAATAAGTATTTGTAAAGAATTGTTAGAAACAAAAAATGGGAGCGGTTTCAAAAAAAAAATAATACCCAAAAATGACTGGAAAATCGAGCATAGTTCAAAGTTTTATTGGATTATTGTTAAAATTATAAACAAAATTCCAACAGCTTTCAGTGAGACCAAAATTCGTTTGGTTTACGCTAACCCTGTACCTACCCTGAGGGTTAATATTACATATTGCATTATTGTTTTTACTTTTTAATGCTTTTAAAATATCTGGCTTAAGATTAAGTTTATTATTTTTGTTGTTATTTTTAAATATATACATAAGTACAATAGGAAACGTGTCGTTAGTTATACATTTTATCTCTCATAAAAAAAACAAAGGAGTTTTAAAGTACAGCTCTAAATTTCTTCGAGATTGCCAGCAAATTCATAATTTATTAAAACAGATAATTTGATGTGCTTTTACACTTACATTTCAATTGAATTCGCGTACACCACGAAAAGTAAAATGTGAAAATCCTTCACATAATTGTGCGGTCTTAAGTGGAGTCTATACCTTTGTTTTATTTCGTTATAAACGTTAATATAATGTTTTAAATTATCCGTCATTTAAAAAATAAACAGAGTATAATAACATACATATAAAGAGAAGAAAACAATAATAATTTAATGTCATGTTCAAATTAGTATTTTAAATACGGTAACCCCTACAATTTCCGGCCATAAGTTTCTTGTTTTTCTTCTCTGGCATTTATATTGCTGTTACATGTTTAAATATTGTATAAAGGCAAATTAGATGTCTTTGTTCCATATAATGCAACTAAAGAAATAAATAAATAATATGGAAGCAAGAACAATCAATGTATTTTTGTTATATCTATATTACGTTAACAAATTCTACAAACATTTGTCACAAGAGATTTAATAAATGTATATACAAAACACATTCGAAAAGAGTCTTATATTTTATAGCCGGGTGAGACCCGCGTATCTTTGTCATTATTTGGTATATTTTGCGTGCGTCGACTATACGCGGAGAGATAAAGAGGATCCGAGTCAGATCCCCATACTAGAGCGACGGAGAACGACGACTTTGAAGGAGAAATGGGTAAGAGAGACCGTCCGAGTCTCTGCCGGCTGTATGCAGACGAAGAACGAGAAGGGGCGTGACCTAAACAGAGTAACTGAGAGGTCCGAGCCGGTTCCTCGCATGCGAGCGGTAAAGACAGAGGATATTGGTGGGGAACCATCTAAACAGAGAGCGCACAGTGATCATCCCAATTAGAAAGAAAGGGATAGATAATGGCGATGAGCACGCCGCAGGTGACTGATGTGCCCAACTACGATTTCGGGTTCCCCGGCAACTTGCCATATTCTTTAACACGGCTCAGTGCTTCTATATGCGTCTATATTCGTTGATACCAACGAATATAGACGCATAGTTGGTCTCATGAACGCCCCCTTCTATTTCGCAAAGGTAATGAAAATAATTTTTGCCCCGTTCGGACCTAAACTAGCTCTTACTTACTTTGACGACATTCTCGTGCACGCGCGTTCATGGGACGAACTGCTTGAGAAACTCGAAAAAATTTTAACGTTATTAAAGAATGCGGGTCTCACTTGAACTTAAAAAAATGCAAATTCGGACTTGATCAAGTCGAGTACTTGGGGTTCGTATTCGGAGCCCGTGGAATGAGCCCCGGCACTCGAACCTTGCGTGCGGTAGAAGAATTCCCAACGCCTACGAGTATTCATGAAGCTCGACATTTCCACGGGTTAGCTAGTTATTTTAGGAGGTTCATTCCTCGATTCGCGATGATCATGGCGCCCATAATAGAGTTATTCAAAGGGAATAGTGAATTCGCGTGGAATGATCGGCAAGACGCAGCTTTTAAAACGATTAAACAGTTATTATCATCCCAACCTTTATCTTATTATCCTGTTTTATCTTATTATAATCCGAACGCCGAACACACTGAGTTGCACACTGACGCTTCGATAGAGGGCTTGGGTGCAATGTTATTCCAAAAGAATACTAAGGGCGAGTTACATCTTGTGTATGCCATAAGTAGGCGAACGTCAGACGTAGAACGAGCGTACCATTCCAGCAAGCTTGAGCTAATGGCTATTGTGTGGGCGATGAATAGATTGAGACCGTTTTTAATCGGTTTGCATTTTGAAGTTTTTACGGATTGTCAAGCCTTGATCCACGTTCAGAAAGGCAGTACTCAAAACCCCCAAATAATCCGTTGGCTCAACACTATCGCGGATTTCGATTTCGACATTTATCATCGTGAGGGAGAACGAATGAGACACGTGGATGCACTCTCACGCGCTCCGGTAGAAGAGTGCTGCGAACCCTTAAATGCGGGAATGATTTATAACATTTCCGTGCGTGAGGATGAAATCACTATGTTTCAACTCTCCGACGAAAATCTAGCGCGAAAAATCGCGATTCTCGAAAAACCCGAACGCGAACGAACACGTAGAAAAATCGATGAAATCAAAGATTACGTCTTGCGGAATGGATTACTATTTAAAGTCGTAAACACTAAGGAGTTATACGTAATACCTAAGGCAATGCGTAAAGCTATAGCTATTAAAAATCATGACTTAACTAGCCATTTTGGCTTGGATAAAACGGTAGCACGAATATCACAGTACTACTACTTTCCAGGTATGTGGAAGTACGTGAAGCGACATATAGAATCTTGCGTCGAGTGTTTATTCGCGAAAAGAAAAACGGGAAAACAAGCTGGTGAGCTTCATCCTATTCCTTCCGGCTCGAGACCCTTTGAAGTTGTTAACGTGGACTACCTTGGTCCGTTCGTATCGTCGGGAAAAGGGAACAAGTATATTTTAGTATTAATATGTAATTTAACTAAATTTGCACAGTTATTTCCAACGCGTGATGAAAAGGCACCGACGACTGTTCGAAAGTTAGACGAATTTGTGGGTCATTTCGGGTCGCCCAAACGTTTTAGTTCCGACCGCGGTCCCGTGTTCATTTCTAAAGAATTTGACCGATTTTGTCAACGGCATGGTATCAAACATACCTTGAACTCGAGTCGCCACCCCCAAGCCAATGGCCAGGTCGAACGATTGAACCGAACGATTCTCCCAGCTATAATGACAAGTCTAACTGACATAGAAGGTCATCACTGGGATTTAGGTATTAAGAAGCTAGAAAGAGATTTGAATTCATCTATATGTAAGACTACCGGGCGCACGCCTTTCGAAATGGTGTACGGGTACAATCCGCGATTTCATGAAGGCCTTGCACATCGTCCATAAACCGCGTAATTGTTTTCAATATTTGAAATTTGTAACTGACGTGTACATGCTGATACAAGATTTTTTGGTTTTAAGGCTGTATTACCCGTTTATTTGTCTGAACTGAATCTTTAAAATTGCATGAATCGAATAAAAACTGTATTTTTTGGAATCTACATCACATCAGAATAATACTGCCGCGTTCTCCAAAAACTAACGTACACGGAAAGAAATGGATGGTAAAAGTAAATTTGTTATAGGATACCATCAAGATCTTACTAACTATCATCTACTATCTACTTTTTACAATCTAAGATAGTACCCAAAACCATATAAAGATGTTAGCTTTTGTATGTTATCCCGTAATATCATAGATGGTAAACGGGCAAGTTTATTAAGCTCTTAAGGTTATGAAATCAGTTGCTTGTGTTATAATATGCGTAATTTTAAAATGTAATTTAAATTCTTCCAGAGTGGCTGGATTTTTGGTTAGTCATTTTTGGCCCAAATTATGTGAAAATTACGGTAAGGAAATTGCGAATAATTAACAAAAAATGAGAAAAATTGCCAAAATTGTCGAAATTTTGAAAATTTTTGTTCAGAAATAATTTGATTACAATTTTGGGCACTTTTCCCCGAACACGTTACTTTCCAGGGTAGAGTAAAAATTACGAAGAAAATTTATAAAATGCTCAAATTATTGTAAAACGTACTAAAAACGATAGAAAATCCAAAAATGGCCAAACAGAAAGTAATTTTTCCTGTCTTTTGTGTATTAATATTTACATCTCTTTATATTATAAAGTTAGTATAGTTAATAAATTAGTGAAACTATTTCAAGTCGTTTGTCACAGTTTTCGGATTGGAAGGATTATTATGAGCCCGGTTTGAGGCTTACGAAAATCATTTTCTTTTCGAAATGAATGATGGCGTAATTATACCCGTCACAACTTTCCATTTTATACGGGTACATGAGCATATTGGAATTTGTGGAAATGGAAAAAACATTTTCAACGTTCAATGGTTATGTTTCATGATTTATCAAAATATTTATGGCTGGAATAGAAAAATTTATCGGAATCGATAAATACAAATTAATTATACGATATTTTCTAATCATCATTATCGGATTCATTAATGATTCACTTACAATACATTAACGGATTATTAATGGATTCATTTTTTTTGTCAAAATACAATTATTATATTATGAACTTTTGTTTTATCGATTACGAATTTTGTTACGTCCGTGTTGTTTATCGTAACATTCAATCATTATTCCATAAAAATTAAATTTTACTCCCGTTCGTTAATAAAAACCGTCTGCATTGTACATTTAAATATTCATGTGATTTTAACAAAAAATGAATCGCAAAATATTCGGTATTGTCCACGACAAAAATATATATATTATAAAAACTAATAATAAAATATATGCGTATTTTAAATATCGCCATTTTTAGTTCTACGCAGTCTGAAATGTTAAAAATTGTCGTATTTAAAATCGTCCCGTATCTGTTCTACATGAACAATATTTTTTAAATCATAAAAAGAATAATTCAGAAGAACAACTAACAGATTTCAAAAAAGTTGCACGTTTCTAATAAATAAAATGTTGCGCAATTTGAAAGAATTCATTTATTTTATTATGCCTATTCAAAATCTAAGGTTAGTATAGGCATAATAAAATAAATGAATTCTTTCAAATTGCGCAACATTTTATTTATTAATATTGAATATCAAAAAAATATATCTAAAATAAGTACACTATAGTATTCTTTCGATACGTTTCAAACTGCATAAAGAATGCCCGTGTTTTATGAAAATTGTCACGATTTTTTAGTTAACTAAAATAATTACGAAACTAGAAACATTAGGTCTAAATCGTATTTACAGTAATATAATATTGATTTTTTTCTCTTCAATAAAATTTAGGAATATATTTTTCTCTCTTCCGCCGTAGGTAGGTGTCATGTATTGGTAATATATTTCCCAATGATATAACTATTTCGATATATCTCAAAGATGTCTTATAGTATCTAAAAGATATCCGTCATATCTTCGACGAATTATATGTATATATATATATTGTATATATAGGATCATAATGATACAGACAGTAATTAGTAAAACACTGTAAACATGTAATATGCATCGAATAGTCTATTGGAATACAAGTGCTTGAAGTAAGTGTTTTGCAACTTTTATTTATTAATACTTCGGCTGGCCTGTTGTCGGGGTCGAAGTTTTGAAAATGCTCATTTTCAATTTTCATACATATAAAAAACACTATATTCTTGTAACATATCTATCGAGGCCACTTGGACCTAAATATGATTGGACCCCCAAATATCAATATAATTTTATAATATAATTGAAAGCTGTTAGTAAACAAACGAGTATTAAGGAATAGCCGACTCTATTGGGTCGAAGTTTCTGAGCGAGCGAAGCGAGCGAGGCACCACGCCAACACTAGTTTATTTATTTATTTACAATACTTTTACAAAATTTATTTACAATACATATCTCAGTGCAATATAAAGTGATCCATTATAATGAAATAATATACCGGGATGAATGTCCGGAATTTCATTGGCATTTTTAAAAATATTTCTATCGCATTTTTGTACACCATACCCAAAACAATGTTCATTAAAATAAATACTCGTGACAGGTTCTAAAAGTAAAAATATTTGTTGACTTTTGATAAAGATATCGAGAACTTTTCCAAAGATAAGGTGACGTCATTATTAACGTTGATTGTTACACCATTGTTATTAATTTATTAAATATATTTTTATTTCCGAAAGTTTGTCTATCCTTTGAATAAAATAAAGCAACTAAAATAATAGTATTTAATTGCGATACAAAGGCAGGTGGCAAGCAAGGTATACATGCATATATCGCTCCCAATTTATTGATGCCTGCGTGCGAGCCTAATGCATTTCCTACTTCAAAATCGTTCTCATAAATAAATAATGGTAAACAAATTTTATAACCGAATTTTTTACTTTTTTCTTTCCAAAAAGGAGTTTGTATTATATTACTAATAATGCCATCTTCCTTTGGTAATGTTTCCATGTAATCTTTTATCGCAGAAAACATTCCAGGAAGTGCTAATAATGACCGTAAACTCCATTTCAAACAAACGTAATGAGCGCACACATCAACTTTGTTTGCAACAATTTTCCGAGACACACGTTGTTTCTCAAAATGGTGTCCCATTTTATGTTCTTCCGGAATCATCAGCAAGTCTTTATCTGAATATAGAACAAATCTTTTGTGTTCAGAATTGAATTTACGAAAAATTATATTTGTTGATTCATTAATTTCTTGGAAAATTCCATCAATTTTGTTATCTTGCCTGTTTTTAAAATGATAATTCACTTTTTGCATCATATATGGCATTAATGTTGCATTTATGAATTGCATAAATGTATCCAAGACAAATTGAATTGCGTTTCGAGGAATTGTGTTCTCGCTTTATAAACAAAGGACAAAAATAACAATTCTTTCTCCAAATCAACTATTGAGCTAGACATTTTTTATTATTATTATTAACTCAGTCTTATCGATTATTACTATAATTTCACCCTATTCAAATCGTGAATAAACTTATTGATTATTGTATAGTCTTTAGTATTGAACAAATCATTTTTATATACATAAATCTGCAAAAATGTCCAAATATGTCGACATTCGGCAGAAAAATCAATATTCAAAGAAAAGAAACGTTTATAGCATTTATCAATAGCATCTATAATTTTATCTGTTTCGACTTTAAAATGTATCTTGTTTATTACAACAAAGATTTGAGCATCTTCTTCGTGTAAATTTCCTGCAGGAGCGATATAAGGACCGATGACATTTCCCGATGCAGGTGATGTGCACGACTCTTCGCGATGCTTTTTAAAGTTTTCCAAGTCTTCCAGTGTCTGTGGAAATTAAAAACAAATGTTTATTTGTGCTGAAATAATAATGTGTTAATTTTAAACAAAATATTACATTCGTGGTCTACACGTTAGTATGTATTATTTATTATGTTATTTATATCTAGATGAAAATTTTTAGCTTGCGTTTTGGCTCAGCAAAAAAATTCAAACTTTTATTAAAGAATTGTAATGAATTTGGAGTACATTTTTTTCGATGTTTTTGGTTTATATCAGTTCGGCTTAATTTGGTTCTGAAAATATTGGTCAATTAAATAAGTTGCCATTATTATATCAAGAATATAACAAATGATAATAGTGGTCATTTTATCATTCATTATTATTATAAGGGTTATATTTGAAAAAAACTATACTTTCAGTTAAGGGGATTTCGGTTGGATCAGTTGATAAGGCAGTAATTTACGCTAAAAATCTTAAATTAAAAATGATTGAATCGATTTCTCGACATTCGGGTTCTGTATCGAAAATTGTAACGAATATATATGATCTCTTAACAAGTATGAAATAAGTTGGTTAAGAATTCATTGAGAATAGTCCTGAATAAAAAAAGCTACGGTGAAAGTTTTATCATCAAAACAAGATTTTATACTTAAAACCTTCTATTGATGGGAGTTTTACCATCGAAAGAAGATTTTAGATCTAACACCTTAGATCCTACCAAAAGGTTTTGGATAGAAAATGTTGTTTCGTTGATAAAACTGTCGTCGTAGCTTTATTGTGAATAATTGAGAGTCTGTGAGAGAGTAAGATCAATTGAAAAGATTACCTCGACAATCAAAATAAATGACTTGGAAACGTCGTCTAAATTGCACCCAAATATGAAGCCGTCGGCTTTTTTTTTCTGATAATAAACCCTAAGATTCTAGGAAGACACTGACACGCAACGAGACCAGCTTGACCTGTTAAAATGATGGAATGCCATTAAATTGAAATTATACTTTTGAAACAAATATAAACATATGAAGAAATTGAATATACCGGCGTCAATTAAAGGCTCATAGGAAGGATTTAGTTTTTTTCTTTGATTTGTAATCGCAATTATACGTCGTGATATGCTATTCCAATTGTCTAGCAAGGTTGTTAAGCAATTCAGATAATTCAAGTTGAAATCAATACTTAACTGCAAATGAAAAATAATTTGGTACTTTCTCTTAATCCATTTGTCAGAAAACAACTGTGTGGAAAAACTTACCAATGTAAGACCACACTCCTCGCAAACATTTGTAAGTCAGAAAATAATCAGTAATTGTAATACATTTGTGCCTACTTGAAAATGTTTCGGTCCATTTAGTTATGACGGATTCCTTTGGCTCATCAATATTTTCGAGCCATTCAATATCGTCATCAGCTCCAGAAAAGGAAATATCTACAGAAAAATGTAATATTGATTAAATATTTATAAGTAATACTTGAAATATATTAAAACGTATAAATTTATCAAAATCAGTTTATTTGGAATTTTTATTAATGTATACCAACCTTCAACAATATTGTCACGTTTGGAGAAAACTTGCAATTGTAGTAATTTACATCGATAACACTGGTACTTTTCATATAACACTCCACCAGCATTTGTACATTTCCTACCCGAAATGGTTTTTTGGAAAGGAAATTCAAACAATTTTCTATTTTCCTCGAAGGTTTTGCCTGGTGGCGAAAAAATTATTGCAAAATCATTGGCAAGTTCCAAAAAAACGAGCTTTGCTTATGCTGTAAAAAATTGAATTTTAAGAGACAAACATACTTTTATCTTAAGAACACTAACTTGATATAATTCGAGTAATAAACTCACTTAACGAAATCACCCGAATTGTCTCATAAATATAGGCTCCAAATCGTACAAGTTTCAGAAAATCAACCTTTTTACTCAACTACCATAGTTATTACTACGAAAGTACCGTTAATAAAAAGTACTCTTTTAGTACTGTCAAGACGGCGTGATACTACACCGTCAGTGTACAACACAACTAAAATAAAATAATTTTTTGGTGATATATATAATGCAGTATTTTTTAAGGCATCACGATTTTCAAACAAAAATCTTGTAAACAAATAAGATAATTAAATTAAGCGAGTTCACCAAAAACGATATTATACGACTACTTATGACAATAACGGAAACTGACATGAGAGAATATTGTATTAGTAAGGAAAATGTATTCAAGGACATGTCATTAGCTATATGATCCAGTATATTCAAATTCAGATTCAATAACTAAGTCGCTGATTAACCGGGTGTTGATCTTATTTTCGAGTTTATACATTTGCTCAATAATTCGTCTTCTTACCGTTGTGCTTAATAATTCACGAATTGATTTTTGTACTACAGCTGTTTATTAATGCAAACGTAATTGGTTATCATCATCATACAATTTTTAAAAATGATATCAAAAGATATCAATACATGTAAACACATATGCTATAAAAAAGGTAATATAACGATATTCAAACAATAACGAAATAATTGCATTTAAGCTGTTTGGAAATTATTTGGTTAATGTAATTGCAAAATTTTCCATTTATAAGTTACGTGTATAATATCTTCTATATCTTTTATACATCAACTATTATTATTAATACGTGAAAGTTAATAGAAATTGTTATAAAATATATAACATACGGATGACTGCATCGACTTTAATAGCTTCAGATAGGATTGAAGTATTAATAGAGTTCATGAGGAATGACATTCACATCAAATGAAGGTGTATATTGTGCGACTTCCATATCAATTCCACCATTTACCAATTTCACCATTCTCTTCACAAACTTTTTTCTGAACCCACATTCTGTAGGTAAAAATAATTTATTCAACATATCATCATCGATGTCTTTAAAGATTTCTCTGTCGGCACCAGCTTCTATATATAACATGTTATTCGGAATTATTACTTGAATGAAAATCATATTTATTAAGAAAAAAAGGATGCAAAATGATGCATACAGAATACACATTTCGAGCAAATGTATTATAAGTACTGCTATTAATATAAACAGAAAAGGACAAAGGACAGGTTATTTTCCCCCGCGTTAATGACGATTTGTCTATTTGCGGGTCGGCTCTCGGGTGGAGAGGTACAGAACAGAGACGGACAGTATAATGACAGAACTAGGCATATACAACACAACACCCACCCAGAGCCAGTCCCCCCTACCCCAATATCGGTACCACTAGCAGATTCGGCGGTCTGTGCCTTAGCGAGTACGACGCGGGGCTTATCCCCTCTTTATCCGAGATAAGACCCACGACGTACCGACCGCGGATAAGACGCTGGCGGTCCCGAATTCGTACCTTCGCCCAGCAAGGTTCCCCGGTTATTCCACACTGGACATAAGCAGAGAAAATTGCAGGACGGGGATTCGAACTCGGGCCCTTCGCGACGTTCAGTTCGGGCGGACTAAGACTGATGCCTTAGCCCGCACGACCAGCACGCCGACTCTATTAATATAAACGAATACTGGGTATATATGGGCAATTCCATGCCAATTATTTTCTTTAACAGGATTGCTTTTTACTTCGACCCAGACCATAGGTCTGGCGAAGTATTGAATTTGGTCAGTTCTCGCCAAAAAATTACCCTATAATTTTTCATCAAATGTCGACGTTTGAGGCCCTAAGGAACCCAAAGCAACAATAATGTAGATGTGCCATTAAATAATTTGATTTTTCAAAGTGAGTTTCGCTTGGCAATTTAAAGTTTGACGTGGTCGCATTTTTTATGTATAGGTGGCACACATTCGGGCAAAGGCTCAAATTACTTCTTATCATATAGGTATTGTACCCCTGTTGTGTGCTTTCTTAAAAACCAATGTGAACAAAATTATTTAAGGTTGATTGCTAAATTGTCAACTATAAAAAAAAAGTTATCTCGCAAGTTTGAAGGTATATAATTTTATTCCTCAGTGAGGTACATCATTAAGTTAAGGATTTTTCATTTGTTTACATCCCCAAATACTTCCACAAAAAACCACAGACCATAAAAAAAAGGTTCAAAAAGTTTCAGTGTTAAAACTGCAAAAATGTAGTGAGTGGCGCGCACCAAAAACAGGCAAATTCACTACTTTCATTTACTCTCATTGTTTTCTACATATCGGTAATTAGTATTAAACACTTATTACACGTAAAACGAACAAAAATTTGTTGATCTGTAGTGTTGCGAAGTTATATTTAAAATTTTTAAGGTATCAGAATGAGCGACAACATAAAGTTTAAAAATTCTAGAACAATGCCCATATATTTTTTGTTCAATTGAATTATTGCAAAATAAAAATAAAATTTATAAAAAATTAAGTTATTTACCATATTATAATTATAATTAAACTATTTTTATTTTTATTTTACCTTTAGAAACATTTCTGATTAAATACAAGTTTCCAGTCTTATTTAAGAATTCTGAATTCAACTTTTTGTTTACAGAAAGATTAGTCGAAATTGCTGTTATCTTATTACTTCGACCCAGACTAAGTATGGACGAAGTATTGAATTTGGTCAGTTCTCGCCAAAAAATTACCCTATAATTTTTCATCAAATGTCGACGTTTGAGGCCCTAAGGAACCCAAAGCAACAATAAAAAAATTGGTGTCCGTTAGGTTGTACGTCCGTCCGTCCGTCCGCCCGTCCGTGGGCAAAATTTTGTATACGCGATATCTCGCGAATGGAATGACGAATTTAAAAAGTACAAACGGATTTGGGTTTCTCTTGGCCAAACTTAGATCTGATTAGTTTTTGGAGACAATGCATACTATTTTATGGGGAGGTTTAACAAAAAAACGCTCAAAAAACACGTTTTTTCATTTTTTAACAAAAAATACAAATCGTACAAAAAAATGTTTCAAACAAAAAATATAGAACATCGAATTCTCTACAAAAAAAGGTTGTATTTATTTCTTCGTAAAATCAACGATAATGCCGTAAAAAACAAATTAACATTAAATTAACATAATTTGTACATACACATATACAATGCATATGTATGTATATTATGTACATTACATGAAAAACAGAGACACAGAGGAAGCAGGGGAGTGAGGCGGGTATCAAGGGGGGGGGGACATAAAAAAAATATTCACTGTAATGTTGGTGTCGGGTAGCCATGGGGAGGTGGTAGCGGGGGGGGGGGGGGGGGGGGGGGGGGGGTCGGGGCTTCGCAAGAAGCGGGGGAGCGTGACGGGTATGCCCCCCCCCCTGAAACTCGACTAAACCGCGTTTTTTAAGCATCAATGTAAACAGGACGTGCTCATTTATCAGTGCTTCGGCTGGCCTGCGGTCGGGGTCGAAGTTTTGTAAATGCTCATTTTCAATTTTACTATAGGGTGAATATGCCAATGAATGGACGACTACCAATGAATTAACGATTTTCTACATATTTCTATTTCTTATGAATGTATGATGCACAACATGCAACAAAATACATATTTTTATGTTCTTTGAACATTCAAAACAATATTTACTACTACTATTGATCTTCCAGTGTTTATTATTTTGTAAAATCGAAGCAAAGTTTTAAAGCCATCCAAAACTGGTACTGAAAACGTCCCATTTGATTTAACCCGTCTATTCATTGAGGTTTAGCGGTTCTTAGAGGTTAATAATTAAATAAAATCAAAGGTTGAACTACACGGTCATAAAGAGCAGAGTCTAACGATTCTAATGGTGGTATCATAATTAAATTTTCATAAAAGAATTCAAAAGTTACAATCGATCAAAGTGTGAAATATGCTTAACGGTCCATTCATTGGCATATTCACCCTATTTAAGGAACAAGATATTGTTACAATATAAGTATAGAAACTATATACAGGGTCATCGAAAAGTATCGGACCCCCCTAATATCTTCAGTTAGAATGCACTTAGGAGAAAATGTCTAATAGCAAAGTTGTATGGTTTCAAGCGGGGAGTAAGATGATGACCTTGACTTTGACCTTGACCATGTCCTTCAAGGTCATTTCAAGGTCAATCTTATTTTTTTAAATAGAACCCCCTACATTTTATTGCATATTCTTATAGCTTATCTCGAGAGCTTTCCAAAACACTATAATAAAATATTTTTTTATTAAGTACTTTTTGAGTTATAAAGGTTTGAAGTTAACAATTTTTTGACACAAAATGTAGAATATCTTGTAAAATATTATTTAATTTTCAGTAATCATAAGCTTAATACTTTTGTGCGCGGAATAATGAGACCAATTAATTGGTTTAAAGAAAATACATTAATCGGATCCCCCTAATATTTTCAGTAAGAATGCATTTTGGAAAAATGTCGCACACCACTTAACAAATTGTTAACTTCAAACCTTTATAACTCAAAAAGTACTTAATAAAAAAATATTTTATTATAGTGTTTTGGAAAGCTCTCGAGATAGGCTATAAGAATATGCAATAAAATGTAGGGGGTTCTATTTAAAAAAATAAGATTGACCTTGAAATGACCTTGAAGGACATGGTCAAGGTCAAAGTCAAGGTCATCATCTTACTCCCCGCTTGAAACCATACAACTTTGATATTGGACATTTTCTCCTAAGTGCATGCTAACTGAAGATATTAGGGGGGTCCGATACTTTTCGATGACCCTGTATGTATCGAACCTAACGGTGCTAGAACTACCCTCTGCCGCCTTCTTTCCTGGCAGTGTTAAAATGGGAATATTCCCGGAAGCATCAGCCTTTCGTCAGGGAACTGCAATACGAATTTAGCCAAAATTGTAGGCATCCGGGTCGAAGGCATCTAGTTTGGATTTGAATTTACTTTATATATATTCTATTAAACAAAATAAATATATACCATAAGAAATCTCTTTAGGAAGGTTACAGTCGATAAATGTAATAATATGAATTTTGTTAACGCCAATGACAGTTTCAACTGTTCAATTTATTTACTTTATTATTAAACGTTAGAGAACTTGCATGACTTTTAAATTTAATTTAAATGGAAAGATAATTATTAGAAATGAAAAGTTACAACGTAGTTTTTCAATTTTCGAAGTATTTATTTAGATATAAATTATTAAAATTTGCCGAAAACTGAAGGTCGGTTTGAATCGATATCACGTGACTATAACGATATAGTCGGTAAGGTGGCGTCGCTGACGGCAATGCAGTGGAACTACATTGCATATATATAGATATACATATACGTTATATGAATGTACAAAACGTCAAATAAAGTTATGTTTACATTTTGAAATACGTAAACAGATTTTTTACAATATAATTGTTTCAAAGTGTCGGGAACTGAATTAAACATTTTAAATATGAAAGTATAATTATAAAAGGGAAAGGAAATTTTACAAATGAGAGGAGACATCGACAGAAAACAACATTTATTAGATAAGTATACACAATTAGTCTGATAACCAGAACAAGGTTATAATAGTTTATAATAATTTTTAATGCTAAAATATATTATAAAAGTGTATATACTTTGTGTAAATTTCATATGTTTTAGGAGCGGTTACAGGAAAAATTGGATTTGTTTTGCTTATACTACTCTAAACGTGAGCGTTCTAATCTTACATATATACATACATGTAATACATGATATTTTTCAAATAACATGCACACGGTTATTTGTTTTATAATATTTTTTTAATACTGCAATAATACACTAGATGTATTTTGTGGCAAACTATTTATTTTCTTGTAGCATCTCAACGCTGATTTGTAGAACACGTTCCACCTCAAATAAAGTAAAACAGATTTATGAATTTGAACCGAAGAGATTTTTCAGATTTCTTGTACGTGTGTAGTACATAAACGTACATATAAACACTGTATGTTTAAGTGCATACAAATGTATATTTCAAATTTTAAACCATGTTTACAATTTCTTTAATTAATTCTGTTTTATTATTTTCGAAACAACCACAGTGGGAAGTGGAGTTTCCATTAACCATCAGGTACAAATTCACTGCAATAAGAGACAAATCAATGAAAATGTTAAAGAAAAGAAATCCATCTTTGAATAGCTACAAATACAGCATTATTCCTATGTGTAAATCAACCTCGAGTTCTACTCCGAAAAAAGAATTCATTTGTGTTCTTCACATTGAATTGAAAAGAAAAGCCTGGTGCGAAGCTGTCGGCTATCCACCTGAGAAGGTTAGTAGAGTAAACAAGCATAATATCATGTATTACATGTATGTATATATACAGGGTGGCCGATTTATCTGAAGACATTGAAATATCTCGAGAACTATGCACAGAATCAAAAAAGTTGTCGGATGAAAGTTGTTCGACACGAAGGGGGGCATCCAGTGATAATTAAATTTACCCCATCCCCTGGAGGTGGAGTGGGGGCAAAAACAATAAAACTTAAATAGGAACCCCCATTTTTTATTGCAGATTTGGATTCTCCGGGAAAAAGTACACGAATTTGACCTAGGAGCTATTGCATTATGGTTCACAGGTGGCGCTGTAATCGATAAAAATCCAAATTTATCCGAAGACATTGAAATACCTCGAGAACTATGCACAGAATCAAAAAAGTTGTCGGATGAAAGTTGTTCGACACGAAGGGGGGCATCCAGTAATAATGAAATTTACCCCCTCCCCCATCCCCTGGGGGTGGAGTGGGGGCAACAACAATAAAACTTAAATAGGAACCCCCAGTTTTTATTGCAGATTTGGATTCTCCAATATTGACAATTTTCGCCCGCGTAGCGGATATGGAATACGGTCATTCTAACAAAGCCGGTAAAAAATACATTTAGCGTTACCCAGGAACAACGACGTGGACGTAGTATTTTTCTGTTCCCTTTGGGGTGTTTGTTTTACGTGAGTCCCCTTGCCTCTCACTGTCTCACTGTTCACTTACTTGAGTAAGTGTTCGAAAGGTTGACCTTCCACTTCAATGCATTTATTTATTCTTTCTTCAAATGACTTTATACATGATAGAATCATATCTGCAGAAATTTCTGCGCAAGCAGTTCTTATGCGTTCCACCATGTTTTCACGAGTCGTTGGTACTTGTTCATAAACCTTACCTTTTAGGTAACCCCATAGGAAGAAATCCAGAGATGTTAGATCAGGTGACCTCGCAGGCCAATTAATGGGGCCACCTCTACCAATCCACCAACCATTGTAATCACGATCTAGTATTTCCCTTGCTACTCTTGAAAAATGTGCTGGGCAACCATCATGCTGAAACCACATTGTCCGTCGGACGTCCATAGCAACATCCTCAAGTAGTAATGGTACTTCTTGTTCTAGGAAATCTCGACATTTTGTTCCATTCAAATTACCTTCAATGAAATAAGGACCAATGAGTTTATTTCCTATGATTCCACACCAAACGTTCACCGACCAAGGACGTTGATGATTAACTTGTCGTAACCAAGGGGGTTTTACTACGCTCCAATAATGCATATTATGCCCATTGACGCCACGATGGTTCGTGAATGTAGATTCATCTGAAAATAATACATTAGCAAAGAAATTGTGGTTCGTTTGCATTTTTTGAAATGCCCATTCACAAAACACCACGCGGCTATGAAAATCATCGCCATCTAGTTCCTGGTGCAGTGAAATGTGATATGGGTGAAACTTATGACGATGCAATATTCTTTGAATACTGTCTCTGGAAATGCCGGAATCGCGATGTAATTGTCGTGTGCTTACATGTGGATTTTGGTGAATAGCTGCCAGTACAGCTACTTCGTTAGCTTCTCCTGTAACTGTTAATCTTCGCTTCCTTTTTTTCATTTGTACGCTGCCATCAGAGTGAAAGGCATTCACAACTTTGTAAAAAAAAGAACGCGAGCGAGCATTGTCTGGAAAACGCTCAGCATACAACGCAACAGCATCGTCAATATTCCTCTTACGTTCACCATAAATAAGAATCATTTCGATTTTTTCGGGAACTGTAGCAGGATTCATTTTTAACTTGCAATTCGATTTAAGCAATGAAGGGTAGACAAAAAATAGTCACGTAAACGGAAAGTTGTTATTCTAAAAGCAAAGTGACCTCCGACCGAATTACTACCAATACAATGGACTTCAAAAACAGTCTTACACTGAGAGACCGTGAATACTAAATTTTAATATGGGGATTAGAAAGTCGCGATATCCATTTACTTCCCTTCAGGAAAGTAGAGAAAAATGTAGGTGAACTGGTTACGTGTGACTCAACTTATGTATAAAATGATATGCTACTTTATTTTCGAGTTATGTCGCCCTCTTGCGTTATGTAACAGAACCGGCGCCGGTGATGGCCGAAATGCAAGCGATGTACATGTATGAAACCACGTGAGTTCTCTCGGGGTCCGGTAGATGGCGACGAAATCCCCAAATGAAGTAAGAGTTTCGTTTTGTTTAATAGAAGCTGGTTTGACCGTCAATGCTCAGCTTATTTATTCTCATTTCGGAAAAAACATACAGAGAGAGAATGAATGAGCTGAGTGAAGGGACATGACGCGTTTTTTAATGGATTGCGTGATGTCCTCTTTTTGTTTATTAAATAATAAATTTAAAACCTAAAATGTAATTTTATTGAAGGTAGAAAACTTATTTATAAAATTGCTTCCATATTGTATGCACAATTTTTATGTAATCAGTTTTGATTTTTAATATGAAGAATATCAATTATTCATAATCTTAATTTTTCGAATGGACATTATTAAAATTTCATATTCAGAATAACAATTTTCGCAATTGATATTACTAAATTCTAATATTAAAAATGCTAATATAAGAATTTTTAATATTAAATTTTCATAAAGGGATCACATTTTCCCTATTTGCCCCCTAGATGCCCCCCCTCGTGTCGAACAACTTTCATCCGACAACTTTTTTGATTCTGTGCATAGTTCTCGAGGTATTTCAATGTCTTCAGATAAATTTGGATTTTTATCGATTACAGCGCCACCTGTGAACCAAAATGCAATAGCTCCTAGGTCAAATTGGTGTTCTTTTTTCCGGAGAATCCAAATCTGCAATAAAAACTGGGGGTTCCTATTTAAGTTTTATTGTTTTTGCCCCCACTCCACCCCCAGGGGATGGGGGAGGGGGTAAATTTAATTATCACTGGATGCCCCCCTTCGTGTCGAACAACTTTCATCCGACAACTTTTTTGATTCTGTGCATAGTTCTCGAGATATTTCGATGTCTTCAGATAAATCGGCCACCCTGTATATATATATATATATATAAGATTGAAATAGAACGCTCACGTTTAATATAAGCAAAATAATTCCAATTTTTCCTTTAACCGCTCCTAAAAAAAATGAAATTTACACAAAGTATATACACTTTTATAATATTTTTTAGCATTAAAAATTATTATAACCTTGTTCTGGTTATCAAACTAATTGTGTATACTTATTCAATAATTGTTGTTTTTTGTCGATGTCTCCTCTCATTTGTAAAATTTCTTTTCCCTTTTATAATTCTCCTTTCATATTTAAAATGTTTAACTCAGTTGCCAACACTTTTAAACAATTACATTGTAAAAAATCTGTTTACGTATTTCAAAATGTAAACATAACTTTATTTGACGTTTTGTACATGCATATAACGTATATGTATATGTATCTATATATATGCAATGTAATTCCACTGCATTGCAGTCAGCGACGCCACCTTACCGACTATATCGTTATAGTCACGTGATATCGATTCAAACCGACCTTCAGTTTTCGGCAAATTTTAATAATTTATATCTAAATAATTACTTTGAACATTACAAAACTGTGTTGTAACTTTTCTCGTTTAGTCCTAATTTATCAATTTTAACTCTTAATATATGAAAATTCCACACCATGCAAGTTCTGTATTACGTTCTATTTTAATATATATAGGAAATAATAAGAATAAATTTAATAACAGAGAAAATGAATTGAACATATGAAACTGTCATTCCCGGGAAAAAATGACTTATATCTGGATCATATATGCACCATATATGATCATGCATCATCATATATGATTCATATATCATCATATATGATTCGTATATAATCCAGATATGTTTATGTATGCTCGTATACGGATTTTGACCTGATATAAATATAAATAATCAGGTATATATGAATCTTATATGATGATATATGAAGCATACATGATGATGTATGATCATATATGGTGCATATATGATCCAGATATAAATCATTTTTTCCCGGGTTCCGTTATCAAAATTCATATTCTTACTATAATAATTATTTGAGAAATCATAATATATATAGAAATCCTCCGTAGAGAATATTTAAATATGATTCGCAAAAATACCATGTAAGGTAAATGTACCGATAGCGGAACGTTTTTTAACCTCGTTTTCCCTGTTTTCTGAATAGAAAATGTGTTATTACTTTTTGTCAAAAACTGTTTATTTTATATGAAAGCTTATAGTTTTGTAAACAAAATACGCTTAAGAATAATTAGATTTGATAAAAAATAAAATTATAATAGTAAAACTACGGAGGGGCTAATATGCTCCTGAAGCGGAACGGCCTGGAAGTCGTATGCACCTCCATTTCATGACAGTTGCTCCTATAATTGTGGAACAGACATAATTTTAAGTTATGATTAAAAACTGAACTCTAATTGAATTTAAAGAGGGTCGGTATTCCACAATAAAGTCTTCCACAAAGACTGTTTATAATCATAAACATACTATATATATCGTAAAATAATATTATCATTGACTGGAATGCGTAATTGTTAAAAATGTAAATTATTTTTTAAGAAAATTTAAACAATAAACAATACATATTAAGTAAAAAATTGTTGCCAATTATCAACTTTTTTCAAGAGGGAACAAAAATCTCTCTTCTTTTTAATAACATCATCATTAGGAAATTTTTAAGTTTTAATTAAATAATACGGCAGTTTGTCCGGATTATCACCTTGCGGTGTCGATCCTCCTGAAACGTAGGCAGTGAAATTATTGAAAACTGTTATTATTTATTAGTTCATTTATGTTACAAACATTTCTTATTATTAATCCTAGTAGTTATCACAATCACGAAGTAATATTAACTTTAGACAGTTTTATTGCATTTTATTCTTTTACTTCTATATATTATAAACTTTGTTAATTGCAGATTTTTTTATATGATTATCAAATTAAACATAACAAAATAAATAATACATTTTTGTATAAAACATCAAATAATTCTTAATAAAACACGTTTTTAAACTTTTCATTCTTTAATTTTTGGTGTTAGTTGTTTCATTTCCAGAGTTAATTGTTTTTTTTCTGCTAGTGATTTATTTTCTTCATGTAATCTTTTCTTTTCAGCAAGCTTTTTACTTTCTGCTTTGAATTCTTTTTACAACTACCCTGCACACGCAAACTTAACAGTTATGTAACAACTACGTAACATTTATGGAACAATGTAACCCACATATAAAAGTATCTCACATATAAAAACGGCGCCTGCAGCTCCTCGTGAGACACTTTACGCACTAGTGAAATAAAAATCACTTTATGCACTGGACAAAAAATTACCTTACGCACGCACTTTAACGCACACACCGGGCATAAAATATCGTATGCATCTCGTGCGTAACTTTTTTTCACTCGAGAGACAGTCCCCCCACTCGTCGCCGGCTTCGCCGGAGCCTTGTTTGCACGTGTCGCTCTCGTGAAAAAAAGTACACTTTACGCACTAGTTGCATAATATACTATAAATTATGTAGCGAAAGCAAGGCGGTTAGTTATTCAGAAAACAAAAGGAAATGAAACAATAGGGATTAACGATACGGCTGTAAATGAAGTAGTAAACGATCCGAATATTACACGTAAAGTAACTGAAAACAGAGAGGAAAACAGTGAAATAAATATAAATGCTAATAATAATGCTCATTTATTAAATCAAACGAATAATTCAAATTATGTTGCTCAACAATTAAATATAAGAAGAGCGCAATTAGATGACGCCGTAAAGTTACCGGTAATGAACATAATTCGATTTGACGGGGATTTTGAAAAATGGTTCGAATTTCGCAACAGCTTTTTGACAATTGTTGACAATAATCCGAATTTATCGGATGTGCAAAAATTATTCTATTTGAGAGGTGCATTACACGGTAAAGCCGCTGACGTAATTCAGTCCGTTGGTACGGCCGGTGATAGTTACCGCAATGCATGGGCACAATTGTCAAGACGCTTTGAGAAAACGAAGAAGATAATCGAAATGCATTTTCAAAAATTAATAGATATTCCGGTAATTATTACAGAATCAAATTTATCGTTATTGCATTTATTAGACGAGACTGTAAAACATACACGTGCGCTAGAATTAATGAAAGCTAATACGTGGGATACTCTGATTGTTTACATTTTGCAAACTAAATTAGACGCTATATGGGTAAACGAGAGTGGCTCGATTCGGTTAAAAAAAAGGATGATGTCACGCTGAAGGATTTCATTGAATTTTTGGAGGATCGTATAAGTATTTTCGACGAACCTTCAAGTAATAAGATAGTTTTAAACAATATGAGAACACACAAAAACATGATGATTGGTCCGAAAACACATGTAGCAGTAAATTCTACAAATCCTAAGTGTCCAATTTGTAACGAATTTCATCAAATATTTAATTGTTCGAGATTTCGTGCTCTATCAATAACAGAAATGCGAAATGAAATTAAGAAGTACAAAATGTGTTTTAATTGTTTACGGACTAATCATCAAGTGCAAAATTGTACTGCAGGAGGATGCAAACGTTGCAACGGTAAGCACAACACTTTATTGCACATTGATGAAATTGGTAATGCGAAGTCTCAGTATCGTAATGAGGGAAACAGCTCAAATCAGGTGTCGTGTAATATAGCTCAATCAAGTTTAGTAAATGAAACTAAAATAAGTGATCAAGTTTTATTAGCAACTGCATTAGTATATATATATATATATATATATATATCCACGTACTAAGATCAAATCCTGAAAATATTTTTTTTGTCAAGATGGCAGTCCAAACAATGGCGTCCGATATGAAAATTTCTTGAAAAACATGAGTACGCTCTGACATAAAAATTATGAATTTTATAGAAAAAACTATTGTAGTAAAAAGTTGTTAGAATTCACCGATGAACGCACTGGATTTTGTTCAGACTTTTTTGGTGATATTTTAAAAATTTTTGAAAATTTACCAAAAATTCTGAAAAAATTCTAGCATATTCTTTTATGAATTTTAAACATTTTTTGTTTTGTGTTTTTGAAGAAATAAATTTAAAATGTTGGGTATTTATATATTTTTACTATTTTTTTCCTCGAAAACTATCAACTTTTAGAAAAACTTGCAAAGAACAAAAAATGCTTAGAATTAATTCAAGAATAAAGTGGAATTTTTTCAGCATTTTTTGTACATTTTTAAAAATTTTCAAAAAAATCAATTAAAATTTTTTTTAAAATGTCACCAAAAAAATCTGAAAAAATTCCAATGGGTTCCTCGATGAATTCTAACAACTTTTTACTCTTATCATTTTTTCAGAAAGTTCATAATTTTTGTGTCAGAGCGTTCTCAAATTGTTTAAGAAATTTTCATTTTGGACGCCATATTGGGACCGCCATGTTTGAAAAAAAAATATTTTCAGGGTTTGATCATAGTCCATGGATGTCGAGATCACTTTTTCAATCTATTTCATAAAGAGAAAAAATTAGTTTCCCATCAGAAAACAAGAATTTAAAAACAAAGACCATGAAAAATCGGTGTGTTTTGTGTATTTGTTTAAAAAAGTGAGGTTAAATGGCGTTATTTTAGAACTTTCTCAGCTCTATTAGAAAAAACGACCTAAAAAACATTGAAAATGATAGGTTACTAAAGCAAACATAAATTTTTGGAAATCCAGTTCAACCAAATTCAACTTAAGAAATCAGTTCACTTGGGCCTTAATGGGTTAATTTGTGTGATATTACAGAGATTTATTTATTAATATATATTATAAATGTGTCAATCGGCATATAGTAATAAATAGATATTGTTGTTGATTATGGATTAATTAATGTTTTATTTAATTATCTGCATTTAATTGTCTGCCATTGTCACGACGCTGAAACTAGCAAGGAAATGCCAGCAGGGACATTCATCAAAACAAAACTAAATAGGTAAAATAAAAAAGGACGCATTGATCGATTTTCATATTGATAATTCCTGCTGACCATTCTTCTACTAATTTATAACCCTGAAACTAGCAGGGGAATGGCAATAGGAGAACTGATCAGCAGAGGAGTCTATCAGCGCGTCTTCCTTTGTTTTATCTACACGGGTTTGTTTAGATCAATTGAGGACATGGATCTTAAAAGGGGTCGCGCTCTCAAACGGTCGGAAAAGTATTGTCCACGCGTAACAATGAAATCTAAGAGAGACTTTATTCAATAAATGTTGTTGACTTGAACTCGTCATATCTCCTCAAAAACTGCATAAAAAATTCTGAAATTTTCAGGGTACATGCACAAGATAGTAGCGAAACAGATAGGTGAAGTTAAGTTAACAAAATATCTGCCGAATTGTTAATAATAATTAACAAAAGTAGAAGTAAATTAAATTCGCCGTTTGCGAGCTATATCGAGAAAAAGTGTGTTACAAAATTTACGTTAGAGAAAACTTCTAGTGGGAAAGTTGTTCGTCAATGTATGACGCAGAGTTTTGCAAAGTTTCAAATTTTTTGAAACTAAGATGCGTTAATTATACGTTATTATCTAAAAAACGCGTGGGGCGCTGATGCCGGCGATTCTGCACGCTTCATTTCATACACCACATACAAGGAACATACGAAGAACAAAACATTCTGTATAAATTTATGTTTGATATTGATTATAAATTAATACTTATTAGTTAATTAGCAAATTATATTAGATTAATATAAGATGTAATATTTTTAAACTTTCCGCCTCTTCTATTATACGACAACAATGTTTTACAAGTTCATGCACGTCGAGTCCCGTAAGGTAAGGGAAGTCGTTTTGTCTTATGAAATATTGTATTTAATATTATAATAAGTATTTTTCATGACGTGATCAGTAAATTTTGTTTATAATGAGCGACAAAAACAATAATTCAAGAAGAACGGGAAGAAAAAGCCATAGCGATTCCTGTAAACCTTTCATGTCTGAAAGGAAATAACTAATCTGCGTTGAAAAAGTACTGTACATAAATTAAAAATACAACAAAATATTATTAAGTCTATAAATAAAGTAATATTAATCATAAATTTATACAGAATGTTTTGTTCCTCGTATGTTCCTTGTATGTGGTGTATGAAATGAAGCGTGCAGAATCGCCGGCATCAGCGCCCCACGCGTTTTTTAGATAATAACGTATAATTAACGCATCTTAGTTCCAAAAAATTTGAAACTTTGCAGAAATCTTCGTCATACATTGACGAACAACTTTCCCACTGGAAGTTTTCTCTAACGTAAATTTTGTAACACACTTTTTCTCGATATAGCTCGCAAACGGCGAATTTTCGAGCTCATTAAATTTACTTCTACATTTGTTAATTATTATTAATAATTCGGTAGATATTTTGTTAACTTAACTTCACCAATCTCTTTCGCCACTATCTTGTGCATGTACCCTGAAAATTTCAGAATTTTTCATGCAGTTTTTGAGGAGATATGACGAGTTCAAGTCAACAACATTTATTGAATAAAGTCTCTCTTAGATTTCATTGTTACGCGTGGACAATACTTTTCCGACCGTTTGAGAGCGCGACCCCTTTTAAGATCCACGTCCTCAATTCCCCTGCTGACCATTCCCCTGCTAGTTTTAGCGTCATGCCATTGCATTACTGTAATTTTCATACAAGTGTTGTTATATTGGGTACAAAATTGTTTAGAACACATTATCGATCGATTAAAATCTATTTTGTGTACTTTTATAATGAAATAAACATGCATTAATTTCTTTTTCTTCCTTTAGATTGTAAATCATTTCATCAATTTTTCGATCAATTTAATCAATTTATCCATTAAACGAAATTATGGAATTTGACTTAAATTTTCTTTTGTCATTTACTTATTTTAAAAATTGTAATAAATAAAAATATGTTACTACAAATAAAATCCAGCTATTGTTGTTAAACTTATTTTATTTTTTAAATTAGAAACTTATTCTTTCATGAAATTATTCAAAAATGTTCTTGTAAAATAAATCAGTTAAAATGTAATTAAAATATGGGAAATAACAAAAAACATTAATTTGACGTACTTTCTATACATTTAAAAAAGTGGGAACTCAAAAAACATTGTATGTTTTTGTGACCTTAAAACGGTAATTATTATTTCTTTCAGCCTAAAGAAAAAGCAGAAGAAAAATATGAGATTTTCAGTCCAATTGTTGAAGTGGATGAAACCATTACTGGTGAAGAATTGTCCCAAGTTGTTACACCAATACCACAGTCGGAAATAAAGGAATTTATTGCACCCGAAAATACCTCTTCAACTTCTGTTATCCTTTTGACACAGACACCAGAAAACAGCTTCGATAATGTAGGTAACAACATGTAATCGATAATTTACGATTAATATTTTACATTATGTCTGAAATTATTTCATCTAATAATGTGAGGTTTATCAACATGAGACGAATGAGATGACAGTACTCACTTTCACAGAGAAACCATTTCTTAACATAGAATATGTGTGTTTTATGTAACAGTAGTAATACTTTTTGTAAATCTCTAAATTTTATTTCTTCTAGGATTTACTAAGAATTTTGGAGGAATCAGCAGAAGGGCAATATTTGATTGGCTTGTATAGGTCAGAAGGATTTGACAATAAAAGTCGAATAAGATTATCAGACTATATTATTAAAGGTGAATTTCGATGTAACGCTAATAAAATGTAAGTTAAATTCTATATTTAATTCTCCTTTAAGACATTTACATGTAAGATAGCACATCTTGTTATTTTCAATTATAACTACTTTTAAAATTTATTAAATAATTGTTCCTAAAGTGTAACTTTTACCCCTTTCAACCATTTTATTTAAAAGAACAGTAATGCTCGATATAATTGTATATTACTTTTTTCTTAAAGTTAAAAATTAGACCATGAAGCTTAAAGTTTAAAAAATGTTTGTTTTAAAATGTGAAACCATAAATTTAAAGTTTAGAAACATTAAGTTCTTTAAAATTCACTTTTGATTGTATTTACAGAATTACATCTAAGCGTTTTAAGCAACTGGCATGTGAGATCAAAGAAATTTTTCCACGTGAGGAAGAGGTACATGCAAATTAATTGTAAACTCAGTCATTACAACTTTTATAAATATTCGTTGTTTTTTTTTATTCGCGCCTACATTTATAGTGCAGTAAAAAAATGATTAATATTATTGTTATTAATTCAATAATTTATTTAACAGAGTACATACTATGTACCGGCATTTACGCCAAAAGGATCATCAACAGTGATCGCCAAAGGAAAGTTATATGATGCCTACACAACTTTATGTAAGGATTTGAGAAGAGTTAATATCATGTAAACGAGGCCATCCCAGGGGTTGGTTGTTGAAGAAACCAGTTTGCCTTCTGATAATGGTAATTTCCAGCAGTTATTTTAGTATTATTTGATTTATGTTATTAGAATTATCATGTTACAAATTGTTATGTTACGTTACAGATAACCCGGATTTAGAGATATGTTTAAAGTACATAGAAACTCGTCTTGAACCGTGGGATGTAATTATTGAATATTGGAAGCAGACATCTGTACACAGACTCAATACCCTTTTAAAGAATTCCACAGATCCAGAACGAAAATCTAGAGAAACTGTTGACAGTTACATGCAAAAATATGCATTTCTTAAACAGCCAAAAGGTTATTTACTCGTAAGTATTTAGAAATAGGATATTATTTTGATTTAGTATAAAAATAAATAAAAATAAATAATAAATATAGTATAAAATTTAGTATTAATAGAGCATTTTATTTGTTATTAGCTGGAGATAGACTTTAATACGCGATTTCCCAATGAAAGCATGCGCGAGTTTACACAGTGGAAAACGTTTTCTGATAAATTGAAACGTGAACTTGCGAAAATTGGAATCAATGAACTAGGTATATTCAAAATATTAACTGTAATTTCAACCTTCTGGATATCATATTTAACTTTTTACAATCATGTATTTTCATCATCCCTATTGCAGGGTCAGATACTGAGTTGCTAATGAAATACACCCGACTATTTTCTGTAATACCCATTAAAGTACCAAAAGGCAAAGCGTGGAGAGCCTCAAGAGTCGAAATTTCTCAAGGGTTTTTATTACACATTAAGGTATGAAAAATATGCTGCTCCAAATATATTTTTAATTTAAATAAATAATAAAATAATAAAAAATGCGATACCTACACAACCAGATTTGTAATAATTTTTATTAATATATTAAAAATAATATATGTTTCAGGTGATATCTGATTTCGAAAAGGAGTTAGGCAGGATTAATGGTTTGGCTCTACAAAAAGGCTTTTCTGTACAGCCGTTTCCTCTCATAGTTGGTGAAAATCTAAAGAATATCAGTTCCAGCTATGTCGTAATTGATGGCCGCCCTTACTTGGTTGAATCACCTATGCGCGCTTTAGAACTAACTTTCAAATGTTATTTTGCCCTAAACTGTGACTACCCAATTCAGAGTGAGAGACCGTGGGTAGTTCTTCAAAAAACGTTGTTCGGTGTTCATGTTCCTGCTGATAGAGTCAGTCGAACGGCTAATCTTCTTGAGGTTAAAAGATTAATCAAGGCATTAGATTGCTAATTTATAAAATATTACTTTTATTTACACCGTTTTAATAAGACTGATTAAAGTAGTTTATAAACTGTGATCTGAAATTTAAAACATAGTTTTGACTCCACAATGCCTACTTGTGGTGAATGCAATGATATTATTTGTTCAGTAAATGCCTTGTATTTGCATTCTGAAATTATTCGTTCAAAAAACAAATTCGATAGTTTTAAGTGCGGGGAGAATAATTGTTATCGGGTATTTTCTAATTGGCATCAGCTACAAAAACACGTAACGAAAAATCATTCAGATATTATTATAGAACACCAAAACCATGTTTCAAGTACCTCTAACATTTGTAGTGAAAATGATTCTGAGGAAGAAGAGGCGAGTCGATCATGCGATAACGCGATGTCGAATGATATAACGTTAAATTACTCGAAACCGTTTAATCTTGTTAAATCCGCTAGCGATACCAAAGAATATTCTCTTAAGTACATAACAAAACTATATGCAAATAAACAGCTGCCAAGAAAATTTATCCAAACTATCGTTGATGATACATCAGAACTTCTGACAGATATTACAGCGTCATTCAAACCAGTTATATCTGATCTACTCAAAAATTATAATATCGATAAGAATATAATTTCTGCCATTCAAATTTATTTTGATTCGCTTTCAGATCCGTTTAAATCGTTGAAGACAGAACATTTTAGAATTAAGGAACTCATGAAATCTGGTTATTTAATACAGCCTATAGATTACATTATCGGTTCAAGAGTAGTCGATATCATAAGACTAGGAAATGGCGCCAAAGAAATTGTTTCGGTTTACGCCACCTTTATTCCTTTAAGATCAGTCCTACAAAAGTTATTTAGTTTACCTGGTGTTTATGTAGAAACAAAGTCATATATGAACGAATTAGCAAAAGAGACTGACATCTTAGAGAATTATGTTCAGGGAATAGACTGGCGTTTCAAACGCGATACATACTTTAAGGATAAATTTGTAATACCTCTCTTCATCTATTTTGATGATTTTGAGGTTAATAATCCTCTTGGCTCGCATGCTGGAATACACAAATTAGGTGCGGTTTATTATTCTATTCCGTGTTTTCCACCTGAAGTTAGTTCTCTTATAGAAAATATATTTGTTGCCCTTTTATTCCATTCGTCGGATAGAGTAGAGTACAAAAATGCTCGTATTTTTCAAATACTAATCAATGAAATAAATATTTTACAATGTGAAGGGATAATTGTAAATACAGAAGAAGGTCCAACAAAAATTAATTTTTCTGTAGGGCTTATTTCGGGCGATAACCTTGGTTTAAATTCGATTCTTGGTTTCTCAGAAGGATTTAATTCGAATTATTACTGTAGGCTTTGCAAAATAAGTAAAGGGCAAGCACGAGTACACTTTGAAGAAATAGAAATGAGACAGCAAACGTACAAAAGTGATGTAGCTGATATAAAGTTGAACAGAATCAAACGAGAAAATTGTGGCATAAAAGAAGCATCTGTTTGGAATGGTATAGATTATTTTGAAACAGAAAAAAATTATTTTACTGATTGGTTACACGAGGGGCCTGAGGGTGTTGCTGGTTTAGACATGGTATTGATCTTACGTCACTACTTAAAAAACAAAAATCCTGATAATAAGTTTAGCCTAAACGTACTGAATGACAGATTGCGTAGCTTCAATTACAAACACAATGATATTACAAATATACCCCCATTGATTTTAAAAGGCGAAATTTTTGAGAAACGCAAGCTTAAAATGTCTTCAAGTGAAATGCAGAATTTCATATTAATGTTTAGTATGCTTGTTGGTGACCTTGTGCCTCACGATGATGTCTGGCAACTTTACCTGATTCTGCGACAAATCATTGATATTGTTCTTTCTCAACGTGTTCAAAAAGGTTGCGGTCCACTGTTATCGAATCTTGTTAAAGAACATCACACTTTATTTAATAAACTTTTTCCTGATGTTAGTTTAATACCCAAAGCGCATTTATGGACTCATTATGGCAGAATCCTTCTTCATTCAGGACCAATTATAAACATGAGTACCAGTCGGTTTGAATCCAAGCATAAGTCGAAGAAAACAGAAGCCAACGTAACAAGTAGTCGCAGAAATATCACTCATACTCTATGTTTGAAGGAACAACTTTCATTTAGCTATAGATTATTGACCAACAGAGGATTTGTCCCAAATGATGTTGACGGACCTTTCGAGTGTCATGACCACGTGTCTCATATTCACAACTATAATAGTTTCAAAGACACATTGCCCGATGCATTTTATGGATCATGTGTGATTTTGAATTGGGTAACGTTTCATGGTCAAAATTACAAGCGCGGAATGTATGTTCTTATGCGACTGGACAACTTCATGGGAGAAATGCTTCCAGTGTTTGGCATAATTGAGACCATTATAAAGAATGTGTGCAATGAAATTTGTCTTGTATGTAAAGTTTGCCACTCAAATGGTTTTTTTGTCAGACCTACACGCATTTGACATCATTCAAAATTCAATCGTGGAATGTATTCTTGCAAAGAACTTACACTCTCCCTTCCCAATCATTTTTCATAAACGAGGCGATGGTTTGATTCTAGGTACTCTGAGACATGGTATTTAATTTAGCATTTAAGCTTCTATGTAAAAAATGTTCAAGTATTTAATAAATATTATAATACTAGCGTAATGTTTTCATTATTTATTACAAGAAGACTGCATATTACGATTCCTCGTGCGAAAGGTATATGTAAAATAGATATGTATATATATAACACATACATTCTCCAACATTTAGTCTGCAAGATGGTAAGGAATTTAACCGACAAATACTAAAATATATTAATGTTATTAAGTAATTTGTATTATAATAAAATTCATATTCTGAGAGATTAGGTTCATTATTTCGAATTTGTTAAAACTAACATCGTTTGTTATCAAATATCCATGAAATATATAAATAAATAAAAAATACAGAAAGTATTTGTTTAAAATCCATTTATTTGCTCCAGTCTTTTAATTTTGTTTTTTATATACATTTATTAATATTGAATCTTACCAATCATACTAAGGTCACTGTGGCACCACGATGGCTCTTATTATGTATAGTTTATCATGAAATATATGCGTACAAAACAGGTGTTAATAGAACAGTTATTTTCGTACCAAAAAATATTAACTTAGTTAAGTTGAAATTTAACCCATTATAAAAGTAATGGAGTTAAAAGTTACGTTAATTAATATAAAACGGGATAAAAGTTAAATGTTAAATGTTAACTTAAGTGATAATTCAAAGTTAAAAGTTACAAGTTGAATATAACTTAACTGACAATTCGAACTTAAAAATAAAAAGTTAAATGTAACTTATCTTATAATTTAAAGGTAAATGTAAGCGTAACTTGAAAACTGGAAGTCAAAAATTTAAAAAGTTAATGGTTAAAAAGATAAAAGTTAAAAAGTTAACAAAATAATTAAGTTAAATTGGAAATTAATATTAAAAAAAGTAACTAAGTTAAGTTAACATAATTTTACTTTTTATCGTTGTAATGCGTTGAACATTTAATTTAATAATTAACATAAAGCGAAAGAAATGAATAAAATAAAATAAAATAATGAGTAATGATGATAATTAATAATAAATTAAATTAAATAGGAGGGGAAAGAAAACAAAATAATCTTGGAAGAATCGAAGAATCGGGTAGATGTACCAATTACACAGATCGACACGTAAACTGTGGAATGTTTGTCGCATTTGATCATCCGATACCCGAGGGAAATTTGTTTATGTTATTATTAATCAATTAAAATAATTTATTATTGAAATATTTTTAAATAATAATTTTTAACTAAAACGTCTTAAACAGAAACATTCAAGTTACCATTTATGATTTACTTTCTACATTATTTTCCATGCTTTCCCATTATTCGACATTATTAAGTGCATTATTATCATGAAAATTAATTAAATGTTATATGGAGATTATTTATTAATAAATTTTACAATATATTTTACAATTTTCTTTTCTTTGGAAGACGTATCGCATCCAATTTTAGCGAAAAGACAGGAATTTGTGGGTTTTCGTGCTTGAAAAAAAATATGTAGCATAATTTCGTTATTTCATCTTGACAAATATTTAAAGGAACATTTTTGACACTGACTTCGATAAAAATGCGAAATTTTTGTATGCATTTTCATGTCAAAATCGATTATTTTGCATTTAATCTCATCGCCGGCGTGCCATTTCAAATCCCGCGGCTCCGCATGCAATCAGCCGGCGAACCAGCGCGAAGTCGTGACTGCGCGTACGTTAGAATTATGCCAAATCTGTGACATGATTTTTCATCAAGGAGTACGCGTATAGTACAATTATGTCTCGATTTAAGGGGGTAAAGTGCATGACGGAACTTCACCGGGAAAACGTTTTATCTGACAATTTGAGGTTAGAAATCATATTCGTTTTCAAAATGAATTTTGAAAATCTTCACATGTACATTACACACATTGTGTCTCATGCTTTTCTCAATAAAAAAGTTTTTGGAGTTTTTCAGAAAGTTTTCTGACACTAAATATACTTTCTGAAATAATATTAATGTGAAAACTTATGACAATTCTTAAACTAAACACATATGAGCGATGACATTTAACTCGCGTTATTTTAATTCTACTCATTTTGCGTAGTCAGCATGCGTCCTGTCAAGTTTGCGAATTATTGTTCCTCCGTCCAAACTAATAATTGTTAGTGTATCTAAAACTATGGCTGTCGTAACCATAGAGCTTTGTTTCTTTTAACCATATGAGGATATCCATCGAAAATAGTCACAGCAACCATAGATATGGAAGGGACATAATTATCAATATAATATGGTCAAGACAACCATATCTTAGGTTGTAACAACCGTGGTGTTTTTTCCGTGTACTGAATAAAAAAATTGTGTTCGTATCACGGGCGTAAACTTTTACACCCTCGAGGCTATCATCCGCCACCCTCGCACCGGCTTCGCCGTCCCTCGGGCGCGTTGATCGCCAGCGGGCCTAAAAGTTCATTTTACGCCCTTGATACGAAAATAACTATTGTGTTACACTTTGTCATTACCATTTGACGTTGGGTACCGGCATCTGCTGCCAACATCGTCTCAAATGTATTGAATTCGTCAGTGCTTTTTAAAGGAAATGGTAGGGTACATTCTTCTTTCTCAGCTTGAAGTTTGCGACATGTGTAGCCATTGTCATTTTCCATGTGTGATGCATACATCTCTCTAATCATGAACAACATTTCACATTGTTCTTGACGACAACCTTCTGCAGGTACATAATATAAAAAAAATTTGATTGCGTAATCTGACTTTATTTATATAGCATTTCTAATAAATATACATTTAAACTTACTGCAGCAATTTTCATGATCACATGTTGACTTGAATCCTGTAATGACATATAATTGTGTATGTTATTGTTTGTTATTATTTTATATCATTTAAATTTATTCTTTACCGAGAATTCTTCGTTATTCTTTAATTAAAAAATAATTGAAATCTAAGACCCTTAACGTCTTCATTGGAAAATCAATAATTATAAGAAATGTCTTTTCGTTCAAAAAAGTATTAAAAGGCGGAACATTTCATTCATATGATCAGTTCATATAATAATATAATTAAAAGATTAATTAAAATTAATACATACTTATAGTCGATGGTGAAGGCTGTACAAAGAATTCTCGTTGAACATCTTCATGTTGTAGATCAGCTGTCTTTGTATTATCTAAAGTATTACTAATTACTTCATGCTGTGGATGTTCTATTGATGCAGATAGTAATTTGTAAAACCGTTCGATTGAGCATTTTGCAGATTTTGATCTTTCTAAAAATGAACAAGAAAATGTTACTTAAAAAATAAATTCGTATAATTTTGTTTATGAAAAGTATTTGATTTAAATAACGGAATGGCTGCACTGTTTATAAGGAATATGTATATATTAAATTATTTATAGATAAATGATTTACATTACATTATTTAGGTCTAAAACTTTTCTATCAAAGATTTTTATAGATAAAAGATTTTGAGTTTGTACACAGATGTAATGTATTTAGTTACTAGGGTCAATATCCCTATTTTTTATATTAAATAAATACATATTTGCTCACACTCTGGGGGACTATTGGCGTTGCTACTCGCTGAACCACCACCGTCATTATCAACGTCGTCATCTTCATAATTAGATGTCATATTTTTCTTCAGAGTACATACATCTTTTCCTTGATTTTGCTAATACATCCGTTTCGATGTTATATAATCCTGTTTCATCTGATGTAGATAGATCAACTACAGAGATTTCAACAGCTCGTGCTATTTCATATGAATCTAAAAAATTAATTTCTTTAATTTTTAGAAACAAGGATGAAGTCTAAGGTTTCGATAAATTGACTTGAACTTCTTCAGCAAGTGGGCAGGAGAGGGGAAACGCGAGAAAATCTTTGCTCCATGTTGTAGGATTAAAAACTGAACTTCCTCGCAATCTGTTTTTAAAGACATATTCGCCATTATTATGGCTACCGGATGAATCAGTTAGGAGTGATTCTATAGCTAGCAAATAATAAAAAGTAAAGATTTACATTTTGAATTCTACTTGAGGTTATGAAAACTGTCATGTGACATATGCTTCAGCTCCCTGACATGATGTATATTGTGATGTAGAATGTGAATATTTATTTTTTATTATTTCCTAGCTACAGTATCACTCAAAACTCATTCATCTACTAGAAAAAAAAGGACAATTAATTTAAAAAAAAAAATACGAGAAAATTGACTTGAAACCTATATCTTGGAGCAAAGGTTTTCTCGCTTTTCGCCTCGACCGCTCACATGAACTTAGGTCTTTAAATATAACATTATCTTTATTTTTAAGATCAGCATATACAAAATCAATAGAAACTGAATTTGTTCTTATAATTAATAATTAATTACGTAATTATATAATTTACCGTATGGTCCAAATAGTTTCTTAAATTTCAAATGTTTCCAATCTTCCATTGGAGCCATCCTTTTTTTAATGGCATGACTAGCATTCACGTTTTTTGGTGGCCATTTACATGTTCCATTACTTTTGTCCACCCAAGTACTTGGAATCGCTGATGTCCACTTGTCTACGAATATTACATTGTACATCTTTTTTTTTTTTTTTTTTTTTTTTTTTTTATTATTTAACGGGCGGAATCGCCCTTTTTTTACCAAATTGTTGCCGTATTAAATCGTAAGATTTAGCGAGAGCTGCAGATCGACTTAGAAAGATGGCGCCATACTTCACATTTGTGTATGAAATGTAGGACTGCAGAAACCTACACCAAGTACAGCAGCGGTCTTGAGTCGATTTCCGCCAGATAAACAATACTTTCGAAACGTAAACACAAACAACGTGGCTCGGCTTACTAACAGCGAGCTGCTGCTTGAAAACGAAATCGAAAAATTGTTCACCAGACGGGGATCGAACTCACGACCTACGACTTCGTAGTCCAGTGCGTTAACCGCCTGAGCCACGAAGCCGATGTGATGGATCGTACATCTACATATGAATTTAAAATAAATAATGTAATTAATAGACTCCATTCAATAGAAACTGAATTTGTTCTTATAATTAATAATTAGTTACGTATTTAATATAAAGAATGTCTCAAGGGTAAAATGCAAAATGTTTCATGATCATATGGAATCTGGATAGCTTTTCCAGTAATATTATTGGCATCAAATAATTCAATATTTGAAGAATTATTATAGTTACGTAGTGAGATTCTCATGTTCACTGAGTCAGTTGGATAATTCGGTAACGGTCTCAAATTATGTTGTTCAAAATTGTACGGCTTAAAGGACGCTATTACGTAATAGTAAGATTTATTTTGATGTACGTAGTATTCAATAAATTGCTACGCGGCAGTTGCGAATCGAACGTTGTCGAGCACTGTCGATATCGCATATTCTCCGTGTTATAAACCACGCCGAACCGAACATTTATAAATTTGGAGTTTATTAATTTTGTTCAAAATAGTAATTATTGGTATTTGTGTGGCGTAATAAATCAATTACGTCATAGCCACAATTTAATAATTATTTTCCTGTTCCATTCCTGCAATAATCGCAAAACTGACCGTGTGAGCGTTGGAGATACGCGTCTTCGCAAAATCGAGACCGGCATCAGTGATTGGAAATTAATTCTTTTCTCGTTTGGTAATTTCACCACAAAGGAATACGTTTTTCATCAAGATTTTTTCATGTGTAATATTTGCCAATGAGTACAGGTTTGTTGTTTTTCAATCCGATGCTTTCAATTTCTATTAATTATTATTAATATATGCAAAGGAATCTGCTTTTTTACTCACCGATAACGTGAAAGATTTATATATAATAATATCAAACGACTCTGAGCAACCCATCAATGGAATTTTTGTATTTTTCCGTCCAACTTGAGGTGCATTAATTTGCTCTTTTACTGTTTGCGCAGCATGTTTTCTGTCTTCACAGATTCTATTATGTAACTGTGAAAGAGGTTTATCACCTTTTCTGATCCTTCTTTTTATGTCTTGCATAAAATTTTCAAATGGAAAAGCACTGAAGGAGTCTAGTGGCCCAAAGTTTAGCGCATCACGAGCCAAGTGAACTAAATTATGTACATTAAATATGAGACATATTTCATCGTATAAGCCATTTATTTTTTTAAACGATTCAACAAAATATATTAACAAATCTTCTGCAAATTTATTGTTACGTTTATAGTCTTCCGGATCACGCAAAATTGTGATTGCGCAGTGAAGAACATAAAAATGTTTAACGTATTTTGCGGGCAAATATTTGTGGAGTATTCCAAGGCTCAGGTATAATAAAAAAAGTCTAAGTTCAGTGGCTTTTCATCGATCTAGTTCATCAAGACCCCTTGGTTTTCGATTAAATTCCGAAGGAACCCACTGAGTCATAGAAATTAAATCATCCGAAAACAACTTTATGTTACGGGGACTTAATCTGACATTTGCGTATTGTCCACTTTTCCATAATTTCAGAAGTTTTTTAACGACACCCAAGCACACAAGGTGCATATAATCAAGGGGAAATTGAGAGATCATATCTATATCTGTCTCTTCAAAAGGTGATTCCCCTACGTGATGTTCTTCATTACTGCGGTTTCGGAACGACTGATTCGTTCGAAGTCGTGCATCGGTGTAGTAAATAACATTCTGTGATTTACATTATCACCTTCTTCAATGCATTTCCCACATCCAAAATGTCCATTGTGACCCTTTGTGCCTTTTACAAAATTCCTTGCAGGGGTGTTACATATTACTGCATTCAATGAGACTGTATAACGGTGATTGAAATACGAAAAGCCTTTGTTGTGAAGAATTAAATATTCATTTAAAAAAAGCGATAAAAAATCTTTTGCGGAATTAGGCTTTGTAGGGCCATGATAAGCTCCAACTAAAAAGGGTTTTGATGTTTGTGGATATATTTGACACAAAATGGGCCACATGTCACTTTTTGAACTTTTAGATAAAGGAAGTCCATCACAATTAACATTTATCTTAATGTTGTTATTTTCAAAAATATTTCCTGTTCTATTTTGTAATTCTTCTTTTAGAGCTTTTTCTAGTCTATAATGGAAATAGGATCCTGGAGCCATAAGAATCAAATTTACTTTTCTTGGAGTCTAAAGCAACGTACGAGCATCTTTTGGTAAATGTTGTAAATCCGATGGATTGCATTTTTTTAAAATTAATAAAAGCTCACTTATCGCTTCATGAGGGACAACTCGCCATGAGCAAGCCCATTCGGCAAGTTTTTCTCTAAAATTTTTAGGTTTATTGTCGACATCATGGTTAATATTATCAAATATTGGTAAATGCAATGATTCACTTGCATCATCATCTTCCCGAATAAACATTTACCTACGGGTCGGATCAGGAACGGATCCGGAAGCCTTAGCACAGATCCGATCCAGATCCGAATGCCTCATCTGAACCTGATCCGGATGTAACGCAACCGCAGATACGTGTTGGGTCCGGGTCCCGCAGGTCAGAAAGCTCTATCCGATCCTGATCTGTTTCAAATCGGGCTTTTAATTATAATTCCTTATATACATATACATAAAAACTTTTATGTGGGGTCTATACAGCTAGGTGACAAATACCATACGGGTTTTCCGAGAACCTTGTTTACCGACAAATCTCCGTCCTATATACATAGTGTATTAGGATAAGGTTAAAAAGTTTCTGAGCGCTATTTCGTAATTTCGGACTCATTACTGCGAAATTTAGCATTATATATGTAGTCACAAAACAAATTTCGGAAAGATTGATTAAGAATTGGCAGAAAAAAACGTGCCACAAAAAATGATCGACGAATAGGTTATGACGACAAGTAAATGAAATGACAAGTTTTTTTTTCTTTCAGGCTTTCTCCTCCAATTCTCAATCAATCCTTTAATTTGTTTTGTGACTACATATAATGCTAACTTTTGTAGTCGTAGTATATAAAGTTTGTATAGTTATATAGTGGAGTTTGATAACATTTTAGGGTAGAATATGACGTTATCGACCGAGCCACCTGACAGTTCCCTTAACCACCATTACAAAAAAAAAACCGAATAATTTGTCAATTTCTCAACCAGATCTGAATATATATATTTCAATTTCATGGTGGTTGACAAGATTCTCGAAAAAAAGTCTTGTCATTTCAAGATTATCTCAAAAGCGTATATATGTTAGTGAAATATGTAAGAACATTGCTTTATTCGCCTTGGTCGGTGTCCCGCTTCCGCGCCATCTATGGTCTGGGTTTCTCGATGTGTATACTGTATGTTTTTTGGGTCGCTGAATCCGAATCCGAAGTCCATTTAACTCTATCACGTCAGGTTTTTGACATAATCTCAAAAAAATACCTATAATTCGATCCTAAAATGTGAAAATAAGATAAAATACTTTAACAACATTTTCTTTTTACGTAAAACCATTTAAAATTGTGCAATTGAGAGTCGACCTGAAAAGTTACGGGCCTATAAAAATTAATTTCAATACAAATCGTTTCCAATATAGCATCCTAAATGACACATTGGTAAACATTCATGATTTTTTAACTCGTGTACCTTCAATTGTAAAAAGTTATATAACAAAAAAAGTTCAGACCCTGCAAAAAATGGAAGCGTACGCGTACGCTTAAATGTCTAAATTCACGCTTCTTTTTGACATTTAAGAGTACCTGAAGAGTACTACAAGCGTGAATTTAGACTTTAAGCGTACGTGTACACTTACATTTTTGCCAGGGGAATCACTCGAAAAGTACGTCTAAATTTTTTCAAATATTTTTGAGCCATTTTAAATTTTTCGAAAAACGGCGAAATCTAAAAAATCTAAAATCGTCTTCACAAATTTTGTAAAAATTCAGATGTATTTTTCGAGTGATTCGGAACATTTTATGTTGAGTAACATTTTTTCTTAAAGTTGACGGTACTCGAGTTAAAATATCATGAATGTTTACAATTATTATTTTTTGAGATTGTGTCAAAAACCTGACAAGGATATAGTGTTAAATGGACTTCGGTGTCGGATTCAGCGACCCAAAAAACATACAGTACATAAGGAGAAACCCAGGCCGAAACAAAATTTTTTTTTGTGTGGCTGTGTTGTTAATAAAAAGTTGGTAATATTAATACGAAAAACTGACTTTATATTTGCGTACCAGAATCACATGAAACAAATTCCATTTCTTCAGAATTATCCTTATTACTATCCGTATAATTACTCTGATCATTTTTTCTTTTCAATCTATGTTTTTGAACTCTTTGACGAATTTTCTGGCGACGTTTCAATTCCTTATTCATTTTGTACAAATATTCTTCAAAATATATATTTTTAAGGTTATGTTACCCGTACGATAGATATCCAAATACGAGCCGGATCAGGAACATATCTGGGTCCCCTTACTTATTGGAAAAAGTTAGATATAGCTAAATCCGGATCGGATCCGGAACGGCCCCCGATGGCCGGACCTCCGGGTTCCGGATCTGACACGGATCTGCGGTAGCGTTACAATCCTGATCCGGTCCGAAGCTTTTGATGAGGGACAGCTCCGGAAATGTTTATTCGGGTTGCGTCTCATTCTCTGATCCCTCATTTTCACTGCTCGTACTACTGTCATTGCGGTTACTATTTTCGTAATTGTTTCCACTTTCATTGTCAATATTAGTTTCACTATCGTTACCAAATATTCTCTCTTCTTCATTACTTATCTCATAACCCTCTTCATTTTCGTCCAAGGCTACATTTATTTGACTTGCTAATCGATTTTGTACAATTTTTAGTCGTCTGTTTTTTTGACTCTTAGACAAGTTTTTAAAAGTTTTTCGTATCATAATGTTGGATATTGCAGATCAAAAATTTACAAAAGGGATATCTACATTATTGGAAAATAGTAAGTGTACCATTACACTAAGTTTCTAATTATAGCAATAAATTCCAGCGTGTTAGTACTTACCTTCAATTAGAATTTAAACAATTGCAAAATACTTTTAAAATTTTTAAGTTGCAGTCGCAATGCAATTATCTGGCTCATACAAGGGAAAATACAGCTATGATATATTTTCATGTAAGAAGCGTGAAGGCTAAATGTATGGTTGCTGAAGAGGTTACAACTATCTTTACATATCAGTGGTTAGAACTTTGAGCGTCGCGAACGCGCCTGACGGCGACAAGCTTAACTATATGGATTGAAGGGATCCTCCAAAATATGACCTCTTAATTGTCTTTTTTCTGAAGGTCATAAACAAGACTTCTTTAAGAGCTCTGAAATAAGATCATTTAAGACCTCAGAAATATGACCTCTTTAAGTGGTCTTTTTGCTGAAGACCATAAGCAAGACATCTTTAAGAGCTCTTTTTACAGATGATCTTAACTAAGACCTCTTGAAGAGCTTTTTTTATAGATCATCTTAACCAAGACCTCTTTAAGAGCTGCGTGTTGTCTGGGAAAAGACCTATCGAAGATTGTATTGAAACTACTGAAAACGACGATTATATCCAAACGGTATATGTTCCAAATCCGGACTGTTCTGATGAATCTGATATCTTGATGAATCTGATGATAGGGATTCATCTTCAGTGGTCCCCGTCCTATTCAATACCGTCCAATTCCATATTCCCGTCCTAACTCATATTTTTGTCCCGGCCTAACTGATGTCTTTCCCTTCGTTCCTCTCCCCACCATGATGTTCTTTCAGATGCCACCATCGGACGCGTGCGCATGCGCATACTTACCTCACCGAATGCAGTTCATGAGTTTATGGCGTTTATGGTAAACAAACTACATTGTACACTACCGAATCAGAGATTCTGCCACAATAGAAGGTGACATTATATGCAGAAATAGAGACAAAAGAAGACAGAATCTCTGATCGGTAGTGTATAAATGTATGTACATATATACAGTCGGCCATGTAAATAAATAAGTAGGTGTGTAAACGACATAACCAACAGACAACAGAGGTTTTGTTTTTAAATTTATTATTAATACACATTAAATATATTAAAATATATCACTTTGTTTATCACAGAAGTAAATTCCCTTAACCTAATGAAAATATTATGTAAGTGGCAAGTAGTATGACCCTGAAGTTAGCGGCCGATTCGTAGGAGCGCCGGCCACCAGCGGTTCTCAATTTTAAGACTTGAAAAACGTTTTGTGCCACGACAGCTTCATACGATTTTGATTCCTGACATTGTTGGTAACCTATATAAAAATTTCCAATATCCCCTTACCCCGCCGAGGTAGTAAAATGGGGAAAAGTTACCCCAAATCTCTATAACAGCAGATTTCGAAATTTTAAGACTTGAAAAACGTTTTGTGCCACGGCCGCTGGATATGATTTTAGTTCCTGACATTGTTGGCAGCCTACATATAAATTTCCAATATCCCCTGACCCCTCCGAGGTAGTAAAATGGGGAGAAGTTGCCCCAAATCTCCATAACAGCAGATTTCGAAATTTGAAGACTTGAAAAACGTTTTGTGCCACGGCCGCTGGGTATGATTTTAGTTCCTGACATTGTTAGCAGCCTACTGTAACGATGCGTTTATATGATGACCGCGACTGAATGTGAAGAGAAAGAGAACGCGAGTAATTGTACAGGGAAGAGAATGGGCAGAAGCGCTGGCGATGTATCAGAAAGAGGACACGTAAAGTGTACTCTCTTTTCATTGGTGGATAGAGGCGACTCAGTAATTTTCTAAGCTGTGCTGTTATCCGCGATAGGGAATTTAGGAATACGGACGCGGTTGAAAAGAGGGGAGAGGAAGAGCACGCCATGTGGAGAGATTCATTTGACTCTACTTTCGTTGAGGAAGACACTTTCTACAAGGAATCCCTCGGGTGACGCTCTCTTGCTCCAAGTTGAGAAGTGAACCGGACGAAGGTGTTCATCGTTTCAAAAGCACGAACCGAGGAGAGCCCAGTGCGGCGCCATGAGAAGCTCACTTTGCTCCTCGGCAAAGTAGGAGGTAAGGATTTATTTCAATCAAAAAAGTGAACCTAATTCGAGAATTGGTGAACCTCTCTCAAATTATGCATTTTGTTCGAGCCTAAATCGTCCTGCCATCCATCATCACGAACTCAACCTTCGTCGACGAAAAAGCCATACAAGATCATCATGCGAATAAAGAAAAGGAAATGACGTCATGTGAAAGAGGCTCGGCGCCATCTCATCCACGTGGAAACTCAATGGCTATAAAAAAGATCTTCTGAAGACGAATTTGTGAAGATCGCGTCAATATAAATCAGGTTTCTTTTACGCCTAGCGTCCATTTCTCTTTCTCTCGGTTCTAATTTTTTTTATTGTGAAAAATGTAAATTCTTTGTCTTAAATTTAAATGAATAATAATGTTTCTTTTATGAATCTTGATTTCTGATAAGTAAATGCCTCGATAATTAATTATTGGTTCCCTAAATTAAATTTTTTTGAAAAGTAAATTAATGTTGTAAACTCTAATCGAGCGTTTTAATTCATGATAATGTTTTTGGTGAGTACAATTGACTCTAGCCGGGAAATTGTACTAAAACGAATCATTACACTACATACAATTTTCCACATTTTACCTATCTCGACGGGGTCAGTGGATATTGTGAATTTTTATGTAGGTTACCAACAATGTCAGGAATCAAAATCGTATGAAGCGACCGTGGCACAAAACGTTTTTCCGCTCTCAAAATTCCGAAATCGGTTGTTACAGAGATTTGGGGCAACGTTTCCCAATTTTACTACCTAGGCGGGGTCAGGGGAGGTTGGAATTTTGTATGCAGACTGCCAACAATGTCTGGAATTAAAATCATACCCAGCGGCCGTGGCACAAAACGTTTTTCAAGTCTTAAAATTTCGAAATCGGCTGTTATAGTGAATTGGGGTAACTTTTCCCTATTTGACTGCCTCGGCGGGGTGAGGGGATATTGGAAATTTATACGTAGGCTGCCAACAATGTCAGGAACTAAAATCATACCCATCGGCCGTGGCACAAAACGTTTTTCAAGTCTTAAAATTTCTAAATCGGCTGTTATAGAGATTTGGGGCAACTTTTTCCAATTTTACTACCTCGGCGGGGTCAGGGGAGGTTGGAATTTTTTATGTAGGCTGCCAACAATGTCAGGAATCAAAATCATACCCAGCGGCCGTGGCACAAAACGTTTTTCAAGTCTTAAAATTTCTAAATCGGCTGTTATAGAGATTTGGGGCAACTTTTTCCAATTTTACTACCTCGACGGGGTCAGGGGAGGTTGGAATTTTTTATGTAGGCTGTCAACAATGTCAGGAATCAAAATCATACCCAGCGGCCGTGGCACAAAACGTTTTTCAAGTCTTAAAATTTCGAAATAGGCTGTTACAGAGATTTGGGGCAACTTTTCCCAATTTTACTACCTAGGCGGGGTCAGGGGAGGTTGGAATTTTTTATGTAGGCTGCCAACAATGTCAGGAATCAAAATCATACCCAGCGGCCGTGGCACAAAACTTTTTTCAAGTCTTAAAATTTTGAAATCTGCTGTTATAGAGATTTGGGGCAGCTTTTCCCGTCATGAGATTAATTGCACTTACTTTCTTCGGTTCAGAAGTATCAACATGGCCAACAGAATTATCAGGAGTACTTACACCCGATGTAGATGGCCCATATTCCAATGCGTCCATATTATCACCATACTCCATATAATTATCCATAATTATTTGCAAAAATTTAAGAATGTACGTACAAATGTCGCGCCATTAGATGCTTGTATGTATGTATGGAGGTTAGCATGCGCGTCGACATCTATAGAACAAGAGTGGGGAGATATAGCAAGAGACTTTTGCGAAAGGTGGGGGTAGAGGGAGGGTATGTATTAGGATGGGGGCGGCAATTTTGGTCGAAACCAAACATATACAATAGGACGGGGACCACTGTACTGATGAATGTGATTCTGAAAAACTGACATAGGATTCGTAATCAGCGATCTCGAAAACTCCTTAGTACCGATATTCATCTGAATCCCGGCCTTTTCCGCAAATTGGTCCGCCACATTGGATCCGCCATTTTGGATTTTAAAATTCTGATATCACATTCGTGATCAGCGACTTAACAAACTAAATATGATATATTTTACTGGCCTGATTTTTTATTTAAAATGTAGCAAATTTGAGTTTACAAATATCGACGAAAAATATTCTCGATTAGACCGCCATCTTGATTGCGCAACCCTAAATTTAAAAAATTCATATGCATAACTTTTAAGTACAAACATCGCGTCCACGATTCTGATGTATTTCAGGTCATTTTAAAGCCGATATCCATAAGAAAACTGAACTATAAAAAAAAAATTATCTGAAAAAATCGTGTTTTTTTTATATATATAAGCCAAAATTATATATAAATTGCAATTTTAGACAATTTTAAACTACAGGATTGAAAAGAGCGACCTCGAAATTAGTAGGAAATGTACCTTTGAATTTTTTTTAACTTCGATCTTGATAAATATTTTTTGTTGAAATTCTCGCGTGAAAAGTATCCTTTTTTACGTTAATGGGTTAAAGTCGTCGATAGCACTTTCGGACAGCGACTTCCTCGCAAGATATATGAATATGCCCATATGAAAGCTTCAGAATTGCAGATATGGCTCCTTTATTATTCTGTTCCAATTTTGCATGATTTGATGGGTGACAATGTTTTTCAGCATCACATTCTCCTGGTAGTTGCATTGCATTTGCTTAATCAAGAAAGTATCTCGAATGATATGATCAACTTAGCCGAATTATACTTAAACGAGTATGTATCACGCTATGCAGATATTTACGGAGAAATGCAAATGTCTCTCAATGTACACCAGTTGCTTCATCTACCGAATGATTTTAGAAATTTTGGACCTCTGTGGGTGACATCGTGTGCTCCGTATGAAAATCTAAACGCTATACTGAAGTATTAAGCTCGCCGTACGCGATTCGTCGAGTTACAACTCAAGAAATATTAACAACCACAACTAATGAAGCTGGGTCAGCTAACATTATAGATTCAGCGGCAAGTTTAAAGGTTAAAAGACGTCAAGAAAAACGTCGATTTGTAGAAAAGAAAAGGCACTAACGGAGAAAATTTCGACGCTACGAAGGAAGCTGAAAAGCCAGAATGGCGCAATTGATTGACTGAAGAAAAAATTGAAATGAAATGAATCGAGCTGAGCTATATTAAAGTACATTAAGAACTTAAATGAAGACCAAATAGCATTCATTAAAATGCAAGTAAACCACATTGAACGCCATCCCTGGAATGATAATGAGAAACAATTTGCTATGGCGTTGTATTATAAATCGCCTAAAGCTTATGTATTTCTTAAAGATGAAAAACATTTCAGCTTACCGTCTGTCTCGAAAATCTGAGAATGGGTCAACGAGCTTCACCTTCAGCCTGGTATATCGCAACGGTTATTCGCCAATTAAAATCCTGGTCAGCGATGATGACAAATGATCAACGTGATTGTGTGCTGTTATGGGATGAAATGAGAATAAAATCGTGGTTAGAATACAACCCAAAGGAAGATATAACTGAAGGATTTCAAGACCACGGAAATTGAGAACGGGAACCGCTTAAAGCTAATGAAGTTTTAGTTTTGATGTTAAGGGGCAAAAAACACAATTGGAGATAACTAGTAGCATACATTATCAATAAAGGACCTGTACCTGGCGACACATTGAGAAATTTGATTTTAGAGGTTCCACTCAAACTTGAAGAAGCCGGATTCAAAACGACGTCTATGGTATGTGACAAAGGAAAACCAACTGCAAAGCCGAAAAATATTTTTTAATTATGATGTTCCTCATCTGCTAAAGTGTGCAAGAAATAAATGGCGTAGTGGCGGTTTAATTGTAGGGGGCGAGAAAGTGTCATGGGATCCTCTTTGAGAATTTGAAAAAGATAAAGCATGCCGATATGTACCGAAGCTTACAGACAGCCACACGGATCCTAATCCATGGCAAAAAATGAACGTAAAATTAGCAGCTCAAGTTGCTAGTGCGACCGTGGCGTCTGCTTTGCTGACAAGCTATAATACGGGAACATTAACCCATCCGAATTGCGTAGCCACTGCAAACTATGCAAAAACTATGAACGATACGTTTGATTGCTTAAATAGCACCATTGTGCACGATTCACGTCCTCTGAAGCGACCACTGTCTACAGAGCAGCCCCAAGTCGAAATATTTTTACGCAACAGCATACGGTGGATAGAATCGTGGAAAACTTGCGGAGAGAATACACCGCCTCATTTTTCTGGATTTTTATTAACAGTGAAAAGCATCCTGAGAATATATTAAAGCCAGTGGTATATCTTACTTAATAACATCCCGTCTACAACATGATCCGTTAGAGAATTTCTTCGATGTTATGAGAAATAGAAACGAAAATAATGATAAAGAACAATACAGTATTTGATTGTGGCAAACCTATAAACGCCACCAAAAGGAACAAACTGTATACGTTTAAACGGCAATCAATACTATAGAAAATAACCCGTATAACACAATAAGCTCCTATGGAACTCGTATAGAGCTTCTTGATTTTCGTCGGAGCTTCATTTTCAACAACCACTTAATATTTAATGGAGCTCCCGAGAAGTTTCTATATCCGTGTTGTGTTGAACTCCCACAAAAAAACAAAAAAAAAAGGAAAAAATGTAAACAAAAGTAGCAAAACTCTGCCTATGACGGTCCCAAGCCCGTGTAAAAAAGGAGGGTGCTTAGGCATTTTTAATCGCTACAAATATTATGTGGTATGTTGGATCCGAATATTGGTTTCTGAGATTAGAAATATCAAACGATGAATAATTCGGCGATAAATGATTATAATGTCACCTACACGGAGAGAAATGAGAAAGGATGAAACTGTAGGAATTCCTTCGCCACTGTACTAAGATTTGGTGCTGGTTCTGCACCATGTGTCGCGTGATATCAATCTAATTGTAAGAAACCCACAGTCTCAGACTGTGAAAACGCTTGGGATGAAACTGCAAAACTGCGATGCTTTCTTTGAGGCTTTCTCCCGCCTAAGTTTTACTTCTTAGACTAGGGCTCTTCGGGACTTTTTTGTAGAAAATTTCCTCCTCTACAAAAAAGGTTTAGTAAATTTTTGCTCTATCTTGCACCGTTTTCGATACGGAAGCGATAGAACGAAGATCATCCGAATACGTTGTTTTTCATTCTATTGCTTCCGTATCGAAAATGGTGCAAGATATAGCAAAAATTTACTAACCCTTTTTTGTAGAGGAGGAAATTTCTTACAAAAAAGTCCGCGAGAGTACTAGTCTAAGAAGTAAAACTTAGGCGAGAGAAAGCCTCGAAGAAAGCATCGCAATTTTGCTGTCTCATCCAAAGCGTTTTCAGTCTGAGACTGTGGGTTTCTTAGATTGATATCCCGCGACACATGGTGCAGAACCAGCTCCGAAATCTTAGTACAGTGGCGAAGGAATACCTAGGTAGGCAGTTTACTGTAGGGGCATTCCATGTGAGATCGCCAACGTTTCGGAGTCAAGTTTCAGATCTTATTCAAAATTGAACTACGTTTAGAATGCGTAAAGATAAGCCTATTTATTTAGTATTATTATTATAGATTTGGCGGATTTTACGTTGATCGGTCGAGGCGTGAGAAGTCGATCGTCGGGTCCTGATGCCTCGATATGCTATCGACGCGGTGCGCCTCGAATATCAACTAATGCATCCCCGATGATTACATCGACTGATTTTGCGTCAACGATCAACTGAATTTCCTTCAATAATCGCCAGAAATTCCCTCGAAGAGGCATTGAGGCTATTTACCTTGTAACTAGTTGACGTAAAATCATTCGAATATTCTCTCCGTGTACAGTGGCGAAGGAATATCTCCTACAGTTTCATCCTTTCTCATTTCTCTCCGTGTATAACCAGTGTTTTGTATTCGTCTCGAAGAGACTTTCAAATGAGCCCCCAATCAACCCACATTGCCATTTAAGCTATTCATCCCCCCTGTGCCCCACGGCCCCTCTTGGGGTAGGGGGTTATAACCCCTCAGAGATGATAGCTTTTTCGAAAAATAGTTTCACATATACTTCAGCGATTTTCGAAACGCAGCGAAGTAACCAGTGCTGCGTGCACGGATAGCAGAACCCAGGGTGGAACTCCGTGCAGTGGCTGAGTAGAAAGTTGGTACTAGGTTTCCCCGCGGAATGGCGCGGCGACCATTAAAAAGGGCGCGGAGCCGTACGTCAAACTTGCGTATTCCATGACATAGACTTTCCCCCTCCATGTGCAGGGTGTTTTACCCTGCAGCATCGGGAGTTTCGGCCGATTAGGGCAGCATCACATTTCGCATCGCAGAACATATGTACCGCTCGAAATTTAAAAGGTGCTCATCACCTGTTTAGAAAAATATTGAAATGGACGAGCTAAAGCGCATCCTTTTACAAAGTAGTTCAGCAGCACAAGGTATGTACATATGTTAAAAAAAAAACATTATTTTCTATAAAATGCAAAGCCTACAGCCTGCAAATTATTAAATAAAGTGTAATTCATAACTGCTTAATGATCTTTCAGATAAGCATCTCTGTATATTGTATATTCTGTATAAAAAATGTGTGGATTGTTAAATTTTACAAATATAAACCTACTTTATAATATCAACAAAGTATGTAAAAGTCGAGTTATAGAAATTGCTAAACGACTGCTCAGATATTTGCCATATCGAATGCATTGTTAATACTTTTTCACGCTTTCGAATGATCTAAAGTTTATAATTTGTCAATTACTATTTAGACGCGGATAATGAGATCTCTTTCATACATTTAAATAATCTTTAAGTGGTGAGTAACTGGAAAATTACAAAATAGTGTATTATAAATTTTTACGAATACGTACATATCTATTTTTGTTATGTCGACCAAATATGCTGAAGTAGAGTTACTAATTGCTTAATGAGTACTCAGATAAGTTCATTACTACTTATTTCACATGTCTGAATAGCTATTGTGAAGTATATGACTAGAAAATATAAAATACTGAATTGACCAATTTTACAAAGGCGTAGAAACCTACTTTTGCCATGTCGAATACATTGTTAAAGTTAATACTTTTTTTTAGACGTCAAATGCACTAAATTGATAAATTACTATTTAGATGTCCATAATGGGGTTTCTTTCGTATGTCTAAATAATCATTATGTAGTGAATCACTAGAAATTATAAAATAGTATGTTATACCCTTTGACAAAGGTGTATGACTGTATGTTTGCCATGTGGACTGAACTTTTATCGTAATTTGATTTTCATATGTTGGAACGTGTTTATTTATACAGTTTCAATTAGGCATAAAATATTTTTAACTTTTGCGTTGTTTGAACTAAAATGATTACACGCTTAATTACACGAACCGCAGTCAAAATAATTTGAAACATAACATTTTGACCATTCTCTTGAAACTTAATCAAGAAATTAAAATTAAATATTTTCCAATTACTTTTAATAAGATAAGTATTTCTTCTCATTTCAGAATTGTAGGGATATTTTTACGTAAAATTTATTTTGATAATTTTATTGATATTGCTTCATCATTTAAAACTTATTCAATAATTTGCTAGAAATGAGGTGTAGGTCGAAATCACGAAAAGATTTATTTATGATATTTTTTCACTTTTTCTCTCAAATTTCGCCAAAATTTCAAAACATCGTGTCTCCGCTGTGTTCTAATTTACTTTTCTTCGAAATTTTATTCGATCTATCTTCTATTTTTCTATCAATCGATCTTTACATTTGTGCAACATTTCTATTACAGATGAATTGATATTAACAGATTTATGCAATTTCTTAAAGAGAAGAAGCGATTCCTTAGAATCAACAAATAATGAAGCTTGTTCACACGACACCAGCAATACGTCATCGAAGGAAAATAGGGAGATTCAACCTCTGCCACAGAGTTCATGTAGCACAGATGAACAATCCGTGGTACACGAACAAACACTGGTGTAGACTGAACAAGAACATACTGTTGAGAAGACTGTGTTTGGAGATTATGAGACATTCTATAGTCAAAGTAAATATATTATATTTTATATTATATCTATCATTATATTAATTTATTATACCTATTAAATTAAAAAGTATTGTATGCACCTCGAGAGAGGACTTACAATAACTCGATCAAAGTTATCATAACTTCGACGCGTATTGGGAATATTACTTTCGCACAAAAGCTGCCTTTAGTGCGTAGTTGTGAAATCTGAAATTCTGAAATCTTTCCTTGTAAAATATTATTTTTCATTAGACAATTTTTATTTTCATATGAATAGTTCAAAAAAACAAACCACTGTATGGAATATTAAATGACGAAAAAAATATTATGGGCAACATGGTGCTGTGGCGATATGCTAAGAAAAGTGACATAAATATGTTCCGCAAGTACTTAGGCAAAACGCTTGTTGAACGCGAGATGTCGTTGACGAAGGCCTCCGTGACTCCATTTTCGTAAGCAGGCTTTAACATTATGTTAATCGCGTTAATTGTATTAATTGTCACATGCATGTATTATATACAAATTTGTTCGTCATTTGCAGAATAAGTAACGCCCGATTTGAAGAACTGGCTGCGTCAGTGGTGGAGATTTTTCCTACTGAAAAAACCGCTTTATATTACGCACCACCATATACGATGACAGATGGAACGAAGGTTAACGCGTCTGGAACTTGCTATTATGCTTATCTAAATTTTCGCGAGAAAGTTCGACAAGCGGGGTTGATAACAGCACGAGCTCATCAAGAGGAAACAACGATAAAATGTATGGAAATTCACATTACCTTCATATTTTGTTCAAAATAAAACATTTCTATATTATCTATACCTACAAGGAAGAAAACTGATATCTAACACATTGTATTTGTGCATTTATTTACGTTTATATTTGCATTACGTTACAGCGAAAGAACCAATACGCGTCGATTTGTCACTGCTCAAAAAAGTACCAGCTAATGATACCGAAGAAGAAGAGGCCATTAAAGTATGGCACGATACTTGGGCGTATAGAACAGCCAGCTGTAAAGCTGGAAATAAAAGAAGCGTACAAATTGTGGATGAGTATCCCATTTTGAAACACCACGTGGGTCCGAGATTGGTAAGAAGAGACTTCAAATTTCTTTAAATGTACTTGAATATACAGGGTGTGCGAAAACTGGGTAACGATATTTCAGAAGGTGATTCTCCATGATATTTCAAACAAAAAAGTCCTTTACCAAAATTGGATCTGAGGCCCAGAATTTGAGTGACCAGCCATTGAAGTTTAGAAAAAAAAATTACTTTTTTTGCAATAACTCAGCTCTCTTTGAAGTTATTTCAATGAGTGAGGACTCATTTTCAAGCTCTTTTTAAGCCCTACAATTCAGCCATAAGAACATTTAACCTACGATGAGCAGTTCTGAAGTTATGGCCTCAAAAATGGTAAAAAAGGTCAATTTTTGCGGTTTTTCGTATCTAACTAATTTAGCTAAAGAGCTAACGAAATGTCACACTGGAAAAAGTTGTAGAGCTTGAAAAAACGAAGAATTTGCCCCTTCATACGTTCAATTTCGATAAAAATTAAGCCCGTGGGAACACTCTTAATGTCGTAGAATTAATGGAGAATCACCTCCTGAAATATCGTTACCCAGTTTTCGGACACCCTGTATATGTACACGTAGTATGTAAAAACTGACGTAATAATTATAATTATATTATTAGATTTTGGCCGATTTTTTAAAACTGACGGGAGCACAGCCAAATATACCAGGCATTCAAAATAAATTAAAGACAACCTGGCCAGAAGTGGCGTCACGAATCATACAAGTAATAAAATATCCGGATACAAATGAAAAAGACAATCTTTCAGATATAATACCGAATTACGCAAATCTGAAAGAAATTTTTAGCACCTATCCCTGTATTGAAAACGATGGTAAGTCATATAATAGTACGATCAAACGAACTATCTTCTTAAGTTTAATTTTAATTATACGAGCTCCTCGATCGAAGTATTGTAGTTCCACTTCTATTTTAAATTGAAAAAAATACTCTGAAATAAATCACAAGTTTGCGGAAGGTTACCATGGATAAATACCAAAAAAGGTATGTATGTATATAAATTTTAGGCGCTGAACATTGTGTCGATTTAACATAAAATAATGGAACTACAATAATAGTTGCGAGAACTGAATACTGGAACTACAATTTAAAACCTATATTTCACGTTTTTAAGTGAAAATGTGTTTCTTTCAAAAATTGATATAATAAAACATAAAAGAGATACAATATAAATACTATTTCACTCGATTTATATATATACATTCGTGTATTTTTACAATCTCAAATGTTCGGAGTATATTTTAAACTAAATTAAATTGAAAAATCGGCTTATGCCCCACCAATGACAAATTTATTGTTCCTACCTCTCGGCTGACTCGCGCGCATTCCCGAGGAGGAACATATCTTTATCAAGATGGAAATTTGATTTTTAAAATTTTAATTAAAAAGGTTATTTTTCTATCATCAGATGAACGAAGCAGATTCCCCACACTGAAAAAATGAGAGGAATCTACTTCTGGTGTTTCATCCTGGTCTGTACTTACTGAAATTATCAGCGAGGCTTGTTTATACAGACCTGCCTTGTACGCCGTCTTTTATTTTGTTTCAGATCACAAAAATTGTATAGGGTTTATCCTTCTACCACACTTACTTAAGTATACCACGAAAAGTAAGGCATGTCATAATAATTGGAGACCAACGAAAACTGATGTAATAGAATCCTTTATCCAACACATAAAGGTATAATAAACATACATTGTATATTTCAACTGAACATTATTTTAAAGAAACAAGTGCCCTCGCGTTCATATGATTTTCAACTGTTTACCTCCAATTATTATTATACATATTTTACAATTCTCATTGTTTGCATTTTTCAGTTCCATGACAACATTGTTGTAATAAAGGAAAAGATGAAGCAGCACGTGATTGCCTACAATTTGACAGAAACTCCATATATTGTTTGTTGTGGTCCGCTCCACAGTTTGCACTGCTGCCACGTGTTGCTACGAGATTCTCAACACGATTTCAACAATATAATTGATGCAGTAGATTTTGCATATCAGTTGTTTTTTACATTAAATATGGACTATCCATTAGCCTCTGGGCACGTGTGGAGTTTTCTATAGTCCTACATTTATAAAATGGATAAGTGTAAACGAATTATAGCAGCGAGGCAAATCAACGAATTAATCGTAGAATTAGAGAAAATAGAAAAGATATAAACAGTTAAAATGTCTTGAAAGAGTGTGTTCTTTTCATACCTTTTCATATATTCGTCAAACAGTGAAGAAAAACCAGGATATCGAGAGATGGGGTAATTAATTAATTAAAAGTGTGTGAGAGAAAATACTAATCGCTGAAGTTGTCAACTTAAATATAATATTCCTTTCTCTGCACCGTAGACAATTCTGCTTTATCATTCTTTGGTCCGCTCTGGATATATTATTATCGTCAGTAGTAGTAAAAAAGGATGATAAAAATGAACGACCGTCCATTCAAAATCTTAATCAGAAATTGATGATAGCTGGTGTTAATCGGTCTATTATATTTTATTCTATTTATTTCTTTTGCTTTGTGACCTTTGTATTTTAAAATTCAATTTACCCTTTTAAAGAGACCAATTAAAACCAGGGACTCGGAACGAAAGGAACGAAATTAAGACTATATCAAAAATACATGGGAAACCGAAAAGAGAACAAAATATTTCGTTCCGTTCTCCTATGTTGATAATGTATAAGCGTTCCGAATCCCCGATTAAAACCAAGGATCATAAATTTCTGGTCAATTGTAGTATTTTATTGGAACAAGGATTGCAGTAAATAGAGCTTACGAATTATTTAATTTTCATTTATTGAATGTAAAATTTATATCCAGTACAACGCACGAAAATGGGGTTAAAACGTAAATCAGTACAGCTACATTGTAAAAAAAAAAATCATGTAAAATTACAATCGAGAATGGACTCAAAAATTACCCACTTTCAACGCAGTGAATTTACTATGTGGAACACAGTAACTTTCCCTAAATCTTGTAATATATTATTCGTTTGTAAAATTACCATGTCCAACGTAGGCTCGAAAAATTACCTACGTTTGACGTAGTAAAAGTACAACAGTCTAGTATTTTCCCTATGCTCGACGTCGTAAATTTACAATGCGGCGGTAAACCTCTAACCTCACTTCGGTAAAATTTCAACGCTCAACGTAGTGTTATTACCAAATTTCTGTGATTGAAAATTACCATTGCATTGTAAATTTCATTTTCATTTTTTACAGTGTACAAGAAAAATGTGACATTATATAATATGCCGTGTAACAATAAAAAAAGTGTTATCCAGTTCATACAATATACAAGGTGTTCTCGTAACTAACATATCGTAATCTATTTTCTTCTCGGTATTTGAATCTTCATCAACACTGTAGGCGAGGCAATGTTTATTAAATCCGATTACATGCAACGGAGTATAAATGAACCAAAACTTATTATCTACACGGTAAATGTTTAATATTCTTCCAAATTCTGGCATACCGTCAAGAATATGGCACACGATGATCATTCCGTTTTTATATGTTATGTCATTTATGGTAACTGATTGTAAATGGTACTTTATTGTCGTTCGCTGAAAATGGGTTGAAATAGATTCATCTAATGTACTTGGACCTAACGTAACATACATATTTTGATATCCTGTATTGCGAAAATGCATTTGACTTTGTTGATAACGGATGGCTATTGTTTTTAATATGTTTATATGACACGAGCTTGCTTGGGCAATCATTTTTAGTTGACGATGCTTAGATTCAAAACGTAGTGTTGATATTTTTATCAAAGGACCTATTCTTTCCATCAGTCTTACGTAATGAGTCAAAAAGTGAAATTTCGGTTTCAAGTCGCCATACAGCTGTAAATATAACTGATGATGTTCGTATATTACATTTTTCAACTCTAATAAATGGGACTGCGTTAATTTCGGAGATGTTGCGATGTGCACTATTGATCTTAATTTTTTGTACAATTTCCACGCTTTGTTGTTTTCTGGGACCAAATTGCCCACAAGTACGCCAAAATACCTCGTAAAAAACAACATTTCGGATGCTGACATTTTTAATTTATTGTTGTTTTTTAAATAATCCATGCTAATTTGAGGTGCAGTATTTGATGATTCAAAGCCAAAATCTACTGTCCGTAATTGGTAATTAACGTACTCCAGAGTAAAACATTATTCATCGTAAACTAAAGTTAAAAGTACTTTTGACATTACGTAATTACATACTCCTTCAAATAAGTCATGCATAATATCAGCAGTCTGGTTTCTTATTACATGAAAATCATCTAATTTGTTAAAAATGCATTCTTCTTTGATGCCCGTCGTACGTGTATTTATATTTTTAATATCTTCTTCGTACTGTTCGACACTTCGTAATAATGATTCGTTTTCTTCACTTAATTTTTTGGTGAGATCGGATGGTGCGTAACAAATTCTGCAAAACGTCGTTGATGTAAATGATTGTACAAATCCAAAAATACTATTGAGGCCAAGATTGTCACCCACAATCAAACTAGGAATTAAATATATTTTATGCTGCTTGTTTTTAATCGAGATTGTAATGCCATCATTTCTCAATGCGTTTAAATCGTTAATAAATGGTTCAAATATGTTGTTATTTCCATATATAGCTCGTTGTTTGCTGTAAAACAGGGAACATAATATGATGCTATTTAATTTTGAAGCAAAGTTAGGCGGTAAGCATGGAATGGTAGCGTACACAGCTCCAAGTTCGTTCTTTCCCGAATGAGAGCCTAGTGGATTTCCAGTTTCGATATCATCGAAGTAACCAATTATGGGTAAAACTATTCCATCATCTTTTTCAAATTGCCTACATTGTTCTTTCCATAATGAACTTTGAACAAAATTCATTAGTACACACTCTTCGTTATTCAGGTATTCGATATATGACATCATCGATTCAAATAATCCATCTATTTGTAATAATGTAGCTATGGAATCTTTCATTGGTATGTGAATAACTGATTGTTCTTTATATTTCACTGACAATTCATGGCCGCTTACTGTAGGAATGGATTTCTGTTCCAGTCTACACGTTACCGGTTCTATGAATAGACCTATTTCTTTATATATAGTTTGCCTTTTAAAATCAGTATCGTAATTTTGAAATGGATCTTTATACTTTTTGAACGTGTTATTAATTTCTTCCTTAGCTTCATCGCTTATTGCTTTATTTAAATTTTCTTGTACTTTACTTAATAGAAAAGGATTATAAAAATTTGTATAAAATTGTTTGAACAGTTCTATAACAAACTGAATGTCAGTCCTACTTAAATTTAAATTCTCGTACAATTTACAAGTTAGTTGCAATATTTTTTGGCTCAAATCCATTTTATGAAAGTATTTTCAACGGCTAACTTCACGGAATATCACTTCACTTTACAATACACAATAATTGTACCACGTGTCTAATTTCGAATTAGGAACGAATTCACAAATGCGTATTTCACTGTATACACTAAAATCACGGAAAAACTTATACAAGACTTATGCAACGCACAAGAATTTCGATCAGGCAAAGCTTGTTCTTTCTCAATCACAATTTCAAGACTAATAGTGTATAGCCCTCAAGCTTCGAAATATGTACCTAATGAACACATCCTTTTCGCAGGTAATCCCGCCCTTCATAAGTCTCAACGGTTTTCGGCAATTTCCGAAAGAATGTGAGCGACATTCCACAGGGTCAATCCATTATGTTCGATGTCGTTGCGGCTTATTTTTTTCCACTTCAAAAAATCTGAAAAAAATTCATGAAACTTCTTTCACCTTCAACTTGAAAACTCAATAGGAATATTTAAAAAAAAAAAAATTTTTTATAAAATTACTATTACAACAACGTGTAAAATCACTCTGTTAAAAAAAAATCATAATTGCAAGACAAATAAAGATATCGACACAAATAAAAGAAAGAAAATAAAGCCGAAGACTATACCTTTCACGAAACAAAATAGTACGTGCGATTATTTTGAATTTAAGGGTCTGTCAAATCAAAATTAAAGTTAAAAATTAACTTTAATATTCTGGAAATACATATTTGGCAATGATTTTCTAATATTTGGCAGGAATACTTCTTACATTTAATTTTAAAGTTGTGATGCACCATACAAATGATATTTTAGTGTGGAAAAATTTAATATAATAGCACACAAATGATTAAAAAATGAATTATTTCTTTGTTGATCATTATTCATACAGGTTTAATCTTCGAATTTCTTGCGTCTACAAGTTATAATTATACAATACTAATTAATTAGGTTGGTTTTAAATTTAATATGTCAAATATCAATTTTTCACACTTTTAATCTATTTTTTTCTTGAATATAAGTTAATAATTTTAAATTAAATGTTGCCTAAAATTAAGTACTTGTAATGTACTTTCATATAATCTATTGACTTTTTAAATTAATAATTTGGAAATATAAAAAATGTTACCTTATATGTTGAATGTTTAGGAATTTACGCCAATTTATAACACTCTCCTCCTTGACAGGAAAATTATTATTTAGGTTTTAAAAGTTGAATTAAAACTTCTTTTAATTGATCTCACAAATTTTGCGATGGAGAACGGGATACTTTTCAAGATTAAGCAATTTTAATGCAGTGATATTTTAGACTATGGCCCTCACTGACTTTTTTGTACGAAATTTTTTGCTCTACAAAAAAGGTTCAGTGCATTTTTGTCGTATCTAACACGGTAATCAATACGGAAGCCTTAAAATGAAAAAAGTAGTGATTTTTTCACTTTTAACGACTTTTAAAAAATCATATAAAAATAATATAAATAACCACATCGTCTAGAAATTATGTAGAAATATTCTTGAAGACATAAGAAAAGTATACCTATTTATAGAAGAAAAATTTTAAGGATTTCGAACTTCAATTGTCATTTTACGTCTTCACTCGCGACCTGCTGGGCAGTGGGAAGCTGTTTTAGCTGGGCAATCTGGCTGGAGCGATGTACTATTTTTTTCCGTGTACTACTATTTTGTAATTTTCGAGTTACACTCACCACTTCGTGCGATGCGAAATGTAATGCTGCCCTAATCGGCCGAAACTCCCGATACTGCAGGGTAAACACCCTGCACATGGAGAGGGAAAGTCTATGTCATGGAATACGCAAGTTTGACGTACGGCTCCGCGCCCTTTCTAATGGTCGCCGCGCCATTCCGCGGGGAAACCTAGTACCAACTTTCTACTCAGCCACTGCACGGAGTTCCACCCTGGGTTCTGCTATCCGTGTGGACAGGACTCAGTCGTGTTCCTTCCTTTCCGTATAGTTCCAACGTATTTCTGTAATTAATAATATTCATTTCTAATTCGTCTTAAAAACGACGAGTTGGTTCTTAGTCGGAGGGAAAGTTCCCCTGACATAAAAATTGTAAAAGTGGCGAGAACACCCTCCGGCCGATGATGCCGCGTCGTTGTCCACACTTCAAGGAACGCGGGCGCTACTTCGCATGCGGTTCGGCGACGCGCTCCTACCGGCTACGGCCGGAACTTAATTGCTGGGTTTCCCTGAGGATTCGAACGTCACCGCTGATGGCTGTGGGCGAACGAAACGTGATACCAGACGAGAACGTGTAATGGTAGCAGACGAAGTGAGGGGAAGTGGTACCCCCACCCATTGGTTTCGGATTGATAGGAAACTAGGAATCGAATGATATTTGGAACTCGAACTTGAATATCGATTGTGTTTGTTGTTGTTCGTTCAGGCCGACTTTTATAGGTTACATGTGCAGATTACGTATATGTATACAAACATATGAACTTTAATTTTAAATACGATATGTATAAATAATATTCTCCGTCATTGTTGAGTTGTATCTCTAAGGACAGTTGCAGCAAGATTTTTAGCTGAGCTTATAGCTACACTGAAAAAAATTTCTGAACGGTAGCCCTGTGACGCTCTCCGATACTAGCGCTAACAGACTCGTTACGAACAGCGTGTCTTGACTCTAACGGCGTTCAGTCGTGATCGCGTCGAACGGTCTGCGTCACGGGCTCTCCCAGCACAGAGGTATGAATCTCCAGACAGCAGGGTTTTGAATGGCATCACATGAACTTGTCACAGACGTCAAGACAGAGCTCTATGTATACATGCCTCTCTTCATTATTCTACGCTAACCTAGTACATTCGCGTTTTCTTTTCGCATATAATACATCAAATAGTTTCTAAAAGTGTTGAAAATAATTTCAAAGCGGAATTTTGTGTTTTTCTATATAGAAGTAGATGATTTTTACGAGTTTTCCAACAGTCTCATTCAGTTTTCAAACCCATGGTAATCGAAAATGCATTCAGAAAAGATACAAAAGCATTCGTTTCATACGTTTTGAATTCATTTTCTCCCCCCCCACCCCCCCCCCCCCCCACCCCCCCCCCCCCCCACCCCCCCCCCCCCCCACCCCCCCCCCCCCCCACCCCCCCCCCCCCCCACCCCCCCCCCCCCCCACCCCCCCCCCCCCCCACCCCCCCCCCCCCCCACCCCCCCCCCCCCCCACCCCCCCCCCCCCCCACCCCCCCCCCCCCCCACCCCCCCCCCCCCCCACCCCCCCCCCCCCCCACCCCCCCCCCCCCCCACCCCCCCCCCCCCCCACCCCCCCCCCCCCCCACCCCCCCCCCCCCCCACCCCCCCCCCCCCCCACCCCCCCCCCCCCCCACCCCCCCCCCCCCCCACCCCCCCCCCCCCCCACCCCCCCCCCCCCCCACCCCCCCCCCCCCCCACCCCCCCCCCCCCCCACCCCCCCCCCCCCCCACCCCCCCCCCCCCCCACCCCCCCCCCCCCCCACCCCCCCCCCCCCCCACCCCCCCCCCCCCCCACCCCCCCCCCCCCCCACCCCCCCCCCATCCCGTAATCGGCGACCCCGAACACCTGGTGCACGTATTTGCGCTAATAACATAAAAAGCTACGGAGCGCACTACCTAGATCCCGTAATCGGCGACCCCGAACACCTGGTGCTCGTATTTGAGCAAATAACATAAAAAGCTACGGATCGCACTACCTAGACCACGTTATCGGCAACCCTAAACACCTAGTACACGCAGAATAGCTAATAACATAAAATTCTACGGATCCCACCACCTAGCCCGTAATCGGCGACCCTGAAGACCTGGTGCACGTAGAATAGATAATCACATAAGAAACTATGAAGTGTCCCCGATGACGATGTGCCCCGGATGAACAAGTTTCCCGGACGATGAAATGTACCAGACGATGAAGTGTCCCAGACGATGAAATGTCCCAGACGATGAAGTGTCCCAGACGATGAAGTGTCATAGACGATGAAATGTCCCAGACGATGAAGTGTCCCAGACGATGAAGTGTCCCAGACGATGAAGTGTCCCAGACGATAAAATGACCCAGACGATGAAGTGTCCAAGACGATGAAGTGTCCAGACGATGAAACGGAAGGCTATGAAGTGGGGTACGATGAAATAGAATACGATTAAGTGTACTGGTACCTTCAAACGTTTGTAAAAAAATCCGCTAAACCCCAATGAATAGACGGGTTAAATCAAATGGGACGTTTTCAGTACCAGTTTTGGATGGCTTTAAACCTTTGCTTTGATTTTACAAAATAATAAACACTGGAAGAGCAATAGTACTGTAAATATTGTTTTGAATGTTCAAAGAACATAAAAATATGTATTTTGTTGCATGTTGTGCATCATACATTCATAAGAAATAGAAATATGTAGAAAATCGTCCATTCATTGGTAGTCGTCCATTCATTAGCATATTCACCCTATATCAAAATTGAAAATGAGCATTTTCAAAACTTCGACCCCGACCGCAGGTCAGCCGAAGCACTGATAAATGACATCACGTCTTGTTCACACTGATGCTTAAAAAAACGCGGTTTAATCGAGTTTTTGACAGGTCGGTTTGCAGGAAATACATTTTTTTACATGTGGGATACTTCGGTTTCCGTTTTTACGGCATTATCGTTGATTTTACGAAGAAATGAATCAAACCTTTTTTGTAGAGAATTCGATGTTCTATATTTTTTGTTTGAAACATTTTTTTGTGCGATTTGTATTTGTTGTTAAAAATGAAAAAAACGGGTTTTTTGAGCGTTTTTTTGTTAAACCTCCCCATAATCTAGTATGCATTGTCTCCAAAAACTAATCAGATCTAAGTTTGGCCAAGAGAAACCCAAATCCGTTTGTACTTTTTAAATTCGTCCTGCCAGTCGCGAGATATCGCGTATACAAAATTTTGCCCACGGACGGACGTACAACCTAACGGACACAAATTTTTTATTGTTGTTTTGGGTTTCTTAGGGCCTGAAACGTCTACATTTGATGAAAAACTATAGGGTAATTTTTTGGAGGGAACTGACCAAATTCAATACTCCGCCAGACCTATGGTCTGGGTCGAAGTAATTCATGCGTTTTTTGTTTTAAGAATTTATTTCCATGAATATTTGGATGTAGTTATGTACATTACGTACGCATTGTTACATAGTTTACAAGCAATTGATATATTGACATAGTCTATTGATGGCTAAATTTGAATTCGCTAAGAACTAACATATAGTGAAAACTCGGTTAGAAATTTAATAAATAGTAATTTTTCCTTCTACAGTATTCTGAGGGAAGATGTCCTAACCTGACAGATTGCTAATAATAAATAATATAATTATAAAATAATTAAATATATATTATAAAAATATTAATATATATATATGTATTAAATGAAGAAGAGGCATCACATACATTTTTATGTTATCATGGAGTTTAAGATTGAGTTGTAAGTTAACAAATTTAATGTCATTACTTGGACCAAGACCATAGGTCTGGCGAAGTATTGAATTTGGTCAGTTCTCGCCAAAAAATTACCCTATAGTTTTTCATCAAATGTCGACGTTTCAGGCCCTAAGGAACCCAAAACAACAATAAAAAAATTGGTGTCCGTTAGGTTGTACGTCCGTCCGTCCGTCCGTCTGTCCGTGGGCAAAATTTTGTATACGCGATATCTTGCGAATGGAATAACGAATTTAAAAAGTACAAACGGATTTGGGTTTCTCTTGGCCAAACTTAGATCTGATTAGTTTTTGGAGACAATGCATACTAGATTATGGGAGGTTTAACAAAAAAACGCTCAAAAAACACGTTTTTCCATTTTTTAACAAAAAATACAAATCATACAAAAAAATGTTTCAAACAAAAAATATAGAACATCGAATTTTCTACAAAAAATGTTTTATTCATTTCTTCGTAAAATCAACGATAATGCCGTAAAAAGCAAATTAACATGAAATTAACATAAATTGTACATACACATGTACAAAGCATATGTATGCATATTATATACATTACATCAAAAACAGAGACACAGAGGAAGCAGGGGAGTGAGGCGGGTATCAGGCGAAGGGGGGGGGGCATAACAAAATATTCACTGTGATGTTGGTGTCGGGTAGCCATGGGGAGGTGGTAGCGGGGAGGGGGGTTGGGGGCGTCGCAGGAAGCGGGGGAGCGGGGGGGGTATGCCCCCCCCCCCCCCGACCTGTCAAAAACTCGACTAAACCGCGTTTTTTTAAGCATCAGTGAGAACAAGACGTGCTCATTTATCAGTGCTTCGGCTGACCTGCGGTCGGGGTCGAAGTTTTGAAAAAGCTCATTTTCAATTTTACTATAGGGTGAATATGCCAATGAATAGACAACTACTAATGAACGGACGATTTTCTTCATATTTCTACTTCTTATGAATGTATGATGCACAACATGCAACAAAATACATATTTTTATGTTCTTTGTACAGTCAAAACAATATTTACAGTACCATTGATCTCCCAGTGTTTATTATTTTGTAAAATCAAAGCAAAGTTTTAAAGCCATCCAAAACTGGTACTGAAAACGTCCCATTTGATTTAACCCGTCTATTCATTGGGGTTTAGCGGATTTTTTTACAAACGTATGAAGACGAGGTTAATAATTAAATAAAATCAAAGGTTGAGCTACACGGTCATAAAGAGCAGAGTCTAACTATTCTAATGGTGGTATCATAATTCAATTTTCATAAAGGAATTCAAAAGTTACAATCGATCAAAGTGTGAAAAATGCTTAACCGTCCATTTATTGGAATATTCACCCTATTTAAGGAAAAGATATTGTTACAATATATGTATAGAAACTACTCGAACCTAACGATGATAGAACTACCCTCTGCCGCCTTCTTTGTTGGCAGTGCTAAAATGGGAATATTCCCGGAAGCATCAGCCTTTCGTCAGGGAACTGCAATACGAATTTAGCCAAAATTGTAGGCAACCGGGTCGAAGGCATCTAGTTTAAATTATATTTACAAAGCCTCCCTAGTTGTTGAGTCTGAAGCTAAACTTCAAGTTCTAACATATTTAAAATCGTTGAATTGAAACATGTTTCTTCTAATCTTCCATAACTTTGCATTCTCTAAAATAACCGTGTTATTAGGTGATTTACTGGTTGTTATACATTTTTTATAAAGAACTTTGACATTTTCTTTCAGTACTTCAATTTTGAATTCCTTTTTCGGTTTATTGTTTAATACTATAAATTCTTTTTTATAAAAACGCCTACAAATTTGTGCAAGGGAAATTCGCAGACCTAACAGCATTTTTTAATTTTCCTAATAAATTATCGCGTCAGTAGCCAAATGCAGCAAATTTGCATGTTCATGACTGCGGATTCCTCTCCATACATTTCCTTAGAAATACTGATAATAACAAATGAGCGTAGATAATGTTTGGCGAATTGAAAGTATTGTTGTGCTAAAGAAGGTGTGCATAGTAATTTACTAGCACTGTGGAAGAGCATAACATGCCAATATAAATTATCGTTTAAGATATTTTTCCAATGGTCCACAATATAGCAGGAAAAGCCTAAATTCAGTGACTTTCCAAATTGGAAACAATTGTATTGCTCTCAGCTTTCTGTGAATTTGTAAAAATCAATTTTCCTTGTTCATTCCAATTTTGCTCTTCTGTCCAGACGGTTCTATAATTTTCCATTCATCCAGTAATAAATTAATTTTTTCATTATCCCCAAGCAGCATAAGTGCATGAAATCTAGCGGAAAGGATGAAATCATATCGATTGGAGGTTGGATGTTTATTAATGGTGAAATTGATGTGTGGTGTTCACTATGAGTATCTTATCTGAAATTTTCGTCTGTCCTTATTGGGCAATGAATGTCGAGATAAACAGGTCTACCATTTTCTCTTTTGCCTTGTACAAGGCACCTATAAACGACTGGTGGAAGGGCTCAAAATAAAACACGCGGTTTGATCGGCCGAAAGAAAATATAATCTATTTATTCCGATCAGTGCCGGTGACGACCCGATCGCGACCCGGACCTCCTAACCCCACGGCGTTCCGAAACGTTCTCTCTCAACCCGATCTTCACTTTTTTCCCATCTTAGTTCGACTTTTCGAACTCTCGAACATTTAAATAGACTACAACGTCGTACCTTACATCGATAATATACTATTCGAATTACAAATAATTTTATCGAGATCGTCACCATTTTGAAGGGCCTTTTACATAATTTACCTAACAGGCCTCATTCATTTTGAGAGGTACCCTCATTCGGGTGTGCAATGGCGTAGGGAAAACCACCTCTGTGGGAAAAAACCTACGCCAGGTACCGCAGTTGATAAAACATCGATTCCGTCCGTAACATTCTCCCCCCTGTACGAAGTCCATGGACTCGTACACTTCACTAGAATCGATGTTTTCATAACCCATTCAAATCATCTTCGAAGTTTTCACACGTCACGCACTTTGCATTAACATTTTTCAACTCGCATGGTACTATCAGATAGTACCATCATCATAACTTAGCAACCAACTACAATATCTTACTCATTAATTTCCAAGTCTCTAATATTATTCCCTTCGATTCCATCAATATAGCTTCCAATTAGCTTTCCATAAACTAAAACTCACCACAACATCATGTGACATTTCGCATCACCGTTCTGTCGTGATCATCAGTATTTGTGTCCAAAGTCAGTAAAAAAGACAAGGCAGGTAGATCCTCTAACTACTACAATATTACTTAAATAATATCAAAAACAAAGGCAAACTTAGTGATCATAAAGCAAAGTCAGAAGAAGGCATATACCATGCCAACGAATGTTCGCTATCAATGTAAGAGGCGTACAGATGTCTGTAATACTACTCAAATACTACTCAAGGTCGTCAAATACTACTCATAGTCTATGAAACCAAGTACGATAAACAAGTCGAGATTTTCATAGTAGCGTTGTAAGTCATTCAAGTCAGTCTTATAACGAAGATGTACGTTCACACAAGACCTCGCACCGCATACGGTATTATATTACTACTCCCCCCGCTAAGGGAACATCATCGACAAATTCGCACACAGCAAACCACACATCTTCGCAATCAGTACGGATACATTGCGCCATGAAACATGTAAAATTCGCCACATCTTAAGCATTCAACTATGAGAATTATTTATTTACAAGTTGCATAATAACTCTGATGACTACATGGATTTTCGACGAAATCATTCCATGGCACACATGGTGTTTATAAATATCACAAACGAAAGTTAAGGCAGCTAGGAATGCAAACATTTCGTCTCCGTCGATTTGTTAAAACAATTGTTATCGATATTTTTTGGGTTGGCATTTTTTAAAATGATTTCACATTTATTAAGGATCGATGGGCGGTGGAGAAATGAAACACGCGATTTTAGTCAGCTACAAATAAAAACGAATAATTTATTCGGTAAACCCTCGGCGGCAACGATATTTCTCGTGCGGAATTCGCGGTCCGATCCGATCGAGTTCGTTAGATGGAATCAAGCAACGGAGGAGGTTATCACGTCGTTTTTTGCTGCTAAGTAACACAAACCTAGGGGAGAGATTTTATCTCACTCGTTTTGATCTAGAATTTACCATCGAGTAGTCGAATATCGTGGGGAACGCCATCTTTCCTGGCGGTATTTGAAAATCGTTCAAACCGCCCTCGTTCCGAACCTTCGAACTTCTTGTTCACCAAAAGGCCAGCACTGGTACGAAATTGGAGTCCACGGTCGACCACAAGGTCAAAGAGATCTAATTCCCCGTGCTCGGAACCAAATGGCTACTATCCATTCTGAGGCGAATCATGAGGCGCACCTTCGCCGCGTTCCGAACCTCCGGACTTCTTCTTCACCAAAAGGCCAGCACTGGTACGAAATTGGAGTCCACTTTAGACCACAAGGTCGAAGCGATCCAATTCCCCGTGCTCGGAACCAAATGGCTACCTACTATCCATCCGGAAGCGAATCATGCGGCCGAAATGATAGATATTCGACTATCCACACGCTTTTAGATCGATCAGATTCAAAGGGGTTTTTGAATAATTGACTCGCACCGGTGTAATAATCGAGACTCCTCTATTGCCTCGAAAGTAAGAAATCGGTATTTTAAATGTTTCAACGCATGTCGCCCGATATCGTCGCCACAGTTGAAGGGCCCGTACATAAATCCTACCGGCACACTTCTGTGCGTCTGCACGAAATTTTATTTTTCCTTTTTGCGAACGATTGTTTTCCTTCCTGCCTCAAATTATACATTCAATGCTCGCCATTCGTTTTGAACATCCACCAATGTTTACATTTACTTAAATTAGTTCACGTCGCAGATCTGCAAGCTCTGTTTATATTATATCGCCATCGAAATATTACATCGACGGGTTGTTCTGGACCCACGAATGGAACAAGTACTGTGTTTCAAACACACTCAGGTTTGGTATCAATTTCATATGAAATTTCATTTCACCATATGGCGGCTGACTCGACACTAACAAATCCGTAGATATTCAAAATGACTTTCTGTAAAGGTCGTCATAAACCAACGATTCCGCTTTCGATCTTTACCAAATACGACCGTCGCTCTACGTAGGGGATCAGCTTGTGATCGTCGACTCTTTCGATCGACTGCCTCGATGGTTTTCAAACCATTCCGTAAAAAACAAAAGAAGGCTCATCCTTCCAACAAATAATAACATTAAAAGGCTCCTATTTTTGGATTCGTATCCAAAATACGTAACGAAATTGAAATCGATTCCAATTCGATTCGTCACGTCGTCATTGCCATTCCAATAATTGGACTTATCGTTCAAGATAAGTGCCAATGCAAATACGTCAGGCCCGCGATCCACTGTCCACATCGGGACCCGTGCACCATCGATATCGACGCCTATCATGACCTTCACAAACACGAACAATTACGTTTCTACTATTCAAATTGTCATTCGCGCACAAATTTTGAAATGAAATCGATACCAAACCGTTCACGAAAAGGTCAAAACATTTCTTTTTCATTTGTAATTAGAATCATAATCCCATTATAGATTAATGCTACTTCGTTCACATATTTAAATACAAATCAAATTTCTTTAATCTACATGATAAAGTCAATAATCAATCGCCATCATATTTTCTTCAAAATTCAATGGCCATACTGAACTTTCGAAACACCGCTAAAATGTGACATTCTTTAGAATATGTACCAATAAATATTATCTTCCATGAAGCTTCTGTTTGAGAAAGTGGGGGTGATATTTCCACAAACATCGGATAAAACATGACGTTTTACTAACACCCATTTACGGCGCTGTTATTTCGATTATCTTTCAATGCACCAAATTCATGTTCAACGGGTAAAATAAAACGTGCGGTCAAGCTTTCCAAACTAAAACTTTATTCGCTCGAAGCAGGCGTCTCGGCGGCCATATCTTCAGAATGATTCGAACTGTTCGTAACAGTTTCGTCTGAACATTTATAAAGGCGCGATGTTCTTACGTACATCTAGAGAAAGATGATGTCGTAAGAACACCTGTCAAAGGCGCTATTTTGTATTTGATATTCAACAAACTCGAAAATGTCGACATTTCGACTTAAATTGCTGAATTGCAAGGTTGAATGAAACTTTGGAAAAAGTGTCGTAAAGTGATTTTGACGTGATTGGATGCCTAATATATCGTCATCCAACTTCCTACTAACCTCACTTTTAATTATTACAATTTACAATTATCGACTTAATAATTTGTCGTTCTATTCCCCTGTATATACGTACGTATTTATGTTTGATTCTCAATAAGTCGAATTTAGAATTTAAAATTTATCCACATTCTAAAATTTGTTCGAAGTCTTATTTGTTATTAATATAAATTATTTAATTCAATCTGTAATTTGAATAAATTAGTCATCGTCAATATTGGCGAATTCAAACAGAGCTCGCAGAACTAACTACATTTCAATTACCCTATTTGGTTACATCACAGTTAGTACGCTACTAATAATCGTACATTCTTAAAGGTAAAATTTTAGTAATAGATATTCGCATTGACAAACTACCGACCAAGTACGATCATGAATTTTCGAACTGTCATTGAAACGTGTAGGACGACAAAACACGATCGCGCGTCACAAGCATGAAATGGAGTCGCAAAACGAACGCGCAACCAAAAATTGACAAAATGCAAATTACTCCGTTACAGAACCGGAAAAAGCGTACAGCTCACCATGCCAAACTCCATTTTACCGATGTTGCATTTTCACTGGTACCGGTAGCTGATCGCTGCAATCCACGGAGATTGATGTCGGCGTTGCTTTCTGGAGGCCTCCTGTCAAAACAGCTCCCACAGACGACGCACCCCTCAAACCTCCTCTCAACCTCTCAACAACGCAACGACATCCAAGAAATCCTGTGCCTCGCACTCACATCCCGAACAGTTACTAAATGCCACGACGCCGATTCTCGAACCCGGCGCGACAGTTCACCATATATACGCGACACAATTTTCGGCCGCGAATAGTCGAAATGCCACTTCCACCATTACCGGTAATTACTCCCAGGTTTCGGCACCAATTTTATAAACGACTGGTGGAAGGGCTCAAAATAAAACACGCGGTTTGATCGGCCGAAAGAAAATATAAACTATTTATTCCGATCCGTGCCGGTGACGACCCGATCGCGACCCGGACCTCCTAACCCCACGGCGTTCCGAAACGTTCTCTCTCAACCCGATCTTCACTTTTTTCCCATCTTAGTTCGACTTTTCGAACTCTCGAACATTTAAATAGACTACAACGTCGTACCTTACATCGATAATATACTATTCGAATTACGAATAATTTTATCGAGATCGTCACCATTTTGAAGGGCCTTTTACAAAATTTACCTAACAGGCCTCATTCATTTTGAGAGGTACCCCCATTCGGGTGTGCAATGGCGTAGGGAAAACCACCTCTGTGGGAAAAAACCTACGCCAGGTACCGCAGTTGATAAAACATCGATTCCGTCCGTAACAGCACCTTTCGCATGCATTATATACACCATGATTTTTGATACTCTTAATATATGCTCGAGCAGATGTATCATGTATAAATTAATTACTTTCTGTTCTCATTAAAATTGCATCAATATTAATGCCATTACATAGTAGAAACGACATATCTTCGGCAAAATCATTGAAAAAATTTGCAATATTTTTTGGTTTAGACGGTCCACAATACACAGTTATTGGAAAAACTTATTCAATTTTAGAATGATAAATTTTACCAAGAATGGGCCAAAAGTCAATATTACTATTTTTATAAATGGGTATACCATCAACGTTAAATTGCAGTTTTATATTTTTATTTCCAAACTCTATTGGGTTTATGTATTCCTTAAACCATCGAGCTACTCCAAAATAGGTGTATTCTCCATTTTGACCTTCGAGAGCAGATTCCATTTTTTTAATTTCATAACTTGCTGAACGTGAATTTAAAATTGTGGAAGCTTGTTTTGGAAGGGATAATGAGATTAACGGGTGGTTCAAAATACTACGCAATCCACCTACATCATGTGTATGTGGAAGATTTATATGTAAGGCCCAATTTCTGAGTTACTCCGTTGTAGCTGCAATTTCTTTTGCACGATCTATAAATTCGATTGGTTTCTCTTTACTCACAAATTCACTTGCGAAACTATTTTGAGCTGAACATCCACCACTATTGTCAGGTGTAGAATCGAGGGTTGCATCAACTATATAAACATAAACAATATTACAACAAGGGAGATGGAAAGCTTAACATAAGTGTACGCCTTAACGAAAATGTTTTCAATTTATTAAAAATTCTTTATAATTAATACAAATTTCTTGAATTTAATAACACGTCATGAGAAGTGTTTAACTCGTGAAACACTGTACTAACGTTTATTAAGTTTACTTCCGATTTTTTTCTCAAAATTTCATATTAGTACATTACGACACGAGTGCGCGAAGTAGGGGTTTGCGTACGAGCGCAGTTATCGTCCGAGCGTAGCAAGGGTGACAAGAGCGCGGCGAGGCCCCCCAATAGAATAAATAAACATTATAAGTATACACTTATTATTAAGTATTCGATATGTTTTGTTATTGTAACCGCTATTTGCGTTTTCCGAGAACCGCAGATTTATTTTGAATGCGCTCGGGCATGTATCAAAGCGAAAGAATTGTTTTGAAGAAAGCAAATATACAAGAAATTTGGATATACTTCCGATTAGGTAACACCCCCGATTTCAACGGCACCAGCGTATATTTATGTATTTTGATGCGCTGATTACGAATATGACCATGAAAATTGGCGGCAAGGTCATTTTCAAGGTCAAAACTGAAAAAAACGCGTTTTTTTTTCGAATTTTCGCATTTATTTTCAAAAGTACAAATCGGATGAAAAAATGTTTCAAACAAAAAAGATAGAGGATCAAATTCTCTATAAAAAAGGTTTTATACATTTTTTTCGTAATATCAACGGTAATGCTGAAACGCAAGAAAAGCACTTCTGAGTCCATATTCCAACCTTCTCGTGGTGGAGTTCGTAAGTAAGTACAGTTGTACTGAAACTAATTAGGATATGGCATCATTTACATTCACGCATTTATGATTGGCTATTCCATGTAGTGCACCTAGGGGGTGCCTATGTCCTGGGGGGCTCCGCCCCCAGACCCCCCTTTTTATACTAGCCTAACCGCCAACCGTGTGTTGGTGTGGGTTATAATCGAACCCACGTGATGTTGGGATCTATGTGATTACCACATAGTGTACAATAAATGTCCCGAACTCGAAACCATTCTACAAGGTTGAAAGGCAAACGTTAAGCAGATTATTCCCATGTTCATGCTTCATTCACGGCATTACCGTTGATACTACGAGAAAAATGTATAAAACCTTTTTTATAGAGAATTTGATCCTCTATCTTTTTTGTTTGAAACATTTTTTCATCCGATTTGTACTTTTGAAAATAAATGCGAAAATTCGAAAAAAAAACGCGTTTTTTTCAGTTTTGACCTTGAAAATGACCTTGTCGCCAATTTTCATGGCCATATTCGTAATCAGCGCATCAAAATACATAAATATACGCTAGTGCCGTTGAAATCGGGGGTGTTACCTAATCGGAAGTACACCCAGAAATTTAAATACATACAATTTCAAGAAGCAGAAACAGTAAACTTTCATCAATACAGAAAACGATGTTTTTATTTTATATAACGGAAGAAATTTTACACTCTATGAAGATGGACAAAGTTCCTGGTGAGAATAAAATAAATACAAAAATGCTGGAAGTGACTGCAAAATCTATCTTAAAACCAATCAAATATTATAAGATGCGAGGTCACTTGATCGGATTTCGAAAACACTTTTAATTTCTTCTGAAATATTCCTTTTTATTAACTTTGTTGTCCGACTACGATTCAACAATTAACAACGATTCAAAAACTACGATTCGCCGAGTCCGGAAAACGAAAAGATCAAATTTGCCGCCCGAACAGCCTGCCCGGGACGACCGCTTTTCCCGGCGTCTCGAACACGAGTCACGGATCGCTCGCGCATTCGATTTCCGCTCGTTAGAATTTCACGCTCGGGCGTCTCCGTGCGCCATAACCGGCACTGTTGCCAACATAAATCTCCTAACCTTACACTTCGGCCTTCCTGACGTTTGGCTCGACCTCGAGGCCAGAAATTGCGTATATCGCTTTGTTGTCTGTTTACAATCATCGCAGTAATACTTTTACAGAAAACTTAAACCTACACAGAGTCATCGCCATTGTTCGCATCATTCGTCAAATCTGCAGAATCACAAATAGTACCTTATCCGAATCCACGGTTTCATTCGGTCTGGTGATAAAATAGAATTATAAGGACGCTGGCATCTATTATAACCTTCCTTGTCTCCTACCACGTATCTATTTTTCTTCAAGATCGCTTTGACCTCATACGGTCCCTTATACTTAGGAAGTAGTTTTTGGTTTACTCCGGGCTTATAACCTACAGTGCGAATCATAACCAGATCGCCAACTTTGTATAACGAAGGCTTTTTATGACGTTTATCGTAATATCGTTTATTGTATTCCTGCAAACTTTTATTGGCTAGTTCTGCATTAGTATGAAGTCTTTTCCTTTCTTCAAACATATCTTTGTCGACCTGAGTTAACTTGTCGACAAAAGTACACAAGTCTCTATCGGAATGATTTCTCTGATCGTAACCCAGTAAAAGTTTGCTTGGAGTAGTTTTAATAGCCTTATGGTAAGTATTATTTAATATGTATTGCACTTCACCGAGTTGTGTTTTCCAATCTGGTAACTCATCGACCATTTTAGCTAATGTTGATTTCATTAGCCCACGGAGCTGTCACTGCTACTAAGCTATGATCAACTTTCCGCGGTGATAAAAACCGATCTAAGTCATCTGATATATAGGCTGCTCCTCTATCAGAAATAACACGCGGTGGTGAACCAAATAGATTAAACAGATAAGTTAAATGCAGTGTCAATTCCTTAGCATCGGTTGACTTGGTAGCGAATAACCACACGTACTTTGTATAAGCATCAATGACGACCAAGATATGCTTAAATCCATCAGAGGATGCTTCCAGAGGACCAAAATGATCAAGGTGTACTGTTTCGAAAGGGATCGTACCCTTATCCACTTCCTGCATTTCCCCTTCCCGTCGATTATTAGACAGTGAGAACTGTAAACATTTTACACAGTTATCAAGATGAGTTTTTACTCGATGCTTCATGTTGGGGAACCAATAATGGCCAATCACCCCTTTAATTGTCTTTTCAATACCAACATGACCTACCTCATCATGATAAATGCTCAATATATTACTGATCATACACCCCGGCACTACAAATAATTGTCGATCATCCTGGATTCTAAAAAGCATACCATTTACTAACGTAAAACTATCACTACCTTTGGTTTCAATTATCCCAGCCAACTTTTGGAAGGATGTATCGGATAATTGTTTAAACAACAACTCATCCTCAAATGACACTGCATTTATCATGTAGACTACTCTACTTAACGCGTCAACATGAGCCATCTTTGCTCCATCTCGATGCACCGTTTCGAAGCTGTAGTTTTGGAACGCCAAACTCCACCTAGCAATCCTAGGATTAATGTTTATTTTTTTTAAAGCTAAAACTACGGAATTACAATCTGTAACTAATTTAAACTTAATCCCTTGCACATACACATGAAATCGTTCCAAAGCTTTTGCTATCGCTAACGTTTCTAGTTCGAAGCTATGGTAGCGTTTTTCAACATCCGAAATAGCTTTACTGAAATATGCTATGGGAGCAAACTTTCCATCGGATTGCTTTTGGAGCAGAATGGCCCCAAAACCTAAACTACTGGCGTCTGTATGAAGCTCGGTCTCAGCCATCGGATTATACAGTCGCAATACAGGATAAGACGTCAACTCTTTTTTCAAATTCCTGAACGCATTCACAAATTCATCATCGCAATCGATTTTATCTGCTTTGCCTCTAACTTTACGGTGCAGAGGCTCAGCCTTCACAGAGAAGTCTTTAATGAACCGACGGAAATAAGAAGCTAATGCACGCTTCGACTTTGGAACAGGGAAATCATGAATTGCCGAGGTATGGCGCTGACTCATAGTAACCCCACTTTCAGAAATAAGATATCCTAGATATTCAATTTGTTCTTCCAAAAATCGAAACTTAGTCAAATTCAGTTCGAAGCTGTACCTTTTAAGGGTTATGAGAACTTCTTCTAGGATCTGAAAATTTTCTTCCACCGATTTGGTTGCAAAAACCATATCATCCATGTAAATCTGCAGTTTCTCTACTCGAATAAGGGGTTGAAAAATTTGCAATATCCTTTTTTGAAATTCTGCAGGCGCATCTGCAAACCTAAAGGGCAATTTTACGAACTCAAACTGACCATCACACCTAGCGAAAGAAAAATATTTGGTATCTTCAGGGTGCACGCTAATCTGATGAAACCCATCATCACGTAAATCCAACATAGTAAAAAATCTCTTTCCCTGTAACTTATTAATCTGATCTTCAATTATTGGGAAAGGGAACCTTTGCTTGTGGACACGTTCATTCAGTGGTCTCAGATATTCCTTTTTATTAACTTTGTTGTCCGACTACGATTCAACAATTAACAACGATTCAAAAACTACGATTCGCCGAGTCCGGAAAACGAAAAGATCAAATTTGCCGCCAGAACAGCCTGCCCGGGACGACCGCTTTTCCCGGCGTCTCGAACTCGAGTCACGGATCGCTCGCGCATTCGATTTCCGCTCGTTAGAATTTCACGCTCGGGCGTCTCCGTGCGCTATGACCGGCACTGTTGCCAACATAAATCTCCTAACCTTACAATATATCTTAAATGTAACATTTGATTCCGGCCAATATCCTGAATACTTTAGAAAAAGCTGTTGAGTTGTGTAACGGTGTGTTTTCTCGCCGCCGGATCAGCTCTGGTATGGCAGGGACGAGAAAGCGAGAAGAAGAGATTTTAAAAGTTTTTTTTAAGAATCAAAATCAAATGGAAGAGACCCTTATAATAATAATAATAATAATAATAATAATAATAATAATAATAATATTTATTCTCCAACCAGTACATATATATACAAAGTTACATATTTACAAAAAAAATAATAATGGTCCTTATAGTAAGTTTTTGTACATTCGCAAGGCTAAGCCCGTACGCGACATAAGTGATGCAGTAAATACGACTGCGTCACAAGTTGAGGAGAATCGCAGAAGAAAGAAAAAAAAAACATAATAAGACTTAAACTATACTGAATAAAAAAATAACAAATTTAAAGTAAACATAAAATTTGCCAAAATAAAAAATAACACTAAACAAGATTTGGGTTTGACTATTCTAGGTGGTATGAACCTTCAATTACATTGTGACATACTATGCGAGGGCTACCCAACAATATTTTTTTAATTTTTACCCTATCGACACTTCTCAAATTGCGACTGAACAGATTAGTTCATTATAGCATCGGGCTGCCACAAAATCGAAACATTGTCTCGCTACCGTTTTTTTTCCTAATTGGAATGATCGCATATTTACATCTATTCCTTCTGGTATTAACTAAATGATCGCTGTATTTGAGGATGTTCCTTTCTATGGAGAACGCCAATGCCGCGCCGCTGCTACAAAACTCTGTCTAATATCTAATATTTTAGTTTCTATAAAAACAAAATTTGACGGATATCTCATACTTTTTCCTAGGATAATTTTAAGCACACGTTTCTGCAAGAACTCAAGTGACTTGATGTGCCTCATGTAGGCACCACCCCAAGCTATAATTCCTGAGTATTGCTGAAGTGATTCCCTATTTTTACACATTGTGAACGATCTTGTAAATAATTAGATAATAAATTTAGTACTTTGCCTCTCAGGCCAACGTTTTCTAATTTAAGTAAAAGCATATCGTGGTTTAAAGTGTCAAAGGCCTTGGCTAGGTCAATAAAAATTGCTAAACATGGTTCACTATGTTCCAATGCTAAATAAATTTTACGAGTTACTTCGGCAATAGCCATTTCAGTTGACATATTATTTCTAAAACCGTATTGCTGATTGTGCAGGATGTGCTTTGACAGGAGAAAGCTACTTATTCTATTTTTCAGACATTTTTCGAAAATTTTTGAAATAACTGGTAATAAAGAAATCGGTCTATAGTTCTGTTCGTTTAACTTATCCCCAGACTTAAAAATTGGAATCACAATTGCATGTTTAAAGTGTTTGAGACATATTCCCGATCCAAAACAGCGGTTAATGATAAAAGCAATTAGAGGTGCCAGCCATTCGGCGAATTTTTTATAAATTAAAGTGGGAATATTGTCGTGTCCTGGTGCTTTTTATCACGTAATGACAAAAGATGTGATTCAATTTCAAGTATAGTTGTGCTAAATAAAACCATAGTATCGAGTTGTCGTTTAACATTTACAGGGCTAATCAACGGTTCATTGAAATTCGCAGCTAATTTACTACCTATCGTCGCAAAAAAATTATTAAATGTGTTTGCAATCGCATGCTTGTCGTTAACGATGTTGCCATCTTCTCCTCGTATTTTGTCGGGCTGATTTTTCCCATCTTTGGTTCTGTTGATAATTTCGTTGATTGCCTTCCATAATTTGCTCGGATTATTTTCAGCTTGTTGGACGTGTAACGTTTGATAGTTCATTTTGGCATTTCTCATACGTGATTTAAGCCTATTTCTAAACGTGGTGTACTTTGTACGATAATAATTAATTTCTTTGGATCTGTTCGTATGGAGAAGGTCCTTCCACTTTTTGTATATTTTTTCTCGAGTTTCCATATCTTTAATTAGCTGATTGGTAATCCAGGGCTTTTTGTTAAGGACTATTGTTTCTGGAATAAAAGAGGTAGCTGCATTTTTTAGTTTAGCAATGAAAAATTCTGTGGCTAAGTTGGGGTTGCTCTCGGTGTATACCCCATTCCACGTTTCTTTCATCAGCTCTTTTTGTAATCGGTCCATCATTATCGTTCTTTTAACTCCTTCGTGTAGGCTTCTGTTTGGAACTTGATTGGGCGTGTTAGTAATTACTAACATTACAGGATAGTGATCTGTCACCTCAACCTGTACTATTCCAGAAGCAATGTTGTCCAGCGAATCTTTGCTTTTAATAAAAATGTGGTCTAAACAGGTGCCACTCAACCCTGCAGGCCTCGTTATGTCATTAATAGTAGAAATATATCCAAGCGAACTCAATGAAGATTTATAGTACTCACTATCCACATTATTCGATAACAAGTCGATATTAATGTCACCTATAATTATGGTATTCTCAAGTGCAGCCCTTTCTAAGTAGTTCTGGAGGTCAGTGATGAATGAATGTGTGTTGACGGAGTGTAATTTATACATAGCAAGTATATTTATTTGATGTTCTCCTTTACAGTTGGACACTTGCAAATTAATTACCTTTAGTGCCCCTACGCGGACAGTTCCATACGTATAACAAAGTGATGTTTTGATGTACATAATTACACCGTCATTCTGGTTGGCTTTCCCCTCATTATAAATAGCTTCATATCCTTGCAATGTAAATAAATGATTGCTTTCTATGTTCCATGTTTCTGTGCAGACTAAAATCTCAAGTTTTTTTAAGTATGTGTTATGTATTGTCTCCAGTTGATCAAAATTTTGACTTATGCTTCTAATATTAATATGAAGTATAGATAATTGGTTATCATTCGATAAGAGCTCTTTACATTCGTTAAACGAATTTAATTTTATAGCCTTAAAGTTATCGTCTACAAGATCAAATAATTGTATATGGTTATTAGCCGTAGTTAATTTGTTTGATGATCTGTTTTTTAAGATTTTTAAAAGTATCACAGACTTCAGTTTCAAAGGCTGCATGTTTTACGTTATAGTTGCTGTTCCAACGGGTGTTTGCTTTTATGCAATTGGCACATCGTCTAGTTTTTTTGTCATCCCTTAATGTGCATTCTCGACTCAGGTATCCTGATTCACCACATAGGGCACAGATCTGATGGTCACTTCTACAATTTTTAGCACTATGCCTATAGCCATTACATTTGAAGCACCTGCTTATGTTAAAGTCTTCTATAACTACACACCTCTGCCATCCAACATAGATTTTCTTTAGAGCCATGAGAGTTTTGAATATTACTGGAGTTGTTTCAAAGAAGGCTATAAAATTATTTAGTCTTGGGTTCCTCTGTATATGCAGTACAGTAATATCGTTATGATCACATTCTAATGAATTTTGCGCTATTATCACCTCCCCTAACTCCACAGAACTGAACTCCTGCATAATTCCATAAATTTTTATTCTGGGTTTTCTCAACTCGGCTTTTATATAACTTTATGATATATTATCCTTAATACTGTATAAAAAAAGAAACATAGATCTAATGTTAATCAATTAGAGGCATTGAGCCTAAAAAATACTGACGGTTTGAGTAATCGCGAATCTTATATACTAGTTTCGGCTAATCCGGAAGAACTCAAGAGAAAAATATAAAAATAGCAAGGAGAGGTCCTGGTCGATAACGACCCAGGAGGACGGGTGGGTGCAATCCTGGTCGATAATGGTCGAGGAAGACGGTGCTCTAGCAGCCTTTCAAATTGCTCCGGAGAACGCTCCGGGAGTCCCTTGCCGACTGCTCGTCCTGCCGATGTCGATCTCCCAAAGTTCCAAGTAGTTTGGTAGTGTGAATGCGGAGGAGAAATCACACGGACGAGTCGCGTTTTAGTTTATTGCTTCAGTTCATAGTTTACAGGTTTTACTTTTCTGTATTGATTCGATATCCAACACCAGCCTGTAATTTTAAATGAAAAGTATAGTTATTATATTTTATGATTTCGAAAATGAAACAAATAAATTACAATCTACTAAGAAAAATGATCGATACATTAAAAAGTTTAAGATACCTAACATTTATGTAATTATTTCTATACTACTAATCGACCAAGAAACAAGAAATAATATTGCACTTTAAAATTATTGTATACAGGTAATGATGTATTATTCCAAACCTTTAATCCATTAACGTCCAAAAGACCGCATTTCGTGACTGTCATCAGAATTCTTGAAAAATAACAAGAAAACAAGTTACATTTGTGGTTTAAAAAAATAACGATTGTTTCACTAAAAGTTCTCTTGAATTGATATTTTCGATCCTAAATCGGATCAGATATAGTGTAGTCAGTAAAAGTCTTGCGTCCATGGACCTTGAGCTCCAAAATAAACGGGTGGGCATTTTGAAATTCAAGATGGCAACGTCGAATATGGCAGTCCGATTTTGAAAAATGTAAAAATTTTTCCATCGACCTTCATTTTGATAGTTGGACCTTTGGTGGACACAATGAGTGGGCGTTTCTAAAAAACTTTGAGTCAATGTAAAATCTAAGGAAAACAAAAATAAATATTAAAAAAAACATATTTTTTAGATATTTTTGCAAAAAATTATTGAATACAAAAATGACACTCTATCTACTCTTGATCTCTTATCTCCGAATACATTAGACGATACTCCCAATATGGTAATTAAGGAAATTACAATTGACGAAGTCAGAGATGCGCTAAACGGACTCAAGGACAATCAAGGCTCTGGACCTGATGAAATCCCATCCTCATTTATCAAGGCCTGTTCCTTGACTTTGCTTACTCCTCTTCTGTTATTATTCAACCTTTCACTAAAAGTAGGGGTATTTCCTTCTCAATGGAAAAGGGGATTTATCACTCCGATCTTTAAAATTGGTAATAAGAATGAGGTTATGAATTATCGATTCTTATGGCCTCGAAAAAGTACAGCACAAGATCCTCAGGTATCTGGCATTTAAATCAGGAAGTCCGATGGACATTTATGACCATAATTACCAGGCAGTTGGAAGTAAATTTAAGATCTATACTCTTGCTTCTACACGTAAGGCCAATGATATAATATTTTTATACAAATTAATGTGTGGCGATATAGACTGCTCTGATCTTTTCGAAAGTCTAAGTTTTACTTCTCTGAATTACTCTTTTCGAAATCCTAACATATTTCAACTACCGATCCCCTCAAGAAACTACATCTCCAACGCCCCACGCCCCACTGTATAGAGCATGTTATTCTTTAAATGAGCTTCACCGTCAGGGGAAACTTATTCTACAAGATCTTCAAGAACTTCGATCGTCAACAGCAATTACAAAAATAAAATATACTGTGCGGGAATATTAACTCCGTTAAACTTATAAATTTTTACTGATTATTTTTATTTATGTTTTCTATCTTATTTTCTCTTACTCAAACAATGCAGCTAAATTTGTTATTATGTACTATGTATTAGATGTAAATTATGGGCGCATACCCGTTTATAAATAAATAAATAAATAAATAAATAAATATAGTAATTTATACCAAGTTTCCTCGACGTCATTCGAATGAGCGACCTTCAAGAAGGCAAATGCATTTTGTATTGATTTTTTTAAATGTGTTTTATATGAGAAATAAACGCTTAAGTCGAGGTAAAATTTCAGTGTATACTTGAAGATATTTTGATCAGACTCTATGCAATATAATCCGAGCTATTTAGATCTAGCGCAGGAAACTAGTTTTACACTACAAACTACACAGATTTGCTGCATGCGAACTATTGTCAAGTGATATTTAAATTTTATTATAGCTTTCATAATAGGGAAAATTATAGTATTTTCATAAAAATTGTTTTGATTTTGTTACAGAAAATGAACAAGGCTAATGTGGTTACCGAAATCGTCGACAGGAAGGCAATGAATAAGGCCCTCCTGACGTATTGTATCAAGGGTGACATTGGCAAAGTCCAATGTTTGTTGGACAAAGGTGCGGATCCGAACGCGATTAGCAGCTACTCCGGCGAGTCACCTCTAAATCTCGCCGTTGAAAAGGAGCGTACGTCTGTGGTGGACGTACTCTTGGCAGCAGGAGCTGACGTTAATTCGCGAGGGCAGCGACCCATTTTCCGCACCCCATAAGTTGGCTGTACGGCTCTTCATCGTGCAGTCAAGAGAATGGACGTGCAGACGGTGAAGTCACTCCTCGAGCACGGAGCAAACACCAATGTGCAGACCCATAGTTCAAGGGTAACTCCCTTACATGTGGCATTGGAGTATCAACACGAGCGCATTGCCAAATTGATACTCCAAACCGGCCACGTTAAGGTGGATAGCCACAATTTGAAAAGAGAGACAGCTCTGCGCAATGCTGTTAAACATCAATTAGAAGCATCCACGAGGTTATTGGTTTTGCAACATGGTGCAAATATTTTGGGAAGGAGCGCAGACGGAAAAACTGCGCTTCGTGTTATTGCTGCGCATTCAGAGTCTCCAAAAGCTAGCAGAATCGCAAAGATTCTATTGGATCAAGGCGCCGACGTCAATGTCAACGACATTGTGTAGGCATTGGTCGAGAATGGCGCCAATGCATTAATTCCATCATCCAGTGGAAAGTCTCCCATCGACTTTGCCATTGGTGCCGCAAATCATATAATTCTTAAAATATTACAAGTCCACGAAATAATTAAAAATAAAAAATATATTCTTAATGGATATCTAGTTTTTTATCCTATGTATTATTAATTTCTTTAAATGTTGCTTAAACATTTATAAATTATGGAAGGGGTCATGTCATATGTTATTACTAGAATATTAAAATGGAAGCAAACTCATCAAATACCATGTTTGAGCTACAATTTGTTTTATTTTATGATCATTTATATTACAATAATTCAAGAAATTCATCTATGTTTTATACACGTTTTCAATAAACTTTTCGACCGTTTAACATAAGTGAAGAAGATTTTGGTATTTTCCGGTCAGTAAAATTAAGTAGACAATAATAAATATTGTAAACAATAACGTTGTAAATAATTGCGTAACTGTGTTATCAGTTCACGAGACACTCGTAACTATTAGTTTAATTTATGTAGCCAGGAAAAAGCATTTTACTATTGAGAATGTTGAAAAATAGCTGTGTAGTATGTGTCATTAAACTGTTTAAAAATGCTCTTTGCACGGACGATCAACTGTGCTCATCAGCAGGGTCTTGATCGCCTTCCCTGGAAGCAAACATGTTTTTGACACAGTGTGCTTAAAATTTGATTTTACACATTTTTAGCAGCATGAAAAATACTTTATTATGATACACTGTGCTTACGAACGAACTTTACACTACGTAAAATACAACTGTTCGATACAGTTATCGAAATGAAAACTTTTTCAGATTTTTTATAATCGGTCATTTTTTTGTCATGTATTATTAAATCTAATTTTCTAATCTTTGTAATTATAATATACAATAGATTTCTATATAATGATATTGTTTTTGTTATTGTTTTGATACGATGTCCATATAATAGTGGTGATAGTGTTTTGATACGATCTCTGTATTATGATTTTATTGTTTGCATTTTCGTAGACTTACGTCACAATAATATACAAAGCTCATGTGTGCTTTTCTGTTAACGCGTTCAAACGTTGGAAATAACTATATTTGATTATGCAGATTAGAATTATATTTCTGAATATTCTATAATAATAATTATTATTATTTGTCCTGGCTTTATTATATATTAATTAGTTAATTTTAACTTGTGCCCGATCGCTAGTATTATAATAATGATTGCTTTTGTTTTCCTCCCTTTGTTTACAAATTGGTTTATATTGACCCATATAAATCTGCAGCCCAAAGGTAAAAGATACGTAAGTGCATTGGCGTTGAATCAAAGGAAAACAACAACTTTGTATGCTTTTCCTATTTATTTTCCCACTTTTCTCAATTTCTATAAATATTACATACGCATCTCCTTACTTTGGACGGCAAAAATCTAGAATGAATTATTTTATTTCATATTATTCATGAATTTCTTAAGAAATTTTATAATCTATTTATCATTATAATTTGACGTCGAAAATTATCGGGGGAGCCTAATTTGAACACTTCTAATCAAGCTTCAACAAGTGCCAAAACAAAATGTAGTAGTTCCATTCGTTTTTCAATAAAGTGATTTCATTATTTTTTTTTTAATCCTTAAATATATTTACAATACTTAACTTTATTAAAATAAAAATTATATATTTCTTTAGTTGATGCACAGAAGAGGAGTGGGTAGTGACCTCAAAACAATAAAATTGTTTATATTTCAGTGCGTGCGGTAATATTACTTTTCATCACACTGGGCCGAAAGCAGCAGCTTCTTTTCCTCCCTGTCATGAAGAAAAATCGTATACTTCCCTCGGGAAGTAAAAAAGAATGCCTCAGACTACATGTTTTTCACCCTCGGCTTCACCTCGGGTAAAAATGACACGCAGTCTGAGACATTCTTTATTTTACCTCCCTCCCTCGTTGAGTAATATACTATTGTGCACAGCTTTCGCACATTTGCAGCAAAATTTTCTTTGCGCATTGGAATTTTCGGGCGCCAATGAACACGTTGCACAATGTAGAATTGCATAAAATATCGTAAGCAATGCATGCCGAACTTCATCTCACTCGCGCGACAGCGTCTCACTCATCGCCGACTCGTGCTTGCTCTTGCTGCTCGTGCGGTAAAATGCACTTTGCGCACTTGTTGCGTAACATACTATTATGTTATTGAAGTGGATAAAATGCGCCAGAAAAAATTTAAAAATGTGTAAAATACCATTTTACGCACTGCATGACATAAATAACTAATTTCTCGCGACCGCGTCGAAACGTCCGTATTCCATGCCTGGAACGCGGGACGAAAGTTGCCGATTTGGCCCGGGCGCCATCGCGCATGCGCACTACGTTTTCATTACTCCCTGCATGAAAAATTCATTGGGAGATTCATTACCCTAATAGAAAAAGCATTGTCGCTAGTCACAGTAAAACGGCGCAATTTCGATGTTGACTTCTGCTACTTGGCTCCCAAATTCTGTCGGAAGCAATTTTATGCGTTAGGAATCCAGCGCCCTCTGGATACATGGCGGTAGTATTCCCGCTCTTTAGGGACGAATCACGCATGTTCAGTGCAATCATTAGAAGGCGAGATAATTTCTGTCACAAGTGCATATGTGTTAAATTTGCATTTTGAAAACCAAGAATTTGCTGTAGAAGAAGACAACGAAGAATTCATTGAATGTAAGTATAGCAGTCAACTCCATCATGAAGCACTTTAACGCTTTCCTGTCATTTTTATTTCTAGCGGAATGCACATAACCTATACAGGGTGTGTGTGTGTGTGTGTGTGTGTGTGTGCGTGCGCGTGTGTGCGTGCGTGCGTGTGTGTGTGTGTGTGTGTGTGTGTGGGTGCGTGCGTGCGTGCGTGCGTGCGTGCGTGCGTGCGTGCGTGTATACCCAACAACCATGGTAATCTGGTTTGGAGATCTACTATTTCAAATGTTCGAATGTCTGTCCATTGACTTCGATGCATTTGTTCATCCTTCCTTAAAAGGAATTTCTTACATCTTGAAGAAGATGCGGAGTAATGTCTTGACATGCCCTTCGAATTCTCTCCTTCATATCTTCCATCCTTGTGGGTTCTGTTTTAGAGACTTTCTCTTTGACATATCCCCAAAGGGGTTAAGTCCGGTGATCGTGGTGGCCAAACTTGCGCAGTACTTCCTGGACCCATCCACCTATTTGCGAACCGCTCATTCAAGTAAATTTTATCCTGTCGTGATCGATGTGCCGGGGCCCCATCTTGCTGGAACCACATTATTTCCTGAGTGGTATGAGGTACATTTCTTAACCCTTTTTTGCCTGAAATCAGAAAAGCAGGTACATCAAATCCAGCACAGTTTCTGGAGTAAAAATAATTTTTTTTAATTTTCGAAATATACCTTTCCTACTATTTTAAAGTGTGCTCTTTCGATTCCCGTCGAAAAAATGACGAAATACTGATTATTTATGCAAAAATTTTGCAAAATAAAATAAAAAATCCATGATTTTTAGGTAATTTTTTTTCATTTTTTCCGATTTTGTGCCCCAAAACGGGGCACAATCAGTGAAACGCACTCGTAAAAAGTGATCCCGATTGTTGAAGATAAATAATATACTGGTAGAATATTTGTTAGAAGCAATGGCCGACTCAAAATGGCCGCGGAACGAAACAAATTTATTCAAAATTATTAATTTCTTGAAATAGAAATCTTGGAAACTTTTTTTGAGTTTCATAATGATGATATAAATATTGACTGGTTATGTACGAAGATTATAATAATTTTGAGTTGATAAATTCAAAATGGCGGATCCGTAATGGCCACCGTATGTAAATCACATCGCTCATATGCAACGTTATTGCGTGAATCTGTTTCAAAGTTGAAAATATGTGTTCGATAATTACGAATATTATACATGTTCAGACCTGACAAGATCAAAATAGCGGATACAATATGGCCGTCGGTACACAACATTGAATCTTATACACACTTCACCTTCATCTGTTACAAGATTAAACTTTGAAACAGATTCATGCAATAACGTTGCATATAAACGATGCGATTTACATAGAGTGGCCATGACGGATGCGCCATTTTGAATTTATCAACTCAAAATTATTATGATCTTCGTGCATAACCAGTCAATATTTATAGCATCATTATAAAACTCAAAAAAATTTTGCAAGATCTCTATTTCAAAGAATTAATAATTTTGAATAAATTTGTTTCGTTCCGCGGCCATTTTGAATCGGCCATTGCTTCTAAAAAATATTCTACCAGTATATTATTTATCTTCAACAATCGGGATCACTTTTTACGTGTGCGTTTCATTGATTGTGCCCCGTTTTGGGGGAGAAAATCGGAAAAAATGAAAAAAAATTACCTAAAAATCATGGATTTTTTATTTTATTTTGCAAAATTTTTGCATAAATAATCATTATTTCGTCATTTTCTCGACGGGAATCGATAGAGCACACTTGAAAATAGTAGGAAAGGTATATTTCGAAAATTAAAAAAAATTATTTTCACTCCAGAAACTGTGCTGGATTTGATGTACCTGCTTTTCTGATTTCAGGCAAAAAAGGGTTAAGAGATTTGGCAACTCAGTTTGAAGAAAATCTAAATAGCTGTTGCCATTTAAATGCACCTCAAAGATTTTCAATAAAAAGTCATTTAGAAAATACACGCCCAAATGTCAATAACCTTTTTGTTTATACGAGTCACTGAATGAAAAATAACTATGAAAACAAAAAACCATTTCACCTCGAAATATTTTCGTTTTAGACTCTTTTGTTCACTTGACTAACTGAAAGATTCTCAAGTTTCATACGGAAGGAGAATTGCCATTTATTCCAGTTGTACTTAAGTTCCTTGTTTGTAAACCGTAATCATGTTTGATTGTCCACCTAAAGAAATTGTAGATATAATTTGTCAAGTTGGTCGAGGTGAGGTTAATTATTCGCTAGCAGCCCGCTTTTATGCAGAAAAATGTTTGAACATGCGTCATCCTAATAGAAAGACTATAAAAAGGCTTTGCACCAGAGCTGAGAGCGGAAGTCTAAAAAGAGAGCGACGAAAATCAGGTGCTGGTGAAGAAAAATCTGTAGCTCCTGTAACATCTACTAGTGCATATCCTCATATCTCAACCAGAGAAATCGAAAAACGTCATGGTATTCTAAAATCGAAGGCCAATCGATTTCTGAAAGCTCAAAAATTCCATCCATATCACATTCATATGCTTCGAAAATTAGAAGAGGCTGATTATCCTCGACGTTTAGCTTTTTGCAATTGAGTGCAAGGACTGGTGGAAGCATTTGTTAAAATAGTACTTATACTGTTCAGCGATGAAACCACCTTCACCAATAGAGAAGATGTTAGTAGGCATATTATGCATTATTATACAGATTCTAATCCCGACTGGAAAAGACATAAAAAGTTTCAGCGCCAATAATCGCTTAACGTCGGGGTTGACATTGTGGATAATTACACTGTGGAACCAAATTTCTGTGAGGAACATTTAAATGGTAATAACTATGGTTACAACCGCCGGTACACGTGCTTGATGGTTTACTAAAACATTTTTATAGAGAAATTTAAGTGCTACTTTTTTTTGGAAACGTTATTTATCCATCATTACGTAGATTTGCTGTTTTTAAAATAAGTGCAAGAATCGAATAAAAGTCATGTCTTTTTCGTCGTTTTTGCAAAATTGAAGTTTATTTTTAGATTTATCCCTCTTTTATGTGGGGTTACCTTTAGTAATACGAACAAAAGACATGCAACGATGAAAACAGTTTTAGTACGATTCAATATTTGATAATATTTAGCGACTTTGAATATTTTATCATCTGAAGGTTACTATAGCATATTATAAACTATCATGTCGTACATAAAATATCCCGTTCTTCCCAAATCCACAATAAAAAATAGAGATTTACATTAAAAAAACAACTATGACCTTGGAATTACCTCGAAGGTCGTGGATCAGGAATTGTCATACTCAAACGTCAACTATCAATTCTTTCCAAATCTACAATAAAAAATGGGATTCCCGTTAAGAAAACAACTTTGACCTTGAAAAGATCTTGAAAGTCGTTGTCCCGGACATGGACAAGGTTGTACTTGAATGTAAAATTTCCTGCTCTTTCCAAATCTGCAATAAAAAAATTGGGGTTCCCATTTAAAAAAATTGAATTTGACCTTGATATGACCTTTAAGGTCATGGCCAAGGTTGAATAAAGGTTGCCATTAAATTGCCCAGAAAAAATCTTGAAACTTTTGTCTGAAACGTTTTTTTTTACAACGCGTTATTTTCAAAATATTTGGGGTGGACACTTAACCAGTGGACCCGCTTGGGAGTCGGAAAAATTCACAGATACTCCATGATGTGTGTAGATTATGGCTCCGAAACGACCTTGGCGATGACGAAGTTAGTTGGCTATTTAAAATTTCACTAACGTCCACTAGTTGGTTGTGATGTAAATTCTAGCCCCTAGGGCATACGCATACGCGTTGGAAGTCGGAAAAATTCACACATACTCCAAGGTATATGTGGATCAAGTATCCGAAGCGACCTTAGCGATGACGAAGTTACTTGACTATTTAAAATTCCACTAACGTCCGTTAAATACCTGTGACGTGATTTTAAGCCCGTAGGGCGTACCTCTTACCGTTTTCGAGATATTTAAGAATTTTGAAAATATAAAATTTTGGAAGCGTTTAAAAACTGTATTGCAGAGAACTCGCTTCAGTATGAGAAGTTTGAGCTCTTGCATTGCTGTAAAGAGCATCTCAGATGCAATATTAAACATATGTCAATCTGATGAAAGTGAGGCTGACTTTTCGACTGGATTAAAAAATGAAATAACGAATAAAAAATATTGAAGATTATTTTAGGTAACGTGGATAATCGTTCGATTGCAAAACATCGAAAACGATGTTATGGTTTACTCCTTTCTCATTTCCAGGTAAGAGTCGATAGAATTGAATCGAGTGAGAAATGTTTGGAAATTTTGGTAAGTAATAGACATGAAGCAAATGAGACGGAATTAAATGACTTAGTGGGATCCGACATTTTTCAATGTAACGATAACATTCTTGACTCGGATGACATCTGCAATGAACCGAATGGTCGGGTCGAAAAGTTAGCCTCACTTTCATCAGATTGACATATTTATAATATTGCATCTAAGATGCTCTCTACAGTAATACAAGAGCTCAAACTTCTCATATTGAAGCGAGCTCCTCGCAATACAGTTTTCAACGCTTCCACTTAGCAGATATTGAATGCAAAATGCCAGAAAATACATTACAGGGATAAATGTATTCAAATCAAACGAGTAGTCGAATAAAACTTTCAATAAACAACCTTATGTCGAAGTGTAATACCTGCATATAATATAAAAGATTTATTTGACGGCTCAGCCTCCATGATACTTATACAAAAAGCAAACGCGTTTTTCTATCGAGAAATCCCATAATCAAGACACCGTCTATCGGCAACCTCTTAAACGTTTCCCGCCGTACATATTAAACGCTTCCTAACGTTCTATGGCAGATAAACACATAAATGAGTAGTGGATTTTTTCGTCTTTTTATGTACTTTCCAGTGGTGAAAGTGAATTTTTATTTTATTTTAATATATATCATGTTTTTTTATGTTTTTTAGAAAGTAAAACTCGATTTTTCTCAAATTTCAACCTTATTAATATTTCTTAAAATATGTTCAAATGAAAGATCGTCTTTTTGTGGATTTTCAAAATTTTCAAAATTCTTAAATATCTCGAAAACGGTAAGAGGTACGCCCTACACGGAAAAAAGGCCGCGCATATACAGTCAGGGCAGCGCGTGCGCTGGTAATAGGGATCCCGCCTTTCCGTATCAACAATGGTGCACCGACCATGAGAGTACGGCGCTGTGAGCGCCACTGGAAAGAACGAACCCTCTCCATTTAAATACAAGGCTGAGTGAGCATCAGTTTTTTGAGTGCACACGAGCATCAAGATTCTCATTAGGGTTCTAAAAATTCCAATATGGCGCCGAATATTTAAAAGATTTCCAAAAAATTGGGAATTTTTTATTCTTATCAATTTTTTTCGAGCTATTAGAATATTGGAATTTTGTTGAAACCTTGCATAATGGTACAAAAATAGTTGAATTTTAAGACAAAATTTTACTTTTATACTCTACATCATTCTAACGACCTCAAAATGGCGTAAACAATGACAATTTCTTTGAGAAATTTGTGGACGCTCTAACTCAAAAACTATGAACTTTAAAAAAAAAATGCCTAGAATGAAAAGTTCTTAAAATTCATCAAGCGACATAGTGGAATTTTTTCAAAATGTTTTGATGATATTTTGAGAAATTTTTTTTCAACATTTTTTTCAAAATTGTAATTTATATACAAAAAATTCTGAAAAAAAATTTAGTGTATTCTCTGATGAATTGTAAGAATTATTTGTTCTTAGCAATTTTTTCGAAAAGTTGATAGTTTTCGAGGAAATGAATTTCCAATATTATAGTTTAGGATTTTTTCCCCCAAAGAACTATCAACTTTTGGCAAAAATTGCAAAGGACAAAAAACTGGTAGAATTCATAAGTGAATACACCAAATTATTTTCAGAATTTTTCATAAATAAATTATAATTTAAAAAAAAATTCCTCTACATTTTGCTCACCCGTATAAAAAAAAACATAATTTTTTCAAGAATATGTTTAATTTTACGTTTGTGGAAAAGTTTGCATTTTTGCGTAAAACTCCTTTCTTTTCATTTGTCACATTTCATAGATATAAGACTCACACAAACAAAAATATTAAACGAAAATTAATTTTATATCAAATAAATTACTTATTTTTATTTTCATAATCATGTTGAATGTATTGATTGTCCGGATCAGTGACATGTTGGATGAAATAATTTCTTATTAATTAAGTATTTACGCGGTGTGTTATATTTTTTTTTACATACAATATTATTTTTGTTAAATTAATGTTTTTATTCATAATTAATAAACTATTTAGTTCTGCTAATAATGGACATGGTCATCGAAACATCAAAAAAAAATTGCTGTGAAATTATTTCATCCAACATGTCACTGATCCGGACAATCGATGCATTCAACATGATTATGAACTATGTATTAAGCAACGCCGGATGATAGATTCTCATACACCTATTATCAAATAAATTACTTTTTCAAAACAACTCATTATTATAATTTTCTTATAGAAGCTCATAGTTTTAGAGTTAGAGCGTCCGGTTATAAATGAATACGTCTGGTAACCCTAATGAGAATCTTGATGCCCGTGTGCACTCAAAAAACTGATGCTCACTCAGCCTCGTATTTAAATGGAGAGGGTTCGTTCTTTCCAGTGGCGCTCACAGCGCCGTACTCTCATGGTCGGTGCACCATTGTTGATACGGAAAGGCGGGATCCCTATTACCAGCGCACGCGCTGCCCTGACTGTATATGCGCGGCCTTTTTTCCGTGTGTGCTGGCCTTCGGACTTCGAGGACCCCCTACCACCCGACTTACCACAGCAACACGCATGTAGCATTCGGACAACGTCGCTTTTGGAGCACCAAGAGTTTCCGCGATTTCTCCAAATAATTAGCAATGTCATAAAGTTAATAACAGACGCCTCGTGTCCTTTTCCTCCACTCACTCTCACTCACTCCCCCCCTCTCTCTCTCTCTCTCGCTCTCTCTATCTCTCCCGTTCCTCACTTTTTCTCTCGACCTTTCTTTCTCTATCTATCACTCTCTCTGTACTGCGAACTCTCGACTCGAACCCGTGCGTCGCCGCACCGGGGCGACGAAGTTGTTTTTCAGTTGCGTTACGAACCGCGAGCAAGCAGGAAGGTATCGTTGCCACCGTCATCTTCCGTCCTTTATTCCGCCCAGTTGCTGACAACATATTTGTCCTCAGCACACGACGTTCCGGGACGTATCCACTTTAATGCATGTCAATTCTTGTGCATTTATTGAGATATGCAATATGACTTACGTGTCCATTTACATCAGGCATAACAATCACTAACTGAGTGAGCCCTTTCAGCTTTGGAATCGCGTCGAATGTCCCATCCACAAATAGCCACGCTGATCGGGATAATATGGCTGACGTATTGGCGGCGTTATGCCACATCACTGCTCTTCCCGCCTTCGCATTGAAGTGGATTACTTCGAGACTAAGCCCACTCGCACTGTTCATTATGAACTCGGGTAATTCAGGAGAGGCCAGGTAGTCTCCCAATTCCTCCAAAGAATCTATTGATATACCGGTACGAAGTGGACCTTGCGAAGACTGCAGGCGCTTCTTCATTATTTCTCAGGACGTTTCGAAAGTGACATGCACAGCAGCATTGTAAAATATGATATTTAAGGATTTCAAAGTAAAATTAAAAACGAAACATTGATTCAATTCAGTTTTTTAGGGAAAGGAATTGAAATGAACTGAAAAGATTACGCAATTTCAAGTCGTTGAATGCGTCATGGCATTCACTTTATTTTATGAAAATAAAGTGAAGTTTATCTATTCATTTGAAAGAATTGGCAAGAATAAAAAATTCCTCTTCAACTCCAAGCACATAAAGTACATCAATAATTAATAGAAATAAATGCAAACAATACGAATGAGATAGAATTGCAAGTTGTCCACAACTTGAAGTCGGAATTGCATTTGTTCTATTTCAAATTCTTCTGTAGTTTGCTCAAATAGTTGCACATATAACTCTTGAGTACACTACCGACCAGAACTTCTGTCATAATTTAGGTGACTGAAGATAGCAGTTAACATGAGAAAATAGAGATGACAAAATCACTGATTGTGATTTTCAAGAAATCAGCTGAAAACGAAAAAATATTGGGATGCAAAATTGGGATTTGCATATTGAATTTATTTGCATACTGAATTCAATTTCTGTAAATTTTGTAATTCTTTTCAATTCTTCATTCCTTTCAGTTTATTTACAGAGCTTGGAGATTTCACTTGTATGGAATCACCAAAAATATGACGCTGAAACTAGCCGCAGATTTGCAATCGCCGATGAAAATAAACAATTCAGAAATATCAGTGTGGTCGTATGAACAATTTTTATTACTTTTGCGACTTTGTGGCTACGAATATGCTCCTAGTTTCAGGCATCATATAAATATTTAATAACTTTTTTGCACATTAATCCGCTTCATTCCGTTTTTGTTTACTGGATGAATTAAAAGAATAAGATATTTGTTGGTTAGTTTTAATAGTAATTAAAAAGCATTGAATTATTCTTCTGTACGGGATCGTCGACCATAAATTGCTTTATAGGACGACCTTTCAGATTTCGCAGCATTTACTAACGCGACTTGTAGCTTCTCCGCCGTCACTATGGACTCATGCATTTTCATACAAGTTTCTTTGTGTGGGTGTCGACGGGTCCTTTTGCACTATACCCTTTCTGATTATGACATCGCAAGATTCTATGTAATTTAATAGTCATACTTCATGGGATTGGTGTAACATAGTGAAGAAGAAAAAACAAAATCGAATGTCAGCCCCTATTAACGAAACGGTATTAAAAATAATAGAACTATCATACATCCAATTCTAGTTCTTGCCGAAGAGTATTTCAGTGTCTTTGAAAAGAATTCAGGACTTTTGTATTCAAAATCCTTTGGGAAGAATAAAAACCAAAATATGTAATATTTAAGTAAGTCAACTGGCAACAATAAAAAAGATCTCCGTAACTGCACGAATTTAAAGAAATTTAAGCAATAAGGAGACAATTTCTTATTAAATAAGTGTAAAGGTATTGACAACACAAAAGTGATGCAAAATTATAAGACATTAAATAGAGGATGTGAAGTCTGAATTTGCCTGTATGGCACTTTAATTCTGTAATAATAAAAAATTTGATGATCATTTCCAAATTATTTAATTTTTTGTAATTACCTGATTTTCATATCATAAAATCATATTTTGTAATTGTGTGCGTAAAGTGAGTGCGTAAAGTACTTTTGATGCCTGTTTTTCGTGCGTAAAGTTCACTTTTACGCACTCCCGACGACAAAATTCGTAAAGTGAACGGTCGTGCGTAAAGTACCTTACGCACTCAACCAGGCATCAAAACTTTACGCTCTCTCTTTACGCACCCAATTACAAAAACTAGGATACCTAACATAGGTGTTAAGTATAACTGTTATACGCATCGGTCGGGAATTTTACATATCACTCGGGGCCTCGTATGTATAGTTCCCGCCCGGTGCATAAAAGTATTGACCCTAATGTAAAATATTCCCTTGAAATACAATTTTTTTTACTGTTTCAATTATATTATTAAGTGTAAAAGCAGGCAACAATTCAACCATATCAAAATAACCTTTCAAGTCACTAAGCAGTATTTTTTAACAGAAGTAGTCTCGTAGGAAATTAACGTATTAATTACTTTCGTTAGAAATCTATAATTCTGACGTAGCTGGTGCTTAATAGCGATAGCTTTACAAATATTAACCCGACTCACTGCGCAATGTGAAGTGATTTTACCCTCCCGATGCTTAGCTTCAAATCTTATAGTTGAAATTTTCCAAAGTGGACAGCATAGGTGCATTACTCGAGGGTAATGTATCAAAAAGTGATGCTTTGGTTTCAATGAGTTCGGAAAGTGTGTCCTTAATAATTCCAAATATTCGCTTATGTAAACATGTAATGTAAGGTGATCTTCGTTCCCTATTTCTGAACAAGTCAAAATCGCGACCAACTTTGTCATAGATAGAAGTAATTGCCGCACACTTCGTCATCTTTTGGTATTAAATGACCGATTATCATGGGTAAATGCGCTATAAATGTCAGCATTTCAGAAGCGGACATAATAATTTTTCCTTTTTTAATGTGACTTTGGAGAATTTCTGCAGGTTTATTTTTAATCAATCCATAACTGAAACCTTTAACAAGTTTCTTTAACCGTTCAAAATAAAATATTTTTTCATTGTATAATATTTGATAATATGACTTGAATCGCATCTACAAAATCCTTCGAGTGCATCATGCGCAACATCAACAGATAAGTTTTCGACGGGATGAAAACCGGCGATACCTTGCAAGACACATTTTTCAACAATTCCTGTTTTTTCGGGATCATTATTTGCAAAAATTTTCTCATAATTCGATTTTGATCGCAAAGTGCACTGATTTTCTGTCTATATTAAATGTATGTCTTTTCCATTTATTAAACAAAAGCGACAAAATATCTTATGTTTGAAGCTTTCTGTGAATCCCAAAATCGAATTTACTACCAAGTTATCGCCAATTAACAATGAAAGTCGAAAGTACAATTTGTATTCTCCGAAAGGAAGACGAACTGTGATACCCACGTTTTCTAAAAATTGTAATTCATCTTTAATTTTCGAGAAAATTACATAATTTTTTAAACATTTTCTATCCAATGTATTAAATAACACAAACAAAAATATGTTCTCGATTTTTATTGAAATCGTGGCGGTAAACAGGGGATAGACAGATAAACTGCGCCATATTTGGAGATCCCTTTGTGACTACCTAACGGGTTATTGTTTTCATAGTCATCAAAATATAAGAATACTGGAAAAACAATATTGTCCCCATCATTTTTACAGAGATTTTTCCAAAGTTCTCCCTGGATGAAGTTTGATATTATTGACGTGTTATTTTTTAACGATTTGATGTACAACAATGTTTCATTTAAAATGAACGGCAATTAAAAAATTTTTTTTGAAAATATAACGTAAAGGTATAAATTGAGCTGTTACAGGAACCATTTTCATCTCAGTGTCTTCATCCTTTTGTTGAAAATCTTGCTTTTCTCCAAGTAGATACGATTCCGGTGGAATAAAATTTTTACTTTTTTCAAAACTATTAAAAATGTTGTGTTCCGAATTCAACTCGTCAAATTGTTTACAGCTCTCATTAACGGTGTCTTGTAATTCTTTTATTATTCTTTCTTTGGTCTGTAAATCAGTATTCTGCGTACAGTGATCTGTAATAATTTTACTACGAACAATCTCCACAGTTTCAGTTAATGTTTTTTTAATTAATTCTCGAACATCATTCATGATGTCAAGAGATCTACTTCTTGGAACATCAGGATAATCGTATATTTTAGCCGCAAAATGAAACCAATTCTTTGATGCATTCGAAGAAATACATAATTGCGGAGAAAGAAGTAATTGGAAAGTAGAAGGTTCAGTGGAAACTGTATTAGTTTCGATATCACATGAAATAATATGATTGTCTGTATCTACGTTAATTTCCTCTACGTCTTTACTTTTATTATGTAACTCCGAACTTATATTTAATTTTCGTTTTTTCTTTGGTATTCCAGTATGTGTTTTATTAATATGAGATCTCAAGAATCAAAAGTTTTAAAAATTCTTAAACACGACATATAACCACATTTAAAACTCTTAGAAACAGAATGAATTAACTTAACACGACGCAAATAGTCTTTACATTCTGCAAAATTCTCTTGGCATATATTGCACAAATACATCGTAAGCTTTATCGTAAAGTAGAATCGATATTTTCGTTTTGATGATTAATTTGCTCTGCAATTCTTCCCAGTAAAACACTGGTTTCTCTATTACATTCATCGCTTGGAAGATTTATACCGTATAAACCTTTTTGAATATATACCCAAATTGGCTTTGCTTTCTTCGAAAAACAGCAGTTCAGAGCGAAAATAATTTTGAAAGTTTCGTCAATTACTTTTAATGCAGTGTCTACTCTATAAATTGTAGTATTTTCTAAAGAGTCATTTATATAAATATAGAATGTTGTAGGGTTTGTTATCGGACCAACGATCACAGGAATAGGCTTGAAGCATCGTTTCTCAGCAACACAAGTTTGACGTTGTCGCTCCAAAGCTTCATTAATGTCGGCCCTTGTTTCAGCACAAATGAAAAAAGCTTCTTGTTTTTCTCTAATAGAAGCCGTTCCTGCGTTACGTTTTCCGCGACGAGAGTTTATTATACCGGCTGAATAATTCAAGACCGAACATAGGGGAATACATGCATTAGCTCTCAGCCAATCGCTATCGAGCTTGAGAGTATGCATTATCGCCACCGACCAATCACAGAAAGCGTATAACATCTATCAACTTTTTGACATTTACAATTAAGAAAATGATTTATTTAAAACATCTATGCATTAAATATGAAACATGCTAATAATTAAACTATTTTTTAATACGCATCAAATTACTTAATCGAAAAAGTCTACCGTATAATCATGTAAACATGCCTTACATGCTAGGTTAAGTTAGGAAGACTGGGATGGTTTCGGACATTTCGGAGTGTAGTCTGATGGGTCTGATGTTATGACATATCAGCTGATTCGGAAAAACTTACTTCACAACTTCACTACAATCAGATAAGTTGCCAAGTGACAAATATTTATAATTTATTTAATATTTAATATGATAATACGATTCTTTGTGATTATGTTTGTCTCTTTTTCAGGATTATTCAAGGATGCGTGAATTGGACTGCTATTAACGAAGACGTTAAAGTTATGCATTTCAACTGGTTAAATCGGAACCGGAGGTATGTTCTTCAAATGATTAACCGCTTCATATTTAATTACTCAATGTACGTAATATGTATTTTTAATTTAGCGATGTAAACCAACAGTACGGAGACAGTCCTGTTCAGGCCGGAAATAATTAAATTTGTAAAATGCAAAACCAGAATCTGTCATCACTGATGCTAAAGATGCGAGTACATATTATTGTACGCCAAATGAGAAAGGCTTTATATTTTAATCGTAATAAGGATTGCTCAAATAATAACATACAGGTAATATTTTTAATTTAATTAAAATCTCTCTTTATTAAAAAACTATTGATAAAATCTGATTAAAATAAACATAAAAACAACAACATTGGCATCTCCCATATTCTTTTCCATTACTCGGAATTGAGAAGATGCTCAAAATGAAGCCCGGCAGTAGCTGTGCAGTATCCGAGCCTGTCATAGAACTCCCGTTCTGATTTTAGTAATGCTTCGGGTGATATCGAGGCAGAAATTTCTGCTATTCTATCTCGCAATTCATCGCGTGTTGTGGCAAATGGACCTCTGTACAATTCATTTTTTACGTGACCCCACAAAAAAAAAATCTAAAGGATTCAAATCCGGAGACCGTGCTGGCCACTTGATGGGTTCAAATCGTCCAATCCAGCGTCTCGGAAAATTGTCATGGAGGTGTTGAGTAACCGATTGTGTACCACGAGGAGGTGCTCCGTCTTGCTGAAACCATATCGTTTCTTCTTCCTAAAACATAATGATATACTTTAAAAATACAGTAATAATCATGATTAATTTAATTGCATAATTCTTTTTCATACGTACCGCTTGTTCTATTTCATGAAGAAATGGTGTTACAATTTGTTGGAGCAATTGAAGGTACAATTCGCTGTTCAGGTTATCCTCTATGAAAACTGGGCCCACAATCCTAGAGCCTACAATTCCTATCCACACATTTATTTTAATTGGGTATTGTGTCTTTGTTTGTATCAATTCCCTGGGATTGTCACGAGCCCAGTATCGGTAATTTTGTTTATTCGGTGCAGATTTTGCAAAGAAAGTGCATTCACCGCTAAAACATATCTTTTACACAAGCAGCGGGTCGCGATATATGCAGTTTGTCATTATCTCAGCAAATGACATTCGTTCTTGTGCATCTGCACATGAAAGTTCTTGATGGGTATGCACTTTGTAAGGCACGTACCCATGTTTTCTCAAAACAGCCCTTATCGATGCCTGCGACAGCTGAAATTGTCTGGCAAGGTGTCTTGTAGACGAGTGAGGATCATCCTCCACAGCTGCACAAATTAAAACTTCGATTTCCTCTGTGATTTTGCGAGGCTTACATTCCAGTTTCTTCGGGTGAACACTTCCACTTATTTCAAAATTGTCAATAATTTTTTTGATTGTGGAAATTGATGGAATTTTTAAATTTTCGTATTTAACGGAAAAATGGTCTCGAACTTGCCTATTGCTATTGTTTATATAATACCATTTTATTATTTGCACTTTGTGAGCTATCGAATACATAATTAATAATCATAAGTCTACAATTGTTTCTTGCAAATCAATATGATCTTAAAAATTCCGGGATAGAACCCCATTTAAATGAAGCAATGTCATTGGTTTGTAGGCCAATATGGCGCTGAAGAGCGGCAATTTTAAAGATGCCATAACATAATTTGTAAGTTATTCAAACTGAAGCTATTTTGTTTCTCATGATATATCAGATATAATAGTGATTCAATTAAAATAAATTGTTTTGTCTAATGACTTACAAAACTAACAATTAAAGCCATCAATACTGAGCAAATGAGATTATATGGGAGTCGTATACTAATACGCAGTGGACCCAGTTACAATCAATTATACAATGATTGTCAATACTACAATGAATCATTTTCGTTTCTTCGGGTGAATACTTCCACTTATTTCAAAATTATCAATAATTTTTTTATAATAAAATGGTATTATGGAAACAACAGCTATAGGCAAGTTCGAGACCATTTTTCCGTTAAATACGAAAATTTAAAAATTCCATTTTGGAAATTTCTGAAAATATTCATGGATTGTTTCCTGTTCCAGGAGTTGTATCCGAACAGAATATGATGTACTCCACATCTCTTTTACTGTGTCATCAGGACCAAGATGAGTCCCTAGCCACTCGGCAGCACTTGTTTGGTTCTCTAATAAATGAATGCATTATTTGATACACTTTCGCATTAATCATTGACGTTCACAAATTATATAAAAACAATTAATTTTTATAAGAACAAACACAAGTTTTTATCGTTTTGAAATGTCGAAAATTAAATACCGACAGTCGCAGATTTGAACTGGAATTATACTTAGGTTAAGTTAACTAATATTATATTCAGATATTGTTATATTAGTATTAATAAAATGTATCAATAAATAAATAACTAAAAGAAATTAACAATTGTAAATTCACTGAAACATACATACCGGTAAATTGCAGAATTTCAGCGTTTTGGACGCTTCGTATTGTACGTGAACAAGCTAGTAAATTATCTTGCCTTAATTTTTTGAGCAAAGATCCATAGTGTTCATAAGGTATACCACTTGTATTTTTTTTTCATCCGTTTGATCACTGTTATCCCATCTGGATTTATACTCTCAGTTCGTACGGATTTAAAAGGCTGATAATGGACAAATTTAGTTTCACCAGGAAATAATCTTTCAATTTGCTCTGACCAAGCAATGAATTGATCTGTTTTTACTCTAAAATATGAAAAGAAGAATATTAATTCCTAATTATATATTTCCGAAAAATGTTATTTTTATATTTAAAGAAATGATTGACAGTACAAGCTAATAAGCTTACCGCAGTCATTACCAAAGTGTCATTTTCAGTAATGCATACCCAGGGTCAGAATAATTGTCAGAAACGGGGTCATTTCATTGAAATACACTTTTTAAAATGAAACTTGCACCTTTTTCGTTTTTCTGGTCTTCTTTATTTATTTTATTTTTTATGACAACGTTTCGACTCTTATGCTAGTCTTCTTCAGGTTACAATATTTTACATTTGAATGTCAATTTCTAAGATTATTAACTTTAATTTGTTTTAAATTTTTTCATTGTCTCAATTTTTGCATGAAATTTGATATATGCAATTTATTTCTTATGTAATTGGGTTTTTGTCTTTCATATTATTGAAAAATATTTTAAATTATTATCATTTTAAAAATATAATGATATATTAAAATGCTTTTTAAATATTCTACAAAGTATTTCTGAAAAAATACAAGGAGTCATTAATTTTGTTAAATGATTTCTATCATAAAAAGATTTTTTGGATAAACTATTATAGATTTAATTTTTTCTTTGTATAATAACATCATTAACAAATTTATTAGGGTAATAATTATTTTTTAATATTTGTTTAATTAATTTTAAATTATTTTTTCTAAGTTTATGTGAAAATTGTATAGCTCTGTCAACTGATTCTTTAATTAAACATATTTTCTTTTTACATTCATGATGTGAATAATAATTTAAATATCTTCCTGGCCGAGTATTTTTTTTATACCAATTGAGGACGTGGATCTTAAAAGGGGTCGCGCTCTCAAACGGTCGGAAAAGTATTGTCCACGCGTAACAATGAAATCTAAGGGAGACTTTATTCAATAAATGTTGTTTACTTGAACTAGTCATATCTCCTCAAAAACTGCATGAAAAATTCTGAAATTTTCAGGGTACATGCACAAGATAGTGGCGAAAGAGATTGGTGAAGTTAAGTTAACAAAATATCTACCGAATTATTAATAGTAATTAACAAATGTAGAAGTAAATTTAATGAGCTCGAAAATTCGCCGTTTGCGAGCTATATCGAGAAAAAGTGTGTTACAAAATTTACGTTAGAGAAAACTTCCAGTGGGAAAGTTGTTCGTCAATGTATGACGAAGATTTCTGCAAAGTTTCAAATTTTTTGGAACTAAGATGCGTTAATTATACGTTATTATCTAAAAAACGCGTGGGGCGCTGATGCCGGCGATTCTGCACGCTTCATTTCATACACCACATACAAGGAACATACGAGGAACAAAACATTCTGTATAAAATAAATTATGATTAATATTACTTTATTTATAGACTTAATAATATTTTGTTGTATTTTTAATTTATGTACAGTACTTTTTCAACGCAGATTAGTTATTTCCTTTCAGACATGAAAGGTTTACAGGAATCGCTATGGCTTTTTCTTCCCGTTCTTCTTGAATTATTGTTTTTGTCGCTCATTATAAACAAAATTTACTGATCACGTCATGAAAAATACTTATTATAATATTAAATACAATATTTCATAAGACAAAACGACTTCCCTTACCTTACGGGACTCGACGTGCATGAACTTGTAAAACATTGTTGTCGTATAATAGAAGAGGCGGAAAGTTTAAAAATATTACATCTTATATTAATCTAATATAATTTGCTAATTAACTAATAAGTATTAATTTATAATCAATATCAAACATAAATTTATACAGAATGTTTTGTTCTTCGTATGTTCCTTGTATGTGGTTTATGAAATGAAGCGTGCAGAATCGCCGGCATCAGCGCCCCACGCGTTTTTTAGATAATCACGTATAATTAACGCATCTTAGTTTCAAAAAATTTGAAACTTTGCAAAAATCTTCGTCATACATTGACGAACAACTTTCCCACTAGAAGTTTTCTCTAACGTAAATTTTGTCACACACTTTTTCTCGATATAGCTCGCAAACGGCGAATTTAATTTACTTCTACTTTTGTTAATTATTATTAACAATTCGGCAGATATTTTGTTAACTTAACTTCACCTATCTGTTTCGCTACTATCTTGTGCATGTACCCTGAAAATTTCAGAATTTTTTATGCAGTTTTTGAGGAGATATGATGAGTTCAAGTCAACAACATTTATTGAATAAAGTCTCTCTTAGATTTCATTGTTACGCGTGGACAATACTTTTCCGATCGTTTGAGAGCGCGACCCCTTTTAAGATCCATGTCCTCAATTTGTTATGATTGATCCATTATTTTGTTTATGTATTGTAATATCTAGAATATTTATTTTATTATTTTGTTCTGTTTTCGATGTAAATTGTATTTAAGGATGAATACGATTAAAAGTGTTTTATATATACACAAAACAAAATAATGGATCAATCATTACAAATTGGTATAAAAAAATACTCGGCCAGGAAAATATTTAAATTATTATTCACATCATGAATGTAAAAAAAAAGTTTAATTAAAGAATCAGTTGACAGAGCTATAAAATTATCACATAAACTTAATATAGAGGGTGGACCTCGGCTTGCGGGTTATAGGCATTCCATGTTAAAGAAGTAACTAGATCAGCCGGCTAATCACGCGGTATTTAGAGCTTGTCGGCTTTGCTACAATTCTTAATTCTGTTTTGTTATGCATTGTGAGGAATTAAAATCCTGTAGCAAACCCTAATTACCACGGGATAAATGGGCTGATAATCTAGTTAATTCTTGAACATGGGATGCCTATGACCCGCCTGCCGTGGTCCACCCTGTATAAACATTCACATTTTGAATTATTCTCTGTAAAAGGGTTCCAATTATTGAGAAAACGATTATCAAATTTAATGATTTAAATACCTTCCTAACCACATGTTTGTTTGGTACACTGTTAAAAATATGGAGGTCAAAATTAATATACATGTATATGAAGTAATTTCCATAAATATACGCCTATATTAAATTTAATATACATGGTTATTTTAAAACTAATATACGCGTATATTAAATTTCATAAAGTGTATATAAATGTTAGCATGAATAAAATATGTTAAGAAAATGGAATTTTATCTTATGTTACTTTTATTTTATTTTTACATTAAATATAAAACCATATTTAAAATAAAATAACAAATGCGCATGGCATGTTGGGGTACAGAGGCGCTGCTACCTAACCTGATGATGCTGATCAGATGGTTAGAGGTTAGATTTCGATATTTCGACAGCTCGACTTTACTGAATAAAGAATTTGAAACTAAAGGCTCTTATTTTTTAAAATCACACAACTCTGAACACTTGTCGCAACCATGGTTCCGTAAATTACGATTAGACAGAGAATACATTAATACAATAAATCGTTTAAAATCTGGACATTGGGAATTCTCCCAATATCTTTATAACATTAAAACTAGTGTTGACCTGGTGTCTCGCTCGCTTCGATCGCTCAGAAACTTCGACCCAGTGGAGAGTCGGCTATTCCTTAAGACTCGTTTGTTTACTAACAGCTTTCAATTATATTATAAAATTATATTGATATTTGGGGGTCCAATCATATTTAGGTCCAAGTGGCTTCGATAGATATGTTACAACAATATAGTGTTTCTTATATGTATGAAAATTGAAAATGAGCATTTTAAAAACTTAGACCCCAACAACAGGCCAGCCGAAATATTAATAAATAAAAGTTGCAAAACACTTACTTGATGCACTTGTATTCTAATAGACTATTCGATGCATATTACATGTTTACTGTGTTTTACTAATTTTTTTAATTTTCGTCAAAGATATCTTGAAAGTGTCGAAAAGATCTCTGACGGATATCTTTTAGATACTATAAGACATCTTTTAGATATATCGAAATAGTTATTTTCGTATCAAGCGCGTAAAAGAACTTCGCGCCCGAGGGGCTGGCGAAGACTACCCCTGGGGGTAGGGGGTTGAAATGACGAAATTTTATGGAAAACTATAGGGTAATTTTTTTGCCGAGTTGACCAAATTCAATACTTTTTCAGATAATAGTCATAAGCATTTTAAACCAGTTTTTACGGCATTATCGTTGACTTTAGGAAGAAAATGAATGCAGCCTTTTTTGTAGAGAATTTCATGCTCTATCTTTTTTGTTTGAAACATTTTTTAATAAAATTTGTATTTTTCAAAATAAATGCAAAAAACTACGAAGAAACTTAATTGGGGCTAATTTTTTTTAGTAATGGACTGATGGATCTGCGCCAAAATCTAATCAGATCTAAGTTATGCCAAGACGCGTATTTAAAAAAAAAATTATGTCAATACGCTTATCCGTTCGCGAGTTATCGCGAGACAAAAAAACGGGACGTACGGACGTACGGACGTACGTACGTACAAGATCACGGACACAAATTTTTTTATTGTTGATTTGGGTTCCTTAGGGTCTGAAACGTCGACATTCGATGAAAAACTACAGGGTAATTTTTTTGCCCGAAGTGACCAAATTCAATACTTCGTCCAGACTTGGTCTAGGTCGAAGTAATTAGAGACTCCCCAAAATGTGACTATGACGATGAACTTGGCTCGGCTGACCACATTATATTTGATTGTCCTCAATTCTCTGTTGCAAGAATTCATCTTATTGAATTACTTCATGATGAAAAGATCTTTCCTCCTTACTCCTTAAGTAATTTACTATATTTTGAAAAATATTCCCAGATAACATGGGGTGCGACTCACGTTGGCCTCACGATGTGAATTCACGAAATGAGGTCATATGCGCAGCCTTCATGATAGGCAGGTCCGTGCTGCACTACACGTCATTCACCTTCGAATCACTCTGAACTCACGCGTGATGAACTCTGTGAGTTCATCATGATTCGTACCTGAGTGACACGCGCATTTATCATTTACATTTCCTATTACACTTATTTTATTTATTTTAGTTAAATAGTAATTAATTTCAGGAAATTTTATTATTGGCAAATAAAATATATTCATTATAGTTAATGTTCACAATATAGTTTGTGCGATGAAGTTACTAAATCATTAGTTACCCTGTATGTGATGAATAATACGTTCACAAAATTAGACCGAACATGAACATTATGCTGAAAGTGACAAAAATATATCAAAGAAATGACAAAATTAGCCTCAACATTGCTATATAGACAATGTACTTTGTATTATTTAATTGATAAATAAATTAATTAATAATAAATTACAAGTATTATGTTACGAGAAATATAAACTTCAAAGCTATAATATGTCAACTCCGTAATCTAAATATATCATTGACTCGTTTCTCATCGAATAAATCGATTCCTGTGTAGCTGCTTTCAAAAAGTATTTCTAATATCATCTTAAATACTATCTATTTGTTAGAAACATCAAAATATGTAGTTGTATATTTTTAATACTTCCAGACAGAAAATACCAATTATTTAAAAATGACCCCCATACACATGATGTACATTGTATTAAATTTATTTGTTACTATGCACTGTTTCAGTTCAACCATTTCAAAACCGTGGGGGCATGTAAATTACGGGAATTCATAAGTTATGCGCTCAAACACACAATGACTGATGAACTACTTGACAATTTTACGTGGTTCGGTCAAAAAGGTACTACAAATTTGCAAGATGCAGCTCTCACAAAAACAATATATTATAAGTCTGAAGCATTTACGTACATTGTATTTATTTGTATTGATAAAGAATTGCATTACTAAATAATTTATTTTTATCTCTTAGCTGCTGCTGTTGACTGCCCACTATTTTCTGGGCCAAGTTCTATTCAACAATTCAAAATCGAAGCGGTAGAGGTTCTGAGGGCAACGAAGCAACGATATAGACTGAAATTGGCCAAAGTTGATCCACAAGGTGTATTATTAAAGAAAATTAAAGTCCTAAAAGAGAAATTCGAAGCAAATTTTGATGCATTATCAAATTCATCAGACGACCCAGCCTCAGAGCACGAACACGTTGAAACCGATTAACTTATTGTTATAATGTTATTATTATTATTATTATTATTTATTAATGTTTCCACTTTCGTGATTACATGACTTCTCGTTTACATTCTTATTACAAATTCTAATTACTAATTCTATATCTATTTCTATTTCTAATTCTATTTATTATTTACATTCTTATCACCTACTTTCTTATTTACCTTCACATCTATCTATTCGTCTTTCTCTCTCTCTTATTCTCTCCCTCACTCGCTCATGCACTCAGTCGTTCTCTCTCTTGCTCTCTCTGCTTTCACACTCTATCTACTTTCTTCATCCATTCATAACCCCTACCATTTTCATTTAGTACATCAATACTTCTTTCTCTATCTCCTAATCTGTCACATTCTCTCACATGTCTTAAATCTTCTCTCTCTTTTCCACACATTCTACACATTCTCTCTTCATCCTTTAGCCAGTACATATTCCCTCTCAACTCATTCCCACATCTCCATCTTGCTATCGTTTGCAATTTACTTCCATCTGATCTCTTCGCATTCTCTTTTATATACTTTGGTATTCCTTGCACACTCTTATATTCCGCGCATGATTTCGAATTTCTCACTTTTCTCCCCTCTCTTCTCCTGCACTTCCTTATCTCGTTTCTTCATCTTTATCCATCTATTCTCTCCCTCTTCCTGTAGTGCTTCCTCGCTCCTTCCACACCTCCACAAATAATTTCTTCTCTCTATACTATCTCTTGCCCACTCCTTCTCCTTCCTATTATTTTCATCTTCTCTTTTTTCCTTTATACAGATCTTACCTATTTTCCCCCTTTCTCCTTTCCCCATTCTGTCCTCATACCATCCTGCCCTTTTCCCCGTCTCTACTCTCAATTTCTCCCTCTTTAATTCTTCCCTCACTATATATCCTGGAGTTGTTCTATTCACCATTAATATCCATCTCAGGTATTTCTCGTGAATCCTCTCCACTTCTTCCCACTCCTTGTATCCCCATATTTCCACCCCATAGAGTAGTATGCCCTTTACAATACTGTCAAACAGTTTTAACCTCCATCTTATATCTCCCTTGAACTTTCTCTCTCCATATCCCCAAACCCACCCCATCGCCATTCTTGCCTTTCTCACCCTTTCCCGCACCTGTTCTTCCTCCCTATTATTACTCTTCATCTTATAACCTAAATATTTAATTTCTTTCACTTCCTCTATTTCCTTTTCTCCCCACCACCATTTCCTCTCCTTCTTTTTCCCTCCATCATTCTTGAACACTACTACTTTCGATTTTTCTGTACTTAACTCTAGCTTTTTTCTTTCCAGATATCCTTTTAGCATTCTCATCATAATTCTTAATTCTTCCTCTTTCTCCGCTACAATTACAATATCGCCTGCAATATCTATATTCCAATGTCCACACCTTACTATTTCCTACCTTTACCCCTCCGGGTCCCTTTTTTATTTCCTCCTCTATATCAGCTATATAGATATCCAGGATATGATGGAATAAACGTAAATATATTAAAGGATAACGCAATTTCTCTCGCAGCGCCAATCGCTTACATAATAAACAAATCTTTCTCCGAAGGTATATGCCCAAAACAATTCAAACACGCTATAGTTATACCAATTTATAAAACTGGCGACACACTCGATGTTACTAATTATAGACCGATTGCTCTACTTACTGCTCTTTCGAAAATATTCGAGATGTACCTATAAAATCGCATTATTAAATTTCTAGAAAAATTTAACATCCTTTATAAAAATCAATATGGGTTTAGATGAGGGAAGTCCACGCAGGAAGCAATTGCCACTTTAGTTAAACAAATTGTAGATGCAATTGATACGGATAAATGTAGTTTAGCGATATTCATAGATCTTGCCAAAGCCTTCGATACATTAGACCATAACATTTTATTTCAGAAATTAGAAAACTGTGGTATTAGAGGAAATATTTTAATATTATTAAAAAGTTACCTTACTGATCGAACACAAAGCGTCAAAATAGGACAAGTATATAGCACACCAGCGAAAATAAGTTACGGAGTTCCTCAGGGCTCCATATTAGGACCGTTATTATTTATTATCTATATAAATGAAGTCTTTAATGCAATTACTGCAGGGGAGATCATAGCTTTTGCTGATGATACAGTCTTATTTTTTAAAAATTCAACGTGGGAAATGCTAATAAATACCGCGACTTTACAATATGCAAACATTCAATCTTGGTTTAAAGCACATTACCCCGCGTAAAAATGGTAGGTATGGTTCAAATATGGATAAAGTCTGGGCATCGTATGGCTGACATGTAAACAATAGTATCGGTAATATATGGCTGAAGTACGGAAGTAGTATGGCATTCACATATAGCAAGTATATGGCCACAGATCGCGAGCCATACAATTCCCAGATAGTATTAAAGTTCTCTGGAATGAATAAATTAAATCTGGTTAACATCTGGCCAGTATATAGAACGGCATACGTATGGCAAATGTATATGCAAAATACGTAAAATCATGTATGCTGCATGAATGGCAGAAGTCTAACAAGAGTCTGTCAGCAATACAGCGTTCTAAATTTTAGATGGAAGGCCAAAATATGGAATACGTCTGGCAAAAGTATGTCCAAAATACGGGACATCAAGTACCCTTTAAAATTGGGACATGTCCGGCAAGTGTCTAGGAGAAATATAGTGTTTTACACTTTCAGATTCAGGGCAAAAATATGGAACACGTCTGGCAAACGCATATGCTTTTGTTAGACTACGCCAAACATTCGATCAGCGAAGATTATTCATGATCTATCATGCACTTTTTGCTTCTGTCCTGTATTATGGTATCATAGCTTGGGGGGCTGCATATAACATACATACAAAACAATTACATGTACTCCAGAAAACTATCTTAAAATTAATAATGGGTAAAAATAGATTGTATAGCTCTGATACACTATATGCAGAGGCGAAGGTTCTAGATATACAACAAAAATTTGTAGAAGTAGCATTACACTATTGTATAAAGTATAATTATTGCATTAAAATCCAGCACATACGAACTACACGTCTGGTAACAATTGGGGCAGCAGTACTGCCGAAACGGGAAAAAACTATCTCAAGAAGATGCTTTGATTATATAGGAATTAAGAGCTTTAATTGTCTTTCATAAAGATCTGAAATATAAACGTGGAAATGGACTTGGTCAGATAATACGAAAATTATTGTTAAATACTCCTAGAATGATATGTCATCAACTTGTAGCACTGTAATATGCGAAGACACTTTATGATTTAGTACACTCTCCGACTATTTTATGCGACTCAGATCGAAATCTATCTGAGAACACTTGCAGTCAGGCATAGCCTTGCGAGTGTTATTATGCGTAGCCTAATTAGGCCACGTTAATAGATTTATGTAAAATTTATATGTTATTAACTTGTAAAGATTGTAAAAATTAAATAAAAAAAAAAAAAAAAAAAAAAAAAAAAGTAAATTTATCGGGACTATGAATCAAGTGGCATAGTTTCAAATTTCGCGAGATAATGTGGTTGCCAGCAATGAAATGAAACTCATATTAAATTGAATACCCACATCAGGAATATTAATTCGTACAAGACAAATTTTAAAAAATCTGAAAATTAGATGAAAATTCTCAGGAAAATATGAAGAAACGGAATAGTGGTTATTATTAGTAAATGTAAGTAAATATTATTTTATCTAGTAAAAAATGATTCCAGTGTTTGACCAGTTTCTGTTCAGTATACTTATTTTCTATGTTAAATTTGTAAGTAAACTAGGGCACTTACAATAAGCTGGACAGATTTTTATCAGGGTTACAAAGTAAAGAAAAATAATAAAAATGACGCCCCTCAATAATGATCAAAATAAATCAAATTTAGCTGAATTAAATAACGTTTTACCATGAAAATATTTGTTACGAAAACTAATTTGTGTGCAAGAAAAAACGATCAAAGATCTCTTTCTGATCAATATAATGTTATCATTCTTTGATCAATGTGGATCCGAAAAGGTCTCAAAAAAGAATCAAATTTGATCGGTTTTTTATTAATCTCCTTCTACACGGAAAAAAGTCATAAGTAGAATTTGCCGAACTTAGTTAAGTAAAATTTACCGAATCTCATTTAAAAGCAAAATTTATTGAAGAATATAAATAAATAGTATTCTAGCCCTTACGTAATAAGTTTTTAAATGATGTTTAACCACAGATTAACGAAAAACTGGGCTGGATATTCTGTAACAACACTCGCAAGAACATTGACACCAGTTATATTAAATAAAAAAATTATGTGTTAGATTAGATTGTAATACGTCATTGATGTTAATCAAGCATTTAAAAGACAAATCCACATAAACTGCAGAAAATTAGAATTTTTCTTTTAATTATTTTTATTGACAATGGCTACTTAACTTTTTCGGTAAATTTTACATAAGTTCTAGGTAGAATCTACTAATTATTTTTATCTGTGTATCTACATTGGACAAAATTTTCTGAGACTTACATTGCAAGCATTAATACACAATCTCAAAATAGAAATGCTCGGAAAACTTTGCTAACAATGTATTATATCTTACTATATTAATTATATTTATTGAATATGAGTAAATTTTATTTTGAAAAATAAATAAATATCTTAAGTATTAACGCCTATCAATAAAGATCAGAATAAACCAAATTTAGATCACATTCAAATCAGGTTTTACGAAAATATATCCCAAATTATATGCAAAAAATATTAAATTCGATCACTTTCTAATCAACATAAAGTTGATAAAAGTTTAATCAATAAGTTATATCTAAACAAGACTCTAAAAAGCACCAAATTTTATCTGTTTCTGATATATCATCTCCTTCGATCTACTTTGGCTAATATTTGTCTGAGACTTGGTATTAGTGATCGCGAGCATTAATACTGTATTAATTATATCGATTGTATATGAATAAATATTATTTTAGGAAAAGAAATAAAAATAATAATAAAATTAGACTACCGAATCGGTAAACTTAGGTACATTCTGCAGCTAGGAAGTAACAGTAATTATGAATTAACCGGCAGGTTACTCATACAGGTTATATGACAGTCTCTAACCTGACATTTAAATCATAATTTTAAATGTTTTCATGTAGTGGAATAAGAATTATTAATTAATTATTATTAATTATTAATGAGAATTAATGAGAATTAATAAGAATTATTAAGTTACTAGAGGAAATAACTTTTTATCAATTTTTTTGCGTAAATCAAGCAGTAATTAAAAAATGATTTACTTCTATTGCAGAATATTTTAAATTCTAAATAAAATTGAAATCACATTTCAACAAACCTTCATCATCGTCACTCACCGTTACACAGCTTTCGTAATAATTTTCGGTTTCAGATTCTGAACTGAAGTAGAATATAACAAATTATAATACATTACAGCACACCAAGTTTATATATATATATATTTCATTACTTTGTATATATATATTATATATCTGTTGATGGCGATGTAGAACTCGATTATAACAGATCTTGAAAATAATTAATTTACACCAAAAGGTGGAATTTTTATGTGCAAAAGAGGAAAGGATCGTGTCACTTGCTCTCAAAGAAAATGCAGAGCGAAATATAAATCGTCAAATTCTTCAAGAATGTAGCCTGTTCGAGAAAAATGCGGAGTCTGAAACTGAATCGTAAGCCACTCAATTTAACGTAACAATAAATTTTTTTCTGAATTTGACATAAATATAAATTTCGAATGTCTACAATTTAGCCCACAGCCTTGAAAATCTGTGGCTAAAAACGAGCAAATTTTTGTGATGAAAATATTTCCTATTTTGAAGGTTAATTAAAAATAATGATTTACAAATTCTTGATTTACAAAATTTGTAATAGAAATGTTCAATTTTAGATCAAAATCGGTCACGTCCAAAAGTGATATGATTTTGATATAATTTAGATCCGATTTTGATGTGATTTTGATGTGATTTTGATCTGATTGTGATCCGAATTTGATTTCTTTCGAATCCGATTTACATATATAATTCCTAACATTGCCTGATTTTGACTTAAAATTGATAAAACGCTGGTTGACTCTCTTTCGTCGAAATTAATGACGCAAACTCGCGAAAGAGCACATAAAAAAATATGGTAATATTTTGATTGTTGATTATTTTCGATAAAAATGCTCAATAGGGTAGTTCAAAAAACGGCTTTATTTTTTAATTTGCCTACAATTGGTGAATTTCGATTCTTTACAACAACAAAATTTTTGCTAAAAATGAGAACCACGCTCAAGAGATTAGAAGCGACATTGAATGCATGAATTCGATAAAAGAGTGCATCAAGATTTATTCAAATTTTAGATAAAAAATTTCACGCAAAACTGATCAAATTGATCTGATTTTCATGTCATTTTGATCCAATTTTGATCTGATTTTCATGTCATTTTGATCCGATTTTGATTTGATTTCGATGATTTTTATGTGATTTTTATTGATTTTAATTTGATTTTGATGTAATTTTGATAAGATTTTGATGTAATTTTGATTAGATTTTGAAGAGATTTTGAAGAGATTTTGATCTGCTTGTTTATTGACTTGATTTATTTATGATTCGATTTTGGACAACTTAACCTGATTGTAACTTAAAATGAACCAAATTTTGGTTAACTGTCATTCATCGAAATTAATGATGCAAACTCACGAAGGGTGGCATAACTTTTCCGCTGTCATTCGAAAGGTCTCTAGTTAATCTTTTTCTCTGAATGTTAGAAATATGAATGAATGTTTCGTTTTATAAGGACGAACTGTTTGATTTGTTTGTGTTTTTTATTTTGAGAACCAAGAGTCTCAAAGCGATGAGACATTAATTATATGAATCCAATAACAGAGTTGATCAAGAATTTATCAATTTTAGGTAAAAGATGCTCAAATCTAAAAATTAGTTGATTTTTATCTAATTTTGATTTGATTTTGATGTGATTTTGATCTGATTATTATCTGTTTTTGATTTGATTCTGATCTAATTTTGATATGATTTTGATCTCATTTCGATATGATTTTTATCTGACTTTGAATACATGTGCCGGATTTTAATTTAACCCTCCTGTACACTAGAACGAATTCGTCTAAACGACATTGTTTCCATAGGGCAAAAACTAACTTGAATTCAGGAGAGTTAAAATTGATCAAAAGTTGATTAACTCTCTTTCATCGCAATTAAGGATGCAAAAATCGAGATTGGGCGCGTAGTTTTCGAAATTTCTTGGATTTACATAATTATATAGTATACTATAATATGTAATCCACATGTTTATTAATTGTTATCGGTACAACTTAATCCAGGCACCTCAAAAACAATCAACTCAACTGAGACATCTGCACTAGTTTATAAAAATATTTCACGTGAGAATCCTATACGTCTAACTCATACGTGTTAGGCAAGCGTTTTAATATTTTTACACGACCATTAGCAATTTGAGTACTCGTTCATGTTAATTACATTATAGTTAGCAGAAAAAATATAGAATTTCTGAAGTGCCTGATCGATCCGGAGAATATTAATTTTGTAAAAGAATTATTGAAACGATCAGAAAACCATTTGTGTGATGACAGCCCTTTAGAATTTCTTTCAGAAGAAAAAATAAATAGAAGGCCTGTTGAAGGCACTAAAGAAAAACAACGACCAGGTGAGGTAAAACATGTTTTTTTTTGCATATATTACCAATATCTTGCAAATATAGAATACAGATATTTCTACCATGTTAGAACATTGACACACATCTCGTAAATTTCAGATTGAGATTGGCCACGGTTCAGGTGTATGGTTGCCTTCGTTCGATGGGGAATCAATAAAACGGCGCTATCGCAAGAATCCAGCCAAAATGGTCAGGGCTCTACTAACTGCAATTTTGGGAGAGGAATAGCTGGCGCAAATGTCGGTTTCTGGGAAAAGAAAGAATGCTAGCGCCATTCCACCAAGGGTATATGAAGGGGTGAAATGTAAGAATACATTTGCATTCCATCGCCAATAATTTGTCGGATGCGTAGCTGAAAGAACAAAAAATAAATTAATTAGATATTTGATTTTAAAAATCTAAAACATAGTCAATACTTTTAATTACATTATTATTTAGGTTTTGTAAATGAGAACGTCTCAAAAAGTTTGAAAATTAGCGACTTTGAGTATTCGCAAAAACTGGCCAGCTTTTTCTACTATATGCGTAATGGTGGAAACAAATCTGAGAGTAGAAGTGGACAAACAGCCAAACATAGGGAGAAATCTTTTCAAGGTGAAATAATTGTTCCAAGTCCCAACGACAAAACCAGCCATATTGCGGACAGTGACGACGAAGTCTTAAGTGATGATAAAAGTGTCGGAAGAAAACCTATTCACGCCAAAAAGAGGCCAATGGAAAAAAAGGGAGACACATTGAAAAAACTTAAATTACGACAGTAGTAATATGCATTACGTTAACATGAAGTTTATTGTTATTATTTTATAAATGACTAAACTTACATTTCTTCACACTGTTTTCTTTACTGGACACCAGTAAGTTATCACAAATTAAAACAATAATTTTATTACATTGATCCCCCCCCCCACCCCCCCCCCCCCCCACCCCCCCCCCCCCCCACCCCCCCCCCCCCCCACCCCCCCCCCCCCCCACCCCCCCCCCCCCCCACCCCCCCCCCCCCCCACCCCCCCCCCCCCCCACCCCCCCCCCCCCCCACCCCCCCCCCCCCCCACCCCCCCCCCCCCCCACCCCCCCCCCCCCCCACCCCCCCCCCCCCCCACCCCCCCCCCCCCCCACCCCCCCCCCCCCCCACCCCCCCCCCCCCCCACCCCCCCCCCCCCCCACCCCCCCCCCCCCCCACCCCCCCCCCCCCCCACCCCCCCCCCCCCCCACCCCCCCCCCCCCCCACCCCCCCCCCCCCCCACCCCCCCCCCCCCCCACCCCCCCCCCCCCCCACCCCCCCCCCCCCCCACCCCCCCCCCCCCCCACCCCCCCCCCCCCCCACCCCCCCCCCCCCCCACCCCCCCCCCCCCCCACCCCCCCCCCCCCCCACCCCCCCCCCCCCCCACCCCCCCCAGTGCATTATTTTGGTTTTACAAGATGCTCGAAACTTCTGGTTGAAATATATTCAGCACGATTGCTTCCTCAACAGACTTGCAGCTCTTGCGATGATGGTAAACCATTACCGCGTTTTCAAGTCCAATTAAATCTCTTGAACCCTTTCATCGATGATAAAAGGTTTGATTCGGGCACAAGGTAGACTTGGAAATTCAATTCTCACATATGATGAGAAGTATCCAATTATCTTAGGGAATCACTTTCATACACGGTTGATCTTCAAACATGCTCACACAAATCGTATCACTCCCATGGAGGTACATCTCTTACAATTCGCAACGCTTCAAATGAACTTATTTATTATTATTAGATCTAAGGTACTTATAAGGTAATTATACGTCATTGTGTAATTTTGTGTTTAGGTATCGCTTCATATTGGCTTCACAGAGAATGGCGGATTTACCGGCTAGAAGGTTAAAAAATTACAAACTCTAAAAGAGCATTTCCAGTTAGTAGGCATAGATTATGCAGGTCCCATTCGAGGTCCGCTCATTTTCTGGACGCGGCCAACATTCGCGTAAATGTTACGTCTCTGTTTTTATATGCATGAACACACGAGCTGTTCATTTAGAATTAGGTCATGTATTATACTCCTACAGCCTTCTTAGGAGCCTTCCGTAGATATTTGCTCATCGAAGAGGTATGGCCATCCCTTGTCAATAGTGATAATGGTACAACCTTCCAAGGCGCGGAGCAAGGAGTCTTGTCACCAATTTCGAGCAGCCTTATCCCATTCGGATGTGGAAGAGTTCATGTCAACGCCAAGAGATCCGCGAGGAAATTTTATTTCCTCCATATTCTCCCCACTTCGGCCGTATGAAGCTGCCGTGAAATCCCTAAAACATCACTTAAAACAGAGTAATGGGAAATAGCACATTTACGGTAGAAGAATTTACGACACTCTTTTGCCAAATAGAGGCTTGTCTTAATTCCCGACCCAAAAGCGGGTATTTCCAACGATCTTGATGATATTTCCTACTTAACTCCTGGTCACTTTATTCTCGGCGAGGCTTTACTGGCATCACCGGAGCCTTCCACGGTAGATATTCCGGAAAATAGATTGTCTCGGTGGCAATTAATACAGCGAGCCCAGAGAAAATTTCTGGAATGTATGCAGGAAAGATTATTTGCAAACTCTGCGTTAACGCACAAAATGGCACCATGAAAATACGTGCCAACATCAAAATCGGCGATATTGGTTTTAATTGCAGAACGAAAAACTTGCCTCCTATGAAATGGGAGTTTGCTCGTGTTTATAGCTACGCATACCGGAAATGATGGCCTGTTTCCGTGTGTTGCGATTTAAAGACGGCGAAAACTGTTCCAATACGCGACCTGTACACAAATTGGAGCGTTTTATAAACCAATCCAGACTTCTGGAAAGTTTAAATAATTAATCTTTCCATTTAGATAAATTAGAAGTTATATTACCTTTATAATTGTTACAATTTTCTTATTTCGTTTAAGGTATTAACCGAGTGCGGGCGGGATGTTCATTTTCTAGGATAAACTATTGTAATGATACGGGCCTAAAATATCACGTGATCATTGCACCCGCTTCGTTGTCCAATACCGCGAGGCTGGCAGTTGCGTTCTGCTCTATCGATAAGGTGAACTCGTCTGTACCCTTTTTTGAATTGAGTTCGCTTATAACTGTTCATTCGCTCGCGGTCGCAAATTTAAGATTACAATTAACTTGTTTCTTCGTGTTACGGAACCTTACTTAAGAATTTTTTAGCTCACTTTTTTCCTAATAATTGTATCTGTGATATGTTTGTGTGCCAAATCAATAAAGGATTCTGGATTTGAATGTCGGTAAACCATTATCCACCTTGATCCAGCTAAGTTATCTTAAGATCAATCTTGACTTTTGTGAAAGAAGATTTGGTCTCGACAATCCCCTCAATTCTAAATTAGGTGATAATACACATTCCTTAAAATTGCGGATGGAATATGACTGAATTCAAATTATGAAAATTACTTGTATGTTTATCAAGATACAAACTACGTTTAATTGTGGATGTTCCATGAATTTGAATATCGTCGAGTCCCGGTATATTTGCGTCTAGCTATATTTACGTCCAAGCATATTTGCTTGTCGCCTCTCTCTTTTTCCCCCACCTTGCGGGGCTGTGAAGTTAGGAGAGGACCTGATGTGACGTCATGTACGTAAGGCGACCGAGGGGGGTAGGAGAAGCGGCGCTGCCCCACTTTTGGTAAATATAAAACGAGAACGAGAAGGGAGGGCGTGAACTGAGTGGGTAATAATACCGACACACTACTGCAATACCGAAATTCGAATAGCATTTTATTTGAGATGATAGCTATACACTAACTATTTATGTTACACACTTCCTCAGTTTTATAACTATATGTATTTACCATGTTGATTAAAATCATACATTTTAAGAGTAGTCCAAATTGCTTAATATGATAGTTTCTAAATAATGTCCATAAAATGCATTGTTTGGCCGATCACTTTAGGTCATCTCCATTCTCCTAAATTTGAACGAGTGAAATGTTCACTTAACTTTTTTGTGAACACATTTGCCACTTATCAGGATCAGTTAGTAGGTAATTTAAAAAGGTTATAAAAGTTAAGCTAAAATTTAAAAAGTACATTAATATTAGACGGAATCCATTTCAAATAATGCACAGCAAAGAATATTGTTTTTCGGAGCCATAGAGCCGGCGTGTGGATGGCAAGAGGAAATAGTGAAAAAACCTTTGCTCCAAGTTCTACGTTTCAAAAGTGAATTTTCTGTATTTTCTTTTCAATAAATGTTTCGTCATTATTTATCTGCTACCGGATAAATGAGTTTAAAGTAATTAAGTCACTAGGAAATATTAAAAAATCAGCACTGCTTAATTTTTTATATTTCATAGGTGCCAGAATTGCTCTAAACTTATTCACCAGTAGCAATAATAATATTTTCTGTAAAAAAAATAATAAGGAAATTCATTAACTTAATCTAGGACTTGGAGCGAAGATTTCTTTGCTTTACTCCTCGATTCTCGTGTGCTCACCTCACCTCGCTGGCCCTCAATGGAAAGCAGGGGCATTAACAAACATTTGTTTTCATCGTCTACGTGAAAGCTAATGTTTAATATTATTAATTTGCATTTTATTTGGTCAAGAGAAACTGTAAAACTGTCATTCAACATTTCTTTCACTTCCCAAGACATGAGTATCGTAGAATTGGTTGGATAGGTAAATAGAGGATCTACTTTTTTATTAAACTTTGCCTTGTATATAAATTGTTGAATCAATGACAAATATCTTTTGTATTTTGACAATCTCATTCTTTTTTAAATAAAATTGTAATTGTTGGGCGCTGCGTTTGAGAAAATATATCCTTGATTATCGAAGTTTCTTTATCTTCGCGATTTACACCTGTTTTTAATAATTTGCCACGGTTGGTGAAATAGATGGTACTGCAGTTTTGATTGTGTTTTCATCGTTATAGTCGTCTACAATTACTGAGCCAAAACCCTACCGTGGACTGCGCAAAGTATTATTAATACGCCCAAGGTACGATTAAAATTCGAAACAATTTATTGTCATTGATTATCGCAATTAGTGTACACAAAATCATCCACTCAAGGGAGTTTAAATTGTGTACATTTATCGACATAAAATGAGAGCCGTACAAACTTTTGGCAACACTCACAAAGGTGTCCCGCAAATATTCTCTAGCATATTCTAGATAGGGAAACAAATGTTTTTGTTGCAAGGATGCGACATGCCGTGTGCAATAATAAAAAATGAATATAATAATCAATTTGTAAAATGTCTTTAAAAATTATAGGGCCACAGAATAATAGAAAAAATTTTGAATTCTACTAGCTTTAATACTTTTTGAAAATTTATGATGCTTCTGATTTTTCTGCTAAACTCATCGGGAATGTCACATTTGATTATTTCTATCCGACGAGCTAAATTCCTGTTTCTGATTGTAGCTTAAGTTACATTGAGCATTCCCAGATGACATCCAAACATCAATTAACTTTTTCATAATCCCCAAATACAACAAATGCATTGGATCGAGTAAAAAATCTCTGATCATATTTATGTGTGGAGAAATTGTTATAAAGGGAGATATTATGTCACTATTATGATGATTGACATCTGTGAAATTTCGAAAGGTTGCATCTGTCCTCCGGAAATCATTATCTGACTGTATAAACACAGTTGCACCATTTTCTCTGGCTCCTTTCACTGTACATATTAAGCATCCCGAACGTGAGGTATGGCCTTTTGTACACTTTAAATACGTTCTCGCAGGAGTGTCAGCAAGAAAGCCTTTGATTTTTATTGCAAAGTGAATGGCTGGTAAATGTTCGGATGAATATAAACTTTGCATAAAATAGGCCAAGCTGTTTTTGCTCTGGACGTAAAAACATTCATACCATCAATGTTAAAAAGTAATCGTATAGTTTTATCTTTGTGTAGATGTGTATTGATGCATAGATTCAAGCCTTGCTCAATGCCTATATACACAAATTCTCCATCGGTACCATCATAATCCTTCATAGTCTCAATGTCGTAAACAGGTTTATTGGAACTCAAGAAAGTTTTTGGTACCGACCGTTAATTCTGGTAGCAATCGAGGTTGTAAAATCTTTAATAACACAGGTCTACAAAAAAAGAGGGTCTTGGATGTTGTTGGGAAGCTTGTGGGTTCATATCCCGCGACGTAATTGTATTTGTAGAATCCAAACTCGAAGTCAGAATTGGTCCATACACGTCAAGTTTTTGAGATATTTCAGGTCATGTACTCGAAAAAACGGCGTTATTTTGCTAAGTTCGAGGTTACTTACATGATGCAACAATTTTTTTTGGCCTTCTGTAACTATTTGCATCTTTTAGTACAACCTTTACCCTTCAAAATGAGATTTTATTTCGATCACCTAAGATATCTGCTTACAAAGTTACGGGCCATTTTGAAATGAGGAGATATACCCCATTAGCGTTTATCAAAAAAACATTCACAATACTGAATCGTTGATTTTAGTTCTTAGTATCCATATTTTATATAGTTGTTTAATATATTATATTCATGACATTGAATTTGACCTTGAGCTTGTTGTCCAAGAGCATTTTCAAGGTAAATTTATATACATGTATATGGCTTAATTTCAAATTGGCGTATCTTGGTGAAGAAAAGTCGTAATGGAATTCTGCGACTGAAAAACTCTTAAAAATGTTTTGAGTCTTCTGTACATGGGCCTCAAAAAATAGCAAAAAAAGCGTTTTTTTTCGAGTAAATAACCTCAAATATGTGTCCTGTGCAATTTGTTAGCATGAACATGAGGAATTTTAAAGTCAACTATCCACATTTCGCAGTGTCCCTTATTTTCAGAAACTTCATTACATATTTCGCTACATTCAACGATATTTTCATTATTTTCATCATTATTGTCATTTTCCTCATAAAAGTTATTTTCAATCATTATTGGTGTCCATTTTCCATATAAAAGTTATTTCCATCATTCTTATTTTCCTCATAAAAGTTATTTAAAACTCATTACTATCATTTTTGCCTTCAGCACAATTATTTTCACTATTATAATTATTTTCTTCGATATAAATATATTTCTCTATCATAATTATTTTCTTCATTCTGATTATTGCAATTAAATTTCTTCGTTATGGTAATTATTTTGGTCATTATTCCCATTGTCACTTAAAATACAATTTTCGCTGAAAATGTTCTTCCCTTCAATAGTGTCGTAATGTATAAACTGTCGTATTTGTTGGCATCATGTTTCTGCAAACACATACCATCCAAGATTTCACATTTATGCTCATGTGCATTTATATGATAGTTACTGTATTGTTATATGACAGTCTCTTTACTAAAAATTACAGTTAACAAATTATATTACATATTGCGGCGAGTGTGTTTTGCTGGTATCGTAGCTCTCAGAAGCAAGAATCTTCTTCGCTTCTGTGATCATCTTCCACTGAATTTTCACATTTTCCTTCATTGGCCGCAGTAAACATCAATAGCAGGCTTGGCTTATATTTTTTTAATTGTCTATGTTTTTTCACCATAATCCTTTGAGAGATTCATAATTAAATTGCAAAAAAAAACGAATTAAAAATCTTTAAAAACGAGAAATATACAATTACAAATGTTGTTGTTCGTTTTATTACATTTTTTTTTTTTGGTTAAATAAATTTAAAACATTTTTCTTGTGTCGATAATTGAGATAAAAAAATTGCATAAAATTTCAAGTCAAGTTTAGAATAGTTTTAATGGACAAAAATGTTCCCTAATTAATACACATATAATTATATCTAAGAGAATTAAGACAATTATGTAAGATTTTCTTATTTAATATATGTATTCTGGCTTACGTTCGTCCAATTCCTGGCCATTTTTTTAGACATTTTTATTGTATCCATTTTTTTTAACAACATATTTGCCTAATAATTAAGTTTAATCCAATAAAAATGCTTACAATTTCTACCAGGGTTTTTGCCATACTATTTATTTAAGCATCGGCGCACGGTAGCGACATCTCCTTCAGGTTGAACCTCTGTGAGGAACTAAACTTTACTCTGATTGGTTTAGTCAAAATCACGCGCGAATCTGCCTCATTTAAACGGATTGTTGAGAGGGCTGAGTATAATTAAAATGGACTTTGACCTAAAAACGCATGTAAAAAATTCGCATTTTTGTCAAAGTCGGCGTAAAATATATGCCTTTAAATATTTATCAAGAGCAAATAAGATAAATTATGAGAAATATTGTTTTTTAAGCACAGAAAATTCCCTATTTTCGTTAAAAATCGGACTGCTATACGTTTTCTTGAAACCCACAAAAAAAATGGTAAAATATATATTAAAAATGTATACAATAAATGATCTTCAGCTAATTATATAACGTTTAAATCTTAAGGATTTAAACCTAACTTTCATGGAGATAATGATGTACTTAAGATAATAAATGCCGATAGTAAAGTATAAAATGGTGTCTCAAATGTAACTGTTTTAACATGTTTCATATAGTTAAGCAAAGTCCTTATTTAAAAAACATTCTAATAGAAAATTATTTCAAATTGATTAATAATCATGTAACCGAATTCCCCTGTAGGATCGAAGATCTGTAATTCAACATCTTTTTTTTTTTTTCATTACCTAATGAGTCCTTTTGCAGGATAAATAATTATTTTATTTAATTTATAATTAATTATTATTTTATTTAATTTATTATTTAATTTTTTTTTTTTTTTTTTTTTTTATTTTTTTTTTTTTTTTTTTTGACGGAGGGGGGAAAATGCGTTAGGCACCATAGGGGGTTGAAGATGTTGTGTAACCCCCCGTGTGTCGGACTCCCTCACCTTTGATGTTAACGGCAAGGTTTACCCGTCTAAAACCCTAACCTCCCTTGGCCCTCCCAGAATCCACGTGTTCAGTCTGCAGCAGAAAAGTGGGCTCCGATATCATCTCCTCCACTGCAGACTGCACCGGGAGGGCCATTTTCGTTCGCAACTGTAACCACTCCCTCTACCATTGGGTTCAGTGGTTAACAGGATCTCGTGTGACCTCAGTAAACGGAGAGATCCCAGCAGCCACTGCTTTCTGCATTTCGGGCCTGCGATGGAATTTTAGCATGTTTCTCGACCAGGCCGGAATGCTTTTTTTTTCCCCCCCCTGATGTTTTGGGGGAAAAGTTTGTCTCATTCCTCCCAGCCCTACAATTAGCAGCACGACGAGCATGATTTTGAACCCTCGATACAGCTTGCGATCTCGAAGAGGAGTTCCTGATATTTCAGCCGTTTTTTCGTCCTCTTTGCTGACTATATTTTGTTTCTGCTGGAGCAGAATAACTCGATGACGGAAGATGGATTTGTTATCGAAGTCAACAAGGACGATATCCAGGCTTTTTGGCTGATATTTGGCCTGCTCGTCGTGAATGAGTAATTCCAGTATATTCGGCACGACTCATTCCCGAACAACGGATTCAATATCAGTGGTGACGTACGGCAAAACTGGGGTTGCATCAATACCATAAGTGGCTGCGACAGATTGGTAACACAGGCACTCGAAGGAGCCGCGTTGTGACGTTCGATGTATGCTGAAACTGCATACATTGGGCATAATGCTGCCTAAAAGATGCATGAGTGTCCTCATACATGACCATCTTCACAATTCTACAAAGCGTACTCTGTACCGCCTGGTGGATAAGATCTTCTGGCGATTACGCTAAGGTATTGAAGACCACATCCTGGCACGCCGAAGATAAAACCCTCGGTCTCGGATTTCAAGCCGGCTGATCTTAAGAAAGGAGAAGGTCATCTCTGCCGAACACGCCAAAGTTGTTGGGAGGACATTTCGAAAGAATTGTCCATGCAACGCTTTGTCGATATGCCTTCCCTCCAACATTACGGAGTTTTGTTTCCTACCCGTATGTTAGACCCAGAGACGCACTGGGCACAGATTGATGACTGATTCAGCCTCGCCGTTGTACACAAACGCCCCCTTCCCCTGAATTTCATCGCTGGATGTACAAGCAGTCATCAGTGGATTCCTCCGTTCGATTAAACACGTCGCCAAGCTGTTTCGAGGGGACCAATCGGTCATGCATTACACTCCAGGCTTAAAAGGCCACGACCTCCCATATTTTCGGGCAAATACAGTCTTCTCCACGGATAGATCTTGGATGCAAACTGGCCCCCCACCGTTTGCCATACATAATCATCTTCCGTGGTGCTTCGGTCAAGATCCCTTAGTCTCGTCAACGTTTCCACTTCAGTGCTCCAAAAGAAATAGAGCCACTGGTGATAACGGCCAACATATTTCGGTGGCTGCCACCCTTATTTCTCCCGGTCCAATTCTGATGACCAGAATCTGACGGAGGAATGCGCCGGTATTTCTTATTGATGGTGGTTTTTAGCAGAGGCCTGCACATCCTGGACATGCCTTTTGAGGTACGCCCAGGTATGTGGTAGGCATCTTCGGGCGCTAAGGTGGCGGATTGACATTTCCGTTGACGAGCTCCATATCGTTGTTATGGGAGCCTGACCTTCCTCTGGTGCAAATGAACGACTGCACACTTGTCCCAAACCGAATTCCATTGACCGATATCACTCGAGTATGTGAGGGCGATGTTCAGAGATCGATGTAATTGATCTTCGCCAGATGCGTATAATTTAAGATCGTCCATATAGAAAAGCATGGGTGATCTTATGTACACAAGTTCACCAGGCGGTCCACACATGTACCCTTGTGATTTAATCCGGAGAGCAAACGGATTAGATGCAATATTGAGATGCAGAAGAAGCAGAGGACTCAGAGAATCTCCCTGATAGACACCTCTTTGGAAAATGAAACCAGTCTGGACATGGTTTCGACGCTTGCCCGATGTCCATGAAACAAAGGCGTGTTTTCGCAAAGAGGCATCAGGTCTTCTACAATTCTCACTATGTTGTGGGTGGAACATGAAGGCGTTTGAGCAACAAGCTTAAATAGGCCTCGTGCGATGTTGAGCTCTTACGCCTTCATGGAATCCCGCCAGGCTATCGACAGGTTACGCTTGTACTGGACTGCGTCCTGACAAAAACCACACCTGTCGATAAGCAAGTTATCCTTGCAGCCGGATACACCCATTTTGCAGCCTCGCCTGTTCGAACTTATACGTTGCCACACCGGTTTCACGTATTTCACAATACGTTTCGTTCAAGATGTTAGTGAACAATTTGTATAACGTATTGAGACACGTGAATCGGGTCTATGGTTTTTCGGATCGGACAAGTCTCCCGATTTTGGGATCAGTGTCGTTCGGCCCTCCAGCCAGCCAGTGCTGAATGGTATGGTCTCCATTTATATAAGAGGTGAATATTCGGGCTAGGTGTTGATGGACAGAAGTGAAACTTCTTCCACCAATCAGTTTATTAATTCCATCCCAGCCCGGCGAGGAGAAATTCCTCGCTCCTGTGATGGAATTTTTCACCTCTAAAGCACTGACGGGTGGCAAATCTTCACTTTGTTGTGTGACTTCGTCGCACAACTCGGTGAGGATTTAAATACTGGAGTGTCTGCATTAAGCCTAGATGTTTCTCTCGTAGATGCTTCCTTCCCAGAATTCCACAATGCGGCCATCGGACGGAAACTCGCTTGAGGGCTGCGAGGTACGGATGTTTGAAGAGGTTGGAAGGGATTCGTCCAAAAAATTGAGTTTTGTCGAATTCCTTCTTCCCGTCTTTGCAGGCCTCTTTTTGGCATCGGCCATAAACCCGAATTTTTATCCGCTCAAACGTTTGCTTGATGTTGAGCAATCTTCAGCTTGTTCAGTGTGTGATAATACGTTAGCCAGTTGTTGTTGCGAACAATTCTTGACTTTTACCGTAAATGAAAACGGCCAGATGTTTAAATAAGTCGATCCACTACCCCCCACTGAATTCAGGAAAGCGAGTTTCCGTGTCAGTCGAATCTTACCGTTCAATTGAAGACATGCGTTATTGTAATCTTGCCGACACCCCCCGATATCTGTGTCAGATTTCGCCGGAGTCCCTCAGATCACTTGCAGCCTCGTAAACGGCACAATTGACTTGCCACAGGTCGCAGTCATCTGGAAGAGCATCCAGAAGTAGGCTATTTGCTCTGTCTATTTCTCGTTGTTTAGGCAAAAGTTTTGTTGTCAAATTTTTCCTAAACACGGGTGTCGTGCTGTCATAATGTGGAGCATCTCTCCCAGCACCGCGTACGGGCTCAGTTGTTATTGCCCGCACATCGGTACCAGTTGACTGCTGGGAACAACGAAACCCGTCCGCCTCAGATAGGCCACATATCTCTCAGTTGTTGTTGAGAAAAGCGATCTGCCAGTTCGGGATGCATTACTGCAAACCGACTGTGCATTCGCGCCATGTAGCCCTCTGTTGCGGACAGCTCTCCTCATAGCAGCGCATTAGATCTTGCCTGAGATCCTCCGTCCACCGAAATCGTCCGTGGGCACCAGCTGGTCGTCGTCCCGGGACACCTGTTTCGGCTCCTCCACCTCGGGACTGGGCTGCATCCGAAGCAGCCCGATGGTCAGGAGCCCTGCGCGTTATTTGATGAGTAACCGCAAATACAGGGAGTAGGGTGGTTAGCCCTACTCCCCGTTGTTATGCCTCTCTCGTTTGTCTCTTACCTCGCCATCCACTGGGGTTGGTTACCCAATCTCTGGCAAGGTTGCTAAGAGTCCAGGGCCCACCGGCTCTAATAAGCACACGTGGAGGTGAGAGTAGGCCATTTGGGAAGATAGGCTAAGATGCGGCTTTTTGCATAGCCGCATTGTGTTACGCATCATTCCCTTTGGGCCCCTTACTTATTATTATTAATTATTATTTTATTTGTTTCCTTCTTATGATTCTTATTAAACTAACTGTTATTCAAATTAAATGTTAGACGGTAATGAGAAAATCAAAAAGTAAAATCACTTTAACTTAACTTAGTTAACATACATTTCGAAATAATAACTTCTAATTGAAGTCGGTTAATTATTTTGTTGACTTTATAACTTTTAACTTTTTATCTTTTATCTTTTTTATGCTTAACTTTTTAACTTCCAGTTTTCAAGTTAATCTTACATTTAACTTTAAAATGATAATTGTAAGTCAATTAGTAATATTTTACTTTTAACCTTAAACTTTATGGTATCAGATAAGTTACATGTAACTTTTTAGTGTAACTTTGATTTGTCAGTTAAGTTATATTTAACTTTGAACTTTAACTTGGAATTATCAGTTAAGTTTACGTTTAATATTTGATGTGTATGCCATATATATTACATTCACTAATGTTTCTTTTAAATCACAAGTAACCCTACCCACGTGTCAATCACCGATTTTTCTTGAAACTTGGCATGGTATTAAAACATGGACAAATAATTGACACGTGTTTTTTTTATATCGGCCCGTTTTGCATTTTAAGGGTAGAAAACACCCTTTTTCAATTAAGGGGGATGAAAACAATATCTCGGAATGTATTTCTTAACTTTTCATGAAACTTGTTACTCGGGGGTTATCGGGGTCGCTGACTAAGAAAATGATGTCAGATTTTCAAAATTCAAAATGGTGGATTCAATATGGCGGACGAGGAAACTAAAAATCAATAGAATTTTAGTATCATTTCCAAATGGATTTTTCGTGCTGAAAACAGTTACAAAACAGCTAGTAAACATTTTCTATCACATTAAGAAAACGTTATTCTTTAAAACACATGCTATATAAAGTATTCAAGGTTATTGGTTACGGGATTGAACTCAGATTTTGAAAAGTTAAATTGGGGGATGCAATATGGCGGTAAGAAAATTACAAATCAATCGGGTTTTAAGAAAGTTCTTACTCGGAGGTTTTCGAGGTCGCTAATTACAAAAATAATGTCAGATTTTCAAAATTCAAAATGGCGAAAAATAAATTTTTATAATTCATTTGTGCACTTAAATATAATTTTTAATGATATTTCTGAAAGGAGGAAGGCTTCTTTTTCAAAGAAAATGTAAAACCGCCAACATTCGTTTAATTATTTCCTGTTAGTTAGTTTATTGAAAGTCATGTTTTAGGAGCTAAACCCCAACGAGTGTGAGTTCTACCATTAAGTACAGACATTTTAAAATAAGAGTTACACATACTGATTCAGAACGGAACTCCGGAATGTAAAACTGGTAGTGTGTGCTAGTGATGATACACATGAACGTTGATCGCTAACGTTAGTACATCTCAATTCCTGTTATTTTCTTCTGAAATTTTCTTCATAAAAAATGATTACAACATTTTAATAATTACCGGAGTTTTATCAACTAGGGATTACATTCTTAAGAAAATAATTAATCACATCTTGTCTGAAAAGAAAATCAAATCTTAATGTCTAATGTTAATAATAGGAATTTGTTTAAAAAAATATTATAGTTTTTTTGTTTCATGATATGTTTAATAATTAAAAGTTAACTTTATTTCGAGAAGTTGTAGAGAATCAATTTCTTAAAAAAATTAAGCAATCATTAATTGAAATTCGTTAATTATTAAAAGTATTTAACTATTTTTGATGAGAAAAACTTCTGTAATAAATAACATGTATTAATTAAATATACAATGATGTTGGTCGGCCTTATAATGAACGACCAAGATGGAATTTTGCAACTAACATATTTTTTAATTTTTCGGCTGTTTTTTTCCTGACATCCGAGCTTGTCCGCTCAATCAGAAGCGTTGTGAAAAATTTAAACACGTATTAATAGAATTAATTTTGTCGAGTCCAAATTTTTTCAGGAAAAAGATACAATTTGATTCATTTTTAATGTTTTCATCTGCCACTTTAAATTTTTGAAAATCTGACATCAATTTGTGTAATCAGCGACCTCGAAAACCTCCGAGTAACAAGTCTCATGAACATTCGATTGATTTTTAGTTTCTTCTTCCGCCATTTTGAATTTTGAAAATCTGACATCATTTTCGTAATCAGAGACCCCAATAACCCCCGAGTAACAAGTTTCATGAAAAGTTAATAAATACATTCCGAGATATTGTTTTACTCCTCCTTAATTGAAAAAGGGTGTTTTCTACCCTTAAAATGCAAAACGGGCCGATATAAAAAAAACAGGCGTCAATTATTTTTCTATGTTTTAATACCATACCAAGTTTCAAGAAAAATCGGTGATTGACACTTGGGTAGGGTTACTTATCTGTTACTTTTATACTGGGTTAAATTTTAGCTTAAAGAAGTTGATATTTTTGCCATTAACTTTAAATTAAGTCAGTGCAAAAAAATCAACTTATCTAATCTCGTTAAATGCTTTATACCAATTTTGCTCGCGAATTCTCTCACGCATATATAAAATATACTGACAATATTAGAATGGATATTTCATAACATTATTTTTTTAATATAAAATACTTATTAATTCAACCGTAAAGAAAATATGTACACGTAACTATTTATTCGAAACGGTCGTGAGACGCGTGTTGAAATAAAATTTAAAGCCGTTCCAAAAAAGAGCTTTTCAAAACGACGGTACATTTTTTTACATCTGAACGGAAATTGACCCTTTTATGTCATTTTGTAACATATACGATGTATTAATTTTTTTTTAGCATTACATTTACGATGTTGAAATGTAATTAACACTTACCATACAAAAAGTAGAATAATTGAAATAATCAAATAAAGTTTAATGAAAGCGACAATTATAAGTAGGTATAAACGATTTTTATTTTTTATGAAATTGTTTGTAGTGCTTAGCAGCTAACTTATGCATGACAGTATTCGGTTCACCCACCGGCTTTTCAATTTTTCCAAATTGTTGACAGTTCTGCAAAAACTGTTCAGTTTTAAACTGATGGCTGTATCTGCCACTTTAATAAATGTATCATGGGTATTACAAATACCGCCTCTATTTGGAAATGTATTGCATATTAATTTTAATATTTCCGCTTTAAGTGTTTGAAAATGGCAAATTTGAAATAAACATCCATCAATGATGCGAACAGCTTCTTTCACATATTCACTGAAACGCGCGTTGATAATAAAGTGATTGTCGCGATTCAACATTAATATTTTACACTGCTTACATGATTTTATTTCACTATCTCGTAAAAGTGTTTTTGTCAATAATTTGCAGAAAGCTTGGAATTCTGCATCTTTTTGATTTTCAGACATATCTTCAACTTCTTCCGTCAGCAACAAATCCAGCGGAAGATTAATATGTTTCGACAGAGTTTCGTCCGGTGTGTTCGGGTCCGTCAAGGTTTTGTTAGAGACGATTCAGTTCTGTATATTGTCAACCTCGCAGTTGCCACCAATTGTTCTTATACTACATAAATGGTTAATTAATAAAGTTTTGAAGTTACTTTCAAATGTGGTTGTGCTCGGCTTAACATCGCGTCCTCTCAAGCATCGATTCTGCCCAAAATAGTTTTCAACGAAATCTTGATTTATTGATCTATCTCCACCGACGCTTGCAAATCCCATGCCATACATTTTCTGGCATAAAGCTTCCATGGACTGAATGGTTTTGATCCAATTTCTAATGCTCTTAACACCTGTAGCCTTAATTTCTGTGCCAATGTTGACAAATTCCATTTGCTGCAGTGTTTCGATCGCTTTGGACCAAAATGTTTGATGGCGACTATCCGGTGTGATATCACGTCGTAAATCGTTTTTAAGTCGTATGATGTCCCCGTTGACGGAATCGAATAGATCGTTAAAAAACTTTAATACCTCGGTGGTAGCTACGGTTTCTGCTGGCATAGTTATTGGCCCGTTTGCAGTTGTAAAAGATCCTGCACAAAATTGAAGTTACTTACTATTCTTCTTGGCTTCTAAGGATTTCAGAATTTTTTCAGAAATATGTCAGATATAAAATACTGCCACGTCTATAACGTATTATAATAACCCAACGGGCACGAAGAACCCAAATGTTTCTAAAACGTTTTTAGAATGTTCCAGAAACGTTCCTAAAACGTTATATGTCTGCAATTTTTACGGAACGTTTTATAAACGTTTCATCCATGTTGCAGACATATAACGTTTTAGGAACGTTTCTGGAACATTCTAAAAACGTTTTAGAAACATTTGGGTTCTTCGTGCCCGTTGGGTTATTATAATACGTTATAGACGTGGCAGTATTTTATATCTGACATATTTCTGAAAAAATTCTGAAATCCTTAGAAGCCAAGAAGAATAGTAAGTAACTTCAATTTTGTGCAGGATCTTTTACAACTGCAAACGGGCCAATAACTATGCCAGCAGAAACCGTAGCTACCACCGAGGTATTAAAGTTTTTTAACGATCTATTCGATTCCGTCAACGGGGACATCATACGACTTAAAAACGATTTACGACGTGATATCACACCGGATAGTCGCCATCAAACATTTTGGTCCAAAGCGATCGAAACACTGCAGCAAATGGAATTTGTCAACATTGGCACAGAAATTAAGGCTACAGGTGTTAAGAGCATTAGAAATTGGATCAAAACCATTCAGTCCATGGAAGCTTTATGCCAGAAAATGTATGGCATGGGATTTGCAAGCGTCGGTGGAGATAGATCAATAAATCAAGATTTCGTTGAAAACTATTTTGGGCAGAATCGATGCTTGAGAGGACGCGATGTTAAGCCGAGCACAACCACATTTGAAAGTAACTTCAAAACTTTATTAATTAACCATTTATGTAGTATAAGAACAATTGGTGGCAACTGCGAGGTTGACAATATACAGAACTGAATCGTCTCTAACAAAACCTTGACGGACCCGAACACACCGGACGAAACTCTGTCGAAACATATTAATCTTCCGCTGGATTTGTTGCTGACGGAAGAAGTTGAAGATATGTCTGAAAATCAAAAAGATGCAGAATTCCAAGCTTTCTGCAAATTATTGACAAAAACACTTTTACGAGATAGTGAAATAAAATCATGTAAGCAGTGTAAAATATTAATGTTGAATCGCGACAATCACTTTATTATCAACGCGCGTTTCAGTGAATATGTGAAAGAAGCTGTTCGCATCATTGATGGATGTTTATTTCAAATTTGCCATTTTCAAACACTTAAAGCGGAAATATTAAAATTAATATGCAATACATTTCCAAATAGAGGCGGTATTTGTAATACCCATGATACATTTATTAAAGTGGCAGATACAGCCATCAGTTTAAAACTGAACAGTTTTTGCAGAACTGTCAACAATTTGGAAAAATTGAAAAGCCGGTGGGTGAACCGAATACTGTCATGCATAAGTTAGCTGCTAAGCACTACAAACAATTTCATAAAAAATAAAAATCGTTTATACCTACTTATAATTGTCGCTTTCATTAAACTTTATTTGATTATTTCAATTATTCTACTTTTTGTATGGTAAGTGTTAATTACATTTCAACATCGTAAATGTAATGCTAAAAAAAAATTAATACATCGTATATGTTACAAAATGACATAAAAGGGTCAATTTCCGTTCAGATGTAAAAAAATGTACCGTCGTTTTGAAAAGCTCTTTTTTGGAACGGCTTTAAATTTTATTTCAACACGCGTCTCACGACCGTTTCGAATAAATAGTTACGTGCACATATTTTCTTTACGGTTGAATTAATAAGTATTTTATATTAAAAAAATAATGTTATGAAATATCCATTCTAATATTGTCAGTATATTTTATATATGCGTGAGAGAATTCGCGAGCAAAATTGGTATAAAGCATTTAACGAGATTAGATAAGTTGATTTTTTTGCACTGACTTAATTTAAAGTTAATGGCAAAAATATCAACTTCTTTAAGCTAAAATTTAACCCAGTATAAAAGTAACAGATAAGTAACCCTACCCAAGTGTCAATCACCGATTTTTCTTGAAACTTGGTATGGTATTAAAACATAGAAAAATAATTGACGCCTGTTTTTTTTATATCGGCCCGTTTTGCATTTTAAGGGTAGAAAACACCCTTTTTCAATTAAGGAGGAGTAAAACAATATCTCGGAATGTATTTATTAACTTTTCATGAAACTTGTTACTCGGGGGTTATTGGGGTCTCTGATTACGAAAATGATGTCAGATTTTCAAAATTCAAAATGGCGGAAGAAGAAACTAAAAATCAATCGAATGTTCATGAGACTTGTTACTCGGAGGTTTTCGAGGTCGCTGATTACACAAATTGATGTCAGATTTTCAAAATTTAAAGTGGCAGATGAAAACATTAAAAATGAATCAAATTGTATCTTTTTCCTGAAAAAATTTGGACTCGACAAAATTAATTCTATTAATACGTGTTTAAATTTTTCACAACGCTTCTGATTGAGCGGACAAGCTCGGATGTCAGGAAAAAAACAGCCGAAAAATTAAAAAATATGTTAGTTGCAAAATTCCATCTTGGTCGTTCATTATAAGGCCGACCAACATCATTGTATATTTAATTAATACATGTTATTTATTACAGAAGTTTTTCTCATCAAAAATAGTTAAATACTTTTAATAATTAACGAATTTCAATTAATGATTGCTTAATTTTTTAAGAAATTGATTCTCTACAACTTCTCGAAATAAAGTTAACTTTTAATTATTAAACATATCATGAAACAAAAAAACTATAATATTTTTTAAACAAATTCCTATTATTAACATTAGACATTAAGATTTGATTTTCTTTTCAGACAAGATGTGATTAATTATTTTCTTAAGAATGTAATCCCTAGTTGATAAAACTCCGGTAATTATTAAAATGTTGTAATCATTTTTTATGAAGAAAATTTCAGAAGAAAATAACAGGAATTGAGATGTACTAACGTTAGCGATCAACGTTCATGTGTATCATCACTAGCACACACTACCAGTTTTACATTCCGGAGTTCCGTTCTGAATCAGTATGTGTAACTCTTATTTTAAAATGTCTGTACTTAATGGTAGAACTCACACTCGTTGGGGTTTAGCTCCTAAAACATGACTTTCAATAAACTAACTAACAGGAAATAATTAAACGAATGTTGGCGGTTTTACATTTTCTTTGAAAAAGAAGCCTTCCTCCTTTCAGAAATATCATTAAAAATTATATTTAAGTGCACAAATGAATTATAAAAATTATTTTTCGCCATTTTGAATTTTGAAAATCTGACATTATTTTTGTAATTAGCGACCTCGAAAACCTCCGAGTAAGAACTTTCTTAAAACCCGATTGATTTGTAATTTTCTTACCGCCATATTGCATCCCCCAATTTAACTTTTCAAAATCTGAGTTCAATCCCGTAACCAATAACCTTGAATACTTTATATAGCATGTGTTTTAAAGAATAACGTTTTCTTAATGTGATAGAAAATGTTTACTAGCTGTTTTGTAACTGTTTTCAGCACGAAAAATCCATTTGGAAATGATACTAAAATTCTATTGATTTTTAGTTTCCTCGTCCGCCATATTGAATCCACCATTTTGAATTTTGAAAATCTGACATCATTTTCTTAGTCAGCGACCCCGATAACCCCCGAGTAACAAGTTTCATGAAAAGTTAAGAAATACATTCCGAGATATTGTTTTCATCCCCCTTAATTGAAAAAGGGTGTTTTCTACCCTTAAAATGCAAAACGGGCCGATATAAAAAAAACACGTGTCAATTATTTGTCCATGTTTTAATACCATGCCAAGTTTCAAGAAAAATCGGTGATTGACACTTGGGTAGGGTTACTTGTGAGTTAAAAGAAACATTAGTGAATGTAATATATATGGCATACACATCAAATATTAAACGTAAACTTAACTGATAATTCCAAGTTAAAGTTCAAAGTTAAATATAACTTAACTGACAAATCAAAGTTACACTAAAAAGTTACATGTAACTTATCTGATACCATAAAGTTTAAGGTTAAAAGTAAAATATTACTAATTGACTTACAATTATCATTTTAAAGTTAAATGTAAGATTAACTTGAAAACTGGAAGTTAAAAAGTTAAGCATAAAAAAGATAAAAGATAAAAAGTTAAAAGTTATAAAGTCAACAAAATAATTAACCGACTTCAATTAGAAGTTATTATTTCGAAATGTATGTTAACTAAGTTAAGTTAAAGTGATTTTACTTTTTGATTTTCTCATTACCGTCTAACATTTAATTTGAATAACAGTTAGTTTAATAAGAATCATAAGAAGGAAACAAATAAAATAATAATTAATAATAAATTAAATAAAATAATAATTAATAATAATAAGTAAGGGGCCCAAAGGGAATGATGCGTAACACAATGCGGCTATGCAAAAAGCCGCATCTTAGCCTATCTTCCCAAATGGCCTACTCTCACCTCCACGTGTGCTTATTAGAGCCGGTGGGCCCTGGACTCTTAGCAACCTTGCCAGAGATTGGGTAACCAACCCCAGTGGATGGCGAGGTAAGAGACAAACGAGAGAGGCATAACAACGGGGAGTAGGGCTAACCACCCTACTCCCTGTATTTGCGGTTACTCATCAAATAACGCGCAGGGCTCCTGACCATCGGGCTGCTTCGGATGCAGCCCAGTCCCGAGGTGGAGGAGCCGAAACAGGTGTCCCGGGACGACGACCAGCTGGTGCCCACGGACGATTTCGGTGGACGGAGGATCTCAGGCAAGATCTAATGCGCTGCTATGAGGAGAGCTGTCCGCAACAGAGGGGCTACATGGCGCGAATGCACAGTCGGTTTGCAGTAATGCATCCCGAACTGGCAGATCGCTTTTCTCAACAACAACTGAGAGATATGTGGCCTATCTGAGGCGGACGGGTTTCGTTGTTCCCAGCAGTCAACTGGTACCGGATGTGCGGGCAATAACAACTGAGCCCGTACGCGGTGCTGGGAGAGATGCTCCACATTATGACAGCACGACACCCGTGTTTAGGAAAAATTTGACAACAAAACTTTTGCCTAAACAACGAGAAATAGACAGAGCAAATAGCCTACTTCTGGATGCTCTTCCAGATGACTGCGACCTGTGGCAAGTCAATTGTGCCGTTTACGAGGCTGCAAGTGATCTGGTGACTCCGCGAAATCTGACACAGATATCGGGGAGTCGGCAGATTACAAAACGCATGTCTCAATTGAACGGTAAGATTCGACTGACACGGAAACTCGCTTCCCGAATTCAGTGTGTGATCGACTATTTAACATCTGGCCGTTCATTTACGGCTAAAGTCAAGAAGTTCGCACAACAACTGCGAACGTATTATCACACACTGAACAAGCTGAAGTTGCTCAACATCAAGCAACGTTTAGCGGATAAAATTCGGGTTATGGCCGATGCCAAAAAGAGGCTGCAAAGACGGGAAGAAGGAATTCGACAAAACTCAATATTTTGGACGAATCCTTCCAACCTCTTCAAACATCGTATCGCAGCCTCAAGCGAGTTTCCGTCGATGGCCGCAGTTGAGGAATTCTGGAGGAGCATCTACGAGAGAACATCTAGGCTTAATGCAGACACTCCAGGTATTGAAATCTTCACCGAGTTGTGCGACGAAGTCACACAACAAAGTGAAGATTGCCCACCCGTCAGTGCTTTAGAGGTGAAAAATGCCATCACAGGAGCGAGGAATTTCTCCTCGCCGGGCTGGGATGGAATTAATAACTATTGGTGGAAGAAGTTCACTTCTGTCCATCAACACCTAGCCCGAATATTCACCTCTTATATAAATGGAGACCAACCCATTCCGCACTGGCTGGTGGAGGGCCGAACGACACTGATCCCAAAATCGGGAGACTTGTCCGATCCGAAAAACCATAGACCGATCACGTGTCTCAATACGTTATACAAATTGTTCACTAACATCTTGAACGAACGTATTGAGAAATACGTGAAACCGGTGTGGCAACGTATAGTAGAACAGCGAGGCTGCAAAATGGGTGTATCCGGCTGCAAGGACAACTTGCTTATCGACAGGTGTGTTTGTCAGGACGCAGTCCAGTACAAGCGTAACCTGTCGATAGCCTGGCTGGATTACATGAAGGCGTATGACTCAACATCGCACGAGCTTTTAAGCTTGTTGCTCAAACGCCTTCATGTCCACCCAAACATAGTGAGAATTGTAGAAGACCTGATGCCTCTTTGGAAAACACGCTTTGTCATGACATCGGGCAAGCGTCGAACCATGTCTAGACTGGTTCATTTCCAAAGAGGTGTCTATCAGGGAGATTCTCTGAGTCCTCTGCTCTTCTGCATCTCACTATTGCCTCTATCCGTTGCTCTCCGGAAATCTCAAGGGTACATGTGTGGACCGCCTGGTGAACGTGTACATAAGATCACCCATCTTTTCTATATGGACGATCTTAAATTATACGCATCAGGCGAAGATCAATTACATCGATCTCTGAACATCGCCCTCACATACTCGAGAGATATCGGCATGGAATTCGGATTGGACAAGTGTGCAGTCGTTCATTTGCACAGAGGAAGGTCAGGCTCCCATAACAACGATATGGAGCTCGTCAACGGAAATGTCATCCGCCACCTTAGCGCCGAAGAAGCCTACACATACCTGGGCGTACCTCAAAGGCATGTCCAGGATGTGCAGGCTGCTAAAACCACCATCATTAAGAAATACCGGCGCATTCTCCGTCAGATCTGGTCATCAGAATTGACCGGGAGAAATAAGGTGGCAGCCACGAATATGTTGGCCGTATCACCAGTGCTCTATTCTTTTGGAGCACTGAAGTGGAACGTTGACGAGCTAAGGGATCTTGACCGAAGCACACGGAAGATGATTTGTATGCAACGCAGTTTGCATCCAAGATCTTCCGTGGAAAGACTGTATTTGCCCCGAAATATGGGAGGTCGTGGCCTTTTAAGCCTGGAGTGTATGCATGACCGATTGGTCCTCGAAACAGCTTGCGACGTGATTAATCGAACGGAGGATCCCCTGATGATGCTAGTACATCAGCATGAAATTCAGGGGAAGGGGGCGTTTTTGTACAACGCGAGGCTGAATCAGTCATCAATCTGTGCCCAGTGCGTCTCAGGGCTAACATACGGAAGGAACAACTCCGTATGTTGGAGGGAAGGCATATCGACAAGCCGTTGCATGGACAATTCTTTCGAAATGTCCAACAACTTGGCTTGTCGGCAGAGATGACCTTCTCCTTCTTAAGATCAGCCGGCTTGAAATCCGAGACCGAGGGTTTTATCTTCGCGTGCCAGGATGGGGTCATCAATACCTTAGCGTATCGCCAGAACATCTTACACCAGGCGGTACAGAGTACGCTTTGTAGATTGTGTAGATGTCATGCTGAGACACTCATGCATCTTTTGGCAGCATGCCCAATGTATGCAGTTTCAGCATACATCGAACGTCACAATGCGGCTCTTCGAGTGCTGTATTACCATCTTCGCAGCACTTATGGTATTGATGCAACCCCAGTTTTGCCGTACGTCCCCACTGATATTGAATCCGTTGTCGGGAATGAGTCGTGCCGAATATACTGGAATTACTCATTCCCGACGAGCAGGCAAATATCAGCCAAAAAGCCTGATATCGTCCTTGTTGACTTCGATAACAAATCCATCTTCGTCATCGAGTTTTCTGCACCAGCAGAAACAAATATAGTCAGCAAAGAGGACGAAAAACGGCTGAAATATCAGGAACTCCTCTTCGAGATTCGCAAGCTGTATCGAGGGTTCAAAATCAAGCTCGTCGTGCTGATAATTGGAGTGCTGGGAGGAATGAGACCAACTTTCCCCCAAAACATCAGAAGCATTCCGGCCTGTCGAGAACATGCAAATTCCATCGCAGGCCGAATGCAGAAAGCAGTGCTGCTGGGATCTCTCCGTCTACTGAGGTCACACGAGATCCTGTAACCACTAACCCAATGGTAGAGGGAGTGGTTACAGTTGCGAACGAAATGGCCCGGTGCAGTCTGCAGTGGAGGAGATGGATATCGGAGCCACTTTTCTGCTGCAGACTGCACACGTGGATTCTGGAGGGCCAAGGGAGGTTAGGGTTTTAGTCGGTAAACCTTGCCGTTAACATCAAAGGTGAGGGAGTCCGACACACGGGGGGTTACACAACATCTTCAACACCCTATGGTGCCTAACGCATTTCCCCCCTCCGTCAAAAAAAAAAATTAATAATAAATTAAATAAAATAATAATTAATTATAAATTAAATAAAATAATTAATTATCCTGCAAAAGGACTCATTAGGTAATGAAAAAAAAAAAAGATTTGAATTACAGATCTTCGATCCTACAGGGGAATTTGGTTACATGATTATTAATCAATTTAAATAATTTTCTATTAGAATGTTTTTAAATAAAGACTTTTAACTATATGAAACATGTTAAACAGTTACATTTGAGACACCATTTTGTACTTTACTTTCGGCATTATTTCCTTAAGTACATCATTATCATCATGAAAGTTAGTTAAATCCTAAGATTTAACGTTATATAATTAGATGAAGATCATTTATTTATACATTTTAATATATATTTTACCATTTTTTTTGTCGTTTCAAGAACGTATAGCGTCCAATTTTAACGAAAATATAGGAATTTCGTGCTTAAAAACAATATTTCTCATAATTTTCTTATTTGCTCTTGATAAATATTTAAAGGCATATATTTTACGCCGACTTTGACAAAAATGCGAATTTTTTACATGCATTTTTAGGTCAAAGTCCATTAATTATACTCAGCCCTCTCAACAATCCGTTTAAATGAGGCAGATTCGCGGTTGATTTTGACTAACCAATCAGAGTAAAGTTAGTTCCTCACAGCGGGTCAACCTGAAGAGATGTCGCTACCGGCGCCGCTGCTAAAATAAATAGTATGGCAAAAACCCTGGTAGAAATTGTAAGCATTTTTATTGGATTAAAACTAATTATTAGGCAAATATGTTGTTAAAAAAATGGATACAATAAAAATGTCTAAAAAATGGCCAGGAATTGGACAACTCTAAGCAAAACATATATTAAATAAGAAAATCTTACATAATTGTCTAATTCTTAGATATAATAAATGTGTATTAATTAGGGAACATTTTTGTCCATTAAAACTATTCTAAACTTGGCTTGAAATTTTATGCAATTTTTTTATCTAATTATCGCACAAGAAAAATGTTTTAAATTTATTTAACCAAAAAAAAATGTAATAAACGAACAACAACATTTGTAATTGTATATTTCTCGTTTTTAAAGATTTTTAATTCGTTTTTTTTGCAATTTAATTATGAATCTCTCAAAGGATTATGTGAAAAAACATAGACAATTAAAAAAATATAAGCAAAGCCTGCTTTTGATGTTTACTGCGGCCAATGAAGTGAAATGTGAAAATTCAGTGGAAGATGATCACAGAAGCGAAGAAGATTCTTGCTTCAGAGAGCTACGATACCAGCAAACACACTCGCCGCATAATGTAATATAATATGTTAACTGTAATTTTTAGTAAAGAGACTGTCATATAACAATACAGTAACTATCATATAAATGCACATGAGCATAAATGTGAAATTTTGATGTATGTGTTTGCAGAAACATGATGCCAACAAATACGACAGTAATACATACGACACTATTGAAGATGACATTTTCAGCGAAAATTGTATTTTAAGTGACAATGGGAATAATGACCAAAATAATTACCATAACGAAGAAATTAATTGCAATAATCAGAATGAAGAAAATAATTATGATAGAGAAATAAATTATATCGAAGAAAATAATTATAATAGTGAAAATAATTGTGCTGAAGAAAATGATAGTAATGATTTAAATAACTTTTATGAGGAAAATAAGAATGATGGAAATAACTTTTATATGGAAAATGACAATAATGATGAAAATAACTTTTATGAGGAAAATGACAATAATGATGAAAATAATGAAAATATCGTTGAATGTAGCGAAAAATGTAATGAAGTTTCTGAAATAAGGGAACTGCGAAACTGGATAGTTGACTTTAAAATTCCTCATGTTCATGCTGACAAATTGCACAGGACACATATTTGAGGTTATTTACTCGAAAAACGCTTTTTTTGCTATTTTTGAGGCCATGTACAGAAGACACAACATTTTTAAGAGTTTTTCAGTCGCAGAATTCCATTACGACTTTTCTTCACCAAGATACGCCAATTTGAAATTACGATATACGTGTAAACAAATTTACCTTGAAATGCTCTTGGAGAACAAGCTCAAGGTCAAATTCAATGTCATGAATATAAATATAAACAACTATATAAAATATGGATACTAAGAACTAAAATCACGATTCAGTATTGTGAATGTTTTTTTGATAACGCTAATGGAGTATATCTCCTCATTTCAAAATGGCCGTAACTTTGTAAGCAGAAATCTTAGGTGATCGAATAAAATCTCATTTTGAAGGGTAAAGGTAGTACTAAAAGATGCAAATAGTACAGAAGGCCAAAAAAATTGTTGCATCCTGTACGTAACCTCGAACATAGCAAAATAACGCGTTTTTCGAGTACATGACCTGAAATATCTCAAAAACTTGACGTGATGGACCAATTCTGACTTCGAGTTTGGATTCTACAAATACAATTACGTCGGAAATGACCCACAGCTTCCCAACAACATCCAAGACCCTCTTTTTTGTAGACCTGTGTTATTAAAGATTTTACAACCTCGATTGCTACCAGAATTACCAGTCGGTACCAAAACTTTCTTGAGTTCCAATAAACCTGTTTACGACATTGAGACTATGAAGGATTATGATGGTACCGATGGAGAATTTGTGTATATAGGCATTGTGCAAGGCTTGAATCTATGCATCAATACACATCTACACAAAGATAAAACTATACGATTACTTTTTAACATTGATGGTATGAATGTTTTTACGTCCAGAGCAAAAACAGCTTGGCCTATTTTATGCAAAGTTTATATTCATCCGAACATTTACCAGCCATTCACTGTTGCAATTTACTACGGCAATAGTAAACCGAAATGTATAGTAAATTATTTGAGGAAATTTATATTTGAGTTAAATGAATTATTAACAACAGGTATTGATATTAATGACATCCACTTTGCAATAAAAATCAAAGGCTTTCTTGCTGACACTCCTGCGAGAACGTATTTAAAGTGTACAAAAGGCCATACCTCACGTTCGGGATGCTTAAGATGTACAGTGAAAGGAGCCAGAGAAAATGGTGCAACTGTGTTTATACAGTCAGATAATGATTTCCGGAGGACAGATGCAACCTTTCGAAATTTCACAGATGTCAATCATCATAATAGTGACATAATATCTCCCTTTATAACAATTTCTCCACACATAAATATGATCAGAGATTTTTTACTCGATCCAATGCATTTGTTGTATTTGGGGATTATGAAAAAGTTACTTGATGTTTGGATGTCATCTGGGAATGCTCAATGTAACTTAAGCTACAATCAAAAACAGGAATTAGCTCGTCGGATAGAAATAATCAAATGTGACATTCCCGATGAGTTTAGCAGAAAAATCAGAAGCATCATAAATTTTCAAAAGTATAAAGCTGTAGAATTCAAATTTTTTCTATTAATCTGTGGCCCTATAATTTTAAAAGACATTTTACAAATTGATTATTATATTCATTTTTTATTATTGCACACGGCATGTCGCATCCTTGCAACAAAACATTTGTTTCCCTATCTAGATTATGCTAGAGAATATTTGGACACCTTTGTGAGAGTTGCCAAAAGTTTGTACGGCTCTCATTTTATGTCGATAAATGTACACAATTTAACTCATTTAGTGGATGATATTGTGTACACTAATTGCGATATCAATGAAATAAATTGTTTCGAATTTTAATCGTACCTTGGGCGTATTAATAATACTTTGCGCAGTCCACGTAGGGTTTTGGCTCAGTATTGTAGACGACTATACGAAGAAAACACAATCAAAACTGCAGTACCATCTATTTCACCAACCGTGCAAATTATTAAAACAGGTGTAAATCGCGAAATAAAGAAACTTCGATATCAAGGATATATTTTCTCAAACGCAGCACCCAACAATACAATTTTATTTAAAAAGCATGATATTGTCAAAATACAAAAGATATTTGTCATTGATTCAACAATTTATATACAAGGCAAAGTTTATAAAAAAGTAGATCCTCTATTTACCTATCCAACCAATTCTACGATACTCATGTCTTGGGAAGTGAAAGAAATGTTGAATGACAGTTTTACAGTTTCTCTTGACCATATAAAATGCAAATTAATTAAATTAAACATTAGCTTTCACGTAGACGATGAAAAAAAATGTTTGTAATGCCCCTGCTTCATTGAGGGCCATCGAGGTAGGAGAGCACACGAGCATCGAGGAGTAAAGCAAAGAAATCTTCGCTCCAAGTCCTAGATTAAGGTAATGAATTTCCTTATAATTTTTTTTACAGAAAATATTATTATTGCTACTGGTGAATAAGTTTAGAGCAATTCTGGCACTATGAAATATAAAAAAATAAGCAGTGCTGATTTTTTAATATTTCCTAGTGACTTAATTACATTAAACTCATTTATCCGATAGCAATAATAATGACGAACATTTATTGAAAAAGAAATACAGAAAATTCACTTTTGAAACGTAGAACTTGGAGCAAAGGTTTTTTCACTATTTCCTCTTGCCATCCACACGCTCTATGGCTCGAAAAACAATATTCTTTGCTGTGCATTATTTGAAATGGATTCCGTCTAATATTAATTAACTTTTTAAATTTTAGCTTAACTTTTATAACCTTTTAATTACCTACTACCTGATCCTGATAAGTGGCAAATGTGTTCACAAAAAAGTTAGTGAACATTTCACTCGTTCAAATTTAGAGAATGAATGACCTAAAGTGATCGGCCAAACAATGCATTTTATGGACATTATTTAGAAACTATCATATTAAGCAATTTGGACTACTCTTAAAATGTATGATTTTAATCAACATGGTATGGTAATACATATAGTTATCAAACAGAGGAAGTGTGTAACATAAATAGTTAGTGATAGCTATCATCTCAAATAAAATGCTATTCGAATTTCGGTATTGCAGTAGTGTCTCGGTATATTTACCCACTCAGTTCCTCGCCCTCCCCTCTCGTCTCGTTATATTTACCAAAAGAGGGGCAGCGCCGCTTCTCCTACTCCCCTCGGTCGCCTTACGTACATGACGTCACATCAGGTCCTTCCTAACTTCACAGCCCGCAAGGTGGGGGAAAAAGAGAGAGGCGACAAGCAAATATGCTTGGACGTAAATATAGCAAGACGCAAATATACCGGGACTCGACTATATTCAAATTCATGGAACACAACAATTAAACGTAGTTTGTATCTTGATAACATACAAGAAATTTTCAAATTTGAATCAGTCATATTCCATCCGCAATTTTAAGGAATGTTATTATCACCTAATTTAGAATTGAGGGATTGTCGAGACCAAATCTTCTTTCACAAAAGTCAAGATTGATCTTAAATAACTTTGCTGGATCAAGGTGAAAATGGTTTACCGACATTCCAATCCAGAATCCTTTATTGATTGGCACACACACATATCACAGATACAATTATTAGGAAAAAAGTGAGCTAAAAAATTCTTAAGTAAGGTTCCGTAACACAAGAACAAGTTAATTGTAATCTTAAATTTGCGACCGCGAGCGAATGAACAGTTATAAGCGACTCAATTCAAAAAGGGTACAGACGAGTTCACTTATCGAAAAGCAGAACGCAACTGCCAGCTTCGCGGTATTGGAAAACGAAGCGGGTGCAATGATCACGTGATATTTTAGGCCCGTATCATTACAATAGTTTATCCATGAACATGAACATCCCGCCCGCCTCGGTTAATACCTTAAACGAAATAAGAAAATTTTAACAAATATAAAGGTAATATAACTTCTAATTTATTAAAATAAAGATAATTATTTAACTTTCAGAAGTCTGGATTGGTAAAACGCACAATTTGTGTACAGGTCGCGTTAGGACAGTTTTCGCCGTCTTTAAATCGCACACACGGAACCAGGCCATCATTTCCGGTATGCGTAGCTATAACACGAGCTAACTCCCATTTCATAGGAGGCAAGTTTCGTTCTGCAATTAAAACAATATCGCCGATTTTGAAGTTGGCACTTTCATGGTGCCATTTTGTGCGTTAACGCAGAGTTTGCAAATAATCTTTCCTCCATACATTCCAGAAATTTTCTCTGGCTCGCTGTATTAATTGCCACCGAGACAATCTATTTTCCGGAATATCTAACGTGGAAGGCTCCGGTGATGCCAGTAATGCCTCGCCGATAATAAAGTGACCAGGAGTTAAGTAGGAAATATCATCAAGATCGTTGGAAATACCCGCTTTTGGTCGGGAATTAAGACAAGCCTCTATTTGGCAAAAGAGTGTCGTAAATTCTTCTACCGTAAATGTGCTATTTCCCATTACTCTTTTTAAGTGATGTTTTAGGGATTTCACGGCAGCTTCATACGGCCGAAGTGGGGAGAATATGGAGGAATAAATTTCCACGCGATTCCTTGCGTTGACATGAACGCTTCCACATCCGAATGGGATAAGGCTGCTCGAAATTGGTGACAAAGCTCCTTGCTCGCGCCTTGGAAGGTTGTACCATTATCACTATTGACAAGGGATGGCATACCTCTTCGAGAGCAAAATCTACGGAAGGCTCCTAAGAAGGCTGTAGAAGTATAATCCATGACTAATTCTAAATGAACAGCTCGTGTGTTCATGCATATAAAAACAGAGACGTAACATTTACGCGCATGTTGGCCGCGTCCAGAAAATGAGCGGACCTCGAATGGACCTGCATAATCTATGCCTACTAACTGGAATGCTCTTTTAGAGTTTGTAATTACCCTTCTAGCCGGTAAATCCGCCATTCTCTGTGAAGCCAATATGACGCGATACCTAACACAAATTACACAATGACGTATAATAGACCTTATAAGTACCTTAGCTCTAATAATAAAAAAGTTCATTTGAAGCGTGCGCATTGTAAGAGATGTACCTCCATGGAGTGTACGATTTGTGTGAGCATGTTTGATGATCAACCGTGTAAGAAAGTGATTCCCTAAGATAATTGGATACTTCTCATCATATGTGAGAATTGAATTTCCAAGTCTACCTTGTGCCCGAATCAAACCTTTATCATCGATGAAAGGTTCAAGAGATTTAATTGGACTTGAACGCGGTAATGGTTTACCATCATCGAAGAGCTGCAATTCTGTTGAGAAGCAATCGTGCTGAATATATTTTAACCAGAAGTTTCGAGCATCTTGTAAACAAAATAATGCACTGTAAACAACTTTTCTGGACAATTTGATAAATCTAAAAATAAGAGCAGTAACTCGCAGTAATTTTCTCCAGTCTGAGAATTTGGAGGCAAGTTCCCAATTTCGAAATGTGGTCAGGTTACAAACTACTACCTTTTCCTCACTGCAGCAATCAGGATCTTCTTTATGGTCAAGGACTGGCCACTGATCTTCAGAGGTTTTCAGAAAAGGTGGTCCAGACCACCATAGATCGCTAAACTGAAAATCTACAGCTGAAACACCCCGAGAAGCATAATCAGCAGGATTACAATAGGTTGGCACGTAACGCCATTGATTTATAATCGGAACTGACTGTACGCGAGCGACACGATTGCTCACAAAAGTTTTCCAAGATGGACAAGAAGATATCCATGAGAGTGTGACAGTTGAGTCTGACCACGCATATACTGAAACTGTACTTAAATCTAAGCTATTCATTACCCATGCAAGCAATCGGGAAAGCAACTCGGCAGCGCATAACTCCAAACGCGGAATTGTAAGAGTACGTAACGGTGCAACTTATAATAGTACACATATCGTTCTATGCTTAAAGTTAAAGAGAATTTTTAATAATTATAAAAAATATCAGTGAACTTAGGTCCCTTTTTGCATGAATCATGAGTAAGATGAAAAAAAAGTAATAATTTTATAACACAGCTAACTAATTTATTTGCAAAAGTATAATGCAATGTATAATTTCATTTTACAGTGTATTAAGAACTAAATTCATTATCTTTTTCATCAGTAACAGTAGGCCATTCTATTAGGGAATTGTAGAAACCTAGATATAATATGAAATACGCACGAACCGTAAGAGACCGACGTTAAATTATAACAGTTCCGAAAGATTATTGTTATTTGTAAATATAATAAATATGTGTGTAATAATCAGTAAACAAATCTCTCTTAATACGAATAAGTTTGAATTATTCATATTTAATATTTCAATACTAAACATTGTAGTAACATGATTTTCGAATATGTTAACATAACTATATTTACCAATATGGATAGTATACAAAACTAGTAGTGTATTTGTTGTTCACCAGTGTAGTTGTAAGTATTATGTAATAGTATTAGATTATATATTTATATATTTGTTATAGTATACAACTACAACGCGTTTCCTACAATATATCTTACATGACAATTTATAGTGGTAAAATATACGACATGTATTTATTGCCACATATTTTTTACCGCAATAAGTACCCAGTTAAATACTATCTTTTACTAGATTTTTATCTCAGTGTAAATAATACGCGATATAAAAAAATTTCACTTCCTTTTTGCATAAATCGGACATCAGGAAATGAAGATTAATAATTTAAATAAGTGCCAAATGATAGACCGGAGCCTAAAAAGTAAGAATTTATCATTATCTCAATTTACCCAAAAATGGACTTAGTGCCCATTTTGCATGGACCGATTCAACTAGAATGAACATACTTGTAAATAATATTATATATATATATATATATATATAAAACCTGTGAACAAACAGCATTAAAAAAATTAACTAAAATTTATATATATACAGGGTCATCGAAAAGTATCGGACCCCCCTAATATCTTCAGTTAGAATGCACTTAGGAGAAAATGTCCAATAGCAAAGTTGTATGGTTTCAAGCGGGGAGTAAGATGATGACCTTGAATTTGACCTTGACCATGTCCTTCAAGGTCATTTCAAGGTCAATCTTATTTTTTTAAATAGAACCTCCTACATTTTATTGCATATTCTTATAGCTTATCTCGAGAGCTTTCCAAAACACTATAATAAAATATTTTTTTATTAAGTACTTTTTGAGTTATAAAGGTTTGAAGTTAACAATTTTTTGACACAAAATGTAGAATATCTTGTAAAATATTATTTAGTTTTCAGTAATCATAACCTTAATACTTTTGTGCGCGGAATAATGAGACCAATTAATTGGTTTAAAGAAAATACCACTCTTGCCTTAACTGGTCGGACTCGCACACCACTTAACAAATTGTTAACTTCAAACCTTTATAACTCAAAAAGTACTTAATAAAAAAATTGTTTATTATAGTGTTTTGGAAAGCTCTCGAGATAAGCTATAAGAATATGCAATAAAATGTAGGGGGTTTTATTTAAAAAAATAAGATTGACCTTGAAATGACCTTGAAGGACATGGTCAAGGTCAAAGTCAAGGTCATCATCTTACTCCCCGCTTGAAACCATACAACTTTGCTATTGGACATTTTCTCCTAAGTGCATTCTAACTGAAGATATTAGGGGGGTCCGATACTTTTCGATGACCCTGTATATATATATACAGGGTGGCCGATTTATCTGAAGACATCGAAATATCTCGAGAACTATGCACAGAATCAAAAAAGTTGTCGGATGAAAGTTGTTCGACACGAAGGGGGGCATCCAGTGATAATTAAATTTACCCCCTCCCCCATCCCCTAGGGGTGGAGTGGGGGCAAAAACAATAAAACTTAAATAGGAACCCCCATTTTTTATTGCAGATTTGGATTCTCCGGAAAAAAGTACTCAAATTTGATCTAGGAGCTATTGCATTTTGGTTCACAGGTGGCGCTGTAATCGATAAAAATCCAAATTTATCCGAAGACATTGAAATACCTCGAGAACTATGCACAGAATCAAAAAAGTTGTCGGATGAAAGTTGTTCGACACGAAGGGGGGCATCCACTAATAATGAAATTTACCCCCTCCCCCATCCCCTGGGGGCAAAAACAATAAAACTTAAATAGGAACCCCCAGTTTTTATTGCAGATTTGGATTCTCCAATATTGACAATTTTCGCCCGCGTAGCGGATATGGAATACGGTCATTCTAACAAAGCCGGGAAAAAATACATTTAGCGTTACCCAGGAACAACGACGTGGACGTAGTATTTTTCTGTTCCCTTTGGGGTGCTTGTTTTACGTGAGTCCCCTTGCCATTCACTGTCTCAATGTTCACTTACTTGAGTAAGTGTTCGAAATGTTGACCTTCCACTTCAATGCATTTATTTATTCTTTCTTCAAATGACTTTATACATGATAGAATCATACCTGCAGAAATTTCCGCGCAAGCAGTTCTTATGCGTTCCACCATGTTTTCACGAGTCGTTGGTACTTGTTCATAAACCTTACCTTTTAGGTAACCCCATATGAAGAAATCCAGAGATGTTAGATCAGGTGACCTCGCAGGCCAATTAATGGGGCCACTTCTACCAATCCACCTACCATTGTAATCACGGTCTAGTATTTCCCTTGCTACTCTTGAAAAATGTGCTGGGCAACCATCATGCTGAAACCACATTGTCCGTCGGACGTCCATAGCAACATCCTCAAGTAGTAATAGTACTTCTTGTTCTTGGAAATCTCGATATTTTGTTCCATTCAAATTACCTTCAATGAAATAAGGACCAATGAGTTTATTTCCTATGATTCCACACCAAACGTTCACCGACCAAGGACGTTGATGATTAACTTGTCGTAACCAATGGGGATTTTCTACGCTCCAATAATGCATATTATGCCTATTGATGCCACCATGGCTCGTGAATGTAGATTCATCTGAAAATAATACATTAGCAAAGAAATTGTGGTTCGTTTGCATTTTTTGAAATGCCCATTCACAAAACACCACGCGGTTATGAAAATCATCGCCATCTAGTTCCTGGTGCAGTGAAATGTGATATGGGTGAAACTTATGACGATGCAATATTCTTTGAATACTGTCTCTGGAAATGCCGGAATCGCGATGTAATTGTCGTGTGCTTACGTGTGGATTTTGGTGAATAGCTGCTAGTACAGCTACTTCGTTAGCTTCTCCTGTAACTGTTAATATTCGCTTCCTTTTTTTCATTTGTACGCTGCCATCAGAGTGAAAGGCATTCACAATTTTGTAAAAAAAAGAACGCGAGCGAGCATTATCTGGAAAACGCTCAGCATACAACGCAACAGCATCGTCAATATTCCTCTTACATTCACCATAAATAAGAATCATTTCGATTTTTTCGGGAACTGTAGCAGGATTCATTTTTAACTTGCAATTCGATTTAAGCAATGAAGGGTAGACAAAAAATAGTCACGTAAACGGAAAGTTGTTATTCTAAAAGCAAAGTGACCTCCGACCGAATTACTACCAATACAATGGACTTCAAAAACAGTCTTACACAGAGAGACCGTGAATACTAAATTTTAATATGGGGATTAGAAAGTCGCGATATCCATTTACTTCCCTTCAGGAAAGTAGAGAAAAATGTAGGTGAACTGGTTACGTGTGACTCAACTTATGTATAAAATGATATGCTACTTTATTTTCGAGTTATGTCGCCCTCTAGCGTTATGTAACAGAACCGGCGCCGGTGATGGCCGAAATGCAAGCGATGTACGAAACCACGTATGTATGAAACCACGTGAGTTCTCTCGGGGTCCGGTAGATGGCGACGAAATCCCCAAATGAAGTAAGAGTTTCGTTTTGTTTAATAGAAGCTGGTTTGACCGTCAATGCTCAGCTTATTTATTCTCATTTCGGAAAAAAACATACAGAGAGAGAATGAATGAGCTGAGTGAAGGGACATGACGCGTTTTTTAATGGATTGCGTGATGTCCTCTTTTTGTTTATTAAATAATAAATTTAAAACCTAAAATGTAATTTTATTGAAGGTAGAAAACTTATTTATAAAATTGCTTCCATATTGTATGCACAATTTTTATGTAATCAGTTTTGATTTTTAATATGAAGAATATCAATTATTCATAATCTTAATTTTTCGAATGTACATTATTAAAATTTCATATTCAGAATAACAATTTTCGCAATTGATATTACTTAATTCTAATATTAAAAATTCTAATATTAGAATTTTTAATATTAAATTTTCATAAAGGGATCAAATTGTCCCTATTTGCCCCCTGGATGCCCCCCTTCGTGTCGAACAACTTTCATGCGACAACTTTTTTGATTCTGTGCATAGTTCTCGAGGTATTTCAATGTTTTCAGATAAATTTGGATTTTTATCGATTACAGCGCCACCTGTGAACCAAAATGCAATAGCTCCTAGGTCAAATTGGAGTACTTTTTTCCGGAGAATCCAAATCTGCAATAAAAACTGGGGGTTCCTATTTAAGTTTTATTGTTTTTGCCCCCACTCCACCCCCAGGGGATGGGGGAGGGGGTAAATTTAATTATCACTGGATGCCCCCCTTCGTGTTGAACAACTTTCATCCGACAACTTTTTTGATTCTGTGCATAGTTCTCGAGATATTTCGATGTCTTCAGATAAATCGGCCACCCTGTATATTGTACGTAAAACAATGTACATAATCAGAAAAAGCACATCATAGCGGAATTCAAAACATAAGTTATGTGAGTGAGTGTAGAACTCTTTTCTTTGTTTCTTTCTCCAAGACAGGTTATGTTTTCATACTTAACGTTGTTTTCTGAAAAAGTGTGTAGGACCATTACGTCATTTCCCGTCCAGATTTCTATTATTTTACGTCCTTGAAACGAAATTATCTCTTACACACACGTACTTTCAATCTAGAAGGTAATTGAGCTACGAGGTTTAGCTAGTGAGTTATATTATTTTATTAATTATTATATTGTAATCGGACAATAAATAGTTATAATTATAACAACCCTTATCTCATTATGATATAATACATTTATATCATATTATGATATTATACATGACAGTTCGAATGGAATTCCATGTAGAAAGATCGAATGTCAGTATGATTTTTTATTCAGCTTCTTTGTTATGCTAAGAGATCGTGTAAGACAGTTGTGGCAGCATTCGACATCCAAAGGTGCTGTAAAAAAGAAATCTAATATAAAAAAAGGTCGCTAAACCTATAAAAGTGGAGAAGAACAAACTTTTGCAAATGCTGCATATGCAAAAAGAGTATAAAGTCATAAAAACATACACGGAAAAAAATAGTTGGCTGGCGCAGTCACTAAAGTAGTAAAATTTACTAATTAGATAGTAAAATTTGACATAGTCATCTCCAGTTGGTAGCATTTACTATCTTTAGATAGTAAGCTTCTGAGATGCACGGTTTTTACTAACTAGATAGTACCGCCAGACAATTTTGAAATGTTTACATCCACGTGTTTGACAGTTGGAAATACTATCTGTATGTTTCTTTCTCGTACAGACATGCGCGCTATTTTCCCCTCTCGCTCTCTTTCTCTTGTCCCATTGCGAACAGTTCCATCAGAGCGTCATAACCAACAAAAGTTATATCAGCTGATCAGCTCTCATGGGAGGTATTTCAAAGATACAAGAATTTAAATGTAATTCTTTCTTTCGAATTGAGTTATATTAACAATATGAGACTTCAGGTCTAATTCCTTCTTTCGGTGGAACTTATTTCAACGATATAAGAATTTAGGTCTAATTCCTCTTTTCGATGGGAGTTGTATCATCGATATAAGAATTTAGACGTAATACCTTCTTTCGATGGGAATTATATACTGACCTAAATTCGTATATCTTTGATGTAACTCCCATCGAAAGAAGGAATCAGATTTAAATTCTTACGTAGTTGATATGACTCCCATTGAAAGAAGGGTTTAGATTTAAATTGATATACTGTTGAAATAACTCCCTTCGAAAGAAGGAATTAGGTTTGAATTTTTATATCGATGAAATAACTCCCATCAAAAGAAGGAATGAAACCCACATTTTTATATCGTTGATATAACTCCATCGAAAGAAGGAATTACACCTAAATTCTCATTTCGTTGTTATGTAACTCCCATGGAAAGAAGGGTTTAAATTTAAATTCTTACATCGTTTATTATTATAATGGGATAAAGTCAAATGTAGTTTTTTAATCATTTATTGGTCATTTCTGTACATCTAAATGTCTCGAAAGCATAGAATCAGAAAATTAATAGTATATTGTTGAAAAATTTATTGTTCATTATCAATTATCACATTTGATTGAAAAGAACTTTTCAAAATCACTGAACAGTCAAAATTTGGCATTATAATTACTTATATTATAATGTCGCCTTCAACAATATTATTATTTAATAAAGTTTGAAGAATTCTCAATGTAGTATTCTATATTGTCATGTGTATATGCTTAACATATATCTACCCAAAATTTCCTGTCTTTATTTTTGAACGATATATAATTAATTTTCTACGTCTATGCCTCCAAAACTTTTAGATGTACAATAGTAACAAATAAATAATTTAAAAACTACATCTTGACTTTATTCCATTACAATAATCAACGATATAAGAATTTAGATCCAATTCCTTTTTTCGATGGAAGTTATATCAACGATATAAGAATTTAAGTCAGCTAATTGCTCTTTTCGATGGGAGTTTTATCATTCATATAAGAAAATACAATTTAGGCTGCAAATTGTGATAAAGATAAGTTATTAATTACATTTTGCACTCTTTAAAAGTAATATTATTAGTTTGGTAATCATCGGTTGCGTCTTTTCAAGAAAAAATGCATTTTTTGTTTCTTCGTCGAAAGTCCACTCGGAGCCCAATTTCACCAGTGTTTTGTATTAACTATTTCACTACCTTAAAAGTAACTAATTGATATTAAACTACTTTGAATAGTTTCAGAAGAGTAAAATCTACCATGTTTCATGGTTATATTAGAATTTTTTGCACAATTTCCATTTTTATGTGCTTTAACCAAACCTGATGAAAAACAGTTGCTTGGTATGCAATAAAAATTGAAATTGTTCTAAAAATTCTAATATGACCATGAAATTTTGAAGATTTTGCTCTTCTGAGACTATTACAAGTAGTTTGATATCAAAGAGTTGCTTTCAAGTCAGTGAAAAAGTTAATACAACATTTTAATGAAATACGACTGCGAGTGGACTTTTCACAAAGAAACAAAAAAAAGCATTTTGTATTAACTTTTTCATTGACTGAAAAGCAACTCATTGATACCAAACTACCCATGTGCGAAATGCCGATGCTGACCATACGGCCCAGTATTGGCCCAGCTGTCGATGCTGGCATAACGTCGGAAACTTCACTGTGCCAGAATCGGGCCAGCATTGGTAACCGATACTGGCTATAACAAATTGCCTAACTTCGGCTGAAAACTGGCCAACGCATCGGGCCAGGCCTGGCAAATTGAACTCATAGGTATTTCTCCCGATCGTCGTCCCAGCGTCGGCCCAATATTGGGCCCGAGAATCGGACCAAATCTGGCAAAGTGATAGTGCCAAATCACGGCACAGCGATGGAAGCATTTAGGACCGAACATCGGACCAATTCTAGTAAATTTATTTCATACAAGGTACTGCCGATCGTTGGCCCACAGTTGGTCCAATACCGACCCGAGCATCGGACCAACCCCTTCGAATTAATAGTGCCAAATCTCGGCCCAGCGTTGACAGCCGACTTTCGACTACCGATGCTGGCCCAACGTTGGCAACTTCACTGTGCCAGAATCGAGCCAGCATTGGTAGCCGATACTGGCTATCACAAATTGCCAAACTTCGGCTGAAAACTGGCCAACGCATCGGGCCAGGCCTGGCAAATTGATCTCATAGGTATTTCTCCCGATCGTTGTCCCAGCGTCGGCCCAATATTGGGCCCGAGAATCGGACCAAATCTGGCAAAGTGATAGTGCCAAATCACGGCACAGCGATGGAAGCATTTAGGACCGAACATCGGACCAATTCTAGTAAATTTATTTCATACAAGGTACTGCCGATCGTTGGCTCACAGTTGGTCCAAAACCGACCCGAGCATCGGACCAACCCCGTCGAATTAATAGTGCCAAATCTCGGCCCAGCGTTGACAGCCGAGTTTCGACTACCGATGCTGGCCCAACGTTGGCAACTTCACTGTGCCAGAATCGAGCCAGCATTGGTAGCCGATACTGGCTATCACAAATTTCCAAACTTCGGCTGAAAACTGGCCAACGCATCGGGCCAGGCCTGGCAAATTGATCTCATAGGTATTTCTCCCGATCGTTGTCCCAGCGTCGGCCCAATATTGGTCAATAAGGAGGGATATAGTCATATACCCATCGATGTATATACATCTTCCAGGTTTCTTTCAATAACAATAAATTCGTTTCAACGTTTGTTTTTCTTTTTTTATCGTGTTGCTGCTGCGACGGTGCAAATACAATAATGCCTGTAAAATTTAGCAGCAATAGGCTCTGTGCCATCGCCGACGATCAACGCCGCGCCAATACTGGCTTTGATGCCGGGCCATTGCTGGCTGTCGATGCTGTGACAGTGCTGGCAGCCACTACTGGTCTAATACCGGTTGCCGAGTCTAGGCCGTAGTGTCGTAACAGACACTGGGCCATTGCCGACAGTCAATGCTGTGCCAATACTGGTTGCCGATGCCGGGCCAGTGCTGGCTGTCGATGCCGTGACAGTGCTGGCAGCCATTACTGGACCAAGACCGGCTGCCGAGTCTAGGCCGTAGTGTCGCACCAAGAGTCATGCCAGTGTTGGCCCAATGTCGCAGCCGAGCCTCGGCACCGCCGTTGCCAGGACTGGACCAGGGCTGGGCCGTTACCAATTTCGCACATGGGTACTTGTAATAGTTCGAGAAGAGCAAAATCTACCAAGTTTCATGTTTATATTAGAATTTTTAGCATAATTTCAATTTTTATTGCATACCAAGCAACTGTTTTTTAACAGGTTTGGTTAAATCATATAAAAATGGAAATTGTACTAAAAATTCGAATATAACTATGAAACTTGGTAGATTTTGTTCTTCTGAAACTATTCCAAGTAGTTTGATATCAATCAATTATTTTTAAGGTTGAAAAAGTTAATACAAAATGCATTTTTTGTTTCTTTGTGAAAAGTCCACTCGTAAGTCGTATTTCATCAAAATGTTTTATTAACTTTTTCACCACCTTAAAAACAATTGGTTAATATCAAACTACTTGGAATAGTTTCAGAAGAGCAAAATCTACCAAGTATCATGGTTATATTAGAATTTTTAGCACAATTTCAATTTTTATTGCATACCAAGCAACTGTTTTTTATCAGGTTTGGTTAAAGCACATAAAAATGGAAATTGTGCTAAAAATTCTAATACAACCATGAAACTTGGTAGATTTTACTCTTCTGAAACTATTCGAAGTAGTTTGATATCAATTAGTTACTTTTAAGGTAGTGAAAAAGTTAATACAAAACACTGGTGAAATTGGGCTCCGAGTGGACTTTCGACGAAGAAACAAAAAATGCATTTTTTCTTAAAAAGAAGCAACCGATGAGTACCAAACTAATAATATTACTTTTAAAGAGTGCAAAATGTAATTAATAACATATCTTTATCACAATTTGCAGCCTGAATTGTATTTTCTTATATGAATGATAAAATTCCCATCGAAAAGAGGAATTAGCTGACTTAAATTCTTATATCGTTGATATCATCGAAAAAAGGAATTGGATCTAAATTCTTATATCGTTGATTATTGTAATGGAATAAAGTCAAGATGTAGTTTTTAAATTATTTATTTGTTATTTTTGTACATCTAAAAGTTTTGAAGGCATAGACGTAGAAAATTAATTATATATCGTTGAAAAATAAAGACAGGAAATTTTGGGTAGACATATGTTAAGCATATTAACACGATAATATAGAATACTACATTGAGATTTTACACATTCGTAACTCCCTGAAACTTCGTATTTCACTGCTGAAGTCATGTTAAACGCTACAAACATGGCGCACACTCTATCGTTGACGAGTTTTAAGAGCCGCGCATGCGCGCTTCTGTAATCTTCTGTATACATACTTTCATTTACTATCTAAATAGTCGCCAACAGCGACGAGGGTAGTAAACGTAACCATTATATTATATATATATATACCATTTATTTGTTGTTACTGTGACAATCGTCTTTTTCTACATTAACCAATAAGTTTGTTACAGCAGCCTATACTATTCTTACTACTTCAAAAGTAGTAACAACGACAATCGAGTTTTTTCCGTGTACAAAAGCCCGAGAAGACCTGTCTCAACAAAGTTTAAATAAAATAATTGTTACACGTGAAAAAATAAAACCTTTATCTATTAATATACTGAACAACATATGCAAATTAGGTTTCCAGGTATACAAAAAAATGATTTATTCTGCATATAATTTATTTAAGGAAAATTTATACAATATACAACATAAAAATAATGTAAATCGATTAAGAGCAATGAAAAAATATTTATCTTGGTACAGTGTATTTTTTATTTCGAGTTTTTTTTTTAATTGGAATTATTACAAATATAAAATATGATCATACCAATATTATACATATTTCAATTCTTTTTTCATTTAGAAGGAAATGGATGTATTTCATCACCAACTTCGGCAAATATTCAAAATAATTTTCCTTCCTAATTCAACTTGAATATGACACATGAAAATTGTTCAAATGGTACTATGTTAGAAATAATAAATGTTTTATTATATATTTTCAATATTCTTAATATTGTTTAAAGACTGAATGCAGAAAATAATCAGTTGAACTATTCGACTAGTTTTATATCATATTTTTAATATTTTGTATTTGAACTTTTTAGATACAATGCTTATATTGAAAGCCATTAAAACGTTTAGTGTAGAAATACAAACAAACACAAATGCGGCAAACCAGTTAGTAAACACTATAACAAATTCAAAAGTAGCAGGACTAATTGGACCCAAAATACCTGGATTTGAATCGTAGTACGATTTACAGATTCCTTTCGAAACAATGCTTGATTTTGACAATTTGGATACAAAAATAACGAAGGATCCCAAGTGTCGTGATGATTTTGTAAGTTTACCATTTCTTACTAACGCGAGAGTATTATATTATATCTGCGGAGGTCTAATGTTGTTTTTCTTTTGCAGACGAAGTCGTTATATTTATATATAGATCCTGGAAACTCTGTCCTAAAAAGTGTTACTAATGTGATCAAAAAATATTTTCCGCGGGATTTGGCAATGCAGTTTACTGCTGTAAAAACTTCAGCACATAAAAGAGTATTCAGAAATACGACATTTTGTACCATTATGGAGAGTAAGTAGTGCAAATTTTACCTCAACGAATTAATTGTTTATCATAGGCACCGGAGAATTGGGCAAAGTCTAATTATAATTTCTACATTTTTTCAGATGTTATGGTCCACAATCATGCCGATAACCAAGGCAATCCAATTAAAGCTAAGCAATTCTATCAATCTGTGGGATCGACGTTTTCGAATTCCAAGGATTGGGAAGGACAAGAAATCTTCGAAAGAACGGGAATAAAAATAATTCTTAAGTTTAATAGTTTCACGTTTAACGAGATGTATTCATAAGACAATCGCGAATAAGACGATATAGAGATTTAATTTTCACTGAAAAGCAATAACAATAGATTTTTTGTTATTGTTAAATTGTTCTACTTTTTACTTGCCACTAATCGCGATTCGCTACGAGTATGTACGCGCCTTAACTGAAAATTTGACAGATGTTGCAGATTGCTAATCATAAGCGTACGTATGTTTTATGGTATTTTTAAAGAGTTTAAATATATCACTATATATTCTAGTTTATTTTGTTATGAAAAAGACGATTTTGAGCTTTAAATGTAACTGAAAAGCAGTAACAATAGATGTTGGTTATTTTGAAATTGTTCTACTTTTCACTTGCCGGTAATCGTGATTCGCTATGACCCAGTCAGCACTGGACGTCCAGTGAACGTACATATTTCGTCCATGTTACGTCCATACGTCCAGGACAAAAAAAGGACGTAAATGGGCGTCCAATGTAGGTACATCTCCGGACGTTATATGTACATCCATCTCTGAACATCCAACGGACGTTCATATTACGTCCAAATTAGGTACATAAATGTACGGACGTATATCGTATGTCCTATGTACGTACATACTTGGACATCCAGTGTACATACTTATGTGGACGTCCACGGTACGTCCATTTTTCGACCATTCGGACCTGCATTTTTATGGACGAATAATGGACGCCCAGTGTACGTACATACTTGGACGTCCAGACTTACGTGGACGTCAACCGTGCTTCCATTTTTCGACCATTCGGACTTGCATTTTTATGGACGAATAATGGACGTCCAATGTACATACATACGTGGAAGTCCAGTGTACGTACATAAGTGGACGTTCGCGGCACCTCCATTTTTCCAAGATGCGGCGCTGCGCGCACAAGATGGCCGCCACGACGACGCGACGCGCTGGTGTGAATAACTCCTTTGTCTTATAGGGCTCCTTTACACGCGGTACTCCTTAGGTTTTTAAGTGAATTAATGAAATTCGATAATTTCGGTCGCATTTGTTGTCGTGTATCGTAGGAGGCCCGTAGTGCAGAAGTGGACATACGTTGGATATATTATATTACGTATATTTTGTTCGCTTAAAGTCCATTTTCGGACCACTGAACTGCCATATTTCGTGCGGAATGTTACAATATTGAACGTAAAATAATTTGGACGTTATTAGTCCATAGAATACTGAACGTATATTGGACGTCGAATGGACTTGATATGTTACGTATTTCGTCCGTTATGGTCCATCGAATGTCCACTCTTGGTCCAGTGTATGTACATTTTGGACTTTCCGTATTCCGTGGGATAAAAATCCACTGGACCATATTTTATCGACGGTACGTCCATGTTTAGTCCACATTCCGTACACAACCGTAGGCCTTTTGGACGTCCATATACCACTTATTTCGTCCATTTAATGGTCACACTTCGTCCATAGTACGTCCAAATTCCACCCAGAGTACGTACACGCCTGGACGTCCATTGGATGTACACCTCTCTCTCCTCTGGACGTACCATGGACGTACAATGGACGTCCCAAATGTGCAATATGGCCGTCCAGTGGAAGTGTGTTCTGGACATAGCGTACGTATATTGGACGTCCAATGGACGTACATGTGCTGATTGGGGAGTATGTGTACGAGCCCTAACTGAAAATTTTGCATATGTTGCTAATTGCTAATGAAAAGCGTATATATGTTCCATGGATTGTTTAAAGAGTTTAAATATAGCACTATATATTCTAATTTATTTTGTTATTTATTGTAACGTTTAGAAGACCTTTGAACCCGCGCACACTTTTGTTCCGTTTAATTCTCATTATTAGCTCATTTTGATAATCTAAATAATGCAAATATATTGTAGACATGTTTTATTGTGGGGGATATACACCTCAATAATTGCGATTATTTTTTAAGTAAAAAATGTGTCAGTCTCATGCAGTTTGTTATAAAATAAAATTTACGATACCTTTTGAGTGCCAGAAAAATATACTTCCCACAATAGAACAAGATTATAATTCTTTCGAGCTTTGAATGTTTTCGAGAAAAATCTAAATATGTTTTAATGCAAAAAAAAAACAATTTAATGTATGTATGCGTATATATCAAGAATATATACGCCCTTTGGAAAGGAAGGAAATTCTAGAAATCAACCAAGAGCAAACTCGGTGCGACTCCGAATTGCTTCTCGGGCGTTATAAGGAGCCTTTAAAAGATCCACGGTTTAGCCCTAAAAAACATGGGGCCGAATTGAGGCACATAGTGGGAGCCCGACCAGCGCCCCACCTGGCGCTGGTTCAAATTGCGTTATATTCTGATAGGGCACTGTAGGGGCTCCTCCATTTCAGCCACACCAGCGCCCGTCCAGAAGCCGGGAAAACTGGACGAGTCCTGATCAGAGCCTCGCTTTCATTTCTGCACGGGATTACCTCGGCGAAAACCGTCTCACAGATCCTATCAAAGAGAAAACACTTGTACAATTACTCCCGACTAGTTGTATAACACTTGTACCATCGATAGCTTCCTACACATAAAATTTTGTAAAATTACCGACATATTTGATCTGCTATTTTAAATTGTGAATAACTGACGTCGAATTGGTAATCAGCGTCCCTAAAAGCCACCCAGTAAATACTTTTCAGTGAATCTCAAGCGATTTCTAAGAATTCGGCCACCATATTGGATTTGCCATTTTCAATTTTTAAAAACTGACATCGAATTCGTAATCAGCAACCCTGAAAACCCCAAGTAAGAAACTGCAAACGAAACCATTTAACTTTTTAAAAATTTGGCCGCCATATTAGGTCTGTCATTTTGAATTTTGAGAAACTGACATCGGAATTGTAATCATTGACCCAGAACACGTCTGAGTAATAAATTTCAAACGAATCCGAACAATTTTTTAAAAGTTCGTCCGCCATATTAGATCCGCCATTTTGAATGTTGAGAAACTGCCATCGGAATTTTAATCAGCGTCCATGAAAATCTAAGTAACAAATTTTAAATGAATCCGATCAATTTTTTTTTAAATTCGTCCGCCATATTGGATCCGCCATTTTGAATTTTCAGAAGCTGATATGGGAATCATAATCAGCGACACCGAAAATCCATGAGTAACAAGTTTCAAACGAACCCCATCAGTTTTTAAAAATTCATCCGCCATATTGGATCCGCCATTTTGAATTTTCAGAAGCTGGCATCGGAATCTTAATCAGCGACCCCGAAAACCCCGGAATAAGAAGTTTCAAACGAATCCGATAAATTTTTTAAAAATTCATCCGCCATATTGGATCCGCCATTTTGAATTTTCAGAAGCTGGTATCGTAATCGTAATCAGCGACCCCGTAAACCCCGGAATAAGCAGTTTCAAATTAATCCGCTCTGTTATCCTTTCGATTTCTGTGTGTCTTCTCAAATATGCCAGACGAATGAGAACCAGACGAATTTGTCAATAATTGTCTAAAAAATGAAAAAAAAAATTGAATTAAAAAATCCATCAGTTCTATTCGACGGGGCAGAGTAATCTACGTCACAAGTAAACTTTACGCACTCGATTATACTTTACGCACGGAAAAGCCGTACGTAAACAATATTTCGGCACACGTGTGTATGTGTAAAGTTCTTTACGCATATGCACTTGTATCGAAAACTACTATTTTTTTAATAGCATGCCAGACGAATGAGAATTTGACTGGACACAACACACTCTCGTTCACAATCTTCGCTACCTTGGCTAATGAAACCGCGGATTAAGTAAAAGCATGTGACATCATATTTACTTGGTTTTAATTAATCACTATACAGAACGATAACTTCATCAGAATGTGGATTCGTAATAATTTTAGAGTATTTTTCTCTGTCACGCAAATGATAACAAATTCGGCGGACAACATTTAAGAGGATATTTTTAAAATAAAATATAAAGTAATGTCCCATTTATGTAAACAATAGTGAGGTATAACTATTCAAAATTACTTTCCGATTTGTAAATTTGCCATTGACTACTGAAAAGTAATATTTATTCAGTGTTTCAACTGCGATTTTCACAAACGGACATGCCAGACGAATGAGAATTTAGCACTTTGATGCTTATTTTATGAATGAAATATTTTTGGAAATCAGCTTATTTTTTGTGGAATGTTATACAGGATTAAGATTTACAATTTTCATTACAAATAAAATTATTTTTTTCAAAATTAATATAAAAAATAACCTTCACCGCACAAAATTCCCTCGTTTGTAGAACTACCCATATATATATAAGATCATAATGATACAGACGGTAATTAGTAAAACATGACAGTAAACGTGTAATATGCATCGAATAGTCTATTACAATACAAGTGCATGAAGTGTTTTGCAACTTTTATTTATTAATACTTCGGCTGTGCCCGTATTCCGTAAGTCGTTATTACGAATAACGTCGACGTTATGACAATTCCAACCAACCACGGTCCAGGATATTGTCGTTATCGACAGTAACGTCGACGTTATTCGTAATAACGAGTTACAGAATCCGGCTACTGGCCCGTTGTCGGGGTCGAAGTTTTGAAAATGCTCATTTTCAATTTTCATACATATAAGAAACACTATATTGTTGTAACACATCTATCGAAGCCACTTGGACCTAAATATGATTGGACCCCCAAATATCAATATAATTTTATAATATAATTGAAAGCTGTTAGTAAACAAACGAGTCTTAAGGAATAGCCGACTCTCCACTGGGTCGAAGTTTCTGAGAGAGCGAGACAAGATGCCAACACTATATAGTTGATATTGAAAATCATCTTCGCTCGGTGAGCTCGCGATGCGAGTGCGTGCGTCGAGAGTATTAAAGGCCAACGATTTAAAGAGACGCGTGGTGATAGAAGCGTCTCGTTCTACTACACCAAAAACAAAACAAATGAATACGGATCACAATATTGGTGTGACTTTGTTTGTCGTGTTGTCACTCATTCTCGCTAGTGTTACGAATTCATATTTACTTAATTTATTATTAGTATGCATACAAATATTCCCTAAATTTACTTACTTTTAATTATGATTAACTATTAACATAATTACAATTACAACAATAATTATAACAGTTATCAAATTGTTTTGTTTTTGGTGTAGTAGAACGATACGCTTCTTTCTCCACGCGTCTCTTTAAATCGTTGGCAATATATAAAAAATACGAATATTTCTCGAGGACGTAACAGTACTTTTAAACAAAATTGTAGGGGAGAGGTGGTAAAAAATTTCGAATAAAAAATAATTTAGCTGTTTTTGTTCCAAATTTAACTTTTGTTTAATTCAAATATTTTTATTGTTAAACTTGAAGAAATTCTGAACAAGATGCATTTTGGATCATGAAAATGCATTCAGAAAATATGAATTTTTAAAAAACGTACTACCTGAAACTTTAACCTCTTACAGTATGGCAACATGTAATTTCAAAAATCTGTAACTCTGGAAAAAATCGTTGATCTATATATACTACAATATGTGTGATTGTTAACAACATTGGAACAAACAATTCTCAGGGTGGCTCTTTTTGCAGAGAAAGCCCCTTATTCGTATTTATATGATATACAAAAAAAAACAGGCAATAAAGTGAGGCTTTTGGGTACCATTGTTCAGTGTTATTTGAATAAAATCAATATTCTAATTTTAATGAATTCGACGTAAATCCCAATCTACGTAAATCGCAGAAAAAGGACTTCCCGTCTCCGGCAGGATAAGTAACAAAAATGTTTAATGTTTATAAAATTTATTGCAGTAATTTAGAATTTACACATTAGGTACAAAAATGTATACATAATTCTAATACACGGTATTTATATCACTGATGTATATTTACAAGATCACATATAAAATTACAAATAAATGGTTGCATTACTATCTTCCCTCTCGAAAGGTTTTGGTTTTATTAGCATATTTTGGAATTTTGGAATTCAGTTCATTACTTCAAAGAGAGCCGTATTTCTGATGTGGGTAATGAGTGCATTTATCGCTTCATGGTTTCTCAATGCAAGTGTAATGAGTGTAATATTCAGATTTGATGAATACCCGCACGGACAAATACTTCGATCATGCCGCTTCAACTTTCCATAACTGCGACATAGAGGGCACTGTGCCCTTTGTAATTCACTTGCGTTCATGTCGCAGCCAGCTTTTAAAAGTATCTTGGCAATTTTCACCGTACCGTTGGTCCCCGCATAATGAAGCAATGTGTCACCAAACATATCGATTTCGGCGACATCAGCTCCTAATCAATTAACACCTTAACTGCATTACTTTGGTTTCTTGACACTGCAAGATGAAGTGGCGTTACTCCTGAGGAGCATCTTGTATTAATGTTGGCTTTGTATCATGACAAAAGTTGTATGATCTTTTCATATCCTTGCTCAGCAGCCATGTGCATATACAGTTCGTCCGGTGCATTGTAATCTGCAACTCGGCAAATAAGATAGACCACTATATTATAGATTTTCAATGCCGGAGAACTCTTGATGTTATTGGACGTATTAGTATCATATGAGTCCGGGATTTAGATGAATTAAATGAATGTATTTGATTCGCATAGAACATAATAGTGAAATGTCAGCAATTCATCATTGCATCCATACTGGAAAAATGTTTTCAAAATTTCTTTATATCCCTGCTTACCAGAAATTTCGAGAAGAATTGCAACATCTTCACTGCTAGTTCCCGCTTTCATCAGAAGTTTAACCATTTCAACGTTATTTTCATGAAATGCATTTATATTTAACGACTACAGTCGTTTTCGTCCTTAGTGTTACCGTTGCATCCGAATGTTACTAAAATTTTAGCGACACCATGCAAGTTATTGATCGCGCTATAATTTATCAGAGTTATACCTTTACAATTCATTTCATCCACGCAGAAACCACATTTTAAGAGACATTCACAAAGCTGCTCGGCATGGGTGAAAAATTCGAAAACTGGAAACCAGCTTTCACATTAGAGTACTGAAATCTGCTCCGATCGATAACAGTATATTGAAGGTATCATATTCATTGCTGTGGATGGCACAGAAAATTGGTTGCAATAGTAAATAGGATTCTGCACCATTGCTGAAAATAATTTTCAGTATTTTTTATTTTCTAGCCGAATAATGCTCTGTACGTGTAGGGACATCAGCATGTGTCCGTATTAATTTATTTACCATTCCAGTGGCGTGCGATTCTCATTGTCAAGAGCGTAAACATCGCATCCTTTATTAATAAGCATTTTTACTATTTCAACGTCTTCAGTCGCAATAGCGGTGTGTAAAAGGGGCGCTCCGTATTTGTCAGTAGTAAAAATATCAGCTCCCATATTCAGGAGGGTTTGAACGATATCTTGGTATTTATGAGTTACAGCGTAATGCAATGGAGACATGCTATATGTATTTTGTCGATGTTTACCCTTGTATCTCTTTCAACGAGCATTTTTACGATTTTTGTTTTCATCTCTGTTTCTTCTTCTGAACAACATTCTGAAGAGTCGCTAACACTTGCTAAAAGTGCAACGTAAACGTATGGAGTATTATTTAGTGCATCTATAGTAAGATCCGCGCGAACATCTAATAAATATTTCGTCTTTGCTACATCGCACACTGAAATAGCATCGTAGATTTTCAAACCCAAAACGTTAGCGAGTATTTCATTAAAGGCACTGTTTTGTCGAAGTATCTGTAATAGAATGTATCTTTTTTCCACTGCATATTGTATGTGATCGTAAATACTCGTTAGATCCGCATCGTTTTGCAGGAATAATGGCAGAAAATCTCTATTTTTCGTAATGACCAACGAAATCGGAGTACGTCCTTGGTCATCTGCAAGGTTAATGTCACATCCATAGCTTCAAACAAGTTCTATTAAAGGAATATTACGAAATCAAGTGCAAAATAATATAAGGTAAACGTACCGATGACGGGAATTGTACCCATCGCTATGCAGACTGAGCGATTTTCGTTTATTCTCTAGATATGCATTAGGTTGTCGAACTTTAGGGTCGGTTTACTAAGCGTCCAGCTATTGATACTTTTATCTTACATAACAAAAAATCCAATTAATGTTTACATTAGGTACTACATATTTGGTAATACTAGCATGTTTTTTGTGAATCATTCAAAAACCTATTCATCAAACTAACGACTTTCTAGTCAGCCACGGTACAGACTTCCACCTGCCGTTTTTCTCTCCGTTTTTATGCGAAAGTTCGCGCGCAGTGCAGAGGTGTTACACCGGTATTGGGATCTGGCATGGGGGCGGGGCCAGTAGATGTAGGTAACCAATAAGACGACGAAGAGAAGATTTTTATCACTGCTGTCCCGGACGTTTCCTAGCTATCGTATATGCATTATGTCAAGCTTACAGTACTTCTTTTCGACAACAAGGGGGCGCCACTCAAAATGTCAGATCCCAACACAGTCGAACATCCGTTAACGAATACGGTCGGGACAACGCAAGGCATTTAAATTTCCGATAACGAATATTTTGACATTCTTGCGTACGAATTATCTAAAAATAGTACAAATAAATACAAATGCTTAAATAAAAAGCCATTGAAAATATTTTGGAGCAGTAAACAAAGGACACTTGTATTCTAAGAATAAAAAATTGGTGGGTAAATATATATATATATAGTGGCGCTCAAAAAAATAGAGCTACTACAAATATTTAAAAAAATTATAGTAAAATTTCATGAGAAGTCCTATTTTCATTATAAAATAAATAATTTGACCTTAAGGATTCGCATAAAAAGTATATAGTAAACGACTTTATTGAACATATCTTTGTTCCAGCTAAGCAATTTGAATAATCAAAACTACATCATTTTTTTCCTATTAATGAAAAAGGACAAAACAATAAAGCCACTTAACAAAATTGTCTCTAAACTGCGTATGACTCAACTGGTTAATAAAAAAAACTGTGATTTATAATATATCCACTAATACCAACTAACACTTAGTTGGAAACCCTCTGTTTTTAATACAGCTTTGCATCTTCTACCTATAGAATCAACTAGTGTCTTGCACTCTTCTTCTGGGATTGAATACCAAGCTTTCTGAATTTCTTCCTAAAGTTTTTCAAGACTTGTAGCTTTTGAGCGATCTATTCGTTAGTCAACTGTATCCCACATGTTTTCTATTGGATTTAAGTCGGGGCTTTGAGGTGGCCACTCCAAAACCGAAATTTGTTTCTTTTGCACGTACGCTTTCACAATCTCAGCAGTGTGTTTTGGGTCGTTATCATGCATGAATTTCCATATAAAAGGCATTTCACTCTTGGCAAAAGGTAGGATGACATCTTTAAGAATGGTTTTGTAAATGTCAGCATTCACAATACCCGTTATTCGAAATAACGGACCCACACCGTACCAAGAAAAAAATCCCCACAACATAACACTACCGCCTCCATGCTTCACAGTCTTCAATGTGTACTTAGGAATATTTTCTTGATTGGGTGGCCTTCGCACATACGTTTGGCCATCCGAAGAGAACCTGTTGAATTTTGATTCATCGGACCATAAGATATTGAATGGAAGCTGCATTGAAGAAATCAAATGAACGCCCTCAGCGAATTATTTTGAAACGAATGACCGAAAGTTTGTACTTGGTTGCTGAGCTATGATGTTCGTTCCAGGTGGTAGTGCCATGCGCGTTACAAAGGTTGTTAATGTAAAGTGCATGACATGTGAAAATTTGGATCTTCGATGATGATGATTTGAATGGGATATGAAAACATCCACTCTAGTGAGGAGTACGTGGCCTGCGTTCTCATATAGTAGGAAGAATGTTACGAACAGAATCGACGTGTTATCGACTGCGCTACCCGGAGGGCATAGGTTGTTTCCCATAAAGGTGGATTCCACTACGCCATTGCATACTCGAATGAGAGTACCTCTCAAAAGGAACGTGTACTGTTTCGGAAAATTATGTAAAGGCCTTAAAAATGGGGACGATTTCTATAAAACTATATATAATTGGAATATTATAATATCGGTATATAATAGGAAGATTTAGTACACAGTTTAAGCTCCAGAAATTGAAACTTTGATATAAGATTGACGATCGGGTTTTTCAGTACGTTTCGGGACGTCCGTCTACGGCTTAGGAAGTTGTTACGAGCGCAGGTTTAATCTTGTTATCACGCTATAGACTTTCAAAGAGTTGGACAATATTAAAGAACTTAAAGAATAAATTTTACGGAGAAATAGAGGTTTCAATTGCATTCATTCTTACTTCCGACATTATTGATTCTTAATTTTGCCCAATGTTTAATTTTCGAAACTTTTTTAACGTTGACAAAAATTCAGAGCGTTCACGAGCTTTAAATATATTTATAACGTTTCATCAAAACTTTCATAACTCGAATATTTTGCAGTAGTTGTTTCAGAAGATCATTTACTTAACGAAGTCTTTTTGTGATCAAGTAAGAAATTATAAATAATATTCCCTACAAAAGGAAAGTTAATAAAAGGCTCGTTAGGCTAATTCGAGATTTTTGTATAGGGCAATGTGGTAAGAGAGGGAATGAAGGAAGGGGATGCCATCCGTAATGGTCGAACTCAGAAAGCTAGTAGAGCCTATCCCTACTCCAAGTATCTTTAGAAAGCCAATGGACGTTGTCTCACTGCTGCCATGATTTCAATAATAATGTTCGTCGTGGAATTCTATGGTATTTATAATGAAAAAAGTAAATTGCTTTTTATCCACTAATAAATTATTTTAAAAAATTGTAATCTTAAAAAATCTACACGTAATTATTTAAAAAGTAAAGGTTTAACGATCATAAAATTTCGTTTACTTTTTTTAATTTGGTATATTTTTATCGATTTGGCAAAAAATGTGTGTTTCAGAAAAAGTCTGGGTTCATCAAATAATTAAATATTGACGAGTTTTCAGAACTTTAATTTTTTCCCAATATTTTTTACGGTACCCTGATAGAAATTTTGTAGAAAGATATTTTAAAATATAAGAAATAATTTATATTAACAAATAGGGATTTGAGGGCAGACTCACGGACTAGCAATGTTTAAAAATTTAACAATAACTTTTACTATTCCAGAATTGGAATTATTCTTATTACACGAAAATATCAGATATCGGATAATATTGACATATATATATAGTTAAGGTAATATCATAATAAAGTAGTAATGTATTAATTTTTATCTTTATTTATACGTGGTAATTTTTTTTATTTGTTGTTTAAAAAATCTTGACCATTGTGATTGCTGAATTTCGAGGCATAACATATAGGAATTTGAGTGCGAGCGCGTGCGTATGCGTCCGTGTGTACACGGAATCCTTCCAGATTCATATTAAGAACGCACTCGAGAAATTTAAAGGATCTTAGAAATTTAACAGGAAAGTAGACATCATGTAGAAACAATAAAAATTTACTAATTTATTTTCGCTCTAATATGTAGATACAATTTTGTAAATGTCTTTAATATTCTAGTAATAAAACTGACATGGACACTTCCATCTTCTACACTATACATATAGTGCTGGTCATTGATATTTGTTCCGCAATCGGCGCCAAATGTCGCAGTTTTCGTCGGTTTAAAACTTCTCCTCTCACTGTAAAATGAAAAATAAAACTTATTGTTAGATATAATTAACAAAAAGAGATATAATGGTGGAAAATCTTGTATATGTTTAACGGCAACATTTATTCAAAATTTTCGATTATAGGAAATAAACAGAGTAATAAAATACCTTCGATAGTAACGCAGGTATGCTCCTGGACAAAAAACCATGAACTTCTGCTGGCAGAGGTTCCGTACACAACTCGAAATCACGGACAACATAAATTAGCATCGATAAAAGTAATTGTGGCCTGCACATGATGCATAGTACAAGACAGCTGTTGTACTTTCATAAAAATATTACAAATTCCTTCCGCATATTTATAAAATATAATAGGCACAAGATTGTGCGTTATAAAAGAATGGCATGAATAAACAACTTTGGAACAAATCAATATAGTATAAATATCCATTAAGAATAAATATTTTATTTTTACTTATTTCGTGGACCTTGTAATATTTTTAGAATGGTATGATTTGCGGCACCAGTGGCAAAGTCGATGGGAGACTTTCCACTGGATGATGAAATTAATGCATTGGCGCCATTCTCGACCAATGCCCACACGATGTCGGTCTTGCCCAGTTTCACGGCATAATGCAATGCTGTGAGATTGAAGTTATCCACAGCATTCACATTCACGTCGTGTTCAAGCAGTAACCTGACCATGGGCAGGCTACCTGAAATGACGCCAAGCATCAAGGCATTCAGCCCTGTGTTCATCTTACTGTTAAGATTTTCAGCGGCATTTAACAGCAATTTTGTGATTGCTGCATTACCTGACTTAACAGCCAGATGAACTGGCAAAGCTCCATCAATGTCTTTGACATTGACGTCGGCGCCTTGATCCAATAGAATCTTTGCGATTCTGCTGGTTTTTGGCGACTCCGAATGCTCCGCAATGAGATGAAGCGCAGTTTTTCCATCTGCGCTCCTTGCCAAAATATTTGCACCATGTTGCAAAACCAATATCCTTGTGGATGCTTCCAATTGATGTTTGACAGCAATGTGCAGAGCTGTCTCCCTTTTTAAGTTGCGACGCTCAACCTTAACGTGGCCGGTTTGGAGTATTAATTTGGCAATGCGCTCGTGTTGATACTCCAATGCCACGTGTAAAGGAGTCACCCTTGAATTTTGGGTCTGCACATTGCTGTCTGCTCCGTGCTCGAGGAGTGACTTCACCGTCTGCACGTCCATTCTCTTGACTGCACGATGGAGAGCCGTACAGCCAACTTCTGGGGTGCGGAAAATGGATCGCTGCCCACGCGAATTAACATCAGCTCCTGCTGCCAAGAGTACGTCCACAACAGACGTACGCTCCTTTTCAACGGCGAGGTTTAGAGGCGACTCGCCGGAGTAGCTGCTAATCGCGTTCGGATCCGCACCTTGCTCCAACAAACATTGGACTTTGCTAATGTCACCCTTGATACAATACGTCAGGAGGGCCTTATTCATTGCCTTCCTGTCGACGATTTCGGTAACCACATTAGCCTTGTTCATTTTCTGTAACAAAATCAAAACAATTTTTATGAAAATACTGTAATTTTCCCTATTATGAAAGCTATAATAAACTTTTAAATATCACTTGACAATAGTTTGCATGCAGCAAATCTATGAAGTATTGTATTATAATAAGAGTTTCCTGCGCTAGATCTATGAATGACCAATGAACTATACAATTAAATAATGCATAATATATAATAAAATAATAACCGACAGTTCTTATATGCGCAGAATATCAAGAGCAACTATCTCAATAATGCCCACACGTCCTTTAAATTTCGTGCAAATATTTTACAGAATTTATATTCTCTACATTGAATCATACACCATTCATGAATATATATCTATAAATAGAAAAGTTTTCTAAAGTTTCAATGCCAGTTATTTGTTTTATTATTAGCTTTACTAGATTTCAATACGTATATGGGGCATTCCATGCCCAACGGGCAACTGAGAAGATTAGCCCTTTTCGGTGTCTCGCATTAAAAGCTTGTTTCTGAAGTTCTGTGTTCGAGAAAGGAAAAAATAATTAGTGGATTTTATTCGTCTTTTTATACACTTTCCGATGATTAAATAGTACTTTTCGGTCCTAGGCCGTAAAGTTCAATTTTACGGACCGAGTGGAGATTGTGCATCCGAGGACTGGAGAAGCCGGTAAAGTGTCTGCTTTACGGACACGTGTATCAAAAATGATTTTTTGGTAAACATTCGGAAAAGGCACCTCCTCGCAAAAAAATTTAAATTACTCTATTCCGACGAATGTTTGCCTCCTCATTACGAATATGACAACAAAAATTGCGGGTCGGACGTATTAAAGCTGCTATTTTTAAAAAATAGCCAAAAATCGCCTTGTTTTTTTTTAGTTTTTTGCATTTATTTTCAAAAATACGCATCTGACAAAAAATTGTTTTAAATAAAAGTTGTAGAGCGGAAAATTCTATTAAAAACATTCTATACTTTTTTTCCGTAATTCCAACAGTAAGTCCGTAAATGAGAGTTGAAAGTTCCCATGATGGGTTTCTACCGAGTACAAAGGGTCTCCCCTACGAGCGCCTGCCCAGGTGGAGGATAGGGGAATGCCCGCCAGTTAAGGAGGGTATCGGGGAAATAAACGCGGGGCGGACCAAAACCCATACAGTCGAATCCTCGTGAGATTGGGCCCTAGTTTCACGCATTATTTTTCGAAAGGGCATAATTAACTGCAAATTTGCAAAGGCGATGCGTGGACCTAGGGATACTTTAGTGCCACCTATCGAATAAAAGGAAGTATTATGTCTTGTGAATTTTCCGTACAATGCGTAAACCTAGGAGGTGCTTGCGTACTGAGGGGCTCCGCCCCCAGAACTCCCTTTTATACTAACCTAACCTCCAACCACAGAGATGTCGGTGATTATCAAACCCAAGTGCTACATTAGTACGTTGTTTACTACAAACCTAATCTCTGACCATTCCCATAACACATGGTATTGATTCTCACCCACATCTGTGTGGTTGGAGGTTAGGTTGGTATAACAGGGGGGTCTGGGGGGCGGAGCCCCCCCCCCAGCACGAAAGCACCCCCTAGATTCCCAATCGGTTCGGGAATTATATCTACCTAGTACCCGGTAGAAACGCATCATGGGAACATTCAACCCTTATTTACGGGCTTACTGTTGCAATTACGGAAAAAACAAATAAATCCTTTTTTGTCGAGAATTTTGCGCTCTATAACTTTTATTGGAAATATTTTTCTGTCAGATTCGTATTTTTTGAAAACAAATGCAAAAAACTAAAAAAAACGCGTTTATTGGCTATTTTTTCAAAATATGCGGCTTTAATACTTCCGACCCGCCATTTTTGTTTTCATATTCGTAATTAGGAGGCAAAAATACATCGGAGTAGGGTGCAAACAAATTTTTTTATGATCAGGTGCCTTTTCCGAAGGTTTACCGATTTTATTATTTTATTTACATATTCATCATGATTTTTCAGTGTAAAAAATAAAAATCGATTTTTTCAAACTGGGACGTTTTAAATATCTTTTTAAACAGGCTCAAATGAAAACTCTTATATTTTCCTATAAAATCCCATTGTCTCAATTACGGGCCGCTCGATTCTTCATCCATATATATGCATAATAATAAACGCATTTGGGTATTGCCGCTCACGAGGCTGCATTTCTTGCACATTTCAGGATAAAGAACCAACCGACCCATAATTATGACAATGTTATTTTATAGAAAAATATACGAACTTTCATTTGAGCCTGTTTAAAAAAATATTTAAAATGTCCAAGTTTGAGAAAAATCAATTTTTCTTTCTAAAATGAAAAATCATGGTAACATATAAATAAAATAAAAAATCATTTTAATCATCAGGAAGTGCATAAAAAGACGAATAAAATGCAGTAATTATTTTTTCCTTTCTCCGAAACAAAATTTTAGAAATAAGCGTTTATTGGGAGACACCGAAAAGTCTAATCTTCTCAGTTGCCCGTTTGGCATGGAATGCCCCATTTGAGGAATTCCACCGAACTGCTAACATTGCAAGTACTATAGCAGAAAAGCCGTATAAATGAAGGTAAAATCGAGTTTTTTCTTCATAGCATTTCAAGAAGACCATTAGTACAATATACTCAAACTTTCTACCTCTATAACAATTATCCTTGCACAAGAAGCAGAACACTGGCTGAAATTACAGTTCCTTTTATGCGTACTCGCCACATTTTTATTCATTTCGAGGCTGTTTAAACAAAAATTTTATCCAAATGATTTGAAATCGATATACATTATTGGCAGAGATAATATCCAATAGAATATTTGTCATTGAAATGTGTGCCTGTCTTTGAAAATTAAGTATGAAAGACAGGAACAAGCGTACCAGATTTTTGCGAAAATGAAATTTTTTTTACATTTTGCGCTTTAAAAAAAAAACTTTTATTATTTTTGACTTGTGCATGGCGGTAAATAAACCCCTTTGATTTTTTTAAGGGCACACCAACAAGGTCCATAGAATGACTTTTTAACTTTTGGCCAATTTTTCTGTAGTACATTTTCTTCAGTATCCAACCTGGTATATCATTAATTTTTTACCAGAGTCGAAAAAATGTCAAACATTACGTTTATTTTATTATGCTACACAGTACTGTAGGCAGATAGAAATATAGTTATAATAGAAATATAATTAAATTTCATTAAAGTGTTGTTCTTATTTTCTTACCTCGGATATTATGAAGAAAATGCATACAACCTTTGTTGCACAAATTTTCATGTTCTATCTTTCTTTCTTTCTTGGACACATTTATTGTCCGATTTGTATTTTTGAAAATAAGTGCAACAAAACTGAAAAACATCACATTTTTTGATATTTTTTCACAATGGCAGCTTAAATATGCATGACCGATAATTTTTATTATCATCTTCGGAATCAGGAGACAAATATACATGAAAATAGTCTAACAGATACTTTTTTCAGTCTCTGCATCACTTTGCAATTGTTACAAATTTTTGTGTTTACATTTTTTGGATTTACAAAAATAACTTTATTCAAAAGTGAGTGGTGAAGCTTTTTTTTTTAATTCTTTGTGGCCCTAGAAATATAATGGTATAAGATTGGTTGATATGTTATCAAAACAAAAATGATATTGATTTTTCTTACAGTCGAATTTTAACAGTACCGTGGAATTCCTCATACGTTTCAGATTTTTCGCCATAAAAAATATAATCCTTTATATAGGTTTTTATGAAAGATTAATTTCAGAGCACAATATGATGTCAGTTATATTACATAAAGATCTTGATGAAATGTCATATAAAGATATGCTATATTAGAAAAATTGATATACTGTACATGAAATGTATATTGCATTTCATGATATTTTCAACAGCGTAAACATTATACTCAGCAATTTTTGTTTTTCAACAACAATATTTCGGAAAATCTCTCAGTTTGAAATTTTAAAATGTCTATAGTTTTTTCCGATATTTTATTGCTGCATCCGTTTTAATTTCCAAAAATAGTAATATATAAAATATAAATACCTTTTATAGAGTTTTACAGTCACTTTTAATACGACACTGCTGAAGACTTCCGATCTCTGGACAATACTTGCAACTTTCTTCCTTCTTTATTCTAAACGAAACTACACGATCACGTACAGTTACTAGGTGGTCAAATTGTTTAGCAACTCGATTACAATTCGAATGCAGGAAATATTCGTGCTGTTGAAGTAATTTCGGTGTCTTCCTTCTAGATTATCGAGAGAACCTGATGTCCGATTTTACAATTTAATGAACACTTTTGGAGAGGCACAAAATGTAGAAAATATTCGTGTAAAGAGCACAAAGTGAGGTGAACTTTCAGCTTTGACTAACTGAACAAGAATGAGCCAAGCATCCAGGCGTAGTCTAATGGTGGTGTATCACGTCTACAGGAGGCGGGCGTAAAAACCATATTAACTCCCACTCTCTACCTCTGGCTGCCGTACCTGTCCCCTACATAACTTTCACGGCCCAACCCTCGCTTGAAACATGGCTTGTTTTTCAATTCTTTATATGTATATGTTTATTTTAATTGTATAATATATATATATATATATATATATATATATATATATATATATATATATATACAGGGTGTCCGAAAAGTATGGAAACACTCAAATATCTCGGAAAATCGACATCGAATCGTAAAAGTAAAAATACACGTATTCAATGGTTTCAAGAGAGCTATCCAGTGACACCTAACACAACCCCCCACCCCCACCCGCTGGGGGTGATAGAGGGGGTAACTTAAAAATTTTAAATGGGAACCCCCAATTTTTATTGCAGATTTTGCTTCCTCAGAAAAAGTTACGTAAATTTTGCCTACCATTATAATTGTTTTTGTTGACAGATGGCGCTGTAATCAACGAAATTAAAAAATTATTCTAAAAAGTTTTAAAAATCTCGCGAAAAACACAACGGATCAAAAAAGTAAAAACACACGTATTTAATGGTTTCAAGAGAGCTATCCAGTGACACCAAACACGCCCCCCCCCCCCACAGGCTGGGGGTGATGGAGGGGGAAACTTAAAAATTTTAAATGGGAACTCCCAAATTTTATTGCAGATTTCTCTTCTTCAGAAAAAGTTACGTAAATTTTACCTATTATAATTATTTTTGTTAACAGATGGAGCTGCAATCAGCGAACCACGTACCTGGAATAGCGGACCACGTTTCCAAAATTTTAAATGACGTCTTTTGCCTTTAAATATTTCAAAGTTCACCGATTCTTACCGCGAGGAGGTAGACGATTTTGAGAATCTTTTTTTTTTATTTTTGTATATTTTTTTTTTGTTTTTACCTTTTATTTGTTTTTTTTTTATTTTTTTAATTTTTTTTCTATTTTAAAGTTTAAATTTTCCTTCGCTTCTATTTTCTTTACTGGATTTTTAACATGTCTATGCCCACTAATTTATAAGATGTTCGAATTGAAGTCCTTCAGCAACTTGACAATATCCCAATCGTGCATAGAAGTTATCATAAACTTTTTGCAGCATTTCTTGAGATACTGTATTAGAACCTTGAATTATTTTTTCTTTCAACTCATCAATGTCTTTTGGTTTCGTTTCGTAGACCTTGTTCTTCAAGAAACCCCAGTAAAAATAGTCCAGAGGAGTTAGATCAGGTGACCTCGGTGGCCACTCGATCGAACCCCTCCTACCAATCCAACGTCGGGGGAAAATATTATTTAATAGATTGCGTACAATCAAACCAAAATGACAAGGAGCTCCATCCTGTTGAAACCAGACATTATCAAACGCTATACCAGCAATATTTCGTATTGCCGGTATAATCTGGTTATTTAACAAATTACAGTACCTTTCAGCCGTGAAATTCTCTTCAACGAAGAAAGGCCCAACAATTTGATTGCACAAAATGCCAGCCCAAACATTGATTTTCTGTGGATGTTGTGTGTGAGTATCTCTCATCCAATGAGGATTTTCGTCCGACCAATATCGTAGGTTGTGCCTATTAACTTCTCCACTCAACTGAAACGTAGCTTCATCAGAGAAGCATATCCAGAAAGGAAATAATTCATTTTCGTCACAACGTCTCATCATTTCCTCACAAAATTCTAATCTCCGATCGAAGTCATCTTCCGAAAGTTCTTGTACATATTTTATTTTATATGGATGGAACTTATTTGCTTTTAATATTTCATGGACAGACGATTTGCCGATACCAGTGGCTTGCGCAATCTTTCTTACCGAAGTATGGACGTCCTCAACGACACTTGCACAGACCGCTAAACTGTTGTCTTCGTTCGTGGACGTTTTTGGTCTTCCTGATTTTGGTCGATCATTGACAGAGCCAGTATCTTGAAACCGAGAAACAGTCTTACAAACAGTTGATTTGCAAATAGGTAGACGATCAGGATGGGTATCATTAAATTGGCGGACGACTTGTTCGTATGTTCTTTTTTTATCGCCGCATCCTCGCAGAATAAGGATTTCGATCCTTTCTTTTTGTGTCAAAGACATAGTATGCCAAATTACAACAGGAGGCAGAATACAGAATGTATCGAAATGGAAGAAATATGAAGCAAAGAATGAAGAAATAAAAGAAATATAAAAAATTAGAAGAAATTCAAATGTTAGAGAAACATTACATTAAGTATCAAATAGCGAGAACGAAGAGAATTGCGATTTTTTGCGGTACGAATTTGACCAAGTTTTCGACAAGAGTGACGCTCGCATGTGTAATTTTCACAAAGCTGAAAAATAACCGAGACCTTGACTCATTCAAACAATAGAGCTTAACTAATACTAAGACGTGCTGTTTTGATTTGGACGCTGACGATGTTCGATTATTGACTACTTTCTCTGTAACACTGGCAGTTGAAAAAATCGACCGAGTGTATGCAATGGGTTTCCGCAAGCGATACCTACAGTACTTTCACACAAGTATACAAAATCACAGTCATGCAAGAAAGCCATAACACCATATGCGGATTTGGTCACCATTTACGCTATTCGGATACACGACATTCACTTCCTCGTAGAATAAGGATGTCGATTCTTCATTTTTCTGTCAAAAACTTTGTATGCACAATTACAAGGGGGGAGCGAATAAAGAATTTTAATATCTGGAAGAAAAGGTAAGCAAATACATTAAAAAAAAACATAAAAAAATTTAATAGTGAAGAATAAAAAAAAGGTAAAAAACAGAAATCAAATAAAAAAAAAAGTAAAACAGAAGATTCTCAAAATCGTCTACCTCCTCGCGGTGAGAATCGGTAAACTAGAAATATTTAAAGGCAAAAGACGTTATTTAAAATTCTGAAAACGTGGTATGCTATTCCATGTACGTCAAGTTAAATATTTTTTAGTAATTTTTTAATTTCGCAGATTGCAGCTCCATCTGTTAACAAAAATAATTATAATAGGTAAAATTTACGTAACTTTTTCTGAAGAAGAGAAATCTGCAATAAAATTTGGGAGTTCCCATTTAAAATTTTTAAGTTTCCCCCTCCATCACCCCCAGCCTGTGGGGGTGGGGGGTCGTGTTAGGTGTCACTGGATAGCTCTCTTGAAACCATTAAATACGTGTGTTTTTACTTTTTTGATCCGTTGTGTTTTTCGCGAGATTTTTAAAACTTTTTAGAATAATTTTTTAATTTCGTTGATTACAGCGCCATCTGTCAACAAAAACAATTATAATGGTAGGCAAAATTTACGTAACTTTTTCTGAGGAAGCAAAATCTGCAATAAAAATTGGGGGTTCCCATTTAAAATTTTGAAGTTACCCCCTCTATCACCCCCAGCGGGTGGGGGTGGGGGGTTGTGTTAGGTGTCACTGGATAGCTCTCTTGAAACCATTGAATACGTGTGTTTTTACTTTTTTGATCCGTTGTGTTTTTCGCGAGATTTTTAAAACTTTTTAGAATAATTTTTTAATTTCGTTGATTACAGCGCCATCTGTCAACAAAAACAATTATAATGGTAGGCAAAATTTACGTAACTTTTTCTGAGGAAGCAAAATCTGCAATAAAAATTGGGGGTTCCCATTTAAAATTTTTAAGTTACCCCCTCTATCACCCCCAGCGGGTGGGGGTGGGGGGTTGTGTTAGGTGTCACTGGATAGCTCTCTTGAAACCATTGAATACGTGTATTTTTACTTTTTCGATTCGATGTCGATTTTCCGAGATATTTGAGTGTTTCCATACTTTTCGGACACCCTGTATATACGTATATATTACGTATATTCATACTATGTTTTCTAGGAAATAATCTGAACTCTTTTTAAAATTTTGAACCGCAAATATAGTGTGCTTATATAGCAATACGATCGTTATGTTTCCTACATATCATGAACTTAAACCGATATGCGCCTTCTTAATATTATTATTTTCAAATGAATTCTTAGGATGTAACCTCAACTTGGAAATTGCAATGCATTTCCGAAATATTCGGAATATTAACCGAAATTTGGGTAATGATGAAGTCAGTTCTGTCAAATAATGCCGAATTGTTTTTTGAATAAAATTAAAGATTTGAGCAAAATATTATCCTGAATGTATTGGAAATTATAGTCAAATAAATAAACACGTGTATATTTTATTTTTTTATATGTTTTATCATTAGTAGAAGTATATATGCACATAATTAGCAATGTTATTATATTATATTAGTTCTATTAGATAAAAGGAAAGATAAATAATAATATTAAATATCATTAGTAGAAAAATCATATGTATCCAAAATGACAAAATAGATCACTAGCAGTTACTTTCAATGTTAGTCAAAACGACGAACTAAACTTTGTATTTAAATGTTTATTATAATACTACAATCACTGAATTGTCCTGTTATTTCTATTTTGATCAATTTATCATTACTTCAATTACGTTTGTACAGTTTTCTGTGTTTTTTTTTAAAGAAGTTTCCCTCATCGTAAATTGAATGCAACCGAAATATTGTCTATACTGTTATTATTTAGAAAAATTATTTGCCATTCAACATCAATAATCAGAAGTGACAAGACATTTCTGACCTCTTGTTTTATACTTTACCAGACAATAAATAGTGAAAGCAAAGAAGCAATTAGGCCATTTATGATAAGCAGGATTCAAAAATCCGAAATGATTTAGAATTACTATTTTTCTTCACGCAAGGGAGGATAAGCAGCAACTTCCTTCCCGCTTGCGGGAAAAAAAATCGTATACTTCCCTCGGGAGGTAAAAAAGAATGCCTCTCTTGTTTAGTAATATACTATTTTATGCAATTCTGTTTGCAAAGTGTGACTTTGCGCACTAAAATTCGATGCGCAAAGTAAATTTTACCGTACTAATGCCTAAGCAGTTCGCAAAGTAAATATTATAAATACAGCAAAATATTATGATGAATTATTTATTTATTGAATATATTCCACAATAACAACCAAAATTAATTTTTTTTAACTCCGCTATTAATAAACAAAACATATATTTAGAACAAATATATATTTACAATTATGTATAGCATACATTAGGTATAAACCTATATATAAATTTAAATACCATTTACTCTCAAACTTGTTAATTAAGCAATTATTTTAACTAATTTATTAGTTACTTGATTTATATTATTTAATTTGATAAATTAATCATTTTCTTGCTCATAAATAATATTTTAAGGAGATTCCAAACCGTATCGCTCGTTCTGAAGCCGTTAAGATCGATTTTGATGATAAAAATGTTATAATTTTCAGGCACAAGGGTACTGTTTATGCAAGATTTAATAAAACATCTACAGTAAATATTTTACATTCAATTAACGGAGTGAAATTCCAATTGTATAGAATAACGATTTAATATTACCATAAACTATCACAAAACAATCTATAAGTCAGGTCATTTATGAATTCCGAGTAGATCCCAACATACTGCAAACAATACCCCTATAGGCTAGAGTCTAGACGGGTAGGTGAGTCATAATTCATTTAAAAACGGAAATGAGTTTCTTAATCCTCAACCGGGTCACTTACATAATCCCTAAGGTGAGAAGAGTTACGAATACGCTTCAAACCAATACAACAATTTTTTGACCATGAAATGACAACGTAAATAATTTACTAGGGGCTTAAAGTAATACTTTTCTATCGATGTCCGTGAATTTTTCAATATAGATAAATTTACGATGGGTAAATTTTTCGTTCATAGAACCAGATATTGTTCCTTATCAATCTAGAAACTATAATTATTGACTTCTATTTCTGTAGAGCAGAAAATACTGGTATATTTTTCAACTATGACCGAATGTTTTTTTTTTAGGCCAATCATTACGAACTTCCTTGACCCAAAAAATATTTAATTATTAATATTAATGAAGAAACAATGCATCAAAGCCGACTCATGAGCTTTAAAATTCTTGTTAATGGAAAGTTCTTAAAAATCTACCCTATTCTTTACTTACATGTTTCTTACTAATCCGTTTCACAATTAATAGATAGTAATTGTATAATGTAGAAAATATACATTTTAGAAGTCCGTACAATCATTAGACGTTAGGTTACATCAATGCATTTTCTCATACTGCATTGATATGAAGTATCCTTAACCTTTGTGGAATAAATTTACCTGAAAAATATTTCGAAAATTTTGAAAAAGTTGAAGTCAGTACCAGTAAATATAATCCGATTGTTTGAAAATAAAATTATTCCTAAATGCATTATGTGAAGGTATAGGGAATCAATTACATTTTAATGGGAGTATTTCGAAAGTGGTTTATCGGTCAATTACGCTTATGATTCAAACCGATGCCATTGAGACGATTATAAATGGCCTTGATAATAAAGCATATCTTAAATAAGTAGTATATCATAAGACTATTAAATTATAAACTGATGTCGTTTATGGACCAGAATGACTCATGATTTACGAAACCATTAAACTCGGAAAATTCCAAATTGACCGACTCGTTTCTGCTGAACCGAATTTCACGTGGCGACGACATTAAAATATTTATTATAATACATTAATATTTAGTTACAATCAGGTGATCGAAATAAACATTCATTTAACATTTGACATTTAATTTGAATAGACTTATATTTCGGAAAATGTAGGTATACTGAAAATCATTACCATTAATTACAGAAAAGTTCAAAGATGTCTTCTCTTAAGTATAATTTAACGTTGATCGTACGCAAAATTCTAAAAATATTTTTGAAAAAGAGTTACTTAACTTTGTATTTTTCACAATTAATTCGAATTCAAAGTTGAAATGATATATTCTAGCTCAATATAATGCCGTTTATTGTTAGTCATTTTTTCTCATTGCACTAATTTTTAAGTGCACTCTTCGAAGTTCAAATGATCTGGGCACAAATGCTCTTTTAACCCGAAGAAATGAAAAAAAACAACATAGAAACAAAAAGAAAGCAATAAAAACGTAATACACAACTTCCCATGTGCACGGCGTTAAGGTTAAGTGTATTTCCATGCATTTTTGTAATAAATTCGAATTTAGTTGAGAAAAAAAGTAAAAGAATTGATGAAAAATAGACTGCAAGAAAGAAAGAAAACGAGTTTGGTTGATACATTGCACGCGATTTTCACACTTAATACCAGCTTCGTGGTAAAATAATAGAGTAAAATAAGTAAATACAGAAATAAATGCGTGGATGAAAGAAAATAAAATATTAATTAAATAAATTTACGTAAACATGTATATGATGTTACGTTTATCCAAAAGGTGATAAATATTTTGCTTACAAACTGCATTCGCGCCATATGCTGTGTTTCTTGAGATGTACATTTCTCTAGTGATTTTTTACCGATTGTTTTACTGATAAAATATTCTGACAACTTGCGTAAAATTTTCAGGAAACGATTTATCAATAATATTAGCATATTATTGTTCACAGTTTTGTATACTGAGAGTTTTATATAAAAAATATGGAATAAGAAGAATTTAAGGGTATTCGTGGCTCTGTCCTAATAAATTTTATAGGAATAGAAAATTTGATTTCCTTTATAAACACTAAGCGCGAAACCCAACATTCGCTCACTGTTTTTTTTGTGCGAAGTGGCCGATTTTCCAAAGGATAATTTTGTACTTCGCAAGCTCAAAACAGGTATAGAATTCATATATATTTATAAATGAAATAAATAATAATAGTAGGACTGACTTTCATCATTATTTTTCCAATAATCATTAAAGCAGTTTATTTTTCTCCGAGGATAACCTATATATCGACATATTATATTATGCATATGTCATGAATAGATCTTTAATATTATTTATAAACAAAAGTATCGAAATATGAAATAATAATTATCATTACAGTCCAATAAAATTTATAAACTTGTGAATTCTGAACCTACGGCTTTATGGGCTTTTAATTTCTGTGTTATTTATCTTAATTTTAGTTTCGAATCCTGTGAATCGCAAAAAAATATATATTTCTGAAAGTTCTACAAGTATTATACAACATTGTTTTTTAAATAAATACAATTATTTTAATAAAAATGAGAAATAATCAATTATTTAGTACCTATATCTTCGAGACTCTGAAATTCCAATTTTGTAATCACCGAATTAATGTTATTAGATCGGTTTAAATCAAAACTGATTCAAAATATTTATATATATATATATTTTCAAATACTAACATAATGTTTATTTATTTCACGCTTATAATGTTTATTTCATCATATCTTCAAACGGTGAATTAAAAATCAACAACGATTTCGTTTTACGTTTCGTACAATACTATTTTCAAAATGTCATATGATTTGTATTTATTTTATAGTTTATAAAACATAAATTCAATTTGGTATAGATTTCAAATCTTCCAATGAAATCCTGGTTCCAATGTTAGCAAAGTTTGTGTACGTTTTTTGTTATTATTTTCCCCTCGAAGTAAAGTCAATGTTATCGAAACCTTTAATATATTGATATTATGTAGCTGCCAAATTTTAGCGATTAAACATCAGTAATAATCATTAGTTATAAGATACTTCCGACCTCATATTTTATACTTTACCGGAAATTAAATAGTGAAGAGGCACATAGTCCCTTTATTATAGGTAACAGTCAGAAATCCGAAACGATTTAAATGATTATTATTCATTCTGGGAATATTAAATTAACGCCTTCATTAAAAATAAATAGTATAAGCAATTTATTCAGAACAAAATGGTAATTTCATTGGGAGATATATTACCAATGCATGGCAACTATGGCGAGAGAGAGAAAAATATATTGCTAAATCTTAATGAGCAGGAAAAAATCAATATTAAACGAATACATATAAAACTGTAAATACGATTTAGACCTAATGTCTCTATTTTAGTATTTATATTAATTAACTAAAAAATCGTGACAATTTTCACAAAACACGGGCATCCTTTATGCAATTTGAAGAGCATCGAAGAAAATGTGTTACTAATGTACTTATTTTGGACCTATTCTGAGATTCAATATTAATAAATAAAACGATGCGCAATTTCAAAGAATTCATTTTTTTACTAAGAAAATATTTATGACATTAAGGACAAAAATGCGGGAATTTGTACAGACGCGTACTCTTGAAGAGTAATGCCTATACCAACCTTGAATTTTCAATATTTTCTTATTTCAACCTATATTAATTTAAACAAAGTCTGTAAATTTCAATCAGTACAAATTGAAAAAATTAATTTATACAGAAACGTGCAACTTTCTCGAAATCTGTTGGTTGTTGTTGTGAATTGTCCTTTTTATCATTTCAAAATATTCTTAATGTAGGACAAATGCAGGATGTTTTAAAATAAGAGGGTTTTTAAAATTTTAGATTATGTAAAACTAAAAATCACCATATTCAAAATACGCATATATTTTATTTTTATCGTGGACAATGCCTAATATTTTGCCACTCATTTTTTGTTAAAATCACATGAAGATTTAAATATATAATGCAGACGATTTTTATTAACTACCGGCAGTGAAATGTCATTTTTATAGAATAATGATAGAATGTTAGGATAAATTAACAACAGGGACGTAACAAAATTCGTAATCGACAAAACAAACGTTCATAATATAATTATTGAATTTTGACAAAAAATGAATCCGTTAATAATGGTTAATCATGATTAGGAAATATCGTTGAATTAATTTGTAAAGCCTTCTACTGCATCCATAATATTTTGATAATAAATCACGAAACATAACCGTTGAACGCTGAAATAGTATATTATGAAAGTAGTGCGTAAAATGTGACCGAAAAATGTCAAAAGTGTGTAAAATAGCATTTTACGAATCGAATGGCATAAATGTATATTTTACGTTTCTACAAATCCCAATGCATACCCATGTTCCCTAATAAAATGGAAAGTTTTGACAGGTATACATACGCCATCATTCATTTCGCAAAGAAAATAAGTTTTCTCTAGAAATTTTGATACGGCCTGATTGCTGCCTGATTAGGCCCTGATAAGTTTTGAGGCAGCCTGGACAGATTTCTGCTCGGGACTTGATTAATATGCTTTATTGTACAGGCCATTTTTGATCGTCTTAATGCCATTACAGTAATCGGTTTGAATCATAAGCGTAATTAACTGATAAACCACTTTCAAAATACTCCCATTAAAATGTAATTTATTCCGTATACCGGCACATAATGCATTCGGGAAGTTGATAGAGAATTCATTAATTATAGGTACGTGTGAGGTTCATTGGGGTTTTCGAAATTGTATTTGTAGATGAAAGTCTTAATTGTATGTTGTAATTATGTTGCAATAAGTAACGCTCCACCGATCAAAGTGTTATTCAAATTAGTAAAAAATTTAGTTTGTCGTTTTGCGAATGGTTGATTAACATTAAACACAATTGCTAGTTATCTAGATTGTGATAGTGGTTAAGTACGATTTTCAGTACATCTACTAATTATATTATCATTTTCATTATATACATTCTAATAAAAATAATAGTTTTATAGCCTAGATAGTTATGTGAATATCAGTATATACTAATGTAAAATATATAATTCTCTAATAAAAGTATATCATATATGTGACTGTTAGTTGGAATATAAGACCCAATATTTACGGGAGATGATAATTTTGAAATCCTTAATTTTATTTTCAAACAATCGGGATTTACTCGCCATTATGTGCACAGTTTTCCCGCTCAATCCGCCAGGATTATTTAATAATCTTATTGAAGCTGAATTTTGTGTTTACCAGATCTAATTCGCTGCATCACTATACTCATTCCACAGGTATACCGTTAATGTTAATTTTTACAGATCCACCATAACCTAAGGTACAGAAACGCCCCTAGACATTTTATTACTTTGGAAACTGTTAATAAGCCAACCAGTTAAATCATACGTTTTATAATGGGAGTTAGTTCACTTCCAAATGAAAAAATTTCATTTCAATGATGTTCCTTTCCCCTTCAGCCATCCAAAATGAAGTTGAGCAAAATCTAGCGTTTCAATCATTCGGATCATGAAATTTGGCAAAGACCATTGAGGATTACTTTGTTGAATATGAACTTTGTGTTCACAAGTGCTATATCGATACATCACTACTAAGTCCACAGTTATAAAATTAACGTTTAATTTTTGTAACTCTACCTTAACATACAGAAATGTCCTAAGACGTTTATTGACTTATACTTTTTTGTGTGATTTGAAAACAATGAACAAATAAATTGATTGTAATTTGATCAAATTGATTCACACAAAATGTAATTATTAAGTTAGATATTCGTATTTTATTTACATATAATATCACATGTATTACATGTACACATATTTGTATTAAAATATAGAGTCGATCAGAGACCATTGTATCAGTTACCGTTATTACTGAATAAAAATGTAAACATTTCATTCGCAAAGCGGTAAAGACGATTCATGATTTGTAAAATTCTTGCCAAAGAAAGTCATTCAAAATCTATGCTATTTGCTATGTAGACTTTCCTTCCCAAAGTGTTTTACAGTTATTTAATAAAAAGTGTATTACATATATCCAAAATTTTAACCTCGTTCCAATTAAAATTGTGATTTTTGAGTCGCCTGTACACGATTCTTTAACAATCACATCACAATTATTGCTTTTTATACAATATACTGTGTTACCCTTGTCTAATATTTTTACTGTATCTTTTCCATTTGAAATAATATTGCATAACGTGTTACGTATTATTGTATATTGTAATATTTTAGATTGTATTTAATTGAGTCGAAAACTCCTTTTACAAAAGTAACTTTTATAGAGGGTTTTGGGTTATTCTTGTTATATATGAATTCATATTGTATAAGAATTAACTCTTTTTGTAATATATTTTTCTGTCATGCGAATAATTATTTTCGAATAAAAGTTTCTTATCCATTGCCACATTTTTTATGGAATTATATGTCACTATATTTGAAAGCTCTGTCTACTAAATTATAAATATACGTGATATAAAATATATGAAATGAATGTACGAAATGTTTGTGATACGAATACAAATTAAAAAATTTACCTGAAAAGGTGGGTTTTTCTAAACCAATCAAAACATAATCTGGTATTTTCGGTGTTTCCAATCAATAAAACAGATCTAAAAAGGGAATTTTATTATTTTTCTCAATTTCGTGAGTTAATTGCAGTCTGTTATGGTCATTATTATGAAACAATCAATATTTCAATAACCTTAGATTTTGGTTTACAACAATAAATCATAAAATCAAATAGAATTGTGTTCTCGTATCAAGTGTATCATGTGTTAACATATCAAGAGAGAAATAATTATATAATCTCAAGAACTGATTATCCAATTGGGTGTAAAATATCTTAAAATTCAATATTATCGATCATTTTATTGAAGCTAAAATTACAACGTATCTAATCACTGCTGAGGAAATTAGACAACACTTTTTTAACGAATAAGTAAATGAACATGATACTGTCCCATTATTTCATACAATATTTGGAAAATAGAAAAGCATTTTAACGAACTGGAAAGTATAAATACAACACATTTCAAATCTATTGACATTATTGTATGTTTGGAAATTTGGAATGTAAACAAAGTTGATTTGTTAACAATACACGGATACAATACACGTTACAATAGTAGAAACGTCAACAATAGTGACGGTGTAATTCTATATGTACATGAGAATTTTAAACACTCGAGCAAACTAATTAAAATAGGAAATATTACAGCAATCGAATTGAGTATTCATTAAAATTCAAATAAAATTACTAACATTGCGTCTATTTATAGACCTCTATCAACGGATAGTAATGTTTTTATATATGACTTAAAGTAATATATAGAATCGTGTACAGAAGATCACGTTATTATAGGAGACATTAATATCGACATTTCACAAACAAACGATAGTTCTTATGCATATTTAAATGCTCTATATTCAAATGGATTTGTTTCGGCATTAAATATACCAAGTAGAAAATATAAAAACTCGAAAACAATTATATATCATATTTTTATAAAAACTATACTCATAATCTTTACGAAGTCATTGCTAGAGTCGTGAATACTACGATTACTGATCATGACTCAACGGTGATAAAAATCCCGAATAGTGACATAACAAAAGATCCTCAAAACATAAGTATACTTATCATACACGGAAAAAAATAATCCAGTGAAAATCCTTGAACTCGTTCGGATGTTGAGGATTTGAGAAAATTTTGGAGGATATTACATTTGATGTAGAAAAAAATTAAATTTAATTCCTGACATTTTTCTTATTTATAAATATTTTATAGTAGAGTCTCGCATTAGTTATTTAATTTTTACCTATTTTCTTACAATTATTAACGCTCGCAATTAAATTAAATAATATTTCGCTCAGGTTGGATTTGAACTTGCGTCCCTAACTTCGCAAAGCACGCACGCTAACCACTACCACTATACGCTACGCTCTATGTTACGAAATAAAATTTCAGAACTAGTATATTATGATCGTATGATGGTCAATTTTTTATGTACACAAACTTCCCGTATTCCTGAGCGTAGTTTAAGATAATTAAACATTTTGAAAATGTTATATTTTGCATATTTGCAAAATCCATTTGCGAAGTTGTATTTATTTGCTTGAGACCGTGCCCCCTATCGATAAACCCCCAAAATTTTGTCAGTTTTCGCATATCTCTTACCGTTCTCGAGAGATTTTAGAATTTAGAATATTTCGTTGCACATCGATATTAACTAATTCGTCATCCTCCTCCACCGCTAGACCCGAACTTCATTTGTTTAATTTAAATTAAACCTATTATTCTACACAAATAGAAAAGTTAGGTATTTTCTGCTAGGCAATTTTTGCGGAAGTATCTCCGACAGTCTACATGCTGCAGAAATTACAGAAGTCTACTATAAAGGATACAGGATGGCTTAATGCAGAACTCGGCTTATAAGAATATGGTAAAATATGTAGGATTATTCAACAGAATCTACAGAACTTATTAAACAGAAAATTAGCGAATTCTTTAAAAACTTCCGTTCAGTATTATAATTTTAGGTTACGTGCATAGCATAGGTATTGCTAGGAATTATTAAAGTAATTTTACAGTATATAGAAACAATGGCAACTGAAATACCAGTGATAATCGTGGAAAATGTATACTTCTGACTGTAAAATTAGATGAATAATATAATGATAATTAAAAATTACCGGAGCGGAGGGATGTGGGGACATATAGCTCAGTTGGTTAGAGCATTCGACCGGAAATCGAAAGGTCCCAGGATCGTTCCCTGGTATCTGCCGAATGATCTTCCAAGTTCCCCGTTATTTTTTCTGAATTTTTCACATATTTTCGGGTTCTTCATATTTTTCATATAATTAACATCTCCAATCAGCATTTTTAATATTTTTCTTTAAAAATGTCTTTTCAAAAAAGCCGATGGCCCTTGGAAAATATCTAATTTCAACCATGTTGAAATGTTTGATTGTTGCAATCACGACCATTTGCGTTGCAGGAAGAACCCACCAAATTTAAATTTATTACATGAATAATATAATGTTACATAAGAGTTATAAAATTCCGAATTAACAACTGAAATACATTAAATAGATTTCATTCAAAATAATGACTTTTCAGTAACAGTTTCTTAAATTTCATACAAGTTAATTAAATTTCATATACTCAAATATAGGTTATAATCTATATAAATGAAAAGTTACAAACTTTTAATATGAATGTGAACTGTGTTTCCAAGTCTGTAATTAACAGTTTCATTACTGCCATTTAAAAAATTACTTTCTTGATCGAAGCAGGAAAGTGAAAAGCTTCATCGAGTGAGGCAATTTCTTCTGAACTTCAATGTCCGTCTCAATTAAATTGTATTTAGCCTTTGCAATGATGAAAGTTCTATTAATTGACTTCTATTACAGTTAAAATAAACGCCGGACACATGAATGATTCGTAATCTGCGATCTCAAGAACCCTTATATATCAAATTTAAAAAAAACTCACTGAAAAAATTCGTGACTGAAAAGGTTAAGTGGAGAAGTAAAAGTGACTTTCAGAAATTACCTTTTTGAAAGAATTTTGTAAGTATTACATGTTTATCAATTAATAAAACACAGCATTCTTAAACGTTTTAATGATTAATATTGATTAAAACTAGAAAGATAGGGAGAAATGTGAGAGGTTTGTATATTAGAAATTATACGTATTTATTTATTTATTTACAAAATTTATTTACAATTACATATCTCAATGCAATATGAATAACAATTATTCGTCTATGATAGGTATATGCATATACCCTTTCTCTGTCACCACGATCCTCTAATATCTATGAAATCGGGCTTTCATGGTTGTTCTTTTATTTATATTTTTGTTATAGACGGCATCGAAAATTACCCAACGCATCGAGTACATTTTACAGTAATTCTAGCAAGAATTCCGAAATTTATTGCAAAAACCCCATACCGTAAGGTACTATCTATTCTATGTAGAAGTAAATATATTCTTCGGTGTTGAAGATTACCCAACGGCGGAGTAACATATACATTTATTCAAGTATTAACTGCGTTTCTTTTGGCAAAAATTCTAAAACGTTAAGACATGTAACGGCAGAAATTCCCTAAAAACCCTATGTGTCATTACTTTACTTCGTCTTTTGCTAAAATTTCTTTGATTTAAAGCAATATTTATTTATTTATTTATTTACATTTCTCTTATCAACGTGAATGCATTAAAACCAATTCATGATTTGTAAAATTCTTTCCAAAGAAAGTCATTCAAAATCAATACTATTTTCTATGTAGACTTTCCTTCCTGAAGTGTTTCACAGTTAATTAATAAAAACTGTATCATATATAAAAGAAATCTCTTAAGAATATTTTATGAATTATAATGTTGTAACGGTGTGTTTTGTTATGAGGCACCATGCTTTAGAGGTGGCAGTATTTTAGAGGAATATAAAGAAAAATAAGAAATAGGGAAGAAATCTTTCAATTGTTTTGTTTATATTTATTATGCTTGTTTACAAACCTGCATCATAATCGTGTAAATATCAACTCGGTTTATCAATATCAGTTAGTTTGTGTCGCGAAGAAGATCACTAAGGATCGATGGCGGTTCCGGTTTTGCGCGTCGCACTAGGGATATGTGTGAGTAGCATCCTTTATTTTATTATATATAGTTACGATTAGTTTTGTGTATTGGACCGGGTCTGCTAACATAGCCCAACTGACGAGTCCGTGAGCAGACCTGTGCCCGTATTCTGTAAGTCGGTATTACGAATAACGTCGACGTTACTGTCGATAACGACAATATCCTGGACCGTGGTTGGTTGGAATTGTCATAACGTCGACGTTATTCGTAATAACGAGTTACAGAATACCGGCACTGGGACGAAACACCGATCAATATAAAATAATAATTATTTATATGAAATGAATTACGCGTTGCAAAAAATTATTTTTAATCCGTCAACCATAAAAAATCGTTACAATGTGAAAGGTTTAAATTGTAACTGCCTTTTTCATAAACATAAATGAAAATTATTAATTAAGTAAAAATATATAGGTTCGGCTAAATCGCCACGAGTTAAAGTACCGCGACGGCAGCTACAAAACGTCGTAAGACTTTTCGTCGTTCGCCGGACGGCATTGATCGGCCCGTTGTCGATCAAATTCAAAATTACTGTCGATCGAAACAAACGAAAGAGGCACTGACTCGACTATCAAAAACGAAAAATGCAATTAAAAGGAATAAAAGGAAAATTAGTCTCAATAAAAGAACAGACGACACGCTTTTTTTCTCAGTGAACGAATAAGGACCCAATGCATTCACAAAGGAAACAAAAAGAATTGAAGCCTATTTAATGAATATAAAGTTATAAAGTGATGACCTACACAGTTCAAAGTTTAAGAAAAAAAACTTCAATAAAATTCGATATTATTGAATTTTATTTCGACGCCCAACGTTTCGACCTTGTTGGAGGAGGGTCCTCCTCAGGGGCATCTATCAAATATATGTATACAATAAAATATAAAATTACAATTAAAAGGTATTTACACACGCAACAAAGATCTAACTTACCGTAAAAATGTCGGTGTTTAGATGTTATGACACTTTTCTTCAACTTTGTTGTTGGGTAAAAATCCTTTATCATCTTAAAGAGGATTAAATGACGAAAATAATGTTTAAGGCCAAAAATTCATATATCATTCTGAATCTAATTGTAGAGATGAACTGTCATTGTTTAATGTCAGTTCAATAATAATGAATTTTATTGAAGTTTTTTTTCTTAAACTTTGAACTGTGTAGGCCATCACTTTATAACTTTATATTTAAATAATGACAGTTCATCTCTACAATTAGATTCAGAATGATCTATTTAATGAATTACTATTTATTCACAGCTTCGATGAAATATAAACAGAAAAATCAATTACGGTCCGATATTCGCGAAACCGAAGGAGAAACAGCCGGTACTAAATCCCAGCGCTATCTCGCTCGCTCGCACGTTTTCCTTCCTTCGAGGGATCGCAGGCTGCAGCCAAGGGACGCTCGCAATCAAATATTATCGGACGCCAATAGGTCCTTGGATCGATCTCGATCAGGCAACAATGCCTCCATTCACCAATCGAGTTTTTAATACTATTTTTCATTACTAGTGCGTAAAATACGATTTTCCGCATTGTTTTTAACATGCGATTAAATAGGCCCGGTGTATAAAATCGAATTCTTACGCACGCCTGTCGAATGATATTCATCAATATTATGCGTAAAATGTGTGGGTCAAATATGATGTTACGCACGTGTGATGACCGCGGCGCGCGAGTGCCGGGCGCAGTCGGGCAGCACGAGAGAGCCCCGGTTAGCAGTAGTGCGCAAAATCGTATTTTACGCACTAAAAACAGTGCGTACAATCAAATTTTACGCATAGTATTTCGAAAAAGTATAAAATTAAATGATCTGCTTTTCGTTAATTTACGAACACGCGGATATATTTTTTTCAATTTAACAAAAAATATGTGTTTCAGAAAATGTCTATATTAATTAAAGGAATAATTGTCGATGTGTTTTGCGAACTTTCATTTTATCCAAAAAATGTTTAAGGGTACACTGACTGAGAGAAATTCTACAAGAAGATATCTTTAAAAAATACGTAAAATTACTATTCTCCCATAGGGATTTGAGGACAGACTTGCAGCACAACAACGTTTTAAAATTGAATCAAAATTTTTACAATTAATTGATTTTTACAAGAATATATTGATATATAATATAATTATAATGAAATATTTATATCAAAATGAGGTGGTAACCCTTTTAATTTTAATTTTTGATTATTCGGCTGATACCCTGCAAAATTTCGGAATGACATTGCACAGCATTTCGGTCCTCTCCAGACCCTCATAGCATATCAACTTTCGGTGTTTATATATTATTACTCATGAGTCAGATTTAAGAATGTGTATGTAACACTTGAATTATTTCCATATAACTAGAGGGTAGACTCTGTGTATCTTCAATTGTATTTAACGGATTCTTTTGCAGCGCAATATGTAGTGTTGGATTTGGGCATGAAATTTCGAGAAAATGACAAGAACAAGAGTACGTCTCGTTATGAACTGACGACAGTGCACATATTCTCGACATGATCACCTAAAACTCTCAACAATCGGGACTTGAAAATTACATGCTGTTTTCCTATCATGAGTAACGTATATCATAAACAGACAAATGACAGTACATTATTATGTAAGAATAAATTTTTATTGGATCAATCATTACGAATTTCAAAAAAAAATTCTTGAACAGCGACCTCGAAAACCTATGTATACCAAGTTTCACGAAAAAAGTATTTTTGGTGGCCATATTGGATCAGCAATTTTGGATTTCACAAAACTGACATCAGATTCTTTATCATGGACCCCGAAAACCCTGTGTGCCAAGTTTCATAAAAATAGGTCAATATTTTGTATTTTTGGCCGCCATAGTGGATCCGCCATTTTGAATTTATGATTTCTGACATCAGATTCGTAATCAGCGACCCAAAAACCCCCAAGCAAAGATTTTGAGCCTCATTTGAACAAGTTTTCAACTTTGATAAAAAACACATATTTTTGATAATGTTTAGACATTTTTAATTGATGTTTTCGAAACGAAATAAAGAAAAATCATCATTTAGACCAAGTCCATCTTGCAGTGGAAGTCTTCAGCTTTGAGCCGTAATAGACCCTTGAACAATTCTCCAGTCAAAAAATATAGCCAAAATTGTCAGGACGTATATATACGTCTTTCCGACTACGGTAAAAACCTCGTTTGGACGTATATATACGGCTTAGTGTGCAGGAGGGTTAATAATTTCGCATTCCTTCTTCGAGTTTCTCATCTAAATAACATCTTGCCTAAAAATATATTCAAATTTGTTGGAACTTTTATAGTTGTCTATTAGTTCATTATGTGTTTTAGAAAAAAAAATTACATTTTTGAATTTTTTCAATTACTGTAACAATACGGAAAATAATAATAAAAATCCCAAAAGTTATATCAATTTTTGTAAAAAAGATATATAGATATTATCCCATTATGAATGGCGCATCCTCAAATTACTAATAGAACAGTAAAATTTCCATCAACAATTCTTTTCACGTGCGAGGATATATAAGAACATGAGCCAAATATGTTAATGGGACAATCATGTTCGCTCACAATACATATTATTAAATTTTATATACGTTTATAAAATATGACGATAAAATATTTGCCACTTACTGGCACTAATAAAAGAAAAGTATCAGCCTGCTCGACCGGTATAGGCTTGTACGGTTTGTTTTTGTTCTTCAACAAAGTCGGCTGAAATAAATACGGATATATAAGGCAGCAATTTCTGGATCAACAATATCTGAAAATATTATGTAAACGTTGCTATTTTTTTTCTTAATGTAATCAAAATATGTAGTGGATAGAATAATAGTTGAAAATGGTTCGCTTAATTGAATATAAAATATTTTATTTTACCTAAGTCCTGTTGCCAATGATTTTTCCGTTTTAATAGAATGATGACTCTTTTTGAAATCTCAGGCCATTTTTTAAAAAATATTTGCTGATCGATAATCACATGCATTTTTACGAAATCTGCAACTAGCTAATTACAAATTTTGATTTAAATTTTTCATTTGCAAGTATAAAATAATTAAATTTTCATCTTTTTTATACACTGGTGTATGTTAATATACCAATTGAGCGTTCCGATTCTAAAACTCGTCGCGTCGATTCGAGCCCGCGGCATAAGTAACGTTCAGAGGTCAGACAATCTTGGCAAAATCTAAATGTGCCAAAATGAAAAATAAAAATAATGCCCTTATAGAGCTCATCGAATCACAAATTTTTTGTAAATAAAATTTTCTTCTACGATTAATAGGTTTTAAGATAAAAAATAAAAAGGACAACATTTTACAGTATCGAAATCAATATAGTTATTAACATAACTTGCCGTATCTCGGTGAAAAATGCACTAAATGACTTGACATTTTTATGGTGTACTCACTATAAATATTTAAAGCCTACGAGTTAATTTCCGTGATTAAAAATATCAATTGTTTATTGATATTGAATAACAAATGGCCGCGCGCAAGAAATTGCATTTCGCACTTTTGAAGGGAAAAAGTGCGTTACAAAGTTTAAGTTTGAAAAAACTTTGATTGACAAAATTGTTCATATACAAGTTTTTTGGAAAATTTCAATTTAATCGAACCACAAATTTCTATTCTATGGTGTTTAAAATGAAAGCGCTCGGCGCCTGCGTTATTCTCTTACCACTCTACCTAGAACCTATAGGAAGACCTTGCATTTTTCATTTTTCTGTTTGCATTGTTTTGTATGTCAATTTATAAATGCTTTATTAATGCGTTTTTTAAATTTTAATTATTTTCCGCTTTTGTTTTTTTACTTTTATGCACTTAGTTCTTTGTTTTTTTTTTCGTCAAGTTACTCGTGACAGTGCACGGGGTTTTGAACAACGTAATGTTTAAAACATATTATTGATAAATCGTAATAAATCTTACAACTTACCAATACAGGAGCGTGAAAGACAAGTTGAGCATTATTTCTTTGTATTCATATATATTTTCTGAAATTATAAATGTTTGATACAACTGTAGTTAAAATCATTACATTATACATAATTAACAAGCAAGGAACTAAGAAAAAGTGGAAACTTATTGTTATTTATGCCATTCGATGCGTAAAATGCTATTTTTACACACTTTTGACATTTTTCGGTCGCATTTTATGCTCTCAAGTGACATAAAATATCGTATGAAACATGTGCGTAAATGTTTATTCTGCCAATGTGATTACGACGCTCGCCTTCGGCTCGGGCCGCAACCCTTCACATTCATAAAATGAACTTTTACGCACTAGTTTCATAATATACTATTTCCTACGGGCGTGCGTAAAGTTGCACTTTTTTTCATCGATTTCTGTACATAAAGTGATTATTTTTTTCATATTATGCGCAAAAGTAACTTTTTTCATACTATATGTAAACTGAAGAATTCAATAAAAGAGTAACTGTGCGTGATTCCCGCGAAGGCGATTCATTGTCTTCATTCCGATCGATTACATATCCAATCACAAGCAGTTAAAATCCAGTCGAAAGAAGACGACAAACCGACCTGGCGTAAAGAGCCCCTCATACATTTCATACTCGCATTGCAGATTCCATAAACAATAAAAGCGTTATTTGTAAGCAAATAACCGATTCCATTGAAAACGCATCCACTTCAAAACAAAGTGATGACGGGAATGAATGCGAGGAACCACCCACAAAAAAACCGAAAACGATTTCGACTTCAACTTCTCTTACATTTAATAATATTTGCACTAACCAATAGTATTTAAAACTTATTCATCAAATAAACTACTGTAATTCAGTATCGATTCTTTGGTATATCGATTTTCGACACAGTATTGCAACCTATACATTGTGAAGACTGTTTTGTATGTTTGTCGAAAAGTAAAGAACACTGTATAAACTGACGACACGAAATACATAAAGGGTCATTTTACGTTAGTGGCGTTCATTTATGAACGAGGCAGTCATTTTTCACTAGGGCATTTTGACTTTGCCTTGGTCGAAATGACTTGCACGGAAAAAAATAGTACGTCGCTCCAGCCAGATTGCCCAGCTAAAACAGCTTCCCACTGCCCAGCAAGTCGCGATGTAAGTCGCGAGTGAAGACGTAAAATGACAATTAAAATTCGAAATCCTTAAAATTTTTTTTTCTATAAATAGGTATACTTTTCTTATGTCTTTAAGAATATTTCTACAGAATTTCTAGACGATGTGGTTATTTATATTATTTTTATATGATTTTTTTAAAGTCGTTAATAGTGAAAAAATCACTACTTTTTTCATTTTAAGGCTTCCGTATTGATTACCGTGTTAGATACGACAAAAATGCACTGAACCTTTTTTGTAGAGCACAAAATTTCCTACAAAAAAGTCAATGAGAGCCATAGTCTAATGTTAATAGATACGTCACGAATAAGATAACTATCTCTGTTCTAAAATTTCAATGATTTATTCAATAACTTCCGATGTTTTTCATGCCGTACATATTAACATTAGACTATGGCTCTCACGGACTTTTTTGTAGGAAATTTTGTGCTCTACAAAAAAGGTTGAGTGCATTTTTGTCGTATCTAACACGGTAATCAATACGGAAGCCTTAAAATAAAAAAAGTAGTGATTTTTTCACTATTAACGACTTTAAAAAATCATATAAAAATAATATATATAACCACATCGTCTAGAAATTATGTAAAAATATTCTTAAAGACATAAGAAAAGTATACCTATTTATAGAAAAAAAAATTGTAAGGATTTCGAATTTTAATTGTCATTTTACGTGTTCACTCGCGACTTACATCGACCTGCTGGGCAGTGGGAAGCTGTTTTAGCTGGGCAATCTGGCTGGAACGACGTACTATTTTTTTCCGTGTGTGTTGCTGCTTGGGAATACACACGTTTGCGTTTGTAAATCAGGCTTTTGAAAAAGTTTACATTGTAACATATCAATAACATATTAGAACATGTGACAGTTCTTTTGTGTGTTCTGAAAATAATGTTGAACTAATATTATAAATAATACATGAAAATTTCAACTTTAAAATTATTATTATGTATTAGTATATGTATTAACTTATCTGTATAAATATTAATACATATTAAGAGTATTTTTACTGATTTTAAACAAAAGGTTCCTTTTATAGATGTTTACACTCGATAATGCTTTGTCCAGTTTTCAACGCGCCAAGCCCTTTTTCTATAATAATGCATAATTCACAGGTTTTAAACTGAAATAAATTGAATGTTCTTAAACTTAAAGAAAAATGCCTACTGAACATGTTCTTCATTACGTCGGATTATTTTTAAATCTGTTTTCTCAATAAACACCGCCAATTGCGAATTTTCGAGCCGATTAAATGAACTCCTATTTGGTTAATTATTAATAATAAATCTATAAGCAATTTGTAAACCCTGAAAATTTCAGATTTTGTCAAGCATCCAGGTAGTGAATTGTTGAAATGGTTTCGAGTCATTTGGCACGTTTTTCGCCTTGGAATGGATTATTATCGGTCCGTTTTGAGGCTTAGGAAATTCCTTTTCGTTCCGAAATGAATGATGGAATATGTATACCCGACTAGACTTGCCATTTTATTAGGATCCAAAGGTATGCATTTCGATTTCCTTCACATGCTACTTTGTTGAAAGGAAATTAAACCTGGAAAATGCACCAAGAAACGGAAAATACATTTTTAACGTTCTGCGGTTATGTTTCATGATTTATTATCAAAATATTTATGGATGGAATAAAAGCTTTGTCGGAATCGATAAATACAAATTAATTTTACGATATTTACTAATCATCATTAACCATTATTAATGGATTCATTTTTTTGTCAAAGTTCAATAATTATATTATGATCATTTGTTTTGCCGATTACGAATTTTCTTACGTCCGTGTTGTTGACTTATCGTAACATTTCAATCATTATTCTATAAAAATAAAATTTCTCTCCCGGTCGTTAACCACTTTAATGGTAATGGATCATATATGTACAAAAAAAATTATTGACAAACGTGGTAATAGATCATATGTGTACATTTTGCAATAACTTTTACAATTCTTAATGAATTTGCATGAAACTTCGAATACCAAGATATTTTGAGTCGCTGAATCCGAATCTGTCATCAAAATGAGAAAATTCAAAATGGCGGATCCAATATGGCGGCTGTAAATTTGCTAAATTTATTAAAATGTGCGGCGCCCATTTTTCTTTATACGGAAAACAGCTGAAAATTGTTACTAGGGGGTTTTCGGGGTCGCTGATTACGAATCTGAAGTTAGATTTAGAAAATTCAAAATGGTGGATCCAAGATGGCCGACATAAATGTGAAATATTACTTGATTTTTTAAATGATTCATTAAATGTTAAATGATATATTTCAGGAAAAAATGGAACGCGTGTTTCACCGTTTTTCGTTATCTTAAGTACAGGGCTGTACCACTTCTGGCACTTTTTTTTTTAAACAGCTACCACTGAAGTGGTTAATAAAAATCGTCTGCATTGTATATTTAAATATTCATGTGATTTTAACAAAAATGAATGAAAAAATATTCGGTATTGTCCACGACAAAAATATACATATATTATAAAAAGTAATAATAAAATTTATGCGTATTTTGGATATCGTGATTTTTAGTTTTACATAGTCTGAAATGTTAAAAATTGTCATATTTAAAAACGTCCTGCATCTGTCCTACATTAACAATATTTTTTAAAATATAAAAAAAATGTTTAGAAGAACAATCAACAGATTTCAAGAAAGTGGCATGTTCCTGTATGAATTCATTTATTAAATTTGTAATGATTGAAATTTACAGATTTTTTTGTTGAAATAACAAAATATTTAAAATCTAAAGGTGGTATGGACATTACTCTTCAAGAGTACGTGTTTGTTGTTACAAATTCCCGCATTTTTTTCCTTAATGTCATAAATATTTCCTTTATAAAATAAATGAAATCTTTCAAATTGCGCATCATTTTATTTCTTAACACTGAGTCTCAAAATTTGTCCAAAATCATTTGTATTCGTTGCATGCGATTTTTTCAAATGACATAAAGAATGCCCGTGTTGTGTGAAAATTGGCACGATTCTATTTTCAAAATCAGTCTTAATGCTTGCGTGTAATCAATACGGGTAAGAATCTCTTCAGGGTGGGATTTTTTTGTTATTTGCGTTCGTCAAAATGATTAATTTTTTAGTGTATATAATGAATTGAGTTAGTTAAAATAATTACCAAAGTAGAAACATTAAGTCTGAATCGTATTTACAGTTACACATATGACACGCTGATAGCAAAAACGGGCTAAACATACGCCGCGAGAAAAAATGGGTTATTATTCTGTTCGCGAGCAAAGACGAAACAAATTACAGGCTGTGGGCAAAAGTGAGTTACACTATTGTGAGAGCAAAAATGACTTAAAATATTCTTCAGGACAAAAACGAATTAGAAATTTAAGTCATTCTTGCCCGCTCGGAAATTATAAGTCACTTTTACCAGCAAAGAAATTTTAACTTATTTTTGCTCGTGTTATAATTTTGTATAGAAACTTGTTCGCTTTGATATCGCAATTTTTAAACTTTTGGGATTCTTTTTAAAATATACAAATGATTTAAAATTTTAATCATTATTTGTGTTAATTCCCTGATTACACTATTATACCTCTTATGTTAATTCTGTAATAAAAGTATTCAATTTGGTATGCTTCTACACTGAGGAAAGGATTGTTTACTAAAAAGAAGGCTTCTTAATAGTTAAGAAATCATATATTTAAATACGGCGAATCCAATAATTTTTTAAGTATAAAATAATTATTCATTTCATATAAAGCTGACATTTCTTAGTGCAAACAATGCATTTTATATCTTAAGAAATATCTATTAAATGCAACCAAACGTTTCTTAATAGTTAAGAAACCGCTTGTTTACTATGAGTTTGTATCTATAAAGTAATGTTAATAGCTACAAAATGTAAGGTTGGAGTCGATACGCATCGTAACATAACCTCAAATGACAACCCGGCTGCTTTGTTTGATTTGTTAAGAACGATTGAGCGTCATTGCAATTCAGTGGTTGTTATTGTGAAAACAAATAAATTAAAGATATTGTTTATAATATTAAATATGCTTATTTTATAAACCAATACATCGTATAAGAGACATGTTCCATGTCTTATTTGTGAATTTGCGCAGCTGTCGAGTTCAAAGTATACGTTTCTTAACTATTATAACTATGGTCAATTCTGATATAAGAAATAAAATACTAATATTATATGAATCGCATTTAACATTACAATGCCATCTTTACATTAAAAGAATGATTTCAACTTTGCAATTGAATGATATTTTTTTACAACAAACGATCCTTTCTCTCAGTGTCACTGATATGTAAAGATATGGATAGGGCATAGTAGTACAATTTTTCGCCAAATAGAAGTTTGGGAAGTAGGTAAATGGGCAGGTGCCGAAACCTCCCGAATGCGTACGACTATTTCCGAATGCTACATTCCAAACCAACTTTTTTTTTTATTTATGAGATTCATATATACTATATCTGCAGTGATTGTGTATAGAGTGGTATAGAGTTCCATATAAAATACATACATATTTGAAATGCCTTACGTGTGCATATTTTGCAAAAAAGCAGCCACGAGTACATCGACGACATTAGAAGATGTCGAAAGACGAAGATCAATTCACAAGCAAGTATTCTAATAAAAAACTACATAACCTATAACATTTCTATTGCTTCAGAACTGTAAGTTTCCTGATATAAAACTCATATATATTCCGTTTAACGACATAATTAAAGTTGCTTTAACTATATTTATTACAAAATATTTTATTAATAAATGTATAGGTAAAATGTAAACAATTGGAATATTGAAAAAAATCAACATGATCGAAACGTTGCTTCAGTTAATTAGTTAAATCATTAATTTATAGTTATATTTTTTTTATAATGTAACCGCTAACATTGATTGTCTTTTTTCAGGTTTCCAATAAATGATCCGTTGATTTTGAAGAAGTGGCTTGAAGCAACAAACATTGCTAAAAATGATAAAATTGATGCAAATTTGAGACTGTGCTCAGATCATTTCACTAACCAATGCTTTCAAGAGCAAGGACGAAGGCGAACATTGGTATCTGGAAGTGTACCAACCATTTTTGAAAGAGTGAAATGTGTTTGTTGTGGAGCTACGAAGGCGCCATCCAACAAACGAGTATTTCACAAGTAAGTTCAATATTTCACATATTAACGTCAAATGTTTACATTTTGCACATATTCAAAATATGACAATTGAATAAATACAATTCGAAATTGAAATTTATCATATGCCATACTAATATTCAAACTCACATCCCATAGTTATGTTAAAATGAAAGCAGTTAAATATACATATATAGGATTGAATTAATAATTTAATTACAACGAAGATTCTTTGTGAATTGAAATGTAGTAATTCAAGCATAGTGATAAATATTACATTAATTTTCTGATCGTTTCACAGATTCCCAAATGCCAATGAACCATTGCTGCAGAAATGGTTAAGAAAGATCCAGGAACATATGTCAGGAATAAAGATTGACAAAGAAAGTGTCATATGTTCGCAGCATTTTGATGAAGCTTGCTTTCGAGTAAACTGCACACGGTTACGCTTACGTGACAGTGCCATCCCAACTGTGTTTCCCGGAGTAGAACAGCAACCATCCATGTCACTTTCTTCATCGTCACCAGCATTGAATATTGGTATGGAAACAAGTAATATTTACTATGAAATGTACTATTTTTGAAATAAGCTATCGTTACTGTAATGTACAGTTTCAAAGGTTCCCCAATACATTAGTAAAACTTGTACAATTTCCAAATTCTTACGATTATTTCAATTTAAAAATTTTGCTTGAAAATATTGATCTATTTTTTTATAAATTCTATTCAAATCGTTTCCTAAATATTGAAATTGTAATATTGAATGATTATGTGAAATTCATATTTGAATTTGTTTTAAATTTTGGAATAATACACTCTTAAAACAGCCCTCATATAATTATAAAAGATTTATTCTATTTTAACGCATACATGCTCTAGGTGTAAAATTTTAAATGTTATTATTACATATTTTTCTGAAAGTATGCCTTAATACGATATTTTTATTATAATATATTAAATATCAATTGAATTTCTCTATCTTAATCCAGAAATAATGTTTTAAATCTGAAATCTTCTATCGGTGGGAAAACTGTCACTTTTACTTCGAATTTACTTCTAAAAATAAAGAAGAATGAATAAATTGAAATTAGTTACGCTGATTGTCGACAAATAAACTTATGTGCCGTTTTCCATAAAAAAGAGGGGAGACAGCTTTGATGGGAATCAAATCAAATGATAATAATTTCACATTTATTGAAAATCACCGTTTATACATTTCGCGACAAACTTTTTTCTTGAGGATTGCATATTCCGCATTTATTTTTTTTTATCAACATTCGTCATTCGTCCAAACCCCGTTATACATAAAATTGTTTATATCCGGCGACAAACTTATACCGTGCGCACTTCGATTTTAAAATAAACTCAAGAGAAAAAAAATCAAACGGAAACGACTGAGAGAAAGAGGAGACGGGACTTAGCTTTTGGCCTTGATAATGGCCTTGATGATGACGGTCCTGCGGCTGGCCTTGGAGACAATGGCCTTGCAGATGATCTTCGGCGCGATCCACGTGTTCGATGCCTTGGTCCGGGCTGACTTCTCCCAAAATTAAGGATATTGACCGCGATGAAATGAAATGGCTCCTGAGTTGGCCCTTCCTTAACGCGACGCCCAAGGAGATCACCACAATAAGCATAGGATCCTCGATGATGGTTGCCTCGAACCGTTAATTTCTCTCACCAAACTTGGTGTCGTCCAAAAATGAGGAATACTTTGTGAAGTATGGGCACGAAGTGGTACGCCCGAAATCGAAAAACCGTCTGTTTTCGCAATTCGAATTTACCGTCCCCCTCAAGTGCCGCGTCTCCCCCTCTCGCCCATCATGCCCTCTTCTCTCTACCTAGTTCGCGTATACGTACTCTAATTTAACATATTGTCGCAACTACATAATTACGCACTCATACCGTCCCATCCGCGCATAACGGCGTTGTTATTTCCATTTTTCTACAATAAACCAAATAGATCACACACATACACACACTTACATGTTACAAGATCTTAAATTGTCTATCGATGGCAATGGTCTTATCAAAAGATTGGTTTTCGATCTAAAATCATGTATAGATGGAAAACTGTCACAGAAATAAGGTTTCAGACCTACAATCTTGTGTGGATGGTAAAATATAATACAATATCATGAAAATCCAAAAGTACATGAAAGCATTGGAATCCTGATAAAAATTATTTCTCGTTTGCTAGACCTATAAAAATAGTACATTATGAAATTGGTTAGCTTTTATTTTTATACATATACAATATCATTAATGACAAGAACTGTTATTAAATGTTTTTCTGAATGTGCGAAATGCCGATGCTGACCATACGGCCCAGTATTGGCCCAGCGTTGGCAGCCGACTTTTGGCTGCCGATGCTGGCCCACCGTCGGCAACTTCACCGTGCCAGAATCGGGCCAGCATTGATAGCCGATACTGGCTATAACAAATTGCCAAACTTCGGCTAAAAACTGGCCATCGCATCGGGCCAGGTCTGGCAAATTGATCTCATAGGTATTTCTCCCGATCGTCGTCCCAGCGTCGGCCCAATATTGGGCCCGAGTATCGGACCAAGTCTGGCAAAGTGATAGTGCCAAATCTCGGCCCAGCGATGGAAACATTCAGGACCGAACGTCGGGCCAATTCTAGCAAATTTATTTCATACAAGGTACTGACGATCGTAGGCCCACAGTTGGTCCAAAACCGACCCGAGCATCGGACCAACCCCGTCGAATTAATAGTGCCAAATCTCGGCCCAGCGTTAACAGCCGACTTTCGGCTACCGATGCTGGCCCAACGTCGGCAACTTCACTGTGCCAGTATAGGGCCAGCATTGGTTGCCGATACTGTCTATAACAAATTGCCAAACTTCGGCTGAAAACTGGCCAATGCATCGGGCCAGGCCTGGCAAATTGATCTCATAGGCATTTCTCCCGATCGTCGTCCCAGCGTCGGCCCAATATTGGGCCCGAGTATCGGACCATGTCTGGCAAAGTGATAGTGCCGAATCTCGGCCCAGCGATGGAAACATTCGGGACCGAACATCGGTCCAAGCCTAGCAAATTTATTTCACACAGAATATTGCCGATCGAATATCGACCGTATCGAAAACGATGCAAGATAGAGCAAAAATTTACTAAACCTTTTTGGTAGAGGAGGAAATTTCCTACAAAAAAGTCCGGGAGAGATCTAGTCTAAAAAGTATAACTTAGGCGGGAGCAAGCCTCGAAGAAAGCATCGTAATTTTGCTGTCTCATCCCTGAGAGTTTTCACAGTCTGAGACTGTGACTTTCTTAGATTGATATCTCGCGGCACAAGGTGCAGAAGCAGCCCCGAAATCTTAGTACAATGGCGAAGGATTCCCTACAGTTACATACTTGCACAGTTCTCTCCGTGTACGAGCCTTCCGATTTCTGGAGACTCGGCCCATAGCCAGCGGTGACGTTCGAATCCCCAGGGAAACCCAGCAGTTAAGTTCCGGCCGTAGCCGCTAGGAACGCGTCGCCGAACCGCATATGAAGTAGCGCCCGCGTTCCTTGAAGTGTGGGCACCGACGCGGTAACTCTGGCCGGAGGGCGATCTCGCCACTTTTACCTTTTTTGGTGTCGGGGAGGACCTTCCCTCCGACTGAGAACTAACTTGTGATAAATGACGAATTAGAAATTAATATTTTTATTTACAGGAATACGTTGGAACCAGTACGACGTTTTACGAACTTACTAATCCAACTCGTTGGAGTTCCAAATTTGGCCCCGCCCAGGGGCTTACAACATCAAAAGACTCATCAATAAGCTGGGACATATGCATATATCCATCGATGTTATATACATCTTCAAGGTTTCTTCCAATAACAATAAATTCGTTTCAACGTTTGTTTTTCTTTTTTTATCGTGCTGCTGCTGCGACGTTGCAAAGACAATAATGACTGTAAAATTTAGCTGCAACAGGCTCTGTGCCATCGCTGACAATCAACGCCGCGCCAATACTGGCTTTGATGCCGGGCCAGTGCTGGCTGTCGATGCTGTGACAGTGCTGGCAGCCACTAATGGATGGTGCAATACCGGTTGCCGAGTCTAGGCCGTAGTGTCGTAACAGACACTGGGCAATTGCCGACAGTCAATGCCGCGCCAATACTGGCTGCCGATGCCGGGCCAGTGCTGGCTATCGATGCCGTGACAGTGCTGGCAGCCATTACTGGACCAAGACCGGTTGCCGAGTCTAGGCCGTAGTGTCGCACCAAGACTCATGCCAGTGTTGGCCCAATGTCGCAGCCGAGCCTCGGCACCGCCGTTGCCAGGACTGGACCAGGGCTGGGCCGTTACGAATTTCGCACATGGGTATGCCTTAATACAATATTTTTATTCTAATATATTAAATGTCAATTACATTATTACATCAGTACATAAATAACCATTGAAATGATTTGCAAACTATCAACCTATGAAAATCATTACCAATTATAGCAAAATGTAATGCTAACTTAAATTTGATGAAAATGTCAATTATGTCTTTCGACCACAGAAAACATCAACTAACTTTTATACGAAACCTAAATTACAGAAATTTTAATATCGCTCTTTCATAATGATTTCCATGACTGATTGTATATTAGTTCTCAAATAAAAACAAATTTCCATCTCTGCAAATGGTACTGTTAAGATCTACAACATTTCAGTACATGACAGTAGCAATGAACCATTCATCTAAATTTATTGTAAGACTGAAATGTGATAATAATAATAATAACAATAATTTTATCTTTATTGACTTAGACAAATACATAAATATTGTACTATGCTGTCTAAAATTGCTACAGCTGTTTTATAAATAATCCATTCACCCATAATAATAGCAATATGTCATTGTTCACCTACAATAATAACAAATCCAACACATCGGATAAAGGAACTCCATTTCAGAAGTCAGTATCGGCTTTTAAAATGTTACACATAACGTCGATGTGCATTAAAACACAATACATCATTACTGTTTACATGCTTTTGTTTTGTATTAGTGATGAATTTAATCATGACTAATGCAACTGCAAACTTAAAAGCATATATGGAAGACAAGAGAATGAAAACAGGGAAAAAACTATGGACCTTCTTCCTCGATCTAAAAGCGGCCTTTGATAGTTTAGATAGAAAAGAGATTATGAAGGAGAGAGGGATTACTGTAATAGAAAGTGTATAGGAGATGCAGAAATAAAGTGTAGGATTCGAACAGGAGGGGTAGGAAGAGGGGAATTTTGGGTTGAAAAGGGAGTAAGACGGGGATGTCCATCAAGTGCAATGCTATTTAAAATATACATAGCAGATATAGAAGATAAACTAAAGGTAGGCAGATGGGGTGGAGTTATGATAGGAAAGGATATAGGATATGGTCCCTGGAATATGCACATGACATTGTGGTGATGGTGGAAGACGAGAGGGGTTTAAAAGCCATGATTAGGGGACTGAGAAGGTATGTAGAAAAGAAGAAGCTGGAATTAAGTATTGAAAAATGGAAAGTAATGGTATTTCAGAAAAAACAAGGGAGAAGGAGGGAAAAGTTTTGGCGGTGGGGAGAAAAAAGGATAGAAGAGACTTAGGTATACTACTACTTAGGTTATGTTTTAAAGTGCAACGGAGGCGATGAAGGTCAGGTATAAAAGAAAGAGTAAGGAAAGCAAGAATTGCCATGGGATGGGTTTGAAGCTATGGGGAAAGAAAAATTAGCGGGGACATAAAATGGAAATTAAAATTATTTCATACCATAGTTAAAGGAATCACACTCCATGGGGTAGAAGTATGGGGATGGCAAAGGTTTCAGATGGATGAATAAATCGCTACGTTAAGAAAGAAGAGGGAATATGAGATAGAGGTGGAAAGAGAGAGAGAAAAGAATGAGATTAGAAAGTAGAATAACGAATCGGAAGTCGCATAGAAAATGTGTTAAGAACGGGTAAATGTGTCAATTGTTAAATAAGTTTATTCTAAGGGGCCAAATCTAAGGACAAGAATTTGTGGATGCATTAATTAATAAAATATTATAAAATTAATTAACCCGTTCACTGCTTTTGTCCACTGTAGAAGAAACAATTTTCAAAAATTAGTTTCATTGTACTTAAATATTTCTTAGCATTTATAATACAAAATAAAATTTGAATCTTATTTAGTATATAAATTCACATCTTTGTCCTCTACAGCGGACAAAGCAGTGAATGGGTTAAATCTAAAACCTTATTTCGATGACAATTCTTCATTTTCTGGGGTATTGTTTTGAACTTTATTTTCTGTATATATATTCAATAATATGTTTATTATTTTTATACGTATGTGTAAATTACAGACACTAGTCCTGTATTGACGCAAACACTCGATCCATTGCCGAATACGAGGCTCGCATCGACATGTACCCAAATCGAGGAGAAATCTGCGCAAGCTACCAAGAGAAGGATGTTAAATGGTAAGCACGTACTAAACAGTAAAGAAATTCGCCTTCCTGCATCCCCATGAGGGGGTTCGCGAGAAGGTTATATTTGCGATGGGCTCTTCTAAATTGTCAGTGATTAACATTTTTAATTATGACGGGTGTTATTTATAATATAATTTATTTAAAATTTTTTAATTGGACAATACCAAAAAGTATTAAATACAAATAAACTATTATTCTTAATAAACAATTATTAGTAGGTAATTTTTTTTTTGTTTTAAGACTAATTGGGCAGGAAATGTATTTCTGTACAAATTTAACATTTACACTTTTTAACGTTCCAATAAGAATCTTATTTATTGGATACTTTATCCTCTTCACATGAATTCGTTTGGAAAAGTTTTTCAACACAATTACAATCGATACGGAATCATGAGCATTTAGAGTATCCATCAATTTATTATTTATATACTTCATTAGATGATGCAACGTTTACTGTGGAGGGCCCTTCAGACTCACAAGTGCCATTATTGCCTGATGCAGCAGAAGAGGTGCAACCCATTTCAGCTGACCATAGCTACACAAAATCAGTGGCAAAACTGCAGAAGATGTGTGATTTTTTTAAACGCCGAAATAGACTCTTGCAGCAGGAAAATAGAAAGCTTCGGAAGCGCGACAAATACTTACAGAAGCGTAATACGTCTCTGAAAGGGATTGTCAATATCTTGCGTAAAAAAAAAAGTTTTGCCCAATTCCAACCTTCAGTGCCTCGAAGAAATTGCCGATGAAGGTGTTTCGCAACTTTTACAAAGATATTTGGTAAATCAAGGAAGAAACCCTGATAGGGTAAGTAAGGGAAGGCCTCGTAAAGGCCGTAAAAATGCGAATGCTGCACACAATATTATACGAGGAGCATATCCTCCTGTTCTTAGGTCTTTCGCGCTCACACTACATTTTTATTCTCCTAAGGCGTACGACTTGGTTCGCGATAAGTTATGTAATGCGCTTCCTCACCCGCGCACAATTCGAGCATGGTATGCTTCGGTAGATTGCAGTCCGGGATTTACAACTGACAGTTTTTCGACCTTGAAACAGAAGGTTGCAGAAGCTAAGTTACTCGGGAAAGACATTATTGTCAGTTGTATGTTAGATGAAATGTCTATAAAATTAGGCTATGGGCGTACAGCAGACAGCATCTTGACCGGATACGTTGCGGGAATCAAAGTTAGAACTAATACAAAAGCTGAACAGCCTCCCACTTCTGCATTGGTCGTAATGGTCGTGTCGTTGGATCAGTCTTGGAAGATCCCATTGGGGTATTTTATAAGTAATGGAGCATATGCTAAAACTCTCAGTGACATTGTGGTTGAGTCGCTGGTTCGGCTTTATGACATCGGCGTCAAATTTATATCATTGACGCTTGACGGACCTTCTTGTCATTTCTCTACCATGACGTCATTAGGTGCCTCATTTCATCTGGAAGATCCACGTCCATATTATTTCCATGAAAAGAGCGGAAGCAAAGTCCGAGTTATTTTCGACGCATGCCATATGTTGAAACTTTGCCGTAACCACTTGGGCAAGTTGAGAGAGTTAAGAGACGGAGAGGGTCGTGTAATAAAATGGGAATATATCGAGAAATTGGTAGAATTGCAAGAAACGGAAGGGTTGCGCGCTGCCAATAAACTGCGCAGAAGGCATTTGCAATATTGGGAAGCGAAAATGAAAGTGTCATTGGCAGCTCAGACACTGAGCAGCGGAGTAGCTGATGCTCTTCACTTTTGTGACAAAGCCCTAAATCTTACGCAATTCAAAGGATGCGAAGCAACAATCGACTTTATTCGATGTATTGATCGATCATTCGATTTCTTGAATTCCCGACAACCTGATGGCACTGGCACGAAATCTCCTTTGCGAACATGCAACGAATCGTACTGGAGGCCAAGAGTACTGGCTGACATGGCGTACCTGAAAGGTATAACCAACATACAAGGGGTACACATGTCCAAAACACCGCAGAAGGTTCCCTTTGTTGGATTGATCACAGCAATGATAGCTGACATTGGCATATTTGACGACTACATTAAACCTGAGAATTCTCAATTAAAGTTTTTATTAACTTACAAATTGAGCCAGGACCACATCGAACTCTTTTTTTGCGCTATCCGACGTTGTGGTGGTTGGTGTCCCAATCCAACATCTGGACAGTTCTTGTCGGCGTACAGGCTTCTCTTAGTCCATCATGAGGTGCAGACTTGCAACGGTAATGTCGAGGCTATGGATAACACAGCTGTGCTGTGCAATCCTTCAACATCCAGACGTAATAAACCTGACATCTACGAGCTTTCTTCCTACGATCCAGTAGATAATGACGAGGTGGCTAATAAATATGGCTTGAGCAACAAAGATCGCAGCGAAGACAGTGATGACGATGGAATTCTTAATGAATTTCTAGATTTCCACGCGTCTGTACCTGAGAGTTTGAGCGAGTTTTCTAAAAATGTCGTTGGCTACATGAGCGGCTTCATAGTGAGGAAAATGACCAACCCCGAAAGGCCGATTGTCAAGTGCGAAGCATGTGCTGAGTCTCTTTGGGAAAAGTCCAATGTAAACCACCCTGATAATACGCTTATTCAGATTAGAAATTACAATATGCAAACGGGCCGATGAACTGTTCCGCATCGCAAATAACAAAAACAAGAATCGACCTATTTGCGAAAAGAATTTCCCGGCCGTTTTGTGCGCGGCTGTCGAAAGAGATTTGTTTGCATGTTCTGAGGCATGTACCTTGTTTCCGTCTTTAGTAGCATCGCACTGTACGAACGAAGAAGCTTTTGCTCACAGATTTTCTCTTTGCAAAGACATCTGCAGATTGTACATTAAGACGCGGTTATTTACGTCGACGAAGGAAGCGACTGAAATTTTGCTAGGATGTAAAGTTCGCCACTCATTATCTCGGCAAATTATTTTCCGAAATCAGTAGCTTATTAAATTTAATTATAACCCATGTGATAATTTCAAGCACTGACCATTTTTTAGCCGTACGAAAAGAGAGACTATTGCTGTTATTTGCCATTAAATAATTTATGTTTTTGTTTATCATTCGCATTGTGTGGTGTATATAATCGTGACTGTTGTTTGTGCGAGTATGGGTGTATTAAAAACATTGTATATGAAAACATTTGCATGAAATGCTTCCTAATACCTAACCTAACATTGTATCGGAAATATTTACGAAATTACTATTATTTCAGCTATTTATTTCGTTGCACATGTTAATACTTGTCCGCATGTTTTATCTGTACCGCTTGCTGAGGCTTTTATGGTAAATATGTTTGCAGTATTATATTAATAGTCCTGAACATTTTTTGCCTGTAACTTTTGCAAATTCTTACCTCTATGAACGTTCTATGTTCTCACCAAAATGAATGATGCCTCACTGACCTGAGCTTCAAGAGGTACGCGGGTTCCAGCTTTCGTCATGGTTTGCTATGCTTTCATTAGATCTTAATTTAATGACAATTGATTTATTTCAGTTCTGTATGTATCGCTTTATTGTATTTGACTTTTATATGAAGGAGATACGATGAACATGTATCTAAGACTAATAGTAAGGTGTAAAGCACGTTACAACCTTGTACATTTACAAATTCATATTTCTCATATACTTTCTGCATAAATCTCAGCGCACTAAAATTACATATCTTCATATTTTATTACAGGTGGAACCAACATCACAAAACAGACAACTGGTTCCGACAATTTCTACACTTTGCAAGAAGCACGGCACATTCCTGGATGGGTGTTCCGCCCATGTCAGCATGTTGAAATTGATGACGTAATGATTTAGCAGGCGTTGAACAGCCTTGAAAAATCGATGTCTGGACATTCCCTTGCAACTTATTCTTCGGATAGTAGCCAGGGTTGCGGAATGTAATTTGTTTCATTAACTAAAATAACTTGCAGTTAATGAACATGAATGTTAACTTAGTTACGTTAAAAGTTAACTAAATATTGTATTAACTAGATCAAAGTGAAGTTAAACCGCATTATTAAGTTAAAAGTGAAATGTTCGGAGTTAATGCTCAATTTCTACGACGTTGTATTTACTAACGTGTCTTGTATTGTTTATAAGCGCTAATGACTGTATCCTGCCTAATTTAAGTATTTGTCAGAGTCAGTTGGCTTCGGAGCTCTTCCTGAACAAGTATCGCTATAATCTTGTTCTAATAAACGATCAATTAAAGTATAGTTCGACTGTGTTTTATTATCAAGTGAATATTTCCTATCATCACTACGTTCACGAGTGGAATAAACTCGGCAAACAATACGGAACGACACCGTACATGAAATATAACTTAACGTTTAAAGTTATCCAGCAAACGTTAATTGATTCAAATAGATTCAAAATTTGAATGCATTTTCATTCCTTCATATTCTACTTTTAAAACTTTGAACATTTTCTGCATGTAAATATATCTATCCTGCCGAAAAAATGTTATAGAACACGATTCAGAAAACATGTAGTGCACCATACCAATTGAATTTGTTAAGAAAAAAAAAGTAGCTAAATACCTAAATATTATCGTTATAGAAAATTTGAGGCCTTACAATTTTAATATGAAAATATTTAATAAAAGAAATACATACATGCATATATAAGAATATTCAATGAAATATCAAGTACAGAAAGGAGAGATTTTTGTTTTCTGTCATTATTTCTTTTATATCTTCTGTCGACATATATGTGTCAAAGTAGTTGAAAATGAATTTGACCGATTAACCTCAAGCTTCTTTAAGTTAATCTGCCAAAATTATATTGTAGTAAAATTCACACCCACACTTATTAGGGAACATAGTACAGTAGCCCTCCCCTTATTTCAACTTTTAGAGTCAGCGAAGATGGAATAAAATCAATGTCGATTACATTGCACCGAATTCCATTACAAGAATTCACAAATAAAATAATTGCTTGAATACCAGACTCGTAATTGAACATTTTTACAATCAATTCATTTTAATGCTATTCAATTCTCACGATTGACGGTTCAAAATATGTATTCGGTTTAATCGAAAAGCTGGAATAAAATCCTATTCCTTTTAATTCTTTTTAATTTTAATCGTGTTAACTTAATTCCTTTTAATTTCTTTTTTTACTATTTGGTAATTGAAATAGTTTCTAATTAATTCCTACTCAATTACTGGGAAGTTCATTAAAAGTTAAAAAATACAAACCTTAACTTTACAGCTACAAGATAAAAGATTACTATTATAATTTATTACATTAAAAATAGTCTAGTTAAAAGTTAGAAAATTGATTAAAAAATTAACTAATTAAGTTCAAGGTTAACGTGAAGAAATAACTGACATAAGTAAAAATTAATGAACTTTTTAAGTATGCAGAAAACAACCCTGCAAAGTTACACTTGTACATAATGGATATCAACTAATCGTCTAAAGACAATATTGATTTGTAATGTTAACAGTCATTCATTGGTTGTGAGACAAAGCATGCGCAATTTGGGTCTTACTTCTGGAAAACAATCTCAAAAATATGTCGAATGTAATTTATAATCTACATATGTCGAGTTGCAATTGTTAAATGAAATTAATGCTATTCTACGAAAATTTAATTACATAGGAATTGTAAATAGCCCTCTACAATTGTAAATAACATTTTAGTTGTACATATATAGAAAATTAATAAAAGTAGAAAAACGTGTACCAAAGTAGGAAATATAATTGAAATATTTTTTTCACCGCCATTACTCTATCTCCAAAAACAAGTTACGAAAGAAATTCTGTCGGTTCTTTTTCGAGCTATCGTGCGAAGTGACACACGTACATACGCACGTACAACAGTTCATTCTTAAAGACTGAACTAAAATTCTTATAGTTCAGCTTTTTATATGTACAGTTTATGTACATTATGAGCGATTGTTGTATAAACGTTCATGTGCACGTGAGAAATATGTAATTAAAACATAAATAATGTTTCAACGAGTAAAAATGTAATATTTGGTTATCGCTTACTTGTTTCAGGACATACCATCGATGGCTGAAATTCAAGAGATATTGACTTACTATGAAAACAAGACACTAAACAAAAACTAATGGATCAATTTATCTCTTCGGCTACATCACATGATTCTGCTTTCTGATACATACTCTGTAAAGGTGGTTATATGTTTGGAAGGATACATCCAACGATTGGAAAAGTGCTTTAGCCATTGAGTAATTGTTAAGAAAATTATCACTATTCGTATCTTGCATATTTATGCACAAAAAATCATCTAGGCATAATATTTATAAGGTACATAATAGAAGGCAGAATACATAATGATGTAATCAAACAGATACATTGATCCATTATTTTTGGTTCAGTGTCTTGTTTTCATAGTGAATCGATATCTGGATCTGTCGAATTTCAGCCATTGTTGGTGTGTCTTGAAACAACTAACCGATGATCAAATATTGTATTTGTACTCATTGAGACATTATATTTATGTTTTAATTAAATATTTCTCATGTACGTATGAACATTTAGGCTGTATATGTCTGATATTTGTATTATATATTATATATTATACTTATATTCTCAAGTCCAATATAGTCATCGACTTATTATTTGGAGATAATAACCTAACCTTCAAATAATATAATATTTATTTCTTCTACTTTTGTATCATTTTTAGTTTTCAAGTAATCATACACTCACATTTCAACTGTAGCTATATCTAATATAAATGTATAGAAAATATACATTTTCTATCCAGGTGTCAGATGGAGTTAAAATGCATGTATGAGGAGAGTATACATAAATTTATGTTGGAGAATTTTTTTATTGTTGTTGAAATATATGCATACGGAGTACGTATGCACTTGAATGCTGACATTGATATTTAAGAAACCGAAAGGAAAAATAATATCTTATATCCAGGTTCAGTAACTTATTTGTGAACATTTAGTTGTCTTAGGCAATTTATGAAAGCAGTCAGTAAAGGAGTTTTAGATTCAATTTTCAAAACGTAAAGTATAAAGACATACTTCAGTTCTTGAACATGTGTTTAAATACAAATCAGTGGATGAAGTATGCTTCCAGTGTCTCTATCTCACGATCTAATATACTTCCCACTGTTTATAACATTCACTCCTTCTGATGGCGTATACAATAAATTTCCATTAACTGCATGATTTCTTGAATTATTTTAATATGTAATTTTTACATTACTACATGCCTGGTAAATAATTAAGTTTCACTGCACACTTTCTGATACTCCAGACATTTGAATTTGAGCGCGCGACCCGTCAGCCATTTACAGCACGGCGCAACGACGCATGCTCCACTTTACCACTTGCAATCGTTGATCTCATCGGGAGCGTTCGGGCACTTTCGGCAGCCTGCCCGTTTACCTACTTGGACATTTTCTGCTTGCTTGAAAGTGCCACTATGCCCCATCCATATCTTTACATATCAGTGCTCAGTGTACATTGCTTAATTCTCGGAATTTTTGAAAGAGACGTGTACAACTGATATTCATTGTCATTGACTTATTGTTTTCACCAATTTTTTATTACAGAGGCACAATTAAGTATTGAGAGGCATATTATTTGCAGAATATACGCTCCCTTATCACCGTTCGACGCTGATTTTGCCTTTGACAAGCAGAGTATCATATCCGAACTGGTTTTTGGTGCTGAAAACGATGACACTAGCAGAATTTTTCTATTCCGTCGCATTTTTAAGAAAAGTGAGGTTAAATGTATCGATATTAGCGTTTTTGGCCACGTTTGGATTAATTTTAGGGCACAAGAGATTTTTCACAAGCGAAATATCATATCCGACGTGTTTTTTGTTATGATGTTAGCAGAATTTTCTGTTACGTCACATTTTCGAGATTAGACGCTACGAGCAAAAATGTGTAAAAATATTATGAAGATAAAAATTACATTTATAAAATATTCTTTTGGGCAAAACCGAATTAAAAATGTATATCATTTTTGCTGGCGCTGAAATTATAATTCGTTTTTGCTCGCGCTATTATTTTATATTATTGAACTTGAACGGTCGCGCTTAATAATCGTTTTAATATATCACCTTATATTGTCAATTGTCATCAACTTTGCAATTACTTTGAGTTAAGGCCATCCTTATAATATGGCCTTTCTCATAGCTAAGCTTCGCAAGCTAGTCTCAAAAGATTCAAACTTTCTAAGTTTACGAGTTTACGTTAATCGGTAATAATTGAATAAATCACAAAACCTGTTTAATTATACAGATATATTTTATAAAGTACATAAATGCGTTCTTAAACAAATAATGATGAAGTACAAAAATAATATGCTACATTATTCGTTATCGCTATCTCCACTGGCAAAATCATAGTAAGAAATAAATAAAACTTTATTATTTTCATAATTGAGTTGTTTTTCGATTTCAATATTATAACAATGTCATATTTTAACAACATTCCTAAATAAATAGAATCATGTTTACACACGCTTATACTCGTAAGTCACTTTGTGTAGATATTATTCGAATTAATACAAAAACGGGTTAACTTTTGGAAATTGGCAAAAGTGAGTTAATTTCAGCTAATGGGTAAAAATGGTTTACTTTTTATGATGCGAGCAAAGGTGGGTTAAATATTCCATAAGAGCAAAAGTGAATTATAATTTTAATCCATTTTTGCCCTGAATATTATATAAGTCATTTTTGCTCGCGGGGATTATTTAATTCATTTTTCCGCGTTAAAAAAGTTAATTCACTTTTGCCCGCGTTATATTTTTGACCCATTTTTATTCTCAGCGTGTCATATATGCATAGAAATAATGTATGCAGAACATTCTCTTTTCCGCTGTATTAGTCAAGTATTGGCAATACATTTCCCAATGAAATTACTAATATGTTCTCAATATATTGCTCATACTTAACTGAATATTCCCAGAATGAATAATATTCATTTAAATATTTTCGGATTTCTGACTGCTGCCTATCATAAATGGACTAACTGCCTCCCGATCATCACTATTTAATTTCTGTGGAAGTATAAAATATAAGGTCGGAAATATCTTATAACTAATGATTATTGATAATTTGGCGGTTATATAATATCACTATGGAAAAGGTTTCGGTAACAATGAATTTACTCCGATCTTAATAAAAAATGTACAAAAACGTGAGAACATAATTTAAATAATGATACGATTTATAAGATTAAAAATAACATTAAAAATAAAAATAATAGTAGAAATGAGTGATTCCAATTTTTGTCTAAATATTTATGTATGGGGTCTCCCAGTACCCATAGGGCGCTTTATGGGTTAACAAAACAGTAATAATATAATATAATATAATATAATATTTGTTTTGCATTCACATATTGTGCTTACAAGACTTCCTAATTACAAACATGACCTTTTCTAAATTGTACACACAACAGACGAAAATTATAACAAAATTCTGCTCTCTACTATAAAATAAATGTTTGAAAAGCGGCGCAGGCTAAACTACTCATTCTCTCTTACTATCATTTTCTTAAGAAAATGATTAACAAAACAGTAATGACAAATAATAAAGCAAAAGTAACACTTAAGACTAATTTAAATGAAAATAAATGTTTTTCTTAAATTTGTATACAGAGTATTAACCCATTAACGACGAAGAGTCCATAATTTTTTGTTCTATTTCAACGATTATTTTAGAAAGGAAAGCATCGAACAAATTAAACGTCAGCACATATTCTAATGTTTTTGGGGTCGCTCTTCAAGATTCCGTGGTCAAAATTAAATTTCACCCAACAGGAAATCCAATATGGCGCCAAACTTGATGAAAAATGATCAGAAAATTGGAAATATTCATTTTCAGCAATTTTTTTTCTACATTTATAACCATGCAGTGCGATTGAAACTATGCACGGTGGTGCACGGAATACTGGGATTTTCAGAAAAAATTTTTTTTATTTACCATACATCAGTGTAACATGTCCAAAATGGCGGAAATGCTATAAAATTCTTTAAAAAGTAATTCTTTTTTCAAATATCTCATTATAACAATCATAATATTTATAAAATTTTGCAAAAATCACTATCTTTATGTTTTTTGGGTCGCTGAATACGAATCCGTTAACGGATTTGAAAAATTCAAAATGGCGGATGCAATATGGCGGAGGGTAAAATGTGAAAAATCTTGGAATTTATCGAGAATCACTATCTTTATGTTTTTTGGGTCGCTGATTACGAATCCGTTAACGGATTTGCAAAATTCAAAATGGCGGGTGCAATACGGTGGAGAGTAAAATTTGAAAAATCACGAACTTTTCTGAAAATTACTATCCTAATTCTTTTTTTTGGATTGCTGATTACAGATGCGTTATGGTATTTTTGAAATCCCAAATGGCGGATTCAATAACGAACATGCCGATAGATATATATATTCCTATGTTTTATTCTACTCTCAGCGTGATCCAGAGACAATGACGTGGACATGGTAGAATTCTGCCTCCTTCGGGGTGCTTGATTAGAGTGAGTCCCCTTGCCTCTCACTAAATCTTAAATTATCTTAGTGGTCATTTTTGACACACGAATTACAGAAATATAAGTCATATTCGCCACAGAAAATTCTTGTTCTTATTGGACAATTTGAACACACTTTTTGTTGTTTGTGATGTGTTATTTTGTGTGGTTTTCGTTTCATTTGACCAGCTTTTATATAACATTTAGCAATAGAAATTGCAAAATCTTTGGTGCCCAATTTTACTGTTGAACCACTTGCAGCGTTAAATAGTACGAGGGCATTTACAAGAGAGGCTTGGATCATTCTGCCAAAAACAACCCATGTCCACTTTTTCGAACGAATACTTGGAAGTACATTATTGCAGTGGTTATCGTGAAGATCAACCCCTCCCATGAATTGGTTATAGAGGTGAAAAGCTTGCGGAAATGGTATTTCAATTTTGGACTGTGCACTTGAACTGTATCTTTTCGACGGCAATAATGGAGTTATTCCTGCAGCAGTGGATAGAATTGAAACCGGTTTTGAATCCATAACAGTTATGTAATTCATGCCACTGTTACGGTCATGCTTCACCACGTATTCACCTCTTGAAGCCTTTTTATCGATTATATTTTTCTCTTTCACTCGATTTTCTCTGACTGTGCCTGTACATTTCAAACCAAACTTATTCAAGTGTATTATCAGATCAGGACTTGTGAAATAGTTATCGAAATAAAGATGGTATTGTGATATCTTTCCTGCAGGTACAGTTTCGAAAAATGGTTTTAGTAAGTTCATTACTACTCGTGAACCTAGTGCGCATTTGCTCAGTTTACATCCAATATTGGAATTTTTTCCACAATACAAATCAAGACATAGTACAAAGCCATCGACAGTGCAAAGACCCCATACTTTCAAGCCAAATCGTACAGGTTTCCCGCGAATGAATTGTTTCAGTTGCGTTCTTGCAAACGATTTGACCATCATCTCATCAATAGATAACGCAGTGTTCCAAATACCGAATTTCAAAATATTTTTTTGAAATAATGTAAGGATTGTACGTACACGCCATCCTTTATCTTCGGGGTTTTCATCTTTGGCTTTTGCGTACTTTATTCCTGACGTGATACGTTCGAAAGTGTCGCGAGACATCGCAGTGGAAATTACTTCGCATGATAAAAATGGATCAGTCGACCAATAATCTCTCTGAGATTTTCTTTTATTGAAAGAAGTCATAATGACTATTCCAATAAAAGTATTCAAATCTTCAATTTGTAATCCCACGTTATTCGCTTGACTCGCTTCAATAATATATTGTTTTATTTTTGTACAGAAGAATGTTTCGAATAGTTCTACAGGCTTACTTTTCCGTATTTTATTTTTCAAAGGTTCATCTAATAAAATCTTTTCTTCATACTTTTTCGAATTTAACTTTTCACCATCTAACCAACAGAATTCATGATCGCCTTCCAATTTAACCTGACCTTCGGTATAAGACTTACAAGCTTTCTTATAAGTTGTTATATTCAAAGTTTCTTCATCCGAATCAGTGTCAGAATCCGACTCATCAGAACCAGAATCATCCGCATTCGGTAACAAGGTTATCTCATCATAATCATCGTCTAATAAATTAAATTCGTACTCTACTTGAGAAGAAACAGAGCGCCTCGGTCGTTTTCGAGACATAGCAAATTAAAAATAAAAAAATTATAATGCCTAAAAAAATTATATTACTTTGATTTGTAGCAAATTTTACTAAAGCAAGGGATGTGTATGAAATTCGTTTTCGCAGTAAAAATACCATAGAAGAAAAATATCCGAGAACCGTGAAATATGGTCGTATGATAATGTTGCAACGGTAACGATTATATAAGCACCGCGAATCCCATTTCACACGCGAGAAGCCGTCAGTGGTGTATTTCGCCTAGTGGCAATCGGAGGAAGTTCACGGCCGCCCTCACACAAAAAATAAGCTATAAGAAATATTCTCCTCTGCTGCAATATAATTTTTCGACAATGTAACACTCCGGCCGCTATTAGTGAAATGTTATTCGTAGTACTAAAATATTCGATTCAACGCACCCTGATCATATGAGCATATCAATTCACGGTTCTTGGATACTTTCTTTATTATCTTCTTGGTGTGGAGACGAAATTCTTATATAGCTGTTGATTTGGTAATATGCATTTGGTAGAAATCTAAACAATAAAATTTTTCTCGGTGCATGTATTATGTTTTATTCAGCACTACTCATTTTTTTGTAGTAAAAATTACAATAAATTTTTTATTTTTTTCTACAATCAGTATAGTAATAATTCATATAATAATGGTTAAGAAAAACCAGAATTTACTGTAAACCTTGTAAAAAAAAAACCAAACGTTGTTCCACAATAAACAATATGTCTCCAAATTACTAATAGAATTTTGAAATTCTCAACAAAAAGTCTTTCCGTGTATGTGAATCTCTAAAAAATAGGATTCAGAATAGTGAATTTGTATAGAAATGTTAAAACATTCTTCTGAAAAAAATAAACATGTTATTGATGAAGCGCGTTAAGATTTCCGCCAAATTTCATGATCTTTCAAATTTTACTATCCGCCATATTGCAACCGCCATTTTGAATTTTGCAAATCCGTTAACGGATTCGTAATCAGCGACCCAAAAAACATAAAGATAGTGATTCTTGATAAATTTAAAGATTTTTCACATTTCACCCTCCGCCATATTGCATCCGCCATTTTGAATTTTGCAAATCCGTTAACGGATTCGTAATCAGCGACCCAAAAAACATAAAGATAGTGATTCTCGATAAAATCCAAGATTTTTCACATTTTACCCTCCGCCATATTGCATCCGCCATTTTGAATTTTTCAAATCCGTTAACGGATTCGTATTCAGCGACCCAAAAAACATAAAGATAGTGATTTTTGCAAAATTTTATAAATATTATGATTGTTATAATGAGATATTTGAAAAAAGAATTACTTTTTAAAGAATTTTATAGCATTTCCGCCATTTTGGACATGTTACACTGATGTATGGTAAATAAAAAAAATTTTTTCTGAAAATCCCAGTATTCCGTGCACCATCGTGCATAGTTTCAATCGCACTGCATGGTTATAAATGTAGAAAAAAAATTGCTGAAAATGAATATTTCCAATTTTCTGATCATTTTTCATCAAGTTTGGCGCCATATTGGATTTCCTGTTGGGTGAAATTTAATTTTGACCACGGAATCTTGAAGAGCGACCCCAAAAACATTAGAATATGTGCTGACGTTTAATTTGTTCGATGCTTTCCTTTCTAAAATAATCGTTGAAATAGAACAAAAAATTATGGACTCTTCGTCGTTAATGGGTTAACTAATAAAGTTGAAATCGATCAATTAACAAACTGATGATATTAATACAATTATGTTCAAATTATGAATGACAAAGATAATTAAGTTCGTCGTTTACATTTAATTCAAAATTAATCCTAAATGTTACACATGGTGTGAAATGAAAATTCTGAAGTTTATGCCAAATTTCATAAACAAAACGTGCATCGGCTTCAAGAATTGTTAATTAAACATGAAGCTGTAATATTATTTTCAGTTTAAATTCATGTTGTAATATTCCGAAGGATTCCCAAATGGAATATTATCACACATAATTTAAAAACAATAAAATTCGTAAACTAATTACAACAATTATGTCACATTTGAGGAAATCGCGCACGCAATGGAGAAAGAGGCGCAGGGTCACAATCAAAACCTGGCGAGCCGTTGGAGATGACCGCGACGCACACAAAATGGCCGTCCTCAGGAACACTTCCAACATGTGGTGACGAGGAAAGATGGCTGGAACTCGTGGCGTCCGGATTTTGGTCGAAGATGAAAAGAATTTGGTATTAGGATTTCTAATTTATCTCAGTTATCGGGATTATTTGGTTGGAAGTTGATCTTACCATTCACTTTGCCGAAGGGCAAAGTACGTCCTTTTCCCGGCACCTGGGGAAACCCTTCGGTCGTGCACTGTCAGGTGAGATGATCGTTGACGGCCCATTTAATTGGCGACCATTTGAAATGGATGGCACTCCTCACAGAAAACTATACACTAGATGAACGTGGTGTACGATTTTATATCGATGTCTTCTTCGAGAAGTCCGTCTTCTCACCACTTGTTTTGGTACTTCCCAGGTCTCCTTGCCAATTCTCACTGCTCCTCGATCGCAATTTGGTTCCTGGGCCGCGAATTCCCTGATCTTCTCCCCCACGCATCTCTTTCTCCCACCTCTTTCTCCCTTTTCGATTACGACACGTAGCTTTCTAATATGCCTATTCTATTACACACATACTCCGTTTCGCACTTATACCTATTACAATGTTTTATAAATTGTACAATAAATACAAATTGTATGTTTTTAGAATGTTTGTGTTGTACGAAATGGTAAAATGAAATAATTTCTTTATTTTTAATTCACCCGTTTAAGATAAGATGAAATAAACATCATATGTTTAAATTGAAGAAAATTTACGTTAGTAATTAAGAATATTTATATACCAATAGCTTGAATTAGTTTTGAATTACACCTATGTAAGATAGATTAATTCGGTGATTACGAAATTGAAATCGAGTTACTCTGACAAAATTGTTTAATTGATCCGAAAGGAAAAACTTACATTTTTTGTACATCTAATCAATAAATTGTTTGATTTAAAATTACTTTTCTACATACTGCCATATAGTACGATAATATAATTGTTTTAATTTCAATTTTGACCCATGTATAATAAGTTTGTCCCAGGGTTTAATAAATCTAATTTAATAAATCTAATCTACATTATTTTAGTCTATATTCTTTCAATATAACCAAATACAATTACTGAACATTGTTGATACCACAACTTATTGTTTAAAATCATAAATCACACTTACGGAATCATTCAAGAATATTTTGACTATTGAAAATGTTCCTGAAATTAATATCTTAAATATGAATTGAATTATGTTCGATGAAAAAAAAATATGAAAATAAGAAATTATTTTTGTATGCTGTGAGAATCTTAATGAAAGTTGTTAAATAATTGGATTGCTGCTTTCTTAATTCACATGTTGTTACGGATATTCGGCATTATTTATATTACTCACTCTGTAGAAAAATAATATAGATTTTATGTAACGAATATTTTTTAAATTTATCATTCTTGATTCTCAATTGCATAACCAGTCTGAGCTCTTATTCGAATACTCATGAGCATGCTTATTTCCGAATAAACCTATCCTATTTGAACTTTATCGTTTGCAATATAATAATATACAAGTGAATGAATACACAAACATGAAGAAAAACCGAATTCGGCGGAGACATATATAATTTCGTCTTGATTTCATTGAGTTGCCATAAAACGGCAGTAACAAAATTCTTACACATTATTTAATATTTACAATTGACATTTTTGGCAACATATTCGGATGTATAATTTCGAAAAATAAACAGGAGCTTCTTTCTTAAGAAATATAACGCTGGACATTATTGAAAATTTTAAGTGCGTATTTCGATTTCTGTTCATCATAAATCATTAAGATCATGTTGCTACACTCACACAATATTTATTTGATAGAAAAATTCGAATTCAAATTATTCATGGCGGATTTCAAGTGAGTTGTGGACGTGAAACTCAAGTATGGTGGGAAGATATGTTAGCAAGAGAAGGAGAGTGGGAGTTAAAACGTTCATAAGCATCTGATGGAAATACTCATCCCTTCTTCAAGTCTGTTTCGAAAGAATTTATTCACTCACTCGAAAATTGTCCACTAAACTGAGTTTTGGCACGTTGGATTCTATCAGACCATCGATAACGCAGAACCTGAAAGAACATCAAGAAATCGACCTAATTGTTGTGTGCAATCATCAAGTTTTGACTCACAATAAAGAAGGAAGAAAGCTGAGATTTTTGTTCCGGGATCGGAAATCTTCACAAGTGCATCATTTCAAGTGTTGAAATCTACAAAAGGTATATTAAATATATTTTACATTATTGATTATTTGGCAGTTTTTAAATAATTAAAACAGAGGAGGAATATAATAATTACAAAGGTAAACACATACATAAATTAATGGGAACGGGATGTCGTAACACGTTTTGTATGTATACAAATATGCCATCTTTATATTCCGACGGTTGAATCGAGGTTCTGTAAGAAGTCATTTGATTATTCAATACAGTGTTCATGTGCTCTGCCCTCCATGTCAGTTTTTTACCACAGTATCACAAAAACTTATGGTAAACCTTCGGATTAGACACTTGTTCGAAATTGCAAAAAGTACAACACATTTTTTATGTATTTTTGCCTCCTGATCACGAATATAACAATAAAAAGTGGCGCTCAGCAAAACATTGTCCGACATTTTGAAAAAACCGCCAAAAAACGCGATTTTTTGCGGTTTTTTTCATTTATCTTGAAAAATACGAGTCTGAGAAAAAAATATGTCAAATAAAAAAGGTAGAGAATTGAATTCTCTGAAAAAAAGGTTATATACATTTTTTTCCTAATCGCAATGAAAAGCTCGTAAAATATCGCTGAAAGTTGGTAATCCTAAGAATAACGATCTTGCGGCTCTTATGTCCACTCATTGGTAATTACAGGACACACACTTTATGCCCGTTCGATTATCACTAACACCTGTTGGTTGGAGGTTACACCACTATAAAAAGGGGGGTTCAGGGGGTCGGAGCCCCCCAGCACGCAAGCACCTCTAACTATACTCATTGGTGATTAGAGGGCCACACATTCCAGGCCATATTATCACTAACATTTGTTGGTTAGGGGTTAGGCTAGTATAAAAAGAGAAACTTAGCTAAAGGTGCACAAACGTATAACTAGTCACTTTTATCGCTATTTTGCGGGCTTTCCATTGCGATTAGGAAAAAAATGTATATAAATGCAATTTTCAATATAAATGCAAAAAACCGCGTTTTTTGACGGTTTTTTTCAAGATGGCGGCCAAGGGTTTGCTGAGTGCCGATTTTTATTGTCATATTCGTGATCAGGAGGTAAAAATACATCTGAAACATATCGTACATTTTGCAATTTCGAACAAGTGTCTAATCCGAAGGTTTACCAAACTTATATATACAAGATGTTAGTGCGATCGCATACTATCACTTTCAGGTTTGGAAATAAAGAAAATAAAGAGTTTCCAGGCTTGCGGAAAATCAACTTTGGAGAACATTTCATTATGATATCTAACAAAATTAACTTGTATTTTATCGGAAGATTTTTTATGATTTAATAGTCAACACGATCCATACCTTGAGCTGCGGTGATCTTTTGTCATCTAATACAATGTTGAAGTCTTCAAAATTGAATGTTAAATAAAAAAATCATTAGGCGGACAGGGTGGAATCCATAATGAATTTGTGGGAGCCCTACAATAATAAATAAAGCATGTATTTTAATAATTAATTGGGTCATTTAAATGTTCCGTAAAGTCCTATTTTTTATATGCAGATTTCTCAATCTTTTCGTCTAGGAACAATCATTATCGCATCACTTTATGGGTTTTCTAAAAGTATGTTTATGTAATTGAAACAACATTTTTCGCGGCGAACTACCTTCCCCTGCATTTGTGGATCAATATATGGATCCTAGTACTTTTCGCTGGGTGTCGATTGATCATATTCATTCATGAAAAGACAGTAATTTTTTTAAGCCCTTCTCTAAACATCGACCAATGAGTACGTAATCTCTTAATTTTAAACGGTTTTTTATAACATAGATATTTCTGTGAATCTATATTTACATAAATGGGGCAGTGATCAGATCCTCAGTTCTCATAATTGACGCAAACTTGAATCTTCTATGCGATGTTGGGAGGGAGAGAATTAAATTCAGATTCGAACTAAAATCCCGATATACGTCAATATAAGTTTTCGTATTTGTGTTATGAATGAATATATTACGTGAGTCAGTTGAGTTTAGAAATATTTTCCATAAAGATAATCGAGCTTGTACAATTCCCAAAATATTATATGCATAGAAATCACCTGTTAGCAGACAATGGAAATGATTATTAGTATAGTTTTCAGTGTATTTACTTGATAGCTCCTTTACGCATCCGTAAGATTTTTCTATAGAAAGTCTTCCATTTCATTAATGTCTAAAACCTGCATTTATTACGTCTTCTTCAAAACGACTTTCGCGAGTTCTACATTTTTTTTTAGATTGGCAGGTGCGGTTGACTTAATATCGTCGGTGTTTATCACCTTTCATATATATTTTGGTTTTTATTATTTTCTATTTCTTAGGCTGCTATTTTCTCGGATTGTTTATTTGTAAGAGGTAAATTTTATTCGATTCTGAATTTTTGGACATAGGCGAAAAATACAATGGGCATTTTGATGCCTTGTTTGTGTTAACTATATTACCAATTTCTGATGCAATTGTCTCGGTTCCCCTCGTGTTTGTATCTATTAATTGTTGATATTGACTATTTGCCAGCGACATACTAATCCCTCATTCTTCATGCCAATTCGGGCACATTTTGGCTATGTGGCGTTTTGTTTGCACAGCAAGCAATGTGCAGATTTAGTACTGAGATGTATTCAGTATGTTGCATTTTCGAATAATATTCGTTCAATTGACGTCGAAAAGAAATCTATTAAGTTCGTGGATATAGTCGTCGTTGTTGCAACCTTCTACAGATTCTATGACTATGGCTTATTCTTCTCTCGGTCGTCATTTACTTGATGTGGCACTTGAGTATGACTTTAGGGAGAAAATGCATCCATCCTTTTTTGTACAGAATTTCATGCTCTATCTTTTTTGTTTGAAATATTTTTTAATAAAAATTGTACTTTTCAAAATAAATGCAAAAAACTACGAAAAAACATAATTGGGGCTAATTTTTTTTAGTAATGGACGGATGGATCTGCGCCAAAATCTAATCAGATCTAAGTTATGCCAAGACGCGTATTTAAAAAAAAAAATTATGTCAATACGCTTATCCGTTCGCGAGTTATCGCGAGACAAAAAAACGGGACGTACGGTCGTACGTACGTACAAGATCACGGACACAAATTTTTTTATTGTTGATTTGGGTTCCTTAGGATCTGAAACGTCGTCATTTGATGAAAAACTATAGGGTAATTTTTTTGCCCGAAGTGACCAAATTCAATACTTCGTCCAGACTTAGTCTGGGTCGAAGTAATGACAAACATTTTCATGAAAATTGTTTTTGTTTGTTTCAGACGAGGAAAATGTACGAGGAAGGAAAACAAATTAACATGTCGACCAACCTTGTTACCATCGAGAGCCAGGTGTTGAACGATGCCCTTCATTACAATTGTATGAAGGGTGACGTAAACATGGTCCAATTTTTGTTGGACCACGGAGCGGACGCGAACCACGTCAATAGATATTCCGGCGAGTTGCCTCTACATGTCGCCGTTGAAATTAAGCAGACGACTGTGGTAGCTGTTTTATTGGCTGCAGGCGTTGACGTTGATTCGCGTGTACAGCGAGTCATATTCCGCACCCCTGAAACTGGGTGTACGTCTCTGCACTGTGCAGTTAAGAAACAGGACGTGCAGACAGCTAGAAAACTACTTGAATATGGGGCAGACAGCAATATGCAGACGGATACTTCCGGACTGACTCCTTTGCATGTGGCGTTGGAGCTTCAACATCAGTACATTGCAAAGTTGATGCTACAAACTAACAAAGTTGCGGTTAATATTCCAAATGCGAAACTAGAGACAGCTCTGTATATTGCTGTTAGGAACGATCTGGAAGCATCGGTGAGACTATTGGTGATACAATATGGTGCAGATGTCATGGCAAGGACAGAAAGCGGGAAAACTGCGCTTCACCTCGTTGCGGAGTATTCTCAGTGTACCCGTGCTACCAGAATGGCAAGTGTTCTGTTGGTTAAAGGCGCCGATATTAATGCCAAGGACAATGATGGAGCATTGCCAGTTCACTTCGCTATTAAGGCCGGAAATATGAAACTGACCAGATTTCTGCTAAATAGATCCAGAAAGTTTGACAGCAAAATGAACACGGGGCTCAATGGATTGATGCTGGCCGTCATTTCAGGAAACCTTCGTATGGTCCAATTACTCCTTAGCCACAATGCGGATGTGAATGCTTGTGATACATTTAACATCACAGCATTACATTACGCTGCGAGGCTCGGAAATACCGACATTGCCTTGGCATTGATTGAACAAGGCGCCAACACATTCCTTTCCTCCTGCAGTGGAAAAACCCCCTCTGATTTTGCGAATGTCGCACACCAGGAAATGATAGAACTATTACAAGTTACGCAAAGTTAACATATTCTTATTTTCTTTCAGTTGTTCAAATCTTTATAAATTATCTTTTTACTGACATAATTTCATCCATCCTTTCGTGTCATTCTTTTATAATGTCCGACTTTGTGTGTATTATTTATGTAATATTTTTATCAACAAAAAACATGGGAAACTTTCTATTATCTATCAGAAACATGCCATCAATACTCTTGCCGATGTTAAATTTGTTTGCTCGTTTATTTAAGTAGTTTAAGGAACGCCTGCAGCAGAACTCCTTCCGTTGATGTTTTTTTTTGTTTCGGAACACACCTGCGCTACGCTATGTTCTTTGTACAAGAATTTTTAGATATTTTAAAACTGAATGCATGTACTGTCTTAATAAAATATTAGAGACTAATAAAAAATTGTATGTGCATATTATCAATAAATTACTGAATATAACATTTTAATTATTTTCACATTGTGTCTACTTTTCTGTGAAATTTTTACCAACACCTACATTTTTCTTGTACTTTTTTAATATGATTTCAGCATAACGTTACTTATTAAATTTTATCAAAAAATATTTTGTAATAGAAAATCGATTTTTTACATGGTATAATTTAGGGATATCCCGGGACAAGCTCCAGAGAGTACCTAGAAAGTTCTAACTGGGCTTAAAATGTTTGCTCTTTATGTCTACTTTTTCATGCAGAGTGGCCAAAAACGAATTTCAATTTGGCTGATTAAATATGGCTGAAAATGTAATCAGATTTCATTAAGTTTATTCTAATTTTCCACGCCAACAAAATTTATTTCGACGGTAGGAATTGTACGAGGTCTCGAAATTAAGCTATTAATGTCTACTTAAATACAAAATGACAAATTTAAATATCCATGATGGCGGCCACATTATGGCGGCTAATTTTTCGAAACTTCTGAATTCACTCAAAATTTATTACTCAGGGTTATTTGGGTCGCTGATTACAAATCTGGTGCTATTTTTCAAAAATTCAAAATGGCGGACGAATTTGTTGAAAAATTCGTTTCAAACTCGTTATTCGGGTTTTGTTGGGCCGCTGAACACGAATCTGGTGTTAGTTTTCAAAAATTCAAAATGGCGGATCCAATATCGGATGGTTGAGCTGCAGACAATTAAGGCAAGACTAGTTTTGGTCCAACCGCAATGAATATTTAAAGTCTGAAGCGGTCGACTGCCGTGCGTGGCGTCCAGAAAAACCTGTTAATAAATTAGGAATCTTCTTTTTTCATTGGGAAGTTCCAGTGTCATTTTTTGAGAATCAAAAATGAATCCTTAGAACGAACATCTAGTTGAAGGTATGGGAATACTCGTTTTGACGTTAATAATAAATCCTAGAGAAGTTAACAACTTCGCAGTTTTATTAAAATTCTTTAAACATGAGTTATCATGAGAGCCAAAAATAAGAATATCATCCAAATAGATTACCGAATAAAAACCCCTCTGTCTCAAATTAGATATAGGTTCTTTCATTAATTTAGTGAACAAAAAAGGAGCTACATTTCACCCAAATGGTAGACAATTGAACTCGTACAATTGACCATCAAAAGAAAATCTGAGAAATTTTCGACTTTTCGAGCCAATCGGAATTAACAAATAGGCGTCTTTGATATCAAGTTTGCTCATATAAAAACCTTTTGATAATAAGTTAAAAACACTACGATAGTCTTTTATATTAAAGTGATCGCAAGTAATAAAATCATTTAATTGTTTTAAATTTAAAATGAATCTTAGATTTCCATCTGATTTATGTATTAAAAAATATGACGAAACGGTCGTAAACGGCCAGCTATTCTGCTTAATACCCTCGATTCTACTCCGTCACTTTCGGAGCATCCGACTTCGCTTTCGACCTCGAGTACGATGAGCGCTTTGCTCGATGACTTGGTTAATGATTTTCGATTTTGCGCCCTTTCTGTAGCTCCCTCTCACGGATGGGCCTTTCCGGAAGACAACGCAGATTTTTTGAACGCAGATTGATTTTTTAAAACCAATTGTTTACAATTATTGAACAACAACAGAAAAATATACAACTTTATTACAAACAATAAAAGATGCTATCTTAACTGATACTCCAGAAAAGAAACTAGTTAGTGATGGAATGCACAGAAATCCGGTAGGATGGCGAGATGATCAATGTGATAGAGTAATAAGACGTGGTGTTCAATTTGGACCTTTTTTTTCATTAGCATTATCTCTTATTTGCATTTATGATATTTGTTCTAATCAATTTTTTTCAAGCTTTTGAGATTCTGGAATAACTCGGGACCAGGCTATAGGGTAATTTTTATGCGAAATTGAAGGAGATACAATGATGACAAAATACGCTTTAATGTTTTCAATGTTATTCAAGACATATTAAATTTGTTTTCAAAGGTATAGTTGTAATTATAAAATTAAAGAAAAATAAATAAATATAAAACTTATGCTGAACCATAAAGTGAATGAAAAATGACACAATTTTCCCTCATTATATCTCTTCTAATTCATTTTCAAAATTACTTTATAAACCTTGATTGGATCAAATGTCATAACTTGTAATCCAAGAAAATGTTCAATAAAAAAGAGGTCCAAATTGAGGACCGACTCGACTTTTCCAACATTTCTTTAACATCTCACTTACATTTGTTTTAGATGTACAAAATTTTAGTGACAAATTTCACATCTCTTAATAAACTTAAATATTTTTTAATATATTCCATATATATATCCCAATTCGTATGCATCTATAAAAAGGAATTTGAAAGGAACTTCACAACAGAAAAATGGAAATCAGTAATTCCTTACGCTGAGTATTCCGGTGTGCTGTAAGAGCTACGAAGAGGCCTAAATAATGAACTTTTAAATGTAAATTCATTATTGATTAATTGATTAATTGTTTGAGACCTAAATATTTTAATGCGATAATAATAAAACTTTCCTTGGAAGAGCTAGTTCATTTCAGTCATTTGTCGATATCTCGATATATCAAAATTAATATGTATGAATAGATGAATCATGTATGTGCTTGTTTTGACACTTCGAGGTTATGTTATGTTATGAATAAAGTATTTTTGTATTACTATGTCAGTATACGTAGGGAACTACTATTACAGCCTTGTCGTGTCGCTGTGGCAGAGACAGTCTCTCTACTAATATTATATCGCACGTGCCTCTATATGCATATTTAAACGTAGTACCAGTTAGAGGTAAAGAACAGGTGCGCTTGCTTTTATGCCGATATACACGCCTGGTTAGGGAAAAACTGCACTTAGAGCGACATTTTTTTTCCCGTGTGGGTTTGGTCAGAATTAAGTCGAAAAGAGGTAAAAATGACCTAAATATTAGCAATTTTCGCCCAAGAACAGGTCGATTTTACCAATTCTACGACCTATTGGGAAAATGCCCTGTATGAACAAATTTCGTCAAAAGAATTACTTCTAATTTTGTCCCCTCTTACCGTAATTCGACTTCTATTTAAGATAAATTAGATTTGGTCGAGAAAATTTCTCGCTCTGATGGACGGTCGAAAAGAGGCAAGTTCGCATTATTTTTCTGCTTGGGATACCTCTAAAAGTCACAAACATGTTGTCAAAAATGAATTTGCTATTAGATAGGCGTATTTCAGCAAGCAAATATTTCAAATGGCGGACGCAAAATATCGATAAATAGTATTTTTCGATACAATGCCGTAAAACCAGATCGCATGAGGCTGTAAAATCTTACGGCCGTGTGTCGAACATTATTTTTCGGTACTGAAAACTAGAAAAATTAGATTTCGCGGACTGCATTCAGTCCGTATGGGTTATGTTTTTAACAACACAGATTCGTGTTACGCATGATCCATAAAATTTCATTTTACGGACTAGAAGTAGGCTGTGAAATCGGATTTTACGACTATACGGTACGGTAGTAGTCCAAAAGTCCATTTTTTTCGAAATTTTCAAACAGGATATTTAAATTTTCTTGAACCGTGGATAATAATAATTAAATGTGTGAGGTGAATAACGGTCATATACGATTCCATTAATTGATTATTTATTGCCTACGTTTCGACACATATTTCGTGTCCTCCTCAGGGCTTTAACCTTTAAATTTATTCGTAGTATCCTAACCATACTTTGAAAAAGTAAAAGTTCATGCAATATTTGAGGTACAGGAAAACTAATATTCAAAATCACATAAAGCATGTTTTTGCAATGAAAACTACTATGTTTATTACATATTCCGTACATTTACATATTCCGTACAGTTCACAAGTTCTGATAAAATAGTACATTGATTTATGTCATTAAATTTATCGAGTATCTAATTTAATAGATGAAAACAATGCAATCTGATTGCAGAAAATTTAAACATGTGTCTTCAACTGAAATCCCGAAATTATATATTAAATATATTTTAACATTTTAATTTTTTTAATGAAAAAGTGAATTGGGTTTGTATTAGTATTTACTAGTCTAACATGGTTTTAAATTACTTTCATGGATTCGTCGCTTATATTAAAAAGGAATGCCGTCGAGTTTAGTAAGAATTAATGTAAGTAGAGACTCTTCATTATTTATTTGATTAACGAAGTGGTAAAATCAAACTCTACATGTCATTAGCGTCCAACCACATAACGTTTTAAAATATTATAAATAAATACATCATAATTATATAGGTTTAGTAAGTCGTTAGAATAGGCATGCAATTTTGCCCCGACGAAATGTTTTCATATATGCTGGATTAACCCAGCAGTTAAGTTCCGGCCGTAGCCGCTAGCAACGCGTCGCCGAACCGCATATGAAGTAGCGCCCGCATTCCTTGAAGTGTGGGCACCGACGCGGCAATTCTGGTCGGAGGGCGATCTCGCCACATCTACCATTTTTTGGCGCCGCGGGGGACATTCCCTCCGAGTAATAACTAACTTATCGTGATGAACAACGAATTAGAACTTAATACTCTTATTTACAGGAATACGATGTTTTACGAACTTCCTAATGCAACTCGTTGGAGTTTCAAATTTGGCCCCGCTTATGGGCTTATAACAAGAAAAGACTGTTCAATAAGCAGGGATATATGCATACATCCATCGATGTATATACATCTTCAAGGTTTCTTCCATTAACAGTAAATTCGTTTCAACGTTTGTTTTTCTTTTTTTATCGTGCTGCTGCGTTGTTGCAAAGACAATAATGCCTGTATATTAATCCATATTAACGCTTTTCAGTCGCTTCCTTGTTTTTAGATCCTGGAGCTAAATATTATAAGTTGGATGAGATTTTGAACAATTACTAAAAATTTGTATTAAGCCATTAGCACATTATTCATAGAATTAAAGTAACACGAACTAACCTTGTGCATTTGATGAACTTCCTGGTTTGTTGTTACATACTTGATGGCAACTGGTTGTGATGTCAACTCGGCAATGGCAACTCGGTGTTATGAACTGCTGTCAACTGGCAGTTATTTACTCGTGTATTACAGTTATAAGCCCTCATGTCGAAATGATGTTGGGGTGCTTTGTTAACCTGAAATGGCTGTTGGTATTCCAAATGTGGCTGCATCGGAAAATTAACAGCACTTACTGGCGATATATATTCATACGAAAGTGGTGCATGACGACTACTATCGTTAGAGCGATTTTGATGAGCCATTGGATTGCCCTGGCGAACTGCTAAACTCTCCATTCTGGAGTGGAATTGAAGAAAAATAGTTGTTTAATTTCTAACTAGGAAAGAAACGCCAAAGATCAACGCGCACTGTTTCGCTTGACTCTTATTCAATGATCAGGATACAGTCTCGGTTGTCGGTTAAACAATCGCCACAATCACCACAAGATTTAAAGCCACGTCTATCAAGCTGGCAGAGAAAGGTCGCCCAAAACGAAAAGAAAATAGTACCATAATAATCTGCTTTTCATGTGCTAATTATTGCTATACCAGCTAGATAGACGTTTTTAAGCCGTAAAAACTGTGTTCGGTATGTAGATACATTCCGCCCTGTCATCCCGATGTCATTGTTTTGTCTTGCGGACAACTCCACACGTTATTTTTATTTTATAAATAACTGAAAACTATATTAAATAATTATCTTCAAGAGAATTATGACTTCATATTTTTTGGATTTTGATGACTCTGATGAAGTAATAGCAGCAAGAGAAGAAACGTAGTTCTGATGATGGCATCGAAGCTACGTCTTCTTCAAAAGCAAAAGAAAGAGTCATGCCGTCAAAAATAAAAAAAAGAATAATTATCGTAAGTTTATACAAAGAGTCATTATTTATTTCCTAAATATATAATAACAGCAGATCCTAGATGTTTCAAGGGAATAATTTAGATCTCAACATAAGCTTTTTATCGATACAAGCAGACTTTTTATGAGGGGGGAATTGTCGGTGATAACTTTGCATATCTATCTTAAAGATGAACACGGCGTTTTATCAATTATACAAAAATTAGTTCTGTGAAGCAATTGTGTTTGTGAGACTTCTGTAAATATTTGCATGTCACCTTCATATTACAGGTTGTAGAATGACAATGACGAATTAAATCAACACGAATATTTTGATAACTGTTATTCAGAAATACTGTCATTCTCCATTTATCTAAAGTACATGGCATTCCAATGAAATTAATTCTGGGGATACAAACATTTCCGAGGAAGTACAATTGCTGAGTCTGGTAGGTCGTCAAGGTGTTCGGCCAAAGAAGTTGTTTATGTCTAGAGAAATTAAATTAGATCTTAACTGGCGGTTAGTTAATATTGACATAGGAAGTACTATGAAACAACATAATATGATATTAGAAGTATTTTCGGAAATCAGAACTTACAGATGAAAAGTTGAAGAAAAATTCGATCTTTAGGAACTTAACGGGTTAACTCGAAATTGATGACTTGTCACTGTGCTCGACTCGCATGTACATGAGACGCAAGTTGAAATGGAATCTCGATTGAAACTATTAGAATAGCCGCGGGATGTGCAAATAGTTCTGATATTTTCGTCCGTTATTATAAGCTTAAACAACGTACTTACTTACTTACTTACCTCTTTTTACACCTATATCGGTGTCCGTTAAAGACCCAAACTAATATACATGTTAATTTCTATCTAATACACCCATACATATTTCGTCTATACTGCACATTTTTTATTTGATCTGTACTGCTTCTGAATTTAATCTTATTCTCACTTCTTGGAGATCATGTTATTATGATTGTATATGAACTTGGCATTAGACGCAGACATACGCCTGAATTACATAGAAATATGAATAATTCAGGAATATTTCTATATAATTCAGGCATTTCGTTCTGAATGAGACAGAGTCTATATATATTTATGCCACACATGCACGATTTCTATATTTATTACTCAGTAGACAGGGGCTAAACCAGGCCATTATGAGCCTCGCCTTCGACAGCGGGCAATAATGAGCCCTGGGGCAATAATGAGTTCATTATTACCCGCCGGTTTCTCATTATTAATCGCTGTCTAGCGTCGCATCGTTTAATGGCCTTCTTTAGCCCCTTCTACAGGATAATAAAATGCGATAGTAATGTCGGACTTATCTCCCTTGATCTACAATGTATTATAAATAACCAATACGACGAAGAGCTTTACAGCATTACATATTATGGTATACTATATAATTATGTAAATCCAAGAAATTTCGAAAACTACGCGCCCAATCTCGATTTTTGCATCCTTAATTGCGATGAAAGAGAGTTAATCGACTTTTGATCAATTTTAACTCTCCTGAATTCAAGTTAGTTTTTGCCCTATGGAAACAATGTAGTTTAGATGACTTCGTTCTAGTGTACAGGAGGGTTAAATTAAAATCAGGCACATGTATTCAAAATCAGATAAAAATCATATCGAAATGAGATCAAAATCATATCAAAATTAGATCAGAATCAAATCAAAAACAGATAATAATCAGATCAAAATCAGATCAAAATCAAATCAAAATTAGATAAAAATCAACTAATTTTTAGATTTGAGCATCTTTTACCTAAAATTGATAAATTCTTGATCAACTCTGTTATTGGATTCATATAATTAATGTCTCATCGCTTTGAGACTCTTGGTTCTCAAAATCAAAAAACACAAACAAATCAAACAATTCGTCCTTATAAAACGAAACATTCATTCATATTTCTAAGATTCAGAGAAAAAGATTAACTAGAGACCTTTCGAATGACAGCGGAAAAGTTATGCCACCCTTCGTGAGTTTGCATCATTAATTTCGATGAATGACAGTTAACCAAAATTTGGTTCATTTTAAGTTACAATCAGGTTAAGTTGTCCAAAATCGATTCATAAATAAATCAAGTCAATAAACAAGCAGACCATAACCAGATCAAAATCTCTTCAAAATCTAATCAAAATTACATCAAAATTAGATCAAAATTAGATCAAAATCAAATTAAAATCAATCAAAATCAAATTAAAATCAATAAAAATCAAATAAAAATCATCGAAATCAAATCAAACTCGGATTAAAATCGGATCTAAATTATATCAAAATCATATCACTTTTGGACGTGACCGATTTTGATCTAAAATTGAACATTTCTATTACCGAATTTGTAAATCATTATTTTTAATTAACCTTCAAAATAGGAAATATTTTCATCACAAAAATTTGCTCGATTTTAGCCACAGATTTTCAAGGCTGTGGGCTAAATTCTAGACATTCGAAATTTATATTTATGTCAAATTCAGAAAAAAATTTATTGTTACGTTAAATTGAGTGGCTTACGATTCAGTTTCAGACTCCGCATTTTTCTCGAACAGGCTACATTCTTGAAGAATTTGACGATTTATATTTCGCTCTGCATTTTCTTTGAGAGCAAGTGACACGATCCTTTCCTCTTTTGCACATAAAAATTCCACCTTTTGGTGTAAATTAATTATTTTCAAGATCTGTTATAATCGAGTTCTACATCGCCATCAACAAATATATAATAATATATATATATATACAAAGTAATGAAAAATATATATATAAACTTGGTGTGCTGTAATGTATTATAATTTGTTATATTATACTTCAGCTCAGAATCTGAAACCGAAAATTATTACGAAAGCTGTGTAACGGTGAGTGACGATGATGAAGGTTTGTTGAAATATAATTTCAATTTTATTTAGAATTTAAAATATTCTGCAATAGAAGTAGATCATTTTTTAATTACTGCTTGATTTACGCAAAAAAATTGATAAAAAATTATTTTCTCTAGTAACTTAATAATTCTTATTAATTCTCATTAATTCTCATTAATAATTAATAACAATTAATTAATAACCCTTATTCCACTACATGAAAACATTCTAAATTATGATTTAAATGTCAGGTTAGAGACTGTCATATAACCTGTATGAGTAACCTGCCGGTTAATTCATAATTACTGTTACTTCCTAGCTGCAGAATGTACCTAAGTTTACCGATTCGGTAGTCTAATTTTATTATTATTTTTATTTCTTTTCCTAAAATAATATTTATTCATATACAATCGATATAATTAATACAGTATTAATGCTCGCGATCACTAATACCAAGTCTCAGGCAAATATTAGCCAAAGTAGATCGAAGGAGATGATATATCAGAAACAGATAAAATTTGGTACTTTTTAGAGTCTTGTTTAGATATAACTTAATGATTAAACTTTTATCAACTTTATGTTGATTAGAAAGTGATCGAATTTAATATTTTTTGCATATAATTTGGGATATATTTTCGTAAAACCTGATTTGAATGTGATCTAAATTTGGTTTATTCTGATCTTTATTGATAGGCGTTAATACTTAAGATATTTATTTATTTTTCAAAATAAAATTTACTCATATTCAATAAATATAATTAATATAGTAAGATATAATACATTGTTATCAAAATTTTCCGAGCATTTCTATTTTGAGATTGTGTATTAATGCTTGCAATGTAAGTCTCAGAAAATTTTGTTCAATGTAGATATACACAGATAAAAATAATTAGTAGATTCTACCTAGAACTTATGTAAAATTTACCGAAAAAGTTAAGTAACCATTGTCAATAAAAATAATTAAAATAAAAATTCTAATTTTCTGCAGTTTATGTGGATTTGTCTTTTAAATGCTTGATTAACATCAATGACGTATTGCAATCTAATCTAACACATAATTTTTTTATTTAATATAACTGGTGTCAATGTTTTTGCGAGTGTTGTTACAGAATATCCAGCCCAGTTTTTCGTTAATCTGTGATTAAACATCATTTAAAAACTTATTACGTAAGGGCTAGAATACTATTTATTTATATTCTTCAATAAATTTTGCTTTTAAATGAGATTCGGTAAATTTTACTTAACTAAGTTCGGCAAATTCTACTTATGACTTTTTTCCGTGTAGAAGGAGATTAATAAAAAACCGATCAAATTTGATTCTTTCTTGAGACCTTTTCGGATCCACAATGATCAAAGAATGATAACATTATATTGATCAGAAAGAGATCTTTGATCGTTTTTTCTTGCACACAAATTTGTTTTCATAACAAATATTTTCATGGTAAAACGTTATTTAATTCAGCTAAATTTGGTTTATTTTGATCATTATTGAGGGGCGTCATTTTTATTATTTTTCTTTACTTTGTAACCCTGATAAAAATCTGTCCAGCTTTTTGTAAGTGCCCTAGTTTACTTACAAATTTAACATAGAAAATAAGTATACTGAACAGAAACTGGTCAAACACTGGAATCATTTTTTTACTAGATAAAATAATATTTACTTACATTTACTAATAATAACCACTATTCCGTTTCTTCATATTTTCCTAAGAATTTTCATCTAATTTTCAGATTTTTTAAAATTTGTCTTGTACGAATTAATATTCCTTATGTGGGTATTCAATCTAATATGAGTTTCATTTCATTGCTGGCAACCACATTGTCTCGCGAAATTTGAAACTCTGCCACTTGATTCATGGCCCCGATAAATTTACTTATAAGTATAAATTTCCTTATTTCTGTAATTAAGAGGACCCATCCCTGAATTTTGAACTATATAAGAGTAATTTTAAAAATTTGTAATATTTTTATTCTGAAACAAGGTTGGGTCAGAAATTACACGAAAAAGAAAAAAGCTTTTAAGTGTTTTCTTTCACATTATTTGCAAAGTGAAACAATATTTATTAAAGTACAAAGTATGTTTCTTCTTCTACTTTTCAATATTTTTTAATAATTCTTTTTTTGTTTTGTTTCTCAGGCTCTGCTTTACAATTCAGAGCATAAATCTTACGAAATTTTAATTTTGAGAAAAAATGCAGTATCTAGATTTAAAAAAAAATTGGTTTTTAGAATTGCAAAAAATGCTTTTTCTTCCACAAATTTCGATATTTTTCGATAATTCTCTTTTTGTTTTGTTTCTGAAACTCTGTCCAAGAAATAAGGGCATGGGTTTTGCAAAATTTTAATTTTGTGAAAAATTACAATGTCAAAAATGCAGGAAAAAAACGTTTTTTTTCACGTTATTTCTTAGCCAAAATAGTGTGAGACTGAAAATATTGAAATTTATTTTAATTGTCACTTAATATAGCTGAAAATTCGTGTAAGGGTCCCCTTAAAACAAAGTCTCAGAAAAATGTTGATCGAAGCAGATCGAACGTGATTAACAATCATATCAAATTTTATTCTTTTCTCAGACTTATATCGACTTATAAACATTAATCTACTTAATATTATGCAATACATTATAATAGGTATTGTCAATTCTTAGGTCTGTGGAGTCAGTTTCAAAGTTACAAAGAATTGATTTGATGATGTCATAACCGATGATCCATTTACCGATGTTGATGGTAATTTTATTGTAACTTTATTATCTTTCAGTTTTGTTACTAAAATAGATACATAATAGATATATTATATATATTTTACTTCATTTTTATTTGTTATACTCTTTATAATAGAAAATGCGGGTGATGATGCACATAGTTCTGATGAAAATGAATTTAGTTTGAGTTCGAAATCACATCAAGAGAGTATACATTCTGACACAGAAGAATCAAGTGTTTCTGATGATGGCAACTATGAGGATCCCATTCTTGATCAACCGATCTACAACTTTGCGAGTATCACATTAGCTGAAAGTTTAGTATCGACCATATTACTAGTTATTCGACATAAATTAACAGCATCATCTTTAGCTGATATACTTCAATTGATTTATTTACACTGTCCGGTCCCCAATAATATTCAGCGTACTCTTTATAAATTGTTAAAATTAATTCGAATTTCGCATATACCTATTATACGCCATTATTATTGTAAAATTTGCCATACAGCATTGGAAAAAAATGGAGCATTTTGTGGACATTGTCAGAATGATTCAGAAGATCGGTATTTTATTCGAATACCCATCTTATCGCAATTCAAAATGTTGTACAAAAGACCATCCTTTGTACAAAAGCTGAAACTTGGACTTAGTCGAGAAAAAACAAATAACGAAAACTTGGAAGATATTTATGATGGTAACTGCATTTGACAGAAACTGTGCGTAATCTTGGTCCTTTGTGGGTTACATCATTATTTGCGCTTGAAAATTTAAATGGACTCACGGTACTATACTCCCTAGGTGGAAAAGTCTGTAATTTGCCGGACCTGACGAACGGCACGGTACCGCGGCGTTAATAAATCATGTACAACACCAGTACTGGTGGCCAGTACCGCGACAACTGGTTCAGTACTGGCTGAATACCTGGGCAGTACTGGTTTCGAGTACTGCCTTTATACCGATTTTGAAGTTTTCCCGACGATCGGCATAATACCGGCAATGTACTGGGACTGTACTGATTCAGTATATAGTTTATTTATAATTGTGTGCATGCGCATGTGTGTATGCGCGCTTGTATGTGTATTCTATTTCTATTTATTTTATTTAATTCATTCTTCATTTTCATCGATTTTATGTTGCAGAAATCATATATAATATTGAATTCGAGACACGCAAAAGATTTTAAAGATATAATAATGACAATTATACCACTTATCATAAACAAGAATGTACAATTAAACTATACCGCCATTGTCAGGGAAATAAAGAAAATGAAAAAGGAACATTTTTCTGTCACAACGACGTGTACAAGGTAAATGGAATGAAATATTATATAATTTTGAATCTTGAATTGTCGTCAGCAAATAAAGTTCGGCCATCACAAAATCGTATTTATAAAAAATAAGAAATTGAAAAAATTTTAAACTGCACAAAATTTAATATATATTAAAAACAGTGATTTTTAAACAGATTATCTACCTTCTAATTAATACTGTTAATTACAGATATAACACTCGAAAAATTCGTTGCATTAAAAAGACGAGAATTCACAAGTTACTTGTCTCGCTGGTTCTGCAATGCACCGGATAGAGAGGGCGGAAAACGCAAAAGAAACGAATGAAGCTTTTTATTTTTAGATTGAAATTTTACTTGTGTAAAAGTACACATTTTATACGTCTTATTGTAATTGAAAAATATTACAGTTACATAAATATAATTTAATTATCATCCTGTATTAAGTAATATCTTTTTCTTTCTCCCTCACGCATTACATATATATATTTTCCGCAATTTTATGTAATAGAATTTTCATCTTCACTACGACTATATCATAAGAACTCGAGTAGCAAATAGTGAAATAATGCAGGAGGGCCAGTTATTTCTTTACATCGATATTGGGACTTCAGGGTAGCGTAAAATACCAGTACCATGCCAGTAATATATACGGTACTGTGCCAGTACAGTCACAGTACTGGAAGTCAGTACCCAGCCGGTGTTACCTTCCAGTACAATACCGGTATTATGCCGGTGCTTTGCCGGTATATCGCCAGTACCACGCCAGTACAGTAAATGTTTAGCCAGTACTGGCGAAGTACTGCGCCGGTAGTCAATTTCCACCTGGGTCATTCAGATATGCAAATATGTTTAGCAGTTTCATTATTGTTTAATGTTGAAATTATGAAACAAAAACATATGATCCAGGGAAGTAATGCTGAAAAATTCTGCGAAAAAATGATGGAGCCGAACAAAAGGCGTAAACTACAATGTATTTCAACAACGAACTTTATTGTTGGAAAAATGAAAGAAGTTAGTCCTTTAATAGCCCACGCGTTACTTATTTTAGAAATTGATTATAAAAACCTTATGTTTTTATGTTTTTCACCGACTATTAAAAGACGGCATTTTATACGCTTCTACAAGCTACGTGCGAAACATTAAAACTAATTCGGTTTAGTGTAAATACAACATCAATGGAGATGAGCGTATAGGAAAAATTATGTATTTTATTAAAACGCGTAATTGCGGCTTCAAGTGCGAATTCTCACCTACGTGTGAAAAAAAGTCTTACGCTATTTTAAATACTTGTGACACTGTAACGCCTTTTTTAATTGATTACCCCGATTGTTGCTTATTCTTTGCGAGAAAGTGTATTCAAATAATTCAACTGGCTGTAGCAGTAGATATAAATCAGCTAACTGCAGTATGTTTTGCGATACAAATTTCTAATGATTTGTATCTTATTGAGCCCGTTAATAATGTTCAATTTGTTTGATTGTATAGGTAAAAACTGTTTGTATTTGATTGTATAGATAACAATATAGGTAAAAACTCAATTTTTTGTTACAATTCTTATCATTCCAATCTACACGTTCAAAATAAAGCTGCAAGATACAAATAATACATTTTTAAATGTATATCGAGTGGCATTATTAAATAAATGCAAATTGGTAAATGCAAATGACTCATTTAGTATGTACATAACATTTCAAATTTCGTAACTTTCGCGTCGTAAGTGCATATCGAATTGTTTCTCTAAGGATTATTCACATATGCAATTTATTTATAAATTGCCATATGCAGTATCTCACTTCAATCAGAGAATAATCGCGGAAGATCACAATATAGTTTCAAGGACCAAATCAAGCCCTTTATGTCTTATTCAATATTTAAACGATTATTTATAACATTGTAATTTATAATACATTTAACATGGTTTATAATTTATAACTAAAAACGAACATATTGTAATTATTGATGTTTTATATACGTATGTGTAAAATACTGAACTCAAATAAGAAATAAAAATTATTGTAGGATCTCCATTTGAATATTTGTGGATTTATATAAGTGTTATAACTTAGTAATCAAACATGACATAACCGATAACATAATTAAATTAATTAGACGCTTGGCGCCTGGTTCATTAGTAAACATTCTATATGAAATTAAGTATGTCTAGTCGCAATCGATTGGTGCAAAACGCGATGTTAACATATTTCTACGCGAGTCGAAATTTTTAACTTACTTTATCTCTTCATAGATACAAATTTGCAGGAAATCGTAGTATTAAAATAGAACGAAACCGAATGAAATTAGTTACCGCTATCTTACGACTTTGAGCATTAAAGTACGATATCCCGATTAGAACATTTTAAGCCAACTTTCATCCTGCACAGTGCCTGAAAACTAATGTATGAACCTTTACATATTAGCTGCTACCTTAACGCTCCATAGGCAACTTTCCCGTTTTCCATTGGGAGAGTTAAAGTAGGATAAATAATGTATGTATAATAATATCTGGTCTGACGCTCGAGGTATTGTCTGTGTAAGATCTAGACAGATAAAACATCAATAATTAAGAGGGATCTAAAGTACAACTGTTACAGACGTACCGACACTGTAAGCAGAATATTAATTATTAAAATGATGGTAAGCTTTCTTAAAAATCGGGCTCTCTTATTAGGATGTTACACACTTCATAGTATTCCAGAAAAAATTACAAATCAATCGGTTGAGAGTTGAAACGAAAAAAATTTGACATCTAAAACTAAAAATTTTACGTAAAAAATTTTAAATTTCATGCTGGTTTCTTTTTGGATTTTCCAAAAATTTTTATTAACATATTTAATAGAACGGGGACGTCGTCTTAACGATGTGATCAAATATTTGGAATATTCTTTTGATTACAAGAACTTTGTAAAATTCTTAATACATGCAACTTCAAGGCGCTATCAAGAGCTGGTGGTGGACGTCAGACATTATCATGCTCTGTAGTTTCATTTCTTTACGGTTGTACTGTAAAAAATTAAAATTGTCAAAATTCGTAAATATTTCTGAAATAGTAAGAGATACGTGAAATCTGGAAAATGTTGGTTTGTGAACGGAGGAGTGATCTCAAATCAAAAATTAATTCAGACCACCTAACAGATTATGAACATTTTTGATATATAATTTTAGGAAATTTAAAAACTTTGAGCTCAAGCTTATATTAAATTGGTGATTCTTTTTATACTCTTTTATCTCTGATTATTTCCATAACATAATATGAAATCAATATTATTCATATTATAAGTGATCAGGATTATCAAGCCTTTATAATTAATACATATTGCATAACGTATTTATAAGATTATGCAATATATTTCAAATAAATTAAAAGTAAATGTAGAAAGAGATTAAATTAAACAAATATAACAATTTAACTTCATGAATAATGAAGAATAAATTCATATCAAGCTTTTCAACAATTAATAGAAAGTCAATTCGATTTTAGGCTCTTAAAATCATTGTGTATATTTTTCGACACGTGGTGTGTAAATGTTAAACTGGTGCCATGGGTCACACCTAGATATTTAACATTTCTTTACCAACTTAGAGATTGGTTAATACTTAATATTGATCAAAATATCGGGTCTGCGCTTTGTAAAAATTATTGCTTCTGTTTTATTTTAGTTAACTTTTATTTTCATTTTTTTCTAGATACTTAAATATTTATTTATAGCTGTTTGAAGTCTGTTGTCATTAATAAACATTCTATATGAATAAATAATTAAATATGTTTTATCGACATAAACTCCTATATCAATAAAATTAGTTCTAGGAATATCATTAGTATATAATTAGTATAGCATCTGACCAAGCACTTAACTTCGAGGCACACCATAATTAAGGTTTATAGTTCTTGATAAAGATCCCTTTTCTATATAAATCTACTCCTGAACGTAACTAGAACTTTTTCAACTAAATTTCTCAGGTGTGGTAGTGAGCTAATCATTCTGTAACTTTCAAATTATTGAATTTTTTACAAATACTGTTTATTTCTACAAGCATATCTGTGCTAATACTATTTACTTTAAAGAATGCACCGACTTCCTTTCGAACACGCGTTTGGTGACTAAGATTTCCAAGACCCGAATTCTTATTTTGTATCTCCTCTGCATTGTTAGCAATCTCGTATATCTTATCTTACTTGCCAAAAACGTATCTTTATTGGTAAATATGGGAGCATTCAAAGTGGCTTAGTATTTTTGCGATTTATAATTAATTTCCAAAACGTATTGTTGTTGGTTTTAGCATTTCTAAATTTATTGTTCCACACATTATTACGTCATTCATTCATTCTAATTCGTATTATTTTAACAAGTAAATCAATTATCAGGGTAAATGGCATTTCAGTCTGTTTTCTGGAATTTATGCCTGTAGCAATTTTTCTTTCTAATTAACAATATAATATCCTTACGAAGTCTAATTATATAATTATTATCCTTTATTAAAGGTATTGTAACTTTCATTGATTCGTTAATAAGATCTGTAAACATTTGAACTCTCGTGTCCATATCATTTTTATTAATTATATGAAAATTTTTATCACTATTTCCGTTTATACAGTGGTGGAAAACATTCCAATCTGCTTTGGTATAATTTGGTTTTGGAATTGTTTTATTCGTGTTTATTTTCAGAACTAAGAATGTTTAGGCTAGTGATTTTGGAATAGTTTTTTATATCTTTTAGTAAATATAAATGAACAATACGTGGTGCGCCTCTCTTAGAATAATATATCTTTTCTTCCGGGGCTGCAATTGATATATTTCTTTTTGTATAGAAGTCTATTATAGCTTTGCCGGATACATTACCGGTGTAGTGATGCCATTCCACGCGACATGTGTCGCGTTAAGGTCGCTCAATAGTATTAATTTATCTTTAAGCCCATTCATTAGACAGGTCACGTTGACAAACTTTCTTTTGGGGTAATAGGTACGTACAAACAGATTCAATCAAGGAAAATTCTATTGGATTATAAGATCAAATAAATTTCTTATTAATTATATATATAATATATATATAATTAATATAAACAGTATATCTTTTCTTCCGGGCTGCCATTGATATATTTCTTTTTGTATAATTAGGATAATAATTATATAATTAGACTTCGTAAGGCTATTATATTGTTAATTAGAAAGAAAAATTGCTACAGGCATAAATTCCAGAAAACAGACTGAAATGCCATTTACCTTTATAATTGATTTACTTGTTAAAATAATACGAATTAGAATGAATGAATGACGTAATAATGTGTGGAACAATAAATTTAGAAATGCTAAAACCAACAACAATACGTTTTGGAAATTAATTAAAAATCGCAAAAATACTAAGCCACTTTGAATGCTCCCATATTTACCAATAAAGATACGTTTTTGGCTATATATATATATATATAATAGTTATTTATACACGCCATTTCGGTGCGTAAAGTAAACTCGTGCCTAATTAAAGTAGACTTTACGCATGGAAAAGTCGTGTGTTAATAGCAGTTTTTGACGGACGTATGCGTAAAATTTGATTTTAATCTCGACATTATCTACAAGAAACTGTAATAAATGCTAATTATAATGAAAGAAATTTGTACCCAATTTGTTGTACATTTCAGTCATTTGTCGATATGTCGATATATAAAATTATTATGTATGTATAGATGAATCATGTATGTGCATGTTTTGAGACTTCGAGGTTATGTTATGTTATGAATAAAGTATTTATGTATTACTATGTCGGTATACGTAGGGAACTATTATTGCAACCTTGTCTTGTCTTTGTGGCAGACACAGCCTCTCTACTAATATCATGTCGAACGTGTCTCTATGTGCGTATTTAAACGGATGTATGATAAATGTTCGAACGAAAAAATGTTCGACCAATGTAATTTAGACTTTTGACTCGTGTAAAATATACGATCGAACATTTTTTCGTTCGAACATTTGTCATACATCCATTTAAACGTAGCACCGGTTAGAGGCAAAGAACAGGTGTGTTTCTTTTACGCCGATATGCACGCCTGGTTAGGTTAATTTAGATTTGGTCTATTTTGAGTTAGTATCTAAAGCGACTAAATTTGGAGCATTGTTTGAACATTTGTTTTAATTATCACGTGTTGTTTAGACCTACTTGCAACACGTGCAAAAATGTTTCTCACAATAGTGTATTAGACGCATTTGCTTTGGCATTCGCAGAAAAGACGTTTAAAAACATGCATTAACAATTAATATAAATTGGGATGTATTTTACACAAATGCAACACATTTCTAAATTATTAATATGAAGCGAGAATCTTTCAAACTATATTCTATATTTAAACAATGTAATATAAAAATATTAAGCATAATGTTGAGTTTAAATTAGTGCAGTCAGAAACTGGATAAAATAGTCAATTTTGCAATATTATTAGTAATCTTGGATATAACATTATAAATCTTCTTAATATTTTATTTGTTTTGATGATATCATAGTTCAACTAAGAAAATCATAAATTCATCTATTACTATTGTTGCGTGATTATGTATATTTCTTTATTAATTAAATGCATATATTACTTAGTATAAAATTCAAAAGAAAGTTGGTTAAAATACACATTTTGCTTTCTCAATATAAAAAAATTTAAATTATTTCGCAGTTATATGTTAAATAAATATTGAATTAATATTTTCTCGATTTGCCTGCCTAATGACTATTTGTAAACATGAGAAATAAACAAAAACAAGCGTCATCATGATGTGAACCCATGCAAATTATTTAGGTTTAAACGGATTATATTTAAATAATTGAAATTGGTTCTCCATTGAGAATTCAAAAATATGTAATTTGTACAAAATCTTTTCAGACTTTGAAAAACATTTTTTTTAAATCTCTATTTCTAAATGCATCTCACTATTCCAATCTTCGTGCCAATAACGCTTATAAAATTACAATATAAACAAATAGATGCGTCCGGGGTACGGCTATTCAACTGTGCTGATATGAGCATAACCAACATCTCAGTGCGAAATGTTTTTTAGTACAATAGTTTGCAAGAAAATTAATACTTGAGGATCTTTTGTTCCTGTATCTTTTTCAATATTAAAATCCAAATCCATTTTATGGCCTTGTATATCTCAGTTTAAATCTAAATAATTTACATGCGATCACATCATTACGATGTATGTTTATATGTCATTTAATATTTATATTACAAAAAGATAGTTCCCAGAAATGTCGCACAATTTGGCACATTGAATGACATAATAACTTTTAGATATATCCTACATATAGGAAAAAATCTTACATTCAATATGTAAGACACAATGTAAACAATACTAAGTAAACAATCTATAAACCAAATTTTGATCAACTGATGTTAAGTCTTTTTTAATAAGCTTTTGAAATTTTTGTCAGGTTGGTAAATGTTGCTCGATGACTCACATAACATACTACTTATATTTTACTTTTAAATACGTCATCAGTTACTCGAAAATCTATCGATAAACGAAGAACTTGAATTTATGAATTGTTCACTGGAAAAACGGCTCAAGTCGAATTAACTCATTTTGAGGAAACTTAAATTTAAGATTCATTTGCAAGTTATAAGTAATTTAAAGCATTATCGACAATTTTCTCTTTTTTCTGATAGTTTTTATTTTGTTCGGAATTTATTTCATATTGAAAATAAGCGTTGATGTTGCAGTCAAGTTTCTGTGCATTTCGGCGTTAATGGGTTAAAAATGTACTAACCCCTAATTTTTTGTTTATAAATCATCATTTCAACGGGCGATATCGCTCTTTTACAGAATATAATACACATTTTTCAGTCCTAAAATTGAGAACTGAACTAAGGTAAACAGGAAATAACGGTTATTATAGAATATATTCAAATTCATATACAATTTATCTTTTTGCTCTCTCTCTCTCTCTCTCTCTCTCTCTCTCTCTCTCTCTCTCTCTCTCTCTCTCTCTCTCGAGTCTAACCACGTCAGCAACGTCACCTTCAAATTTGGAGAACGTCGGAGTCGAAAAGGAGCAACCAATAGGTAATCTGGTGCGACGAATTTCAGCTGCAGAAAGACAAGGTACCCGTAACGTTCAAAGTGAAATTTCTGGGCGTGATGCTGCGACCGGTATGCATAATCGCGAATTTGAGGTTAATCGATTCTGAGCGAGTTACGAGGTTAGAACGATTATTAGGCGATGCCGGTCGTGTTTCGGAAAATTCTCATTATATTCCACGCTGTGAATGTTATTCGAATGACGAACGTAATGAATGTCAATCTGATCAAAATCAGTATGTTTCGCGTCAGGATCAAAGTGAAACTAGTCGTGGAAATTATTCTTTGAAAGAAATTGATCGTGATATCGAGTCGAGAAGAAATATTCGCGATCGTGATGACGGTCGCAAGCGCAGAGAAATTGGTGATTACGATAAGTTTCGCGATCGTGAAAATATAAATAAACGAAATTCTAGATTAGATCGCGAGGAAAATCGTGATTACGATAAATTTCGCGATACTGAGAATTTTAACGAACGAAATGCTGGATTCCGACCTGTTTTTCATCGAGAGAGACGTGTAGATGAATATCGATCACCGTCGCGGAGAAATATCGAGCGAGAAAATACAACGCGTGACAATGCTCGTTTCGCCCGAATGTACGCGAATGAAAACGATTCCCTTCGATTTATTAATCGATTAACCGTGACCGCGCTTCAAAAATTCGACGGAAATTCTGCCGAATGGTTGTCTTTTAAAGAAGCGTTTGAGTTATCAACAGAGTTAGGCAATTACACTGATCGCGAAAATGTGGCTCGTCTGAAAGGCGCGTTAACGGGTGACGCAAAAGCTGCGGTAGGGTGCGTTACAACAGGTAGCTGTAGATCAAAAGACATAATGGATTTATTGTCAATTCGTTTTGGAAATTCGTCTGACGTCGTTGAAACGATTGCATATGAACTAAGCAAATTACCGAAATTAGATTCCCCCGGAAGTGATATAGTAACGTTTGGTACCAAAATAAAAAGCGCTGTAATCGCGATGCAGTCGCTAAACCATATAGGTTATTTACATAGCCCGGAACTCGTTCGCGAAATAATATCTAAAATTATGTTGTACTTGAGATACGCGTTCAATAGGTTCATTGAAAATGTGGATGAAAAAGAACCGAGATTAGTATCACTCGCTAATTTTCTTTATGAAGAAGCGCAGTTGTCTTGTCGAGCAGGTTTAAATGAAAAGCACAAGTTCCGCGATGATCCCCATAAACCTCGGCATGAAACGCGTAACTTTCGGGATGAAAAGCGTAAGCCACGTGACGAGTCTTCTTTCGCAAACCAAATTCACCGACAATCGGGCGCTGTTTATGCGACTACCGTTCACAATAATTCTGATTCAAATCAGAATTCGTATAATAAGCAGAGAGAAATGGTCGTTTGTCATTACTGTGGTCAAAAGAATCACGTAGTTTTCGATTGTGTGCGTCTTGCAAATCTTTCCGTTGACGAACGTTGGGATTGGGCAAGATCCGGAAATCGGTGCTTTGTTGCCTTGCGTCTGATCACCGATTACCGAAATGTAATCTGAAACGATCATGCAATATAAACAACTGCGACAGATTGCATCATCCGAAATTACACGATGTCAATAAAAAATCTCGTGAGGTTAGTTTATCAATACAAAATACTTCACGAAATTTCGAACAGCGTGGAAGTGTTTTGAATGCGCGTCGAGAAAATCGGTCTAGAGCTGGACAGGAAGGATCGAACGCAAATTCGAGAAATTCTTTTTTAAATAATAACAGGAAAAATTTATGACTAGGTTCGAATCATGTTCTATTAAAAATACTTCCTGTTACATTGTTCGGTCCAACTACGTTCGTAAAAACTTTCGCGTTACTCGACGAAGGCTCGACCATCACGCTAATAGACGCGGATATTGCTCGAAAATTAGGAGCGCGTGGCCGTCAGATTAACCTCACATTAAAAGGATTTTCGGCAAATAGCACGATAGAAACAGAATGCAAAAAATTCGTGATCTCGGTAGCGGATTCATATAAAATCTATCAGCTTTCAGGAGTGCACGCAATTGTTAATCTCGATTTACCGATTCAATCGCTCGATGAAAAAATCATTGAACGAATGCCGCATATCCGGGAGATTGGTGTGACTCTATACATCAATGCAAAACCAAAAATTCTGATCGGACAAGATAATGTTCATGTTATCATTTCGCGAGAAGTTCGTGGGGTGGGCCGCGGATTGCCATTGGTTTCGGATACTCCGTTGGGGTGGGTAGTGCACGGAAGCGAATCGAAAAAAATTACGTAAAAAGAACATATCTTTTGTGCTGTCGCGTGCGAGAATAGGGAAGTCGAATCGTCAGATGATATTTTACATAACCTAGTAACAAATTATTTCCAAATAGATGCTTTAGGAATAGAACTTGCCGAAAAAGTGTCATCAAACGAAAAACGCGCGATAGAGATTTCAGAGGCCGCGACACGAAGGGTACATGATTCATGGGAAACAGGACTACTATGGCGCGAAGAAATTATAAATTTTCCAGACACTCGATCGACCGCCTTAAAAAGATTAAAAAATTTGGAATCGCGACTAGATAAAGATGCAGACTTTGCGAAATTATATTATCGTGAAATGTCACGCCTTATCGAAAACGGTTATGCCGAGAAAGTAGAATCTTCGGTAGCTAATAATCGCACATGTTATTTACCCCATTTCGGTGTAACGAATCGAAATAAACCGGGCAAAGTTCGTCCTGTATTCGACGCGGCCGCAAAAACCAATAACCTTTCGTTAAATGATTTTTTATTACAAGGTCCGGACCTTCTGCAACCCTTGTTAGGCGTGTTAATGCGTTTTCGGGTCGGTAAAATAGCCTTTAAAGGAGACATCAAAGACATGTTCTTGCGCGTTAAAATCCGTGAACAAGACAGAGATGCACAGCGTTTTCTATGGCGCGGAGAAGATCGAACAAAATTACCAGAGGAATTTCGAATGACTACACTTCTCTTTGGTTCAAAATCTTCTCCGTACAGCGCCTTATTTGTAAAAAATCGAAACGCCGAGGCTTTTGCATCTATATACCCTGACGCGTCAAACCGAATCCTTAAACAAACGTAATGGACGACTTATTAGATCGTTGTGACATTTTCGAAGAAGCCGTAGAAGTCGTGACAAACATTCGTTCAATAAATAAATCTGGCGGGTTTAACATGCACGATTGGGCCTGCAATGATTCACGTGTAATCGAGTTCATTCCCGAATGTAACAACGACGAAACAAAAGTAAATTTCCGTAGTTTTGGAGAAAATAATCCCGAGAAAGTTTTAGGTTTACGTTGGGACACTGTTCGAGACGTTTTCTTTTTCAATATCAGGGAAAATCTCATTCCAAGCGAGATTCGAAACGGCATAAGAAAACCAACGAAAAGACAATTTTTAAAAATCATGATGAGTGTTTTTGATCCGTTCGGGTTTTTGGCGCCTATGTTGGTCCAGTCCAAAATATTGTTGCAAAAAATATGGATAAGTAATATCGGATGGGATCAGCAGTTACGGGACCGGGAATATGAATCTTGCTTGAAATGGTTTAAAGAATTTGAGAATGCAAAATGTGTAAATATATCCCGGTGTTATTCGAAATCGCGAAAAGCAGAAACGAACATCGAACTACACGTATTTTGTGACGCAAGTCCTGAAGCGTACGCAGCGGTCGCGTATTGGAGATTCGCGTATGACATGTGATACGCGAAATCCCGCGTAGCACCGTTAAAACCTATGTCTATCCCGCGTAAGGAATTACAAGGCGCGTTAATAGCAAGCCGACTAGCTGAAACTATTAAAAAGGAACACGAATTCAAAATCTCGTCAAATAGCTAGCCACATTCAAAAAGCCGAAAAACTTAAGTAAGAGTGCGAAATATGCAATCGTCTAGTTTCGCGTCCGAATTAGAAGCTTTAAAAGCGGAAAACAAAATTAGCAATAGAAGCACGATATTAAAATGTACTCCGTTTCTCGATGATGAGGGAATATTGAGAATGAAAGGGAGAGCGAGCAGAGCAAGTGCCGGACTTGTCGAAAATCAACCTGCACTTTTAGATGGAAATTCCTTGGAGATTCGTCTTCTCGTGAAAGACTGCCATGAAAGAATGAATCACGTAGGAATTGAGGCAGTAGTCAATGAATTAAGACGTGACTATTGGATAACTAAACTCCGCAGCGTAGTTCGGTCAGTGGCAGCTAAATGCACAATTTGTAGATTAAATTGGGAAAAACCGCAACAACCGTTGATGTCGGATTTGCATCCTTCGCGAGTCGCGTATAACCTGCGTCCATTTAGCCACTGCGGAACAGACTATTTTGGCCCGATGTTGGTAAAAAATGGTAGACGTCACGAAAAAGTATGGGGCGTAATATTTACATGTCTAACGATTAGAACGATTCATGTAGAATTGACGAGTTCTTTGGATGCAGATTCCGCCATTATGGCCGTACGAAGAATGTCGTCTAGAAGGGGACAACCGATGGTTATGTATTCGGACAATGGCACAAATTTTAGAGGTGCGGACGCAGAATTGAGCAAAGAAATTTTATCAATAGACAAGGAGGCGTTGACGCGTTACGCCTCAGATCGTAAGATGGAATGGCACTTCATCCCTCCGTCTACCCCTCACATGGGGGGAGCGTGGGAGAGAATGGTTCGGTCAGTAAAAACGGCTCTTAAAATTATTTTAAAAGAACATACGCCGAAAAGGGAAACGCTGTTCACGTTAATAACGGAAATCGAACACGTTGTAAACTCGCGTCCTTTGACTCACGTTTCGCCAGATCCGCGTGATCAAGAGGCTCTTACACCAAACCATTTTCTGATAGGGTCATCCTCCGGAACACTTGCGTTATCGCGGTACGAATTTCGCAGCACTTGTTTGCGCAAACAGTGGCGTTTAGTTCAACATTTAGCCAATGCCTTTTGACATCGTTGGAGGAAGGAATATTTACCGTCACTACTACCGAGAAAAAAATGGCTGAAAGAAGTTACAAATCTAGCGGTCGGCGATCTAGTCTTAATCGTCGATGACTTAGCTCCTCGCAACTGTTGGAAAAAAGGTTTAATCGAAAAAATTCTCCCGGGTCGTGATGGTCGCGTGCGAGTCGTTGAAGTAAGAACATCTAAAGGTACTTTTATTAGATCCGCGGCTAAACTTATATGGTTTGCGAAAGAAAATTCTAACGAAACTCCCGATAAATGATACATTAAAAATTCGAAAATTATTTGTCGAAATGTTTTAGTACGTAAATATAACCCGTGACCAAAAATAGCGTTTAATTAATTTGAGAATGTTTTAAAATATTTGTTAATTAATTAAGATTAAGATATTCGGTTTGCATACGTTTGTATTCGAATTACTCGTATTTATTATCTCGTTTTAAAAAGGTACATCAATTGTATCCGTACTGCTTATTGTATTAACGCGTTCGATAACAATGTAATGCGAAATAATAAGCAGAAATGAAAAATGTTGGAATGACTTGCGACAAGTTTATGTACGTAGCCAAGTACTAGGTACGGGGGGAGGATGTTGCGCACTCTAATAATTCGTTCCTTTTATATTAATTGTAAAGATATATGTAATGGTATCCGGTGCGGGTTTTCTGCGGTTTTCCTGCACCATTGCACTCCGAATGGAATACCATGCGAAAATCGGCCGCAGCCGTGCGGAGAAGCAAGTTCGAAATCAGCGAAACCAATTTAAATATTTGAAATTGTTCTAATCGGGAATGTTCCTTGCCGACGATTCGTCTTCGTTTTGGTTGATAGCAAAATAGTTGAAAATTTGTAAAAATTTGACGGGTTGCTTCCGAAATTTTCTCGTCACTGTCGTCCTGTCCGTCGTCAATCAGAGGTCGCATTCGAGGTCGCATTTTCGATTTCGTCGTCTCTAATCGTTTTTTTGCGTGCACCAACGTTGCACCAACGTCGGAGCCAGCTCGAGAGGGGGATTTGATCGGTTCGCGTCGGTCGGCCTGAAGAACGGTGCTAGGATAAAATTTGGAATTTCGCGACGATTACCAACGTTTCCTTAGCGCGAGTGGTCGCCCACAATCAAGAAGCGCTAGGGACGTTTTCCGAAACCGGGTGGTCGCCCACTTTCAAGAACGCGATTTGGTTCGACGAATTTCCCGATCGGGTGGTCGCCCACCTGCAGGATTCATAGTTCTGACAGAACCATTGGGTAATTATGTTTTCATATCTTTCGTTTGGTGTCTTGCTTCGAATTCGTTAATCTTTCGGTCGATCGCGCGAGTTAGTCGGATTTGCCTTTTCGAGCTTGCGACTCCGTTTTAGTTTGAAATAAAATAATTTAAATTTGATTCCTTAAATTTCGAGTTTTCATTTCCGTCTTCGTCTAATCCCTTACAACTAGGTTGTTTGGCCCGCAATTTTTTTTCTAATTAATGTAATCATTTTTTTCCTTGGGTATTTTCGGGGGCCCTGTCTTCAAAATCCATTTGAAATTTTCAAAAAGCTGTAAAATTAACAAAATGAGGGGTGATTTACCAAAAACAAACAAATTACATTGTCTTGAAAACCCTATTTTTTTCTCAAATTTTTACTATAAATTTTTACCAAAATTATGAATACTTGCTATAGGTTTTTTTTCGACAATTTTTTTTACTTTTCTGCATATCGGAGGCTCTGAGTAATCGACCCAAGAAGATGATAATATTTTGAAGTATTTTTGGGGTCACTGATTACGAATATGTAGTCAGATTTGCGAAATTGAAAATGGCGGCTTCAATATGGCGGCCGTCTAATACAAAAATAGATTTTTTTTAAATATAAAAGAACACCATCATATTCTACGTCGAATTCTGCATAAAAAATATCTCTCGTGATTTTTTTGGACTGTACAAAGATTCCGAAGAAAAAAATCGGAATTTTCGCTTCTGCTCTGAAAGTTGGTCTCGTAAGGAAAACAATATTGCATATGAGAAAATCTGAACTCGAATTCATAATTAGCGACCATGAAACCCATTAAAAGCGTATCAGTTCTAATCTCAAGACAATTAGTTTTGTTCTGCCTGGTAATAGAATATTGATATGGGTACTGTATTACAATTTGTAAACTTCAACTTTTATTTGTCGGTATAATGTATAAAAAATCGCAATAAACATTTGTAATCCAGAATTTTATGGTAATATTTTTTATATTTCAAAAAATTGAAAATTTCCGTTAGTTCTGGTAATAGTAGAAAATTCCGGCATATTTTGAACCGAGGTTTGTGCTTATTCGACGGTACGTTTAAATAGTATATTACTCAACGAGGGAGGTAAAATAAAGAATATCTCAGGCTGCGTGTAATTTTTACCCGAGGTGAAGCCGAGTGTGAAAAACACGTAGTCTGAGGCATTCTTTTTTACTTCCCGAGGGAAGTATACGATTTTTCTACATAACAGGGAGGAAAAGAAGAAACTTTCCTCCCGCTTGCGGGAGGAAAGCTGCTGCTTTCGTCCCAGTATGAAGAAAAATAAATTAAATGTTATGAATCTGTCAAACATGTAAGTCCATTTATAACCGATAATTGTCGTGAGATAATACAGTTTCGCAAACAGAAAAATATTTTAAAATATAAAATTATTTTTATTAGACAGCCGCCATTTTGAATTTTGCAAATCTGGCCATGTATTCGTAATCAGTGACCCCAAAAATACTTAAAAATAATATCATCTTCTTGGGTCGATTATACCCAGAGCCTCCGATCTGGAGAAATGTTAACAAATTTTTCGAAAAAATTCTTCTGCCTGTCAATGTGGTTTAGCTGGCATCAAACTTATAGCAATGATTGGTCGTATTGATAAGAATTTATGGTAAAAATTTGAGAGAAAATATGGGGGGTTTTTCTAGAAAATGTAATAATTTGTTTATTTTTAGTAAATCACTTCTTATTTAGTTAGCTTTGCAGCTTTTTAAAATTTTCAAACGGGATTTTGAAGAAGCCACGGCTACCGGAAATAGCAAAAAAAAAGTTGATTATATTAATTAGAAAAAAAATTGCGAACCAAACAATGTTATTTTAGTGCTTTTTTAAAGTTTCACCTTTCAAAGTTCAAATCCAGATAATATCATTAAACAAAGTTTCTATGAAAAATAAAAGAATACATGTCTCTTTATTTTTAATGGAGAATAACACATTTTAGGGACCGCTAATTCTAGAACATGAAGTTAGTTGGCCTGCATTATTTGAAATGGATTCCGCCTAATATTAATTAACTTTTTAAATTTTAACTTAACTTTTATAACCTTTTAATTACTTACTACCTGATCCTGATAAGTGGCAAATGTGTTCACAAAAAAGTTAGTGAACATTTCACTCATTCAAATTTAGAGAATGAATGACCTAAAGAGATCGGCCAAACAATGCATTTTATGGACATTATTTAGAAACTATCATATTAAGCAATTTGGACTACTCTTAAAATGTATGATTTTAATCAACATGGTAATACATACAGTTATCAAAAAGATGAAGTGTGTAACATAAATAGTTAGTGATAGCTAGCACCTCAAATAACGTGCTATTCGAATTTCGGTATTACAGTAGAATCTCGGTATATTTACCCACTCAGTTCCTCGCCTTCCCCTCTCGTCTCGTTATATTTACCAATAACATACAAGAAATTTTCAAATTTGAATCAGTCATATTCCATCCGCAATTTTAAGGAATGTTATTATCACCTAATTTAGAATTGAGGGATAATGATTTATGTATATTAATTAATGTAAAAATAAATATTGCAAATTATTAGTCTGAACAAGAATTGTAATGGATAGGTTTATTTCTTTTAGAAATGGGATTTGGACGAAGAATAGTTAAAGCAGTCGTGAAAATATCAAACATATCTTGCATTGATGGATTAAATACTAATCAGCATAGGAGCCACGACACTTCTGCAACATCATCCTTGACGTGGTTACATGCCAATACAACTTGTTCGAGCAGTAATCCTGACTTGAGTGTTGTTTTACTACAAGATGCCATATGGTGGAACGACGAGAACTTATACAGTAGAACTCACGATAGCGGACGAAGTCGGTTTCGGGCCGAACACGATAGTAGACCAAAGCAGGAGAAGCGGCATTTCCCCTTCCACTGAACATTTCGTCGCCTACTACTACGGCATGCGCGCCAATGCACTCAAATTTAAATCATAACGTGCACTGAAAACGTTATTTTTTTTGTTAGTTATAATTTGAAAGTTAAGAAAGTGCAAACGTTTTTCTTACATCGAAAACCACATGCTAAAATAATGAATTCTCACGCTTTAAAGTCGCCAAAAGGTTAATATTAGACATTTTTATTTAATTTTCTTTTATTTAAATCATTGTTGATTTTTTAAAGAAATGAATTTTAGATTAAAAAATATTATTTTATTAATTCAAAATTGTTTTCATTAAATTTTTCATTTTGCATGTTTTAATTAAATTAATTATTAACATTAATTTTTTTTTATTTTTCCAAAACCTTTATATAAAAGATTACCAATATCGAAAAAAATTCAAATACTTGAGCAGCTCGATAACGGAATGAAAAATAATGACATTTGTGCTCAATTCGGGGTTGGACATTCAACTGTATCTCGAATTTCTAAAGAAAAATATAATATTTTGAAACATTATCAAATTCTGAAGGAACAATAGGGTAATGTTTGAAAAAAAAGATGCACCGAAATTGAAAATTCCACATTTGAGAAGGCGTTATTTACGTGGTTTCTGCAACAGAGAGATCTCGGCTCACCGTTGTCGGGAACATTATAGAAAGAGCATGCCTTGCATCTTAACCAGCGTATGGGTGGCCCGACTGAGTTCCATGCCAGTAACGGTTGGCTTCGAGGATTTAACGAAAGACATGGAATTAGAGAAATACAAGTCCAAGGGAAAAACTTTCGTGTAATGCAGAAGCCAGTAAAGACTTCGTCTCATTATTTAAACGTTTTTTAGAAATTTAAGGATACAGTCTTGACAATGTTTATAACGCTGATGAAACTGGACTATTCTGGAAATGTTTACCGCGCCGAACATTAGCTTCCAGAAGTGAAAAATCAGCGCCTGGATTTAAAGCCAGTAAAGAGCGAATTACGTTACAAGTATGCGCGAATGCCTCTGGTCTGAACCAAATCCCGTTATTTATTATAGGCAAATCTTGAAGACGAGGGTGCTTTAAAAATGTGGAAACTCTTCCTGTAGAGTATATCAATCAGAGAAGTGCTTGGATGGACAAAACCATTTTTGTACATTGGTACAAAAATGTATTCATTCCTGCCGTGCTAAAAAAATCATGGAAGAAATTAAAAAGTAAGAATTAAAGTTGCATTGATATCGAAAATACTGTCATTTTAAAGTTAGATTTAAGTCAAGTTTATATTTATTCTTATTTATATTATTTTATTTCATACAAGGTACTACTACTGCTCGACAATGCACCGTCTCGTCCGAGTGCTGATGAATTAAATAAAATAGAAAATAATTTTTCTGTATTGTTTTTGCCTCTTAATGTCACTGCACTAATCCAACCAATGGATCAAGGTGTAATTGAGACATTGAAACGAGCGTACCGTCGAAATTTTTGCATTACATTGCACGCAGACACTCTTGAAAGAGTTGAAGAGTGAAAGAGTCAATGCTTCGAAGCATTATCTCTAGGATGGGTAACAATAAAAGTTGATACGCTAAGAAATGCCTGGACTTTTATATTAAAGGGATAACCTTTGGCCACAGAATTGGAAGATGAAGACCTACCAGGATTTATGAGAGATGCTAACCAGGCTTTGCAGCAAAATCTTACACCAGAGGAGGTATCGGAGTGGGTACAGATTGACAGGTAATAATAATAGTACATTATGTAACGAAGATACGATTTCCAAGTTTCCAAAAATTCCTTTTAGAGAATGGTTGCAGAGAGGGATGGTGGAGCGGGTAGGGATGAGGAGGGGGGGGGGTAGCAGGGGGTTCAGGGAGCGCAGCCGCCCGATGGACAATTTGAAATGATGTGAAATGAAAATGAGCATCTGTTCTCACCCGTACGGGCGCATGCAGACAGACGGCGAATAACGAAAAGGATATTTTCTAAGCATTCTCAGCTTAAATTGGAATTGTCCCATTGAAATTCTATTTTTTAAATTTGAAACAAAACCCATGTATACTACATTCTGTAAAGTTATATTGGGACGTTCACTTTTTATATATATTCCGGCATTTTCGAACAGGTTAGAACATGCATGCCCTACGTCTGGTATACGTAGGAATAGTCATCGTATCCAACTATCGTGTACGACGCTTGCCGACGGATGGTCGTATACGCATACGCAACGTATACGTAATGTAGACTCATCGTTAGCATACGTTTATTGGACGCCGTAGCTTGAATAGAGTACGTATACGGGCATTTTATTGTACTAGTACGTTTTAAGGCACTTTATTGTACTCTTTTCATCGTTTACGATAAAGCGCTACTTAGTGTACGCATATCGTGCACGATAAAACACGGAAATCGTACGGAGTTACATAAAAATTATTTTCATAACTAGTAAAAAAACCCAGTCATTTAAATAATTTTATAATACAAACAAACAAAAAATTACATAATATAATTCATATACATAATTCAAAGAATAAATATAAACCTTACTTTCCCATACTTTCAGATTTAAATGTGGATGGAGAGTGAGATAACTCGACGAAACACTTGATGCGTTGACAAATATAAAAAATTCAAAAATTGAAAATGAATCTGATAGTGAAAGCGACAGCGAAAACGATAAAGAAATAAATCTTGAATTACATGTAGCTGAAACTGACGAAACAATAACAGATCTTGAAGCCTACAAAGCTGTGAAGAAATATTACAAGTGGATGCAATCACGCTGGGACACTGATCCAAACGCATTAATAGCTATAAGCTCAGCTAAAAATCTTGCTGCAACTGTCCTTAGAGATACAACTCAACAATGACGGAGAATATTATTTATACATATTGTATTTAAAATTAAAGTTCATACATTTTTCATATTTGTACACATATACGTAATCTGCACATGTAACATATAAAAGTCGGCCTGAACTGGCCTGAACGAACAACAACAAACACAATCGATATTCAAGTTCGAGTTCCAAATATCATTCGATTCCTAGTTTCCTACCAGTCCGAAACCAATGAGTGGGGGTACCACTTCCCCTCACTTCGTCTGCTACCATGACACGTTTTCGTCTGGTATCATGATTCGTCCGCTATTTTGATGTTCGCTATCATGAGTTCTACTGTATAAGCATTTGTTAAGACAAGGAGCGGATATCGACAATCACGAAGAGAAGCATGGGGATACTCCTCTTCATGTTGCCGTAATGGTAAAATGGCTCGACATGATTGAACAATTGTATTTCGCGCCTCTTCCTCAAGATCAGAATGTAGTACCCCTAATTCACACCGATAATATCACGTATTTAAAGCTTTTATTTTTCTTTTATAACCTGACTTTGCTCTATTCAATTCGTCATTCTTCTATTTCGTACCGAACAAAACACACGTAAATTTTATATCTTTTCTTTAATTGAAAAATGGGAAAGCGTAAAAGAACAGAAGATTCGTCTGATTACAAGAAAATAAAGAAACGCTTAAAATACTTAGAGGAAAAATTGTATTATGTAAATGACGTATGAAAGACGGTATGCAACCTTATGTTATTGTGGAAAATTAATAAAGTAATAAAATAGAAAATCAGTGCCTCTGCTAGGTGTCCGATTTTTCATAATTTATTCAAAAATGACGAATGAAAGACCCAATACCTCGGCATGCCACCTTGTGTTATTGTGGAAAATTAATAAAGTAATAAAATATAAAATCAATGCCTCTGCTAGGTGTCCGATTTTTCATAATTTATTCAAAAATGTCGAATGAAAGACCCAATATCTCGGTATGCAACCTTGTGTTATTGTGGAAAATTAATAAAGTAATAAAAAAGAAAATCAATGCCTCTGCTAGGTGTTCGATTTTTCATAATTTAATCTTGTAATAATCCTAAGTTATTCTAAAAGAATGACAATAATAAGAAAAACATTGCACCTCTGCTAGGTGTGTGTTCTTTCGAATTGTACTTTCCTTAAAAAGGAACATCCTACAATAATAAATTGAAAGATACTATGAAATTATCGTAAATTTTCGAAATCATTTTTCGTTTAGGAAACAACTCTGTTCGTGGCCTGCCTCGTAGAAGGGACGTTCGTTCAAATAAAAGTTCAAGTCAAAGTCGAAGCCCAAATGTATGCACGACTATTGTCCACGTGATCAACGTGATATGGTGCGATTCTTATTGGCAATGGGTGCAAGAATTGGGCCATTGGAAGATGCATTAGAATATGTAATAGGCGAAAAGTTGGTAGAAATGATAAAAATTCTCTCCTGCCAAGAGGAAAATTCTGAGCAAGTAAAAGCTCTCTTAACTTACAAGCTTCATGTGGCAGTAACAGGTGGAAATTTCGAAAGAATAGACTTGTTAGCATCACTGGGAGCCGATGTAAATGAAACCTTAAACATGAAACTACTTCCGATTCTTCACGTTGCGATTTTATCAAATATCCCTGAAGATCCGGAAAAACCAGAAGAACAGAAAATGAAACTGATCCACATTTTGGTTAAAAAAGGAGCTGAATTCAACACAAATGACATAAAAGGAAATAGACCATTACACGTAGCGATCCAAAAACATTACTTGAAAATAACAGACCTTTTACTTTCTCTAAAGGCAGACGTCAATGCTCGGGGTAAAGGTGGAAAGTCCGGCTTATAATTTGCACTTGAAGTTCGTAATATTCCTTTAATAGAACTTGTTTGAAGCTATGGATGTGACATCAACCTTGCAGATGACCAAGGACGTACTCCGATTTCGTTGGTCATTACGAAAAATAGAGTTGATTTTCTGCCATTATTCCTGCAAAACGATGCGGATCTAACCAGGATTTACGATCACCTACAATATGCAGTGGATACTTCGACAAAACAGTGCCTTTAATGAAATACTATTAGCAAGTGTTAGCGACTCTTCAGAATGTTGTTCAGAAGAAGAAACAGATATGAAAACAAAAATCGTAAAAATGCTCATTGAAAGAGGTACAATGGTAAACATCGACAAACTACATACATCATGTCTCCATTGCATAACGCTGTAACTCATAAACACAAAGATATCGTTCAAACCCTCCTGAATATGGGAGCTGATATTCTTGCTACTGACAAATACGGAGCGCCCCTTTTACACACCGCTATTGCGACTGAAGACGTCGAAATAGTAAAAATGCTTATTAATAAAGGATGCGATGTTAACGCTCTTGACAATGAGAATCGCACGTCACTGGTCAATGCCCTATTAAACAATGATTATGGTATGGTAAATAAATTAATACGGACACATGCTGATGTCCCTACACATACAGAGCATTATTCGGCTAGAAAATAAAAAATACTGAAAATTATTTTCAGCAATGGTGCAGAATCCTATTTACTATTGCAACCAATTTTCTGTGCCATCCACATCAATGAATATGATACCTTCAATATGCTGTTATCGATCCGAGCAAATTTCATTACTCTAATATGAAAGCTGGTTTCCAGTTTTCGAATTTTTCGCCCATGCCGAGCAGCTTTGTGAATGTCTCTTAAAATGTGGTTTCTGCGTGGATGAAATGAATTGTAAAGGTATAACTCTGATAAATTATAGTGCGATCAATAACTTGAATGGTGTCGCTAAAATTTTAGTAACATTTGGATGCAACGGTAACACTAAGGACGAAAACGGCTATAGTCCTCTAATAAATGCATTTCATAAAAATAACGTTGAAATGGTTAAACTTCTGATGAAAGTGGGAACTAGCAGTGAAGATGTTGCAATTCTTCTCGAAATTGCCAGTAAGCAGGGATATAAAGAAATTTCGAAAACATTTTTCCAGTATGGATGCAATGATGAATTGCTGTCATTTCACTATTATGTTCTATGCGAATCAAATACAGTCATTTAGTTCATCTAAATCCCGGGCTCATATGAAACTAATACGTCCAATAACATCGAGAGTTCTCCGGCATTGAAAATCTATAACATAGTGGTCTATCTTATTTGCCGAGGTGCAGATTACAATGCACCGGACGAACTGTGTATGCACATGGCTGCTGAGCAAGGATATGAAAAGATCATACAACTTTTGTCATGATACAAAGTCAACATTAATACAAGAAGCTCCTCAGGAGTAACGCCACTTCATCTTGCAGTGTCAAAAAACCAAAGTAATGCAGTTAAGTTGTTAATTGATTAGGAGCTGATGTCACCGAAATCGATATGTTTGGTGAGACATTGCTTCATTATGCGGGGACCAACGGTACGGTGAAAATTGCCAAGATTCTTTTAAAAGCTGGCTGCGACATGAACGCAAGTGAATTACAAAGGGCACAGTGCCCTCTATGTTGCAGTTATGGAAAGTTGAAGCGGCATGATCGAAGTATTTGTCCGTGCGGGTATTCTTCAAATCTGAATATTGCACTTGCATTGAGAAACCATGAAGCGATAAATGCACTCATTACCCACAGCAGAAATACGGCTCTCTTTGAAGTAATGAACTGAATTTCAGAATTCCAAAATATGCCAATAAAACCTAAACTTTTCGAGAGGGAAGATAGTAATGCAACCATTTATTTGTAATTTTATATGTGATCTTGTAAATATTCATCAGTGATATAAATACCGTGTATTATAATTATGTATAAATTTTTGTACCTAATGTGTAAATTCTAAATTACTGCAATAAATTTTATAAAAGTAAACATTTTTGTTACTTATCCTGCCGGAGACGGGAAGTCCCTTTCCTGCGATTTACGTCGATTGCGATTTATGTCGAATTCATTAAAATTAGAATATTGATTTTATTCAAATAACACTGAACTATGATCCCAAAAGCTTCACTTTGTTGCGTGTTTTTTTTTGTATATTTTTATATATCATATAAATACGAATAAGGGGCTTTCTCTGCAAAAAGAGCCACCCTGAGAATTGTTTGTTCCAATTTTGTTAACAATCACACATATTGTAGTATATATCGATCTAAGATTTTTTCCAGAATTATAGATTTTTGAAATTACATGTTGCCATACTGTAAGAGGTTAAAGTTTCAGGTAGTACGTTTTTTAAATTTTCTGAATGCATTTTCATGATCCAAAATGCATCTTGTTCAGAATTTCTTCAAGTTTAACAATAAAAATATTTGAATTAAACAAAAGTTATATTTTGAACAAAAACAGCTAAATTATTTTTTATTCGAAATTTTTTTACCACCTCTCCCCTACAATTTTGTTTAAAAGTACCGTTACGTCCTCGAGAAATATTCGTATTTTTTATATATTGCCAACGATTTAAAGAGACGCGTGGAGATAGAAGCGTCTCGTTCTACTACATCAAAAACAAAACAATTTGATAACTGTTATAATTATTGTTGTAATTGTAATTATGATAATAGTTAATCATAATTAAAAGTAAGTAAATTTAGAGAATATTTGTATGCATACTAATAATAAATTAAATAAATATGAATTCGTAACACTGGCGAGAATGAGTAACAACACGACAAACAAAGTCACACCAATATTATGATCCGTATTCATTTGTTTTGTTTTTGGTGTAGTAGAACGAAACGCTTCTACCACCACAGGCGCTGATATCGATTTTTGAGAGCAGCGATCCGTTTTCCGCACTTAATTCTGCGCATAATTATTACATTATGTGATGATGTTTATCTAACGCACTCAGGATAGGAAATAATTAACGACTAAACGACTTTTAGAGTCGATCTCGAGTTTTATTTCGACCGTTTTGAAATAAAACCATACTTGAAACATAATCCAAAGAACACCGCCATTAATAAATGTTAGTAAAACGTCATATTTTGACCGATGTTCGTGAAAATATCGCCACCACTTTCTCAAACAGAAGTTTGATAGAAAATAATAGTCTTGTTACATATTCTAAAGAATGGCATATTTTTATCGGTGTTTCCAAAGTTCACTTTGGCAATTGATATTTGAAGAAAACATGACGGCGATTGATTATTGACTTAACCATGTAGATTAAGGAAATTTGATTTGTTCTTAAATATGGAAACAAAGTAGCACGATTAATGTACTATGGCAATACAATATAAACAGCGCTTGCAGATATGCGAAATTCTATTTTAATAAAATGTAATTTGGTAGACATCGAAAATGATTCACAAACGTAATCGGACAAGTTAAGGCAGTAAGGAAAACAATAATTCCCGAAAACGAAAAATAACATCGTCACGACAACTTGAAGTGAAAGGTTGTGGTCATTTCCGGACACTTGAACCGTGTCGTAAACTGAAATATTATTGAAGTGAATTTTATATTAGTACAAGTGTTATTAATCACGTGACGTCTTTTCGTCATATATCACCCGATTTCAACAAGATCGGTGATTATATCGATAAGAAATCATTTTGTAAGATGTCAGAAATATGTTTCAACAATTATTTTATCAATCGACGATGAAATGTAACTGCCTTCCTGGCTGTCTTAACTTTCGTTTTGTGAATTTTATAAACGCTGCGCGTGACATGGAATGATTCGGTTGAATATATACGGCGCATGCAGAGGCGAGCTACTTGAAAACAAATAATTGTTATAGTTGAATGCTTGAGATGTGATTCATGGGCAAATCCAGAGAACTTTTGACTTTTATGTTATTTTAAGATTCACGCAAATAAGTTGTACAGGAATATTTATAAAACATTTCTATTTACTAAAAAGGATATGCTTTTCAAGGTACAGTTATTTGTTTTGCATGATAGTTGATTAAAAAACCAAAGGAGACACGAAAGCTCATAATATTTGAATAAACTGCTGCGTGCAAATCGTATTTTTTTTAATATTTTGTTCTGTAACTTTTGGAACTTATACTCTTTTCATTTGAAAATCATGTCGTTGATTAATGGCACTTTATAAAAGCAAAGATACTTGAAAAATAAGTGTGCCTATCGCTTAATAAGAATGGCATGCGTCCAAAGTCGCGTGCAGAAGATTTATGGAAAATGGAATTTTCGTTAATTTCTAACAACAACTTTTGGAACAAACAATATTATGGCTCCATACTTTGGGAATTTTTAATTGATGATATAATAAGTGACGTATTCCAAGGAATAAGATGTGCCTTGTCTCATCTCAATTCTGTGTCTATTGCAACCTATAGCCTACGTGCGTAACTGTTATTGAAAAATGACACTTTTGTCAGGCACACGAACTATACACAATTAAATGCCTCGATTATTGGCGTAATTTATTGTTTTAGTTGTCATAATAATACTCTGAACTTGTTCCAGAAATACAATACGATGTTCAGGGGTAAAGCAAGACATGAAATTATCTCTTTGACACAAACTCCTTTCTTTACACGGAAAAATGCTGAAATTTGTTACTTGCGGGTTTTATTGGTAACTGATCATGAATACGTTGACAAATATTAAAAATTGAAGATGGTAGATACAATATGGCGGACCAAATTCCTAAAAAAGTTGCTTGAACCAGCTGAAACTGTGTATTCGTGGTCGCTCATCGGTCGAGATTCGCTAGAGCTTGGCTCCAGAAATAATGAAAATGTAACTTTGGGTAACTTTGTTTTTCATCTCCCTTACTTCATATTTTCTGGTTAAAAATGAATAAATATGGTACTAATGACAACTTACGTTATACCAATTTAAAATTTTTTTCAGGATTGCCGGGATTGTGATGCCTTAAATCGACTTAAATAAATGTTTGCTGGTAAAATTTGTATATTATGATCCTAAAAGCAAAAAGAAAGAAAACCCCCGAATACCCAATTTGAGTTTGTGTGAGTAACTTGTTACAAATTCGGTCTTCCATATTGAATTCGCCATCTTGAATTCTGAATATCTATTGACGGATTCGTGACTAGTAACTTAAAAAACCCCGAGTAACAAATTTCATCTGTTTTCCGCGTACAGAAATATGTTTGGTTCGAAGATATAATTTTAGGTCTCGTTTTACCTGACTGCTCTGGAACAATCCTTTAAAAGTCGTATAACGTGTCGTTTTTTTCTAAATTTTATATATTTAGGAGTAGCCTCAGGTTGACTTTAAATGTGTGCCACCTAAAAAAAAATGTTTTTCTTTAAGCGTAAAGTTAAAAGTTCTGTGGATTTATCCTTATACATTATCATGTGGCGCAGTGTGTCCGTACACGGAGAAAAAATTTCCTGAAAAATTTCATGAAAAAATTTCATGAAACAACCGTGCTAGTCACCTGAAAACGGGTGCGACTTGATTTTTCGGAAATATTCATAGCAACAGACAAGAAATATTGCTTTACTGGACAGGAATATTTGCAATAACGGCTAGATATTTTTATGTACGAGCTAGTCGAAATGTTTAGTGTAGCACGGTAAAATTTACAGGACATTGAATTTTTAAGTTAGCGCAAGTCAAATAATCCCCAATATTTGAAGAATTTATAATATGTTGCTTCATTATTTTTACTATGCCACTTCTCGAAGTGGAAGCGAAAGTTGCCGATCATATCCGAATGCTACCGAGTCTAACTGCGGTGAAAACAAAAGAGCACCAATATGGCGGCCGAGTAGTCCGACGTACGGGTCTGAACTGGTCCGAACCGAGTAGTTTGGCGATTAACTGTTTTTGTTCTCGTTGCAGTAATTTCTTTTGAACAAGTTTGGCCAATTTATATATGTGAAGGCAGTGTAAGCATAAAAACTTCTTTTTCATCATTTTTGCAATAAAATGAAGTGTTATGTGTGCCTTTTTTTGCTGTATTGTGGCACAGGAATTTTCACTGTGCTCTTGATCCGAAATTTTACAAGTTACTTTGGAAAAATTCAGAATAGCAATGTAAATTTTACTTTGCCAACAACATGCACTGCGTTTATGGGACAGCACGGTAATTTTTCAGCACATTTCCGTACAAAAATTCGGGGAATTTTTTCTCCGTGTATTGATTGTGAAGCAATGTGGTTACTGTGTGCGAATTTTTTCGATGATGTTCCCTAAGCGGGGGGAGCAGTACTACACTGTGTAGTGCGAGGTCTTGTGAGAATGTACATCTTCGTTGTAAGACTGACCCGAATAACTTAGATCGTTACTATGAAGCTTTCTATTTGTTTCTCGTAGTATAGTTTCATAGAATATGAGTGGTATTCTGACGAGCTTGAGTAGTATTTGAATAGTATTACTGTAGATAGTGGATCTATCTGCTTTGTCTTCTTTACTTACTTTGGACACAACTACTGATTTCCCCAACAGAACTGTGATGTGAAGTATCACATCATATTTTTGTGAGATGGAATTTATGGAAATACTAATATGAAGCCGTATTAATGGAATCTAATGTAAATAATATTACAGAATTCGAAATGAATGAGTAAGATATTGTACTTGGTTGCTAAGTTATGATGATGGTACCATCTGATAGTACCATGCGCGAATTGAAAGATGTTAATGAAAAGTGCATGACGTGTGAAAACTTCGATGATGATTTGAATGGGTTATGAAAACATCGATTCTGATGAAAAGTGTACGAGTCCGTCGACTTCGTACAGAGGGGGGAATGTTACGGACAAAATCGGTGTTATATCGACTGCGGTTCCCGGCGTAGGTTTTTCCCACAAAGGTGGTTTACCCTACGGCCGCGCCATTGCACACTCGAATGGGGTTACCTCTCAAAATGAAGCAGGCCTGTTAGGTAAATTATGTAAAAGGCCCTTCATAATGGTGACGATCTCGATACAATTATTTGTAATTCGAATATTATAATATCGATATATAATATGACGTTATAATCTATTAAAATGTTCGAGAAATTAAAAAGTCGAAGTAAGATGTAAAAATTGACGGTCGGCTTTTACAGTACCTTTCGGGACGTCGCGTCGTCGGTTTAGGAAGTCCGCGTCGCGATCGGATCGCCACTGATTGATCGGAATAAATAGGTATCTTTCAGTACGCCGATCGAATCATGCGTCTTATTTCAAAGCCCCCTTCGTTAACAGTGACATTTTAACTACTATAGACGGTCACCTTCGACTCTTAGGATATGTTACGATCGACACTGTATCTAAAAGTAAGATACCATTGTTGCGCAAAATAATATAATATAATGTAATTGCATAAAATAATATAATATATAATTGAATTTCCGTTTGCACACGGTTATTACTTCGACCCAGACCATAGGTCTGTATACTAAAGTATCCAATCAGTGTTGGTCTAAATTTGTCTTTCCCCTACCCCAACTAGCATGTCAATTTCGGAAGTTTTTCAGTTATAAATAACCAATCGAGCCAAAACCTTTCGCGTCCAGGGCGTGAAGAAAAACGTATTAATGTACTGGATCGCATGAACGGAAACTGAAGTATCCCACATATAAAAAAATTTATTTCCTGCAACCCGACCTGTCAAAAACTCGACTAAACCCCGTTTTTTTAAGCATCAGTGTGAACAAGACGTGCTCATTTATTGCTTCGGCTGACTTGCGGTCGGGGTCGAAGTTTTGAAAATGCTCATTTTCAATTTTAATATAGGGCGAATATGCCAATGAATGGAGGGCTACCAATGAATGGACGATTTTCTACATATTTCTATTTCTTATGAATGTATGATGCACAACATGCAACAAAATACATATTTTTATGTTCTTTGAACATTCAAAACAATAGTTACAGTACTATTGATCTTCCAGTGTTTATTATTTTGTAAAACCAAAGCAAAATTTTAAAGCCATCCAAAACTGGTACTGAAAATGTCCCATTTGATTTAACCCGTCTATTCATTGGGGTTTAGCGGATTTTTTTACAAACGTATGAAGACGAGGTTCATAATTAAATAAAATCAAAGGTTGAATTACACGGTCATAAAAAGCAGAGTCTAACGATTCTAATGGTGGTATCATAATTAAATTTTCGTAAAAGAATTCAAAAGTTACAATCGATTAAAGCGTGAAAAATGCTCAACCGTCCATTCATTGGCATATTCACCCTATTTAAGGAACAAGATATTGTTACAATATATGTATAGAAACTACTCGAACCTAACGATGCTAGAACTACCCTCTGCCGCCTTCTTTCCTGGCAGTGTTAAAATGGGAATATTCCCGGAAGCATCAGACTTTCGTCAGGGAACTGCAATACGAATTTAGCCAAAATTGTAGGCACCCGGTTCGAAGGCATCTAGTTTGTATATAAAATATTATGAAGATTTTGAGAAAATATGAAAGATTTCAAATAAATATGTAGACACAATTAAAAATTCTTAAAAAAGTTGCAGATTTTTATTAACGTAAAAATTTTATTCGAAGTGGATATAAGTTTCTTGTTTCTAATAATATTAAATACTAGGTCCACAAAATTTAGCATTAAAAATAATAAGATTTTGTACAAGGATTTTAGAACCCAGGTCGGCTCGGAGACTTTATTTCCATGATGGTTCCTCTCCGGTTTTTGATGGTGACTTTGATATCAGTAGATGTTCAGCGGGGCATTAGTAAACCAATCCTGAAAAAAGATATATACCATTAATATAATTACTCAGCATAGTTTGTAAGATGAAAAGACAATTGGACCAGAAGAAATACATGCACTATATCTCGTGTGTCCACTATTTTTTCATTAAAATATACAAATTAAATGATGAATTACCTTTACCAGTAGAGTATTTCATTTTCTTGATTTGAGCAGTTGACGGGAGGTATCGGGCCGCAGACGACTATTGAAAAAACTCCTGGAGCACCGACAGAAATGGAGGATTAGCAAAAGCAATTGGGACCAGCGCATGGTGCAAATACCGAAAAGACTCCTACATGCTTTTTGCAAGGAGAGAGCATAAAATTGAAGAAATTTCATACAGTTATTGAAAATATTTACATTTTCTAAATATTTACGAAATTTGCAGCAATTTCATCATGCTTGGGTTTTTTATGGCCACTGCGAAGTCGTATGGAGTCTTCCCGGAGAAACATTTTGCGGTCGCGTCGGCTCCCTCTTGCAGCAAAGCCCAAGCAATGTCAGTGTTCGGCCTTCTCGATGCGTAATGCAATGCAGTGATGTTATACACATCACTGGCATTGACATCAGCTCTTCGATCTAGGAGAACCCGGACCAGATGAAGGTTGCCTGAAATTACGGCAAGCATTAACGGAGTTAAACCTGAACTCATCCTGCTCTCAATATTTCTTCCTGTCCTTAGGAGCAATTTGACGAGGTCAGGATACTCTGCTTTTACCGACAAATGTACTGGCAATGCTCCATCATTGTCCGATAGATTGACTTGGGCGCCTCTACGCAAGAGAACCCTCGCGATTCTTGTCGCTGCCGAATCTGACGAAAACCCCGAGACCAGATGTAATGGACTTTTTCCGTCTTTATTCTGCGCCAAAACATTGGCACCATGCTCCAATACCAATAATTTTGATATTTCCTCCAAATCAGACTGAATAGCAACGTGTAACGCTGTATCCAGCTTGTTATTATGGTTTTCAATATTTACAGTTGGACTTTGAAGTATCAATCTGGATATATCCTGTCGCTGACACTTCAAAGCCACATGTAGAGGAGTGTCCCCGCTGCAGTCGCTACTCCTGTTGCAGTCAGCTCCGTGCTGCAGGAGTACTCGCACCATCTCCAGATCGCCCTTTCGTATGGCGTAATGAAGAGGCGTACAGCCAGCTTCAGGAGTGCGAAAAATGCACCGTTGAAATCGAGCATTTACGTCAGCTCCTGAAGCCAGAAGCACATCTGCAATGTCTGTCCGCATCACTTCCACGGCAATATGCAATGGGGTTTCTTTGGAGACGCTGTCAATAAATGATGCGTCTGCTCCATGGTGCAACAAAAATTGTACCATGGATAAGTTTCCCTTCAGGCAGTTATACCGAAGGGCATCGCCCAATACCTCCCTGTCAACACCAACCAAATTGGTTTCTGTGGTGATATTGCAGGCACTTTCATTCGTATTCATGGCTGAAACAAAAACGTAAACAAATCTTTATTACTGACGCAAACCTTCATTTTGGATATGTTTGTTGGTAAAAGAAAACAATTTAATTGATAAATATATGCTAAATTGCTAAATATAAATTATTTTTTTTTCAGTTCATTACAAAACGACCGTATCTCCCGAAATATTTAAATTCAAACAATTAGCATTCCAGCAGGTTTCATTACATTCGAAATGTTATTATGGCATTTAGTTCACTATGATTAACTATTATGGGCTAAATAGGGTGCCCTAATACTTTATATTGAAATTTCTTGGGATCAATTTCAAATACCATCGAAAATATCGGGGACATACACATAGTGTTATTGAACTCCTGGAACGTTGAAAAAAAATGCCAACCTAATTTAGTCATATAAGTGTAAATCATATTATGTGTAAAGCGTACGAATAATTGAAATGCTATCTGCTTAATCTTGTGACAAATGGCTAAAAAATATTTTCAAAAACCAGCTTCTCTTAATGAAATATCCTTTGTTGAAGTTTTTTAATAACTTAATTGAATGCATATGCAAAAAACGTGTTTAATATGGCACGAATGCTAACCTCGACTTCGGCTTTTCCAGCAACAACGCGCATACTGTCTACGAATTTAACAAAGGTAGATGAATTATGTTATGATATATTTTTGAAATATGTCAAGTTTAGTCCCTGTTTAAGACAAGTCTTCAGTGTTAATGTTATATTGCTTTTACTGCTTTCCAATAATCTTAAATTCAAAATATTCTGAATATTGCACTTTTTTCTATATAGGTTCATAGTTATTTTGTCACACATATTATCCAACATTTTTAATTTTTGAGACGTATGCGATAAATAACACAGGACCACAAAATACAAAAAATTGTTGGAAACTGAAACGCGACAAGGGGATTCTTGTACATTTTTGGCCGTTGAATTCGAATCCGGGTATAGAAGTTGCCCAACACGCCTGAGATTTTTTTTATTTTGAGGTTATAGTGCGTAATATTGCCTGTTTTATGCATATTTGCACATTAACTATATAATAACTTTTCGACCGGAGAATGAAGTGGATTTATGTAATTTTTGTACATTTTTGAAACTGAAACTGACAGAAAATTCGTAGTAAGAAATTGAGCCGATAATAGCCCATAGCAATTCGCAGCAGGAAATTCAGCTGCTGGGAACCCAGCAGCGAGTTTCATTAAAAAAGTCATTTTACACTCGATTAACATTGTTTTATTAATTTTGGTTTATTATCTACGATATATTGAAGCAACCAAACAAGGTGTAAAGCCGGAACCGTAGCTGCAAACATTTTTTGTAGCTCAATGTCAAAGGAACGTCAAATATCGTTTGCGGAGTATATACTACAACTAAAAGTCGGAAACGCCTTTCCCATGTTATCAAACGATATTATGAGAAATATTTCGGTAAATCAATGAAAGATATGAATAACTCGTGGTATCCGAAAATTGTATGTTCTAGTTGCATATCACGCCTGTGTCCTTGGCACCCGAAAACCATGAAAGTCATTGTTACTTTTGTTTGTGCGATCTAAACGGGCATTCTTCAAAAAGTAAGCAAAGCATTATTTAGGATTGTGGAAAGAATTGGCAGAACTTTTGGCATCAAGATTGAAGGAAAAGAACCTATTAGCTCCAGGAAAGAATATTACTTTTAACAGAGATAGAGACCAATCTCTCTGGAAATTTTTTTCGATAGAAAATTCATTAGTGTATTGTAATGACATTAGCGGACTAGTTCACGAATACGACAATTTTACATATAAAGCCGTGGCGGCTTTTCATCGCCTCGTCGTTAAGGCGGTTTTGCTGCGCAATCGTAATATCTATGCTCCCACCCCCTGGCCACGGTGAGCTTGAATCGACTTCAACCCAAAAGTTCTCTCACCTCGGATTTTTTTGCAGACATCGTTTTGGGCTTCCTTCATGGTTATTTTAAGCCGTGAATGAAAATAATCGCTCGACGGAAACTCAAAATATCTTAATTTTTCGTATTTTTTTAAAGGTTTTTTTCAATATTTTCATCAAAATAAGATTTACATCTAGTTTTATGACATGATTGTTTAGATTTACGCTCTAGAAAGACAATCCCGAAATAGTATGAATACTTTTATATTTTAATACTCGAAGCATTTACGTCAATACGCAAAAAAACGTACTTTTTATTGGCATTTTGTAAATATAATTTTTAGCTGTACATTCTACGATAAATTACTTCCGGAATAAATTAAAGTATACAAAATTATCTGTAAAACTAAAAGAATTTTATTGCTTTATCTCATTTCGTTCAAAAGTTACAGCCATTCGAAGTTACGTTGTGAGGAAAATAGTCAGTAAAATATGTCTCAACTTTCACATATTACTGAATAATTTTTTCTGTAAACGTCGAAGGAAAAAACTGAAAAAAAAGTTCGCGTCGACGTAATTCCGCACATTTCTAAAAAAATGTATCTTTCTAGCTATTACAGTTTCATAGTTAGAAAGGTTCGAAGTACAGTGGATTTACGTATAGAGGTACAGTACCGCTCAAAAGTATGAGCTCACCCTTGCGGAATTTTGGCTAAATTAAAATGTTGATATCTTATCGCCAAGTTAACGTACGGGAAACATAAAAATGGGAATTAAAGAGGAGACTTTCAGCTACTCAGTCGTGGTGGTTTCATTTCTATATATACATTTCCGTATGAACTATGCTCGATTTACTAAAGTCATTTTTTCGTATTATTTTTTTCTTTTTCAATCAGCTCCCATTTTTTTTTAAAATGATTGCAACAGAAATGTACAACGTGTAATCGAAAGGTAATCCCTATAGCTTTAATTTTCTTCTTCGGGATTTTGTCTAATATTTCTTTACAAATACTTATTTAATTTTGAACAAATTAATGTGATTTTTTTTTCAATCTGCTATATCTCGGAAAATTAACGTGATATAAAAAATGTTTAAGAAACAAAAAGTTTCATTTTTTAATCTATTGGCTGCAATTTTTGCAAATTTTTAGAAGGAATTTTTTTTACCGCATTTTGTCGACGTCAACACTTTTTATGTAACAATCATTTTGGATGCAAAGTTATATTTAAACTATGATTACGTTTAAGATTATGTTTGTCTTTACTATTAGGATGTTTCACGCAAAGAGCGTGGCGTTTTTTTTTTTAAGAAAGCAAAATTTAATAAATATGTACATATATACATGAATACAATTGGTGATATTTTCTATGTATGTTAAAATAAAGTTTATTGTTCATTTATAAATACATATACATGAATTATTATATCTCAAACTGAGCATAGTTGAAATGCAAATCTGGATCCGTCAATAATCGCAGCACTAAAGCGTAAATTTGACAAAATAGGATTAAAACAATTTCCTTCTAAAAATTTGAAAAAATTTCAGCCAATCGATAATTAAAAAATGAACAAAATCCCGAAGAGGCAAATTAAAGCTGTAAGGATTACCTTTCGATTACACGTTGTACATTTCTGTTGCAATCATTTTAACAAAAATGGGAGCCGATTGAAAACGAAAAAAATAATACGAAAAAATGACTTTAGTAAATCGAGCATAGTTCGTACAGAAATGTATATATATATAGAATTTTCGAGAACGCGGTCGGCGTTTCCCTCTCGACCCGGGTATACAGCGAGCCGGACGGAGAAACAAAGACGGGCGCTCTCGAAAATTATAGCGCTAAATTAACGTTCGTCGTTTTTTATTGTGTATATTTTTCCAAATTCTGTTTTCGCAGAAAACTTTTTCAACTCTTTCTCTACAATGCTACAATTTGAGTTTTTCATTTCCGAAAACTTCGCTCGACTCCCCAAGCGTTTGAAAAAAAAATTGTCATGAATACCGTTGCATCGTGTTTACATATGCCTGTATTAAGAAAAAAAGAAATTGAAATTTTTAACCTTCTATTCGTTTTTGTATTACTATATTGTATACGTAGTTAAAATTTCAAGTCGTTTCGTTTGATAGTTCACGAGATATCGTGATATATAATTAAAAAGTTGTGAATTAGCGGCCGGTGATATTTTTCACTTTTTAATTATTTCCTAAAAAAGTTGAAGTCGAATTAAAAAATGTTAAATGTAAACATTGTTCCGCTTGAAATTCTCTATATAGTGGTATTTTTTTCAATTCGATTTTTCGAAGTCGAATTTTTTTGTCTGACTCCTGTCTGTTGCTACTGGTTTCGAGCGCTTAACCGGTTCTTCTTCCCTGAGCCTCAATTATTCGGCGCGATATCGGTGTGATTTAATCACACAGCATTTAACTCCGCTCAAATAAATCACACCGATTTTACACACATGGATGTTTAAATTGTAAAACGCCATATGAAGGTAATTGTTTCTTTTAGGTTATGTGCGTCTGTGATGAATTACATGAATTATTTAATGTGAGTACCGCATTATTATTATTTTCCTCGGACAGATTAACACTTCAAAGAAAATTTTAAGGTTATCTGTCAAATGGAAATGACAATCCGCATCCATATATCCCATTCCTTACATTTCCTATATTGATATGCAAGTACATTCTTAGTTAAGATCGGTTGTGTTTAACAGAGAGAAAAGTCGTTAGAAAATTTTGTGAAATTAGGCTCCATCGACTCAACATTTCATGTTCATGGAGTAAGCATATTGCCAGATTTAGTTTGGGAATAGTATTACAAACTTGTTCAGATATATTGAGACATTTGAAATGTTTGCGATATTCTAAAAACCGTAAACTCCTTTTGACAATGTAGTTCTTGTTAGTAAATATTCTACGCTTTTAATAATTGATATTTCCATTTGTTATAATATCAATACATGTTAATAATATATGTGTTTGCAAGTAAGAAAATTTAAAAATAAATAATGTTGATTGACAGCATTGGTCACGTTCCAAGTATTACAAAGCGGATTACAGTTTTTCAATTGGTGCGCATATGTGGTTGGCCTTAATTTTGCAATAAGTTTTAATTTATATTATAAAAATTCATTTGAACATTATAAATAAATTTTTATTCATTCTATCACATACTACATTCACCGACATGTGTACTAATCTGAGAATAGTAAACTCTTCTCGCTTCTGTACTTTTTAACAAAACATATTCACTGCTTTCAATTTTTGCTACTTGATTTTAAATTTGTTTGATTGCACTCGTACGTAGAAGATATACGTATTCAAATTATAATCAATATAAATATCAACGATTGAAAGCATGGAATGCCTTCCAACAAGAACTACAGTATCGAGTCGAGTTTACGGTTTTTAGAATTTTCTATACATGTCACTTTATATTCTATAAACATTAATTTTACATAGAATTATCATTTATAATAATTCTTTTATACTATATTCATGAAATTCTTTTGCACTTATTACATATTGAGAGTAGTGACATGTATACAATAATCTGGAAAGCTCTAACTTCCAGCGACACTTCAATTCTTGTCGGCACGCATCCTATTTTTTCAGTCATTGCTCAGTTCAACGCAATGATAAACATAGGTGCAAGTAATCAATTTTAAAAAGAAATAGCGCAGATCACTTTTTATAGGGAATAAGGTCTGGGATTTGGGGAACAGGTTATCAACATCAACGAATATAGATACGTCTATATTCGTTGTCAACATTGATAGGTTAACCTCAAATAACAATGTGGGTCAACCTCCAAAAATAAAATTTACGCACTCACACATACATATTTTATTAGAGTTCATTATGTAGCACTAATGCTAAATAATAAAACAAAAATCAAACTCGAACCACTCTCATTATGAATGACAGAACACAGAACGCGTCTGGATCGATCGATCGAATCGTCACACAGCACTGTAGAAAGTACAGCGCATGCGCAAGCGCGCATAAACGAATCACACCGCATTGAATTTCACACCGATCACACCGCGAGCGGATATCTATTAAACCTTTCATCGGTGTAAATATTCACACCGAAAACCATCCCACCTCACACCGGACTGTTTCACACCGGCAAATTTTTAACAGTGCATGAATATTGCTGTTTGCTCCGTATCCAAGCAGTTTTCTAACTATCTGCACGTCCTGTTTCTTAACTGCACAATGTAGAGACGTACACCCAGTTTCAGGGTGTACACGCACATAAATCAACGTCAACGCCCCAATAACACACCTATCACAGCCGTCTCCTTCATTTCAACGGCGAGATACGGAGGCAACTCGCCGGAATATCTATTAACTTAGTTCGCGTCCGCTCCGTGGTCCATCAAAAATTGGACTACGTTAACGTCACCCTTCTTAAAATTGTAATGAAGGGCATCGTTCAACACCTTCCTGTCCACGGTAACAAGGTTGGTCGCCATGTTAATATGTTTTGCTTCCTCGTACATTTTCCTTGTCTGAAACAAACCGAAAAAATTTTCATGAAGATATTTGTCCTTTTCCTATTATTATAGCAATAATGTAATTGAAAAATCAACTGAATAGTTTGTATGCAGAATATCTACACATATAGTATATTATATAGCAATGGATACAGATGATTCTTTTTATAACGGGCTTGATTGTACAGGCACCAGTTGCGATTAGAATTCAAACACAATTAAATACTGAAAGCGAGTACTTCTGCTATAGATAGAGTGCGGACTTAATAAAAGTAAAGTGAAATACAAAAATGTACAAAGTGATGGGGTGGAAACTAAAAACTGCTGATAGCCGAAGACGAGTAGCGATATGTACACTATTTTTTGTCGCTCCTGCGTGTAAATTCGCAGACGAGCAAAGAAAATGCCCGACGTGCAGCAAAAAAATGTTGAATCATACATGAGCAGATACGCGGTTGTAGTGCCTGGCGGCATTCGTTGTCTTTTCGATTACTTTATCGACAGGTAAAGTCCGCGAATTTAAAACCATCTACATAGCCTCTGACTACAGGACTCATGCAATTGCTGAAGATAATCACAAGGCTGGTGGACGCTCTCAAGTGAAAACGTACTCAAGTACCACATCAAGTAAATAATGACCGAGAAAAGAAAAAGCCATAGTCACATAATCTGAAGAAGTTTGCAACAACTACGACTAATTTCACGGATTGTAAAAATTAATAGATCCAACAGAAATCGGGTACATTTCGAAAACATGAGGAGGTCGATTTTGTGGCAAATGAGAGTGTAGTTGAGAAAACTTTTAAATAAGAAGGTTCAAATGAAAGACTCAATCCTCAAAGTAAGGTAACTAATAGAAAAAAATAAACGATGATTGATTTTGTATGTAAGTCAGATTATACCAGACCATGAACACTACGCAATGCCTTAAAAAGCAAGGGAAATCAACCAGTCTCCGGTGTATTCGACGTTAGGGGGCCAGTCTCGCAAAGTCTATTTCCTTTCGCCTTCAATTGTATTTTTTCATGTTGGTTTTTTATCGATAAAAATTTGAATTTTGCGTCGTTTCGATTTTTTTTCTCTGCTCAAATGAAAGCTATTGTAATAACCTTTGAAATGCCGTTCGATTTTTTAAATTACGATAATTTTTCGCAAAGATATTATACTTTGAGTTTTAATAAATTTCGTCTTTGGCATGGCAAAAGTGATTGCCGGGGAGTGTACATGTGAGAACTCGCAACGACCTAACAGCGAACCATACTAGTTTGTTTTCATCTTTTTTATATACATACCTACTATAAAACAGAAAGAATGAATACACATACACGTATCAGAAATATCTTTAAGCGTCCTATCCTTCTCTAGCATGCAGAATAGAAGAAAACAAAAAATCCTTCCAGTTCGAGTTTCGCATTCGATATCTCGTTAACCATACATTGCAGTGCAGCTGCCTAAAAGAATAGTTATAACCGTATTTCACTAAAATTTATGGTAAAATTTACATGGAATATAATGTTACATTTACTATATTAATTCATGTGCATGTAACCATAAAATTTAATGTTAAGGAAACTGTAATTTTATGTTCCCTGTAACAATATTATGGAGATAATATTTTACTATATTCATATAGTACCGATAACATTATCAATGTCAGGTTTACCATAATATATCGTCAAGGTTACTGTAATTTTTTTCACTAAACAAAATAGTTGCGGTTACCAACAAGTTTTCTCTCAGTGAACGGAAAGGCCGATTAAAAAGGTGGACCTATGTATTGATTCATCATGGCCTTACTTAGACCTGATTAGGTTTTGGCGCAGATCCATCCGTCCATTACTAAAATTCATTAGCCTTAATTACGTTTCTTCGTAGTTTTTTGCATTTATTTTGAAAAATACAAATTTGATTAAAAAATGTTTCCAACAATAAAAAATATAGCATTAAATTCTCTATAAAAAAGGTTTAATGCATTTTCTTCCTAAAGTCGACGATAATGCCATAAAAACTGTTTTAAAATGCTTATGACTATTGTCTGAGGAATAATATTTACAATTTTTTCTATTTTTGTTATTTTGTCTTGTCTTTTTTTTTGTTTATATTGTCTGAGGAAGTATTGAATTTGATAACCTCGGCATGAAAATTAGCCAATAGTTTTTCTTCGAATTTCGACGTTTCGAATTATTTTCATATTTTTGTTCATCAAACATAATTCAATTCACATTTAAAATATTAATTTCAAGAACATTTTCAATCGTCTACACCTGACCAAAATATTCTTGAATTATTTGGTAAGTGTAATTTATAAATAAGTTATGATTTTAAACAATAAGTTAGGGTATCAACAAAGTTCAATAATTTTATTTTGTTATATTGAAAGAATATAGACTAAATTAAAGTAGATTAGATTTATTAAATTAACCCTGGAACAAACTCTTATTATACAGAACTAGACAAGAATCATTTCCGACCACCTGTTTATGAAATTACTTTTTACATGGGTCAAAATTGAAATTAAAAGAATTATATTATCGTATTATTTGGCAGTATATAGAAAAGGAATTTTAATCAAGCAGTTTATTGATTAAAAATGTGTTTGAAAAAGTAAGCTTTTCCTTTCGGATCAATTAAACAATTTTGTCCGATTAACTCGATTCCAATTTCGTAATCGCCGAGTTAATCTATCTTACATCGATGTAATTCAAAACTAATTCAAACTATTGGCATATAAATATTCTTAAATACTAACATAATTTTTCTTCAATTTAAAATTATAATGTTTATTTCATCGTATCTTAAACGGGTGAATTAAAAATGAAGAAATGATTTCATTTTGCCATTTCGTACAACACTAACATTCTAAAAACAGGCAATTTGTATTTATTTTATAATTTTTAAAACATGAATTAAAGCTGAAAGTAATATTACAGCTTCATGTTTAATTAACAATTCTTGAAGACGACACTGAGAGAAAATTATAGTCCCCATTACCATAATTTTACTTTAAATTTGAGTGAAATACAGTCACAACAAAATTTTATGATAACACCTACTGACGAATTTTTTGTTATTCATACAATAATATAGAGTGAAGGTAACAGAAGTCTATGTTTCGTGAACTTAATATGAATGTTACGCTAACTATATAATATGGTAAAACTAACTATATTGTATAGTTATTTTTTAAATCTAGATTAAAGAAAACGAGAAAAACATATTACTTATTTTGCCTCGAAATATTTTAGACTGTGGTACCTGCAATGGGCATTTTTTGAATTTTATGAACAAGGATATTATATAATAAATACACTATTTACACACTTGACACGCATAAACGCAGACGTATATAACAGTATATTAGCTTCATACATTTCAAACACACATACACATACCGCATTCGTAAAACGCAGATACATTTGAGAACTCGCAACGACCTAACATATAGCAACGTAGGAATCCAACTGGGTATATGTACTAATAGAAATATGGTACTGGTGCTTGCGTAAAAATAAAAGAAAAGATTAGCCACCTATCGTCAATTTATGAAAATTCTGCCCGCGAAATTCAAATGTATTATATACATGAAGTGTTTGTTGGTTGAATTTATTTTTTTTTTGCGAACCACACTGGTTGTTTTCATCTTTTTTTATATACATACCTACTATAAAACAAAAAGAATCAATACACACACACACACACACGTGTTAGAAATATCTTTAAGCGTCCTATCCTTCTCTAGCGTGCAGAATAGAAGAAAACAAAAAATCCCTTCCAGTTCGAGTTTCGCATTCGATATCTCGTTAACCACAAATTGTACCCAGGTAGAAATTCAATCTTGGATAAAGCCTGGCCCTAGGTATTTTTCCCAGAATCTAGCTTGGATCTGACTTGGAACCCGCATTGGGCCTGTATGCGATTGGCGACGGAGTGCATTGGCAGCGCCTTTATCTAAGATGTAGCCAGGGCCAGGCTTTCTTAAGATGTTTTTTCAAAAACTTACCCTAGAAATTGGGAAGAATCCCAATCAGGGCCTTCTTTTTACCCGGGTTTGTTTATTGATTAGTCTTTTTTGGTACATATGACAAGCTGGGAGCAAAAATGGGATATATCCTATGCTTATACACAGGACTTAACCCATTTTTGCTCCCAGTGTGTCATATGTATGTATGTATGTATATTTTTTTAAATCATTTCACATTAAGACGTCAGGAGGCAAGATGGCGGAATAGTGGGGAGGACAAGTGTGTACAGTATTCTTATGGGAAGACAAATTAATTTTAAAATAACTTTCTAACGAGAGATTTTGCGGAAAATTGACAAAGTAAAAAATGGTTTTATTTTTTCGAAAGCTATGTGATAAAATAATAATTTTGACATACAAAAAATTATTGAAAATTTTTAATAGCTTAAACAGCTTAAAAAAATAAATCTATTTTATATTTTGTCAATTTTTCAACAATCTGTCGTTACAAAGTTATTTTAAAAGTATTCTGTCTTCCCATAAGATTACTGTATACGCTTGTCATCCAGTATTCTGCCATCTTGACGCATGACGCCACAACGTGAAATGCTCTATGTACATATAGTAATCGAAACATTTGATAGGTTGACATCAATGACTATTACTATATGACAATGACGCTTCTATCCCAACCCAAGTCAGCTGTTCTCGCATAACGTGTACGTGACGAACGACCTGTCATGAATGTATGCATGATGAATGTATGTAGTCATAGTGCTCGACTTCTAGACGTCTTATTAAATAAATACATAAAATAAATAATAATAAAATGTTATTTCTCCAACTTTTGTATCCGAAAAATATTTTTTCAAGTGTTTAATTAGGTTTGGTTCGTCACGATTGTTTGAATTTACTGTAAGTATCCAGCTGACAATAATGAGACGCGAGAAATTTCATGTTTTAATTTTATTTAATTGTTTTAAATTATTCGAACTCTCCAAAATCATGAGACATTGTATAAAAGAAAATAATCATATGTAGTTTAAAGATGTTTTAAAGTGAATCCTCGATTCTTTTGCTACATCCCAATAATTGCTACGTTACAAACATCATAACTAAAAATTTGACAGTTTTTGAATATTGAAGGTTATATGTCTTTTAGCCTTTAGGATGAATTATATGAAGATGTAGAAAGACAATTCACTTCTGGTATACATTTATATAGGTGAATTGAGATTTTTATATTAATCAATATAATACATGAACCGTTTGCTGAAAAAACAGCTTAAGTCGATTTAAGTTGTTTTATGAAAGATTGTTGCTATCGTATTAGCTACCATGTACATTATATTACTATATTAAAATTGTTCATGTATGAACTTTGTTGGTACTGATAGTAATGCGTTAAGTGCTTATAACTTGCAAATGAGTCTTAAATTTAAGATTTTCTCAACGTGACTCAAATGTACTCAAGCCATTTTTCCAGTAAATGGTTCATATTTTATTCTTATCACACATTATATTGAAAACTAAAAGTCACATCGATGGACGAAGGGATCGCATGGTATTTCTGATCATATACATTCAAGTATGTATATACTCCAATTCCTCTGGCAATTACACATACCATAACAGGTACAGTAAATACATGTAACGAGTATTTTTCTGCTTGCGTTTGATTTGTACTGAATTGTATTCCAATTGTATAAGAATCGTATCTTGCAGTCCTAATAACAGTATTAAAATGAGGTACTGTTGATACTCGATTCATATGCAATTCGGGTACGATTCGCATATGAACACAACCTCTTTCTTATAATCTCATATATATATATATATAGGGAATTGTATATGGTACAAGTTATCTGAACACCAAATGCATTTTAGCTGTTTCAAATGACACGCATCCAGGATGATACACCAATGTTCTTTAATGTCGAAACCCAATTTGCATGCTGATGCCATTTTTTATGACCTGTTTATATTAGTGAAATATGGTATTGGAAAGGGTTAGAAAGTGAATCCACAAAAAGGTTATTTATGTAAAATAGGCTCTGGACCACAATCCGAGGGATTCTCAAAAAATACTTCTCGTGGGTGGAACTTCGGCCGTAATCCTTCATTTGATTTGAATGTGATAAGTAAAAAATGTATAAGTTGGTCGTATATAATCGAACCTGTCATTCTATACATTGAGTCAAGCACGCATATTAACAATGAATATAGATGTACATAGAAGCACGTTAAACAGTATAAATATGCTATTATATAATACAAGTAATTAATTTACCATGTTTTAGTATTCGTGATGTAAAGTTATGATGTGTATTGAATATTGTGATTTACTTATCAACTTGTACTAGCATTAGAAAGTACTTGTCATTGTTGGCTCATATTGAAACACTACAAGAAGTATTCATGACTACTGTTTGTTATTTAATAACTTACTGTTCTCTCAGTGTAATTTTAATACAACTAACTTACTGCTTTTTATTATTATTTTTTCCATCTAATCATGATTACTAAAATATTATTTTATAAATATAAATACAATTATTTTATTTATCAATACCGCCAATAAAAATAAAGGATACATATATTGATAAAAAGGAGGAAAGAAAGATACACAAATTTACTTTCAATAATTAATATTTTTAATATTAAGACATTTTTTTAAGAACTTATAATATTAAGCAAAGTATGTATTTTTTGCTACGCAATATGCAATACATAAAAACTTTTATAATTTTTGTAGTATGAACTAAAATTATAAACTAAAAATTATTTTTTCATTATGAAATAAAGATATTGTAGAGAGATTGTAAGTTTTTCAATAAAAATGTTGGACATTATGGCTTATTTCGTTTCAACCGAAAGCCATCCCAATCCTTGGCATTCGTCAGGCACGCACCTAAGGTGGCCAAGACTTCCTTTTCGGTTAGTTCGCCATTACTTTCGTTGGTATGCTTACTTAGCACCACAGCTGAAATACAATTGAAATGATTATTATAAATCCCTTAAAAATTTTTTTGATAGAAATCAATTGATAAGCATTTATTCTTTACCTAATAAAGTTTTACAAAAAACCGTGCTTTTTAAAATAAGTTCTTCTGCAGTTTGCTTTTGCGCAGTGTACATAAGGGCAACGTCCCGAGCAATGAACTTTTTTAATATATTATTTATAGTTTTCGCATATTGACTACGCTTGCCTATTAAACAGTATAATGATGCTACCTGCAATTAAATTTTTATTAATTTGTTAATTGCACAAATGAAGGAATCGATATTTTTAAATACATACAAAATCTTTGTGGCAGGTGGGGTCTTTCAATTGTTGATTAAAATTGTCGAATTCATTCACTGTCTTCAATGGTAGCTCCAAATTGTATTTATCTTCGAAGCTTCCTATACGGGCAACGTTGTCTTGAATAAAGCCCGAAGCTTCAAGTATATTGAGGATCATGCCCTGATTTTCCAAAAGCTGATCCTGCGTCGCGGATATTTCCTCCAGTTTTTTCATAACGTCGAAAGTAGTTATGGATGAAGTCACGGTGTTGTTTTTTTTTAACTTTTTTTACGTTCATTTTCGGAATTTCATTATCTGCATAGTTATTATACGTTACATATGATACATATTAGAATTTATATATATATATTTTTAGATATTTTTGGTTAAATTTTGAAAAAATTTTTAATTGATTTTTTTTGAAAATTTTTAAAATTTTCCCACAAAAAATCAGAACAAATTCCAGTATAATCTTTGATAAATTTTAAGCATTTTTTGTTCTTTACTTTTTTTTGCTAAAAGTGGATAGTTTTTGTGGAAAAAAATATATAACATATAAATACGTAAGGTGCGTTAGGGGCACTGTTTAGTGTTGATTGAAAAATCTGAAAAAATTCTGGAATTATTTTTTCATCAAACTAAACACTTTTAGAGGGGGTCCCGTTAGTATTTTAAAAATCGATAAATTAAGAGCCACCCTAATATATATATAAATTCTAATATGTATCATATATATGGGCAAATCTCTGGAACTTTTAAATTTCAGCCTCTCAATAAATTTTTTTTTTAAACTTCAAGCACAACATTGGCGTTGGGTATATGTATTCATATCTACATAAGAAGTAAAAATGTACGCTCGTGCATCCTTTTTACTCAACGGCATTAAAACTTTGCGGTACAATGTCCAAAATATTGACCACCGGGATGAGCTTGAAATTTTGATTTTTTGAAAGGTTAATAATTAAATAACGCATTTCCGCCCAATTTTTTAAAAATATCACTTATGTGAGAGTTGAAGATGTATATAACATTGCATTTTAAGCAATATTTATTTAATATTTTGTTTTATAATTAAATAAACCAATAAAAATTATCATTTTTATAAAAAAAATAGGATTACAGGTAAATGCTTAATTGGATCGCCCTAAGATTGTGTATAATAGGGTTTCCGAGGTCGCCGATTATGAATATCTGAGTTCAGATTTTGGAAATTCAAAATGGCGGATCCAAGATGGCGGTGAAAAATGAAGTTATTAGTAGATTTCGTTAAAATTGGATCTGCCACATTGAAATTTCAATGTATGATCCATATATGATTCATTTTTTCCCGGGTTATCACTTATACATAGACTCGAAATGCATATTTTGTTTTACAATATCTCTAATTTGAAACACAGTGCTTAAACAAGTATAATAAAGAATTGTTTTTCTTTAAACACATAAAGAACACCAAATTTTATCTGAATAAACATACTTTTAGTTTCTGACCACAATGTTACTAAGCTTACAGTGTTTAATTCATCGTTAAATTACGACTTTATAAATAGTTCTTTCAATAACTTTGAAAATATGTAAAATATAAGAATGCCGCGTACTTTACATACTTATATAAGGTATTTACTTACCAGCACACCGAACAACAACTTGATATTGGCGATATTTTGAATGTGCCACGAAAAATAGTCAATTTTCTGAAATTGGCACGTTTTTGGAATGTATGTTTACACTTGTATTGATAAGAATATCATAACATGAACAGTTTAAGGCGCACACAAATGCGTAAAGTGTCAAACACTTTATTATTGTGTCGTTTAATAACCAAAAACAATAAATATTCGATTTCTAAGACGGCTCGGATAATAAATAAACAAGGTTAAATAAGTTTAGAATTTACGAAATTCAAGGGACGGGTACTGTAGGCTCACTCTATACAATTAAATGTGTGGCACATATAATTCATATGAATATATTGCTTTATGAGATGTTTGCCTCCATTTCGCGCTAAAAACACAAGGTTAACTCACGCGGCGCAAATACAATACTCATAAGAGTAAAAAAAAACATGCAAAGGACGCATGAAATTTCATTATTTTTTTATCTATAAATAATTATAGAGCGTCTCTGTAACGTCGGGCGACTTCGAAATTCATCAAGCTTTTTATTTATGATATCTTGATGTATAAAAAAAATATAGCATTTGTGTGAAAGCAATGACGTTCAAGTAGTGTCACAGGACTCCACAGTTTAAAAGTTCTAGAGATTTGGCCATATATATTAAACTTCCTTCTGTGTGACATTTCGTTAGCTATTTAGCAAAATGAGTTATATGTATATATAATACCCACACACACAAACATAAATACGTACTATCCATTTTCTGTATTAGCCTCAAATCCAAATCCTCCGGAGTGTTGATAACTTTTCCATCCTTAGGCGATTCGATTGGTAGAATAAAAGCATCCAGCATGACTGAATTTATATCTGAGACTAGCATGTCTTGATTTATATTGATACCACCACCATTTAAAAACTGATCATCGATCGATGTATCTGAAACTTATGGAATTCTTTATCGAACTGTCCTTTTTACCACATGACAAAATTGTACTTAGAATAAAAATATTTGTTTTCATTAAATATTTTGTTATGAACGTTAAGATCTCAAACAAAATAAATAAATTAATAAACATATTCTCGCGATTAGAAATAAAGTCCAGTCATGAACACAAGTCTTATTTACGTTGGTTACTCATGTGTTTTAAGTTTCCTAATTCGGTATCCTCGTTTTCATCAGGAATATGTCCTATATTTGAAGTACCAACTTCTGGACGTTTTGAAACAGATAGTGTGGCAATATTTTTTCTTTTCATTCCTTTTTTGATAGTGAAATCACTAATGTTTTTTTCATTATTACAAATTTTTTTGACATTCATGATGTCTTTTAATACACTGAAGTTATTTTGCAGCATCTTAGATTTTAATTTCGTCTCTATCATTGCTGATTTTTTCTCAGGATCAATTTCAGATTCAGATGTAAAAGCGAATCTTTTATCATTCACGATTTTCAGCTTTTTGAGAGCATCAACATACGTTTCTACAAGAAATGGAGAAAGAAAAGTATTATTCAGCATTGTTGAAAATAATTATATTAGAAATTCAAAAAGCGAGACACCGAAATATAGAAAGGGAGAAAGAGATGCCTACTTCAACAAAACTGTTTAAATCGTTCATACTTACTTCCGCAAGCAACTATCCTTACTTTATACAGAAGCCACGACTGTGGAGCATCAACATTATTCTCAAGCAAGGTTTGAATTTCCTCGAAATCTTCATCAGAATATGGAGGAGGTTTAAAGTTTACTTCCACAGATTTTTTATTGACTTGTAACCATTTTAAAGGAACTATGTCTACAGATCTAGTCGATGGTCGACCTCTTTGAATAAATTCCACTATATAATATATGTAATTGTTAAAATCATCCTCTAAATCGTTACTCATCTGTACGAACATAAAGTGAAAAGAATATACTTATTAATAAAAGGATGTTTTGACGATAAGCATGAGGTCATATGCTTAATGCTTACAGTTTGAAATTTTTAGAAACAAACTGGAACAAAATGTAGAACAATTTTTTGTCAATACATATATATCAAATTTTTCAGAATTCTTTTATTTGTCTATACTTGAAGTTTAGGCAAATTTAATTAAAAATAGTAAATTTTTATTTGGGTATAAATATCGATTCCGCAGGGTTTCAGATTAGTCCACAGTTCTACAATATAATTACTGAAGTGTAAAAAATTACCATCCTTTCTGCCGTTCACACGTTTTAATTGTTTATCGATTTTTGATGATGGTTTCACAAAGCTATCGTGAGCTCAACTGAATATATTTCCTATTTGATAATTTATTATTCAGAAAATCTGCCAATCACTCTCGCATTAGTCTCTCACAACTGCATGTGACTGCATGGCGATCAAGGCGTTGTTGGTCGGTCTGTCCGCCATTACGTGTACACCAATTTCCTATGTGTCGTTATCGCTATCGATTCGATACATTCGAGTTTAGTTAGGAGATTCGAGAATCGAGATTCGATAGTTTTATAGTTTATGTACTCCGTGATGTGACATGTCATGATATGTACACATATATTTGTGCAATATTTATTTATTTTTTAATAAAATTAACAACAAAATCAGACTTACGAATATATAAAGTAGGAAAATTGTATTGCAAGAGTTTTTTTAAATAAACGACAACAACCGTACATATGCGTAATAGATGAAATTACTTTGGTGAATGACGACAAATGTGATTTTAGGTTATGTCATAAAAATGTTATTTTTAATGCAAATAGCTTAATACAAAATATCGATTAACTAAAGATTCTTGATCGAATTTTAAACATAAATAAAAAGCTTTGTTCTTTATCAAACTCGCAAATTTCGCAACTGATGCAGTTTCACAAATTTCTTCCTGTGTTTCCCACATACATGTAATACTCGAATCTGATGGGTACTTGTAAATATTTTCTTTTTTTTTTAATTCTTTACCAGTCATACACAGTTTGTTTCCTTGAATCACATGAAATGCTGTAATTTTAAATATGGAATTGTCAGTTAATATCACAACATTATTTGGTGGTTTTGTTGTCAGGAGTAAACCTTTATCGGTGACACTTGAGATACAATTATCGTGCTATTTATATTCAATCGTGTTTTGTATTTTAGGTTTTTTATTTTGTACATAATTTTCTTCATGATATCGTCGACAAAATTGGGCTAGTGGTCGGTAAGGTGACCGAATCATTTTTTTCATTTTTCCCAAATAATTTTCAAATGCAAATGCACTAATGTTGATCAGGCTGCTATTCATATTATTGACATCATCTGATAAATGTATCAGATTATGTACATTAATAACTGCAAATTCTGGACCATAAATTTCTTGTGACGACAAATGAAAGGCTGTTAAGTATTCTTTTGCCTCATCTGTGTAAGAAGTGGCAGAACTTTCAGTACAAAGTAACCGACATGCTATATGAAATAATACAAAATTATTATATTGCATTTTAGTTAACAGGCCTTTTAAAATAATTGGCCCAATATATAGGAGGAATAACATGTATTCGGTTGCTTTCCAACGAGGCAAACTATTCAATTGTCTAGGTTTACGTTGAAATTCACAGGGTATGCAGGAGCGTATACTTTCTAATCTACGACTTAACTCGGTTTTGTACGCACTGCTAAATTTTGAAATTTTGTTTAATGTCCAATATTCCAAAAGGCGTTTCATCACCCCTAAGCAGCCTAAGTGCATGAAATCCAGGATAAAACTGTCAATCATATTGATTGGTGGATCAATTAATAGAAGAGGTGACACATCTACATGATGGAGTGGATGCGTGAACATTCTAAACGATTCGTCAGTTCTCTCTAAACAACCAGCAACTGGAAAAACTGTCACATTGTTTACTTTTTCACCGATAATTGTACATCTTTCACACGCATGTGATCCAACGTGACAACAAATGCTTTTCAAATATGCTCGAGCCGGTGTATCACATATAAAACATTTCACTCTAATTACGTAGTGATTACTGTTAATATTAAATCCTTCCGTTTGCAATGTATTTATTTCGTCAACAAATTTACACAAATATTCTGATAATAATTTGGGTTTCGACTCACCGCAGTACACAGCAATAGGAAACGGTTCATAAAGCATTGGTGTAAAATGTACTCTACCTAGAATTGGCCAAAACTCTTTGCTACTTGACTTAAAGAGGGGTATACCATCAATATTAAATTGTAAATATATACAATTATTGGTGTGCACTTTAGGATTAATGCATTTAATTAAATTTTCTTTTGTGCCAAGATATACAAATTCTCCAATTGAACCCTTTGCGTCCAGCATAGGTTCAATATTGTATTGCGCAGATGAAGTGCCTACGAACGTTTTTGTGGATTTTGGTAACAGTGGCATTAATTTTGGTCGTAGAATGTCTAGCAATTCGTCTGCTTGAGAATGTGGAATCCGGTTCATTATAATCCAAAGACGTAATTTTTCCATTTCATCTAATTCTTCGGCATAATCTGACGTATCTTCATCAAGCTCTGAAATATTGTCTACATTAAGTGATGTATCATCTTCCAGATCAGAAATTTTTTCAGAAAACATTTCTTCATCGACAATTTGTTCATGTGTTTCTTCTTCATGCTCTTGGTCAGAAATTTTTTTATTTCCAGTACTATCGAAATTACTTTCATCACTTTCACTTCCAATAATAAGTATTTTCGATCCTAATTTTTTTATCGTCCGATATTTTCGATTCCGTATCAGCACACGAGAAGCTGATAATAATCGATCGCACATTTTGAAAAAGAACTATTTTATTTTATAACATTATACTTAATAAATATATAACATAACCTTAATATAAAAAATACAAATATTGGTTCTTCCCTGATAGGATCTGGCCAGAACCAGGACAAAATGTAGATAAATATTAATTTTACTAAACATTTTACAAACCAGGGATAAATTCTCGGGCAAAGCTAGGATCTGTCCAGATTTTCCAAGCTAGTATTTCCTACACTGGGCCCATATATATTCAGGGAAGAATCGCGGAAATTTCTACCTGGGTAGTGCAGCTGACTAAAAGAATAGTTATGACCGTATTTAACTAAAATTTATGGTAAAATTTACATGGATTATAATGTTACATTTACTATATTAATTCATGTGCATGTAACCACAAAATTTAATGTTAAGGAAACTGTAATTTTATGTTCCCTGTAACAATATTATGGAGATAATATTTTACTATATTCATATAGTACCGATAACATTATTAATGTCAGGTTTACCATAATATATCGTCAAGGTTACTGTAATTTTTTTTACTAAACAAAATAGCTGCGGTTACCAACAAGTTTTCTCTCAGTGGATGCACGTTTTTTTATGAAATTTGGATAACACTTCAGATATTACATTTCACACCATACAACATTTAGGATTAATTTTGAATTAAATGTCAACGACAAATTTAATTATCTTTGTCATTCATAATTTGAACATAATTGTATTAATTTCTTCAGTTTGTTAATTGACCGATTTCAAATTTATTAGTTAATACTCGATATATTAATTTAATAAGTTAAATTAGTCTTAAGTGTTACTTTTGCGTTACTATTTATCATTAGAGTTTTGTTAATTTATGTGTCTTCCTCTTGTTATTGTTAATTAATAATTTTCAACATGAGGCTAACCGTCGAGATACACGTAACTCACTTTAATCAAAATAACCAAAACAACCTAATCTCAATCGATATACGTCAATACTGGACGTCCCGAGTAAATGTTTATAAACGACAATGACTCGAAAAAGAACGTTCCGACTTTCATCATACTCTATTGAAAAATGACTACTCTATTGAATAATAACTACTTAATTTAATTCAGCTGTTCTACTTCCAAATATATATTATTAATAATAGAATAATATTTTATGTAATAGTCCTTCAATGAATGATTTACACATGTAGTCAGAAGAAATTGTTGCGATCTATAAAACAGAACCAAAAGGATTATATTATACACCATATGATACAACAAAAATAAAACTCCAATAAGGGGAAATTTGTATAACAAATTAAACCATTTTAAAAAAATATTGCAAATAGATGCAAAAAAATCTGTTCCAAAAAAAAAGAAAAGTGACTGACATTGAAGAAGAAAATGAAAATGTTTCTGTAATATCACATTACTGAAACTATAAACAATTTCGATGGAAAATCGAAAAGAAATTTTTCGTTTATGGGAAGAAACTTTTGATATTAGAAAAAGTGAATCAAACATATCCACTTATTTTACAAATTTCCCAATTTTATGCTCGCCATTAGGTTATGAATTGGTATATTAACTTACACAATTGTAAAAAAAAATGAAAATTTAATTATTTTTAAATATTTTAAAAAAATGGTCTGAGATTTCAAAGAGTCATCATTCTATTAAAACGGAAAAATCATTGGCAACAGGACTTAGGTAAAAGAAAATAATTTATATTCAAATAAGCCAAACATTTTTAACCATTATTGTATCCATTAAATATTTTGATTATAGTAAGAAAAAAAAATAGCAACGTTTACATAATATTTTCAGATTGTTGATCCAGAAATTGCTGCCTTATATATATATATGAGTATTTATTTCAGCCGACTTGAAAAACACAAACAAACCGTACAAGCCTACACCGGTCAAGCAGGCTGATGCTGTTCTTTTATTATAGTTCCAGATTCCAGTAAGTGGCAAATATTTTATCGTCATACTTTATAAACGTATATCAAATTTAATAATATGTATTGTGTGCGATCATGATTGTCCCATTAACATATTTGGCTCGTGGTCTTCTATATCCTCGCACATGAAAAGAATTCTTGATGGAAATTTTACTGTTCTATTAGTAATTTGAGGATGTACAATTCATAATGGGAAAAACAAAAATTGATAAAACTTTTGGGATTTTTATTATTATTTTTCGTATTTTTACAGTAATTGAAAAAATTTTAAAATGTAAAGTTTTTTTCTAAAACACGTAATGAACTAATAGAAAAGTATAAAATTTCCAACAAAACGTCTTTCTTTGCGGATTAAAATAAATTCTAAAAATTGAATATATTTTTAGGCAACATGTTATTTAGATGAGAACCTCGAGGAAAGGAAAGCGAAATTATTAAACTATGGTTTAACACTGCAACCAACAATTGTAATAGTTGGTTCGCTGACAAAGATAGAAAATATCCATATAGTGGTCGATTCTACTAAAATCACCGTCAACAATTTGATGGGAGCAGTAGATACATGTTTCAAGTTATTTTTTTTGCGTTGAATGTCAAATATCCTCGAGATGCTGAAATCGTTTGGATGTTTCTTGAAAAATTTGTGTACAACATCCAGACCGAGAATCGCACTTTAGTTCGACTGGAATTTACTTTCGCAAATTGCAAAATATTAGTTTAAAAAATATGGAAAATTAAGGTGATACCTATATAGACAAGTCTACCAATATAACGACGGAAAAATAAATGCAGCCTCGCAATACGTCTGTTATTTGTTTGTGTTGTGTATTTTTTATTACATGGAAGTATTATGCGCATTTTGTGGAGATGAATTGCTTTACAAAAATATAATGAGACATATGACATTCGTTTGTAAGTATTGTAGTACATGTACTAGCGTTTATAAATGTGGCCGGGGAACAAAGTTCCAAAAATGACTACATGTTATGACCCCTGATTCATCAGCTCACAATAATATTTTAGAACAATTTCTGCTAACGATCGGGGCGTATAAGAGCGATATTTCATTCACGAGATCACAACTTCAAAATGTCATCTCAAGTACGATAACCCAAGCAGCAAAATAAGGAATTCTGACCCCAGCCATAGTTGAAATGCGATACTTAGTAATAAATAGCCAAATTACAACCTAAATTATGTCTTCTAAGTCAAAATGTACTTGAGGTCTATTTCATAGGTTAAAGTAACCAAATATCGACTTGAAAAATGTCCTGATAGTAAGAAAGTATTTGAAGTATATTCTGCAAGTAAAATGAACCAAATTTCAACTTTAAAATCGTCCTGAAAGTTTTTAACAAATAGGTTATATTTTAGTACATATTTTACCAAATATGAACATGTGTTCTGCCTTAAAAGTCCAATGGTTTTGAAAAGAAAAGTTAGGAAAGTGAATATGCCTTTGCTAGATTCCCTATTCTGAACTTGAAAGTATGAAGGCTTTGTTGCGACCCAACATGCACTTTCAGGGCGATGCAAACTGTCTACGGCAGTAAATTTACCAATACCACAAGCACTCACTAGCAGTAGTGAATTCCAAACAATTTGTTGGTCGATGAATTACAGAAATAAAACTAGATGCCGTCGCCCCGGGTGCCTACAATTTTGGCTAAATTCGTATTGCAGTTCCCTGACGAAAGGTTGATGCTTCCGGGGATATTCTTATTTTAACACTGCCAGGAAAGAAGGCGGCAGAGGGTAGTTCTAGCATCGTTAGGTTCGAGTAGTTTCTATACATATATTGTAACAATATCTTGTTCTTTAAATAGGGTGAATATGCCAATGAATGGACGGTTAAGCATTTTTCACACTTTGATCGATTGTAACTTTTGAATTCTTATATGAAAATTTAATTATGATACCACCATTAGAATCGTTAGACTCTGCTCTTTATGACCGTGTAGTTAAACACTGGAAGATCAATAGTACTGTAAATATTGTTTTGAATGTTCAAAGAACATAAAAATATGTATTTTGTTGCATGTTGTGCATCATACATTCATAAGAAATAGAAATATGTAGAAAATCGTCCATTCATTGGTAGTCGTCCATTCATTGGCATAATCACCCTATAGTAAAATTGAAAATGAGCATTTTCAAAACTTCGACCCCGACCGCAGGTCAGCCGAAGCACTGATAAATGAGCACGTCTTGTTCACACTGATGCTTAAAAAAACAAAAATTAATCAAATTTTTAAAGTTAGCCACCCCCCCCCCCCCCCTGATACCCGCTCACTCCCCTGCTTCCTCTGTGTTTCTGTTTTCATGTAATGTATATAATATACATACATATGCATTGTATATGTGTATGTACAATTTATGTTAATTTGCTTTTTACGACATTATCGTTGATTTTACGAAGAAATGAATACTACCTTTTTTGTAGAGAATTCGATGTTCTATATTTTTTGTTTGAAACATTTTTTTGTACGATTTGTATTTTTTGTTGAAAAATGGAAAAAACATGTTTTTTGAGCGTTTTTTTGTTAAACCTCCCCATAATCTAGTATGCATTGTCTCCAAAAACTAATCAGATCTAAGTTTGGCAAAGAGAAACCCAAATCCGTTTGTACTTTTTAAATTCGTCCTGCCAGTCGCGAGATATCGCGTATACAAAATTTTGCCCACGGACGGACAGACGGAGGGACGGACGGACGTACAACCTAACGGACACCAATTTTTTTATTGTTGCTTGGGGTTCCTTAGGGCCTGAAACGTCGCCATTTGATGAAAAACTATAGGGTAATTTTTTGGCGGGAACTGACCAAATTCAATACTTCGCCAGACCTATGGTCTGGGTCGAAGTAATTTGTGAAGGTGTGTATTATTTTTTGACAACTTAACCTCAAATCATGAGATTTGAGGTTAATCTGTCAAATGATAACCCAATTTCCTATTTTCGTGCCTATTTATTATGATATAAGTCCCAACAAGTACATTATTACTATTCTTACAGTATTTTACGATGATCTGTCAATGTCGTGTAGGAGCACTATTGATGAAATTATTACTGCGTCTTTTGAGATCCGACTTATGGAATTTGTCAGAGTGTAATAACAGTAAACCTGTGGTGATTTTATGCTTTCGTATATTAAAACAAATCAATACGATCATCAAAAAACATTTTAGATCCTATAAAATAGTCGATGTTGAGTGAGAGCACTAATGATGAAAGAATTACAGCAAGTTTTGAAACTTGACAGACAGAAATAGTCAGAGTGTAATTACAGAATGTAGGAACGATTCTAAGATGTCAATTCAGACATAAATAGCAATGTTTATCAGTAGTCATATGTTGCAACGCAGTACACAACATTTTCTTTTACTTTTCTATGAATATGCTCCTATTTTCAACTTCGTAATTGAAAAGGCGAAGTAACCATTTCTCTAGGATTGTTCTCAAACAACCTCAACCATTTCACAGAAGATATATGGGTTTTTGATGATAGTATTGACTTGTTTTAATATACAGAAGCACAAAATCACTACAGATTTACTGTAACTCCGCTCTGATAACTTTTATAAACCTAATTTCAAAAGACGCAGTAATCTTTTCATCTGTAATGCTCTCACATAATATCAACAATTTCACTGAACGGAAATTGTATCTTGATGATTGTATTCATTTATCCCAAAAAATAAAATCACAAAACCACCACTGATCAGCCATTGTTCTACTTTCGCAACTTTTATATATCAAATTTGAAAAGACGCTGCACTTATTTCACATCAATCACATTTTTTCAAAATTGACGTACATAACGTGCTGGAGTAATACTTTAGTAAATTTGTGACGATTGCAATATTATTCTTTTATAAGAATGCAATAGTATGAGAAAACAGCCCTTTCGGTTCTGTGAAATCGTCAATGTCGTGTGTCAACACTCCGGACAAAAATATTACTGCATCTTTTAAAATCTGACGTATAAAAGTTGTCAGGTTGGTATATTAAATGAAATCAATATGATCATCAAAAAACAATTTAGATCCTGTAAAATAGTTGATGTTGAGTGAAGGCCCTAATGATGAAAAGATCATTGGGTGTGTTGAAACGGGTCGGATAGAAGTTGTCGGAGTGTACTGCGTCGCCAAAGCACAACACACTGCAGCATCAATTGGCACTCCACTCAGCAAACACATTTGACATTTAGCAGATGTTATTTTTCCAATAACTTTTGAATGCTTAAATGTGTTTGCTGGATGATACACCTTTGACAGATTAACCTCTTTCAGTTTAAAATAGATATATGATTTAAGGTTAACCTGCCAAAAACAACACTTACAAGAACACAAAGGCCTGTACGGAAATAATATTCGTATTTTCATAATCGCGTTATAAATAGCCGGATAAATAGCTTACGCGCCCGTAGCTATTTTGCGATTGTGTTTGAGCTGTCAAAGATAGTCAAAGTGTCGAGAGTCGTATCGACCCGTTTCGAACTCCCACCAAGGGGTGGCGCATAAGCACTGTATGGAACACGTCCATTGCATGTTCTGACATACTGAAACGTTCTCACAAGCTCTAAGAGCATAAGTAGGTCCGTATATAAGAAAGCAAGTTTCATCGTATTACGAATATTAGTATGTATGCGTGCGGTGCGTGCGAACACTGATCAGTGTATATCATATGGCGTCGAATAATTATAGGCATGTAAAGGTAAGTGTGTATCTTAGATCATATAAGCGAGTGTGTTGTGATTTCATGAAAATACTTATTTCTGAGTACATAATAACCTAACCTATAGGTACGAACCCGTAAGTTGCGTTGAAAATCCGCTCAGAAGTTTCTTTTTTAACCAAGGCATCCACTAAGTCGAAAAGTCTAAATTAGGTCAAAATTACCAAATTATTACTAATATTCGACTTCTTATAGGTCCGTTCTCCCAAATTGGTCTCTGCCTTATTAGTCCAAATGCCTTCCATTACCTAATATTTACCTCAAATTTACCGTCTTTTTATTCCCCACTTACCTGAAATAGAAGTCGATTCGACGTTAATCAGGTCAGGGCCGTTAGGCATTTGGACCTATTCGGAAGCCGAATTGACGTAATTTCGACCAATTTTGCTGCTTGGGAAAGCTCCTTATAGAGTCATCCGTACATGTACCAACATCTATTTTTTCACATATCTCTCAAAAAGACACATATGATGGAATTCAAATATCGATAAATTATTTAAGACAAACGTTAACATCCATTCAATCCTAATATAAATTGAGGAAATATCTTATTTCAATTAATGCTTAAGTTAATCCCGAAAACAATTAATATAGGACACATTGAGTGCAAAACCAGAGTTGGATTATTATCACAAATGAAAGCTCACGTCTACTATAGTAGATACACGGAGAGAAATTAAAAGCCACGGTTTCTCTACATTGCCAAGTTATCACTGCTTGGGCCCTTTTAGAGAATCACGGCTTGTTGATAAAGTAGGGTATACGGCGCTGTTCGGTGTAGATAGCTTTGGTTGTCCATTTGGTTTACCATTGCCAAGCAACAGCTGCTTGGCTCCCGAGTTTCTGGAGTTTACTACCGATGTTTGAGAGAGCCAAGCAGCGACTACCGAATTTTGGCGCCGTAGGTACTTTTAATTTCTCTCCGTGTATACTCCTTTAAGACAAAATTTAACTAATTTTTGTGAGTCTAATAAGATCTTTAAGTTGGTATATAATTATTACGTGTCATTAATAACACAAAATAATCCTATAATTGAAAATGTTGTGCAAACAAATTTCTGGAAAACATTGATTTCAAATAAAGCAAATATTACTTTCCCTCTCCTGATTTATCATCGGATGATTATGAAATAGGCAATGCTCTTGGCTCACGTGCTGGAATCCACAAAATGACTGGCATGTACGCTTCAGTACTGTGCGTACCTCCTGAATTTCAAGCACAATTAAGCAAATAAATTTTTGGTACAATTAATGCATTCTTCTGACAGTAATTAATTTAATTTTGACAATTTGTATTTTCGTACAATAAATGATTTAAATGTATTGTCATCTGAATGAATTACAATTCACAATGAAGGTTTACCTGTAAAAATTTATTTTCAGCTTGTAAATATAACTGGCGACAATTTGGGTTTAAATAATATACTTGGTTTTGTAGAGAGTTTTAAATCATATTATTACGGTCGAATCTGGAAATGCGTAAAGATGATTGCCAGCAATCGTGTTTTGGGCAGCAGCAACTATTAAGAAATAAAAATAAATATTACAATGATTTATTAAAAAATGATCCAAAGCAAACGGGAGTAAAATTAAACTGTGTATGGAATAAAATGTAATAGGATTTCATTGCGATAGTAACTTCTGTGTAGACATAATGCACGACGTTTTTGAAGGAATTTGTAATTACGATTTAGGCAATATTTTATACGAATTTTTTGTTAAGAAAAATTATTTTTGATTACGGCTTCTAAATTTCAGACTCAGGTACTATCGTTTTCCAAGGCATTCGAATGAACCTCCTTGCATTTCTGCATCACATTGGACATCAAAACATCTTAAAATGTCATCTAGAGAAATTAACACTTTTTCCAGTACAAACATTGGTTATTATATTTATTATTGCGCGAAATAATCTCAATATGCATGCAAACATCTATCTCGAATGAATGTATTCAACTTTTATCGAAATTATTTGAAGAATATCATAAATTATACATATAGAATTATTTCGAAAAACATTAAAATCTAAGCACCATTTATTAACACATTATCCAGCTATTTTACAATTATTTTCTCCATTAAAACAATTCTGGTCACGGAAAAAAATAGTTGGCTGGCGCAATCACTAAAGTTGTAAATTTTACTAATTAGATAGTAAAATTTGACCTAGTCATCTCCAGTTGGTAGCATTTACTATCTTTAGATAGTAAGCTTCTGAGATGCACGGTTTTTACTAACTAGATAGTACCGCCAGACACTTTTAAAATGTTTACATCCACGTGTTTGACAGTTGGAAATACTATCTGTATGTTTCTTTCTCTTGCACACATGCGCGCTATCTTCCCCTCTCACTCTCTTTCTCTTGTCCCATTGCGAACAGTTCCATCAGAGCGTCATAACCTACAAAAGTTATATCAGCTGATCAGCTCGCATGGGAGGTATTTCAAAGATACAAGAATTTAAATGTAATTCCTTCTTTCGAATCGAGTTATATTAACAATATGAGGTCTAATTACTTCTTTCGGTGGGACTTACTTCAACGATATAAGACTTTAGGTCTAATTCCTCTTTTCGATGGGAGGTATATACTGACCTAAATTCGTATATCTTTGATGTAACTCCCATCGAAAGAAGGAATCAGATTTAAATTCTTACGTAGTTGATATGACTCCCATTGAAAGAAGGGTTTAGATTTAAATTGATATACTGTTCAAATAACTCCCTTCGAAAGAAGGAATTAGGTTTGAATTCTTATATCGATGAAATAACTCCCATCAAAAGAAGGAATGAGACCTGCATTTTTATATCGTTGATATAACTCCCAAAGAAAGATAGAATTAGGCCTAAATTCTTATATCGTTGATATAACTCCATCGAAAGAAGGAATTACATCTAAATTCTCATTTCGTTAATATGTAACTCCCATCGAAAGAAGGGTTTATATTTAAATTCTTACATCGTTTATTATTATAATGGGATAAAGTCAAATGTAGATTTTTAATCATTTATTGGTCATTTCTGTACATCTAAATGTCTCGAAAGCATAGAATTAGAAAATTAATAGTATATTGTTAAAAAAAAATAATATATATCATAATGTCGTCTTCAAAAATATTATTATTTAATAAAGTTTGAAGAATTCTCAATGTAGTATTCTATATTATCATGTGTATATGCTTAACATATATCTACCCAAAATTTCCTGTCTTCATTTTTGAACGATATAAAATTAATTTTCTACGTCTATGCCTTCAAGAATTTTAGATGTACAAAAATAAGAAATAAATAATTTAAAAACTACATCTTGACTTTATTCCATTACAATAATCAACGATATAAGAATTTAGATCCAATTCCTTTTTTCGATGGAAGATATATCAACGATATAAGAATTTAAGTCAGCTAATTCCTCTTTTCGATGGGAGTTTTATCATTCATATAAGAAAATACAATTTAGGATGCAAATTGTGATAAAGATAAGTTATTAATTACATTTTGCACTCTTTAAAAGTAATATTATTAGTTTGGTACTCATCGGTTGTTTCTTTTCAAGAAAAAATGCATTTTTTGTTTCTTCGTCGAAAGTCCACTCGGAGCCCAATTTCACCAGTGTTTTGTATTAACTATTTCACTACCTTAAAAGTAACTAATTGATATCAAAAACTACTTTTAATAGTTTCAGAAGAGTAAAATCTACCAAGTTCCATGGTCATATTAGAATTTTTAGCACAATTTCCATTTTTATGTGCTTTAACCAAACCTGATGAAAAACAGTTGCTTGGTATTCAATAAAAATTGAAATTGTTCTAAAAATTCTAATATAACTATGAAACTTGGTAGATTTTGTTCTTCTGAAACTATTCCAAGTAGTTTGATATCAATCAATTGTTTTTAAGGTTGAAAAAGTTAATACAACATTTTGATCATTTTTCGCGGTTCGATTTAAAATGGAAATGCCCTACAGTAGATAGTGGATCTATCTGCTTTGTCTTCTTTACTTACTTTGGACACAACTACTGATTACTCCGACAGAACTGTGATGTGAAGTATCACATCATATTGTTGTAAGATGAAATTTATAGAAATGCTAATATGAAGCCGTATTGATGGAATCTAATGTAAATAATATTAGAGAATTGGAAATGAATGAGCAAGATATTGTACTTGGTTGCTAAGTTATGATGATAGTGCCATCTGATAGTACCATGCGCGAGTTGAAAGATGTTAATGAAAAGTGCATGAAGTGTGAAAACTTCGATGATGATTTGAATGGGTTATGAAAACATCGATTCTAGTGAAAAGTGTACGAGTCCGTCGACTTCATACAGAGGGGGAATGTTACGGACAGAATCGATGTTTTATCGTCCGCGGTACCCGGCGTAGGTTTTTCCCTACAAAGGTGGTTTCCCCTACGCCATTGCACACCCCAATGGGGTTACCTGGTTACCTCTCAAAATGAAGCAGGCCTGTTAGGTAAATTATGTAAAAGGCCCTTCAAAATAGTGACGATCACGATACAATTATTTGTAATTCGAATATTTTAATATCGACATATAATATGACGTTATAATCTATTAAAATGTTCGAGAAATCGAAAAGTCGAAGCAAGATGTAAAAATTGACGATCGGGTTTTACAGTACGTTTCGGGACGTCGTCGGTTTAGGAAGTCCGCGTCGCGATCGGATCGCCACCGATTGATCGGAATAAATAGGTATGTTTCAGTCCGATCGAATCACGCGTCTTATTTCAAAGCTCTTCCTCCAGTCGTTAACAGTGACATTTTAACTTTTATAGACGGCGACTTACGACTTTTAGGATATGTTACGATCGACACTGTATCTAAAAGTAAGATACCATTGTTGCGCAAAATAATATAATATAATGTAATTGCTTAAAATAATATAATATATAATTGAATTTTCGTTTGCAAATGCACGCGGTTATTTGTATATAAAATATTTTGAAGATTTTGGGAAAATATGAAAGATTTCTAATAAATATGTAGACACAATTAAAAATGATTAAAAAAGTTGCAGATTTTTATTTACGTTAAAATTTCATTCGAAGTGGATATAAGTTTCTTGTTTCTAATAATATTAAATATTAGGTCCACAAAATTTAGCTTTAAAAATAATAAGATTTTGTACAAGAATTTTATATCCCAGGTCGGCTAGAAGAATTTGTTTCCATGATGGTTCCTATCCGGTTATTGATGATGACTTTGATGTGAGTAGATGTTCAGCGGGGCATTAGTAAGCCATTACTGAAAAAAAAGATATATACCATTAATATAATTACTCAGCAAAGTTTGTAAGATGAAAAGGCAATTGGACCAGAAGAAATACATGCACTATATCTCGTGTGTCCACTATTTTTTCATTAAAATATACAAATCAAATGATGAATTACCTTTACCAGTAGAGTATCTCATTTTCTTGATTTGAGCAGTTGACGGGAGGTATCGGACCGCAGACGACAATTGAAAAAACTCCTGGAGCACTGACAGAAATGGAGGATTAGCAAAAGCAATTGGAACCAGCGCATGGTGCGAATACCGAAAAGACTCCTATATGCTTTTTGCAAGAAGAGCATAAAATTGAAGAAATTTCATACAGTTATTGAAAATATTTACATTTTCATAATATTTACGAAATTTGCAGCAATTTCATCATGCTTGGGTTTTTTATGGCCATTGCGAAGTCGTATGGAGTCTTCCCGGAGAAACATTTTGCGGTTGCGTCGGCTCCCTCTTGCAGCAAAGCCCAAGCAATGTCAGTGTTCGGTCTTCTCGATGCGTAATGCAATGCAGTGATATTATACGCATCACTGGCATTGACATCAGCTCTTCGATCTAGGAGAACCCGGACCAGATGAAGGTTGCCTGAAATTACGGCAAGCATTAACGGAGTTAAACCTGAACTCATCCTGCTCTCAATATTTCTTCCTGTCCTTAGGAGCAATTTGACGAGGTCAGGATACTCTGCTTTTACCGACAAATGTACTGGCAATGCTCCATCATTGTCCGATAGATTGACTTGGGCGCCTCTACGCAAGAGAACCCTCGCGATTCTTGTCGCTGCCGAATCTGACGAAAACCCCGAGACCAGATGTAATGGACTTTTTCCGTCTTTATTCTGCGCCAAAACATTGGCACCATGCTCCAATACCAATAATTTTGATATTTCCTCCAAATCAGACTGAATAGCAACGTGTAACGCTGTATCCAGCTTGTTATTATGGTTTTCAATATCTACAGTTGGACTTTGAAGTATCAATCTGGATATATCCTGTCGCTGACACTTCAAAGCCACATGTAGAGGAGTGTCCCCGCTGTAGTCGCTACTCCTGTTGCAATCAGCTCCGTGCTGCAGGAGTACTCGCACCATCTCCAGATCGCCCTTTCGTATGGCGTAATGAAGAGGCGTACAGCCAGCTTCAGGAGTTCGAAAAATGCACCGCTGGAATCGAGCATTTACGTCAGCTCCTGAAGCCAGAAGCACATCTGCAATGTCTGTCCGCATCATTTCCACGGCAATATGCAATGGGGTTTCATTGGAGACGCTGTCAATAAATGTTGCGTCTGCTCCATGGTGCAACAAAAATTGTACCATGGATAAGTTTCCCTTCAGGCAGTTATACTGAAGAGCATCGCCCAATACCTCCCTGTCAACGCCAACCAAATTGGTTTCTTTGGTGATACTGCAGGCACTTTCATTCGTATTCATGGCTGAAACAAAAACGTAAACAAATCTTTATTACTGACGCAAACATTCATTTCGGATATGTTCGTTGGTAAAAGAAAACAATTTAATAGATAAATATATGCTCAATTGTTAAATATAAATTATTTATTTCAGTCTATTACAAAACGATCGTATCCCCCGGAATATTTAAATTCAAACAATTAGCATTCCAGCAGGTTTCATTAGATTCGAAATGTTATTATCGCATTTAGTTCACTATGATGAATTATTATGGGCTAAATAGGGTGCCCTAATACTTTATATTGAAATTTCTTGGGATAAATTTCAAATACCATCTAAAATATCGGGGACATACTCATAGTGTTATTGAACTGCTGGAACGTTAAAAAAAAATGCCAACCTAATTTAGTCATATAAGTGTAAATCATATTATGCGTAAAGCGTACGAATAATTGAAATGCTATCTGCTTACTCTTGTGACAAATGGCTTAAAAATATTTTCAAAAACCAACTTCTCTTAATGATATATCCTTTGTTGAATTTTTTTAATAACTTAATTGAATGAATATGCAAAAAACGTGTTTAACATGGCACGAATGCTAACCTCGACTTCGACTCTTCCAGCAACCTTCACATTCACCGAAAAAACATCTACGCAATTGAATCGAAAACTACTATCGCAACAACGCGCATACTGTCTACGAATTTAACAAAGGTAGATGAATTATGCTATGATATATTTTTGAAATATGTCAAGTTTAGTCCCTGTTTAAGACAAGTCTTCAGTGTTAATGTTATATTGCTTTTACTGCTTTCCAATAATCTTAAATTTAAAATGTTCTGAATATTGCACTTTTTCGATATACTATGCGTAAAATTTGATTTTACTGCGCCGGGCACTCGTGTGCCGCGGTCATCACACGTGCGTTACATCATATTTGACCCAGAAAAAACGGCGCACAAATTTTACGCATAATATATCGAAAAATATCGTTCGGCACGCGTGCGTAAGAATTCGATTTTACGCACCGGCCTATCGAATCGCATGTTAAAAATGGTGCGTAAAATCGCATTTTACGCACTAGTTTCGAAAAATACTACTTTCTATATAGGTTCAGATTTATTTTGTCACACAGATTATTCAAAATTTTTAATTTTTGAGAAGTATGCGATAAATAACACAGGACCACAAAATGCAAAAAATTGTTGGAAACTGACTAGGGGATTCTGTAGATTTTTGGCCGTTGAATTCGAATCCGGGTACAGAATTTGCCTAACACGTATGAGATTTTTTTATTTTGAGGTTATAGTGCGTAAAATTCGCCGTTTTATGCATATTTGCACATTAACTATATAATAACGTCTCGACCGGAGAATGAAGAGGAATTGTGTAATTTTTTGTACATTTTTGAAACTGAAACTGGCAGGAAATTCGTAGCAAGAAATTCAGCCGATAATAGCCCATAGAAATTCGCAGCAGGAAATGCAGCTGCTGGGAACCCAGCAGCGATTTTCATTTAAAAAATCTTTTTACGTACGATTAACATTGTTTTATTAATTTTGGTTTATCATCTACGATATATTGAAGCAACCAACCAAGGGTTAACCCGGAGCCGTAACTGCAAACATTTTTGTAACTCAATGTCAAAGGAACTTCAAATTTCGTTTGCGGAGTATATACACTGTTAAAAATGCGGTGTGAAATCGATATCATATTTCATACCGTTGAGGAGTCTATATAGGTCCACCACCTTGTCAGGTGTAAATGAGCGGTGTTAATTATTCAGTGCGATATCGGTGTGATTTAATCACACAGCATTTAACTCCGCTCAAATAAATCACACCGATTTTACACACATGGATGTTTAAATTGGAAAACGCCATATCAAGGTAATTGTTTCTTTTAGGTTATGTGCGTCTGTGATGAATTACATGAATTATTAAATGTGAGTACCGCATTATTATTATTTTTCGTACAGATTACCACTTCAAAGAAAATTTTAAGGTTATCAGTTAAATGGAAATGACAATCCGCATCCATATATCCCATTCCTTGCATTTCCTATATTGATATGCAAGTACATTCTTAATTAAGATCGGTTGTGTTTAACGCAGAGAAGAGTCGTTATGAAAATTTTGTGGAATTAGGCTCCGACGACTTCAACTCCATCAACATTTCATATTCATGGAATAGGCGCATTGCCAGATTTAGTTTGGGAATAGTATTACAAACTTGTTCGGATATATTGAGACATTTGAAATGTTTGCGATATTCTAAAAACCGTAAACTCGTTTTGACAATGTAGTTCTTGTTAGAACGTATTCTATGCTTTTAATAATTGATATTTCCATTTGTTATAATATCAATACATGTTAATAATATATGTGTTTGCAAGTAAGAAAATTTTAAAATAACTAATGTTGATTGACAGCATTGGTCACGTTCCAAGTATTACAAAGCGGATTACAGTTTTTCAATTGGTGCGCATATGTGGTTGGCCTTAATTTTGCAATAAGTTTTAATTTATATTATATGAATTCATTCGAACATTATCAATAAATTTTTATTCATTCTATCACATACTACATCCACCGACATGTGTACTAATCTGAGAATAGTAAACTCTTCTCGCTTCTGTACTTTTTAACGAAACATATTCACTGCTTTCAATTTTTGCTACTTGATTTTAAATTTGTTTAATTGCACTTGTACGTAGAAGATATACGTACTATTCAATATTAATACGGAAGTATGCAAATTATAATAAATATAAATATCAACGATTGAAAGCATGGAATGCCTTCCAACAAGAACTACAGTATCAAGTCGAGTTTACGGTTTTTAGAATTTTCTCTACATGTCACTTTATATTCTATAAACATTAATTTTACATTATCATTTATAATAATTCTTTTATACTATATTCATGAAATTCTTTTGCACTTATTACATATTGAGAGTAGTGACATGTATACAATAATCTGGAAAGCTCCAACTTCCAGCGACACTTCAATTCTTGTCGGCACGCATCCTATCTTTTCAGTCATTGCTCAGTTCAATGCAATGATAAACATAGGTGCAAGTAATCAATTTTAAAAAGAAATAGCACAGATCACTTTTTATAGGGAATAAGGTCTGGGATTTGGGGAACAGATTATCAACATCAACGAATATAGATGCGTCTATATTCGTTGTCAACATTGATAGGTTAACCTCAAATATCAATGTGGGTCAACCTCCAAAAATAAAATTTACGCACTCACACATACATATTTTATTAGTTTTCATTATGTAGCACTAATGCTAAATAATAAAACAAAAATCAAACTCGACGCGAACCACTGTCATTATGAATGACAGAACACAGAACGCGTCTGGATCGATCGATCGTATCGTCACACAGCTGCACTGTAGAAAATAGAGCGCATGCGCAAGCGCGTATAAACGAATCACACCGCATTGAATTTCACACCGATCACACCTCGAGCGGATATCTATTAAACCTTTCATCGGTGTAAATATTCACACCGAAAACCATCACACCTCACACCGGACTGTTTCACACCGGCAAATTTTTAACAGTGTACTACAATTAAAAGTCTGAAACGCCTTTCCCATGTTATCAAACGATATTATGAGAAATATTTCGGTAAATCAATGAAAGATATGAATAACTCATGGTATCCGAAAATTGTATGTTCTAGTTGCATATCACGCCTGTGTCCTTGGCACCCGAAAACCATGAAAGTCATTGCTACTTTTGTTTGTGCGATCTAAACGGGCATACTTCAAAAAGTAAGCAAAGCATCATTTTAGGATTGTGGAAAGAATTGGAAGAACTTTTGGCATCAAGACTGAAGGAAAAGAACCTATTAGCTCCAGGAACGAATATCACTTTTAACATAGCTAGAGACCAATCTCTCTGGAAATTTTTTTCGATAGAAAATTCATTAGTGTATTGTAATGACATTAACGGACTAGTTCACGAATACCACAATTTTACATATAAAGCCGTGGCGGCTTTTCATCGCCTCGTCGTTAAGGCGGTTTTGCTGCGCAATCGTAATATCTATGCTCCCACCCCCTGGCCACGGTGAGCTTGAATCGACTTCAACCCAAAAGTTCTTTCACCTCGGATTTTTTGCAGACATCGTTTTGGGCTTCCTTCATGGTTATTTTAAGCCATGAATGAAAATAATCGCTCGACGGAAACTCAAAATATCTTAATTTTTCGTATTTTTTTAAAGGTTTTTTTCAATATTTTCATCAAAATAAGATTTACATCTAGTTTTATGACATGATTGTTTAGATTTAGACTCTAGAAAGACAATCCCGAAATAGTTTGAATACTTTTATATTTTAATACTCGAAGCATTTACGTCAATACGCAAAAAAACGTACTTTTTATTGGTATTTTGTAAATATAATTTTTGCTGCACATTCTACGATAAATTACTTCCAGAATAAATTAAAGTATACAAAATTATCTGTAAAACTAAAAGAATTTTATTGCTTTATCTCATTTCGTTCAAAAGTTACAGCCATTCGAAAATACGTTGTGAGGAAAATATTCAGTAAAATATGTCTCAACTTTCACATATTACTGAATAATTTTTTCTGAAAACGTCGAAGGAAAAAACTGAAAAAACAAGTTCGCGTCCAGGTAATTCCGCACATTTCTAACAAAAAATTATCCTTTTAGCTATTACAGTTCCAAAGTTAGAAAGGTTCGAAGTACAGAGGGTTTACGTATAGATGTATATCGACGATCATCGCATGTTGCAACTCTTTGAATAGATTTTTATTTCTGTGGAAATCAGCCAACATCTGTTAGTCGGGGGTTTTGGAGGTCGCTGATTACGAATCTGACCTCAGATTTTTAAAAAATAAAAATGGCGTGTCCAATATGGCGGACTACAAATGTAAAAATTATCTGATCGAAATGAAACTGGGTACTTGGGGCTTTTTGGGGTCGCAGATTAAGAATCTGATCTCGGATTTTCAAAAAATTAAAATGGTGTATCCAATATGGTGGACTGAAATGTAAAACTTATTTGATCGAAATGAAACTGGGTACTCGGGGCTTTGCAGGGACGCAGATTAAAACTTATTTGATCAAGATGAAACAGAGTTTTTGGGAGTTTTTCTACTCGAGAGTAAATGAAGAGCGTAAATTATCTTGAAAATAAAAATAAAATACATTACATATTATATTTCCAAATATACACAAATTTGATATTTCGTTTAAAATTGTCTACGAGCTTCGCGGTGCAATTCATATACATCAATATTTTATTTATTTCCTTAAAATACTTGTACATTAAAAATATTTGTACATTTAAAATGAATGGAGACTATTATATTTGGAAAGCGCTCTTCTCAATTTTGATGGATAGTCCGAATGATTCTTTGAAACTTTATATTTATGCCAAACAGTCTTGAAATCCGAATGAACGGATTCCATAGCTTGTTCGCTAAAAAACCCAAGACCGCGTTGCATTTCTTCACAAAAATCAAGCATTTCTAACAACACACGCAATTAACAAATTTCGTAATCTTAAAAAACTTGTGATACGTTACGGGCGAATACAAATATACAACAAGAAGTGTAATATTTATAGGTTAGGTTTATAATTTATACCATGGACAACGGTGTTGAAAAAACAATTGAACACATTAGAAGCCTACGACGCCGAAAATATATTCTTAAAATTCAATAACTTCTTAACATTCTATTTAAAAGAAAACATATATATATATATATAAATATATATATATATATATGTATTACGTACTTATGGTTACGAGTGACATTTTTCCCGAGCAGAAATCTGTCCAGACTGCCTGAAAACTTATCAGGGCCTGATCAGGCATCAATCAGGCTCGCCTGATAAGGTGTGCCTTATCACTCCCGGATCAGGCCCTGAACAGGCAGAAATCAGGCGCACCTGATAATGTCCCGTGTCACTCCCGGATCAGGCCCTGACCAGGCTGCAATCATGCGCGCCTGATAAGGTGTCCAATGTCACTCCCGGATCAGGCCCTGAACAGGCAGCAGTCATGCGCGCCTGATAAGGTGGGTCTTAATACTGCCGGACCATGCACTCGTCCGAGAACTACAACCTGCATCTTATCAGGCAAACGTAGTTGTTGCCGGACCATTTTCGAAACAGAGGATTGCGAAACGGAGGATTGCAAAACAAACTTTACTTGTAGCTGCATATAAGAATTTGTTATAAACATCATTAAAAGAGGTTTCACGAGAAATATGAATGCAACATTTGGTTCTACGGGCTAAATTATGTGAAAAACATAATTTATATAGAATAAATAACAATAATAGATATACGTTTCATACATAATTTACTCCGTAATATTGATTGCCGCAAATAGATTTTGTCTAAAACCGTGTTTGACGAAATTGTTTATAAAATATTAATATAAATAATTATATAATTATAAATAAGAAAACACACATATTTTATTTTTATCAAATATCCTATGTCCAGTTGTTAATTTGGCGCTAACCGCCATGTGATTAGCATGGGCCAAAGCTGATTTTCGATCATATTATTTACTTATTATTTTTAAGAACAAATTTACGACTTTTAACGAAACATCATACATATTTTAGGTTCAATTTTTCTCTTAGATTGGATTAAAACCGCCAGATTTAATATAGAACCACTAATTTCGAAGTTGTTTCTTGACAAAATGTTATAAACTATTATTTTTTATAAACAAAAAAACACGGGTATTTAATTTTTGGCAGGTATTTTATTGACGATAGTTGGTTTGACGCAACCTGAGTTGTGCTAGGTATGGGCCTTAATGGGTTAATAGAAACAATTTTTTGTAAAATGCTGCAATTGCGAGCGTAGCGTAGTGGTTAAGGAGGTAGTCGCGTGAAACGATTTTTTTACGAAGTCTTTCATTTTTTCACCAAACGTTAATGACGTTGATATCAATACGTGGTTAAAATTTCAGAAAGCCTGTCCGTACGATAATGGAGATAATCGTCCTCAAAGTTTCACTTTTTAACACGTGTTCCCCATACTAAGCCTTTGCCGACATGACATATTAATTATTTACAGAAAAACGATATTTACCGTTTTTATAAAAAACTAATAGGTTGTGTAAAATATATTAAAGAACATTGTAAAAAAAATTGAAGAACCCTAGCGGTACAGTTTTGTAATAATATTAATAAATAGACATTTAATTATGTCGTACAAAGCACGTGAACGTAAAATGCGAGGTTGCCGTTTCGAAATTTTGCTGATGTTGGTGTACACAGACACGATTCCTTGAGAAATTAGTGTGTAACAGGCGTCCATCAAGTACACTCTCCCCCAAAACGTTCATTACGCGCACTGAAGAAACAAAGTGGCGTCTGTGGATTTATGTGGGGTAGACTTTTGACGGGTACTGTCGCACGACTACCTCCTTAAGGCGCCAGCGTAGTGAGCCAGAGACCGCGTTCGATTCCCGGTCGGGGTAAAATTTTTTCTTATTTATTTGCGAGCATTGAAAAATGCAAATACAGGATGCGATATATAAAAGTATAATATAAAATATAAATAATATAAAATATTTTTAATGTTTAAAAATTAAATTCAGAAATAAAAATTAACATAATCATTCGAATGACACATTTATGAAATGTTGGATTAATAATATAATAAATATATATCTTTAAATATAAAGTGTATATTATAAAAGTGACTCGTACATTATTTTTTGATTCATTTTATTTAATTATTGTTTAAACGAACTTTAGAGGTACCTCGTCAGGCCTTATAAAGCCCTTATCAAGGTCTGACAGAGGCCTGACCAGGGCCTTATTTCAGGATGCCTGATCAGGCCCGGACCAAAATAATCATTACGTTTATGATCAGGCCCTGATAGGGTAGCCTGATAAGGGCCTGAAATATAATCAGGCAGCCTGAGCAGGGCCTGATCAGGGCCGTATCGAAATTTCCACTCGGGTTGATACGCATTGGTTCTCATGAAGATTTCTGATACGTATAGGAACTGTCCCCATGATCTTTTTTTACGTAATGGTATATGGACAGAGCGATCATCTAATACTGCGGATATTTCACAAGGTGAACCTCAAGTGTGTCCCGAAAAAAGACGCCGTTCCCATTGTTGCACAAAAATAGAGCAAAATATGGGTATGTATAACCTGCAACGCACCATTATGTTTTTTCCAGAATAGAAATTGCTACCTAAAGTGCCATACATGATTTTCAATTAACGCTTTGGGTTTAAGAACGTAATGCAAACATCTGAAGCACTAGTCTCAATATTTTATTTTCTGAATTAAGTAATCATTTAAAAATCTAAATTTTTATACAACTTCAAGTAAAAATGTAGCATTGATTTTCTGAAACGTTATATCGGCTTTCTATAAATGATAAAAACTAAACAAAATTAAACATTACAACAACAAAAAACAATAAAACAAACAAATAAAAAAAAATGTAAAAAATTGTAAATATTACAAACAACAAAAATAATAAAAAGAAAAAAGATGGAGCTAGAGCACTTCGCGTCCTCGACGTTAGTCCCGGGTAATGCCGAGAAAGAGTAAATTTTCAACCAGTTAAATTGTTATACCACGTGCAAAGATAATCCTTTCTGCCAAGTTGTAGCTTAAAACCTTAATTTATTTATAAGTTATTGTAAAAAGAATGTACGAAAAAATTGACATCAAATCTTTTTTAATCAATTATGACGTGAAAATTATAATTGATAAAGAAAAACTTCTCAAACAAAAAAGATCGAGAAATATCTAAACTTGTAGGTGGTACAAAATAAATAGAAAAATTATTATAATTTATAACAATTTTAATCAATTTTTTCATTAAAAGTTAATTTCCTTCGTAAGGTGATGAAGCAATTTTGTTTGGAACATGAATTAAAAATGTCCGCAAAATTGTCCTCTTTAATTTCGTGAAAGAAAATTTTAGATATCATTAAAAATGGCTTGTTAACCGACCATTATGTAGGTTCTGAAACGCTACACTGATAATGTAGGTAATTTGACTTAGAATCATAAATAAAATAAATTACTTATTTCCGAAAATTATTTATTAGTTCTCAATTGATTTCTTCGGTCTTTTCGAGTATATTTTATAGTAATTAGAATTGCCTTACAGAGTCCTAATTTTGAAAAATCGATTCAGTACTTTTTTACTTGTTTGAGATTTATCGCCGTAAAAAATTTGATCCTTTATATACTTTTATATAAGATTAATTTCATAGCACAATATGAAGTCAGTTATATTACATGTGTAAGCTATAAAGGTCTTGATGATATGTTGTATAAAGCTATACTAGAAATTGATGTACTGTACATTAAATTTAATCACATTTTTAACAGTGTATAGCATCATACTTTGCAATATTTTTGTTTAAAAACAATATATAGAAAGTCTCTCCTTTTCAAATTACAAAATTTCTCTATTTTTTTCTGATATTTTCTAGCTGCAGCCGTAATTTTGGTTTAATGCTTTTTATTTCCCAAAATATTAATATATAAAATATAAATACCTGTTGTAGAGTCACTTGTAATATGACACTGCTGAAGACTTCCGATCTCGGGACAATACTCGCAACTTTCTTCCTTCTTTATTCTGAACAAAACTCCACGATCACGTACAGTTCCTAGGTGTCGAATTATTTAGCAACTCAATGGCAGGTCGAATGCAGGAAATATTAGAGCTGTTGAAGTAATTTCAGTGTCTTCTTTATAAATTATCGAGAGAACCTGATGTCCGAATTCGCAATTTAATGAACACTTTTGGAGAGACAAAAAATGTCGAAAATTTAAAGTATTCACGTGAAGAGCACAAAGTGAGGTGAACTTTCAGCTTTGACTAACTGAACAAGAATGAGCCAAGCATCCAGACGTCGTCTAATGGTGAGGAATCGGGTCTAGAGAAGGCGGGCGTAAAAACCATATTAACTCCCGCTCTCTACCTCTGGTTGTCGTACCTGCCCACCGCCCCACTACTTAACTTTCACAGCGCAATCCTCGCTTGAAACTTTGTTTTGTCAATTCTTTATATTTATAATTCTATATATTTATATTTATTTATTTATTTATTTATTTATATATATATTATATACGGTTTCTAAGGAATCGCCTGAACACTTTTTGAAACTTCGAACGGTGCATATAGTGTGCGTATGTAGCAATACGATCTTTATGTTTCCTACATATGATGAATGTAAACCGATATGCGCCCTTATTATTTTCAAAAGAATTATAATGAAGTAACCTCAACCTTGATATTGCAATCAGTTTCCGGCATTTTCGGAATATTAACGGAATATTTGGGTAATGATGAAGTAAGTTCTATCATATAATGCCCATTTGTTTTTTAATCAAATTAGTTGTTTCAGAACAATAATATCCTGTATGTGTTATAAATCTATTCAAATAAATAAACACATGTATATTTTACTTTTTTACATATTTTGTCATTAGTATACGTATATATGCCTATAACTAGCAAGGTTATTAGATTATATTAGCTTTATTAGCTACATTAAGCTAAATAAATATTTTACGCACTAGTGTCGAAATATACTATCTCTTGAATTAGTTTTAAGTGTTACTTTTACTTTATTATTTATCATTAATGTTTTGTTAATATATGTGCCTTCCTCTTGCTATTTCTAATGTCCAACATGGATCAGAACAATAAAACATCAATCTTTGCTGAGTAACAATTAATGTTGTCATTGTATTTAATTCTTTAGTCCAAAATTGCATTCACTCATTTCTACTATTATTTTTATTTTTTTTTATTTTATCATTATTTCATTATGTTACCACAGTTTATTTGTACATTTTTTATTTAGATTGTTCCTTTGAGTTCAACTCAATGTAAATATAGTTATATAATGCTGTCAAATTATCAGCAATTAAACAGCAATAATCATTAGTTATATGATAGTTCCGACCTCATATTTTATACTTTACCAGAAATTAAATAGTGAAGATAGGGAGGCATACTTAGACGATTTATGATAGGTAACAGTCAGAAATCCGAAACGATTTAAATGAATATTATTCATTCTGAGGATATTAAATTAACGGCTTCATTAGAAATAAATAGAACTAGCATTGTATTGAGAACAAAATGGTAATTTCATTGGGAAATATATTACCAATACATGACACCTACGGCGGAAGAGAGAAAAATATATTCCTAAATTTTATTGAAGAGAAAAAAATCAATATTATATTACTGTAAATAAGATTTAGACCTAATGTTTCTAGTTTCGTAATTATTTTAATTAACTAAAAAATCGTGACAATTGTCATAAAACACGGGCATTCTTTATGCAGTTTGAAACGTATCGATAGAATACTAGTGCACTTATTTTAGACATATTTTTTTCAGATTCAATATTAATAAATAAGATGTTGCGCAATTTGAAAGAATTCATTTATTTTATTATGCCTTTTACTAACCTTAGATTTTGAATAGGCATAATAAAATAAATGAATTATTTCAAATTGCGCTACATTTTATTTATTAGAAACGTGCAACTTTTTTGAAATCTGTTAGTTTTTCTTCTAAATTATTCTTTTTATGATTTAAAAAATATTGTTCATGTAGAACAGATACGGGACGATTTTAAATACGACAATTTTTAACATTTCAGACTGCGTAGAACTAAAAATCGCAATATTTAAAATACGCATATATTTTATTATTACTTTTTATAATATAGGTATATCTATTTTTGTTGTGGACAATACCGAATATTTTGCGATTCATTTTTTTTAAATCACATGAATATTTAAATGTACAATGCAGACGGTTTTTATTAACGAACAGGAGTAAAATTTAATTTTGATAGAATAATAATTGAATGTTACGATAAACAACACGGACGTAACAAAATTCGTAATCGACAAAACAAAAATTCAGAATATAATAATTGTACTTTGACAAAAAAATGAATCCATTAATAATCCGTTAATGTATCGTTAATGAATCCATTAATAATCCGTTAATGTATCGTTAGTGAATCCATTAATGAATCCGATAATGATGATTAGGAAATATCGTATAATTAATTTGTATTTATCGATTCCGATAAAGCTTTCTATTCCAGCCATAAATATTTTGATAAATCATGAAACATAACCATTGAACGTTGAAAATGTTTTTTCCATTTCCACAAATTCCAATATGCTCATGTACCCGTATAAAATGGAAAGTTGTGACGGGTATAATTACGCCATCACCCAATCAGCACATGTACGTCCATTGGACGTCCAATGTACGTACGCTATGTCCAGAACACACTTCCACTGGACGGCCATATTGCACATTTGGGACGTCCATTGTACGTCCATGGTACGTCCAGAGGAGAGAGAGGTGTACATCCAATGGACGTCCATGCGTGTACGTACTCTGGGTGGAATTTGGACGTACTATGGACGAAGTGTGACCATTAAATGGACGAAATAAGTGGTATATGGACGTCCAAAAGGCCTACGGTTGTGTACGGAATGTGGACTAAACATGGACGTACCGTCGATAAAATATGGTCCAGTGGATTTTTATCCCACGGAATACGGAAAGTCCAAAATGTACATACACTGGACCAAGAGTGGACATTCGATGGACCATAACGGACGAAATACGTAACATATCAAGTCCATTCGACGTCCAATATACGTTCAGTATTCTATGGACTAATAACGTCCAAATTATTTTACGTTCAATATTGTAACATTCCGCACGAAATATGGCAGTTCAGTGGTCCGAAAATGGACTTTAAGCGAACAAAATATACGTAATATAATATATCCAACGTATGTCCACTTCTGCGCTACGGGCCTCCAACGATACACGCCAACAAATGCGACCGAAATTATCGAATTTCATTCGCTTAAAAACCTAAGGAGTACCGCGTGTAAAGGAGCCCTAAAAGACAAAGGAGTTATTCACACCAGCGCGTCGCGTCGTCGTGGCGGCCATCTTGTGCGCGCAGCGCCGCATCTTCTTGGAAAAATGGAGGTGCCGCGGACGTCCACTTATGTACGTACACTGGACTTCCACGTATGTATGTACATTGGACGTCCATTATTCGTCCATAAAAATGCAAGTCCGAATGGTCGAAAAATGGAAGCACGGTTGACGTCCACGTAAGTCTGGACGTCCAAGTATGTACACGTACACTGGGCGTCCATTATTCGTCCATAAAAATGCAGGTCCGAATGGTCGAAAAATGGACGTACCGTGGACGTCCACATAAGTATGTACACTGGATGTCCAAGTATGTACGTACATAGGACATACGATATACGTCCATACATTTATGTACCTAATTTGGACGTAATATGAACGTCCGTTGGATGTTCAGAGATGGATGTACATATAACGTCCGGAGATGTACCTACATTGGACGCCCATTTACGTCCTTTTTTTGTCCTGGACGTATGGACGTAACATGGACGAAATATGTACGTCCACTGGACGTCCAGTGCTGACTGGGCATTCATTTCGAAAAGAAAATGATTTTCTAAGCCTCAAACCGGGCTCATAATAATCCTTCAAATGCGAAAACTGTGCCAAACGACTTGCAATAGTTTCATTAAATTATTAACTATATCATTCAATTTTAAAGATAGAAGAAATTAAAATCATGAAGTTCAGACAAATAAACGGGTAATACAGCCTTAAAACCAAAACATCTTGTATCAGCATGTACACATCAGTAATAAATTTCAAATATTCGCGGGAATTAGATCACTCGGTTCATAACCGATGACCAGTTCGCGAAATTGGTGCAGGCCGCGAGTTATTGTATATATGTGCAAGTTCCAAAATTTAGTCGAATATAATGTATAAACGTGGCGTGATGGCGTTTGTGGGTTTCTTCATAAATTTAAGTCTGGGTAATATGTATTTATATAAATGTGATAGATAATAATAATTATTCGTCTATGATACGTATATGTATATACCCTTTCTCTGTCACCACGATCCTCTAATATCTATGAAATCGGGCTTTCATGGTTGTTCTTTTCTTTACATTTTTGTTATAGATGGCACCGAAAATTACCCAACGCATCGCGTAAATTTTACAGTAATTCTAGCAAGAATTCCGAAATTTATTGCAAAAATCCCATACTGTAAGGTACTTTCTATTCTATGTAGAAGTAAATATATTCTTCGGTGTTGAAGATTACCCAATGGCGGATTAACATATACATTTATTCAAGTATTAACTGCGTTTCTTTTGGCAAAATTTCTAAAACGTTAACCTATTAACGCCCAAGAGAACGGATTTTTTTGTTCATGTTTAAGTTCCAAACCCAATATGAAAAATTAGGAAAATACAGAATGGAATCATGTATTATACCGTTTTCGGGTGTGCTCTTTCGATTTCCGGGGTCAGAATTTCATTTTGAAGTCGAGAAAAAAAATGATTTTAAAAGGCAAGGTACCAAAAAATTAGAATCTAATTTTTTTTATCATTTTTTTTCTAGTCGAAACAATATTCAAATCGAGTTCTATCTACGATCAATGGTGATCGGAATTGTTGAAATACAAGGAAAAATTTTTTGGCAAACCAAAAAGTCAATATAACCTTTTCAAAATGGCGGAAATAACATGAAATTATGTAGAATTTTGATTTTTCTTGAATATTGTTTCAAAAAGTAAGTATTTATTAATTAATGTTCATCTAAACACAAGTTCATAATGAATAACATATTGCAGTATGTGTTTCGTCTATGTTTACTAAGTTATATTAAAATGGCGGCCAAAAATAAGAAAAATTATCACTTTTTTCGCAATCATAAGTAACTGAATTTTTAAAATTATAAGTTCAACACGTTTTTTCGTATTTTTTGTCACATCCGAATCCAACGGCATTAATAAAATTGCAAAATTCAAGATGGCTGCTTCAACATGGCGGACGCCTTATGCAAAATTTTACTTTTCGAAAATAAAAAAAGACTGTCGTATTCTATGTGATATTCTGAATAAAAAAGGTCTCTTACGATTTTCTTATAAATTGTACAGATTCCAAGAAAAAAGAATGCTAAAGTTTCTAAAATGCAATATTATCCGCATACCCTCGTAAGGCGGACGAAAAAGGGGTAATCCTTCGATCAGAATTCATGTTTATGAATGTTTTCGAGGCTGCACATTTCAAATGCATGTCAAATTTGTGAAATTAAAAATGGCGGATCCGAAATGGCGGGTGTAGTAAAATGTAGAAGGACTCAAATCCAGTTTCGATTGTCTCAACTGCTGCAGGTGTAACTCCGTTATTACCTTCAAAAAGGTACAGTTCAGAGGAACGTTGGAAAATTGAAATACCTTTTCCAAAAGCTTTTCATATCTATAAAACTTGATGGGAGGTGTGGATCTTCATGATGGACGCTGCAACAACGTACTTCCAAGTATACGTTCAAAAAAATGGACATGGGTTGTTTTTATAAGATTTATTCAGGCCTCTCTTACAAATTCACTAGTAATATTCAATGCTGCAAATGAGGGAAATAAAAAAACGGGTATAAAAGAATTCACACTTTCTATTGCTAAACATTATATTGAAAAGGGTCAGCAGAGCAAACATAAAGTACACGAACAATTTCATATTGAAAAATTGAAAACTTGTTCAAATTGTTCAATAAGAACAAGCATTTTGCGTAAAGAATGTAAATTGGCATTCTGCAATAAGTGTTTCAAACAAAAACATTAAAAAATATCAGCTATTGGCGAGATACACAAGAGAGGGGGGGGGGGGGCTCACAAGGGAAAAAAGCACCCCGAAACGGGAGAGGCAAGGGGACTCCCAAGAAAAAAAGCACCCCAAAAGAGGCATATTTCTATCACGTCCACGTCGTTGTCTCTGGGTGATGCTAAGAATAGAATAGGGAAACTACTCTATAAATTTTATATAGATACCGAGAGAATTTTCAATTTTGAAATTGCGGTATATTTTACTATACCCACCATTTCGGATCCGCCATTTTTAATTTCACAAATTTGACATGCATTTGAAATGAGCAGCGTCGAAAACATTCATAAACATAAATTCTGATCGAAGGATTACCCCTTTTTCGTCCGCCTTACGAGGGAATACATATGCGAATAATATTGCATTTTAGAAACTTTAGCATTCTTTTTTCTTGGAATCTGTACAATTTATAAGAAAATCGTAAGAGACCTTTTTTATTCAGAATTTCACGTAGAATACGACAGTGTTTTTTTATTTTCGAAAAGTAAAATTTTGCATAAGGCGTCCGCCATGTTGAAGCAGCCATCTTGAATTTTGCAATTTTATTAATGCCGTTGGATTCGGATGTGACAAAAAAATACGAAAAAACGTTTTGAACTTATAATTTTAAAAATTCAGATACTTATGATTGCGAAAAAAGTGATAATTTTTCTTATTTTTGGCCGCCATTTTAATATAACTTAGTAAACATAGACTCCACCCCCCCCCCCCCCCACCCCCCCCCCCCCCCACCCCCCCCCCCCCCCACCCCCCCCCCCCCCCACCCCCCCCCCCCCCCACCCCCCCCCCCCCCCACCCCCCCCCCCCCCCACCCCCCCCCCCCCCCACCCCCCCCCCCCCCCACCCCCCCCCCCCCCCACCCCCCCCCCCCCCCACCCCCCCCCCCCCCCACCCCCCCCCCCCCCCACCCCCCCCCCCCCCCACCCCCCCCCCCCCCCACCCCCCCCCCCCCCCACCCCCCCCCCCCCCCACCCCCCCCCCCCCCCACCCCCCCCCCCCCCCACCCCCCCCCCCCCCCACCCCCCCCCCCCCCCACCCCCCCCCCCCCCCACCCCCCCCCCCCCCCACCCCCCCCCCCCCCCACCCCCCCCCCCCCCCACCCCCCCCCCCCCCCACCCCCCCCCCCCCCCACCCCCCCCCCCCCCCACCCCCCCCCCCCCCCACCCCCCCCCCCCCCCACCCCCCCCCCCCCCCAACCTGAAATTCTATTAAATAGATATTGCTGAAAAACGAAGTAATAATTACTTGACTATCTTTTTATATGAAATCAGTGATTTTCTACTGCAAATATATAAAGATATAGACATAGTATATAATAATAAAAGGTGGGTTTGAAATTATATATAAATATATGTAATTACATAGTTCAGCTAAGTCCGCGTTCAAATCAGTCGGTAATATAGGACGCTGAGACATACACTAAAAGAAGTCGTGAGCAGGGGGGTGAAACTGTTTCGTTCATAACGTTCTCGTTGTGACCCCCGGGATTTGCGATCACTAGATGGCGCTACTATACATGTGCTTGGCAACCAACGCACAGATGTTTTCCTGATTACGGTCTCGAGATATGACGATTCGCAGTTTTGAATCGGATTGGCAAAATACATATTTGCTGCAGGTCTTTAGGATGACCGATTACGGGGACTAGGTATCGCTCTCAGTAGTTTTTCCCCATTTTAACTAAACTACGTGCACCAGATGTTTAAGTTCGCTGATTACGGGGTCTAGGTATCGCGCTGCATAGTTTTTTACGATTCTAGCTGAAATACGTGCACCAGGTATGCAAGGTCGGCGATTACGGTGTCTAGGAATCGCGCTCCGTAGTTTTTCATCTTTTTAACTAAAAACTATGCACCAGGAGTTTGGGGTCGACGTTCAAGTGGTCTAGGTATTGACTTCGAGTTAACCAACGATGACCTTGAGGTCAAAGTTGAAGGTCATTTCAAGGTCAAATCAATTTTGCTTATTTTTCTTCAAATTTGAACATATTTTGATTTGACCTTGAAATGACCTTCAAATTTTTTCAAATTTGGCCCAAGGTCAAGGACAAGGTTACCGTTGTTTATTAGATAAAATTGATTTGACCTTCAAATGACCTTCAACATTGACCTCAAGGTCATCGTTGGTTAACACCAAGTGGATACCTAGACTACATGATCGGCAACCCCAAACACCGGGGGCACGTTTTTTAGTTATAAAAATGAAAATCTACGGAACGCGACACCTAGACCCCGTAATCGACGACCCTAAAACCTGGTGCACGTATTTTAGTCGAAGAGTTGAAAGACTACGGTGCGCGATATCTAGACCTCGTAATCGGTGACCCTAAACACCTGATGTTGCATGTCCCTAAACATCTATTTCTTTAATTATAATTGCAAATGTATAGGAATGGGAATATGTGATATGAATGCATGAGTTTTCATTTGACATAAGTTAACCTCAAATCTTTGTTTGATTTATTAACAAGTCACATAAAAACAATGATACAATGCTAATACTCGAACAATTAGTTTCAACCATTCATATAATTCATTAATAATTACAAAATATATTTCGAATTACCGACATCTGCTAAAACCGGACAAACAGCTATCTTGTATGTTTCGATGCAGCGATGTGCTCTAGCTCGGCAATATTTGCCGAAGTTATTAAGTAAAATCTACAGAAAATTGTTACTCAAGTCATTAAGTAGATTTTCTAGATTTTGTTCAGCAAATATTACCGAAATGACTATGTAAATGTTACATAATGGTGGTTACTTAACTTCTTCGGCAAATTTTACTTGAGTTTTCGGCAGAACTTACTAACAAATTCTTTCAGTGTATTCGTTTCCCGCGTAGAAATTTTCGGTATGGCTCGAGTATTGGAAGAGTACGGCTAAGTATTGGGAAGAGTATGGCTATGATATGGGTGTTGTATGCCCCTTGTTTGGTCAAGGTATATGGGATAAGTCTGGCTCAGGATCGTTATCCATACTATTGCTAGACTACTTCCGAACGGGTGCCAGACTCTTTCAAGACTTTATTTTGATGTAAAAAAAAAATAAATTTAATCATTTTTTAAATTTATAAATATTTTATATTAAAATCTCGCATTGTCTATTTTAATATAACCTATTTTCTTACAATTATTAACGCTCGCAAATAAATTAAAAAAACCTTTCGCTTCGGGGGATTTGAACCAGTGACCCTAACATCGCAAAGCATGCACGCTAACCACTACGCTACGCCCTGTGTTACAAAATAAAATTTCAGAACTTGTATATTAAGATCGTAGATAGTCAATTTTTTGTATAAATAAGTTTCCCGTATCTCTGGCCATATGTTCTAAGGTAATTAAACATTTAAAAAATTTGTTATTTTACATTTTTGCAAATTTCGTTTGAAGGTCTGTATTGATTTGTCCAATGTTATGTATAAAAAATGTAATATTATATTTGCGCAAGCTTTTAAAATTGAAATAAAATTAATGTAAGTTATGTAGTAAAAGAATAATCATCCAATAAAATTAAAAATATAAAAAGCAATCTGTTTTTAAAAAATAGTTGCAGATTTTCCGATTTGTGTACAATTTGTGTACAATTTGTTACGATTTTCACATTTTCACGAAAAATAAGTCAATAAATGATAAAATTATAATATATTAATAGCTGCTTTGTATTGATTACGATGGTAGCGTTTTTTCATGATAGAATGTGACAGATTTTCATGATTTAATAATAGTATCGTAAAATAATAGTTTTAAAATTGGGGCCTACCAACAATGGGTTAGATAATATTGCATGCAAGCGGTTTCTAAAAATTTGCAAAATTTGGAATATTTAAAATTGTAAAATATCTCGAGAACGTTAGCAGATACGCTAAATCTGACAAAATTTGGGGGTGTAGCGATAGTGGGGACAACCTCGAGCAAATCAATACAGACCTCCAAACGAAATTTGCAGATATGTAAAATACAAAATTTTTTAAATGTTTAATTACCTTAGAACATATGGCCAGAGATACGGGAAACTTATCTATACAAAAAATTGACTATCTACGATCTTAATATACAAGTTCTGAAATTTTATTTCGTAACACAGGGCGTAGCGTAGTGGTTAGCGTGCATGCTTTGCGATGTTAGGGTCGCTGGTTTAAATCCCCCGAAGCGAAAGGTTTTTTTAATTTATTTGCGAGCGTTAATAATTGTAAGAAAATAGGTTAAATTAAAATAGACAATGCGAGACTTTAATATAAAATATTTATAAATTTAAAAAATGTTTAAATTTATTTTTTTGTTACATCAAAATAAAGTCTTGAAAGAGTCTGGCACCCGTTCGGAAGTAGTCTAGCAATATTATGGATAACGATCCTGAGCCAGACTTATCCCATATACCTTGACCAAACAAGGGGCATACAACACCCATATCATAGCCATACGCTTCCCAATACTTAGCCGTACTCTTCCAATACTCGAGCCATATTGATGCCGTACCGAAAATTTCTACGCGGGTTGGCACAGTTTTCGTATTGGAAAGATTATTATGACCCCTGTTTGAGGCTTAGGAAACTCATTTTCTTTTCAAAATGAATGATGGCGTATGTATACCAGTAAAAATTGTCCATTTTATTCGGGTACATGAATATGCATATTGGAATTTGTGGAAAAGGAAAATACATTTTCAACGTTCAACGGTTATGTTTCATGATTTATTATCAAAATATTTATGGCTGGAATAGAAAGCTTTATCGGAATCGATAAATACAAATTAATTCTATGATATTTCCTAATCATCATTAACGGATTCATTAACGGAATCACTAGCGATACACTAACGGATTATTAATGGATTAATTTACGATACATTAACGGATTACTAATGAATTCATTTTTTTGTCAAAGTACAATTATTATATTATGAACTTTTGTTTTGTCGATTACGAATTTTGTTACGTCAGTGCTGTTTATCGTAACATTCAATCATTATTCTATAAAAATTAAATTTTACTCCCGTTCGTTAGTAAAAACCGTCTGCATTGTACATTTAAAAATCGAAAAGTATTCGGCATTGTCCACGACAAAAATAGATATATATTATAAAAAGTAATAATAAAATATATGCGTATTTTAAATATCGTGATTTTTAGTTCTACGCAGTCTGAAATGTTAAAAATTGTCGTATTTAATATCGTCCCCTATCTGTTCAACATTAACAATATTTTTAAAATGATAAAAAGAATAATTTAGAAGAACATCATCTAACAGATTTCGAAAAAGTGGCACGTTTCTGATAAATAAAATGTTGCGCAATTTGAAAGAATTAATTTATGTCATTATGCCTATTCAAAATCTAAGGTTGGTATAGAGGCATAATAAAATAAATGTATTCTTTCAAATTGCGCAACATTTTATTTATTAATATTGAATCTCAAAATATGTCTAAAATAAGTACACTAGTATTCTTTCGGTAAGTTTCAAACTGCATAAGAATGCCCGTGTTTTATGAAAATTGTCACGATTTTTTGGTTAATTAAAATAATTACGAAACTGGAAACATTAGGTATAAATTGTATTTACAGTAATATAATATTGATTTTTTTCTGATCAATAAAATTTAGGAATATATTTTTCTCTCTTCTGCCGTACGTGTCATGTATTGGTAATATATTTCCTAATGAAATTATCATTTTGTTCTCAATATATTGCTCACGCTATTTATTTCTAATGAAGCGGTAAATATCCTCAGAATGAATAATATTCATTTAAATCGTTTCGTATTTCTGACTGTTACCTATCATAAATGTACTAAGTATGCCTCCCTATCTTGACTATTTAATTTCTGCTAAAGTATGAAATATCAGGTCGGAAGTATCTTATAACCAATGATTATTGATGTTTAATTGCTGATAATTTTGCGGCTACACAATATAACTATATTTACATTGAGTTGAACTCAAGGCAACAATCTTAATAAAAAATGTACAAAACTGTGCTAATATAATGAAATAATGATAAAATAAAAAAAATAAAAATAAGAGTAGAAATGAGTGAATGCAATTTTGGACTAAAGAATTAAATACAGTGGCAACATTAATTCTTACTCAGCAAAGATCGATGTTTTATTGTTTTGACCCATGTAGGAAATTAGGAATTAACAATAACAAGAGGAAGGCACATATATTAACAAAACATTAATGATAAATAATAAAGTAAAAGTAACAATTACAACTAATTCAAGAGATAGTATATTTCGATACTAGTGCGTAAAATATTTGTTTAGCTTAATGTAGCTAATAAAACAAATATAAACTAATAACCTTGCTTGTTATACGCATATATACGTATACTAATGACAAAATATGTAAAAAAGTAAAAGATACATGTGTTTATTTATTTGAATATGATATCCAATACATCCGGGATGTTATTGTTCTTAAACCTCACCGTGTGCTCTTCACGTGAATACTTAAAATTTTCGACATTTTTACTTCGACCCAGACCTTAGGTCTGGACGAAGTATTGAATTTGGTCAGTAACCGCCAAAAAATTACCCTATAGTTTTTCATCAAATGTCGACGTTTCAGGCCGTAAGTAACCCAAAGCAACAATAAAAAAATTGGTGTCCGTTAGGTTGCACGTCCGTCCGTGCGTCCGTGGGCAAAATTTTGTATACGCGATATCTCGCGACTGGCAGGACGAATTTAAAAAGTACAAACGGATTTGGATTTCTCTTGGCCAAACTTAGATCTGATTAGTTTTTGGAGACAATGCACACTAGATTATTTATTTATTTATTTATTTAAATTTAAACGGGCTAGAAGCCCTTTACAAAAACAAATACAATAATATAATAATACAGTAGTCAGTCGTTCAGACCATCAAAGAAATATGCATACAGACTCATCATATCACCTTGGCCTAACTAACGTTAGCTAAGATGTGCGAACGAATTAACAATTTACACGCCCCAACCGATGGGCCATTTCGAAGTTGTGACGGGGTATTGTTCCAAGCTCGTCGCAATCGGTCTACTGGTGAATAAAAACTATAATTAAATAAATTGCGTGATTCTTGAATTATTCGAGTAGCACGAAAATTATAGGAAACGGTTCTATGATGAAAAAGAGAAGTGACTGAAGAGAAGTCATCGCAATTTAGTAGGCTTTTACTTATCTTAAACGCAAACAGATAATCGTAATAAGCAAACAGTTGGCGTAAGGACATTAAGTTAAAAGAACACATGATTGGCTCGAAATCGTGATCGAAATAGCTTAATGGTGTTGTTGATTTCCATGACATATAACGCAAAATTTTATGTTGTACAGATTCTAGAAGCCTAAACATACTTTTAGTGTGAGGAGACCAAATTATCGATGCATAATCTAAAACGGGCACTACTAAAGTTTTAAATAAATAAAGAATAGTTTCTGGCTTACGGAATTGGAAAGCAACTCGTTTTATTAAGCCGGTTAATCTAAGTGCACGTAATGTAACACTGTTAATGTGCTCGGAAAACGATAAGGAATGGTCAAAAATGACACCCAAATCGGACACAGACTCAACTCTACTTAGGGAATTTCCCCCAAGTAAATAGTCATATTTCAAATAGTATTTACTTTTGCGGAAACTTGAGACCTTACATTTATCGAGGTTAAGAGATAAGTTATTGTCTATAGCCCACTTAAATAAACAATCTATGTCCTTTTGAAGTTTAGAGCAATCCTGCGGACTTTTAATACTCAAAAATAACTTTATATCGTCGGCATAAATCAGACATCTCGCACAACGAAGGTAACCAGGTAGGTAATTTATAAAAAGAATGAATAATAAGGGCCCTAAATGAGAGCCTTGCGGTACCCCAGACGTTGCTAAGATTGAACTAGACGTAGCTCCGGCAATTCTGACTAACTGGCGAATTTAAAAAGTACAAACGGATTTGGGTCTCTCTTGGCCAAACTTAGATATGATTAGTTTTTGGAGACAATGCATACTGGATTATGGGAAGATTTTACAAAAAAAACTCTCAAAAAACTGGTTTTTTCCATTTTTTAACAAAAAATACAAATCGTACAAAAAATGTTTCAAACAAAAAATATAGAACATCGAATTCTCTACAAAAAAGGTTGTAATGATTTCTTCGTAAAATCAACGATAATGCCGTAAAAAACGGAAACCGAAGTATCCCACATATAAAAAAATTTATTTCCTGCAACCCGACCTGTCAAAAACTCGACTAAACCGCGTTTTTTTAAGCATCAGTGTGAACAAAACGTGCTCATTTATAAGTGCTTCGGCTGACCTGCGGTCGGCGTTCAAGTTTTGAAATTGCTCATTTTCAATTTTAATATAGGGTGAATATGCCAATGAATGGACGACTACCAATGAATGGACGATTTTCTACATATTTTTATTTCTTATGAATGTATGATGCACAACATGCAACAAAATACATATTTTTATGTTCTTTGAACATTCAAAACAATATTTACAGTACTATTGATCTTCCAGTGTTTATTATTTTGTAAAATCAAAGCAAAGTTTTAAAGCCATCCAAAACTGGTACTGAAAACGTCCCATTTTATTTAACCCGTCTATTCATTGAGGTTTAGCAGATTTTTTTACAAACGTATGAAGACGAGGTTAATAATTAAATAAAATCAAAGGTTGAACTACGCGGTAATAAAGAGCAGAGTCTAACGATCCTAATGGTGGTATCATAATTAAATTTTCATAAAAGAATTCAAAAGTTACAATCGATCAAAGTGTGAAAAATGCTTGACCGCCCATTCATTGGCATATTCACCCCATTTAAGGAACAAGATATTGTTACAATATATGTATAGAAACAACTCGAACCTAACGATGCTAGAACTACCCTCTGCCGCCTTCTTTCCTGGCAGTGTTAAAATGGGAATATTCCCGGAAGCATCAGCCTTTCGTCAGGGAACTGCAATACGAATTTAGCCAAAATTGTAGGCACCCGGGTCGAAGACATCTAGTTTCTTTTGAATTTACATGTAAGCTAATCTAAGATTAAGTAGCAAAAATGAATAGGATAGGATGCATTTCAAAAAGTATTATAGCGCCAAAATGAATTTAATGTTTTCAGATTATTGAACACATTTTACAGCCTTAAGGCCCCTCGAGCGCCCAAAATAGGAGGCGGGCCTGTCAAAAAAGCGAGGAAACTTTGCGCCACGTTTGAAGATTTTGAAGATACTTTTTTCCGAATCTTTTTTCAGAATTATGTTCCTTCAAAAGGGCTACCGGGTGAAGTAATTTGGACCAGATTCATTGCTGGGAAATAGGAGAAATCAGTCCTAACATTTCACGGCGGACATCTCTTTGTCTAACTTGAAGCGATTCACATGTTGCGTAATATACTATTAATGGTTAGTACATTGAACAACGGTATAAATAATGTCTACTGTTAAATATTACTGTCATTGTTGTAATCCTTTCAAGGAGACAGCACATAGTTCAAATTATTTTATAAAAAAATTCAACATGATTTTAAAAAATGTTTGTTATTACAAAATTTCACATAGAATATGTAATGCATAGCATAAAATTTAAAATTCGTGTTGAAGGAATCGCATCAAGACCAGTTACGAGGTGCTCAATTTCGACCAATTTCGACGCGCGAAAGACACAGCTCCGCGTGCTCGGACATAGTCGGCGACGAGTGAAACGCTGTCGCGCGAGTGACATGAAGCTGGGCTTGAATGCGTTGCTTACGATTTTTTATGCAATTCTACATTGTGCAACGTGGTAATTTGAGCCCGAAAATTTCAATGCGCAAAGAAAATTTTGCCGCAAATGTGCGAAAGCTGTGCGCACTGCTTAGGCACTAGTAGGGTAAAATTTACTTTGCGCATCGAATTTTAGTGCGCAAAGTCTCACTTTGCACACAGAATTGCATAACAAGTTTTTAATGGGCAATTCTGAAATTTTTACAGTATTTTCTACATGGTTGAACGAATATTTTTAATGCAAAAAAATTTTAAAAAATCATGCCGCTTTTCAGAAAATCGAATTTGTTTATAACATTCACCTAATAAATATGTCAAACATTTTTTTTTTTAAATTTATTATATTTCATCGCAAAGCGTCAGTAAAAACGAATTTTTCATCCTAACAAATATGTTTTCTATATTCAAACGAATTTGAGTTACAGGAGTTTGAAAACAATACGTTTTTATAACATCGTAAGCTTTGAAAAATCATAACTCGAAAAGTTTAGATTTCATATTAAAATAAAAAACACGTGTATTTTACTTTTTTGTCTAGAATATGAAAAAAAATATGCCGCAGAAGTTAAAATTTTAATTGTAAATCTGACGTAGAATGACTCAAGTGTATTTGATCACGTGATATCTTTTCATCATATTTCACCCGATTTTAAACAAAATCGGCGATTGTATCGGTAAGAAATCATTTTGGAAGATGTCAGAAATATGTTTCAACAATTATTTCATCAATCGACGATGAAATGTTTTGCATTCCTGGCTGTCTTAACTTTCATTTTGTGAATTTTATAAACGCTGCGCGTGACATATGGTGTGATTCGGTTGAACATATGCGGTGCCAGCAAAGGCGCGCTACTTGAAAACAAATAATTGTTATAGTTGAATGCTTAAGATGTGGTGATTTATGGGTAAATCCACAGAACTTTTAACTTTACGCTTTAAGAAAAACATTTTTTTTTCGGTGGCACACATTTAAAATCAACCTGAGGCTACTCCTAAATATATAAAATGTAGAAAAAACGACACGTTACGACTTTTAAAGGATTGTTCCAGCGCAGTCAGGTAAAACAAGACCTAAAATTATATCTTCGAACCAAACATATTTCTGTACGCGGAAAACAGATGAAATTTGTTACTCGGGGTTTATTAAGTTACAAGTCACGAATCCGTCAACAGATATTCAGAATTCAAGATGGCGAATTCAATATGGAAGACCGAATTTGTAACAGGTTACTCACACAAGCTCAAATTGGGTATTCGGGCGTTTTCTTTCTTTTTGCTTTTAGGTTCATAATATACAAATTTTAGCAGCAAACATTTATTTAAGTCGATTTAAGGCATTACAATCCCGGCAATCCTGAAAAAAAATTTAAACAGGTATAACGTAAGTTGTCATTAGTACCATATTTATTCATTTTTAACCAGAAAAGATGAAACAAGGGAGATGAAAAACAAAATTACCCAAAGTTACATTTTCATTATTTCTGGAGCAAAGCTATAGCGAATCTCGACCGATGAGCGACCCCGAATACACGGTTTCAGCTGGTTCATGCAACTTTTTAAGAATTTGGTCCGCCATATTGTATACCATCTTCAATTTTTAATATTTGTCAACATATTTATGATCAGTTACCAATAAAACCCGCGCGTAACAAATTTCAGCATTTTCCCATGTAAAGAAAGGAGTTTGTGTCAAAGAGATAATTTCATGTCTTGTTTTACCCCTGAACATCGTATTGTATTTCTGGAACAAGTTCAGAGTATTATTATGACACCTAAAACAATAAATTACGCCAATAATCGAGGCATTTAATTGTGTATAGTTCGTGTGCCAGACAAAAATGTCATTTTTCAACAACAGTTACGCACGAAGGCTATAGGTTGTAATAGGCACAGAATTGATATGAGACAAGGCACACCTTATTCCTTGGAATACGTCACTTATTATATCATCAATGTAAAATTCCCAAAGTATAGAGCCATAATATTGTTTGTTCCAAAAGTTATTGTTAGAAATTAACGGAAATTCCATTTTCCATAAATCTTCTGCACGCGACTTTGGACGCATGTCATTCTTATTAAGCGATAGGCACACTTATTTTTCAAGTATCTTTGGCTTTTATAAAGTGCCATTAATCAACGATATGATTTTCACATGAAAAGAATACACGTTCCAAAAGTTACAGAACAAAATATTTAAAAAAAAATACGATTTGCACGCAGCAGTTTATTCAAATTTTATGAGCTTTTATGTTTCCTTTGGTTTTTTAATCAACTATCATGCAAAACAAATAACTGTACCTTGAAAAGCATATCCTTTTTAGTAAATAGTAATGTTTTATAAATATTTCTGTACAGCTTATTTACGTGAATCTTGAAATAACATGAAAGTTCTGTGGATTTGCCCATATGTGTGGAACCTTATCAATAATTTATTCTATCAAAACATTAAAATTTTAATGATTCAAAATGATAATAATACGAAGTTGAATGACGATATATTAATCCCCCAATTACGTCGAAATCGGGATAAATTTAGTCAGGCAGAATGTTTTATTCAACGTTATAGCCCTTCGAGGTAAGCTGTCGACAATTTAAGTCGAAATGTCGACATTTTCGAGTTCATTGAATATGAAATACGAAACAGCGCCTTCAACAGGTGTTCTACCGAACATCATCTTTCTCTAGATGTCCGTAAGAACATCGCGCCTTTATAAATGTTGAAACGAAACTGTTGCGAACAGTTCGAATCGTTCTAAAAATATTGCAGCCGAGACGTCTGCTTCGAGCGAATAAAGTTTTAGTTTTTGAAAGCTTGACCGCACGTTTTAGTTTACCCGTTTTGAGCATAAATTTGGCGCATTGAAAGATAATCGAAATAACACAGCCTTAAATAGGTGTTCGTAAAACGCCATGTTTTGTCTGATGTTTATGGAAACATCAGCCCCATTTTCTCAAACAGAAGTTTGATAGAAGATAATATTTTTTGGTACATATTCGAAACCTAACAATCCTGAACTACCACCCATTTTCAACGATCCAGATGCTATCAATAATTTTTTTATTAACTGCCCCCAAATAACTCCAAATTTACAAGTACTTAATTTTTTTAAAAATTCACTCTCAGATAAAGTTTCAAGCACAACCGGTTTTTCTTTTTCTGAAATATCTCTATCAGATCTCTTTAAAATCATGACTAAAATTAATTTTAAAAGTGCAGGAGCTGATAACATCTCAGGAGAGATGTTTCTCAGAGTGTTCGATTTTTGCTCATCAGAGATTCTCCATATTATTAACTTCATCTTATCCACGAATGAGTTTCCGGACTGCTGTAAAATAGCTGACGTTCGACCTGTTCCTAAGAAACCGAATCCAACTCAGCTACATGACTTACGTCCGATTAGTCGCTTACCGATATTTTCTAAGATTTTTGAGGAAGTTTGTTTTAATCAATTACTGGGTTATTTTAACGACTTTAACCTCTTTCCAACCTTTCAGTCCGGTTTCAGACGTTATTTTGGCTGTGAAACAGCGCTTATGGATATTTCAGAGGATGTTTTAACCAATTGGGATAATAAACTCTTAAGCATTGTCGGATTGCTTGATTTCTCTAGAGCCTTTGACACTATTAACCATGATTTATTAATTGCTAAGCTTGCATACTATGGAATATCTGACGGCTTTTGTAACTTATTGGAGTCCTATTTAAAGAACAGATTCCAATCTGTTACAGTCAAATCGGGAAATTTATGTGCCTCTTCTGCTCCGAAGATGCTTAACCGTGGAGTACCGCAAGGTGCCAAATTAAGCGCTCTGTTATTTATTATTTTTACTGCTGATATTTATGAGTGTTGTAACCATGTTAGTATTAAAACTTATGCAGATGACACTCAGATTCTCATGCCTTTTCATCCTAACAATGCTTCTGAGGCCCTTGAGATGTTCAATTCGGATTTGCTCCTGATTGAAAAGTGGGCTGACGATAACGCGCTTATTTTAAACCCTACTAAATCAAAAGCCCTAGTAATTGGTAGCAAAAGTCTCCGTTCCAGGATAGACATAGACAACTTCATAATAGCAATCAGAGGCAATCCTATCCCGTTGGTAGACGAGGCAAAGAATCTTGGATTATATATTGATAACTTTTGGAACTTTTCTCAACACATTTCAAAAAAATCGTCTATCTCTTATGCCAACCTTCGTAGATTGTACCCTTTCAGGAATGAACTTAACCGTAATATCAAAATTAAATTGTGTGAGTCTCTTGTACTTCCGCATCTCCTGTATTGCATTTCGGTTTTTGGACCGTGCATTACGGTTAGGGAGTGGACGAGAGTGCAGGCAGTGCAGAATGCCTGTCTACGATTTGCTTTTGGGATTCGGAAATATGACCATATATCTTTTGCCTATGAGCGTTCTAAGTGGCTCAGAATGCGTGAACGCATGGAAATCCGTTTGTTATCGTTGACGGCTGGGATTCTTGGGAACAAGGTACCGGAATACCTCAATGCGCGACTGAATTGGTTGGGCAGAGATGATATATCACACAGAAGTGTGGTTTCTTCCACTCTCAGAGTCCCAAGAAGCAAGACAGCCAAATTCAATGGTGCCTTCTCGTTTGCAGTAGCCAAAATTTTTAATGCGCTTCCTCTCAATCTTAGAAAGATCGTGTCTGCTCCGTTGCGTTTTATCGGCAGGGTTAAAGAATATTATCGTTGTCGGTCATTCCCTATTAATGGCTCCTAAATATTAAAAACGTATTACAAATTTGCGATGACTAGAATAATCTGAATTTTAATTAATGTTTAATCTTCTTTGTGACTTTATTGTTTTGTAATTTTATGTGATACTTTTGCGATCTGACTACATAGTCCTCGTTCTTATTTTACTATTTTTTAACTATATTTTACTGCGACTCTTCTATATTTTTAATGTATGTTTTTGTATTTTTTTACTTTATCTTGATCGAATTCGCCATTTGTTTGTATTATTGTTTATGTTTCATAGCTTTAGCGGGTCAGTCTGTAAGACAGTAATACTTTGATGCTGTGACTCGCCCATTGGCATTATATGAATCTTTTTTGTTACTATATTTGTATCCTTGTGTATGGTATTGCCAATAAAGTCAATTATTATTATTATTATTATTATTATTATTATTCTAAAGAATGTCGCATTTTTAGCGGTGTTTCGAAAGTTCAGTATGCCCATTGATATTTGAAGAAAATATGATGGAGATTAATTATTGGGTTAATCATGTAGATTAAAGAAATTTGATTTGTATTTAAATATGTAAACAAAGTAGCATGAATCTATAATGGGATTCTGATTCTAATTACAAATGAAAAAGAAGTGTTTGGACCTTTTCGTGAACGGTTTGGTATCGATTTCATTTCAAACTTTGTGCGCGAATGACAATTTGAATAGTAATAACGTAATATAAATCATAATAATATAAATGAATGTTCATGTTTGCGAAGGTCATGATAGGCGTCAATGTCGATGGTGCCCGGGTCCCGGTTTGGACAATGGATCGCGGGCCTGACGTATTCATATTTGCACTGGTCTTGAATGATAAGTCCAATTATTTGGATGGCGATGACGACGTAATGAATCGAATTGGAATCGATTTAAAAATTTCGTTACGTATTTTGGATTCGAATCCAAAAGTATGAGCCCTTTAATCTTTTTTTATTCGTTGGAAGGATGAGCCTTCTTTTGTTTCTTACGGGATTGTTTGAAATCCATTGAGGCGGTAGATTGAAAGAGTCGACGGTCACGAGCTGACCCCTTACATACTGCGACGGTCGCATTTGGTTAAGATCGAGAGCGGAATCGTTGGTTTATGACGATCTTTACAGAAAATCATTTGAATACCTATGGATTTGTTAGTATCGAGTCAGCCGCGATCGGACGAGGAGAAAGTTTGAATGAAATTGATACCAAACTTGAGTTGTTTTTGAAGCCTAGCACTCGTTCTGTTCCTGAGTCGAGAACAGTCAGTTGTTGATTTAGTTTTCTTGTTTTTTCGATGCCCTACTTAGAGTGGCGTGATATTTCTCTGGTAAATAATATAAACAGAGCTTGCAGATCTGCGACGTAATCTATCTTAAGAAAATGTATAATTCGAAAATGTAAAAAATTATTCACATAATTTGAAAATGGCGATTATATCGAAAATAGTGAACAGATCGTACGAATTGTGTAATGCAGCCAGGAAACGCAGATATTTATGAAAAAAAATGGCGAACATTAAACATTCGCTTTAAGTGCAGTTAGGATTCGTTCGAATTGTCGAAACGCTGGAAAAATAGATCACCATTCCCTTACGTTTTTTCTTTGCGAAAACGCACCATAGTTGCTCGGCGACTAGTCCAATATTTCGCTCGGTGAAAACACCGTTCAGTTGCTCCGCGGCGAGCTACGAAGTTTGCTCGGCGAACACTCCCAGAGTCGCTTGGCTACAAATTATAAAATTTCGCTCGACGGAAGCTGCAAAGTTGCTCGGCAATAAGCTATAAGTTACAAAGTTCGCTAGGCGAACACTCCAATCAGTCACTCGGCGACAACTGTGATATCTCGCTCGGCGAATATTGCTCGATTTGGCTCGGCAAAATCCTGCAATTCCTGGGCTACCAATAAAACAAGTATACAAGATACAGCAGACAGGATCGAATGCTCGGCTCCGATTTTTGAAATAGAGATAGAAATAGAACGAATGAAAAAAGCATCCAGCATTTCGGCAAGAATAATGCGAATTGTAAAATAGACGACTTATAGAAAATTTCCTCCTCCTCGATATTTCTAAAATGAACAAGATCAGCGTTTCCGTGGTTGCAAGCCTTTTGGTGCGTAACGTGTAAATATTTATACATTATTATGGCGGAATGTTACGGTATTAATTGCAATGTAATGCAGTTGCAGTATTTGCATTTTTTCGATTATTTTCCCCAAGTGGGGGGTGGGGGGGGGGGGAGCATTAATGAAGCGTGCAGCGCGAGGCTTAGTGAGGTTGCACATCTTCATTGTAAGGCTGACTAGAATAACTGAACGATCGTTATTATCAAAATCTTGATTTGTTTACTGTAGTGTAGTTTCATAGAGCATGAGTAGTATTTAAGTAGTGTTTAAGTAGTATTACAGACATCTGTAAGCCGCTTACACTGGTAGCACTCGCCCTTTGGCACAGTTTGTGTGCCCCTTTCTCTTTACTTTATGATCTCTAAATTTGCCTTTATTTTTGCAATTATTTAAGTAATGCTGCAGAAGTTAGTGAATCAACTAATTCTGTCTTTTTTGACTGTCTTTGGACGCTACTACTGACGACTTCGAGTGAACTCTGATGCGAAGGTTACTTCTCAAATAGGTCGGCTGTAGCCGCAAAGAAGGTCGCCTATAGGTCATTATTGTATGGGCCTTTCTAAAATGGCGACGATATCGTGAACTAAAACTTAAAAGAGCACAAGCCTCTATTGAGGTCGTGGTCGCCACTAAGAGTCTATGTAACGGATGAGTCACGGCAGTATGGATACAAATGAATTCAGTCTAATGCTTTGGTTAAATTATCAGCGATGTAATTTTTGCTCAATTGTTGCAATTGAATATCGAACGTGCCAAATTAATATTGCGCCTGATTTGCGTGGAGAACTGAATGCTAGTGCTTCTTTTCAATGAAATGCATTTCGGGTATGTACGAGAACTTTGGATGCTTGTGTTCCAATTTTATACGACTGTTGACTATATTAACGTCAACAATGAATACTGATAGTTGCATGTTTAATCGAATGCTAGTGTTTCGAATGAAGAAAACTGCATTATCGGTACTCGTATCGAGAATCGAATGCTAGTGCTTCGATTCAGGGACATACGAAATCTTCGGATGCTAGTGCTCCGACTTAGTGGCAACCACGACCTCAATAGATGCTTGTGATCTAACTGGAGGAAAACGATACGTATTGAAATTCGGATGCTAATGCTTCGATTCAGGGACACCCGATTTCGTCGGATGCTAGTGTTCCGGTTTAGTGATAACCATGAATCCAATAGATGCTTGTGCTCTAATTGGAAGAAACTTATATGCATTAAGAATCGGATGCTAGTGCTTCGATTCTGGGAAATACAAGTTTGGCGGATGCTAGTGCTCCGATCCAGTGGAAATTACGAATCCAATAGATGCTTGCGCTCTAATTGGTGGAAATTTTATGAAGACGGAAGCTTGTGCTCCGATTAGTGGAATTACGAATTGAAAGGTTGCTTGTGCTCCAAATTTATAAATTGATTTATCAAATCGTAGTTTTATATTTATACGTTAAAATTTATCTAATCTCGTCGGCAAGATCCATAATGCAATAAATTTGGTCTCCATGCTTCCGGGATTCATTCGGTTTTCGCGATTGTGGATTTTACTCCGCGTTTCGTCCGGTTCCCCTTGCCGTCACCTGTTTGTGTGTGTGTGTGTGCGTGCGTGCGTGCGTGGGTGTGTGCGTGTGTGCGTGTGTGTGCGTGCGTGCGTGTGTGCGTGTGTGCGTGTGTGTGCGTGTGTGCGTGTGTGCGTGTGTGCGTGCGTGTGTGCGTGTGTGTGTGTGTGTGTGTGTGTGTGTGTGTGTGTGTGTGTGTGTGTGTGTGTGTGTGTGTGTGTGTGTGTGTGTGTGTGTGTGTATGCGCATAACCCTAAGGAAATCATATCATGGAATAGAAATTACGTAGCAAGAACCGAAATTTTGCTGAAGATATACCTGAAATGGAAGAAAACGCAAAAGGTTGCGAAGTAAGAAAAGAAATTGTATAGCATACAACATTCAATGCTAATGCGCACATTCATTTGCATTTAATAAATAGCGTCTATTTCCTTTTGTTCTTTATTAAAAACAATTTATAAAGCGTAGTGGTTAGCTACGTACTAACGCAACATTTCATTGGGTATTAGCATTTGCTTTTTTGTATTTACATTGTTTAACAATAGAAAAATTTGTCTCCAGCTCTGTACACAATCGTTTGAAATACGAGAAAATCTGTTGCAAGACATTTTACTGTCTGTTGTTTACATTAAAGCATTAGCACTGAAACTTCGGTATTCTGTTTGTTTCCTGCAAAACGAAATCATGTCTGATTATCTTCCCCACGAAATTGTGGACATGGTTCGGTTAATTGGAGAGGCCAGAAATAACTATTCACATGCAGCGCGCCTTTATGCTGAACGATATCCCAATAGACGACAACCTCATAGAACAACAATGAAAGACCTTTGCATCAGAGCCGAGCAAGGTAGCCTGAAACTAGTGCGTCAAAAATTAGGTGTTAACGAAGCAAAGACGGTGACTGTAATCGCTTCTACTACTTTAAATCCGCAAATTTCAACCAGACAAATTGACAGGCAGCATGGCATTCCTCGGTGTACAGCAAACCGAATTCTGATAGAGCAGAAATTTCATCCCTATCATATTCATCTAGTTCACACATTGGAAGAGACTGATTTCGCCCGTCGTCTTGCTGTCTGTAATTGGGTACAAGCCAAGGTGCGAGCAAATCCTGCATTTGTCGAAATGGTGCTTTTTAGTGACGAAGCCACGTTCTTAAACAGAGGAGGTGTTAATAGACACAATTGCCACTACTATTCAGATGTCAATCCCCATTGGAAACGTCATCAACAGTTTCAGCGGCAATGGTCTCTTAACGTCTGGGCCGGTATTGTAGGTGATTGTATCGTAGGGCCATCTTTCTTTCATGAAAGTTTAAAGGGGGAAAACTACCTACATTTCCTTAGAGAAGAATTGCCAATCTTCCTAGAAAATGTTCCTTGCAATATTCGACAAAGTATGTGGTTCCAGCAGGATGGGGCACCACCTCACAGATCCGGGAATGTAACAGCATACTTAAATGAGCAATTCCCAAACAAGCGAATCGGGCTTGCAAGCCCTGTTCAAGTTTGGCCCCCTCGATCCCCAGATCTTACACCCTTGGATTTCTTTCTATGGAGCCATATAAAGGAAAAAATATATGCAACAGAGCCGACAACAGCAGAGGACATGAAAATACGAACACGAAAAGCATGTCGTGAGATTAATCCCGATGTTCTTCAAAGAGTGAGATCGTCATTCCTTAATCGCATTGATAAATGTATTGAGGTAAATGGAAGAGTATTTGAACACTTACATTAGACAACACCTTAGCCAAGCACGCGCGCGCGCGCACACACACGCACACACGCACACACACACACACACACGCACGCCCGCATGCACACACTAGATAGGGTTTGGAGTCAGTAAATGTCGTGGAATTGACGAACCATGGGGTCCTGATCTCTGCTGTGACACACACACACACACAAACAGGTGACGGCAAGGGGAACCACCTGATCAAAGCACCCCAAAGACATGCAAACCCGACTGTGCGACCTCCACGGGGTGCATGTTGGATGACGCTAACGCCAGCGGTGTACAGACTTTTCGAATCAAACGCCTTTCATCCCAGATTGGTATTTAAGTTGGCCTTAAAAATCGCCCATAAGGTCAAAATGGTAAAAGTTCGCTAGCACCAAAGCCTACTCAAGTATTTGAAATAATTCTACGAGACAGTGAGATTTGCGACGAAAGTCAAGTTTTCTAGTTAATAAAGGGAGATCGCTTTGACCTAGGAATGGCCTTCAAAATGGTCCGCAGGTGAAAATAGTAAAAGTTCGTCGGTACCATGTCCTACCCAAGTACTAATTGTTTGCCCATGAATCTAAAGTTAAATGAAAAGCTTCCGGACGATTCAACATTTGACCTTTTGAAGGTCACATCAGCAGATTATAAAACACCATTTTGGACGCAAAATTTCCCGCTCTTTCCGAATCCGGTGTCAAAAATAGTGATTCCCGTTTAAAAATATGCACTTGACCTTGAAATAACCTTCAAGGTCAAATACAATGGTACCATTAAATAGGCTGGGAAAAATGCTTAAACTTTTGTCTGTAACATTTCCCCCCAACATGTAGTCACGCTGAGATATTTCGCCGTTCCTGAACATGTTAGTTTGGCCTTGAAATAACCTTGGCGAAAAGTCGGTCATACCATATTCGGACGTAAAATTTCCCGCTCTTTCCGAATCCGGTATCAAAAATAGTGGTTCCCATTTAAAAATATACAGTTGACCTTGAAATAACCTTCAAGGTCATGTTCAAGGTTATAACCAATAATGTACAGTGATTGCCCCCTTTGTTCTGAACAACTTTTGTTTGAAACATTTTTCTCTAAAGTATTTACTTTTCAAAATATTTCGGGTGAGGTATTAAAATGGGACACCCTGTATAGTTGGAAAAAAGTAACCTTCCCCGCGTTAATTGACCTGATTTTGATGAGATTTTTTTGTAATTTCTATAAAATTTCAACTCGAAACATTCATGATTGTATGTTCACAAAACCACCTATTAAGTTTGTATGGAATTTCTTTTTATTGATTAAAAATACAGTTATTAATTATGCCCGCTTTAGAATTCGCTCACTAACTCACGTGGTTATTCGCTCAGGCCGGTGATAAATTTTTCGCACAAAACTTGCTCGATTTCTGGGCGGCACGTCGATCGACTCTTCGTGCAGGAATTTTGAAGAAGGCGTCCTGGTGAATCCAATTTTTTGGATACTCCGGAGCGAGGCTCAGAATTCAGAATTGACGACGAGAGCTTCCTATTAGAATCTCGACGAGTCCGAGAATCCGGAGCGATGTAGCCAAATTGCACGAAAACTAGGATCCAAAGCAGTCGATCGTAAATGGCCAATGTACACCAACACGTTTCCGCCACACTCGTTTTTTGTCCTTTTATTTTATGTCGGTTGAGACCACAACGTTAGATTAGGCGTGACGAACTTGTCACGAAACAAATTTGCACGTTAAATTGAAATGACTTGCCGGTGAGACCGGTCAGGACAAAAGTGTCCAAATTTAAACTGTTCAAATTGTACCTGCCGCGCACTTGACAAAGTTCCCGCGAGCGTGGAGAGAGACACAGTCAATATACGCGGGAAATTAGAATATTACAAAATCCACTACAAGTTATTTTCTTTCATATAATAAAACTTTACATATTCTCATAAGAATTTTACTTACAATATTTGGCAGAGTAGACAGTCCTGAATACGAGATGTACGGAATACGACGACGTTGTCCATTTTCGTAATTGATGTGTCAAAAAAAAATATACGTCCACAAAGATGGTAGATTTCACGATTTTTTAAAACCGTTTTAAAAAAAGTTTCTAAAACCGCTGGAGACTTGTTACTCAAGAGTTTTTGGGGTTGTTTGAAAAAACGACAAAACACCATACGATCAATTATAACATGAATTCCACGTAGCGATACGCATATGCTTTTGGGCATTGTTAGGGATAGGTAGAGTTCTGACTGGTTAGGTTAGGTTATTTTTAGGGCACACATATGCTTTTAGGCATTGTTAGGGCTAGGCAGAGTAGTGACTGGTTAGGTTAGGTTAGTTTTAACGCACCCATATGCTTTTATGCATTATTAGGGCTAGGCAGAGTTCTGACTGGTTAGGTTAGGTTAGTTTTTGGGCACGCATATGCTTTTAGGCATTGTTTGGGCTAGGCAGACTTGTGACTGGATAGGTTAGTTTAGTTTTTTGGGCACCCATAAGCTTTTATGCATTTTGATACCAACAGAGATAGAATAGAAGCGGCGGAATGCGTCGTGTAGAAGACTCCGCGGGAGAACTGATCGCCCCACCTGACGAAGCTCAGTTAAAGGTAATTAAGTAATTAAGGCTTAATTAAAAGATTCAGCAATCAGAAACCCGAAAACAATAACATCAATCTATTATTATTACTACACTTGCGAATGTATTAAATTATGCGAATAACACAAAAAATAAGTTACGTGGAAATCATGTTGTAATTGGTCGTTTTCATGGTGTTTTGTAGTTTTTTCGATTGTCGAATCTCAACAACTATCGATTTTGTCGGGAATATACGTACAACATAAAATGTGTATTTCCATCAAATCTACAACTTTTATTCGAAGAATCCTTCGAAATATTGAGAATTTTACGAGATAATTGCAAAAAAACACAAATTATGGTGTTTTTTTTAAGGTTTTCACCATGAAAATAAAATTTCGCCAATTTTCATTATCACTTTCGTAATCAGCACCCTGAAATATGTAAGTATAACAATGTCCATTAAAATCGGTTGGGGGGCGTTTTCGGAAGTTTATCCGACATTGTTGTCGGAATAGTTTCTAAGCTGATTGGTCGGCGTTGAAATGGTTGTTGGTTCGCTTGCAACTTTATGCTTTATGTGTGAATTTGACAGGCTGAGGTTACCCACATAAAATTGTAATTTTGTATGAAAATATTTGGCTCATGCGCATTTCGATTATTTGTAACGCGGTTGCATACATAATTGTAATGGTAATCTGAATTATTTTATTCTTAATTAGCAACCATCTTTGAACAAATAAGATTAAATATAATTGTACAAAAGCAATTTTGCTCAATAAAATATACTTTTCATTTTTTTGGACTTACATTAATATCGTTTCCGACTTTGTAAAATTATTAAAATAACCAGAATAAATTGAATTAAAATATAATCTTGCCTTCTCTTTTAAACAATTTATTTTATTGCGTTATCAATTATTTAAACACATTAAATTTATATATATATATATATATATATATATATATATATATATATATATATATATACATACAATTACAGTGTCATTAGTAGTCGTTTTTTATGTTTACTTGTTTTAGTTAATATAAAACGTACCACGAAAATTGTAGTTTATTTACATATTTAATAAAAACAAATAAACAAGTAATGAATATTGTTAATTGAAATATGTATATGGGCAATTCTACAGAACTTTTCACTTTCGAGTGAAATGAAACGTAATTTTTTTTTTTCAAGGCACAGCTTTAAATTTTTTTTCTGGTGATAGATATGAGATGCCAAAATTAAGTTCTGTGCACGTAATTCATTTTTGGTTGAGGTTCGGGGGTTTATAAAGAAATTTTGGAGCTACTATAAAAATAGAAAATTGTAGATAATGCATAGGTCAACATTTGATCTACGCGAGATCGCCGGAAGCGCTTAGGTGCTGGTACGCGGTCGCTGATGACGATGAAAACGTCGGTTAACCACCATCACGTCAGATTCAAGGTCATTTAAAGGTCAAGTGGAGAAAAAACCATCGGAAAAATCTGAAAAAATTCATGCATATGTGTTTGAGGCCAGCAAATCGTAGTCTAAGGTCAGTTAACCTTTATAAGGTCAGGATAAAGGTCACTTGATGGTTAAGTAAAAAAAAATTGTTATTTATTTTGTCGATCTTTGTTTTGTTTGACATTTCTCGAGCGACAGATGTAGATTTTTCAATTACATTTTTTTTCTTCTAGTCTTCTTCTTTTCACTTAGTTTTGCGATATTTTTTACTGCATCAATGTCGCAACAAATAGGTGTCAAATGAACATGAATGCAAGGTAAATCAACACGACACGATTCACATGATAAAGAATTTATATAAAGATACTCCTTTTCTTCTATTATCCAAATTAATTGAAACGACTTCATTGTATTGGAAATTGCTTTTAAATTTGTATGCAACATTGCATCGATTCTATCAATGTCTTGAGAATTAATATAAAAAATCATTGTTTTATTCTCAGCGGAACTTTTTACTACTCTTACCATGTCGACAACTGAAACAACATCTTGACCTTGACATACTGCTCGATTACATAAACCTTTAATAGAATCACCGATACCATCTGCAACACTTTTACCGTGTCCAGGAGTTGTAAAGTTCCATGTTTAAATTTCGCAATTCATTGTGAGGGAAAACACTTTAAGGAGATGATCATACCTCAATGATAAACTGCTATTTATGGTCAGCGTCCAAAAAAAACACAATACATGGTTATTTGTAATAATTTTAGAACTATTAATTTTAACAATACATTTCTCTAGCTATTTTTTACTGTTTTGTAGTAAGTATTGCATATGCTGCCCACATGAACAACCATTTTTGAGATAAGATGTCGTGTCAAAAACCGTTTACAATCTGTCTTAAAACATGATAAATAACTGTGGAACTGTGCCGCAAAAAATATAACATTTTTTTTACGAATTACGCGAATTTCCTTCATTTTGCAGATGCTGCCTTTTCAACATTTTTTAGGGCACACACTTCTCTGATGGCTGATTTTCTTTGTTTTCAAAAATACTTTCTAATACTATAGGCGGTTTGACGTTAAGAGGATTGTTCGAGGCCAAAAGAGTGAAAAAAGTAATAAAAATAGTGTTTGACAATAAATTGGCGACATAACTTCCAGATAGTGACACACCGTGCAAACCTTTGGTATGGATCTAGAACTTGTAATATCTTAAAGAATATTGTTTTCTGATACTAAAAATATTCGGTTCATTTGTTTTCACGCACTACATAGATCAGGAGAATAATGAGTCGTTGTCAAAAATAGTCGGCGACACGTAAATTTTAGATGCTTTCTTAATTTTTCCACATAATTTTTTAAAATTTATTATGAAATGCAGACATTTCAGCATGAAAATATATTTAAATGTGTTGTTCGAGTACGTTTTTATCTGATTGTAGCCTTATACCTAATGAAAAATTGTTTCAGTTCGAGAAAAACGATGGCGACACTAAGATGAAAAGTTCTGTAGAATTGCCCATATGTAGAAAAATTTAAACACAGGAAATATTACATAAAAATAAGTTTTTGCTGATAAAATAATTAATTACGTATTAAAATTACGTATTAAAAATAAATGTAATTAATGATTAGTAAAGATCAAAGATTTTTACTACTGTCACAATGATTGAATGAGCTGCTGTAAGATTTTGAATGATCTGACTGCGAAAAACGAATCGAATTACACTGTACTGTGAATATGACTACCCATTTTCATTTAAAAGAACACAGTTTCCAGTGAGCTTTTGCTATGACAACCAAGATCAAATACAGACTTTTGAAAAAACTGGTATGGATCTTCGGAAAGACGTTTTTAACCACAGGAAACATTATATTGCATTTTCCCAAGTACGATCATGGAATGGTCTAAAAGTATACTTTGGTAATCAACAACATAAAAGATTGGCAAAAAATTATGTATATGTGACAGGGACAGTTAAAAGGGACCTACGGTCCGAAAAAAGATTTCGAGAAAAACAACTTTGAATATTACCAAGTTCTACTTATTTTTGTCAAAGTACCTAACTTTAAAGTGAAATTGTGAAAAAACTAATGCAGCTGGAAAGCTGCCGTTAATTGCATTGGAAAGAGCATCCAGTTTACTGTAAGAATCGATACAAAAGTGCAAATGATTTTTTTTCGACCCGTAGGTCCCTTTTAACTGTCCCTGTCACATATAAAGAATTACTTATATGAAAACTATTTTATTATTTATTATTAATTACGTATGTATGTATGTTTATTAATTTGCAAAAGAAAATACAATTCTTGTACAAATGAGTTCTGCTTATATACTCTTCTTCTTACATATTATAATATTACAAATGCTTTATTCGCATGTCGACCGCCTTTCTGACAAAGTTATAAAAAATGTTAATTTCTTTTTCGGAGTTGGCTTTCATTAATTCAACCGTTCTTTGGGCTATCTCGTCGTTGTTTGAATTTACAGATGATAAACATAACTTTCTTATAGTTGCAAGAGCTGACCATTCAGTTAGAAAATGGAGAAAGGTATCTTTTTTTGGTTTCCAGTAAACTGAGCACGCTGAATTTAAATTAAACCTAACTATAGCATTTTTTGATCTAATTCTAGGAGAAATTGAGACAATTAATCTACATTGAGCGAGTATTTGTGTCATTAATAGAGGTAATTTCATTTTTAGATAATCTTGTTGCTCTTCCGAAGGTTCTAAATAATGATAAACCTGAAGACTAGAAGTTGAAAGTCTTTTCTTATCCTCAGTTCTTAATGATCTGTCGTACGCTTTAATCATATCCGATCTTAACAACAGTAATCTTGCCGAATTCGTGATATTCCAGTGCTTTTCAGGTAATAATCGTTTACATACGTCTACCAATTGTGAGTACAAGTTGTGATTTAAGACACTTCTGGACTTGAGCGAAAGCTCTTTTAACCGGTTAAAACATATTTTAGGATATCTCGAGTCCTGCATTTCGGATAATTTCGAAAGCCAGTTTAATGACCGCTTTATAACTTCTATTCCGATCGGAGTGATATCAGTTTCCCGTCTTAGTGCGTGGTTAGTTTTATTACTATCTCAGTAATAAATAAGTCTTATTAATTTTGATAAAACCTTCTATACTTTTTATACCTTCAAAATTAATGAAAAATGTTATCGAAGAAAATACAAATTTTAATCCAGATATTTTAGTAGGGTACATTTTAATAATTAATTAGACTTGATAAATATAAATTAGACTTCTTAATATTTATTTGGAATAACTTATCATTAACGAAGACTTAGTTAAATTCTTCCAAATAACAATAGATTAAATTTGCAACATTATTTTATAATGCTTGTAAATATGCAACGTAGATGTTTTTTTTTAAGATAAAAATGCGATTTTTTACGATCGAGATTTGTTCAAAAATGTTCTGACAAAATGCATTTTTATTGAAAAAATTTCATCGAAATTAATACATTTGAGGTAATTATCCTTTTGAATGAAATAAGAAAAATCGATTTGCAACCATATGCACAATTTTAGCATCTTTGGTAAATAATTTTAATCTAATATGATCCGCTTGATATCCAGAAGATAGGACACAAGTACTGACCAATTCTGACAATCTATTAAAAACAATTGTTTATATTGATTGTATAAAATAAATTATTAGTTATTAAGAATAAATGTACTTAAATGTTGCCTTTAATAATTAATAATAAATAATAAAATAGTTTTTATATAAATAATTGGTTATATACATAATTTTTAACCAATCTTTTATGTTGTTGATTACCAAAATATACTTTTAGACCGTTCCATGATCGTATTTGTCAAAATGCAACATAAAGTTGCCCGTGATTAAAAACGTCTTTTCGAAGATCCATACCAATTTTTTGAAAAGTCGGTCCTTGAACTTTATTAATTGTCATAGAAAAAGCAAGTCTTACTGGAAATTGCCTTCCTTTAAATAAAAATGGATACGCATTTTTACAGTACAGTGTAATTCGATTAAAAAAAATAATTTTTCTAACTTTATTTCCGGTTAAAATTTCGCATTTTAAAAGATTGTTGCCTAGATGTAAGACCAAGAGTCTGGTGCTATTGTATAATCCCCATGTGTCAAGGTCATCTGAAATATAAAGCCAGGTGAAGATGTCACTTCTACTGAATTATCCGAAAAACATTTACCTATAATTAGATACCTCGTATTATAATGAAACTCCAGTTCCCGTGACATGATTAGAGCGCGAACATAGGCGAAATTTAATTCGATTCAAAGGCGATTATGCAATTTATATTCACATATATATATGCACATACATCGAAAAGCATATTATATTGTGTGTGTAGCGCGCGTTAAGCTTCTTGTTCAGTAAACGTCGAAAGGCATTCAGTCGTCGATTTAAATGTTGGTATAATAATACTTCTTATTGCTATCTTTGATATTTAACCGAATAGTATATTGTATATGTGCGGTAAAGTGTCTCTTCCAAAAGTTCATTTACTGTGTTTTTTTCTTTTTTAATATAAAAATTCTCTATCTCTTTACATTTATAGCTATTTGTTTCAGATGCTAAAATTTGGACTTTATTATGATCAAAATCATGCGCGGTTTCCTGTCTATGTCTTATTAGCTCCGTATATAGTTAGATTCTTTCCAAAAATATTGCGTCTATGTTCTGGAAGTCTTGTACTAAGCAGTCTGCCAGTTTCTGCAATGTACACAGCGTCACAAAAGTGTCAAGGGATCGAGTAAACTACATAACTTTTTTTAAGTTTATGTGTCGATCTTCAAAGGGCTTTATGCCTCCGATGTTGGGATTAATCGCTTTGTTTACAATTATAGCCCTGCAAAACTTAATGCTTGAAATTTGGATAGGAACAAAACGCGCGATAACTCGCTAGTCATAGAAATAAACTCAAAATTTTTATTTTAATATTGTGATGTTTAAGACGCTATGTAAAGATTATTCAGAATTAAACATTCTTTTAGTTGACATTTCTTTACATTGTAACTTAGACTTGTAGTTTCCAATTCCGAGAAAAAAAAAAACTTTTTTACAAAAAATAATACACATAAATCTCATAGCATTAAAAAGAAATAACAACTACAAAAATCGTCTAATTTTTAATAATCTTTACATCATGTCCTAAACATTATAATATTAAAATAAACAGAATGTTTCATTCCAGTTTTTAATTTTCAAGACCCCGGGATATAGTATGTTTAGGAAAATTTTTTATTAATAACTAAAATTTTCTTTTTTTCGCCAGTCAAGAAATGTTTAAAAATGAATGGATTTTCTTACGAGGGTCACGTCTAAAAGATTATCTACAACTTTAACGTACGATTTTTCCAAATTTCTGGCGCCGACGTTTGTATTTATTTTTTTAAAAATTATTACTTTTGATGTGATCAGGAAAAAAATTGGGAAATGTTCCTTCGGTAATATAAGCCTTCATTCGATGAATTACGACCATTTTCACAAGATTTTCAATTGGCGATAAAAAGAAAGTTTGAGTCATTAACAAAAGTCGTTTAACAAATTATTTTTACAGGTCTCAATTTTTTTAAATTTATAGTAATTGATAATTAATAAAATATTTGATCGTATGTCATGATAATTATGTATTTCAAAATGAAGTGAAATTCGTGGCTGCTTGGTAAAAAACGGGTTAAACAGATGTATTATATTTATGAGTGTATGTACAGATATTTACAATTAGTTGCTAGGGACTAAATAAGCTATTTAAATATAATTATTAATACATTTAATCAGAGTCTCTAATGGCAATGTAAAGTAAGAAATCAAATAAATACAGGGATTATTATTTTTTTTTTTCTTATAGTACAGAAGTTGAAAAACCAAATTGAGAATATGTCCCTTTAATTTTAATATTCTCGGAGTCGAATTTTAAAGATTCCGCGGAATTACTCGTATATGTTCATGAATTTTTTCAAGCGATTTGCACAACTATTTGCGAAGAAATAAAATATAAACGTGAAATACACATTTTTTGAGGATACGGGCTGAGGAAAAGCTCTAGAGGGTTAACATTTTCCGCAAATGTTCCTTTTTCAACTTCAAAACTGAAAATAAACTTATAAAAATAAAATAAAATAAAAAAATGTTTCAATTTCGTTCGGGGCAGATTTCACTTCATTATCCTGATAGAGCCTTTATGCATAACATTTAATTCAGGTAATTATGAATAACTCCAGCTAAAATGTTCGGTATAGGGTAAGGAAATTGATAGAACATGATGTATATTTATAATATATTTTAATTCTCGAAGTACAAACATTTTTCATAATATTTTTTGTTAACCTCTACCTTACATCTCGATCGAGGTGTCCGAAAATCTCTATATGTACAGGTGAATGCGATAGCTGCAGGTCGTCTTAGGTGGCACTATACTCACATTTGTCGAGAATGTAGGAAACTTCAGAAACCCACATTAAGTATAGCCTTGGCCATGGCTCGATGTCCGCATGAAGACAATACCTCGAAAATGCCAAACAGACAGCGTGATTCGTCTTACACATAGCGAACTGTTGCCTGAAAACAATTTCGAAAAATTGCCCAGCCGGGGATCGAACTCACGACCTACGACACCTCGTAGTCCACTGTCGCCTGAGCTACGAAGCCGATAGTTTACAAAAACGAATAATATATATTTTTTTATGTTAACATATATTTTAATGCACGACATAATGCGACGATAATGCCTTTATTGACATGGTAAAAACAAATTGCTCAGAAATCCACTGACCAGATAAAGTGCAATGACTAGTTACTTTTTTCTCCATTGATAGCTCTCCAGACTGACCAGTAATGTGTGTGATTGTTACTCTATACGGCTATGCAAACCGGATTCCTGAGTTTATTCGACGCAACCAGTCTTCGAATTCTGCCCATTCTGTGGAACTGTAGCTTCTTTCGGAACCACATTCCGTTTTGGGCGTCGAAGTTAATCCTTCAGAATGATCGGTTGGAAATTTAGGAGTAAAAGCGAAATCCGGGGTTTCAGCATTTTCATAGTCATCAGGAAAGCCAATTGCAGCTGGTGAATTGGCAACACTTGGATCCCAAGCACCACCTGTTGCTCGAGAAACATTGTGCACTGGTGTCGTTGTACCTAAGTAACTTTCGTACATAGGTGTCTTGGATCCATCTCTGTTGTACATTGGGGTTCCGCTTCCATTGAAAAGTGGAGTTCTGCCATTGGAGAAACTAGCACTGCCGGGAGCACCGCAATCTACTATGTTGTTTTTCCTAACTGAGACTGTTTGGCATGTAGTGTGCAATTCGACGCACACTGAAATGTCCAAAACCTCTTTTATAATTCCAATATATCCCTTATAAGGACCTCGAATTATTTTTACGGTCATTCCAATAAATTCTCGATTTTGGCGATGACCACCACCTCCGCGACCTCCGTGACCTCCGCGGCCTCCACGGCCTCCATGGTCTCCATGACCTACACATCCACGTGGACCTCCTTGCTTTGATACTGCTGTTACATATCTAGAATTTCTGCATAATATACAAAAGTAACAGATTAGTGGACTTCTACAGAATTTAAGAGTTTTTAATTAATTATATGGAAAGTTAAACTTACCCGCTTATACCGCTACTACGTCCACAAAGTTGTAGTTGTCTCGTTCTGCATACGCAGAATCGAGCAATCCCTATGTAGTTCGTGGCAAGGACAAATGCGAAACTGCGATATAATTGTTTAATTGTTCCGTATTGGTCACAATATCTACCAGCAACGATCTTTACTACGTCTTCTCTCTGAAGCCAATTATTTAGTTGGTCAAGTGCAACGGTCTCTTGTCGAATCCGACGTTTTATTAAAAGTTCTCGTCGGAACTCGACTATTTTATCATTGATTGCTAAAATTTGGAAGGATTCCCGTGTTTCCCGAGTAACAATACCCACGGTATTGTTATCGAGATTCACCAAATCCCCCACTTTGATTTTTCGAAGACTATCAACTCCAGTTGCAATATCGACGCAGAGTTGTAAATTTTTGGCGAGGACTTCTTGTTCGTGGAACGAGATATCAGATAAGACCACCACGCGATCGCTCTGAAGTCGAATTATTAAGCCCGTGCTTCCTTCGTATTTTCCAGCAAGTACCTGTTTTCGTGAATTAATTTGATATGTTAATAAGATTTATTAATCGAGTCAAGCAAATAAGAACATAAAGGAAAATCAAATTACTTACTTTGACATGATCTCCAGTTTGGAAAAATTTTTTTAATTGCCGGGCATTAAACTGCAAAATTTTATTAAAGCCTTCTTGTTTTGGTACTAAATAAATTAAGTCTCCGTCTATGGTTGTAATTTTTCCTTGCAGATTCCGTGAATCACCCTCGCATACTATTACGTTATCACCATTGCTAAACGTATGTGTAGATTTCACCGATTGCGCCACAGCGGGAATACTAGTGCTCGGAGCTCCATCGAAATCGACGTTGACTTCTTCCGGAGATACTCCAAATGTCTCCAGCTCGGAAAGAGTTGGTTCTATACCTTCTGCATCTATAAAACGCGTTCCAAACGTTTCACATAAGAATCTGAAAACAGAAAAATGTTATAGAATTTGTTCTGAAAGAGCCTTGTTCTCTGGTCATTAACGTCTGAAAAAGCTGAATAGAGAATTTTGAAATTTAATATTTGACACTAATTCTACCATTCGAAAGAGCAGGGTTTAGGCAATAAAAAACGACAATTCAGGCGTTAATAGGTGAAGTTCAAGCAATGGTTAAGAATATATTATGAGACCAAATATGCTTACCCTTCCCGACTGTATCTATTTCCTTCAAACATATAAAAGTCACCGTCTGTATCAACATCGCCTCCAGTTGCACGAGCCGATCCTAGGTCGAAAAGTTGAGCTTCCGGCCGTTTGGCTTTATTCGGGAGCTCTTGATCTACGTACAAGAGAAAGACACCACGCAATATCGTGTAGTCAATTCGAGGTATGAGCTTCAAATGAACTTTATTTTCAGCTTCCAATACATAATCAATCTGAGCGATGTCGTTCTTATACAGTCCCCGCTTCATTCTAACCAATTGTCTCGGACGCAATCCAATTGCTGGCAGCAAGGATTGCTGTATGATTTGATCGCCCATTAATTTTCCTCCACTCCCAAAGTGATCTTGCGATTTGAGTTCATTCTTTTTTGGATATTCCTCAATTTTTTCTTCCTTCTGTGAGCTGTGAAAACAAATTTTGTTAAAATTATTTAAATCTGAAATTTACAAAAACTTGAGAGAGTCAATGCCTCGACGAGATTTGAACCTGGGTCTTTCTAATGGCCTGTTTACTAAACAGAAAAATTGTAACAAAATTCTACCTAAACCAGGATGTAACAACGTGCGGATTTTAACAAACTTAAAAAAAAAACAATTGCAATCCGAAATGTAATAAAGACAATTTTTATTAACAGGTAAACTTTATTACACTTCGGAGAATTTTTGTTTATAATTTCGTGACAATTTAATATTTTTATACGTAACAAATTCATTTTTATGATATTGTAAACATACGGTATTTATTTAATTATTATGAGACTTTATGAAGTAGATTTGATTCGATTAAATGATAAAATCAGAATCCTTTTTCAGTGAATACTTTTTCATTTGCTATGTTGCTATTATTTTGTTTAGACAAAATGTCGACACGACATGAAAATTTAACAAAAAATTCCTATAATTTGTAAACACACAATTCTGTTAATTTCATAAATTTTTCTTCAACAAAAGCGCTTTCGACGTGCTATTAAATTTACTAAAAAAAAAATAAATTACAAAAATTCTTCAGGATGAAACAATATTGCAAAAAACAAACAGAAAAATCGGCAATAGTTTCCACTATAGTCTCTTATGTTTTCATTTCTTCAAAATGTTTGTAAATTATTAGCATTAGTTGTAAGAATAACAATTTAAATTTAAACGATTTGGCGCCAACGTTACAGTGCCCTCGCACCGGCATGCCTTTGTACTGTACGAGAAAACCGCGCCAACGGGCAGTTCCGCTCCAACCACGAAGTGTATCAAAGGTGTAATAAACGACTTACGATATAAACTGTTTTATTTATGTCTCTTACAAAATCAGAAGTGGGATATTGAATTCTCAAATGCCCATTACGCTTGGTGCAAGGTTTGAGAGTAAATCTAAAGTGGAACCGAGCACTTCGGAAAGAGTGAAAAGTTTTTTTTTCGGTTACGCGCAACGTGCTCGCGGGCGCTTTTGTTTTGTCCGAGCTTACGTAAGTGTTGCAATTAAGTTTTAATGCCCTTATGGCTCAACCGTAAGAGAAAAACCTTCGCTTCGTGATTTTGTTTCCTTTCCTTCTCATCAGTTAGAAATTTTTTGCGAAAAAAGTAGAGGTTGCGTCAGGAAAACAAAAATGGCGTCCTGGGATGAAAATTATTAGTTCATTAAGAAGAACGTAGAATGGCGCTAGGAGCAACGACGAGCAACGGCGCAAATAAAGGACAACAAAAATCCGTGCGATGAAGGCGAACATTGTGTCTTATTAAGTGATTCGAAATATCGGGCGTACAAACGTAAGTATTTTGAATTCCCGTTATTTGATCTGATCTTCCATTAAGTGATTCAGAATTCTGATACTCAAAGCTTAAGTAAACTTTTGAATATCGGTAGACTAAAACTGTAGTGACGTTAAAATTCTGTTAGTGAAACTTAAGTGATTTAAGGTGTTCGCGATTGTTCTTTCAGAAATTTAAAAATTGTAACCTTTAAATTTTCATTACTACGTGTCAAATGTTTTTGAAATCTTAGTTTATGTAAATCGTTGATTCTTTATGATTTTAAATTTTGTGACGACAACACAAGTGACTTTGGAGTGTTAGTTTATTTACCATAAAAGAAGAACAATGGATGTAACTAAATTCAAAGTAAATGTCCTCAAGGAAGTATGTAGAAACATAGAGGTTTCATCTGTTGGAACAAAAGCTGAAATTATTCAACGACTTCGGGAAGATGATCCATCAGGAACATGGATACAGGAAGCGAATAATCTGCAATCCGCCAACCTGATTTGTGATGACCTAGAGGAGAATGCAGGATTTCGAAACAATAATGATAGATTAGACCAACGTTTAGGCGAACAAGCCGAAAAAGAGATGCAGTTACTTCAGAGAGAGCGCGAACTAATCGAAAGAGAACGGGATTTGACCAGACGAGAAAGAGATTTTGTACGAGGTGCGCCGGGTATTATGCCAGCACAACAGCCCTCAAATCAATACAGTATAAATGCTCTCAAGGATTTAATAGGCGATTTTGACGGAGATGCAGCAATCTTCAACATATGGAAAGAGCAGCTTCGGCTTTTGATCACTACATATGCACTGAACGATGATCAAGGGCGAGTACTTTTAAGTACGAAACTTAAGGGCAAAGCACAAAAGTGGTTCCATTCCAAACCGAATCATATTGGAATGACAGTAGAGGAAATTCTCCAACAACTGCAGAACATGTTTGGACATAAGCAAAACCGAATTGATGTTCGTAGAAAATTCGAAAATCGAACTTGGAAGATATCCGAATCATTCAGTGATTATTATTATGAAAAGATAATTTTAGCTAACACTGCAGCCATTCAAGACGAAGAAGATTGGATCGAATATTTAATTGAAGGAATACCGGATCGAACCTTACGAAATCAAGCTCGAATTCAACATTTCGATCAAAAACAAACTCTTTTGAAGGCTTTTGAGAAGATTTCATTACGAGACGAGACTAAGGAAGTACGTGAGGAAAAGAAGACGAATTCAACAGCGACATCAAGAACAACGGAGAACGATTATCAGAAGAAAGTTCGGTGTTACAACTGCGGTAAAATTGGTCATATGGCGACCGATTGTCAACTTCCATCAAGACCAAAAGGAGCATGTTTCAAATGCTTCGAGATGGGTCACACTTCTAAGGACTGTCCAAATAAGAAAAAACAAAACAGTCAGTCAGCAGAAAGTACAAAAATTAAACAAGTCAGCAACGTAACTGAGTTAAATACCGAACTAGAGGGAAGAAATGCGAACTCTGAGAACAATTGTCCTCCAGACGTTAACTACGCTTCGAGAAATCCAGTGGACGAAGAATGCTGTAGAAAACTTAAGTATGAGATCATCTCGGAACCAGTATATCAGTCTTCAGACTTAGACACCCTATTGGACACGGGAAGTCCCATTAGTTTTATTAAGAAGTGTTTTATATCCGAAGAAGCTATTAAACCATATCAGGGGCGTGAGTATAATGGTATCAATAATAGCGCACTTGTTAATTTAGGTTTGGTTTCGGCGAATGTTACTCTTGATCAAAACACGCGAAAATTAGAATTAATCGTCGTACCAGAGAATACTATGTCTAGTTCTGTAGTTTTAGGACGAGATGCACTATGGGCATTTAATTTAGGGTTATCAGCTCTTCCGGAAATAGAAGCTAAAGCCACGCGTGAAATTTATAATATTTCGCTTCCCAATAATAGAGTAAGTGATAGATTGGAGATAAATCCGGGAATAGATGTTCAAACGAAGTTGAAACTTGAAAATTTATTTGTCTCTGAATATGTGGATAAGGAACGCCCGCAAGTTCCGAAAATAAAATTTGAATTAAAATTAAGAGTCACAAACGATCGACCAATCTTTTTTGGTCCTCGACGATTGTCTTTCGAAGAAAAATAAAGTTTAAGACAAATACTGGAAGATTTATTAGAAAGAAAAATCATTCGGGAAAGTGCCTCACAATACGCTTCCCCCGTAGTATTAGTCAAACGGAAAAACACACAATACAGATTGTGCATTGATTATAGATTTGTAAATAGGATCCTGGAAAGAGATAATTACCCACTTCCACTCATAGAGGATCAAATCGATAAATTGAGGGATAAACATTTTTTTTCGTTACTTGACTTGAAAGATGGATTCCATCAAATTGATGTAGCGGAGGACTCCATTAAGTTTACTTCGTTCATAACACCAATGGGTCAATTTGAGTATTGTAAAATGCCCTTTGGTCTATATATAAAATTTTTAACAAATTGATTGCATCAGGAGATATCGTCATTTATCTGGACGATCTGTTAATTGCGAATAAAAATTTAGAGGATCATTTCAAAATTCTTAGAGAAGTATTCATTTTATTGGTTGAGAATAAATTGGAATTAAATATTGGGAAATGTAAATTTTTGCAATCCGAGCTGGAATATTTAGGGTACAAAGTTTCTTCGCAAGGGGTGAGTCCTACAAATCACGGAGTTCAAGCAATTGTAAACTTTCCTGCGCCCAAAAATTTAAGAGAGGTCCAGAGTTTTCTGGGTCTATGCTCATATTTTCGAAGGTTTATTGAGGGGTTTTCCATTATAGCCAAACCTCTCTATGATCTTTTGAGAAAAGATGTAATTTTTAAATTCGGTGCAATAGAAATGCAGGCAATCGGAAAACTTAAAAACGAACTGATAAAGGCACCGGTATTGAGTATTTATAACCCAAATAGCGAGACAGAACTGCATTGCGATGCAAGTAAGATAGGATTTGGTGCAGTTCTGTTACAAAGACAAACAGACAAATCATTTCACCCCGTTTTTTATTTTTCGAAACGAACGTCTGTTTCGGAAAGTAAATTCCACAGTTTCGAATTAGAAACGCTAGCTTTAATATACGCACTACGACGCTTCCGTATTTATCTCCAGGGTATCCCGTTCAAGGCAGTTACGGATTGTAATGCCTTAAAGCTCACTCTAGATAAAAAAGATGTTCATAGACGAATTTCCGGATGGGCTTTAGAATTAGAAGCGTTCGATATAACACTAGAACACAGATCAGGTGATAAAATGCGTCATGTTGATGCACTTAGTAGAGCAAATATTATTATGATCGTCGAAGATAATACATTTGAATCTAACTTAATTATTTATCAAAATCAAGATCAGAAAATTAGAGAACTGCGACAAAAATTAGAAAAATCGGAAGACAAATTATTCGAAATGCGTAATGGTATAGTCTATAGAAAACGCAATAACGATATCTTGTTTTACGTACCCGAACAAATGGAAATTCATGTACTTAGAAAATATCATGACGAGTTAGGACATTTCGGAGTCGAAAAAACTACGGATTCGTTACTAAATCATTATTGGTTTCCGAACTTTAAAGAAAAAGCGAAAGTCTACATTTCTAATTGCTTAAAATGTATCGCGTTTTCACCTTCTACAGGGAAGGGAGAGGGCTCTTTAAATCCAATTCCGAAAGGTGAAACACCATTCGTAACATATCATGTCGACCACTTAGGCCCAATCGATAAAAGGATAAGTTCAAAACAACATATTCTAGTAATCGTAGACGCATTTACAAAATTTTTAAAGTTATTTCCGGTCAAATCAACTGATGCGAAAGAAACTATAAACCACATGACGGAATATTTTAGAAATTTCAGTCGATCAGTGAATATTATATCAGATCGTGGTCCCTGTTTCACCTCTCAGGAATTTAAAGAATTTATAGATCAAAATAATATAAACCACGTACTAATTGCGACTGCTTCCCCAAAGGCGAATGGGCAAGCCGAAAGGGTGAACCGGATTATAACACCAATCTTAGCAAAGTATTCTGAACGGGTAGTAGGCAAATACTGGAATAAGATGTTGGGAGATGTGGAGTTTGCTCTAAATAATACTCGGCACAGTACAACAGGAGAAACTCCAAGTAAGCTACTGTTTGGAGTAAGTCAACGAGGTTCGGTAATTGATCATATAGCCGAGAACTTAGAGCAGATGAAACAAGAGGATAAAGATGTACACGATTTTAAAGAACTACGATCTAAAGCAGCTACAAATATTGAAAAATCACAGTCATATAATAAACACTATTTTGATAAGAAGCACAAAGAACCGCGTAAGTATGAAATTGGTGACTTTATAATGGTCAAAAATTTTGACACGACTGTTGGAGTATCCAAAAAATTAATTCCTCGTTACAAAGGACCTTATGAAGTCACTAAAATATTGCGAAATGATCGATATGTAATTAGAGACGTCGAGAATTTTCAGGTTACCCAGAAACCATACATAGGTACCTGGGAAGCTGCGAATATGAAACCATGGTGTAGCGATTTATCTGCGGAAATAAGCCTTATTTATGCAAATTATTTGTGATATGATTAATGTTATTAGTTTAGGGTCAAACTATAAGTCAGGACGGCCGAGATTGTAAGAATAACAATTTAAATTTAAACGATTTGGCGCCAACGTTACAGTGCCCTCGCACCGGCATGCCTTTGTACTGTACGAGAAAACCGCGCCAACGGGCAGTTCCGCTCCAACCACGAAGTGTATCAAAGGTGTAATAAACGACTTACGATATAAACTGTTTTATTTATGTCCCTTACATAGTTATTAGTAACAAAATCATTAAGAAATCATGAACAAATATTTTCCTTTTTAATATTTGGAATTTAAATTGCTGTTTTAAATATGACAATATCCTAACAGTAATTATTACTTCTTAGATTCATTACAATCTTATTTTTCTCCGTGCATAAATTATTGATTTAAAAAATTAAAATGTTTTGATATTGTATAAAACAAGAAAAGGCAATTGATAAAATACTGATAAAATGAGTTGCTAATAATTTAATTAATGTTGTCTAATAACATTGTTATCGACTTAACTCCCGATATCAATATTTTGTCTATGTAATTTACATTTCTATATAGATACAGACATAATTATGGTTTAAAGATAATAGTCATTAGGCTCAACGAACTTTTTATTATATATTTAAAAGGTTTGTAAGATATAGAAATTCATTAGTACCATATTGGTGAAAATGAATGCCCAACTCTCAAAAGATTTTAGATATCTTTTTTCATTGTTACGAACGTTTAATACGGGAGATAATATGAAAGAATAAATAAATGTGTTAACTTACTCCCACTGATTTGTTCCCCTTCGTCTACCTTCCATATCTCTTGCAGTTTGTCCAACTTCATGCATCTCATTCGTAACCTCTATTTCCTCAGCGCTATCCTCCCATTTTTCATCATCTTCTGGGTCATCATCCACTTCTGTTTCGTCAGTAATAAAGTCTCGGAATTTGTCTCCTTTCCGTTTCTTCCTCGGCCTTTCGTCTTCATCATCCTCTTCCTCTTCTTCATGTTTCTCGTCATTTGACTCAAGTGGTCTCGTTAATTCACTCATGTTTCTAGAGACGCTTCTCGATCTGTCGTCTTCTGAATCACTCGACGAGTCGCTATCTGAACAACTGTCGCTTTCACTTGAAGTGTCGGATGAGCTATCTGAATATCCGTTGCTGTCACTTGAAGTTTCGGGTGAGTTTGAAGCTTCATCCTCGCATTCAAGCCCTACTTCACGATTAACCTGTAGTTTCATTGTTGATCAACTTAATTGTCAACAAAGTTTCCTCGTTCCTACGAAACACAACCTTACACTAGCTGTGTCGAGGAGTTTCTGATTTTTGTTGCCGTCCCGGGATCCGTCGAAGAACGTAGGCTAAGCTTGGAGAGAGGGTATCCCTTCCCCAAAACGGCATCCCTTTTCCATTTTCCCCTCTGCTACAGTCGGAGGAGGTCCCGAAAATTTTCCGATGTTGTTGCATGATGTCACAGTGCATTCCAAGTGCAAGGGAAGGGGAAGCTCTCTTTCTTTCTCGAGGGGCGAAAGGGGAAGCTGGAACTGACCTCGTCTTATCAAATTTCTATTGTGCTACTAAAATAATACAGATAAAAAATTGTGAGATTATGAATGATTTATTATCAACTTTTAACAATTAAAAACTCGTTTAACTTGTAACCTTCAACCTACAAACTTACTTAAAATGATTTTTTTTAAACATTAGAAAACGTTAAAAAACGGTTTTCTTAATATTTACCTGAAGAAATAATATTGGGTCTTACCCATGAACATCTGTTCATTTCAGACTGTACAGTTATGTTATTGAAAGCAAGGATAGAACAAAAGAATTTTTTGGCAAAACCTTTTTGGTGAGACATATTTATAGTTATAATGTATCATTTTGTACTACTATTCGTTTTCAATTCCTAAAATTTAAGTTTCGAATCAGTGACACAAATTAATAAAGTAATTGGACTTAATCTCTCTTCGTTAACATATTTTACGTTGAAATTTATGATGCAATCGTCTTTTTAAGCCACACAAGTAATTGGTTGCATTACAGAAACAATTACCGAAAAGTTTGATTACTTGTACATAATTATAGAAATCCATATGTACATTTTATTAACCCATTAATGCCGGGAAGGACACATTTTCCACTTTTGAGCTATTTTACATATATTGAGTTATTTTAATTACAAAATCAAATATAGCATTTTAAATGTCAAAAAACGCAAAAAATCAGGTATACTTTTTTATAAAACATTTTTTTCTCATAAAAGAGTATTTTCCGGCACAAAATTCTTTCGTTAGAGGTGAAGAAAATAGTTGTAGTATTAAGATATATTGTTTTAAATATTAAAAGACTAACATCATGATTCTCTGCTAGAATGTGTCAAAGAATATTCTTAATTTTTTTCAGAATATATTGATACAATTCGTTATTTTACGAAAATTCAGAACATCGAAATGTTGAAAAAAATTAATTTAAAAAATCTAAAAAAAAAATTAAGAGTAATCTTTGACTAATTTTAAGATATTTTTGTTCTAAGGAGATTTTCTTTAAAGTTTATAGTTTTTGAGAAACAAAAATATTATTCATTTCAATAAAAATATGTTAGAATTTGTTAACGAATACAGTAACATTTTTTCAGATTTTTTAAACGACGATTTTAACAATTTCGTTTTTTCCAAAATTTAAAAAATTAAAATGCTATCAATCCATTATGAAAAAATTTGGACATACACTTTGATACATTCTAATGCATAGTTATTCTCAGTAAATGTAGTCTAAAGTTGTAGTTTTCATGAAAAAAATGTAATAACTTTTAAAAAGAAATTACTGACTGCAGACGTCATTTCGTGTTCACGATGTTATTTTGTTAATATTTTAAAAATATATATTAATACTACATCTATTTTCTTCACCTTTACTGAAGGAATTTTGTGGCCAAAAATATTCTTTCGATGGGAAAAAAAATCTTTTATTCAAAAGTATAACCGATTTTTTGCCTTTTTTGACATTTAAATCGCTCTATTTAATTTTGTAATTAAGATAGCTCAATTTTGATACCGCCATTGAAAAGAGGACCTTTGTAAACAGCAGGCTACATTCCTTTCAATTTTGTTTATATTCGATTTTTGTACGAAACACGTAATTAAATTAAAGTGAAAAAGTGTCTTTCTCGGCGTTAATGGTTTTATAGGGCCGTTAAAGCCGCTTGGTTGACAATGTGCATTTTTAACCTATTCCTAACAATAGGTGTGTTGTGAATATTCTCAAGTAAACAAACAATGCACCGTTGCACGAATTGAATTCCGATTTGATACTAATTTTTTACAACGGTAATGAAATTTAAATTCTGTGTAACGTACCCGATGTTTAATGTACGTGTTAATGAAAGTTAATTTTTATGTACTTTAAAATATGAAGTTATTGAGATTTAAATAATTTTCAATTTACTCTGGTAAATGTAATTTAAGTTATATACAATAGAATGAAAGTTTAAATAACACTGTAACGAAATGTAATTTTTAATGAGAAGAAAAGCAAAAAAAAAATCGTTATCTTAGGTAAACAAATCAAAAAACTAAAACTGCTGATTTCTACCATTTAAAAGCGTTATTTGGCGATTTTAAGCGAATTTCGTGATGACTCGATATTTTCGAATTCTCTTATCTCTTCACTAATATGTGTCACAGCGGTGCTGTGATTATGCAAAAGTTTGTATTAGGTTATAAATCCTGTATTAAAGATTGTTTGGCTAAAAAAAGATTTTTGATCGAACGTATTCATATATTTTGTTTGTGTCTAACTATTTATACAAAGATGGATACAAGAGCATTATCTGGCTAAGTGCAAAAGAATTTTGCAATCGATATTGTAGCAGTCTTTCTCTTATGTTTCTTTCCAATACTATTAAGTTCCATTTTAGCTTACTATGTTTCATCGCAACTTTTGTTGTTTTAAAACTGAAATCTATACAGAGCACTTAGATCATCATCAGTTCCATAGGAATGTTACTTGTTTTTATTTTTGCTCTTGGAATGTCGGCACCAACCGTGCCAATACGTATACATATAGCGAAACTCTTGATTACTCTTCATGAACATGTTCATTACTCTCCTTTAGCGTGCGTGTATTAAATGTAATAATAAAGTATCCCTATGTCCAGTTATGTCGCCGAGTTCCATTTTTACTACGAATCGGGACGGGAACTGTCAAACATTTGAATGTCATTTGCTAGACTTTAGTTTGACAGCCCGCCCCTCATTTGAATTTGGAGCGCCTGCGCCCCATTGCGACGACACATGCGCTCCGAGCTTGGAACTCGGCCCGTTGTTTCCCACTTTCTCTGCTGCGCTGCCAGGGCCAGGGCGCCGTTCCACCTCTTCTGCGCAGGTTGAAATGGCTCTGCATCGGCCAAAATGGCCGACCGGCCGGGAAAAGCGCGCATCTCGTCCTTTGTATTTTCGTTCTTTCACATGTCGATAAATATTGTAATGGCTCTCTTTCTCTCCGTCGCTCTTTCTCTTCCGCGCGGTCGAGATCAACGGCTCGTTACAAAGTTCTCATTGCAGTTCCTTGAAGAAAGAGGGACGCTTCTGAAAACCTACCAAAATGTAAAACGTTACTTGATCGAGCAGAAACTGGGTACTTGGGGGTTTTCGAAGTTCCAGGTTACGAATAGAATCTTATACTGAGAGGAAAATTTCGTGAATTTTACCAAATATTTGGTTGACCTATTCCATCCGGACAGTTTAATCAAGTTAACAACATATTCATTTGAATCATCTAAATAATATTTATTTGTAATTAAATATTTAGTTGTTTGCAAATTAACGAAATATTTAGTAAAATTTATAATTTTTAGATCAATTTGACAAACGGATGTGGTCGTTTTAAGTAAATATTTAGTTGTGTCTAAATGAATGAAATATTTAGTGAAATTGGTACTTTTTACGATCAACTCAGTAGACTGATATGATTGTTTTAACGAAATATTTAGTCGTTTCCAAATCAACGAAATATTTAGTTAAATTGATATTTTGTATTGATCAATCCGATAAACTGATGTGGGCGTTTAAAGTAAATATTTAGTTATTTGCAAATGAGCGAAATATTTAATAAAACTAAAACTTTCTGAGATCAACCTAATTAACCGACAAGTTTGTTTTTAATAAAACTTTAGATATTTACAAATGAACAAATCAAAGTGAGTCAGAACAATAGCGTGGAAGAAGCATCTCTTCTGTTCCCCGAGATAAATTTATTTTTAATAAAAAATTCCCGGACTTTGAGCTCTCGACACTTCGTAGAAAACGAATTCTTTCCAAAAAAATACGCGTTTCTTCACATTAATTGTTTATAACAAACATATAAATAAATATATTATTTCAATTTCTCATCAAATTCTAATAAGCTAGCTTCACAAGAGTCTAGAAAGTATAGCTATGCCTGTATAAACTTATAAAAAAACTGTAAACAATTAGGGCGCCACTATAGTGGCGTCTGCCTCGCAAAGGGTTAATTAATAATGATAAATTTCTCCGCCGAAGGTTAAAATTATAAAATTAAAGTTTGTAACGGCAACCATACACATTTACTTGGGGGGAATAAATTAGATTCTTTTCGGCCATAATGTAAATCCGTGTGGAAATGAAGGTAAACAAAGGGAAAATATTTTAACCAGATTACTCAAATTAATTAAAATCGACTTTATAGTACCGTTGAGAGTAGTTAAGAAATTACTTTAAAGTAGTGTCTATAACCGAGATGCATGATAATCGTTAAAAATAATTAATAACGTTTCCAAGAATATAGTTTTTGTAATTGTGTGCATAAAGTTAGTGCGTAAAGTACTTTTGATGCCCGCCTTTCGTGCGTAAAGTTCACTTTTACGCAGTCCCGACGATAAAATTCGTAAAGTGAACGGTCGTGCGTAAAGTTCGACTTTACGCACTCAACCAGAGATCAAAACTATACGCACTCTTTTTACGCACCCAATTACAAAAACTAGGATACCTAACCTGGATGTAAAGTATAACTATTACGCATCGGTCGGAATAAAGTACACTTTACACCCTTGTTAGGTAATATACTATTTCATTATTAAGAATATTATTGAGTAGAGACAGTAATATTGCTCTTGAATAAAGATGCAACCCCGCAAAATAATTTGTTAAACATCTTTTGTAAATGACTTAAGTCTCATCTTTTCGCCTCTAAAAATTGTTTGTTTAATGACTCGATTTTTACGTATGATGGCTTACATTGTATGGAAAAAGATTATCTGCAACTTCACCGAACAAATTTTTTCAAATTGTTTTGCCTAAACACATAGATTATTCAGAAATTGTAAAAATGAATAGATTTTTTTCTTAAAAAATTAAAGATATTGAACTAACGATTCACACACTGAACAAATTCGTTCAGTGAAGTTGTAGACAATCTTTTTTAAAAAAAAATAATCCATCATACGTTAAAGTCCATTTATTTTTAAACATGGTTTGAGAAGACAAAAGAAGAAAATTTAAGTCATTAACAAAAGATGTTTAACAAATTGTTTTTGCGCATTTCAATGTTTTTTTAAAAAACAATAGTGCTTTCTCACATCATCAATATCATTCATAACGAAAACAATAATCTTAGATAAGTTGTTAAATATGTCTCCCGACTGTACACATATCTTGGTTACATATTACCTTACCATATATTTTTTAAAATGAATTTAACGATTCAATTGAAAATTGATTACATATTGAATGCCATTAAATGCAGTTGTTTAAATTCATTGGTTCAATAAATAAAACATAAAAAAAAATGTTTGTGGGTACGAACATGCGACTTCCTTCTACAAGCCCAACGTCGTACCAACTCAGCTAACGAGACAAATGATTTTCCAATTATGTTTATCGAACTTGATCATCGGATTCCTTATTCTAATTAGAACTAATTAGTTAAAATAGTTGCTGTGTAAAATTATTTAAAAACATAATTTCAAATACGCACGTTCCCATCGGTGACATATGGGATAAATACAGATATTTCTGTACATTTCATATTATTATGAAAATTCCTTTTATTAGTCTTAAAATTAGTTTTATTTCACAACTGCAATATGCATTCCTATAAATCTTTCATCCTATTTTACTATTTTTTCATGGTTGGGTAAATTTTTTGTTAACTACGTTGATTTAAAGTTAACTGTATAAAAAAGTAACTAAGTTTAGTTAAAAGTTAACACGTTATATAATTAATTGAAATACAAGTTAAGTTAAGTAGTAGAAAAAATAAAAGTTAAAGTTACTAAGTTACTAGTTAAAGGTAAAAATTAAAAAGATAAAAGTTAAATTTACAAGTTAAAAAATTAAGAAATAAAAAAGTTAAAAAGTTAAATGTTAAAAATTAAAAAGTTAAAAGTTAAGAATTTAAAACTAAACCCGATTAAGTTACGTTAAAAGTTAACGATCTAACAAGTAATTAAGTAATGTTAAAATTAATTAATTTCTTAACTTTTAACTTTTCGAATACCTAACCCTGCTATTTTTAATTCGTATGAAAATATTTCACGTATAATTGTAGCAAGAAAACACTATTTTCATATTATCATACTCATAAACAACGTATTTTCTATAATTTCAATATTGTTTCTTGATAATGTATGAAAGCAATGTGTCTTAAGCTGAATCTGCAAAAAACCCGAATTTGTTGTATTCATTTTTGTGTCCAAATCGTTTATTTATCAGTTCACCTCACGCGGGCGGCGCGGCGTCCCGTTTGAATTTCCGCAGCGTCGCGGGGATTCGAATTTCGAACGGCCACGGGATTCGCTTACTACCCACGTAATCGTACCGATATACCACGTACATATTTTCGTTCTTTAAACGCAAGTCATTAGGGAAATATACAGATTGATATATAAGAATCAAATTTTCAGTTTCCATACATCAAGCGTGCGATAGCGATCACCCAGCAAAATCCACAACGAGCATATGCGTATTATATAAGATATATGTATGTTATAATATTTGTAAATGTGACTATTATAGATGAAATTAGATTTGATCAATAGCCAAATATTAACTGATGCTGTTAAACAGGTATAAAACTAACGAAATTAAAAATTTGTTTCTCATTTCCAGAAAGTTAGTATCAACAAGAGAAAAGGAACAATTGCCCCCTCTCTTCCCCTAATACCCGCCCTGCCACACAGCCACTATCTTCACGCTTTATTTTTATCCCGTTGATATAATTCCTATGTGAATCCTTATTATTTATTAAAAAATTATTTAGTAAAATATAACAAATGTTTCATAAATCCCACTTAATAACTGTGTAGTTCAACCTTTGATTTTATTTAATGATTAACCTCGTCTTCATACGTTTGTAAAAAAATCCGCTAAACCCCAATGAATAGACGGGTTAAATCAAATGGGGCGTTTTCAGTACCAGTTTTGCATGGCTTTAAAACTTTGCTTTGATTTTACAAAATAATAAACACTGGAAGATCAATAGTACTGTAAATATTGTTTTGAATGTTCAAAGAACATAAAAATATGTATTTTGTTGCATGTTGTGCATCATACATTCATAAGAAATAGAAATATGTAGAATATCGTCCATTCATTGGTATTCGTCCATTCATTGGCATATTCACCCTAAATTAAAATTGAAAATGAGCATTTTCAAAACTTCGACCCCGACCGAAGGTTAGCCGAAGCACTGATAAATGACCACGTTTTGTTCACACTGATGCTTAAAAAAAACGCGGTGTAGTCGAGTTTTTGACAGGTCGGGTTGCAGGAAATAAATTTTTTGATATGTGGAATACTTCGGTTTCCGTTTTTTACGGCATTATCGTTGATTTTACGAAGAAATGAATACAACCTTTTTTGTAGAGAATTCGATGTTCTGTTTTTAGTTTGAAACATTTTTTTGTACGATTTGTATTTTTTGTTAAAAAATGGAAAAAAACGTGTTTTTTGAGCGTTTTTTTGTTAAACCTCCCCAGAATCTCGTTTTTGTATACTAGTCAGTCGTACTGTTCGTACGCATTTATCGTCGCTGGTGTACTTAGTCAAATTAAGTTTCGTGAACTGTACGTCCTATTCTATATATTTAATTTATTTATAAAGAGTTATTGTCCCGCCGCCGTTTCTGTGTCGCAATCCTTTAACTTCGAGTTCGAATGATAATTTTGGTTCGTTATTATTCTACTGTGCTTGTTGTCTGTAATTCGTTAAATTTAAACGTGGCACTTCAAGTATAAGTATAGTGAGTGGTTTTGTCAAACGTTTTTGGCGCAGCATTTCTGTGCATATTAACTGTGCATTATATTAGTGTATCCAACAAACACAGTGTAAACTTTTATTTATTTTTTATACTGTGCTTGAAATCTTCAAATTTTACATATATAAAGACGTTATAAATTGTCCCATCATATATAACTAAAGTGTCATAAATATTTTATGGCTTTAAGGTGTGTGCGTGTTATTATTTTTCATTATTCTGACGTTCGTGTTACAATACTCTGTGTTTACAGTGCATGTAAAAAATTGTTAAATGTAAACAATCCGCATCTACTACAGTTCAGATTGGGATCTTTGAGATTTTATTCAGTACCAGAAGGGATTCTACCTGCTGTTTGGATCTTTATTGTTGTACGTTTTGAATTTTATTGATATTGACGCAGGATATTCAGCTACATCTTTCTTACTGCATGTAAGTCAGTCATGAAAAAGTCCCTTAAAAAAAAACCAGGAGATTCTATTGGGCATCTTGACTCATCAACAGTGTACCAAGCTTCACCAATTTATAAAAGGCTTCGCTCTAACAAACTGCAGTCCGATCCCGGTCTTACCATCAAGAGGAAATCTATAATTTGCAGAGGGTGCAACAAAAGTGGCATCAATCCGGTCAACTGTTGTGTGTGTGTGAATCTTATTTACATTCGGCCTGTTCGTATAAACCGGGTAGTGGACACGTATTTTTCCGCAGCAACAAACGTGTTTTTATTTGCAGCAGCTGTTTTGAAACACATAAGGGTGTTCCTAACAATATTGGTGAAATTCAGGTGAGCAGTGTTTTACCGACTTCACATAAAAAGTGTATCCCCCCCCCCCCCCACCCCCCCCCCCCCCCACCCCCCCCCCCCCCCACCCCCCCCCCCCCCCACCCCCCCCCCCCCCCACCCCCCCCCCCCCCCACCCCCCCCCCCCCCCACCCCCCCCCCCCCCCACCCCCCCCCCCCCCCACCCCCCCCCCCCCCCACCCCCCCCCCCCCCCACCCCCCCCCCCCCCCACCCCCCCCCCCCCCCACCCCCCCCCCCCCCCACCCCCCCCCCCCCCCACCCCCCCCCCCCCCCACCCCCCCCCCCCCCCACCCCCCCCCCCCCCCACCCCCCCCCCCCCCCACCCCCCCCCCCCCCCACCCCCCCCCCCCCCCACCCCCCCCCCCCCCCACCCCCCCCCCCCCCCACCCCCCCCCCCCCCCACCCCCCCCCCCCCCCACCCCCCCCCCCCCCCACCCCCCCCCCCCCCCACCCCCCCCCCCCCCCACCCCCCCCCCCCCCCACCCCCCCCCCCCCCCACCCCCCCCCCCCCCCACCCCATCGACCCCCCGGACCGCAAGTCAGGCCCGAAGCAATAAATGAGCACTTCTTGTTGCACACTGATGCTTAAAAAAAACGGGGTTTAGTTCGAGTAGTATTTTTGACAGGTTCCGGGTTGCAGGAAATAAATTTTTTTATTAATGTGGGATACTTCAACCCCCCTGTTTCCGTTCATGCGATACCCATGTATATTTAATACGTTTTTCTTCAACGCCCTGGACGCGAAAGGTTTTGGCTCGATTGGTTTATTTTATAACTGAAAAACTTTCGAAATTGACATGCATAGTTGGGTGTTAGGGGAAAGGACAAATTTAGCACCAAACACTGATTGGATACTTTAGTAATACAGGACCTATGGTCCTGGGTCCGAAGTAATAACCGTGTGCAAACGGAAATTCAATTATATATTATATTATTTTATGCAATTACATTATATTATATTATTTTGCGCAACAATGGTATCTTACTTTTAGATACAGTGTCGATCGTAACATATCCTAAGAGTCGAAGGTGACCGTCTATAGTAGTTAAAATGTCACTGTTAACGAAGGGGGCTTTGAAATAAGACGCATGATTCGATCGGCGTACTGAAAGATACCTATTTATTCCGATCAATCAGTGGCGATCCGATCGCGACGCGGACTTCCTAAACCGACGACGTCCCGAAACGTACTGTAAAACCCGATCGTCAATTTTTACATCTTGCTTCGACTTTTCGATTTCTCGAACATTTTAATAGATTATAACGTCATATTATATGTCGATATTAAAATATTCGAATTACAAATAATTGTATCGTGATCGTCACTATTTTGAAGGGCCTTTTACATAATTTACCTAACAGGCCTGCTTCATTTTGAGAGGTAACCAGGTAACCCCATTGGGGTGTGCAATGGCGTAGGGGAAACCACCTTTGTAGGGAAAAACCTACGCCGGGTACCGCGGACGATAAAACATCGATTCTGTCCGTAACATTCCCCCTCTGTATGAAGTCGACGGACTCGTACACTTTTTCACTAGAATCGATGTTTTCATAACCCATTCAAATCATCATCGAAGTTTTCACACTTCATGCACTTTTCATTAACATCTTTCAACTCGCGCATGGGTACTATCAGATGGCACTATCATCATAACTTAGCAACCAAGTACAATATCTTGCTCATTCATTTCCAATTCTCTAATATTATTTACATTAGATTCCATCAATACGGCTTCATATTAGCATTTCTATAAATTTCATCTTACAACAATATGATGTGATACTTCACATCACAGTTCTGTCGGAGTAATCAGTAGTTGTGTCCAAAGTTAAGTAAAGAAGACAAAGCAGATAGATCCACTATCTACTGTAGGGCATTTCCATTTTAAATCGAACCGCGAAAAATGATCAAAATGTTGTATTAACTTTTTCAACCTTAAAAACAACTGATTGATATCAAACTACTTGGAATAGTTTCAGAAGAACAAAAATCTACCAAGTTTCATAGTTATATTAGAATTTTTAGAACAATTTCAATTTTTATTGAATACCAAGCAACTGTTTTTCATCAGGTTTGGTTAAAGCACATAAAAATGGAAATTGTGCTAAAAATTCTAATATGACCATTGAACTTGGTAGATTTTACTCTTCTGAAACTATTAAAAGTAGTTTTTGATATCAATTAGTTACTTTTAAGGTAGTGAAATAGTTAATACAAAACACTGGTGAAATTGGGCTCCGAGTGGACTTTCGACGAAGAAACAAAAAATGCATTTTTTCTTGAAAAGAAACAACCGATGAGTACCAAACTAATAATATTACTTTTAAAGAGTGCAAAATGTAATTAATAACTTATCTTTATCACAATTTGCATCCTAAATTGTATTTTCTTATATGAATGATAAAACTCCCATCGAAAAAGAGGAATTAGCTGACTTAAATTCTTATATCGTTGATATATCTTCCATCGAAAAAAGGAATTGGATCTAAATTCTTATATCGTTGATTATTGTAATGGAATAAAGTCAAGATGTAGTTTTTAAATTATTTATTTCTTATTTTTGTACATCTAAAATTCTTGAAGGCATAGACGTAGAAAATTAATTTTATATCGTTCAAAAATGAAGACAGGAAATTTTGGGTAGATATATGTTAAGCATATACACATGATAATATAGAATACTACATTGAGAATTCTTCAAACTTTATTAAATAATAATATTTTTGAAGACGACATTATGATATATATTATTTTTTTTTAACAATATACTATTAATTTTCTAATTCTATGCTTTCGAGACATTTAGATGTACAGAAATGACCAATAAATGATTAAAAATCTACATTTGACTTTATCCCATTATAATAATAAACGATGTAAGAATTTAAATATAAACCCTTCTTTCGATGGGAGTTACATATTAACGAAATGAGAATTTAGATGTTATTCCTTCTTTCGATGGAGTTATATCAACGATATAAGAATTTAGGCCTAATCTATCTTTCTTTGGGAGTTATATCAACGATCTAAAAATGCAGGTCTCATTCCTTCTTTTGATGGGAGTTATTTCATCGATATAAGAATTCAAACCTAATTCCTTCTTTCGAAGGGAGTTATTTGATCAGTATATCAATTTAAATCTAAACCCTTCTTTCAATGGGAGTCATATCAACTACGTAAGAATTTAAATCTGATTCCTTCTTTCGATGGGAGTTACATCAAAGATATACGAATTTAGGTCAGTATATACCTCCCATCGAAAAGAGGAATTAGACCTAAAGTCTTATATCGTTGAAGTAAGTCCACCGAAAGAAGTAATTAGAACTCATATTGTTAATATAACTCGATTCGAAAGAAGGAATTACATTTAAATTCTTGTATCTTTGAAATACCTCCCATGCGAGCTGATCAGCTGATATAAACTTTTGTAGGTTATGACGCTCTGATGGAACTGTTCGCATGGGACAAGAGAAAGAGAGTGAGCGGGGAAGATAGCGCGCATGTGTGCAAGAGAAAGAAACATACAGATAGTATTTCCAACTGTCAAACACGTGGATGTAAACATTTTAAAAGTGACTGGCGGTACTATCCCGTTAGTAAAAACCGTGCATCTCAGAAGCTTACTATCTAAAGATAGTAAATGCTACCAACTGGAGATGACTAGGTCAAATTTTACTATCTAATTAGTAAAATTTACAACTTTAGTGATTGCGCCAGCCAACTATTTTTTTCCGTGACCAGAATTGTTTTAATGGAGAAAATAATTGTAAAATAGCTGGATAATGTGTTAATAAATGGTGCTTAGATTTTAATGTTTTTCGAAATAATTCTATATGTATAATTTATGATATTCTTCAAATAATTTCGATAAAAGTTGAATACATTCATTCGAGATAGATGTTTGCATGCATATTGAGATTATTTCGCGCAATAATAAATATAATAACCAATGTTTGTACTGGAAAAAGTGTTAATTTCTCTAGATGACATTTTAAGATGTTTTGATGTCCAATGTGATGCAGAAATGCAAGGAGGTTCATTCGAATGCCTTGGAAAACGATAGTACCTGAGTCTGAAATTTAGAAGCCGTAATCAAAAATAATTTTTCTTAACAAAAAATTCGTATAAAATATTGCCTAAATCGTAATTACAAATTCCTTCAAAAACGTCGTGCATTATGTCTACACAGAAGTTACTATCGCAATGAAATCCTATTACATTTTATTCCATACACAGTTTAATTTTACTCCCGTTTGCTTTGGATCATTTTTTAATAAATCATTGTAATATTTATTTTTATTTCTTAATAGTTGCTGCTGCCCAAAACACGATTGCTGGCAATCATCTTTACGCATTTCCAGATTCGACCGTAATAATATGATTTAAAACTCTCTACAAAACCAAGTATATTATTTAAACCCAAATTGTCGCCAGTTATATTTTACAAGCTGAAAATAAATTTTTACAGGTAAACCTTCATTGTGAATTGTAATTCATTCAGATGACAATACATTTAAATCATTTATTGTACGAAAATACAAATTGTCAAAAATTAAATTAATTACTGTCAGAAGAATGCATTAATTGTACCAAAAATTTATTTGCTTAATTGTGCTTGAAATTCAGGAGGTACGCACAGTACTGAAGCGTACATGCCAGTCATTTTGTGGATTCCAGCACGTGAGCCAAGAGCATTGCCTATTTCATAATCATCCGATGATAAATCAGGAGAGGGAAAGTAATATTTGCTTTATTTGAAATCAATGTTTTCCAGAAATTTGTTTGCACAACATTTTCAATTATAGGATTATTTTGTGTTATTAATGACACGTAATAATTATATACCAACTTAAAGATCTTATTAGACTCACAAAAATTAGTTAAATTTTGTCTTAAAGGAGTATACACGGAGAGAAATTAAAAGTACCTACGGCGCCAAAATTCGGTAGTCGCTGCTTGGCTCTCTCAAACATCGGTAGTAAACTCCAGAAACTCGGGAGCCATAGCAGCTGTTGCTTGGCAATGGTAAACCAAATGGACAACCAAAGCTATCTACACCGAACAGCGCCGTATACCCTACTTTATCAACAAGCCGTGATTCTCTAAAAGGGCCCAAGCAGTGATAACTTGGCAATGTAGAGAAACCGTGGCTTTTAATTTCTCTCCGTTGTATCTACTATAGTAGACGTGAGCTTTCATTTGTGATAATAATCCAACTCTGGTTTTGCACTCAATGTGTCCTATATTAATTGTTTTCGGGATTAACTTAAGCATTAATTGAAATAAGATATTTCCTCAATTTATATTAGGATTGAATGGATGTTAACGTTTGTCTTAAATAATTTTATCGATATTTGAATTCCATCATATGTGTCTTTTTGAGAGATATGTGAAAAAATAGATGTTGGTACATGTACGGATGACTCTATAAGGAGCTTTCCCAAGCAGCAAAATTGGTCGAAATTACGTCAATTCGGCTTCCGAATAGGTCCAAATGCCTAACGGCCCTGACCTGATTAACGTCGAATCGACTTCTATTTCAGGTAAGTGGGGAATAAAAAGACGGTAAATTTGAGGTAAATATTAGGTAATGGAAGGCATTTGGACTAATAAGGCAGAGACCAATTTGAGAGAACGGACCTATAAGAAGTCGAATATTAGTAATAATTTGGTAATTTTGACCTAATTTAGACTTTTCGACTTAGTGGATGCCTTGGTTAAAAAAGAAACTTCTGAGCGGATTTTCAACGCAACTTACCCTGGTAGAGATGTTCACGAGAATCTAGCCAGAATTATCCTAGATTTTTATGATCTGGGTAGAAACTAGTCTATAATATGGGTAGAAATCCTACGAAAAAAGACATGAATTCTAGTCGAAATCTTCCGAGACGCGAGACATTGAGACAGACATATCGTTTAACATGAGTGTGACAAGCTCCTACAACTTATCGACCTCGGCTCGATTCGAGAATCTCGAATACCTCTCGATCGAACTGCCAATATGGCAGCTGGCTCTCAGCTGATTCGCGCGCACATGCCGTTGAGATTGTTTACAAAGTTGCCGTAAAGATCAAATCTTCATTTGGAAAGAAAAATCGTTTACATTTACATCTGCTCGTTTTGTCGAATCGATTGATTCTTACCTATTATACAAACTTGATATGATATTAAATATATGTTACTGGTCTAGCGGGTTTTCAACTAGAATTCGTGTATATTTCTACCGAGATTTTACCGAACAGATCTAGCCAGCAGCTAGGATAATGGCTAGCTCAACCAGCCAAATGTCTACCAGGGTTACGGGTTCCTACCTATAGGTTAGGTTATTATGTACTCAGAAATAAGTATTTTCATGAAATCACAACACACTCGCTTATATGATCTAAGATACACACTTACCTTTACATGCCTATAATTATTCAACGCCATATGATATACACTGATCAGTGTTCGCACGCACCGCACGCATACATACTAATATTCGTAATACGATGAAACTTGCTTTCTTATATACGGACCTACTTATGCTCTTAGAGCTTGTGAGAACGTTTCAGTATGTCAGAACATGCAATGGACGTGTTCCATACAGTGCTTATGCGCCACCCCTTGGTGGGAGTTCGAAACGGGTCGATACGACTCTCGACACTTTGACTATCTTTGACAGCTCAAACACAATCGCAAAATAGCTACGGGCGCGTAAGCTATTTATCCGGCTATTTATAACGCGATTATGAAAATACGAATATTATTTCCGTACAGGCCTTTGTGTTCTTGTAAGTGTTGTTTTTGGCAGGTTAACCTTAAATCATATATCTATTTTAAACTGAAAGAGGTTAATCTGTCAAAGGTGTATCATCCAGCAAACACATTTAAGCATTCAAAAGTTATTGGAAAAATAACATCTGCTAAATGTCAAATGTGTTTGCTGAGTGGAGTGCCAATTGATGCTGCAGTGTGTTGTGCTTTGGCGACGCAGTACACTCCGACAACTTCTATCCGACCCGTTTCAACACACCCAATGATCTTTTCATCATTAGGGCCTTCACTCAACATCAACTATTTTACAGGATCTAAATTGTTTTTTGATGATCATATTGATTTCATTTAATATACCAACCTGACAACTTTTATACGTCAGATTTTAAAAGATGCAGTAATATTTTTGTCCGGAGTGTTGACACACGACATTGACGATTTCACAGAACCGAAAGGGCTGTTTTCTCATACTATTGCATTCTTATAAAAGAATAATATTGCAATCGTCACAAATTTACTAAAGTATTACTCCAGCACGTTATGTACGTCAATTTTGAAAAAATGTGATTGATTTGATTCAAATTTGATATATAAAAGTTGCGAAAGTAGAACAATGGCTGATCAGTGGTGGTTTTGTGATTTTATTTTTTGGGATAAATGAATACAATCATCAAGATACAATTTCCGTTCAGTGAAATTGTTGATATTATGTGAGAGCATTACAGATGAAAAGATTACTGCGTCTTTTGAAATTAGGTTTATAAAAGTTATCAGAGCGGAGTTACAGTAAATCTGTAGTGATTTTGTGCTTCTGTATATTAAAACAAGTCAATACTATCATCAAAAACCCATATATCTTCTGTGAAATGGTTGAGGTTGTTTGAGAACAATCCTAGAGAAATGGTTACTTCGCCTTTTCAATTACGAAGTTGAAAATAGGAGCATATTCATAGAAAAGTAAAAGAAAATGTTGTGTACTGCGTTGCAACATATGACTACTGATAAACATTGCTATTTATGTCTGAATTGACATCTTAGAATCGTTCCTACATTCTGTAATTACACTCTGACTATTTCTGTCTGTCAAGTTTCAAAACTTGCTGTAATTCTTTCATCATTAGTGCTCTCACTCAACATCGACTATTTTATAGGATCTAAAATGTTTTTTGATGATCGTATTGATTTGTTTTAATATACGAAAGCATAAAATCACCACAGGTTTACTGTTATTACACTCTGACAAATTCCATAAGTCGGATCTCAAAAGACGCAGTAATAATTTCATCAATAGTGCTCCTACACGACATTGACAGATCATCGTAAAATACTGTAAGAATAGTAATAATGTACTTGTTGGGACTTATATCATAATAAATAGGCACGAAAATAGGAAATTGGGTTATCATTTGACAGATTAACCTCAAATCTCATGATTTGAGGTTAAGTTGTCAAAAAATAATACACACCTTCACAAATTACTTCGACCCAGACCATAGGTCTGGCGAAGTATTGAATTTGGTCAGTTCCCGCCAAAAAATTACCCTATAGTTTTTCATCAAATGGCGACGTTTCAGGCCCTAAGGAACCCCAAGCAACAATAAAAAAATTGGTGTCCGTTAGGTTGTACGTCCGTCCGTCCCTCCGTCTGTCCGTCCGTGGGCAAAATTTTGTATACGCGATATCTCGCGACTGGCAGGACGAATTTAAAAAGTACAAACGGATTTGGGTTTCTCTTTGCCAAACTTAGATCTGATTAGTTTTTGGAGACAATGCATACTAGATTATGGGGAGGTTTAACAAAAAAACGCTCAAAAAACATGTTTTTTCCATGCCCAAAAAAATGTTTCAAACAAAAAATATAGAACATCGAATTCTCTACAAAAAAGGTAGAGCTTATGAATGTATGATGCACAACATGCAACAAAATACATATTTTTATGTTCTTTGAACATTCAAAACAATATTTACAGTACTATTGATCTTCCAGTGTTTAACTACACGGTCATAAAGAGCAGAGTCTAACGATTCTAATGGTGGTATCATAATTAAATTTTCATATAAGAATTCAAAAGTTACAATCGATCAAAGTGTGAAAAATGCTTAACCGTCCATTCATTGGCATTTTCACCCTATTTAAAGAACAAGATATTGTTACAATATATGTATAGAAACACTCGAACCTAACGATGCTAGAACTACCCTCTGCCGCCTTCTTTCCTGGCAGTGTTAAAATAAGAATATCCCCGGAAGCATCAACCTTTCGTCAGGGAACTGCAATACGAATTTAGCCAAAATTGTAGGCACCCGGGGCGACGGCATCTAGTTTTATTTCTGTAATTCATCGACCAACAAATTGTTTGGAATTCACTACTGCTAGTGAGTGCTTGTGGTATTGGTAAATTTACTGCCGTAGACAGTTTGCATCGCCCTGAAAGTGCATGTTGGGTCGCAACAAAGCCTTCATACTTTCAAGTTCAGAATAGGGAATCTAGCAAAGGCATATTCACTTTCCTAACTTTTCTTTTCAAAACCATTGGACTTTTAAGGCAGAACACATGTTCATATTTGGTAAAATATGTACTAAAATATAACCTATTTGTTAAAAACTTTCAGGACGATTTTAAAGTTGAAATTTGGTTCATTTTACTTGCAGAATATACTTCAAATACTTTCTTACTATCAGGACATTTTTCAAGTCGATATTTGGTTACTTTAACCTATGAAATAGACCTCAAGTTACATTTTGACTTAGAAGACATAATTTAGGTTGTAATTTGGCTATTTATTACTAAGTATCGCATTTCAACTATGGCTGGGGTCAGAATTCCTTATTTTGCTGCTTGGGTTATCGTACTTGAGATGACATTTTGAAGTTGTGATCTCGTGAATGAAATATCGCTCTTATACGCCCCGATCGTTAGCAGAAATTGTTCTAAAATATTATTGTGAGCTGATGAATCAGGGGTCATAACATGTAGTCATTTTTGGAACTTTGTTCCCCGGCCACATTTATAAACGCTAGTACATGTACTACAATACTTACAAACGAATGTCATATGTCTCATTATATTTTTGTAAAGCAATTCATCTCCACAAAATGCGCATAATACTTCCATGTAATAAAAAATACACAACACAAACAAATAACAGACGTATTCCGAGGCTGCATTTATTTTTCCGTCGTTATATTGGTAGGACTTGTCTATATAGGTATCACCTTAATTTTCCATATTTTTTAAACTAATATTTTGCAATTTGCGAAAGTAAATTCCAGTCGAACTAAAGTGCGATTCTCGGTCTGGATGTTGTACACAAATTTTTCAAGAAACATCCAAACGATTTCAGCATCTCGAGGATATTTGACATTCAAACGCAAAAAAAATAACTTGAAACATGTATCTACTGCTCCCATCAAATTGTTGACGGTGATTTTAGTAGAATCGACCACTATATGGATATTTTCTATCTTTGTCAGCGAACCAACTATTACAATTGTTGGTTGCAGTGTTAAACCATAGTTTAATAATTTCGCTTTCCTTTCCTCGAGGTTCTCATCTAAATAACATGTTGCCTAAAAATATATTCAATTTTTAGAATTTATTTTAATCCGCAAAGAAAGACGTTTTGTTGGAAATTTTATACTTTTCTATTAGTTCATTACGTGTTTTAGAAAAAAACTTTACATTTTAAAATTTTTTCAATTACTGTAAAAATACGAAAAATAATAATAAAAATCCCAAAAGTTTTATCAATTTTTGTTTTTCCCATTATGAATTGTACATCCTCAAATTACTAATAGAACAGTAAAATTTCCATCAAGAATTCTTTTCATGTGCGAGGATATAGAAGACCACGAGCCAAATATGTTAATGGGACAATCATGATCGCACACAATACATATTATTAAATTTGATATACGTTTATAAAGTATGACGATAAAATATTTGCCACTTACTGGAATCTGGAACTATAATAAAAGAACAGCATCAGCCTGCTTGACCGGTGTAGGCTTGTACGGTTTGTTTGTGTTTTTCAAGTCGGCTGAAATAAATACTCATATATATATATAAGGCAGCAATTTCTGGATCAACAATCTGAAAATATTATGTAAACGTTGCTATTTTTTTTTCTTACTATAATCAAAATATTTAATGGATACAATAATGGTTAAAATGTTTGGCTTATTTGAATATAAATTATTTTCTTTTACCTAAGTCCTGTTGCCAATGATTTTTCCGTTTTAATAGAATGATGACTCTTTGAAATCTCAGACCATTTTTTTAAAATATTTAAAAATAATTAAATTTTCATTTTTTTTTACAATTGTGTAAGTTAATATACCAATTCATAACCTAATGGCGAGCATAAAATTGGGAAATTTGTAAAATAAGTGGATATGTTTGATTCACTTTTTTCTAATATCAAAAGTTTCTTCCCATAAACGAAAAATTTCTTTTCGATTTTCCATCGAAATTGCTTATAGTTTCAGTAATGTGATATTACAGAAACATTTTCATTTTCTTCTTCAATGTCAGTCACTTTTCTTTTTTTTTGGAACAGAGTTTTTGCATCTATTTGCAATATTTTTTTAAAATGGTTTAATTTGTTATACAAATTTCCCCTTATTGGAGTTTTATTTTTGTTGTATCATATGGTGTATAATATAATCCTTTTGGTTCTGTTTATTAGATCGCAACAATTTCTTCTGACTACATGTGTAAATCATTCATTGAAGGACTATTACATAAAATATTATTCTATTATTAATAATATATATTTGGAAGTAGAACAGCTGAATTAAATTAAGTAGTTATTATTCAATAGAGTAGTCATTTTACAATAGAGTATGCTGAAAGTCGGAACGTTCTTTTTCGAGTCATTGTCGTTTATAAAACATTTACTCGAGGCGTCCAGTATTGACGTATATCGATTGAGATTAGGTTGTTTTGGTTATTTTGATTAAAGTGAGTTACGTGTATCTCGACGGTTAGCCTCATGTTGAAAATTATTAATTAACAATAACAAGAGGAAGACACATAAATTAACAAAACTCTAATGATAAAATAGTAACGCAAAAGTAACACTTAAGACTAATTTAACTTATTAAATTAATATATCGAGTATTAACTAATAAATTTGAATTCGGTCAATTAACAAACTGAAGAAATTAATACAATTATGTTCAAATTATGAATGACAAAGATAATTAAATTTGTCGTTGACATTTAATTCAAAATTAATCCTAAATGTTGTATGGTGTGAAATGTAATATCTGAAGTGTTATCCAAATTTCATAAAAAAACGTGCATCCACTGAGAGAAAACTTGTTGGTAACCGCAACTATTTTGTTTAGTAAAAAAAATTACAGTAACCTTGACGATATATTATGGTAAACCTGACATTAATAATGTTATCGGTACTATATGAATATAGTAAAATATTATCTCCATAATATTGTTACAGGGAACATAAAATTACAGTTTCCTTAACATTAAATTTTGTGGTTACATGCACATGAATTAATATAGTAAATGTAACATTATAATCCCTGTAAATTTTACCATAAATTTTAGTTAAATACGGTCATAACCATTCTTTTAGTCAGCTGCACTACCCAGGTAGAAATTTCCGCGATTCTTCCCTGAATATATATGGGCCCAGTGTAGGAAATACTAGCTTGGAAAATCTGGACAGATCCTAGCTTTGCCCTAGAATTTATCCCTGGTTTGTAAAATGTTTAGTAAAATTAATATTTATCTACATTTTGTCCTGGTTCTGGCCAGATCCTATCAGGGAAGAACCAATATTTGTATTTTTTATATTAAGGTTATGTTATATATTTATTAAGTATAATGTTATAAAATAAAATAGTTCTTTTTCAAAATGTGCGATCGATTATTATCAGCTTCTCGTGTGCTGATACGGAATCGAAAATATCGGACGATAAAAAAATTAGGATCGAAAATACTTATTATTGGAAGTGAAAGTGATGAAAGTAATTTCGATAGTACTGGAAATAAAAAAATTTCTGACCAAGAGCATGAAGAAGAAACACATGAACAAATTGTCGATGAAGAAATGTTTTCTGAAAAAATTTCTGATCTGGAAGATGATACATCACTTAATGTAGACAATATTTCAGAGCTTGATGAAGATACGTCAGATTATGCCGAAGAATTAGATGAAATGGAAAAATTACGTCTTTGGATTATAATGAACCGGATTCCACATTCTCAAGCAGACGAATTGCTAGACATTCTACGACCAAAATTATAGCCACTGTTACCAAAATCCACAAAAACGTTCGTAGGCACTTCATCTGCGCAATACAATATTGAACCTATGCTGGACGCAAAGGGTTCAATTAGAGAATTTGTATATCTTGGCACAAAAGAAAATTTAATTAAATGCATTAATCCTAAACTGCACACCAATAATTGTATATATTTACAATTTAATATTGATGGTATACCCCTCTTTAAGTCAAGTAGCAAAGAGTTTTGGCCAATTCTAGGTAGAGTACATTTTACACCAATGCTTTATGAACCGTTTCCTATTGCTGTGTACTGCGGTGAGTCGAAACCCAAATTATTATCAGAATATTTGTGTAAATTTGTTGACGAAATAAATACATTGCAAACGGAAGGATTTAATATTAACAGTAATCACTACGTAATTAGAGTGAAATGTTTTATATGTGATACACCGGCTCGAGCATATTTGAAAAGCATTTGTTGTCACGTTGGATCACATGCGTGTGAAAGATGTACAATTATCGGTGAAAAAGTAAACAATGTGACAGTTTTTCCAGTTGCTGGTTGTTTAGAGAGAACTGACGAATCGTTTAGAATGTTCACGCATCCACTCCATCATGTAGATGTGTCACCTCTTCTATTAATTGATCCACCAATCAATATGATTGACAGTTTTATCCTGGATTTCATGCACTTAGGCTGCTTAGGGGTGATGAAACGCCTTTTGGAATATTGGACATTAAACAAAATTTCAAAACTTAGCAGTGCGTACAAAACCGAGTTAAGTCGTAGATTAGAAAGTATACGCTCCTGCATACCCTGTGAATTTCAACGTAAACCTAGACAATTGAATAGTTTGCCTCGTTGGAAAGCAACCGAATACATGTTATTCCTCCTATATATTGGGCCAATTATTTTAAAAGGCCTGTTAACTAAAATGCAATATAATAATTTTGTATTATTTCATATAGCATGTCGGTTTACTTTGTACTGAAAGTTCTGCCACTTCTTACACAGATGAGGCAAAAAGAATACTTAACAGCCTTTCATTTGTCGTCACAAGAAATTTATGGTCCAGAATTTGCAGTTATTAATGTACATAATCTGATACATTTATCAGATGATGTCAATAATATGAATAGCAGCCTGATCAACATTAGTGCATTTGCATTTGAAAATTATTTGGGAAAAATGAAAAAAATGATTCGGTCACCTTACCGACCACTAGCCCAATTTTGTCGACGATATCTTGAAGAAATTATGTACAAAATAAAAAACCTAAAAATACAAAACACGATTGAATATAAATAGCACGATAATTGTTATCTCAAGTGTCACCGATAAAGGTTTACTCCTGACAACAAAACCACCAAATAATGTTGTGATATTAAACTGACACTTCCATATTTAAAATTACAGCATTTCATGTGATTCAAGGAAACAAACTGTGTATGACTGGTAAAGAATTAAAAAAAAAAGAAAATATTTACAAGTACCCATCAGATTCGAGTATTACATGTATGTGGGAAACACAGGAAGAAATTTGTGAAACTGCATCAGTTGCGAAATTTGCGAGTTTGATAAAGAACAAAGCTGTTTATTTATGTTTAAAATTCGATCAAGAATCTTTAGTTAATCGATATTTTGTATTAAGCTATTTGCATTAAAAATAACATTTTTATGACATAACCTAAAATCACATTTGTCGTCATTCACCAAAGTAATTTCATCTATTACGCATATGTACGGTTGTTGTCGTTTATTTAAAAAAACTCTTGCAATACAATTTTCCTACTTTATATATTCGTAAGTCTGATTTTGTTGTTAATTTTATTAAAAAATAAATAAATATTGCACAAATGTATGTGTACATATCATGACATGTCACATCACGGAGTACATAAACTATAAAACTATCGAATCTCGATTCTCGAATCTCCTAACTAAACTCGAATGTATCGAATCGATAGCGATAACGACACATAGGAAATTGGTGTACACGTAATGCCGGACAGACCGACCAACAACGCCTTGATCGCCATGCAGTCACATGCAGTTGTGAGAGACTAATGCGAGAGTGATTGGCAGATTTTCTGAATAATAAATTATCAAATAGGAAAATATATTCAGTTGAGCTCACGATAGCTTTGTGAAACCATCATCAAAAATCGATAAACAATTAAAACGTGTGAACGGCAGAAAGGATGGTAATTTTTACACTTCAGTAATTATATTGTAGAACTGTGGACTAATCTGAAACCCTGCGGAATCGATATTTATACCCAAATAAAAATTTACTATTTTTAAATTAAATTTGCCTAAACTTCAAGTATAGACAAATAAAAGAATTCTGAAAAATTTGATATATATGTATTGACAAAAAATTGTTCTACATTTTGTTCCAGTTTGTTTCTAAAAATTTCAAACTGTAAGCATTAAGCATATGACCTCATGCTTATCGTCAAAACATCCTTTTATTAATAAGTATATTCTTTTCACTTTATGTTCGTACAGATGAGTAACGATTTAGAGGATGATTTTAACAATTACATATATTATATAGTGGAATTTATTCAAAGAAGTCGACCATCGACTAGATCTGTAGACATAGTTCCTTTAAAATGGTTACAAGTCAATAAAAAATCTGTGGAAGTAAACTTTAAACCTCCTCCATATTCTGATGAAGATTTCGAGGAAATTCAAACCTTGGTTGAGAATAATGTTGATGCTCCACAGTCGTGGCTTCTGTATAAAGTAAGGATAGTTGCTTGCGGAAGTAAGTATGAACGATTTAAACAGTTTTGTTGAAGTAGGCATCTCTTTCTCCCTTTCTATATTTCGGTGTCTCGCTTTTTTAATTTCTAATATAATTATTTTCAACAATGCTGAGTAATACTTTTCTTTCTCCATTTCTTGTAGAAACGTATGTTGATGCTCTCAAAAAGCTGAAAATCGTGAATGATAAAAGATTCGCTTTTACATCTGAATCTGAAATTGATCCTGAGAAAAAATCAGCAATGATAGAGACGAAATTAAAATCTAAGATGCTGCAAAATAACTTCAGTGTATTAAAAGACATCATGAATGTCAAAAAAATTTGTAATAATGAAAAAAACATTAGTGATTTCACTATCAAAAAAGGAATGAAAAGAAAAAAATATTGCCACACTATCTGTTTCAAAACGTCCAGAAGTTGGTACTTCAAATATAGGACATATTCCTGATGAAAACGAGGATACCGAATTAGGAAACTTAAAACACATGAGTAACCAACGTAAATAAGACTTGTGTTCATGACTGGACTTTATTTTCTAATCGCGAGAATATGTTTATTAATTTATTTATTTTGTTTTGAGATCTTAACGTTCATAACAAAATATTTAATGAAAACAAATATTTTTATTCTAAGTACAATTTTGTCATGTGGTAAAAAGGACAGTTCGATAAAGAATTCCATAAGTTTCAGATACATCGATCGATGATCAGTTTTTAAATGGTGGTGGTATCAATATAAATCAAGACATGCTAGTCTCAGATATAAATTCAGTCATGCTGGATGCTTTTATTCTACCAATCGAATCGCCTAAGGATGGAAAAGTTATCAACACTCCGGAGGATTTGGATTTGAGGCTAATACAGAAAATGGATAGTACGTATTTATGTTTGTGTGTGTGGGTATTATATATACATATAACTCATTTTGCTAAATAGCTAACGAAATGTCACACAGAAGTAAGTTTAATATATATGGCCAAATCTCATAGAACTTTTAAACTGTGGAGTCCTGTGACACTACTTGAACGTCATTGCTTTCACACAAATGCTATATTTTTTTTATACATCAAGATATCATAAATTAAAAGCTTGATGAATTTCGAAGTCGCCCGACGTTACAGAGACGCTCTATAATTATTTATAGATAAAAAAATAATGAAATTTCATGCGTCCTTTGCATGTTTTTTTTTACTCTTATGAGTATTGTATTTGCGCCGCGTGAGTTAACCTTGTGTTTTTAGCGCGAAATGGAGGCAAACATCTCATAAAGCAATATATTCATATGAATTATATGTGCCACACATTTAATTGTATAGAGTGAGCCTACAGTACCCGTCCCTTGAATTTCGTAAATTCTAAACTTATTTAACCTTGTTTATTTATTATCTGAGCCGTCTTAGAAATCGAAATATTTATTGTTTTTTGGTTATTAAACGACACAATAATAAAGTGTTTGGACACTTTACGCATTTGTGTGCGCCTTAAACTGTTCATGTTATGATATTCTTATCAATACAAGTGTAAACATACATTCCAAAAACGTGCCAATTTCAGAAAATTGACTATTTTTCGTGGCACATTCAAAATATCGCCAATATCAAGTTGTTGTTCGGTGTGCTGGTAAGTAAATACCTTATATAAGTATGTAAAGTACGCGGCATTCTTATATTTTACATATTTTCAAAGTTATTGAAAGAACTATTTATAAAGTCGTAATTTAACGATGAATTAAACACTGTAAGCTTAGTAACATTGTGGTCAGAAACTAAAAGTATGTTTATTCAGATAAAATTTTGGTGTTCTTTATGTGTTTAAAGAAAAACAATTCTTTATTATACTTGTTTAAGCACTGTGTTTCAAATTAGAGATATTGTAAAACAAAATATGCATTTCGAGTCTATGTATAAGTGATAACCCGGGAAAAAATGAATCATATATGGATCATACATTGAAATTTCAATGTGGCAGATCCAATTTTAACGAAATCTACTAATAAACTTCATTTTTCACCGCCATCTTGGATCCGCCATTTTGAATTTCCAAAATCTGAACTCAGATATTCATAATCGGCGACCTCGGAAACCCTATTATACACAATCTTAGGGCGATCCAATTAAGCATTTACCTGTAATCCTATTTTTTTTATAAAAATGATAATTTTTATTGGTTTATTTAATTATAAAACAAAATATTAAATAAATATTGCTTAAAATGCAATGTTATATACATCTTCAACTCTCACATAAGTGATATTTTTAAAAAATTGGGCGGAAATGCGTTATTTAATTATTAACCTTTCAAAAAATCAAAATTTCAAGCTCATCCCGGTGGTCAATATTTTGGACATTGTACCGCAAAGTTTTAATGCGTTGAGTAAAAAGGATGCACGAGCGTACATTTTTACTTCTTATTGTAGATATGTATACATATACCCAACGCCAATGTTGTGCTTGAAGTTTAAAAAAAAAATTTATTGAGAGGCTGAAATTTAAAAGTTCCAGAGATTTGCCCATATATATGATACATATTAGAATTTATATATATATTAGGGTGGCTCTTAATTTATCGATTTTTAAAATACTAACGGGACCCCCTCTAAAAGTGTTTAGTTTGATGAAAAAATAATTCCAGAATTTTTTCAGATTTTTCAATCAACACTAAACAGTGCCCCTAACGCACCTTACGTATTTATATGTTATATATTTTTTTCACACAAAAACTATCCACTTTTAGCAAAAAAAAGTAAAGAACAAAAAATGCTTAAAATTTATCAAAGATTATACTGGAATTTGTTCTGATTTTTTGTGGGAAAATTTTAAAAATTTTCAAAAAAAAATCAATTAAAAAATTTTTTCAAAATTTAACCAAAAATATCTAAAAATATATATATATATAAATTCTAATATGTATCATATGTAACGTATAATAAACTATGCAGATAATGAAATTCCGAAAATGAACGTAAAAAAAGTTAAAAAAAAACAACACCGTGACTTCATCCATAAACTACTTTCGACGTTATGAAAAAACTGGAGGAAATATCCGCGACGCAGGATCAGCTTTTGGAAAATCAGGGCATGATCCTCAATATACTTGAAGCTTCGGGCTTTATTCAAGACAACGTTGCCCGTATAGGAAGCTTCGAAGATAAATACAATTTGGAGCTACCATTGAAGACAGTGAATGAATTCGACAATTTTAATCAACAATTGAAAGACCCCACCTGCCACAAAGATTTTGTATGTATTTAAAAATATCGATTCCTTCATTTGTGCAATTAACAAATTAATAAAAATTTAATATGCAGGTAGCATCATTATACTGTTTAATAGGCAAGCGTAGTCAATATGCGAAAACTATAAATAATATATTAAAAAAGTTCATTGCTCGGGACGTTGCCCTTATGTACACTGCGCAAAAGCAAACTGCAGAAGAACTTATTTTAAAAAGCACGGTTTTTTGTAAAACTTTATTAGGTAAAAGATATATGCTTATCAATTGATTGTTCTATCAAAAAAATTTTTAAGGGATTTATAATAATCATTTCAATTGTATTTCAGCTGTGGTGCTAAGTAAGCATACCAACGAAAGTAATGGCGAACTAACCGAAAAGGAAGTCTTGGCCACCTTAGGTGCGTGCCTGACGAATGCCAAGGATTGGGATGGCTTTTCGGTTGAAACGAAATAAGCCATAATGTCCAACATTTTTTTATTGAAAAACTTACAATCTCTCTACAATATCTTTATTTCATAATGAAAAAATAATTTTTAGTTTATAATTTTAGTTCATACTACAAAAATTATAAAAGTTTTTATGTATTGCATATTGCGTAGCAAAAAATACATACTTTGCTTAATATTATAAGTTCTTAAAAAAATGTCTTAATATTAAAAATATTAATTATTGAAAGTAAATTTGTGTATCTTTCTTTCCTCCTTTTTATCAATATATGTATCCTTTATTTTTATTGGCGGTATTGACAAATAAAATAATTGTTTTTATATTTATAAAATAATATTTTAGTAATCATGATTAGATGGAAAAAATAATAATAAAAAGCAGTAAGTTAGTTGTATTAAAATTACACTGAGAGAACAGTAAGTTATTAAATAACAAACAGTAGTCATGAATACTTCTTGTAGTGTTTCAATATGAGCCAACAATGACAAGTACTTTCTAATGCTAGTACAAGTTGATAAGTAAATCACAATATTCAATACACATCATAACTTTACATCACGAATACTAAAACATGGTAAATTAATTACTTGTATTATATAATAGCATATTTATACTGTTTAACGTGCTTCTATGTACATCTATATTCATTGTTAATATGCGTGCTTGACTCAATGTATAGAATGACAGGTTCGATTATATACGACCAACTTATACATTTTTTACTTATCACATTCAAATCAAATGAAGGATTACGGCCGAAGTTCCACCCACGAGAAGTATTTTTTGAGAATCCCTCGGATTGTGGTCCAGAGCCTATTTTACATAAATAACCTTTTTGTGGATTCACTTTCTAACCCTTTCCAATACCATATTTCACTAATATAAACAGGTCAAAAAAAATGGCATCAGCATGCAAATTGGGTTTCGACATTAAAGAACATTGGTGTATCATCCTGGATGCGTCCTTTTCAAACAGCTAAAATGCATTTGGTGTTCAGATAACTTGTACCATATACAATTCCCTATATATATATATATGAGATTATAAGAAAGAGGTTGTGTTCATATGCGAATCGTACCCGAATTGCATATGAATCGAGTATCAACAGTACCTCATTTTAATACTGTTATTAGGACTGCAAGATACGATTCTTATACAATTGGAATACAATTCAGTACAAATCAAACGCAAGCAGAAAAATACTCGTTACATGTATTTACTGTACCTGTTATGGTATGTGTAATTGCCAGAGGAATTGGAGTATATACATACTTGAATGTATATGATCAGAAATACCATGCGATCCCTTCGTCCATCGATGTGACTTTTAGTTTTCAATATAATGTGTGATTAGAATAAAATATGAACCATTTACTGGAAAAATGGCTTGAGTACATTTGCGTTGAGAAAATCTTAAATTTAAGACTCATTTGCAAGTTATAAGCACTTAACGCATTACTATCAGTACCAACAAAGTTCATACATGAACAATTTTAATATAGTAATATAATGTACATGGTAGCTAATACGATAGCAACAATCTTTCATAAAACAACTTAAATCGACTTAAGCTGTTTTTTCAGCAAACGGTTCATGTATTATATTGATTAATATAAAAATCTCAATTCACCTATATAAATGTATACCAGAAGTGAATTGTCTTTCTACATCTTCATATAATTCATCCTAAAGGCTAAAAGACATATAACCTTCAATATTCAAAAACTGTCAAATTTTTAGTTATGATGTTTGTAACGTAGCAATTATTGTGATGTAGCAAAAGAATCGAGGATTCACTTTAAAACATCTTTAAACTACATATGATTATTTTCTTTTATACAATGTCTCATGATTTTTGGAGAGTTCGAATAATTTAAAACAATTAAATAAAATTAAAACATGAAATTTCTCGCGTCTCATTATTGTCGCTGGATACTTACAGTAAATTCAAACAATCGTGACGAACCAAACCTAATTAAACACTTGAAAAAATATTTTTCGGATACAAAAGTTGGAGAAATAACATTTTATTAATATTTATTTTATGTATTTATTTAATAAGACGTCTAGAAGTCGAGCACTATGACTACATACATTCATCATGCATACATTCAATGACAGGTCGTTCGTCACGTACACGTTATGCGAGAACAGCTGACTTGGGTTGGGATAGAAGCGTCATTGTCATATAGTAATAGTCATTGATGTCAACCTATCAAATGTTTCGATTACTATATGTACATAGAGCATTTCACGTTGTGGCGTCATGCGTCAAGATGGCAGAATACTGGATGACAAGCGTATACAGTAATCTTATGGGAAGACAGAATACTTTTAAAATAACTTTGTAACGACAGATTGTTGAAAAATTGACAAAATATAAAATAGATTTATTTTTTTAAGCTGTTTAAGCTATTAAAAATTTTCAATAATTTTTTGTATGTCAAAATTATTATTTTATCACATAGCTTTCGAAAAAATAAAACCATTTTTTACTTTGTCAATTTTCCGCAAAATCTCTCGTTAGAAAGTTATTTTAAAATTAATTTGTCTTCCCATAAGAATACTGTATACACTTGTCCTCCCCACTATTCCGCCATCTTGCCTCCTGACGTCTTAATGTGAAATGATTTAAAAAAATATACATACATACATACATATGACACACTGGGAGCAAAAATGGGTTAAGTCCTGTGTATAAGCATAGGATATATCCCATTTTTGCTCCCAGCTTGTCATATGTACCAAAAAAGACTAATCAATAAACAAACCCGGGTAAAAAGAAGGCCCTGATTGGGATTCTTCCCAATTTCTAGGGTAAGTTTTTGAAAAAACATCTTAAGAAAGCCTGGCTCTGGCTACATCTTAGATAAAGGCGCTGCCAATGCACTCCGTCGCCAATCGCATACAGGCCCAATGCGGGTTCCAAGTCAGATCCAAGCTAGATTCTGGGAAAAATCCCTAGGGCCAGGCTTTATCCAAGATTGAATTTCTACCTGGGTACAATTTGTGGTTTGTATGTGGAAGATATCGAATGCGAAACTCGAACTGGAAGGGATTTTTTGTTTTCTTCTATTCTGCATGCTAGAGAAGGATAGGACGCTTAAAGATATTTCTAACACGTGTGTGTGTGTGTGTGTGTATTGATTCTTTTTGTTTTATAGTAGGTATGTATATAAAAAAAGATGAAAACAACCAGTGTGGTTCGCAAAAAAAAAATAAATTCAACCAACAAACACTTCATGTATATAATACATTTGAATTTCGCGGGCAGAATTTTCATAAATTGACGATAGGTGGCTAATCTTTTCTTTTATTTTTACGCAAGCACCAGTACCATATTTCTATTAGTACATATACCCAGTTGGATTCCTACGTTGCTATATGTTAGGTCGTTGCGAGTTCTCAAATGTATCTGCGTTTTACGAATGCGGTATGTGTATGTGTGTTTGAAATGTATGAAGCTAATATACTGTTATATACGTCTGCGTTTATGCGTGTCAAGTGTGTAAATAGTGCATTTATTGTATAATATCCTTGTTCATAAAATTCAAAAAATGCCCATTGCAGGTACCACAGTGTTACGTCTCACGTAACTAGGATATTGCGACGAAATACATTTTTGGGAATCCCCGAATATATGGGAATTTAATAACAGCGCCGATATACAACACACTAACCGAACTACAATGTACTTTCATGATTTGTAAAACCTACCATACCGGCCTCAAAAGATAGCTATACAAGACCGAAACCGTAGAAAATCGACCTCCTCTCTAGGTAACACGACGCCACCATAAAAACTTAAGAATCGGAAAAGAACAGATCTTTTTCTGCCCACAAATAAGATTCCTATATTATCAGCAAAAATTAAAATTAAGTAAAATATACAAAATTGCATCAGTTTGTTTGTTAAATTTTTCTTTAATATATTTTCATAAAAACAAATTCCTATTTTAATATTTATCATTTTTTTCCACACACGAAAACTTTTTCTAAGAAAAGGCATTCTCAAGCCGTACACGCACCGACACCCAAAAGTCATAAACTTAAAAAAGAGGAAATTCGAGAAAACACTTTCTCAAGGAAAAGAGAATGACCTTCTTTTCCTATTTTTAGTTGTTGTCCTCGATAAATTAGAACATTTAGAATTACGCAACAATATTAATTCTTATTTCTAAATTTTACAATATTTTCAATAAAACAAATATCATTAAATTAAATCGTTTTAAATATAAAAGAAAACATAATGAGAATGAGATTTTTGGAGAAATTTATTTCTCTAAATAAATAGAGAAATCAATAAAATACAAATTACAACATTAACATCGTTGCGTAATTTAAATGTTAATAAATAAGTGTAAAAACCAAAAACCATTATTTAGTAATACCATTTATCAAATTAAAATATGTACACGAAAATGTAAATGAAAAACAATATCTTAATAATATTTTTTGTATAACTTTGAAAAGCATTACTTTAAATAATACAATATATAATACATATATATTCTACACGACCAAGTACACAAAAATTGTAAAGTTAATACAAACAACGAACGAATAATTCTAGTAATAAATAAATGACATATAATTAATAAAAAATTAAAGGCGAACTCAAATACCAACGTTACAAAAATTCCTTTATAACAAAAACATTTCTTTTACAAAATATTGAAAGTTTGAATAAAATAACTAATACAAAAATTAATAATTTCTATTTAACTTTAGTTCTAATTATGCTAGAACTTTCGTTCATGTTTGTAAAAAACTACTTTTACTTTGTAAGCAAATATTTTGTTAAAAATTTATTGTTATAAAAAACAGAAGAACAGTTTTTTTATAACTACAGAAAAACAGTACAAATTTTCCCACCAAACTCAATGTTCCCACGCCTGGACCAACCTACGAATTTTCCTGGAGGGATTCCCAATAATAAAAAGAGCGACTTTCCGACGAATCTTCCTACTCTGCCTAAAACTCCGAATCCATAACCTTCCTAAAAAAAACCCTTCCTAGCGATTGCAAGCGGTTCGTCCAGCTTCTCGCTAATTCCAACTTATTTCTTGTCCTAAACAAAGCTATTCGGTCTGAACGTCCGAATATCTTTTCTTTTTCCCAAATTTTCCCACCTTTCGTGACGAGAGCGACTCGTTCGGCTTTGCACGATTCCCTTTTTATTTTTCCGTCTGAACGTCGGAATATCTTCCTCCTCATCTCTTCTCCCCTTCGGTCTGAACCTCCGAAGTCTCCCTCAACCCTAATTCCAAATCAAAAGGTAACGGCGAGCAATTTTCGGTCGGGTTGTCACTTGGACTCTCAAACCCAAGTCCGACGTCGAGTCGCCGCGTGTAATCTTTTTTTTGCTGGGGATCTCGGTGCCGATTTGTGCAACTCGTCAAAAACATCCCTCACGAGGCAGCAATCATTTTCAATCGGCCTACCTTGGAGGAGTTCACCAAAGCTGTACACTCCAGAGAGGAACGTCCCATTCAAAGACAGAGAAACCATCAGCCAACAACAAAAAAAGTGATTTAATTTTATTACATCCTAATTAACATATCCTTCCCTCCTTTTTATTTGCCCGAAAAGAGACGAGTTGCTACGGCAACAAATAATAAAAATTAAATTTTTTTATATATTTTTTTATTTTTTTATGAGACGAACGTTGTTAATCTCTTTAACGTTTTTGTTTACACCAAACAAGAGATTAACACCCTTAGGGATAAATTTTTTTTTATTATTAGTGATGCTAGCGACTTGCATCGAGATCATTCTTTGAATGAAAACTCGATCAAGCCACGAGCATCAGTAGGGCTGTTAGGAATTAAAATCAACCCTTAATTATTATTTGTTTTTTTTTATATAAAATATTCATTTTTTTGATTAGGTCGGTATTAATTAATGAATATAGTTTTTTTTTACCCTTATCTTTTCCTCATCCTTACTCCCTACTAACGATAACATTCAGGGTCACTATTTTTATATGGTGTTCTTGTTTTCAGTCACACGGTTTTCCGGTGTCGACTCCTGACCAGGGATCACTCTCAGCCGCCGTTGCCGCCCTCTCTGACTTTCTTCCATTGTATTCCTTCATATATTTCCTTATTACCTCGAGAAATAAAGTTATTATTACAATATATATGAAATTGTTTGTTTTATTTCCCCAGACCTTTTTTTTGTGCAGCCGCCTCCGTTCACCCAGAACCCAGAGTCGACCCTTAAGGTCGACCGCCCTTTCGCGTAAGTATCCAGAGTACTCGTATAAGTACCCCGGGTTCGAGCGTAACAACAGTCTAAAATATTTCGAGGCAAAATAAGTAATATGTTTTTCTCGTTTTCTTTAATCTAGATTTAAAAAATAACTATACAATATAGTTAGTTTTACCATATTATATAGTTAGCGTAACATTCATATTAAGTTCACGAAACATAGACTTCTGTTACCTTCACTCTATATTATTGTATGAATAACAAAAAATTCGTCAGTAGGTGTTATCATAAAATTTTGTTGTGACTGTATTTCACTCAAATTTAAAGTAAAATTATGGTAATGGGGACTATAATTTTCTCTCAGTGTCGTCTTCAAGAATTGTTAATTAAACATGAAGCTGTAATATTACTTTCAGCTTTAATTCATGTATTTAAAAATTATAAAATAAATACAAATTGCCTGTTTTTAGAATGTTAGTGTTGTACGAAATGGCAAAATGAAATCATTTCTTCATTTTTAATTCACCCGTTTAAGATACGATGAAATAAACATTATAATTTTAAATTGAAGAAAAATTATGTTAGTATTTAAGAATATTTATATGCCAATAGTTTGAATTAGTTTTGAATTACATCGATGTAAGATAGATTAAACTCGGCGATTACGAAATTGGAATCGAGTTAATCGGACAAAATTGTTTAATTGATCCGAAAGGAAAAGCTTACTTTTTCAAACACATTTTTAATCAATAAACTGCTTGATTTAAAATTCCTTTTCTATATACTGCCAAATAATACGATAATATAATTCTTTTAATTTCAATTTTGACCCATGTAAAAAGTAATTTCATAAACAGGTGGTCGGAAATGATTCTTGTCTAGTTCTGTATAATAAGAGTTTGTTCCAGGGTTAATTTAATAAATCTAATCTACTTTAATTTAGTCTATATTCTTTTCAATATAACAAAATAAAATTATTGAACTTTGTTGATACCCTAACTTATTGTTTAAAATCATAACTTATTTATAAATTACACTTACCAAATAATTCAAGAATATTTTGGTCAGGTGTAGACGATTGAAAATGTTCTTGAAATGAATATTTTAAATGTGAATTGAATTATGTTTGATGAACAAAAATATGAAAATAATTCGAAACGTCGAAATTCGAAGAAAAACTATTGGCTAATTTTCATGCCGAGGTTATCAAATTCAATACTTCCTCAGACAATATAAACAAAAAAAAAGACAAGACAAAATAACAAAAATAGAAAAAATTGTAAATATTTATTCCTCAGACAATAGTCATAAGCATTTTAAAACAGTTTTTATGGCATTATCGTCGACTTTAGGAAGAAAATGCATTTAAACCTTTTTTATAGAGAATTTAATGCTATATTTTTTATTGTTGGAAACATTTTTTAATCAAATTTGTATTTTTTCAAAATAAATGCAAAAAACTACGAAAGAAACGTAATTAAGGCTAATGAATTTTAGTAATGGACGGATGGATCTGCGCCAAAACCTAATCAGGTCTAAGTAAGGCCATGATGAATCAATACATAGGTCCACCTTTTTAATCGGCCTTTCCGTTCACTGAGAGAAAACTTGTTGGTAACCGCAAACTATTTTGTTTAGTGAAAAAAAATTACACTAACCTTGACGATATATTATGGTAAACCTGACATTTGATAATGTTATCGGTACTATATGAATATAGTAAAATATTACCTCCATAATATTGTTACAGGGAACATAAAATTACAGTTTCCTTAACATTAAATTTTATGGTTACATGCACATGAATTAATATAGTAAATGTAACATTATATTCCATGTAAATTTTACCATAAATTTTAGTGAAATACGGTTTATAACTATTCTTTTTAGGCAGCTGCACTGCAATGTATGGTTAACGAGATATCGAATGCGAAACTCGAACTGGAAGGATTTTTTGATTTTCTTCTATTCTGCATGCTAGAGAAGGATAGGACGCTTAAAGATATTTCTGATACGTGTATGTGTATTCATTCTTTCTGTTTTATAGTAGGTATGTATATAAAAAAGATGAAAACAAACTAGTATGGTTCGCTGTTAGGTCGTTGCGAGTTCTCACATGTACACTCCCCGGCAATCACTTTTGCCATGCCAAAGAACAAAATTTATTAAAACTCAAAGTATAATATCTTTTGCGAAAAATTATCGTAATTTAAAAAATCGAACGGCATTTCAAAGGTTATTACAATAGCTTTCATTTGAGCAGAGAAAAAAAATCGAAACGTACGCAAAATTCAAATTTTTATCGATAAAAAACCAACATGAAAAAATACAATTGAAGGCGAAAGGAAATAGACTTTGCGAGACTGGCCCCCTAAACGTCGAATACACCGGAGACTAGTTGATTTTCCCTTGCTTTTTAAAGGCATTGCGTAGTTGTTCATGGTCTGGTATAATCTGACTTACATACAAAATCAATCATCGTTTATTTTTTTCTATTAGTTACCTTACTTTGAGGGATTGAGTCTTTCATTTGAACCTTCTTATTTAAAAGTTTTCTCAACTACACTCTCATTTGCCACAAAATCGACCTCCTCATGTTTTCGAAATGTACCCGATTTCTGTTGGATCTATTAATTTTTACAATCCGTGAAATTAGTCGTAGTTGTTGCAAACTTCTTCAGATTATGTGACTATGGCTTTTTCTTTTCTCGGTCATTATTTACTTGATGTGGTACTTGAGTACGTTTTCACTTGAGAGCGTCCACCAGCCTTGTGATTATCTTCAGCAATTGCATGAGTCCTGTAGTCAGAGGCTATGTAGATGGTTTTAAATTCGCGGACTTTAACCTGTCGATAAAGTAATCGAAAAGACAACGAATGCCGCCAGGCACTACAACCGCGTATCTGCTCATGTATGATTCAACATTTTTTTGCTGCACGTCGGGCATTTTCTTTGCTCGTCTGCGAATTTACACGCAGGAGCGACAAAAAATAGTGTACATATCGCTACTCGTCTTCGGCTATCAGCAGTTTTTAGTTTCCACCCCATCACTTTGTACATTTTTGTATTTCACTTTACTTTTATTAAGTCCGCACTCTATCTATAGCAGAAGTACTCGCTTTCAGTATTTAATTGTGTTTGAATTCTAATCGCAACTGGTGCCTGTACAATCAAGCCCGTTATAAAAAGAATCATCTGTATCCATTGGTATATAATATACTATATGTGTAGATATTCTGCATACAAACTATTCAGTTGATTTTTCAATTACATTATTGCTATAATAATAGGAAAAGGACAAATATCTTCATGAAAATTTTTTCGGTTTGTTTCAGACGAGGAAAATGTACGAGGAAGCAAAACATATTAACATGGCGACCAACCTTGTTACCGTGGACAGGAAGGTGTTGAACGATGCCCTTCATTACAATTTTAAGAACGGTGACGTTAACGTAGTCCAATTTTTGATGGACCACGGAGCGGACGCGAACTAAGTTAATAGATATTCCGGCGAGTTGCCTCCGTATCTCGCCGTTGAAATGAAGGAGACGGCTGTGATAGGTGTGTTATTGGGGCGTTGACGTTGATTTATGTGCGTGTACACCCTGAAACTGGGTGTACGTCTCTACATTGTGCAGTTAAGAAACAGGACGTGCAGATAGTTAGAAAACTGCTTGGATACGGAGCAAACAGCAATATTCATGCACTGTTAAAAATTTGCCGGTGTGAAACAGTCCGGTGTGAGGTGGGATGGTTTTCGGTGTGAATATTTACACCGATGAAAGGTTTAATAGATATACGCTCGCGGTGTGATCGGTGTGAAATTCAATGCGGTGTGATTCGTTTATGCGTGCTTGCGCATGCGCTGTACTTTCTACAGTGCTGTGTGACGATTCGATCGATCGATCCAGACACGTTCTGTGTTCTGTCATTCATAATGAGAGTGGTTCGAGTTTGATTTTTGTTTTATTATTTAGCATTAGTGCTACATAATGAACTCTAATAAAATATGTATGTGTGAGTGCGTAAATTTTATTTTTGGAGGTTGACCCACATTGATATTTGAGGTTAACCTATCAATGTTGACAACGAATATAGACGTATCTATATTCGTTGATGTTGATAACCTGTTCCCCAAATCCCAGACCTTATTCCCTATAAAAAGTGATTGGCGCTATTTCTTTTTAAAATTGATTACTTGCAGCTATGTTTATCATTGCGTTGAACTGAGCAATGACTGAAAAAATAGGATGCGTGCCGACAAGAATTGAAGTGTCGCTGGAAGTTAGAGCTTTCCAGATTATTGTATACATGTCACTACTCTCAATATGTAATAAGTGCAAAAGAATTTCATGAATATAGTATAAAAGAATTATTATAAATGATAATTCTATGTAAAATTAATGTTTATAGAATATAAAGTGACATGTATAGAAAATTCTAAAAACCGTAAACTCGACTCGATACTGTAGTTCTTGTTGGAAGGCATTCCATGCTTTCAATCGTTGATATTTATATTGATTATAATTTGAATACGTATATCTTCTACGTACGAGTGCAATCAAACAAATTTAAAATCAAGCAGCAAAAATTGAAAGCAGTGAATATGTTTTGTTAAAAAGTACAGAAGCGAGAAGAGTTTACTATTCTCAGATTAGTACACATGTCGGTGAATGTAGTATGTGATAGAATGAATAAAAATTTATTTATAATGTTCAAATGAATTTTTATAATATAAATTAAAACTTATTGCAAAATTAAGGCCAACCACATATGGCGCACCAATTGAAAAAACTGTAATCCGCTTTGTAATACTTGGAACGTGACCAATGCTGTCAATCAACATTATTTATTTTTAAATTTTCTTACTTGCAAACACATATATTAATTAACATGTATTGATATTATAACAAATGGAAATATCAATTATTAAAAGCGTAGAATATTTACTAACAAGAACTACATTGTCAAAAGGAGTTTACGGTTTTTAGAATATCGCAAACATTTCAAATGTCTCAATATATCTGAACAAGTTTGTAATACTATTCCCAAACTAAATCTGGCAATATGCTTACTCCATGAACATGAAATGTTGAGTCGATGGAGCCTAATTTCACAAAATTTTTCTAACGACTTTTCTCTCTGTTAAACACAACCGATCTTAACTAAGAATGTACTTGCATATCAATATAGGAAATGTAAGGAATGGGATATATGGATGCGGATTGTCATTTCCATTTGACAGATAACCTTAAAATTTTCTTTGAAGTGTTAATCTGTCCGAGGAAAATAATAATAATGCGGTACTCACATTAAATAATTCATGTAATTCATCACAGACGCACATAACCTAAAAGAAACAATTACCTTCATATGGCGTTTTACAATTTAAACATCCATGTGTGTAAAATCGGTGTGATTTATTTGAGCGGAGTTAAATGCTGTGTGATTAAATCACACCAATATCGCGCCGAATAATTGAGGCTCAGGGAAGAAGAACCGGTTAAGCGCTCGAAACCAGTAGCAACAGACAGGAGTCAGACAAAAAAATTCGACTTCGAAAAATCGAATTGAAAAAAATACCACTATATAGAGAATTTCAAGCGGAACAATGTTTACATTTAACATTTTTTAATTCGACTTCAACTTTTTTAGGAAATAATTAAAAAGTGAAAAATATCACCGGCCGCTAATTCACAACTTTTTAATTATATATCACGATATCTCGTGAACTATCAAACGAAACGACTTGAAATTTTAACTACGTATACAATATAGTAATACAAAAACGAATAGAAGGTTAAAAATTTCAATTTCTTTTTTTCTTAATACAGGCATATGTAAACACGATGCAACGGTATTCATGACAATTTTTTTTTCAAACGCTTGGGGAGTCGAGCGAAGTTTTCGGAAATGAAAAACTCAAATTGTAGCATTGTAGAGAAAGAGTTGAAAAAGTTTTCTGCGAAAACAGAATTTGGAAAAATATACACAATAAAAAACGACGAACGTTAATTTAGCGCTATAATTTTCGAGAGCGCCCGTCTTTGTTTCTCCGTCCGGCTCGCTGTATACCCGGGTCGAGAGGGAAACGCCGACCGCGTTCTCGAAAATTCTAGCGCTAAATTAACGTTCGTCGTTTTTTACTGTGTACATTTTTCCAAATTCTGTTTTCGCAGAAAACTTTTTCAACTCTTTCTCTACAATGCTACAATTTGAGTTTTTCATTTCCGAAAACTTCGCTCGACTCCCCAAGCGTTTGAAAAAAAAATTGTCATGAATACCGTTGCATCGTGTTTACATATGCCTGTATTAAGAAAAAAAGAAATTGAAATTGTTTAACCTTCTATTCGTTTTTGTATTACTATATTGTATACGTAGTTAAAATTTCAAGTCGTTTCGTTTGATAGTTCACGAGATATCGTGATATATAATTAAAAAGTTGTGAATTAGCGGCCGGTGACATTTTTCACTTTTTAATTATTTCCTAAAAAAGGTGAAGTCGAATTAAAAAATGTTAAATGTAAACATTGTTCCGCTTGAAATTCTCTGTATAGTGGTATTTTTTTCAATTCGATTTTTCGAAGTCGAATTTTTTTGTCTGACTCCTGTCTGTTGCTACTGGCTTCGAGCGCTTAACCGGTTCTTCTTCCCTGAGCCTCAATTAACACCGCTCATTTACACCTGACAAGGTGGTGGACCTATATAGACTCCTCAACGGTAAAATATGATACCGATTTCACACCGCATTTTTAACAGTGTGCGGATACTTCCGGACTTACTCATTTGCATGTGGGGTTTGAGTTTCAACATCAGTACATTGCAAAGTTGATGCTCCAAACTCACGTCACGGTTGGTGTTCCAAATGAGTAACAGGGGACAGCTCTGCATATTGCTGTCAGGAACGACCTGGAAGCATCGGCGAGGCTATTAGTGATGCAATATGGTGCAGATATATCAACACGAGTGCATTGCAAAATTGATACTCCAAACCGGCTACGTCAAGGTAGATCGTCGGAACTTAAAAAGGGAGACAACTCTGCACATTGCAATCACACACCAATTACAAGCATCGATAAGATTATTGGTATTGGAATAAGGTGCAAATGTTCATGCAAGGAGCGCAGACGGAAGAACTGCCCTTCACCTCATTGCGGAGTATTCGCAGTCTACTAGAGCTACCCGATTCGCAAGGCTTCTGTTGGTTAAAGGCGCCGATATTAATGCTAAGGACAGCGATGGAGTATTGCCAGTTGACTTATCTATTAAGGCCGGAAATGTGAAATTGGCCAGATTTTGCCGAAAATATCCGGAAACCTTGACAGCAAAATGAACACGGGGCTCAATGGATTGATGCTGGGCATCATTTCAGGAAACCATCGCATGATCCGGCTACACCTTAGTCACAATTATGAATGCTTGTAATACATTTAACTTCACAGCATTACATTACGCTACGACGCTCGGAAATACCGACATTGCCTGGACATTGATTGAACAAGGCGCCAGCGCATTGATTTCATCGTGCAGTGGAAAAACCCCCATCGAATTTGCAAATGATGTCGCAAACTAGAAAATGATGACTATAATTACAAGTTGCACAAAGGGGATTGGAATAAAAATTCTCAAACGATATCTATTTTCTATCCAACATATTATTGTTTTCTTTCAGTCATTATATCTGACAAATTTGTATTTTTCTGCTGTCAGAGAGTAGAGAAGTTTTATCCCACTGAGTTAAATGTTAAATACCAACTTCGTTCTCACGATCACCGCCCAGAATTAATGATTTGGAATTTGTAGACATTTTAAAACTTAATACATGTACAATATAGAAGATCGGAAGTACCCATTTCATATCTTGTTAAGAAAATATTTGAGACAAGTAAAAAATTGTACGTACATATTATCAATAAATTTCTGAATATAGCATTTAAAATAATAAAGGAACTGTTATCAAACAAGTAAATGACCTCAGTTAAACTGTTTTTGTTCCGAGGAAATATAATAATAACTTTCCAAATCGACGAATCACTCGTCAACCGACGAAGACTGATTCATAAACTGGAATTCAGTTATTATTTTATCTACTACTCGAAATCGGTATTATATGAAATAAAAGTGCATTATTATACCGGGAATGATAGGAGAGCCGCATGTACCTCTATAGTGACCATGGCCTCATATCGACCAGAAGAGGGACTACTCAAAGCTCCCCACTCCTGTTGCTCCCGGGCATGGGTTAATTACACGCCAAACGAAGGAAAAGGATCTGCTCGGTTTCGCGAAAAGAAGGAATGGCGAAATATATAAGGACTCTGCTTTCAACATTCATTTTACCACTTAATATTCGTTGATTATACAAGTCTTTAGAGACTGTTCATAATCGTGCATAACAAAAATTAAATGTTTGTTGTTCTTTTTGTGCTTTTGATGCAAGAATCTCTGTTCGAGCTTCTACTACACCGTGGATTGTAATAAGCGACATTTCTGGGAACTTTCTTTTTATAATATAAATATTGAATTAATATTTTTCCCGATTTGTATACATAATGACTATTACTAAACATGAGAAATAAACAAAAACGAGCGTCGTTATGACGCGAACACATGTCAATTCTTTACATTTAATCGGAGATATATAAGGCAATAAAAACGTATTGGACAAGAAACTTTTTCAAAATCTAAAAAGATATTGTATAAATATATATTTTGAATTCTCAATAGAGAACAAATTCCAATTATTTAAATATGATTCGTTTAAATCTAAATAATTTGCATGCGTTCGCATCATAACTTGTTTGTGTTTATTTCCTATGTTTACAATTAGTAATTATGCAGACAAATCGAGAAAATATTAGTTCAATATTTATTTAATATAAGTGGGAAATAATTTAATTTGAGAAAGAAAAATTGTATTTTTACCAACTTTTTTTTAATTAAATGCTAAGTAATATATGCATTTAGTTAATAAAAAAAAATATAAATAGATCACTCAACAGTAGTAATAAATAAAATGATCATTTTCTTAGTTAAACTATATGTTACTGTTACAGTATTATTTCGAATAAAATTACGTATCTTATTATATGCTATACCCGGCCGTAGGTTTTCTGCTGCCGCAACCGACGCGGCCGTTTCCACTCTCACGGCTAACGGCCAACTTCAATCACATAGCCACACACAAAAAAAACATATATATATGTGTGTCTTCATTTTTACTATAAAATCGCATATTTCAATATCAGCGCGTTCTGAGAACATGACCCGGCGGCTCTACATGATTTGAAATGGAATCAGTCATATTCTGATCTGCAGATCTCACCATGCTTATTGTATGCTTTTGAGGTCGCTGAATCCAAATCCGAGGACCGTTTAACTCCATCAGATCAGGATTTTTACATATTAAATCCTTTGCAGCATACATTTGAAAAAAGTGAGTTCTTATTAAAAATGTTCTGTTATGGGATGTTGGGGTTGCTGGTTACTATTTGGGGGTCATTTTTTTAAAATTCAGGATGGATCCAATATTAATAACAATAAATAATATTTAATATTTACTACCGATCTTCGTTGCGGTTACATCGGCGTCCCTCTTTTTTTTTTCGGAGGACCGCTTCGATGAATTCAGCAGCTTGTCCAGGGATATTGTAGCATCAGCCGGACGATATTGTCCGGCATGAATAGTCCAAATTCTTCTTTCAGGATCCGCCTGAGATCCCTCCAATGATTATAATAAAAAAATTTGTGGAGAGCATCGTCGCGGATACGGCCACGGTACATGTAGCCTGAGTCCGCCACTTTTCCTATTTTCTGAAGATATCCTGAGTAAAAACGTTATGTCTGGAAAAGGTGTGGGAAAAGTCTGGCAGAGTCTGCGAAAAATATGGCATGTGACACGGAACCATACAAGATCATCAGATCACTAGTCTTGCATTTATCTGGTACTTGTATGGCATTTGTATGGTGCGGCAAAAATAATTTTGAAAATTTCCCAATCCACCCCCCCCCCCCCCCACCCCCCCCCCCCCCCACCCCCCCCCCCCCCCACCCCCCCCCCCCCCCACCCCCCCCCCCCCCCACCCCCCCCCCCCCCCACCCCCCCCCCCCCCCACCCCCCCCCCCCCCCACCCCCCCCCCCCCCCACCCCCCCCCCCCCCCACCCCCCCCCCCCCCCACCCCCCCCCCCCCCCACCCCCCCCCCCCCCCACCCCCCCCCCCCCCCACCCCCCCCCCCCCCCACCCCCCCCCCCCCCCACCCCCCCCCCCCCCCACCCCCCCCCCCCCCCACCCCCCCCCCCCCCCACCCCCCCCCCCCCCCACCCCCCCCCCCCCCCACCCCCCCCCCCCCCCACCCCCCCCCCCCCCCACCCCCCCCCCCCCCCACCCCCCCCCCCCCCCACCCCCCCCCCCCCCCACCCCCCCCCCCCCCCACCCCCCCCCCCCCCCACCCCCCCCCCCCCCCACCCCCCCCCCCCCCCACCCCCCCCCCCCCCCACCATGTTATACTTTACGGGCGAATATGACAAGAGAAGTGTAATACTTATAGGTTTGTTTTATAATTTATACCATGGACAACGTCGTTGAAAAAAAAATTGAACATATTAGAAGTGCCTACGACGCCGAAAATATATTCTTAAAATTCAATAACTTCTTAACATTCTATTTAAAAGAAAACAAATATATATATATATATGTATTACGTACTTATGGTTACGAGTGACATTTTTCCCGAGCAGAAATCTGTCCAGACTGCCTGAAAACTTATCAGGGCCTGATCAGGCATCAATCAGGCTCGCCTGATAAGGTGTGCCTTATCACTCCCGGATCAGGCCCTGAACAGGCAGAAATCAGGCGCACCTGATAATGTCCCGTGTCACTCCCGGATCAGGCCCTGACCAGGCTGCAATCATGCGCGCCTGATAAGGTGTCCAATGTCACTCCCGGATCAGGCCCTGAACAGGCAGCAGTCATGCGCGCCTGATAAGGTGGGTCTTAATACTGCCGGACCATGCACTCGTCCGAGAACTACAACCTGCATCTTATCAGGCAAACGTAGTTGTTGCCGGACCATTTTCGAAACAGAGGATTGCGAAACGGAGGATTGCAAAACAAACTTTACTTGTAGCTGCATATAAGAATTTGTTATAAACATCATTAAAAGAGGTTTCACGAGAAATATGAATGCAACATTTGGTTCTACGGGCTAAATTATGTGAAAAACATAATTTATATAGAATAAATAACAATAATAGATATACGTTTCATACATAATTTACTCCGTAATATTGATTGCCGCAAATAGATTTTGTCTAAAACCGTGTTTGACGAAATTGTTTATAAAATATTAATATAAATAATTATATAATTATAAATAAGAAAACACACATATTTTATTTTTATCAAATATCCTATGTCCAGTCGTTAATTTGGCGCTAACCGCCATGTGATTAGCATGGGCCAAAGCTGATTTTCGATCATATTATTTACTTATTATTTTTAAGAACAAATTTACGACTTTTAACGAAACATCATACATATTTTAGGTTCAATTTTTCTCTTAGATTGGATTAAAACCGCCAGATTTAATATAGAACCACTAATTTCGAAGTTGTTTCTTGACAAAATGTTATAAACTATTATTTTTTATAAACAAAAAAACACGGGTATTTAATTTTTGGCAGGTATTTTATTGACGATAGTTGGTTTGACGCAACCTGAGTTGTGCTAGGTATGGGCCTTAATGGGTTAATAGAAACAATTTTTTGTAAAATGCTGCAATTGCGAGCGTAGCGTAGTGGTTAAGGAGGTAGTCGCGTGAAACGATTTTTTTACGAAGTCTTTCATTTTTTCACCAAACGTTAATGACGTTGATATCAATACGTGGTTAAAATTTCAGAAAGCCTGTCCGTACGATAATGGAGATAATCGTCCTCAAAGTTTCACTTTTTAACACGTGTTCCCCATACTAAGCCTTTGCCGACATGACATATTAATTATTTACAGAAAAACGATATTTACCGTTTTTATAAAAAACTAATGGGTTGTGTAAAATATATTAAAGAACATTGTAAAAAAAATTGAAGAACCCTAGCGGTACAGTTTTGTAATAATATTAAGAAATATACATTTAATTATGTCGTACAAAGCACGTGAACGTAAAATGCGAGGTTGCCGTTTCGAAATTTTGCTGATGTTGGTGTACGCAGACACGATTCCTTGAGAAATTAGTGTGTAACAGGCGTCCATCAAGTACACTCTCCCCCAAAACGTTCATTACGCGCACTGAAGAAACAAAGTGGCGTCTGTGGATTTATGTGGGGTAGACTTTTGACGGGTACTGTCGCACGACTACCTCCTTAAGGCGCCAGCGTAGTGAGCCAGAGACCGCGTTCGATTCCCGGTCGGGGTAAAATTTTTTCTTATTTAATTGCGAGCATTGAAAAATGCAAATACAGGATGCGATATATAAAAGTATAATATAAAATATAAATAATATAAAATATTTTTAATGTTTAAAAATTAAATTCAGAAATAAAAATTAACATAATCATTCGAATGACACATTTATGAAATGTTGGATTAATAATATAATAAATATATATCTTTAAATATAAAGTGTATATTATAAAAGTGACTCGTACATTATTTTTTGATTCATTTTATTTAATTATTGTTTAAACGAACTTTAGAGGTACCTCGTCAGGCCTTATAAAGCCCTTATCAAGGTCTGACAGAGGCCTGACCAGGGCCTTATTTCAGGATGCCTGATCAGGCCCGGACCAAAATAATCATTACGTTTATGATCAGGCCCTGATAGGGTAGCCTGATAAGGGCCTGAAATATAATCAGGCAGCCTGAGCAGGGCCTGATCAGGGCCGTATCGAAATTTCTATTCGGGTTGATACGCATTGGTTCTCATGAAGATTTCTGATACGTATAGGAACTGTCCCCATGATCTTTTTTTACGTAATGGTATATGGACAGAGCGATCATCTAATACTGCGGATATTTCACAAGGTGAACCTCAAGTGTGTCCCGAAAAAAGACGCCGTTCCCATTGTTGCACAAAAATAGAGCAAAATATGGGTATTTATAACCTGCAACGCACCATTATGTTTTTTCCAGAATAGAAATTGCTACCTAAAGTGCCATACATGATTTTCAATTAACGCTTTGGGTTTAAGAACGTAATGCAAACATCTGAAGCACTAGTCTCAATATTTTATTTTCTGAATTAAGTAATCATTTAAAAATCTAAATTTTTATACAACTTCAAGTAAAAATGTAGCATTGATTTTCTGAAACGTTATATCGGCTTTCTATAAATGATAAAAACTAAACAAAATTAAACATTACAACAACAAAAAACAATAAAACAAACAAATAAAAAAAAATGTAAAAAATTGTAAATATTACAAACAACAAAAATAATAAAAAGAAAAAAGATGGAGCTAGAGCACTTCGCGTCCTCGACGTTAGTCCCGGGTAATGCCGAGAAAGAGTAAATTTTCAACCAGTTAAATTGTTATACCACGTGCAAAGATAATCCTTTCTGCCAAGTTGTAGCTTAAAACCTTAATTTATTTATAAGTTATTGTAAAAAGAATGTACGAAAAAATTGAAATAAAATCTTTTTTAATCAATTATGACGTGAAAATTATAATTGATAAAGAAAAACTTCTCAAACAAAAAAGATCGAGAAATATCTAAACTTTCAAGTGGTACAAAATAAATAGAAAAATTATTATAATTTATAACAATTTTAATCAATTTTTTCATTAAAAGTTAATTTCCTTCGTAAGGTGATGAAGCAATTTTGTTTGGAACATGAATTAAAAATGTCCGCAAAATTGTCCTCTTTAATTTCGTGAAAGAAAATTTTAGATATCATTAAAAATGGCTTGTTAACCGACCATTATGTAGGTTCTGAAACGCTACACTGATAATGTAGGTAATTTGACTTAGAATCATAAATAAAATAAATTACTTATTTCCGAAAATTATTTATTAGTTCTCAATTGATTTCTTCGGTCTTTTCGAGTATATTTTATAGTAATTAGAATTGCCTTACAGAGTCCTAATTTTGAAAAATCGATTCAGTACTTTTTTACTTGTTTGAGATTTATCGCCGTAAAAAATTTGATCCTTTATATACTTTTATATAAGATTAATTTCATAGCACAATATGAAGTCAGTTATATTACATGTGTAAGCTATAAAGGTCTTGATGATATGTTGTATGTATAAAGCTATACTAGAAATTGATGTACTGTACATTAAATTTAATCACATTTTTAACAGTGTATAGCATCATACTTTGCAATATTTTTGTTTAAAAACAATATATAGAAAATCTCTCATTTTCAAATTACAAAATTTCTCTACTTTTTTCTGATATTTTCTAGCTGCAGCCGTAATTTTGGTTTAATGCTTTTTAATTCCCAAAATATTAATATATAAAATATAAATACCTGTTGTATAGAGTTGTACCGTTACTTGTAATATGACACTGCTGAAGACTTCCGATCTCGGGACAATACTCGCAATTTTCTTCCTTCTTTATCCTGAACAACTCCACGATCACGTACAGTTCCTAGGTGTCGAATTATTTAGCAACTCAATGGCAGGGCGAATGCAGGAAATATTAGAGCTGTTGAAGTAATTTCAGTGTCTTCCTTCTAAATTATCGAGAGAACCTGATTTCGCAATTTAATGAACACTTTTGGAGAGACAAAAAATGTAGAAAATTTAAAGTATTCACGTGAAGAGCACAAAGTGAGGTGAACTTTCAGCTTTGACTAACTGAACAAGAATGAGCCAAGCATCCAGACGTCGTCTAATGGTAAGGAATCGGGTCTAGAGGAGGCGGGCGTAAAAAACATATTAACTCCCGCTCTCTACCTCTAACTGTCGTACCTGCCCACCGCCCCACTACTTAAATTTCACAGCGCAATCCTCGCTTGAAACTGGTTTGTTTTGTCAATTCTTTATATTTATAATTCTATATATTTATATTTATTTATTTATTTATTTATATATATATATTATATACGGTTTCTAAGGAATCGCCTGAACACTTTTTAAAACTTCGAACGGTGCATATAGTGTGCGTATGTAGCAATACGATCTTTATGTTTCCTACATATGATGAATAAAAACCGATATGCGCCCTTATTATTTTCAAATGAATTATAATGAAGTAACCTCAGCCTTGATATTGCAATCAGTTTCCGGCATATTCGGAATATTAACCGAATATTTGGGTAATGATGAAGTAAGTTCTATCATATAATGCCCAATTGTTTTTTAATCAAATTAGTTGTTTCAGAACAATAATATCCCGGATGTATTGGATATCGTATTCAAATAAATAAACACATGTATATTTTACTTTTTTACATATTTTGTCATTAGTATACGTATATATGCCTATAACTAGCAAGGTTATTAGATTATATTAGCTTTATTAGCTACATTAAGCTAAATAAATATTTTACGCACTAGTGTCGAAATATACTATCTCTTGAATTAGTTTTAAGTGTTACTTTTACTTTATTATTTATCATTAATGTTTTGTTAATATATGTGCCTTCCTCTTGCTATTTCTAATGTCCAACATGGATCAGAACAATAAAACATCAATCTTTGCTGAGTAACAATTAATGTTGTCATTGTATTTAATTCTTTAGTCCAAAATTGCATTCACTCATTTCTACTATTATTTTTATTTTTTTTTATTTTATCATTATTTCATTATGTTACCACAGTTTTGTATATTTTTTATTTAGATTGTTCCCTTGAGTTCAACTCAATGTAAATATAGTTATATAATGTAGCCACCAATTTATCAGCAATTAAACATCAATAATCATTAGTTATAATAAACTTCCGACCTCATATTTTATACTTTACCAGAAATTAAATAGTGAAGATAGGGAGGCATACTTAGACAATTTATGATAGGTAACAGTCAGAAATCCGAAACGATTTAAATGAATATTATTCATTCTGAGGATATTAAATTAACGGCTTCATTAAAAATAAATAGAACTAGCAATGTATTGAGAACAAAATGGTAATTTCATTGGGAAATATATTACCAATACATGACACCTATACGGCGGAAGAGAGAAAAATATATTCCTAAATTTTATTGAAGAGAAAATATCAATATTATATTACTGTAAATAAGATTTAGACCTAATGTTTCTAGTTTCGTAATTATTTTAATTAACTAAAAAATCATAACAATTTTCATAAAACACGGGCATTCTTTATGCAGTTTGAAACGTATCGAAAGAATACTAGTGCACTTATTTTTTAGACATATTTTTTTCAGATTCAATATTAATAAATAAAATGTTGCGCAATTTGAAAGAATTCATTTATTTTAATATGCCTATACTAACCTTAGATTTTGAATAGGCATAATAAAATAAATGAATTATTTCAAATTGCGCAACATTTTATTTATTAGAAACGTGCAACTATTTTGGAATCTGTTAGTTTTTCTTCTAAATTATTCTTTTTATGATTTAAAAAATATTGTTCATGTACAACAGATACGGGACGATTTTAAATACGACAATTTTTAACATTTCAGACTGCGTAGAACTAAAAATCGCAATATTTAAAATACGCATATATTTTATTATTACTTTTTATAATATAGGTATATCTATTTTTGTTGTGGACAATACCGAATATTTTGCGATTCATTTTTTTTAAATCACATGAATATTTAAATGTACAATGCAGACGGTTTTTATTAACGAACAGGAGTAAAATTTAATTTTGATAGAATAATAATTGAATGTTACGATAAACAACACGGACGTAACAAAATTCGTAATCGACAAAACAAAAATTCAGAATATAATAATTGTACTTTGACAAAAAAATGAATCTATTAATAATCCGTTAATGTATCGTTAATGAATCCATTAATAATCCGTTAATGTATCGTTAGTGAATCCATTAATGAATCCGATAATGATGATTAGGAAATATCGTATAATTAATTTGTATTTATCGATTCCGATAAATCTTTCCATTCCAGCCATAAATATTTTGATAATAAATCATGAAACATTGAAGGTTGAAAAAGTATTTTCCATTTCCACAAATTCCAATATGCTCATGTACCCGTATAAAATGGAAAGTTGTGACGGGTATAATTACGCCATCACCCAATCAGCACATGTACGTCCATTGGACGTCCAATGTACGTACGCTATGTCCAGAACACACTTCCACTGGACGGCCATATTGCACATTTGGGACGTCCATTGTACGTCCATGGTACGTCCAGAGGAGAGAGAGGTGTACATCCAATGGACGTCCATGCGTGTACGTACTCTGGGTGGAATTTGGACGTACTATGGACGAAGTGTGACCATTAAATGGACGAAATAAGTGGTATATGGACGTCCAAAAGGCCTACGGTTGTGTACGGAATGTGGACTAAACATGGACGTACCGTCGATAAAATATGGTCCAGTGGATTTTTATCCCACGGAATACGGAAAGTCCAAAATGTACATACACTGGACCAAGAGTGGACATTCGATGGACCATAACGGACGAAATACGTAACATATCAAGTCCATTCGACGTCCAATATACGTTCAGTATTCTATGGACTAATAACGTCCAAATTATTTTACGTTCAATATTGTAACATTCCGCACGAAATATGGCAGTTCAGTGGTCCGAAAATGGACTTTAAGCGAACAAAATATACGTAATATAATATATCCAACGTATGTCCACTTCTGCGCTACGGGCCTCCAACGATACACGCCAACAAATGCGACCGAAATTATCGAATTTCATTCGCTTAAAAACCTAAGGAGTACCGCGTGTAAAGGAGCCCTAAAAGACAAAGGAGTTATTCACACCAGCGCGTCGCGTCGTCGTGGCGGCCATCTTGTGCGCGCAGCGCCGCATCTTCTTGGAAAAATGGAGGTGCCGCGGACGTCCACTTATGTACGTACACTGGACTTCCACGTATGTATGTGCATTGGACGTCCATTATTCGTCCATAAAAATGCAAGTCCGAATGGTCGAAAAATGGAAGCACGGTTGACGTCCACGTAAGTCTGGATGTCCAAGTATGTACGTACACTGGGCGTCCATTATTCGTCCATAAAAATGCAGGTCCGAATGGTCGAAAAATGGACGTACCGTGGACGTCCACATAAGTATGTACACTGGACGTCCAAGTATGTACGTACATAGGACATACGATATACGTCCATACATTTATGTACCTAATTTGGACGTAATATGAACGTCCGTTGGATGTTCAGAGATGGATGTACATATAACGTCCGGAGATGTACCTACATTGGACGCCCATTTACGTCCTTTCTTTGGCCTGGACGTATGGACGTAACATGGACGAAATATGTACGTTCACTGGACGTCCAGTGCTGACTGGGCATTCATTTCGAAAAGAAAATGATTTTCTAAGCCTCAAACCGGGCTCATAATAATCCTTCAAATGCGAAAACTGTGCCAAACGACTTGCAATAGTTTCATTAAATTATTAACTATATCATTCAATTTTAAAGATAGAAGAAATTAAAATCATGAAGTTCAGACAAATAAACGGGTAATACAGCCTTAAAACCAAAACATCTTGTATCAGCATGTACACATCAGTAATAAATTTCAAATATTCGCGGGAATTAGATCACTCGGTTCATAACCGATGACCATTTCGCGAAATTGGTGCAGGCCGCGAGTTATTGTATATATGTGCAAGTTCCAAAATTTAGTCGAATATAATGTATAAACGTGGCGTGATGGCGTTTGTGGGTTTCTTCATAAATTTAAGTCTGGGTAATATGTATTTATATAAATGTGATAGATAATAATAATTATTCGTCTATGATACGTATATGTATATACCCTTTCTCTGTCACCACGATCCTCTAATATCTATGAAATCGGGCTTTCATGGTTGTTCTTTTCTTTACATTTTTGTTATAGATGGCACCGAAAATTACCCAACGCATCGCGTAAATTTTACAGTAATTCTAGCAAGAATTCCGAAATTTATTGCAAAAATCCCATACTGTAAGGTACTTTCTATTCTATGTAGAAGTAAATATATTCTTCGGTGTTGAAGATTACCCAATGGCGGATTAACATATACATTTATTCAAGTATTAACTGCGTTTCTTTTGGCAAAATTTCTAAAACGTTAACCTATTAACGCCCAAGAGAACGGATTTTTTTGTTCATGTTTAAGTTCCAAACCCAATATGAAAAATTAGGAAAATACAGAATGGAATCATGTATTATACCGTTTTCGGGTGTGCTCTTTCGATTTCCGGGGTCAGAATTTCATTTTGAAGTCGAGAAAAAAAATGATTTTAAAAGGCAAGGTACCAAAAAATTAGAATCTAATTTTTTTTATCATTTTTTTTCTAGTCGAAACAATATTCAAATCGAGTTCTATCTACGATCAATGGTGATCGGAATTGTTGAAATACAAGGAAAAATTTTTTGGCAAACCAAAAAGTCAATATAACCTTTTCAAAATGGCGGAAATAACATGAAATTATGTAGAATTTTGATTTTTCTTGAATATTGTTTCAAAAAGTAAGTATTTATTAATTAATGTTCATCCAAACACAAGTTTATTATGAATAACATATTGCAGTATGTGTTTCGTCTATGTTTACTAAGTTATATTAAAATGGCGGCCAAAAATAAGAAAAATTATCACTTTTTTCGCAATCATAAGTAACTGAATTTTTAAAATTATAAGTTCAACACGTTTTTTCGTATTTTTTGTCACATCCGAATCCAACGGCATTAATAAAATTGCAAAATTCAAGATGGCTGCTTCAACATGGCGGACGCCTTATGCAAAATTTTACTTTTCGAAAATAAAAAAATACTGTCGTATTCTATGTGATATTCTGAATAAAAAAGGTTTCTTACGATTTTCTTATAAATTGTACAGATTCCAAGAAAAAAGAATGCTAAAGTTTCTAAAATGCAATATTATCCGCATACCCTCGTAAGGCGGACGAAAAAGGGGTAATCCTTCGATCAGAATTCATGTTTATGAATGTTTTCGAGGCTGCACATTTCAAATGCATGTCAGATTTGTGAAATTAAAAATGGCGGATCCGAAATGGCGGGTGTAGTAAAATGTAGAAGGACTCAAATCCAGTTTCGATTGTCTCAACTGCTGCAGGTGTAACTCCGTTATTACCTTCAAAAAGGTACAGTTCAGAGGAACGTTGTAAAATTGAAATACCTTTTCCAAAAGCTTTTCATATCTATAAAACTTGATGGGAGGTGTGGATCTTCATGATGGACGCTGCAACAACGTACTTCCAAGTATACGTTCAAAAAAATGGACATGGGTTGTTTTTATAAGATTTATTCAGGCCTCTCTTACAAATTCACTAGTAATATTCAATGCTGCAAATGAGGGAAATAAAAAAACGGGTATAAAAGAATTCACACTTTCTATTGCTAAACATTATATTGAAAAGGGTCAGCAGAGCAAACATAAAGTACACGAACAATTTCATATTGAAAAATTGAAAACTTGTTCAAATTGTTCAATAAGAACAAGCATTTTGCGTAAAGAATGTAAATTGGCATTCTGCAATAAGTGTTTCAAACAAAAACATTAAAAAATATCAGCTATTGGCGAGATACACAAGAGAGGGGGGGGGGGGCTCACAAGGGAAAAAAGCACCCCGAAACGGGAGAGGCAAGGGGACTCCCAAGAAAAAAAGCACCCCAAAAGAGGCATATTTCTATCACGTCCACGTCGTTGTCTCTGGGTGATGCTAAGAATAGAATAGGGAAACTACTCTATAAATTTTATATAGATACCGAGAGAATTTTCAATTTTGAAATTGCGGTATATTTTACTATACCCGCCATTTCGGATCCGCCATTTTTAATTTCACAAATTTGACATGCATTTGAAATGAGCAGCGTCGAAAACATTCATAAACATAAATTCTGATCGAAGGATTACCCCTTTTTCGTCCGCCTTACGAGGGAATACATATGCGAATAATATTGCATTTTAGAAACTTTAGCATTCTTTTTTCTTGGAATCTGTACAATTTATAAGAAAATCGTAAGAGACCTTTTTTATTCAGAATTTCACGTAGAATACGACAGTGTTTTTTTATTTTCGAAAAGTAAAATTTTGCATAAGGCGTCCGCCATGTTGAAGCAGCCATCTTGAATTTTGCAATTTTATTAATGCCGTTGGATTCGGATGTGACAAAAAAATACGAAAAAACGTTTTGAACTTATAATTTTAAAAATTCAGATACTTATGATTGCGAAAAAAGTGATAATTTTTCTTATTTTTGGCCGCCATTTTAATATAACTTAGTAAACATAGACGAAACACATACTGCAATATGTTATTCATTATAAACTTGTGTTTAGATGAACATTAATTAATAAATACTTACTTTTTGAAACAATATTCAAGAAAAATCAAAATTCTACATAATTTCATGTTATTTCCGCCATTTTGAAAAGGTTATATTGACTTTTTGGTTTGCCAAAAAATTTTTCCTTGTATTTCAACTATTCCGATCACCATTGATCGTAGATAGAACTCGATTTGAATATTGTTTCGACTAGAAAAAAAATGATAAATAAAATTAGATTCTAATTTTTTGGTACCTTGCCTTTTAAAATCATTTTTTTTCTCGACTTCAAAATGAAATTCTGACCCCGGAAATCGAAAGAGCACACCCGAAAATGGTATAATACACGATTCCATTCTGTATTTTCCTAATTTTTCATATTGGGTTTGGAACTTAAACATGAATAAAAAAATCCGTTCTCTTGAGCGTTAATGGGTTAAGACATATTTTACATTTTTCCACGTAACATCTACTGCGATGTAACGGCAGAAATTCCCTAAAAACCCTATGTGCCATAACTTTACTTCGTCTTTTGGTAAAATTTCTCTGATTTAAAGCAATATTTATTTATTTATTTGCATTTCTCTTATCAACGTGAATGCATTAAAACCAATTCATGATTTGTAAAATTCTTGCCAAAGAAAGTCATTCAAAATCTATAATATTTTCTATGTAGACTTTCCTTCCTGAAGTGTTTCACAGTTAATTAATAACATCTGTATCATATATAAAAGAAATCTGTTAAGAATATTTTATGAATTATAATGTGAAAGGTTAAAATTGTAACTGCCTTTTTCATAAACGTAAATGAAAATTATTAATTAAGTGAAAATATATAGGTTCGGATAAATCGCCACGAGTTCAAGTACCGCAACGGCAGTTACAAAACGTCGTACGACTTTTCGTCGTTTGCCGGACGGCATCGATCAGCCCGTTGTCGATCGAATTCAAAATTACTGTCGATCGAAATAAACGAAAGATGAAACGTCTATTTCCGGATTGTATCACGGAACTGACTAGACTATCAAATACGAAAAATGCAATTAAAACGAATAAAAGGAAAATTAGTCTGATTAAAAGAACAGACGACACACTTTTTTTCTCAGTGAACGAATAAGGACACAATGCATTCACACGCAGGAAACAAAAAGAATTGAAGCCTATTTAATGAATTATTATTTATTCACAGCTTCGATGAAATATAAACAGAAAAATCAATTACGGCCCGATATTCGCGAAACCGAAGGAAAAAGAGCCGGTACTAAATCCCAGCGCTATCTCGCTCGCTCGCACGTTTTCCTTCCTTCAAGGGATCACAGGCTGCAGCAGAGGGACGCTCGCAATCAAATATTATCGGACGCCAATTAGTCCTTATAGATCGATCTCGATCATCAGACAACAATGCCTCCACTCACCAATCGAGTTTTTAATAGTATTTTTCATTACTAGTACGTTAAATATGATTTTAGGCACCGCTTTTAACATGCGATTAGATAGGCCGGTGTGTAAAATCGAATTCTTACGCACGCGTGCCGAACGATATTTTTCGATATACAGCACGAGAGAGCTCCGGTCAGCAGTAACTAAGTCGCTAGATGCGGCCGCGCACCCATCGCAGAAATGGAATTTTCATTCGGTCATAAAGGATTCCTCGGTCAACCATCTACTGATGGTTAAACGTTGTACCCTAGTGGGTATAACGAGTGTCATCCGAATATTGTTGAATTGTATAATGTCCATTCTATATATATATATGGTATTTTTTCTATCCTGATGCACATTTACAAAACAGTGTTGTTTTTAATAAATTTTCTATTTTTAATCACAGGGTAGCCTTTCCCAAACGAAGGACAATAAATCATAGAAACACTCAAAAAAATATGATAAAGCAACCAAATTTTACTCCCCTTATACTATTCTGTTAATGTAATTGAAAATTCTGAAACTGTGACAAAATTTTCTGAAACATGTAACCGAAGCTTTTTACGGTTACCGTTTCAGAATTTTACGAAACATGAACAGAAATTTCGGAAAAATTCATTATGTTCCTTTTCAAGAGGAAGAGATAGAAATGGTACTTTCAAACGTTTAGTTTTATCATCCCAAACTATCCAATCCGCAGGAACAATGTCTATTTCTTTCGTAACCGCTTGTCGACCTCGCTTTATGAATTTCATGATTTTAAACCGATGAACAGATTCATCTTCACTGAAATTACTTTCGTCGGACATTATCTCTGGTTTTTGAACGCGTTACTTTAAAATTTTTTAAAATGCAATCGCATAAATGTACCGTATGCGCTTGATCGTACACTGTTAGAAATTTCTGTAGTAATTTTCTGAAACATGTAACAGAAGCTTTTTACGGTTACCGTGTAACAATTTTTGAGTATTTTGCCACAAACATATTAACATTTATATACATCTACATTGAATATTCTTTTTTATGTATGGTCATTGCATGGATTTATTTTCAGTTTATATAACATTATTCATTACATACATCTCTATTTATAATTCAACCGTTGTTCCATTCGTCAATTTTAGGACGCGCACATAGACAGAAAATTACCGTTTGTTAACATTATAAAACGAGCAAGATTATGCATGCGCTCACCTTGTGACTTCAACCGGTTGGTCGAAGACGATGAAGAACACCACGTGTATTTTATATTCAAACTCGAACACCGGATTAATGTGGATATCAGCCCCCGTGGTCAGCCATGAATGTCCGGGAGCGTGTCCGTCGTGTCCGAGGAAGTGGCGAAAAAGAGGACGAGTCCATCCCCGGGACCCCTATTTATAGACCGGTCAATTTCCGGTTTCATCGCACTTTTCAAAATCTGTACTTGGAAAACCGGGCGGAACTGTCAGTTTTTCAAATGTCATTCGTGCATTTCATACTGACAGCCCGCCCGTCACATTTAAATTCCGCGCTATGCGCCACCTTTTGGTCATGACGGAGCGTCATGTCGTCAATCCTCGGGTAGATTCGTTTGTCTTCCCGACTTTAGTTCTCCTTCCCCCCCAACTCCCTCTCTCCTTATTTACAACGAACGTCGCGTTACAACCGTTTCCGAAATTTCTGTTCATGTTTCGTAAAATTCTGAAACGATAACCGTAAAAAGCTTGGGTTACATGTTTCAGAAAATTACTACAGAAATTTCTAACAGTGTACGATCAAGCGCATACGGTACATTTACGCGATTGCATTTTAAAAAATTTTAAAGTAACGCGTTCAAAAACCAGAGATAATGTCCGACGAAAGTAATTTCAGTGAAGATGAATCTGTTCATCGGTTCAAAATCGTGAAATTCATAAAGCGAGGTCGACAAGCGGTTACGAAAGAAATAGACATTGTTCCTGCGGATTGGATAGTTTGGGATGATAAAACTAAACGTTTGAAAGTACCATTTCTATCTCTTCCTCTTGAAAAGGAACATATGAATTTTTACATAAGATTGTCGCATTAGAAATAAAGCCACCAGAAAAATGGTCTGCGTATAACATAGAGATTGTTGGTGAAGCAAGTATGTAAATCTTCACATGTTTATTGAACTTGCTGATTAACATCGGCATATTATTTAGTATTAATGCATTTATTTATTTCATTCAGAAACATATGCAGAAACACTGAACAAATTGACACATCTTGAAACATTTGATACAGCTTTCTCGCAAGGATCCGAAGACGATGGCACAAAAATTAAAGGGACTGAAAATGTTTACAGGCATAAGAAGTTAAAATCATGTAAACAAGACATTCAAAAATTCTTTAAAGAAGCTGCATTAGCTGATTACAATGATTATAATCGTGCAGATATAAATTTTGTGTTGAAAAATAAGTCGTTGCATGACGCTGAAGTTGGCGACGTATTCACATGCCAAACAGGAGGAAGGAAAAATCATTTTAAAAAAAGTACATATTTTTATGTAAATTAATAGACAACTTGACTTCGGGAGCAGAAAATAGCAAGTATGGCACGAGTTTGGTTATCTGACGACAAATTTGCGCTAGATTTCCTGTTTTCTGCTTTATAATTTGTTCGTTTGCTACTAGGGTACTTGTATTATTTTCTAAAATTTCCATAAGATTAATATGATAGATTCTCATTATATTGACGTAGTCTATTGGTGGTGAAACAATAAATTATTTCTGAACATATCTTTACTAGCCGTTTGTTACTTTTTTAATTATTACGTTGGTCGTATTCAACGAAAGTGTTTCACTTTCCACAGAAATTAAATTTTTTTCTTACACTTTATTTTTTATTAACCTAAGTACAAGTGTCCTTTTACATTACGGAATATTTTCCTTGTATCATTAAGCACTTTTACTACAGATAAGTATTTGAATATATATATATATAGGATGCAGTGCTCTCATTTTAGCAAAATTGGAATTTCTTGAAACTGAAGTTATGAAATTGGGTAAGTCTCTCTTCATCATTCATAAAAAAAATATTTTATTAAGCCACACAATGTATTCTTTAATTTGATTTTATTCTAGCTTCACAAATGGAATCTATTTCAGAAAAACTTGAGCGTATTTCACACGATGTGAAAATTATTAAAAATGAAGTTTTAATCGCAGAATCCAGTACAACGACCATTGACTTGGAAAAATCTTTTGTAATGAAATATAACTTCATTTTATCATTGCACACTATTGAGGGATTTGAACATTTAAATGCCCGTCTTCAAAGTGAGAACCTCTTTCGATCAGATTTCGTAAGAATGAATATTTCATAAATAAATATTAATCACTACATGTGATATCATAATATTATATCATATTTTTTCGAGTGTCAGTATCTTTTCCGTTATGTTGATATCAAGAGGAGCGGTCGCTCGTCGCGCCAAGTTCTTAGAATTACTTTGATTTAAAAGAAGTTTCTTGAAAAATTTGGTGGTGTTCTGAATGTACGCAAAATTTTCTTTCCAAATTATTGTATATTGCATTAATGGATAGTTTTATTCATTAGAAAGAACTTGGTCTTATTACATGATTTCACTGCTTTTTGTAGAATAAGAATATAGCCTTATAATTGTAAATAATTTAATTCTGATAGCATTTTTTGTGGTAATTATGTTTTACTAATAAGAACTTGGCGAGTTTTTTTACAAGAAGTGTTTTTTGTGGGATTACATGTACGTTGTCAAAAAATGAAACCAAAATTTTGAAGTTAGTGATTACTCGTGATGTATCAAAGGAATATTCAGCTAGCAAGGCTACTCCGCGAAAAAGATTAATGAAGGAGCTACCTTTCTACATTTACATACATGGTACAGTATATATGTATTAAGAAATTTATTCAAATAAAAGTAAACATTGACACATGCTGTAATTATATTTAATCAAATATTTATATTACAGAACTGTTTATTAATCGACAAATTTCAGGAACACTTGCGACATTCCAAAATATTTTAACTGCTTTAAGTACATCACTACCTAATGCGAAAGATTGGGAGGGTCTTCGAAGACATCGTTGATTAAACAATACGTTTCTGCGATACTATTATACGATATATAAAATATAGAATATATGAAAACTGAAAATGAAAAATAGTATGTAAAATGTGGCCTATCTCTCTATGTTCAATAATATGTAAAATGTTTCTTTCCATACTGGAAATAAAAATATTTGTCCTGCGTTCACTGCGCTTAACCCCTTCGTTGGCACAGAAAATTCTACAAAAAGTGCCCAGAATGGCAGGAATTTTTTTTATCGACATTTCGACTCCAACCACTACTGAAGGGTTTTAGAGGTCGCTGATTACGAATTTGAACTCAAAATTTGCAAATTCAAAATGACGAATCCAATATGGTGGCCGAAAATGAAAAAAATTACTTGATTGTGATGAAATTTGTTACTCGGGGGTTTTCGAGGTTGCTGTTTGCGAATGTGAATCCGCCATCTTGAATTTTGAAATTTCAAGCTTGAATTCGTAATTAGCAACCCCGAAAACCCCTGAGTAACAAATTTCGTTACTATCGAGTAACTTTTTTCATTTTTTTTTCATTTTCGGCCGCCATATTGCATTCGCCGTTTTGAATTTTTAAATTTTTACTTCAGATTCGGATTCAGCGACCCCAAAAACCCCCTAGTTAGACTTGGATTCCAAATCGGAACAAGTTAAATAGAAAAAAAACCGATGTGCGCACCATTGCGTCAATGCCACACAGGGCACAGGTTTTTCAATTCCGCGCACTATTGCGTCAATGCCAACGAAAGGGTTAATGATTATTCTATGAATCTACTGACGCTAAAACAATTATTAGTAATTAATAAATATTAGATGTTTATACCGCAATATTTAGATTATGTCGGGCACGACCGTAGGTTGCATGGGTTCCAACACAATAAAATCTCGAATGCGCACTGTCAGTGTCACGTATTAACCAGAGGAGGGCCAGTGGCAGTAAATTCCCTAGCGCCATGCTAGTTCCCCGTGAGTCCCATAGTATACGCATGGCTCTGTCGGGCAGAACGTGAGGATTCTGACGAGGCACTAGGGAGTTTAACTAGCGAGCCCCTCGTTTGTGACCATGGTTTCCACGTAAGTGCCTTGCCAGATCCCCATTAAAATTTTTATCAGGGAATCGTTACAAGAGATGCAGTATACCGAATTATTTTTTTCGTATTTATCGATTTCATCTTTCCCTTTCTTTATTATGCCCGAGATTAGTAGGGAGATCGCTCAGTTCCCTGATTTACACGCGACAGATTTGGTGGAATTCGATCGTCGCGTTGGATTAGATTTATCCGGAACTACGTATCGAAAAGGTGGTACATCGGGTAAAACAGAGCATCATTGGAAAGGCGCCTCGTAGCGACGTTGCCGTTTCAGCGATTGTACCCAGGCTACTGAAACAGTAAAGGGAATGCGCGGGGAGCTTAGCAGCGGCGCCGGTAGCGACATCTCTTCAGATTCCCCCGCCGCGAAGAACTAAAATACAAGATGGCAGTCACACAGACGCATTGTCGTTCACGGCATATACTTATCACACATGCGCACTGTGTATAAGCGGCAAGTTTCTAGTGGTAAAAGTGGTAGTTCCTATTTCAAAAAGATCACCTTGGGAAATAGCGGCACAATAAGTATACAGTTCTTTATTAGTATTATTATTAATTATCATTAATTATCTCAACAATCGGAAATGCATGGAAATGGGTAGTCTTGAATTAATTTCTTAATTTTGCCATTCGTTGACCGAACTTTTGGAATGCATTCTAACTCCGAAATACATTAAAACTATGTTAATACAAAAATACGGATTAAAATTATATTCTGGAATTAAAATGAATACATAAATTATAGTGACGTATGAACTGCTGAAAATGTGAATGCAATTTAATCCATGATCATGCTTGAAAATATATTATAATACGTAAGAATGAAAATAGTCATGAATTCATAATAATGTAAATTAAAATAAAAAAGATATTTTTTTATTGCGAACGAATGGGTAAAAAATAACACCGTGATAACTAGTAAGTAACGAGTGCATTTCAATACATAGCAATACAAAAAATATTATCAACTTACAAAATGTTCGACGGCTATTGATTTTTACACAGCAGAATTTTCTTTAAATAAAGACAATTGAATTATATTCTGTAATGGCAAATAACAATCGTTAAGAGTTAAATGATTATATTTAAGAAGAAAGACAATGATGTAAAATATATGACGCTGAAACTACCTAGCAGTGGATTCGCAGCAGTGGATTCGTCCCAAAGTTCTTCAGTTAAGGGGGTTCTAAAGTGGTCCGCCGGTAAAGTAGGAAATGTCACTAAAAACGTAAATAAAAAATGACTAAATCGATTGTTCAAAATTCGGGCTCTGCAAGGGCATATTTAATTACTATAGATAGTATCCTAGAAAATGCCAAGGAAATTAATTGAAAATTAACCGAGAATTTTCTGAAATAAATAAAAGTCACTTATTTCCAAAAATTCTCAGTCAGTTCTCAATTAATATCTTTGGCATTTTTTAGGAAACTGTTTATAGTGCTCAGATTTGCCCTTACAAAGCTCGAATTTTAAAATTGTCAGTCATCTTTTAATTACGCTTTTTAGTGAACTTTCCTATCTTACCCGCGGACCTTGAGTCTTCATGGACCTTTTAAACATTGCATAATAAACTATTAGGTAATATTTTGGATAAAAACATAACAAAACGCAGCAACGAAACTCGACCTATATCTCCAGAACGAGAGTATATTCGAGGCTGAAAATTTTACGCAAGCATCTTTATAGTACTTATAAACAATACCACACGGCAGAAAAAATTATAAAAAATCCGCGCTATTGTTTTAGAATAATTATTGTTTATTAGTGGTACAATTATGCTCCGACCATGCTCTAGTTTTCGAGATAGAGACTGAAATGTGCATACTGATTAGCAAGGTGCCATTTCCTTATTTATAATTGTTACAACAATCGCGTGCATTTAAAACAAAAAAATTTTAAGGTGGAATTGTTTTTAAATACTATTAAGATGCTTGCGTAAAATTGCTTGTGTATATTTCAGTCTCGAATGGTCCATAAAGACTCAACTTAACTGAAGAACTTTGGGACAAGTTCTACATATCATTTTGAACCATAAAGCAATCGTTTTTTTATTTTTTTAAGAACCTCTGCCTTTCAACAAATCTTTGTTTTCAACATTGTAGTGTTACCAAATTTGGAATGTTATCTTGCAATACTTTTTTAATACTATAATCAATACACGTTTACTGAATATTGTTGTAAGAAACAAACTATATATAATATATGTAAGAGTATAGAATACACTTGCACATAAGGTAGTAGTTTACCATTATAATTTATAAACATAATATGTTCTTGAAGTAGTTTTAAATATAAAAAGTGTTAATCTATAAATATTCAAGAGTATAGGTTCCTTATAATTATTTTCTGGTATTAGCAATTAAAATAATAGAAATACATTCTCCCATATTTTTAAAACGAATTTTGCAGTATTATTTTCGGTTTGGTTGAAAGATTGTAAAGAGCTGGTATTAAAAGTAGCTCCACGAGCAAGCGGAACCGAGTTCGAGTATTCATTTTCAATACGTTTTAAGTTCAATGAGCGAATTCAAATGAATTTAAATTAGCAATATATTTTAATGTACTGCCGATTGCTTAGAATATCTTCTAAATTCATCAATACATTAAGGTTTAAACAAAAATATATAGCTTTTTAGGAAAATTGACATATGTAATAAAGTAGTATGAAAATACTCGAAATAACTTAAAAATTAATTTTATGTACGTCTTTTCGGTGCGTAAAGTTAATTCGTGCGTAAAGTAAACTTTACGCACACACTTTTAGTTTACGCACGGAAAAGCCGTACGTAAACAATATTTCGATATGCGTAAAGTACTTTACGCACACGCACTTGTATCGAAAACTATTATTTAATGCCTGTTTGTAATTTTTTAGTATGAATTGGCAAGGTGTATTGTGCCAGGATGCTTTTCTAACAGCAAAACACCGTTTCACCGGTTTCCGAAAAACCCAGAAGAATCTCGGAAATGGCAGGAGAAAATCCAATCACAGGCATTGATTGGATTGACTTTAGACGAGATTAGTCAACGTCGTGTATGCCATAAACACTTCCGAGATGAGTGTTACACGGAAGGAACCAAAACACGAAAGCTTCGTCCTGGCTCAGTACCATCTATAAACCTTTCAATAGATGAAAACGATGTAAGTAGACATTAGGCATGATAAATTTAAGCTTGTTTTGGTAAAGGCTGTATCTGTTTCCACTCACTTTCTGTGCACTCATGACTCTGTGCACATGGAAACCAATGGCTCCTTACCCCTCTCGTAAGAAGTGGCTATTTTAAAAATAAAGGCAGACTTATTTTGTAGTTGTAATTGAGGAAGGGTCTAGAGCGGAGAGCGCCCAGATATACAGAAAAACAAGATCTCGAATTTTTTAAGTTTCAAACTGTATGAATGTAAATAAAACATAAGTGTTCAATCTGGAGTTTAAATCACCCTGATTATATTGATTATTTCTTGAACGCCAGTAATAATGATTGTTGAAAATTTGTTTCTTCGTTAAATTTTGACTCCATAGTTGTTATTATGGTCAGTACCGTTATTACATATAAAAATCAATATGTTTAAAACATTTCGGAATCGCGACGTCTGAAAATTTGATAGCTTCTTTCAATACAAACACGATGACTTTAAATCTAAATTCTGAATGTAGTATGAAAATGTATGGAATAAACTTAGAAAAATCAAGTACATTTTTCTTTTATGGAAATTAAGTGATTACTAAGTCAATCTGCACAAGTACTAAGTCAAAGTTATCAAACACCTATTTATAATGCTTTGTTACTTTCAAGATTTCACGAGGGGAAGAAGAGGAGGCCTATAATAAGGAATAATGTAACTTATACTTTATTACAGATCCCTGTTAATTTGAATATATCACAGGATAACAATATGAAGCATGTGCAGGGACACAAGGTCAAACGCATTATTACCATCGATGGTATAATAGAAGAAAACCTTGCGAATGTGCATGAACCTTTTCATGATCAGTCTTCTTCGTCAAATTCATATGTAGGTAATCTGAAGACAGTGAGACTACATGTTGCAGATCAAAACGATGAAACTGGTAATCTATTTTATGTTGTTTTGTTATTGCAATTGTTTTTAAAAAGTTATAATACATGTCAAATTTGTAGCGTCTTTTTATTTATTAATGTTATTTAAAATTGTCTACATAACATTCGTTATCATAAATGTGTGGCTATACCTAGAATAGCGAGATAACTCAATTTTCTTCAAAAGTGATGTATTGATGGATGTAGTATCTAATATATATAGTGTTATATATTTGGAACCTATCAAACTAACTTTAGTAATGGATTATTTGTAATGAACTATGTCAAATCAACTATGTATTCATATGTAAATATAAATTTGAAACTTTATAGGAAATCGAGTCACTGCCAAGTGTTTAAAAGTTATGATAAATTTTAAGTGAAATATTCATTTTGATAAAATGTATGCAAGGGTGAGTTCTTCTGTGAACGTTTTTATTCTACAGTGTCCGAATTTGACGAGCATATGGAAAATGTGGATGAAAGTATTGCTACCGAGGTAAATGCTCATGACAGTAAAACTGTCTTAGTCTTGACAGGCCATAACAATAGTACGCACAGTGATGATGGCATACCTATGAGTGACCTTTCAGAAATTCAAGGTACAGCCCCCATTGATTCACACTCTTCTACGTCAGATGAATGATCTAACATAAGAAGAAAAATAAAATCTTCACAATTAGGTTAGTTATAACGGTGTGGGTGTTTGCCTACATATAATAGAATATTGTGCGCTATATTAACATTTATTAATGGAAATTTAAAGAACTGCAGGAATTGTTACAATAAATCTTTTATAGCAACAACAAATGATCCTGTCATGATCGAAAAAAGGAAACAAGGTGTCAGGTATAATGTAAATAAATTCTCACTTGAACAATTGGACAGCAATGGACGGCAGTTATTGCACATCGTAAAGATGCTACAGAAAAAGGCAGCATTACAAACCAAACAAATTGGAAATCTAAAGCAAATGATTAAAAAATTGAGACTTATCATTAGCGAGCCTAGTCTTGAGTCAGCTTTAGCGACAGTAACGCCTCTCCAAAGGGTAATTATTAAAATGCAGCTGCGATGTTCGCAGCAGCAACCAAAGGTAAACATATACTCGCAGAAAACTGAAAACATTGACAATTACATGACAATCATTATATATCAGTATGCTTACATTATGTAATACTTTATATTTTTTTCGGAGTTTTCTCCTCACAGAATAAAATTACTTCACAACTGCACTATTTACAAAAATACTTCTAGTTGTCATGGCAACGAATATTATACATTATTAGTAAAACTAGTAATGTTCACTATTCGTTACCACAGAAAATATTACTGGTTTCGAATGTTCAGCAGTAGTTTACTTTTTATCCTATGAGGGTTATGAATAATGTACAATATGAATAAAGAATAGAATCGGTCTTGCAGATTGGAGTATACTGTTTATAGATCACGAAGCTTTCTGAAAATGTGAAAATTCTATTACAACATGGTTGTAAGAATAAATTTTTACATTTTTAAATTGTCTTCAAGTAAAGGTAGGAGATCGTTCGTCAAGAACATGAGGTATTTTATCAATTTTAGTGCGAACATTTTGTTCATCATTTTTTTATTTCTAATTTAGCGACGTCGATATACTCGAGATGAAAAGACTATCGCCTTGTCCATTTATAAGCATTCTCCTGCATGCTACAATTTTTTATATTCTATTCTTGCCCTTCCCTCTCCACGAAGTCTGCAAAAAGTCTTGACAGACATCGCAATGAAGCCAGGAATAACGACATTCAAAAAGAACCATTTGTCTGAGAAGGCACTCTCCATGACCGACAAAGACAAGTCCTGTCTTGGGATGAGATGGCTCTGTCGTCTCGTATCCATTACAACAAAAAAAGAGATGAGATGGACGGTTTTGAAGACACAGGAGGAATACGAAGCTATAAATTCGCTGATCACGTTTTATTATTTATGATAACCGGTTTATTTTCAGATTGGAAAATTCCAGTAATGTACACTTTTTGTAGTAGTCAGACAAAAGGGTTATTGCTGACAACTTTAATTAAAGATGTTATTGAAGTTTTATCTGTAGTTGGTTTAATCGTAGAAGCTACCGTATGCGATCAAGGTAGCTCGAATGTAACTGCAATTAACATTTCATCAGAAGAGACACGACGGGCATGTCTAGAAAATAAGACTACTTATGGCATGTTAATTCATACTGGAATTATATGAAATAACTACAAAATATCATGTGTAATCATAGGTATATTAAGAATTAATTCTATTTTATTTCCTTTCATGTAGATCCAAATTTCATAGAAGTTTGTGGCCAAAAGTTTGTGGCCATATTCGATCCGCCGCATTTACTGAAGGGCATTAGAAATAATCTAATGACAAAAGATTTGTTATTTGTTAATGCGAAAGGGAGAAAGTGCCGGGCTCGCTGGAGCGTTATCCAAGCAGCATATTCCATGTGAATCCTGCAAAAGTACCAAAAATGAGGGTGAAGTATGCTGCTGAAGTTTTTAGTAACAGCGTTGCTAATTTTCTCCGCTTCTTATCTACGTCGACAGGTAAATAATTTAATTCTGGATTTATGTATTCATTCTTACACTCTTCATTCTGTGAGAATGGAATTTTTATGTTTTCCGATACTATACTCTGTAATTATATATAGTCAAGAATAATTTATGCACGCGCTCAATTTGTTTGTAAATGCAGCTTTTGAGATAGACAGATTTCGATGGCGTAAAATCGCATTGCACTCTCGAAATCGTTAATTACCTCACTTCCTCCAGTGGAGTGATAATCGAATTTTGGCATACACATTCAGGCAAAACATATATCATTCGCATTACGGATATACATTATAGCATTATAGCATTATAGCATATAGTTCGATCAAAAGGCAATCATATACATCCACTTCATTTTTCTCAAGCCTTTTGTTTTTCATTTATTATCGTAAATTAATATTATTTTGGGCGCATGTTGTAACATGCTACAAAAAAAATATAAAAATTGTAATGAAAAAATAATAAAAAACTATTATAGCAAAGTTCTATCATAAGAAAACGTACAAATATATGGCAGTAATGAAATAAATAAATAAATAAATTGTCCAACACAGATATGGGGCATTCTTTGTCAACTGGGCCATCTACCCTCCCCAGAATCGTTCCAGGGCTTAAAATTTAACTTAACATGTCTACTTTTGTTTCCCAAGTGGCAGGAAGCAAAATTCAAAATGGCGGACTGGTGGCGACGTCTAGAATGAAAAAATTCCACAAAATTCATTGTATATCTTATATAAATAATGATACCATCATGCATTAAAAATTTTTTCATGAGCAAAAATTGTGCGTTCATGTACGTACTTTACACACCGTTACTGTTTTCTAACAATTCAAAATGGGGGACCCAATATGGCCGACCGAAATGGAAAAATTCGCTTGATTCAGACGAAACTCGGTTGTAGGGGGGTTTCTGAGGTCGCTGATTCCGAATCTGAAGTTAAAAATTGGATATTCAAAATGGTGGACCCAATATGGCCGACCAAAATGAAAAAATTCGCTTGATTCAGACGAAACTCGGTTGTAGGGGGGTTTTTGAGGTCGCTGATTCCGAATCTGAAGTTAAAAGTTGGACATTCAAAATGGCGAACCCAACATGGACGTAGTAAAGAATAATAAAATGAAAAAATGTCTCTGTGTTTAACCAGGGTTGAAACTGTCATCACATTTAAATGGTGAAGCCCACATTACTTTTTTCTTCTTTTTTTTTCATTTTTTCATTTTTTATTTTTTTTAAATATTTTTCTTATTTTTCATAAATTAAATAAACTAAAAAGTAAAAGGATCGTAATCAGTTGCTGCTGAATATCTTTTTAAGGCTAGAGTTCGATCATCTAACAACGAAATCGAATGCAGCTTTTGGATTCGCGGAATAGGTAAAGCGGCGTTAAAGCGAGCTGCGAGCTTTCTCTTGGCTTTATCGTGAGATGTCTTGCTATAAAAAAAGATAGAAATCGTTTTAAATTTTTTTACGGCCCAGTTATAAAGAGCTGATGGCGTTAATATGGCCTCGGTTGGTTTGGCCAGCAGACTCGCTCTTGTCGCTTCTCGTTTAAACGTGGCACCAATTCCATCGCAAGCATTTTTTCCGTGAGCCGTAGTGTGAAAATGCCATTCAGCTGGAATCCCAAAATCACGCTTGTGGTGTATTAAATTGCTTACAGCAAACTTATTTTTAAAGTGCTGCTTAGCACCGTCGCTGAAGTAAATTACCTTCTTCACATTCAGGCATTTCTTCAATTCAGGGATCAGAATGCTCTGAATGGTATAAACAGCGGCAGTATCATGCTGAGTACTGTCTGATAAAAAGATTAAACTCCGATGGTGTATCTCATTTTCTTCTTTATAATAATATACCACTGGAAATACAGTGCACTGGTCATTATTGAAATGAAAAGCCTGCGATGCGTCTTGTGCGACGTATTTATAATTTTCTGAAAAATCTAATGTAACGAGAACTTCATTCTCACGTAAGCCATTTTTACGATTTTGAAAATATTCAGCCTGCTGTTTTGAAATGAATGAATGTGGTTTCAATACTGTTAGCTAATCGACTAATTCCTCTACAAAATCTGCAGATGGAAGCAAATTTGTAATTAAGGTTGATCTGTCAGTGGATGTCCATGTACTAAATTGTACATTACTGATATTGTTACGTAGCAAAATTTGTAACAAATTTTCAGACAACTCGGCAGATCCTGGGCACTTTGTACATTCATCGAGATGACACGCTGCAGTCAATTGTTCACACATCATTTGTTGCAAACAATCTTTGTATGTACTTATTGTTGTTTCCGACTTTAGAGTCAAATTCTGCTCATTAATAGCGTCTAACATCAATTTACAATTTTGATGAATCGTACAAACGCATACACAATGCGTTCCCCGAGATCCCGCAAGAATACATTGCTTCGGGCGCAATTGTGCAAATTTACTGAAACTTATCTTCATATCTGCATAAGAATCTTTAAACTGTGAGAAAAGTCCTCTTAAGTCCGCGAATAACAGACGTTTTTGCATCAAAGAACGCTCACCGTCAATTTTAACTGAAACCACATCTTTTACTCCTGGCATGATTCTACTGTTGGAGTCACTTTCATAGAACCTTCTTACTACCTCAACAGTTTCTTTCGGTATAGTTTTACCCTGTTTTGCTGTGGTAGAAGGTAAAACGCCTTTTGATTCTTTTAATGATTTTGCTTTTCCAGCGATTTGTCTTGAAAAACCAAATTCACGAGCAATTTTTCTAGCACTCCACATTGACGGCAAAATAGTGAGAATCGCAAGTCGCTCTGGATCGTTAGCATTTAAAGAAGAAAACTTTTGTTTTACCCCATCCAACATATCTTCAAATTCAATATCTCGTTGTGATCGCAGCGTAACGCAACTAGTACTGGTACGCGAACTATCATCGTCTTCATCCATATTATTTGATGTGTCAAAAGATTGCTCTAGCATTTCGTTTATTTCTCCCTCAAGATGTGGAACTTTCATTCGACGGCATTCCCAACAAATTTTACAACTTACTGGAAGACTAGGAAGTTTACTACGCAATGTTTTTGACAATGATCGCAAATCTTTACATTTATGCATATCTCGATTATACGGATTGCAACATCTGTCACCGTGCACATTTCGAACATCAGCCATATCTATGTACTATAAGTGAAAGGGTTGGGGTCGGTGAAATAATTGGGGTGAATGATAGGGTTGGTATACGTGAAAGGGTTGGTATGAGTGAAATTAATGGGGTGTGTGAAAGGGTTGGTATTGTATAAGTTAATAATAGAGTTGTAATTTTAATAATTTTATTTTTAATTTGTTTGAGTATTTGTTATTTTATCATTATAAAACGTTTGAAACTAACATTGTAATCCGAGCGAGTGTTAGCGAGCTAGGAAGTTTCCGCTACTTGGTATAAATTGTTTTATTGTACACGATAGCACATTAATCGTTTTGTATCTATAGTTAACGAATAAGTGTCATACAACTTACAATATAAAAATAACAAAATTTCGTTTAATATGAATATGAAAGTAATAGACGTATCACAGTACATTCAGCGGGTTCGATGTTTCTACAAGAAAGCCTGGCACCTGGGCCTTATATTAGCCGCGACTTACTTTGCTCGATAGAAACGCTTAACGTTCAACGCGGGCTAACTGAACCGTTCTTATTATCATAATGTACATTTTAATTGCAGAGGCAAGAAATAAACGAAATTACTTTCAAAAAGTTTTGTAATTATGGAAAAATGTAAAAATTTGCAATGAATAAGAAAAACACGTACGTGCCAGTTACAAGATGCAAAAACGTCTATTATTCGCAGACATTAGAGGACTTTTTTACAGTTTAAATATTCTTATGCGGGTATCAAGATAAGTTTCAGTAAATTGGAACAATCGCGCCCGAAGCAATGTATTCTTGCGGGATCTCAGGGATCGCATTGTGTATGGGTTTGCTCGATTCATCAAAATGGTAAATTGATGTTACACGCTATTAGTCTTAGTACATTGACGCTAAAGTCGGAAACAACAATAAGTACATACAAAGATTGTTTGCAACAAATAATGTGTGACCATATTTTAAACAATTTCCATCTTTTTTTATAACAAGACATCTCACGATAAAGCCAAGAGAAAGCTCGATTTAACGGCGCTTTACCTTTTCCGCGAATCCAAAAACTGCATTCGATTTCGTTGTTAAATGATCAAACTCTGGCCCTAAAAAAACAAAAAAATGAAAAAATGAAAAAAGTAATATAGGCTTCACCATTTAAATGTGATGACAGTGACAACCCTGGTTAAACACAGAGACATTTTTTCATTTTATTATTCTTTACTACGTCCATGTTGGGTTCACCATTTTGAATGTCCAACTTTTAACTTCAGATTCGGAATCAGCGACCTTAAAAACCCCCCTACAACCGAGTTTCGTCTGAATCAAGCGAATTTTTTCATTTTGGTCAGCCATATTGGGTTCACCATTTTGAATATCCAATTTTTAACTTCAGATTCGGAATCAGCGACCTCAAAAACCCCCCTACAACCGAGTTTCGTCTGAATCAAGCGAATTATTTCATTTCGGTCGGCCATATTGGGTCCGCCATTTTGAATTGTTAGAAAACAGTAACGGTGTGTAAAGTACGTACATGAACGCACAATTTGTGCTCATGAAAACATTTTTAATGCATGATGTTATCATTATTTATATAAGATATACAATGAATTTTGTGGAATTTTTTCATTCTAGACGTCGCCCCCAGTCTGCCATTTTGAATTTTGCTTCCTGCCACTTGGGAAACAAAAGTAGACATGTTAAGTTAAATTTTAAGCCCTGGAACGATTTTTTTAGTGCAAATGAATTTTGGGGAGGAGAGATGGCCCAGTTGACAAAGAATGCCCCATATATATATTTGTTTTCTTTTAAATAGAATGTTAAGAAGTTATTGAATTTTAAGAATATATTTTCGGCGACGTAGGCACTTCTAATATGTTCATTTTTTTTAAAACGACGTTGTCCATGGTATAAATTATAAAACAAACCTATAAATATTACACTTCTCTTGTCATATTCGCCCGTAAAGTATCACAAGTTTTTTAAGATTACGAAATTTGTTAATTATGTGTGTTGATTTTTGTGAAGAAATGCAACACGGTCTTGGGTTTTTTAGCGAACAAGCTATGGAATCCGTTCATTCGGATTTCAAGACTGTTTGGCAGAAATATAAAGTTTCAAAGAATCATTCGGACTATCCATAAAGATTGAGAAGAGCGCTTTCCGAATATATTAGTCTCCATTCATTTTAAATGTAGAAATATTTTTAATGTACAAGTATTTTAGGGAAATAAATAAAATATTGATGTATGAATTTCACCGCGAAGCTCGTAGAAAATTTTAAACGTAATATCAAATTTGTGTATATTTGGAAATATAATATGTAATGTAATTTTTTTTTATTTTCAAGATAATTTACGCTCTTCATTTACTCTTAAGTAAAAAAAACTCCAAAAAACTCTGCTTCATCTTGATCAAATAAGTTTTAATCTGCGTCCCCGCAAAGGCCCGAGTACCCAATTTCATTTCGATCAAATAAGTTTTACATTTCAGTCCACCATATTGGATACATCATTTTAATTTTTTGAAAATCCGTGATCAGATTCTTAATCTGCGACTCCAAAAAGCCCCAAGTACCCAGTTTCATTTCGAGCAGATAATTTTTACATTTGTAGTCCGCCATATTGGACACGCCATTTTTATTTTTTGAAAATCTGAGGTCAGATTCGTAATCAGCGACCTCCAAAACGCCCGACTAATAGATGTTTGCTAATTTCCACAGAAATAAAAATCTATTCAAAGAGTTGCAACATGCGATGATCGTCGATATACATCTATACGTAAACCCTCTGTACTTCGAACCTTTCTAACTTTGGAACTGTAATAGCTAAAAGGATAATTTTTTGTTAGAAATGTGCGGAATTACCTGGACGCGAACTTGTTTTTTCAGTTTTTTCCTTCGACGTTTTCAGAAAAAATTATTCAGTAATATGTGAAAGTTGAGACATATTTTACTGAATATTTTCCTCACAACGTATTTTCGAATGGCTGTAACTTTTGAACGAAATGAGATAAAGCAATAAAATTCTTTTAGTTTTACAGATAATTTTGTATACTTTAATTTATTCTGGAAGTAATTTATCGTAGAATGTGCAGCAAAAATTATATTTACAAAATACCAATAAAAAGTACGTTTTTTTGCGTATTGACGTAAATGCTTCGAGTATTAAAATATAAAAGTATTCAAACTATTTCGGGATTGTCTTTCTAGAGTCTAAATCTAAACAATCATGTCATAAAACTAGATGTAAATCTTATTTTGATGAAAATATTGAAAATAACCTTTAAAAAAATACGAAAAATTAAGATATTTTGAGTTTCCGTAGAGCGATTATTTTCATTCATGGCTTAAAATAACCATGAAGGAAGCCCAAAACGATGTCTGCAAAAAATCCGAGGTGAAAGAACTTTTGGGTTGAAGTCGATTCAAGCTCACCGTGGCCAGGGGGTGGGAGCATAGATATTACGATTGTGCAGCAAAACCGCCTTAACGACGAGGTAATGAAAAGCCGCCAGTCTTCGGCTTTATATGTAAAATTGTTGTATTCGTGAACTAGTCCGTTAATGTCATTACAATACACTAATGAATTTTCTATCGAAAAAAATTTCCAGAGAGATTGGTCTCTAGCTATGTTAAAAGTGATATTCGTTCCTGGAGCTAATAGGTTCTTTTCCTTCAGTCTTGATGCCAAAAGTTCTTCCAATTCTTTCCACAATCCTAAAATGATGCTTTGCTTACTTTTTGAAGTATGCCCGTTTAGATCGCACAAACAAAAGTAGCAATGACTTTCATGGTTTTCGGGTGCCAAGGACACAGGCGTGATATGCAACTAGAACATACAATTTTCGGATACCATGAGTTATTCATATCTTTCATTGATTTACCGAAATATTTCTCATAATATCGTTTGATAACATGGGAAAGGCGTTTCAGACTTTTAATTGTAGTACACTGTTAAAAATTTGCCGGTGTGAAACAGTCCGGTGTGAGGTGTGATGGTTTTCGGTGTGAATATTTACACCGATGAAAGGTTTAATAGATATCCGCTCGAGGTGTGATCGGTGTGAAATTCAATGCGGTGTGATTCGTTTATACGCGCTTGCGCATGCGCTCTACTTTCTACAGGGCAGCTGTGTGACGATACGATCGATCGATCCAGACGCGTTCTGTGTTCTGTCATTCATAATGACAGTGGTTCGCGTCGAGTTTGATTTTTGTTTTATTATTTAGCATTAGTGCTACATAATGAAAACTAATAAAATATGTATGTGTGAGTGCGTAAATTTTATTTTTGGAGGTTGACCCACATTGATATTTGAGGTTAACCTATCAATGTTGACAACGAATATAGACGCATCTATATTCGTTGATGTTGATAATCTGTTCCCCAAATCCCAGACCTTATTCCCTATAAAAAGTGATCTGTGCTATTTCTTTTTAAAATTGATTACTTGCACCTATGTTTATCATTGTATTGAACTGAGCAATGACTGAAAAGATAGGATGCGTGCCGACAAGAATTGAAGTGTCGCTGGAAGTTGGAGCTTTCCAGATTATTGTATACATGTCACTACTCTCAATATGTAATAAGTGCAAAAGAATTTCATGAATATAGTATAAAAGAATTATTATAAATGATAATGTAAAATTAATGTTTATAGAATATAAAGTGACATGTAGAGAAAATTCTAAAAACCGTAAACTCGACTTGATACTGTAGTTCTTGTTGGAAGGCATTCCATGCTTTCAATCGTTGATATTTATATTTATTATAATTTGCATACTTCCGTATTAATATTGAATAGTACGTATATCTTCTACGTACAAGTGCAATTAAACAAATTTAAAATCAAGTAGCAAAAATTGAAAGCAGTGAATATGTTTCGTTAAAAAGTACAGAAGCGAGAAGAGTTTACTATTCTCAGATTAGTACACATGTCGGTGGATGTAGTATGTGATAGAATGAATAAAAATTTATTGATAATGTTCGAATGAATTCATATAATATAAATTAAAACTTATTGCAAAATTAAGGCCAACCACATATGCGCACCAATTGAAAAACTGTAATCCGCTTTGTAATACTTGGAACGTGACCAATGCTGTCAATCAACATTAGTTATTTTAAAATTTTCTTACTTGCAAACACATATATTATTAACATGTATTGATATTATAACAAATGGAAATATCAATTATTAAAAGCATAGAATACGTTCTAACAAGAACTACATTGTCAAAACGAGTTTACGGTTTTTAGAATATCGCAAACATTTCAAATGTCTCAATATATCCGAACAAGTTTGTAATACTATTCCCAAACTAAATCTGGCAATGCGCCTATTCCATGAATATGAAATGTTGATGGAGTTGAAGTCGTCGGAGCCTAATTCCACAAAATTTTCATAACGACTCTTCTCTGCGTTAAACACAACCGATCTTAATTAAGAATGTACTTGCATATCAATATAGGAAATGTAAGGAATGGGATATATGGATGCGGATTGTCATTTCCATTTAACTGATAACCTTAAAATTTTCTTTGAAGTGGTAATCTGTACGAAAAATAATAATAATGCGGTACTCACATTTAATAATTCATGTAATTCATCACAGACGCACATAACCTAAAAGAAACAATTACCTTGATATGGCGTTTTCCAATTTAAACATCCATGTGTGTAAAATCGGTGTGATTTATTTGAGCGGAGTTAAATGCTGTGTGATTAAATCACACCGATATCGCACTGAATAATTAACACCGCTCATTTACACCTGACAAGGTGGTGGACCTATATAGACTCCTCAACGGTATGAAATATGATATCGATTTCACACCGCATTTTTAACAGTGTATATACTCCGCAAACGAAATTTGAAGTTCCTTTGACATTGAGTTACAAAAATGTTTGCAGTTACGGCTCCGGGTTAACCCTTGGTTGGTTGCTTCAATATATCGTAGATGATAAACCAAAATTAATAAAACAATGTTAATTGTACGTAAAAAGATTTTTTAAATGAAAATCGCTGCTGGGTTCCCAGCAGCTGCATTTCCTGCTGCGAATTTCTATGGGCTATTATCGGCTGAATTTCTTGCTACGAATTTCCTGCCAGTTTCAGTTTCAAAAATGTACAAAAAATTACACAATTCCTCTTCATTCTCCGGTCGAGACGTTATTATATAGTTAATGTGCAAATATGCATAAAACGGCCAATTTTACGCACTATAACCTCAAAATAAAAAAATCTCATACGTGTTAGGCAAATTCTGTACCCGGATTCGAATTCAACGGCCAAAAATCTACAGAATCCCCTAGTCAGTTTCCAACAATTTTTTGTATTTTGTGGTCCTGTGTTATTTATCGCATACTTCTCAAAAATTAAAAATTTTGAATAATCTGTGTGACAAAATAAATCTGAACCTATATAGAAAGTAGTATTTTTCGAAACTAGTGCGTAAAATGCGATTTTACGCACCATTTTTAACATGCGATTCGATACGCCGGTGCGTAAAATCGAATTCTTGCGCACGCGTGCCGAACGATATTTTTCGATATATTATGCGTAAAATTTGTGCGCCGTTTTTTCTGGGTCAAATATGATGTAACGCACGTGTGATGACCGCGGCACACGAGTGCCCGGCGCAGTAAAATCAAATTTTACGCATAGTATATCGAAAAAGTGCAATATTCAGAACATTTTAAATTTAAGATTATTGGAAAGCAGTAAAAGCAATATAACATTAACACTGAAGACTTGTCTTAAACAGGAACTAAACTTGACATATTTCAAAAATATATCATAGCATAATTCATCTACCTTTGTTAAATTCGTAGACAGTATGCGCGTTGTTGCGATAGTAGTTTTCGATTCAATTGCGTAGATGTTTTTTCGGTGAATGTGAAGGTTGCTGGAAGAGTCGAAGTCGAGGTTAGCATTCGTGCCATGTTAAACACGTTTTTTGCATATTCATTCAATTAAGTTATTAAAAAAATTCAACAAAGGATATATCATTAAGAGAAGTTGGTTTTTGAAAATATTTTTAAGCCATTTGTCACAAGAGTAAGCAGATAGCATTTCAATTATTCGTACGCTTTACGCATAATATGATTTACACTTATATGACTAAATTAGGTTGGCATTTTTTTTTAACGTTCCAGCAGTTCAATAACACTATGAGTATGTCCCCGATATTTTAGATGGTATTTGAAATTTATCCCAAGAAATTTCAATATAAAGTATTAGGGCACCCTATTTAGCCCATAATAATTCATCATAGTGAACTAAATGCGATAATAACATTTCGAATCTAATGAAACCTGCTGGAATGCTAATTGTTTGAATTTAAATATTCCGGGGGATACGATCGTTTTGTAATAGACTGAAATAAATAATTTATATTTAACAATTGAGCATATATTTATCTATTAAATTGTTTTCTTTTACCAACGAACATATCCGAAATGAATGTTTGCGTCAGTAATAAAGATTTGTTTACGTTTTTGTTTCAGCCATGAATACGAATGAAAGTGCCTGCAGTATCACCAAAGAAACCAACTTGGTTGGCGTTGACAGGGAGGTATTGGGCGATGCTCTTCGGTATAAGTGCCTGAAGGGAAACTTATCCATGGTACAATTTTTGTTGCACCATGGAGCAGACGCAACATTTATTGACAGCGTCTCCAATGAAACCCCATTGCATATTGCCGTGGAAATGATGCGGACAGACATTGCAGATGTGCTTCTGGCTTCAGGAGCTGACGTAAATGCTCGATTCCAGCGGTGCATTTTTCGAACTCCTGAAGCTGGCTGTACGCCTCTTCATTACGCCATACGAAAGGGCGATCTGGAGATGGTGCGAGTACTCCTGCAGCACGGAGCTGATTGCAACAGGAGTAGCGACTACAGCGGGGACACTCCTCTACATGTGGCTTTGAAGTGTCAGCGACAGGATATATCCAGATTGATACTTCAAAGTCCAACTGTAGATATTGAAAACCATAATAACAAGCTGGATACAGCGTTACACGTTGCTATTCAGTCTGATTTGGAGGAAATATCAAAATTATTGGTATTGGAGCATGGTGCCAATGTTTTGGCGCAGAATAAAGACGGAAAAAGTCCATTACATCTGGTCTCGGGGTTTTCGTCAGATTCGGCAGCGACAAGAATCGCGAGGGTTCTCTTGCGTAGAGGCGCCCAAGTCAATCTATCGGACAATGATGGAGCATTGCCAGTACATTTGTCGGTAAAAGCAGAGTATCCTGACCTCGTCAAATTGCTCCTAAGGACAGGAAGAAATATTGAGAGCAGGATGAGTTCAGGTTTAACTCCGTTAATGCTTGCCGTAATTTCAGGCAACCTTCATCTGGTCCGGGTTCTCCTAGATCGAAGAGCTGATGTCAATGCCAGTGATGCGTATAATATCACTGCATTGCATTACGCATCGAGAAGACCGAACACTGACATTGCTTGGGCTTTGCTGCAAGAGGGAGCCGACGCAACCGCAAAATGTTTCTCCGGGAAGACTCCATACGACTTCGCAATGGCCATAAAAAACCCAAGCATGATGAAATTGCTGCAAATTTCGTAAATATTATGAAAATGTAAATATTTTCAATAACTGTATGAAATTTCTTCAATTTTATGCTCTTCTTGCAAAAAGCATATAGGAGTCTTTTCGGTATTCGCACCATGCGCTGGTTCCAATTGCTTTTGCTAATCCTCCATTTCTGTCAGTGCTCCAGGAGTTTTTTCAATTGTCGTCTGCGGTCCGATACCTCCCGTCAACTGCTCAAATCAAGAAAATGAGATACTCTACTGGTAAAGGTAATTCATCATTTGATTTGTATATTTTAATGAAAAAATAGTGGACACACGAGATATAGTGCATGTATTTCTTCTGGTCCAATCTGGCCTTTTCATCTTACAAACTTTGCTGAGTAATTATATTAATGGTATATATCTTTTTTTTCAGTAATGGCTTACTAATGCCCCGCTGAACATCTACTCACATCAAAGTCATCATCAATAACCGGATAGGAACCATCATGGAAACAAATTCTTCTAGCCGACCTGGGATATAAAATTCTTGTACAAAATCTTATTATTTTTAAAGCTAAATTTTGTGGACCTAATATTTAATATTATTAGAAACAAGAAACTTATATCCACTTCGAATGAAATTTTAACGTAAATAAAAATCTGCAACTTTTTTAATCATTTTTAATTGTGTCTACATATTTATTAGAAATCTTTCATATTTTCCCAAAATCTTCAAAATATTTTATATACAAATAACCGCGTGCATTTGCAAACGAAAATTCAATTATATATTATATTATTTTAAGCAATTACATTATATTATATTATTTTGCGCAACAATGGTATCTTACTTTTAGATACAGTGTCGATCGTAACATATCCTAAAAGTCGTAAGTCGCCGTCTATAAAAGTTAAAATGTCACTGTTAACGACTGGAGGAAGAGCTTTGAAATAAGACGCGTGATTCGATCGGACTGAAACATACCTATTTATTCCGATCAATCGGTGGCGATCCGATCGCGACGTGGACTTCCTAAATCGACGACGTCCCGAAACGTACTGTAAAACCCGATCGTCAATTTTTACATCTTGCTTCGACTTTTCGATTTCTCGAACATTTTAATAGATTATAACGTCATATTATATGTCGATATTAAAATATTCGAATTACAAATAATTGTATCGTGATCGTCACTATTTTGAAGGGCCTTTTACATAATTTACCTAACAGGCCTGCTTCATTTTGAGAGGTAACCAGGTAACCCCATTGGGGTGTGCAATGGCGTAGGGGAAACCACCTTTGTAGGGAAAAACCTACGCCGGGTACCGCGGACGATAAAACATCGATTCTGTCCGTAACATTCCCCCTCTGTATGAAGTCGACGGACTCGTACACTTTTCACTAGAATCGATGTTTTCATAACCCATTCAAATCATCATCGAAGTTTTCACACTTCATGCACTTTTCATTAACATCTTTCAACTCGCGCATGGTACTATCAGATGGCACTATCATCATAACTTAGCAACCAAGTACAATATCTTGCTCATTCATTTCCAATTCTCTAATATTATTTACATTAGATTCCATCAATACGGCTTCATATTAGCATTTCTATAAATTTCATCTTACAACAATATGATGTGATACTTCACATCACAGTTCTGTCGGAGTAATCAGTAGTTGTGTCCAAAGTAAGTAAAGAAGACAAAGCAGATAGATCCACTATCTACTGTAGGGCATTTCCATTTTAAATCGAACCGCGAAAAATGATCAAAATGTTGTATTAACTTTTTCAACCTTAAAAACAATTGATTGATATCAAACTACTTGGAATAGTTTCAGAAGAACAAAATCTACCAAGTTTCATAGTTATATTAGAATTTTTAGAACAATTTCAATTTTTATTGAATACCAAGCAACTGTTTTTCATCAGGTTTGGTTAAAGCACATAAAAATGGAAATTGTGCTAAAAATTCTAATATGACCATTGAACTTGGTAGATTTTACTCTTCTGAAACTATTAAAAGTAGTTTTTGATATCAATTAGTTACTTTTAAGGTAGTGAAATAGTTAATACAAAACACTGGTGAAATTGGGCTCCGAGTGGACTTTCGACGAAGAAACAAAAAATGCATTTTTTCTTGAAAAGAAACAACCGATGAGTACCAAACTAATAATATTACTTTTAAAGAGTGCAAAATGTAATTAATAACTTATCTTTATCACAATGTGCATCCTAAATTGTATTTTCTTATATGAATGATAAAACTCCCATCGAAAAGAGGAATTAGCTGACTTAAATTCTTATATCGTTGATTATTGTAATGGAATAAAGTCAAGATGTAGTTTTTAAATTATTTATTTCTTATTTTTGTACATCTAAAATTCTTGAAGGCATAGACGTAGAAAATTAATTTTATATCGTTCAAAAATGAAGACAGGAAATTTTGGGTAGATATATGTTAAGCATATACACATGATAATATAGAATACTACATTGAGAATTCTTCAAACTTTATTAAATAATAATATTTTTGAAGACGACATTATGATATATATTATTTTTTTTAACAATATACTATTAATTTTCTAATTCTATGCTTTCGAGACATTTAGATGTACAGAAATGACCAATAAATGATTAAAAATCTACATTTGACTTTATCCCATTATAATAATAAACGATGTAAGAATTTAAATATAAACCCTTCTTTCGATGGGAGTTACATATTAACGAAATGAGAATTTAGATGTAATTCCTTCTTTCGATGGAGTTATATCAACGATATAAGAATTTAGGCCTAATTCTATCTTTCTTTGGGAGTTATATCAACGATATAAAAATGCAGGTCTCATTCCTTCTTTTGATGGGAGTTATTTCATCGATATAAGAAAAAATAAGGCCTGGTCAGTCTGTAAAACAGCAATTGCTGTGGCTCGCCCTTTGGCATTTTTGTATTATTTATATCCTGTATTGTTTTTGTAATTGCCAATAAAGACGTGATTATTATTATTATTATAAGAATTCAAACCTAATTCCTTCTTTCGAAGGGAGTTATTTGAACAGTATATCAATTTAAATCTAAACCCTTCTTTCAATGGGAGTCATATCAACTACGTAAGAATTTAAATCTGATTCCTTCTTTCGATGGGAGTTACATCAAAGATATACGAATTTAGGTCAGTATATACCTCCCATCGAAAAGAGGAATTAGACCTAAAGTCTTATATCGTTGAAGTAAGTCCCACCGAAAGAAGTAATTAGACCTCATATTGTTAATATAACTCGATTCGAAAGAAGGAATTACATTTAAATTCTTGTATCTTTGAAATACCTCCCATGCGAGCTGATCAGCTGATATAACTTTTGTAGGTTATGACGCTCTGATGGAACTGTTCGCAATGGGACAAGAGAAAGAGAGTGAGAGGGGAAGATAGCGCGCATGTGTGCAAGAGAAAGAAACATACAGATAGTATTTCCAACTGTCAAACACGTGGATGTAAACATTTTAAAAGTGTCTGGCGGTACTATCTAGTTAGTAAAAACCGTGCATCTCAGAAGCTTACTATCTAAAGATAGTAAATGCTACCAACTGGAGATGACTAGGTCAAATTTTACTATCTAATTAGTAAAATTTACAACTTTAGTGATTGCGCCAGCCAACTATTTTTTTCAGTGACCAGAATTGTTTTAATGGAGAAAATAATTGTAAAATAGCTGGATAATGTGTTTAATAAATGGTGCTTAGATTTTGATGTTTTTCGAAATAATTCTATATGTATAATTTATGATATTCTTCAAATAATTTCGATAAAAGTTGAATACATTCATTCGAGATAGATGTTTGCATGCATATTGAGATTATTTCGCGCAATAATAAATATAATAACCAATGTTTGTACTGGAAAAAGTGTTAATTTCTCTAGATGACATTTTAAGATGTTTTGATGTCCAATGTGATGCAGAAATGCAAGGAGGTTCATTCGAATGCCTTGGAAAACGATAGTACCTGAGTCTGAAATTTAGAAGCCGTAATCAAAAATAATTTTTCTTAACAAAAAATTCGTATAAAATATTGCCTAAATCGTAATTACAAATTCCTTCAAAAACGTCGTGCATTATGTCTACACAGAAGTTACTATCGCAATGAAATCCTATTACATTTTATTCCATACACAGTTTAATTTTACTCCCGTTTGCTTTGGATCATTTTTTAATAAATCATTGTAATATTTATTTTTATTTCTTAATAGTTCCTGCTGCCCAAAACACGATTGCTGGCAATCATCTTTACGCATTTCCAGATTCGACCGTAATAATATGATTTAAAACTCTCTACAAAACCAAGTATATTATTTAAACCCAAATTGTCGCCAGTTATATTTACAAGCTGAAAATAAATTTTTACAGGTAAACCTTCATTGTGAAGGTATGTGAAGTAATTCATTCAGATGACAATACATTTAAATCATTTATTGTACGAAAATACAAATTGTCAAAATTAAATTAATTACTGTCAGAAGAATGCATTAATTGTACCAAAAATTTATTTGCTTAATTGTGCTTGAAATTCAGGAGGTACGCACAGTACTGAAGCGTACATGCCAGTCATTTTGTGGATTCCAGCACGTGAGCCAAGAGCATTGCCTATTTCATAATCATCCGATGATAAATCAGGAGAGGGAAAGTAATATTTGCTTTATTTGAAATCAATGTTTTCCAGAAATTTGTTTGCACAACATTTTCAATTATAGGATTATTTTGTGTTATTAATGACACGTAATAATTATATACCAACTTAAAGATCTTATTAGACTGACAAAAATTAGTTAAATTTTGTCTTAAAGGAGTATACACGGAGAGAAATTAAAAGTACCTACGGCGCCAAAATTCGGTAGTCGCTGCTTGGCTCTCTCAAACATCGGTAGTAAACTCCAGAAACTCGGGAGCCAAGCAGCTGTTGCTTGGCAATGGTAAACCAAATGGACAACCAAAGCTATCTACACCGAACAGCGCCGAATACCCTACTTTATCAACAAGCCGTGATTCTCTAAAAGGGCCCAAGCAGTGATAACTTGGCAATGAAGAGAAACCGTGGCTTTTAATTTCTCTCCGTGTATCTACTATAGTAGACGTGAGCTTTCATTTGTGATAATAATCCAACTCTGGTTTTGCACTCAATGTGTCCTATATTAATTGTTTTCGGGATTAACTTAAGCATTAATTGAAATAAGATATTTCCTCAATTTATATTAGGATTGAATGGATGTTAACGTTTGTCTTAAATAATTTATCGATATTTGAATTCCATCATATGTGTCTTTTTGAGATATATGTGAAAAAATAGATGTTGGTACATGTACGGATGACTCTATATAGGAGTCTTTGCCCAAGCAGCAAAATTGGTCGAAATTACGTCAATTCGGCTTCCGAATAGGTCCAAATGCCTAACGGCCCTACCTGATTAACGGTCGAAATCGACTTTCTATTTCAGGTTAAGTGGGGAATAAAAAGGACGGTAAATTTGAGGTAAATATTAGGTAATGGAAGGCATTTGGACTAATAAAGGCAGAGACCAATTTGGGAGAACGGACCTATAAGAAGTCGAACATTAGTAAATAATTTGGTAATTTTGACCTAATATTTAGACTTTTCCGACTTAGTGGATGCCTTGGTTAAAAAAGAAACTTCTGAGCGGATTTTCAACGCAACTTACGGGATCGTACCTATTAGGTTAGGTTATAATGTACTACACAGAAATAAGTATTATTCCTGAAATCAACAACACACTCGCTTATAAGAATCTAATATACACACTTACCATTTACATGCCTATAATTATTCGACGCAATATGATAACCACTGATCCAGTGTTCGCACGCAACAAACCCCGCACAGCATAACATACTAATACTTCGTAATGACGATGAAACTTGCTTTCTTATATACGGACGACATAGCTTATGCCTCGTTAGAGCTTGTGAGAACGTTTCAGTATGTCAGAACATGCAATGGACGTGTTCCATACAGTCGTTATACGCCACCCCTTGGGGGGAGTTCGAAACGGGTCGATAAACGGCTCTCGACACTTTTGACTATCCTTTGACAGCTCAAACACAATCGCAAAATAGCTACGAGCGCGTAAGCTATTTATCCGGCTATTTATAACGCGATTATGAAAATACGAATATTATTTCCGTAACAGGCCTTTGTGTTCTTGTAAGTGTTGTTTTTTTTTTTGGGCAGGTTAACCTTAAATCATATATATTATTTAAACTGAAAGAGGTTAATCTGTCAAAGGTGTAATCATCCATCAAACACATTTAAGCATTCAAAAGTTATTGGAAAAATAACATCTGCTAAATGTCAAATGTGTTTGCTGAGTGGGAGTGCCAATTGATGCTGCAGTGTGTTGTGCTTGTGGCGACGCAGTACACTTCCGACAAACTTCTAACCGACCCGTTTCAACACACCCAATGATCTTTTCATCATTAGGGCCTTCACACAACAACAACTATTTTACAGGATCAAAATTTTTTTTTTGATGATCAATATTGATTTCATTTAATATAACCCAACCTGACAACTTTATATACTTCGAATTTTAAAAGATGCAGTAATATTTTTTTGTCCCGAGTGTTTGACACACGACATTTACGATTTCACAGAACCGACAGGGCTGTTTTTTCTCATACTATAGCATTCTTATAAAAGAATAATATTGCAATCGTCCACGAAATTTACTAAAGTATTACTCCAGCATGCCGTTATGTACGTCAATTTTGAAAAAATGTGATTGATGTGAAATAAGTGCAGCGTCTTTTCAAATTTGATATATAAAAGTTGCGAAAGTAGAACAATGGCTGATCAGTGGTGGTTTTTTGTGATTTTATTTTTTGGGATAAATGAATACAAATCATCAAGATACAATTTCCGTTCATTGAAATTGTTGATATTATGTTGAGAGCATTACAGATGAAAAGATTATACTGCGTCTTTTGAAATTCCCCCCACCCCCCCCCCCCCCCACCCCCCCCCCCCCCCACCCCCCCCCCCCCCCACCCCCCCCCCCCCCCACCCCCCCCCCCCCCCACCCCCCCCCCCCCCCACCCCCCCCCCCCCCCACCCCCCCCCCCCCCCACCCCCCCCCCCCCCCACCCCCCCCCCCCCCCACCCCCCCCCCCCCCCACCCCCCCCCCCCCCCACCCCCCCCCCCCCCCACCCCCCCCCCCCCCCACCCCCCCCCCCCCCCACCCCCCCCCCCCCCCACCCCCCCCCCCCCCCACCCCCCCCCCCCCCCACCCCCCCCCCCCCCCACCCCCCCCCCCCCCCACCCCCCCCCCCCCCCACCCCCCCCCCCCCCCACCCCCCCCCCCCCCCACCCCCCCCCCCCCCCACCCCCCCCCCCCCCCACCCCCCCCCCCCCCCACCCCCCCCCCCCCCCACCCCCCCCCCCCCCCACCCCCCCCCCCCCCCACCCCCCCCCCCCCCCACCCCCCCCCCCCCAATATGCATTGAAAAGACATTGATCAAGTAAGTGTCTGAAAATTTTTTTATAGCACTTCTTCTGCTGATCTCTCATTACTGTATATGAAGCCATTTGCTGATCTGCCTTATATACTCCACCCATTGTGAAATTATAGTCACAAACGACTGATGGTTTCTGCTTACTAGGTCCAAACTTTGCTTGAACTTCTTCAAATGAGACTTCATGACAAGTGCTTATAAGCGAAATTTCCTTTTTATCGCACCATTTCATAACCATCATGCCGTCTTTGATCCAGCAAGCAGATTCGCCTTTCTTCAACTTTGTTTTTGAAAAATCCGATGGCAGTCCTTTTCTATTACTTTTCAATGTTCCATATGCATCAGTTTTGTTGCTGAGTAATAAATCAAATAAATCTGGTGAATTGTAAAAGTTATCCATTATTAGACAGTGCCCTTGTTTGAGCAATTTCTCACAGAGGGTCATTACGATCTGTCCTGTTACACCATACTCTTTGTAAGTGTCGCCCTTTTCAGTTTCTTTACCCGTGTAAAGGATTGTTTTCAAAATATAACCAGATTCACTTTCGCACATCATGTAAAATTTCAATCCAAATCTAGCACGCTCTGGTTTATATGATTTTTCAGAGTTGGTATTTACAGCTGTAAAAATTTCCTATATTTTCTTCAGCTTGTGTCTTTTCATTGTACGTTTAATTGTTTGCAAAGTGCAAAAATTTCATAATCTTTTCGTATCTTTTCAAAGTCATTATTTGTTTTACAAAAGGAGTTTCCACAACTTTATTTGTAGACCAATACCATCGCTGTCTTGGTTTTATCACTATAGCTTGATAAATTAAAATTGCCAAAAATACCCATATTTCATCTTTATCTACAGGTACCCAATTGTACTTCTCACGAGCAGACTTTCCAGGATAATTTTTTGCGATATACTTGGCAGCAAAACGGTTAGTTTCGTTCACTATTGTATCAATTATATTCTGATCAATGAATAATTTCAAGTAATCTAATTCTTTCCATGGATTATCAGTATCCATCGTTATGCCTGGTTTACCAGTAAACTTAAATCGAGTCGCATCTATAGGCGTATTAGCACGCACTCTTCTCCAAGAAGTTAATACTTCATTTGGAACATCTACATCCGCTGATTCATTTTCACCGAGCATCATGTCATCAGAATCATCATTGCTTTCATCAGAAGATAAGTCATCGGAGGATTCATCAGAATCATCACTGCTGATAAGTTCATCTTCTTCAGGGTCCCTTATATTTGATCTTTTTCGAGACATTGCCAGGGGATAATATTGATTCTATTATCAAAATATATGTTCTGAATATGCGCTTCGATTGCTGCATAAAGTCGTATGATACTCTGTCTGTACGGACACACTTGAGGATATGTGAAGATGTACTTCACAGCTTACGTTCTTCAACGGCGTTCGTCGACATATGTACTAAATAATATGCGACATCGCTTTCGGGCTACTACGCCATCTGGATTTGGGGTGGGTACCGCAATCCCGATTTACCTTTCAGAGCCGCGCCAGTGGCTCTGTTTTTTACAATTCTGTAACCCAATAATTTCTACCGTGCAAGCACAGTAATTTTTAATTTGATGTGGGACAAATATTTTTCATGGAATTTCCATACCAAAATTAATCGAATTTTCTCTTGGAGTATGAACATTGATGCAAAGTTAATCCAGTATTGGCCCAGTGCTGGCAGCCGGTACTGCGCTAGTTGTTAATTTCCTATTGGGCTGTTTGGTTGAAGCAACCTAACACACCAAACTGTTCGGTCGCTGGAACTATTTTATTTCAACCGAACCTATTCAGTTACTGCAAACCGTGAGTTCGGTGGAGCCAATAGTAACCAGCCAGTTCGGTTGGCAGAACAAAAATTTAGGTTGCAGCAACCAAACTTTTTTTCGCGTGTACTAATTACTGGACTATACTACGATTGGTTCAGAGGCTTCTATTGAAATCACTTGAGATTGTCGACCGAAAATCGAATAGCGACAAGTAATCAGAGACCCAAACAAAAAATATATGCTTTATAATCTCAGCATAAATGTTGTGTAATTTACAATAATTTACAGTGAAATAGGGTTCAGAGCAGCCATATTGGATCCGCCATTTTGAATTCCGTCATTCTGACTTCGGATTCGTAATTAGCGACCTCGAAGACATAAAGATAAGGTACACACGGAAAAAAATAGTACGTCGCTCCAGCCATATTGCCCAGCTAAAACAGCTTCCCACTGCCCAGCAGGTCGATGTAAGTCGCGAGTGAAGACGTGAAATGACAATTAAAATTGGAAATCCTTAAAATTTTTTTTTCTATAAATAGGTATACTTTTCTTATGTCTTGAGGAATATTTCTACATAATTTCTAGACGATGTGGTTATTTATATTATTTTTATATGATTTTTAAAAGTCGTTAATAGTGAAAAAATCACTACTTTTTTCATTTTAAGGCTTCCGTATTGATTACCGCGTTAGATACGACAAAAATGCACTCAACCTTTTTTGTAGAGCACAAAATTTCCTACAAAAAAGTCAGTGAGAGCCATAGTCTAATGTTAATATGTACGGCATGAAAAACATCGCAATTTATTGAATAAATCATTGAAATTTTAGAACAGAGATAGTTATCTTATTCGTGACATATCTATTAACTATGGCTCTCACTGACTTTTTTGTAGGAAATTTTGTGCTCTACAAAAAAGGTTCAGTGCATTTTTGTCGTATCTAACACGGTAATCAATACGGAAGCCTTAAAATGAAAAAAGTAGTGATTTTTTCACTATTAACGACTTTTAAAAAATCATATAAAAATAATATAAATAACCACATCGTCTAGAAATTATGTAGAAATATTCTTAAAGACATACAAAAGGTATACCTATTTATAGAAAAAAAAATTTTAAGGATTTCGAATTTTAATTGTCATTTTACGTCTTCACACGCGACTTACATCGCGACCTGCTGGGCAGTGGGAAGCTGTTTTAGCTGGGCAATCTGGCTGGAGCGACGTACTATTTTTTTCCGTGCAGTTGGTATTCAGCATACCTTCAAAAAATTAGTGCATTTGGAAGCCGTTTTTACCATAATAACTGGTACTCAGGGGGGTTAAAGAAACTTGAAGATAACTCGGTTGATTATAAGTAAGTTTTTAACATTTGTTTAAAATTAAAATTTAATGCACAAGTGACATTTTAAGGTTAAGTTTCATAAATAAACTAATACCAAATGTTCAAATGCCTCCATGTAAGAAAATTGGCCATAAGTTCTGGCCGGCTTACTAACTTTTGCCCAGATCTTTTAGCAGAATCTGCCCGGATCCGCCCAGAATCTAGTGAAGAAATGAGGTTATAGAGGATATACGAAGTCCATACTTTATACATTACTTAACTATATAAGGACTTTGTTTCATTTTTTATTTATTTATTTTCATAATTTTTAAATGTTGGATAGCTTTTACCATCACAAAGACCTCTCGAAAAGGATGCATGTTAGGTTCCTTCGATAACAAAAAATGTTTAGAATAAATCTTTGCAGCTTTCATACTAGAAAATATAATGAAAACTTTATTTTAATGTGCGGAGTGTAATTCCAGTCATTGATACTGAATTGTTAAGCATGTTTGGCACCTTAAATAACAAAAACTATTTAGAAACAATTTTTGCAGCCTTCGTACTAGTAAATATAATCAAAACTTTATTTTATGATGCGGAGTGTAATTTCAGTCATCGATACTGAATTCTTATGCATGTTTAGCTCCTTCGGTAACAAAAGAAATTTGGAATGAACTTTTGCAGCTTTCGTACTAAAAAATAGAATGAAAACTTTATTTTAGTACGCGGAGTGTAATTTCAGTCATCGATATTGAATTCTTATGCATGCTTAGCTCCTTCGGTAACAAAAGAAATTTAGAATTAATTTTTGCAGCTTTCGTACTAGAAAATATAATGAAAACTTTATTTTAGTGTGTGGAGTGTAATTCCAGTCATCGATATTGAATTGTTATGCATGTTTAGCTCCTTAAATAACAAAAAATATTTAGAAACAATTTTAGCAGCCTTCGTACTAGTAAATATAATCAAAACTTTATTTTAGGGTGCGGAGTGTAATTTCAGTCATCGATACTGAATTCTTATGCAGGTTATATACTTAAAATGTTTGTTACTTACATTTACAGTTACTTACTTGCATTTTGACTTGCAAAGAACATGTATTGAGTTTATACTAAATACAAACAGCAAAATTTTAAATCGTAGCGTATATGTTCCAACATTGCAAATTCAGTCAGTTTACATTTTATACATGTTCCTGTCATAATAATCAATAAGTACGATAAAAGTATATATTCATAATGCACAAAAGAATTAATATCAACGAAAATTTCATAATGAATCACAAATTTAGTACTTTAGTAGAATTTTACCACAAATGTGCAAAATATCAAGTCGACCTTAAATTTCTTATTATTTTAATTCAAAGTTTTTGACATGTTAACTTTAACTAATCGGTCTGAATCAATGTGTCAGTATCGAATCAAACAACTTTTAACGATAACAGCGAAATGAATTCACAGTTTTATGATCGATCTGATTCAGTTATGATCATTTACTACAAATTCATGTTTAAAACAAATATTTTTAAACTATTTTTATTTTTATTATTTTACTATATTTGTATTATAAAATATCACAAACAAAATTAAATTCGCTGAAATCGGTCACATTTTTTGAATTACATCTTAAGATCTCTCCTGGATTACTCTATTGATCTGTTACGTCCTACGTAACGATTATACTTCAGCAATTTTTAACTTCATCTTCTTATGCCGAAAACCAGTTATAATGCATCTTTTCTTTGAAATGTATTAATACACTGATAAAATTAATCATTATATTCCTTCATAGCACGCGCCTCACGCATGACGCAACACGCACGTACAAGTTTTCAGATCTAGCCGTCCCCTCAAATTATAACATTATCTTTGTCTATGATTAAGCAATCTCCGCTTCTTAATACTCGATCAAGATATCATGAACTCCGTAAAATTTCGATGCATGTAATCAATTGTATATATCGGCGTTTCAATGTAAACATAGATTCTAAGCGGAACATCAGTGTTAAATCTTATATGATCTTCGTTACAATGCTAATCTACGTCTCATAAATCACTCACCATAAGAAAATAGATATTGACTGGCAATACGATTAAGAAACCGATCTCGTTAAAATAGAATACATGTATATTATAATCTTAATCCCAAAACAAACTAGCAAAAGTTGTATACGACCTTCAAGCAATCATGTAATTAATCGAAACTATTTTAATCCGACGCATACTACGATATTCATTTGTTCTACGATCAAGCATCAAAAAAATCTATCACATGAATCAAGATATCTAATCGGAATCAGTGGAGGCTAGAAACATCAACGAAATATCCCGACTTTTCCAAGAAATCTACTCTTCCAGATTATCCCGTTTATCAGTCCCGAAATTCGGAGTCAGGGGGAGTCACATATAAATACAACCGCACTGCTAATAATGACCAGAGAAGAGATTCAGACAGCCATAAGAGATTCAGACAGGCAGAAGAGATTCCAACAGCCATAAGAGATTCAGACAGGCAGAAGAGGTTCAGACAGGCAGAAGAGATTCAGACAGGCAGGAGAGATTCAGACAGGCAGAAAGAGATTCAGACAGACGGAAAGAGATTCAGACAGACGGAGAGACGTAATACAAGGAGAGACTTCTGTCAACATCTCTGCACCTCCCAACACCAGCCCAGGGACCCGGAGACAACAACCAATTGATAGTGAGTAAATAAACAAAAATAAAAAAACCCCGAACTCAATCCCCATCCACTATCCTTTCCCAACCTGAGACGAACGTGTTGGTTCACTCCAATATTTCTTTTTTTTTTCGAAAAGGAGGAACAACACCTTAGGAAATAAATTTCTTTTTTTATTATTTTATATTTTTAGTGAGGATAGGAATTCTCGCGGCATCATTCTCTGAATGACGAACCGGGGAGTTCCGATCATCAGTAGGGACTTGTTTTTTTTTTATTAGTGATACTGGCGACTTAACTGGGTGTCGTTCTCTGAACATCGAGCCTTATTGAGCCGCAAGCATCAGTAGGGACTGTTAGGTCACCCCTATATAATTCTTTTGGGCATTTTAAGCCTCCCCTTCTATAGTTATTTCCTTTTAATTTTTTTCTCTTCTCCCCCTCACCGGGATATAGTTGTAAGGATCTCCCCTTCTCCTGATCACTAACCACCCCTAATAAAAACCTTTCTCGCAACCCTTTTCTTTTCTCACCATTGGTAATTTTTTTTCAGCGAGGAAAACCAAGCCGCGAAATTTTTACCGCGTACGGAACCGGGCTATATTGAGAGCCGCCAGAGCCATCGCCGCCGAAGCAGCGGAGGCCGCGGGTCAACCCACGCCTCCTCCCCCCGACCCACTCTTGATTTTGGGCCCCATCGCAAACCACCTCAACTTCGTCCTTCCGTCCACCTGTACCAACTGCTCCACTTCCCTCCCCAGAGGAACTTTTCCGACCAACCGACCCACCCACATTCCAAGCTCCTTCTCTCATCCACAAATCCAGCCTCCACAGCCGAAACCTTGTTCAATATTTGCGCCAATTTAAATAAAAACCATTTTCACTTGACATACTTGTGATTTATTTGTGTTCACTCTTTTTTTTCCCAATTTTAGTATAGTAGCCCTCGCTATCCTCTACAACCCGAGGTCTACCTTTTGGTAGACCCGCCCTTTCCACGTCCTCATATGGGTTTTTACACCTCATTTGGACGTAACAGATCAATAAAGTTTTTGTCTTATTTAAGTTGTATTGTTCTGTGAGATAAGAATATTTAAATTTGCATGTATTTTTCTGAAGAAATAATAAAAGTATGTATGTTGTAAAATATTTATTGCTTTAGGATCCCATCCGATGTCTTTAATGAATTGAGGGACGAAATAATTGAAATCTTTGATTCAGAGGATCCTGATTTGTTATATACTCCGTGGCAAAAGAATGATGATGGTGTGGAAGTAAGTGCTAGAGGGTCGTTATACAACACTTTTCTTCGCAAGAAATTGCGAAAAGCGGGTTACATCGAAACTAACCCGCCTGACGACAGCTTACCCGATAGGAATGATGAAGATATTGATGGTAAAACGATAATTGTTCTATTTCTTATTATGAAATATAGAGTATAATTTTTATCTTGAAATATTTTCATATTTGCTCCACTTCATTATAGCTGATGTGACGTGCCTGACTGATAAAAATCAAGCGGAATATTCTTCCGTGGAAATTTTGCAGCAGTGGGAGTCAAGTTTCAAAGAAAGGCTAGCATTGTTTTCCACAAAAGGCAAAAAGAAACCACCAACAATCCCTTTATACTTGAAAAGTTTTCCATGCATACGAGCTCCTCTTGGCATATCATTGGTAAATATAATTTCCTTTTAAGGCGGTTCTAAAGTCATTAGCCGGTAAGGTAGTAATCTATCCTTAGAAAATCTAAATTTAAAATTTGTTATTTGTTTTTTCAAAATTCGGGCTTCTCATAAAGGCAATTATAACCACTTTATAAGATCCCTAAAAAATATCAAAGACATTAATTGAGAATTAACAGAGTATTTTCTGAAATAAATAACAATCATCTGCTTCCAAAAATTCTCGGTCAATTGCTAATGAATTTTTTTGATATTTTATAGGAGATCATATAAAGTGGTTAGAATTGCCTGTATGGAGCCCGAATTTTGAAAAATCGAATAACTTTAAATTTAGATTTTTTTGCGTAGATTGCTACCTTACCGACTGATGACTTTAGCAATCCCTTAAGGGGAATCTAAAGTGATCCGCAGATAAAGTAGGAATTTACACTAAAATATGTAAATTAAAAATGACTGAATCGATTTTTCAAAAATCGGCTTCCAAAAAAGTGATTCTAATCATTATATAATATTGCCTAAAAAATAACAAAGAGATTAGTTGAGAACTAACCGAGTATTTTCGGAAATAGATGATTTTTACTTATTTATGAAAATACTCGGTCAGTTCTTAACTTATCCCTTTGATATTTTTTAGACAATATTATATAATGATTAGAATCACTTTTTTGGATGCCGATTTTTGAAAAATCGATTCAGTCATTTATTTATTATATTTTTTAGCGTAGATTCCTACTTTACCGACGGAGCACTTTAGAATCCCCTTAATGTAGTTACATTTGTTTCTGGAATATGCATGGTAATTGAAAAATCACCATTACATTGTTGGTTCTGCCTAAACAACTTAGAATATATGTAGTGTTACTGATATTCACTCCATTTTACACTCATTTTGTAAAAAAGAAAATTCTTTTCACTACAATTTTGAAATAAATTAACATACTTATTTTTATTGTTATATCTGTAGCTGGAACTGGACTTTAAAAAGCTTATTCTGCAGCAAGCGGAAAGGGAAGACGTACAAGCAAATTCTGCATCCTACACGTCATGTTTTGTTGAAAAGTGGCCTAGTTTGGCGAACAAAATTTTAAAATTCGCAAAAAAATCCAAAGTCATTCAAGTTAAAAGCTTTTTAGAAAAAAACAAAACTTCAATAGAGAAAGGTACCGTTTTCAAACACTAGTAAAATCATTCGTATGAATAGACATGGACAATCGTTTTCATTTTTGTACATATTTTCATCTGCAATTTAACTTTCATTTTTAAACTTTCATCTTATATTTGAAAAAAATGTTACAAAATCGTTATGAAACCAGTTGTTAACATACCACTTATTAACCAGTTGGAATGCCAGTTATTACAAATAAAGTGTAAGCTTTATTTGAAGTGTTGTGAAGTAACAGTTAGAGATGTGCCACAACTAATAATGGTGTGCAAAATATGAATGAAAAATTATTTTAATAGTTTTTTGCAGTTTTTGTTCCTGCATAATTTTATAAGAAACATAAATAATTTCAGATACATTGATTGATAAGTGGTAGATAAATTCTTGAAATAATATTTCATGTTTCATCTTATTTCAGGTATTCATGTGCTTCTTAGCCCTTTTACTTTTACCAAGGTTAATGACAGTTCCAAAATCTGTCAAAGGAGACGACTCGCAGCCTATTAGTGTGGGAAAGGACTTTCATATTGCACGTTGAGGTATATGAGAATTGTTTTCCTTACTGAGCATTTATAATGCATTAAGGTTAGTTAAACTGTTTTTAAACGAAAATTTCAGGACCCACTCCTTTTAGAAAAAGAGAAAGAGAATCTTCAACAACGATTGACAGTACTAAAGCAACCAGCTGTTCCGTATGTCGCAATTTGTGGGAAGATGGACGAGGAAGCAGGACTTCACTCATACGTAGTTTTAAACGGAGAAAATTATTTTTTCCAATCACCTTGTCAAGCCGTAGAAGCAACGTTTAAGTGCTTGTTTGCGCTCCACTCTTGGCCATTCATTTACGATTTTGTGTGGGCATTTATATTTAAAGCAGTGTATAATTTATATTTCAAAAAGACATTTTCAGCAGTGCATAAATTACATTCAGACATTGATAAGATGCAGGAATAAGTGTTGTAATTAATCTTTTAAGAAATTATTAATCGTTTTAACTGTTTCAATTCTGTTACAAAATGGATCCGAAAGTAATATTGTATCACATACTTACTGTCATTCTGGTTTTTTACGGTGATCCAACCCTACCCAGAAAAATTGTTCAAGATATTCTCGATTGCATACAAAATTTTCTTATCAATATTTATACACCATCTATTCTAAATGATATTAAGGAAATACTGAAGACTGAAAACATCTCCGATTCCTGCATTGAAGATATTCAACAATGTTTTCATAGACATAATGCAATCTTTGAATATGTTTCAACTGAATCAAAAAGGTTCACAATTTTGAGAAAGAGGGGATTTGTAGAATATGAAAAATACGAAATTGGAAAAGTATTCAGATCTACAATCGCTTCAAATTCACCAAAACTTGTGCAGGAATCGATGTTCGGAGTATTTGTTCCTCTTAGGAAAACTTTGAAACTATTCTTGGAAATACCGGGAATCTATAATGGAATCGTCAAATACATGCAACAGCTGTCAGAACAAACGCACATTATAAGTAATTTGATTCAGGCCCGTTTATGGTTAAAAAAGTATGCTAAAAATGTTACCACTAGCATTGTTTTACCCCTTTTCGTATTTTACGATGACATCGAAGTGGGTAACGTATTAGGCAGCCATGCAGGCATAAATAAATTTGGAGCCGTATACTCTTTCATAGGAACTCTACCTCCCCATATTGCATCCCGACTGAAGAGCATTATATTTACAGCATTAATACATACTGAAGATAAAAAGGATACTCAAAATAAGAAAGTTTTCCTCCCATTAATCCAAGACCTTAATTACCTTCATGATGAAGGCATTAAGATAATTGTAGACGACACAGAACACATAGTCAAATTTCAATTATTCCTTGTATTAGGGGACAACCTAGGATTGAACGGAATACTTGGATTCGTTGAATCGTTCAACGAGGGTCATTGGTGTCGAATTTGCACAATGTCATCTACAGAAGCTTCTGAAGCTATTGAAGAGAATGAAACGAAACTAAGGAAAAAAATCGATTACGAGAATGACATTAAATGTATAAAGAAATCAGAAAGTGGAATTAAAGAAGAATGTGCGTTTAACTCGGTTAAAGATTTTCACGTTACTGAAAATTCATCTGTGGATCTTATGCACGATTTATTAGAGGGCGTGTGTGTTTATGTCATTCGCTCAATTATATATACATTTATTTTTGAAAAAAAATACTTGACTTTGGACAATCTAAATACCAGAATACAACATTTCAATTATGGACAATTAGAAATGTCCAATAAACCGCCTGTACTTCAACTCCACCGAATCAAAAAGAAAATAAATTTAAAAATATCAGCAAGTGAGATGTTATGCCTGGTGCGATATTTCGGGTTAATTATAGGGAACATTATTCCCGAAAATGATAAGAGCTGGGAATTATACATTTATTTACGTACAATTATCGACATTGTATGTTCCCCACGAATAATTGCGTCTGATGCTAAAGTTCTTAAAACATCAATAACAAATCTCAATCGATTGTATTTAGAATTATACGGAAAACTAAAACCGAAGTTTCATATTATGACACATTATCCAAAAATTATACTTGACAATGGACCTGCAATTAGATTTTGGAGTATGCGGTGTGAATCGAAGCATCGAGAGCTGAAACATAATGCGAAAAGCACTGCAAATAGTACAAATTTATTAGTTTCTGTCGCAACGAAACAAACATTAAGTATGTGCGAAATGATGCTCTCTTTGGATTATATAAAGCCCATTACATTCGGTACTAAAAAAACACGTGTTGTAAATCGTTTGGTACATGATATATGCACGGATGATTATTATAACAGTGTATCGATCAATGGCACTACGTATAAGTTAGGGATGTTCGTTGTTGTTAATATGCAAGAAATCGAAAAACAATTTGGAGATATTATAGAAATCGTAAAAATAAATGAAGATGTTTATTTTTACCTTGCAATTTATGAAGAAATCACATTCGATGAGCATTATCACAGTTATATTGTACAGTTCAATAGTAAAGAGTGTAAATTAATTAAATACACTGACTTACCCATGGTAGATCCTGTCTTATCCGTTAAAATCAATACCAATCATTTTATATCATTGCGATATGGTTTGTAATTATGTAATGCATGGATACTTATTGTTATAAACACTTAATGATTTGGTTTGTAAATATATGTACAAATTTTTTGTAAAATTTCTTTCTTAATGAATTAATAAATGTTTAAATATTTAATTAGACATTTATAAATTTATACATATTTATGTATACATAATTTCCGGAATTATTTCAGTCTTATTTTACACATGACAATTTCTTCTTTTAATGACAACAAACTAAAGAATGATCACATTTCACAGACCCTTACTTTCAAAAGAATCGTTTGCACTATTTTTTAATGAAATCTACACTCTTCCCCTTTCATTTCTTTGTTTATTCGTTTCCATATCTTTATTTATCTTAAAGTCATGATTTTTTCAGTAAAGATGTTATTTTACTCCTTATCGCTTCGTGCATGTAATAATTGAATAACAAATGTATGAAACATTAATTTTTTCCTAAATATTATAATTCGGATTTCAAATTGAAGGTTGAAAAAAGTTCCATGAATTTTTTTAGAATTTTTAAAGCAGTTTAAGTGCTTCAAAAAACGTCAGGGCGCAAACGAATGCCGTGAGTATACCGAAGGTGCTGAAAATACTTGGGTATACGGAGGGTTAATTATAAAAAATAACTATTTATTATACATACATTTATTATAATTTCAAATACGTAAATGTACAATTACCGAAACACTCCTTAAAAAGTAAATCTCTGTTATTATGATTTAAGGAAACCCATACCTGAATTTTTAGTTATATTGATTAATAATTAAAATAAATATTAATAATTTTATTCTGACACTATTTTGAGGGAGAAATAACGCGAAAAAGAAAAAAAATTGAACATTTTTTTCTGCCTTTTTGACATTGTAATTTTTCACAAAATTGAAATTTCGAATAATCCATAACCTTAATTGTTAAGCAGAGTCTGAGAAACAAAACAAAAAACAATCATTAAAAAATACTGGAATTTGTAGAAGAAAAATATTTTCGGTAATTTAAAAAATATTGTTTCACTTTGCAAACAGTGTAAAAGAAAAACACTTTACTGTTTTTTGTCTTTTCGTGTGATTTTTCACCTAACAATGTGTCAGAATAAAAATATTCCAAACTTTTTAAAAATTATTACTTAACATAGCTGACAATCCAGAGATGGGTCCCCTTCACGCGATATATGTCAATAAAAAAATAGAAATGATGAAAGAGTGTTTCAATAATTTGAAATTTTCATTTTTTTTTAAGTTGCTTCGGTAGGTCGATAAAAAGTATAACATCCATTTTAACAAAAAAAAAAAATGGAAAAAAAGTATTTTTATAAAAACTTCAGAAAATTAAAAAGACATTTACTAAATTGAGCATGATTTTTAGTTATTACCGAAAGTAAAAATAGGATAATTGTGATAAACATGAATGTGTAAACATGTAAACAAGCACACTGTCACAGTTATCAGATGTATGTCGTTTCATCTGTCACTTCATCTGTCTTGTCAAGTTTTGATCGATTTCGGGAAACCATTGCGCCCGGCCACCGGGAGCATAGCGCGCCCGTATCGCGGGAACACAGCGCATCTCGAGGTTTGACGAACTGCGCAACCGAATTCGGGTGGCCTCGGTCTCAAAGGAGTGGGGAGGCAGTTGCCCCGTCGCAGGGCCGCAGCAAGACAAACCTTCTCTCCGTGTGGTCAACTTTGACCCTTCATATTTCCGAAACGGGGCATATATGCTCACTTTGAAATTTTGCAGGGAATATTGGGTCATCATATGTAACCAATTGGCATAAAAAAAGTTTCAATATTCGAGGTACGAAAAACGGGCATTTTTTGCATGGGGCTTACAGAGGCTGTTTGGAACTCCAACGAGTTGGATTAGTAAGTTAGTAAAACGTCATACTAGTTCCATCGTATTCCTGTAAATAAAAATATTAATTTCTAATTCGTCGTTTATCACGACGAGTTAGTTCTTAGTCGGAGGGAAAGTCCCCCGACACCAAAAAAGGTAAAAGTGATGAGATCGCCCTACGCCGGAGTTACCGCGTTGGTGCCCGCACTTCAAGGAACGCGGCGCTACTTCATATGCGGTTCGGCGACGCGTTCCTAGCGGCTACGGCCGGAACTTAGCTGCTGGGTTTCCCTGGGGATTCGAGCGTCACCGCTGGCTATGGACCGAGTCTCCAGAGATCGGAGGGCTCGTACACGGAGAGAACTATGCAAGTATGTAACTGTAGGGAATCCTTCGCCACTGTACTAAGATTTCGGGGCTGCTTCTGCACCTTATGCCGCGAGATATCAATCTAAGAAAGTCACAGTCTCAGACTGTGAAAACGCTTACGGATGAGACAGCAAAACTACGATGCTTTCTTCGAGGCTTGCTCCCGCCTAAGTTATATACTTTTTAGACTAGAGCTCTCCTGGACTTTTTTGTGGGAAATTTCCTCCTCTACCAAAAAGGTTTAGTAAATTTTTGCTCTATCTTGCATCGTTTTCGATACGGTCGATATTCGATCGGCAATATTCTGTTTGAAATAAATTTGCTAGGCTTGGACCGATTTTCGGTCCCGAATATTTCCATCGCTGGGCCGAGATTTGGCACTATCACTTTGCCAGACATGGTCCGATACTCGGGCCCAATATTGGGCCGACGCTGGGACGACGATCGGAAGAAATACCTATGAGATCAATTTGCCAGGCTTGGCCCGATGCGTTGGCCAGTTTTCAGCCGAAGTTTGGCAATTTGTGATAGCCAGTATCGGTTACCAATGCTGGCCCGATTCTGGCACAGTGAAGTTGCCGACGTTGTGCCAGCATCGACAGCTGGGCCAATACTGGGCCGTATGGTCAGCATCGGCATTTCGCACATGGGTAGTTTGGTATCAATGAGTTGCTTTTCAGTCAATGAAAAAGTTAATACAAAATGCATTTGTTTGTTTCTTTGTGAAAAGTCCACTCGCAGTCGTATTTCATTAAAATGTTGTATTAACTTTTTCACTGACTTGAAAGCAACTCTTTGATATCAAACTACTTGTAATAGTCTCAGAAGAGCAAAATCTTCAAAATTTCATGGTCATATTAGAATTTTTAGATCTATTTTAATTTTTATTGCATACCAAGCAACTGTTTTTCATCAGGTTTGGTTAAAGCACATAAAAATTCAAATATAACCATGAAACATGGTAGATTTTACTCTTCTGAAACTATTCAAAGTAGTTTAATATCAATTAGTTACTTTTAAGGTAGTGAAATAGTTAATACAAAACGCTGGTGAAATTGGGCTCCGAGTGGACTTTCGACGAAGAAACAAAAAATGCATTTTTTCTTGAAAAGACGCAACCGATGATTACCAAACTAATAATATTACTTTTAAAGAGTGCAAAATATAATTAATAACTTATCTTTATCACAATTTGCAGCCTAAATTGTATTTTCTTATATGAATGATAAAACTCCCATCGAAAAGAGCAATTAGCTGACTTAAATTCTTATATCGTTGATATAACTTCCATCGAAAAAAGGAACTGGATCTAAATTCTTATATCGTTGATTATTGTAATGGAATAAAGTCAAGATGTAGTTTTTAAATTATTTATTTGTTACTTTTGTACATCTAAAAGTTTTGGAATTAAATGTTAATGTTATTCAAAAATAAAGACAGGAAATTTTGGGTAGATATATGTTAAGCATATACACATGACAATATAGAATACTACATAGAGAATTCTTCAAACTTTATTAAATAATAATATTTTTGAAGGCGACATTATAATATAAGTAATTATAATGCCAAATGTTGACTGTTCAGTGATTTTGAAAAGTTCTTTCCAATCAAATGTGATAATTGATAATGAACAATAAATTTTTCAACAATATACTATTAATTTTCTAATTCTATGCTTTCGAGACATTTAGATGTACAGAAATGACCAATAAATGATTAAAAAACTACATTTGACTTTATCCCATTATAATAATAAACGATGTAAGAATTTAAATCTAAACCCTTCTTTCCATGGGAGTTACATAACAACGAAATGCGAATTTAGGTGTAATTCCTTCTTTCGATGGAGTTATATCAACGATATAAAAATGTGGGTTTCATTCCTTCTTTTGATGGGAGTTATTTCATCGATGTAAAAATTCAAACCTAATTCCTTCTTTCGAAGGGAGTTATTTCAACAGTATATCAATTTAAATCTAAACCCTTCTTTCAATGGGAGTCATATCAACTACGTAAGAATTTAAATCTGATTCCTACTTTCGATGGGAGTTACATCAAAGATATACGAATTTAGGTCAGTATATACCTCCCACCGAAAAGAGGAATTAGACCTAAAGTCTTATATCGTTGAAGTAAGTCCCACCGAAAGAAGTAATTAGACCTCATATTGTTAATATAACTCGATTCGAAAGAAGGAATTACATTTAAATTCTTGTATCTTTGAAATACCTCCCATGAGAGCTGATCAGCTGATATAACTTTTGTTGGTTATGACGCTCTGATGGAACTGTTCGCAATGGGACAAGAGAAAGAGAGCGAGAGGGGAAAATAGCGCGCATGTCTGTACGAGAAAGAAACATACAGATAGTATTTCCAACTGTCAAACACGTGGATGTAAACATTTCAAAATTGTCTGGCGGTACTATCTAGTTAGTAAAAACCGTGCATCTCAGAAGCTTACTATCTAAAGATAGTAAATGCTACCAACTGGAGATGACTATGTCAAATTTTACTATCTAATTAGTAAATTTTACTACTTTAGTGACTGCGCCAGCCAACTATTTTTTTCCGTGTATGTTTTTATGACTTTATACTCTTTTTGCATATGCAGCATTTGCAAAAGTTTGTTCTTCTCCACTTTTATAGGTTTAGCGACCTTTTTTTATATTAGATTTCTTTTTTACAGCACCTTTGGATACGGTCAGTTTTTGTACAGTCTTTTCTTTTTGCAGTTGTTCATCATCACCACGCAGCTACTTTCGGATTCATTGCTTCTTTCAGAATCTATAAATATTTATAAGCACATTCAAAATTTAAGTTGTATGCAAATTATAAATAATACTTTTTCGAGTGATTTCATTCAATATTAAGTTAATATACTTATACTTACACTCTGAATAATTATTCAATGTAGGTACTTTCAGTAACTCGTCCAAAGATTGCTGTTTATATTTTTCAGTACTTTCCACAGATTTGCTTTCGGCATCCCCTTCTGTATCTGATGTTGTAACGGACCGTTACAGAGAGAGAGAGAGAGAGAGAGAGAGAGAGAGAGAGAGAGAGAGTAAGAGTGGGGGCGACGCGTTCTGCGTAACGCGGCCCCGCAATAAGTTTAGTTAGAGTTGTGCGAGCGAGCGAATCGCAAGTGAAGTGTAATTAAAGTGCCCCTTTGGGAATGTGTATACGTATGATTTACTTTTTAATTTCTCTGATTTTTTCAATGCTTCTTCGTAGGTGTCTAAAACATATTCGGATTATTTAATTTATAAACTCACAATAAATTATTTCATTATTAGTTTTCGAAAACAAGAAATAATATCAGGTCGAATGCTGCCACAACTGTCTTACACGATCTCTTAGCATAACAAAGAAGCTGAATAAAAAATCATACTGACATTCGATCTTTCTACATGGAATTCCATTCGAACTGTCATGTATAATATCATAATATGATATAAATGTATTATATCATAATGAGATAAGGGTTGTTATAATTATAACTATTTATTGTCCGATTACAATATAATAATTAATAAAATAATATAACTCACTAGCTAAACCTCGTAGCTCAATTTCATATTCCGGCCAATTTGACACCGGCGGCTGCAAATTTTCTATCAAAGAAGTTAAAAGCCTTTGTGTTTTCTGCGTGTATGGTGGAGGGGCAAAATACGACACGAGAATCCCTTTTTGAAAATTATATCGTATCCATGACCCTGGTACAATATCGATATCTAGGATGTCTACATTGTCTCCAGTGCCGGCTTTCAAGAATGATATCAGTTGGAACATGCCTTCACTTGTATTTTTACTCACTATAAACTCAAATAATAATTTGTTATTATTTAATGATGGAGTTGCAGATATTTTAAATGATACATAAACCCAATTTTGAATAGATTAAAATAATAAAACTTTAAAGATGCTATTATTTCTAACGTATTAATTTGTATATAATAGATTTAATCCTTCGTTTGCATCGTTTTTTCGGCACCTTTAGTCTGCAAACGAGGGTCGTTCGTTCTAACTGTTCTTTTTTGAGATGTTAAATAAGCTTTAAAAAATTTGAAAAATTTATGTAGGTGTTTTAAACCTCCAACTTGTAAACAATTTAATTTTTATAATATATTTTATATTAAAAAAAATGAAGCAAATTATAACTACGTTCACTTTCGCCAAAGCACGAATGACCAGTTTTTAGACAAAGGGTTAAGAATATATTTTTTCACAGTGAAATATTTGCCGCACCCAAAAACAAAAAATTCATTAGCATTTGATTCTAAATCACCATTTTATCTATACAGAGAAGTTTTGAAATTAACATTAAAATTGCGTTTCACGTATCGAATGCAATATTGAATTTTTATTATAAATCTAAAATCGAACCAGAATATTATCTTCTTACAAATATTTGATAGTAAAATATACCTTTAACAGTAGTTATTGATACGAGTGTGCAAAAACATTGAAAAAACATTTTCGCACAAATATCGAACAATATTTTTTGACACAGCGAGCACAAAGTGCCATTAAAGATAGGCAGCAGTGTGAAAGGAGGCACTTTGTGTACGGAGTGTCAAAATAGTATATTACTCAATAAGGGAGGTAAAATAAAGAATGTCTCAGACTGCGTGTAATTCTTCCCCGAGGCGAAGCCGAGGTAAACGTAAAAATGTATTTTACAGCCTCGTATCGAAAACTACTATTTTTAAATAAAACCAGTCTTATGCTGGAATTGTAAAAGCAGAATATAAATAATTAAATTTACACGGAGAACTTACATTCATTAATTTTCTGAATGCCCCAAAGCAATGGTTCTGCAGTCCGTTTAGGGTTTGTAACGTACCGTAGATATCTAGTCGTTTACCTTACAAAAAAGTACATTCATTAGTACCTTCTAGATTGAAAGTACGTGTGTGTAAGAGATAATTTCGTTTCAAGGACGTAAAATAATAGAAATCTGGACGGGAAATGACGTAATGGTCATACACACTTTTTCAGAAAACAACGTTAAGTATGAAAACATAACCTGTCTTGGAGAAAGAAACAAAGAAAAGAGTTCTACACTCACTCACATAACTTGTCTCTTGAATTCCGCTATGATGTGCTTTTTCTGATTATGTACATTGTTTTACGTACAATATATATATATTAATCTTTAATTAATGTTTGAAATCTCAATATGTAATCTTCAAAAAGGCGCGTATTGCAGCGAACTGGCACGAACCTGCAATTATAATAGATATGTAAGATATCTAACGTGACGTGACACTAGGTCGGTAATGCAGAAACTATGTACAATGTACATACATAGAGCAACTACCAAGTGGTGGAATAAAACACATGTACCTTATGGGCATGAGAACAAAATCATTTAATTTTTGTATAAATATAAAAACAAATTGTGATAACGTGTTGTGTTTTGAGTAAACAAATTATTTTTTCATCTTTTGATAAATTTTTAGTATATTTCAAATGCCATATTCTATTCAAGAATTACACATCAATGAAGCGAAGATATACCCGTCAAAATTGTAATAGACTTTACTTTTTTTTTTAAAGAATACATTTTAAATATACACTAAAAAATTATCAGAAGAGGCAAAAATAATTTGTTTACTCAAAACACAACACGTTATCACAATTTGTTCTTTACTTATACAAAAAGAAAATTATTTCGTTCTGATTTCCATAAGAAGCATTGTATTTTATTCCACCGTTATTGCTCTACTATTTTCTGCATTACCGAGTTACTGTGATGTCACAATAAATATCTCATCTAAATAGAGTACATCTTTATGCCACAAATACCATAGGTTTTCTCATGTATACTTACCTGCATCCCATACATATCTACAGTCGATATATCTACAGCTGTGTTTCGGTAAATGGGTAACGGCCATTGGTACCCAATAGTGATTGTGCCCAAAAAACCATATATGCAACGTACATGTGCAGTATGTATTCATATTTTAAAGTATAGTGATTGTGTAATATAACCTGTGAACAAACAGCATTAAAAAAATAAACTATAATTTGTTTGCTCTTTTAGGTTAGTTTATTTTTTTAATGCTGTTTGTTCACAGGTTATATTGTGACCCCCAAAAACTTAACCCCAAAATTCCTTCACCGTCGTCGCCGCTCGCAACCGCTCGCAACCGAAATACAAGACCAACCGGATCCCTGGGGTCACAAAACCTTACGACGCGCAGGATGTTAATGAGGGCGCCAGGCATGCCGAAGCATACCGAATTTATAGGCGCGCCGCAAGGTGATGGTGTGCCCGCTATGCTCAGCCCCGAGATCCCCTCGGCACGGGAGAGGGCGGTATTTATATTTGTCACAAAGCTAACGATATTAATCTTGGTTAATTAATTTTAACGATAACTAATTTCTTGTTCTAAAAATGTAACGATATCCATTTCCCTTTGTCACAAAGTTAACGATATTAATTTCGGTTCACTATTTTTAACGATAACAAATTTCTTGTTTTTAAAAGTAACGGTATCAACGTCCCTTTGTCCCAAAGTTAACGAGATTACATTTTGGTTAATTAACTTTAACGATAACTAATTTCTTGTTCTAAAAGTGTAACGATATCCAATTTTCCTGGCTATGAGTCTAACGACATTGTTTCTGTTAACTAATTTTAACGACAACCAATTTCTTATTCAAAAAGTAACGATATCCATTTCCCTTTGTCACAAAGTAAACGATATTAATTTTGGTTAATTAATTTTAACGATAACTAATCTCCTGTTCTACATATCTAACGATATCCATCCCCCTTGACTACCAATTCAGCGATACTACGTTCTCCATTTTCTCACGGTTTCTGAATGATAAGCTAACCAGGACGAAACCGCACTTCGTCCTACAAACCCGACAACAAACGAATTTTCCTAAACGACGATAAATTTCCGAAACCCGAAGTCACTCCGATCAAGAACACGAGCGAGTAAACGTTCACGAATTACGGAAGGGTATTCTGTCGGGTAATTTAGTTAAGGTCCAAAATAATCGCGAACCTTCCGTAATCCGTCGTACCTTTGTTCTCCAAGGATGCCCACCTGCCAGAGTCCAGTGTTCTTTCCGCTGCCACTGCACGAACGAGAATGGCCCGAGGCTCGTCGCCGCCCTTGCCAGAACGCGGTCCTCGCCGCCCGCCGGTACCAGAGACGGAGCGCGCTGATTAGCTCTCGCGGTACCGCGTGAATACCGCGGCCTTCCCCGCGGTGTCTCTTCCCCTTTTCTCTCGATTCCCCTCACGCATTCTGGAACCTTCTAGAGACTTCCAGAATCGGTAGCGGTAAACATCCATTGTTGCGCTGTGTTTATAGACTTACCGTAGCCGACCTTGTTTATCATAACATACGCGTTAACCCAGCCCGAACAATAACAACCCAATTCAGAATAAAGCATGTTTCGAGAACCACAGTAAATATTATTTTCAGCCAATAATTTCTGAGAACCTTTTCAGTTCAATATTTCTCTTTCTTTTTCTAATCGGTAGAATAAAACTTGTTGACAATAAAACAATAAATAAGATAGAAGTTCCAATTCCCCCCCGTATTTCCCTAACACGTTCATACTTACTTAATTCTAAATTAATCTAAGGGCCCGCACTTAATCTAACTTACTAACTAACGGTATAACAAATTCTTAATACTACTAACTAAAGGCGACTAAATCGCAACAAATGGCGGCTGCACCGCAAACAAAAGGCGACTAAATCGCAAATATGGCGACTGAATCGCAAAATTAACATGGCGACTAAATCGCAACAAATGGCGGCTGCACCCTAAACAAAAGGCGACTAGATCGCAAATATCCACAATGATGTTACTGAAATTTTCGGCGCTATTTAAGAGCAGTCCCCCCCCCCCCCATAAAGAAAACATCATTATTCTCCAGATAGTGCCTCTCGGCTAGACAAACTGTCTCATTCTGCGGTAAATTCGCCCGCGACAATTATACAATTTTCCCTGCTTCCGGATTCTCTCACGGAACGGTAACCCCTTGCGTGAAATCCGCACAGTGCCAAAAAAAATTGGCGTCTTAAAAGACAGTCCCCCCTATTATTGGCACTGCTGCAGTTTCCCGGATTGATTTTCGATCGTTTCAGCAGCTGTAACGTGTTGCCACGTTACAATATATATATATATATATATATATATATATATATATATATATATATATATATATATAATATCATTCACAAGTATGTTCATTCTAGTTGAATCGGTCCATGCAAAATGGGCACTAAGTCCATTTTTGGGTAAATTGAGATAATGATAAATTCTTACTTTTTAGGCTCCGGTCTATCATTTGGCACTTATTTAAATTATTAATCTTCATTTCCTGATGTCCGATTTATGCAAAAAGGAAGTGAAATTTTTTTATATCGCGTATTATTTACACTGAGATAAAAATGTAGTAAAAGATAGTATTTAACACTGTGTACTTATTGCGGTAAAATATGTGGCAATAAATACATGTCGTATATTTTACCACTATAAATTGTCATGTAAGATATATTGTAAGAAACGCGTTGTAGTTGTATACTATAACAAATATATAAATATATAATCTAATACTATTACATAATACTTACAACTACACTGGTGAACAACAAATACACTACTAGTTTTGTATACTATCCATATTGGTAAATATAGTTATGTTAACATATTCGAAAATCATGTTACCACAATGTTTAGTATTGAAATATTAAATATGAATAATTCAAACTTATTCGTATTAAGAGAGATTTGTTTACTGATTATTACACACATACTTACTATATTTACAAATAACAATAATCTTTCGGAACTGTTATAATTTAACGTCGGTCTTACGGTTCGTGCGTATTTCATATTATATCTAGGTTTCTACAATTCCCTAATAGAATGGCCTACTTTTACTGATGAAAAAGATAATGAATTTAGTTCTTAATACACCGTAAAATGAAATTATACATTGCATTATACTTTTGCAAATAAATTAGTTAGCTGTGTTATAAAATTATTACTTTTTTTTTCATCTTACTCGTGATTCATGCAAAAAGGGACCTAAGTCCACTGATATTTTTTATAATTATTAAAAATCCTCTTTAACTTTAAGCATAGAACGATATGTGTACTATTATAAGTGCATAAAAGCAACATTTCTATTAAATAATATTTTTATTTTTCATTCTGCAAGAAAAGTAAATCAGTTTTTTGCGTTTTCCCAACAATTATCTATATGGACTTAGTGCCCTTTTTGCATGGACCGATTCAGTTAAATGCCAGTAAATTCATTAGTGTAGCAGAGAAAGTGCATACACTTTTTTATTTTTACATCCGTTAGTATTCAATTGTAGCATCATCATTTTATTAAGTACGCAATGAACTGACTTAATTACAATATTGTCGTTTGGCTTTTCTTCAAGACAAAATATATTTAGGATTTTGGACTATGTTGGATACGTATATAAAGGACTCTTTATTTTCCATTCCACACATTGCAAGGTGATTTCATTCGGCTCATTTGCATCTCCAATTATTTTCATTATTTCCATAATTGAATTGTCATTTAAGAGAACAATATTATTTGGTGCTTTATCTGTTAAAATTTTTGAATAATATCGAATTTTTTTAATACATTGGTTTGACGTAGATTTTAAAATTTCTATTTCTGGTAGAATAATTGTAGTATGCATATTTAACAGTCTTGCTTCATGAATGCGTCGACATATTTGTTCGACAACAATATTCGGTGTATGAACATAACTTAAAATTTTACCTAGTTCATTTTCAAAAGCGAACGCATCAATTGAACTTAACGAACAACCCATATTCTTGACATCATCTGCGACATGAATAAGATTATGACTATTAAGCGTTTGAGCACATGAACCGTACAGTCGTGGTAAAATCTTTACAAACTACTCCAGGTATGTTTTAGCTGTATCTGTACGAAGTAAACATAATATACTGCTGTATAAGATCCGACAAGCTGAATGCAATAACAAACTAGATGCCTTCGACCTGGGTGCCTACAATTTTGGCTAAATTCGTATTGCAGTTCCCTGACGAAAGGCTGATGCTTCCGGGAATATTCCCATTTTAACACTGCCAGGAAAGAAGGCGGCACAGGGTAGTTCTAGCATCGTTAGGTTCGAGTAGTTTCTATACATATATTGTAACAATATCTTGTTCCTTCAATAGGGTGAATATGCCAATGAATGAACGGTTAAGCATTTTTTACACTTTGATCGATTGTAACTTTTGAATTCTTTATGACCGTGTAGTTCAACCATTGATTTTATTTAATTATTAACCTCGTCTTCATACATTTGTAAAAAAATCCGCTAAACCCCAATGAATAGACGGGTTAAATCAAATGGGACGTTTTCAGTACCAGTTTTGGATGACTTTAAAACTTTGCTTTGATTTTACAAAATAATAAACACTGGAAAATTAATAGTACTGTAAATATTGTTTTGAATGTTCAAAGAACATAAAAATATGTATTTTGTTGCTTGTGCATCATACAGTCATAAGAAATAGAAATATGTAGAAAATCAGCCATTCATTGGTAGTCGTCCATTCATTGGCATATTCACCCTATATTAAAATTGAAAATGAGCATTTTCAAAACTGTGACCCCGACCGCAGGTCAGCCGAAGCACTGATAAATGAGCACGTCTTGTTCACACTAATGCTTAAAAAAACGCGGTTTAGTCGAGTTTTTGACAGGTCGGATTGCAGGAAATCAATTTTTTTATATGTGGGAGACTTCGGTTTCCGTTCATGCGATCCAGTACATTAATACGTTTTTCTTCACGCTCTGGACGCGAAAGGTTTTGGCTCGATTGGTATTTTATAACTGAAAAACTTCCGAAATTGACAAGCTAGTTGCGTTTCGTCCTAGTTGCCCGATTCTATAAACCGTTATTTACAATAACGTCAACAGTATGTTCGTTATTAACAATATCCTGAACCACGATCAGTTGAAGTTGTTACTACTGGCGAAGCCCCGAACCCCCCTCCCCGCTACCACCACCCCATGGCTACCCGACACCAACATTACAGTGAATATTTTTTTATGCCCCTCCCCGACTGATACCCGCCTCACTCCCCTGCTTCCTCTGTGTCTCAGGCCAAGAGAAACCCAAATCCGCTTGTACTTTTTAAATTCGTCCTGCCAGTCGCGAGATATCGCGTATACAAAATTTTGCCCACGGACGGACGGACGTACAACCTAACGAACACAAAATTTTTTATTCTTGCTTTGGGTTCCTTAGTGCCTGAAACGTCGACATTTGATGAAAAACTATAGGGTCATTTTTTGGCGGGAACTGACCAAATTCAATACTTCGCCAGATGGTCTGGGTCGAAGTAAAAGTGCTTATATTGGGTAGCATTTAGAATGCCTTTTAGTAAGATAGGTCCAATATACAGGAGAAACAGTCGGAGTTCAGTGCACTTCCACTTTGCAAGATATTTTAAAATCCTTGTTTTTCTTTGAAAATCACAATGAATTTGTGTCTTGAGTTGCTCTAAACGACTGTCAATTTCCGCTTTGCATCTCCGGCTCAGTCTATACTTTAGATCGCCTGTCACCCAAAAATTAAGTAATTTAAACATAATTCCAGCAAATAATAAATGCATTCCATCAAGGACAAATGTTTTCACCATATCTATTAGAGGCTCTATTTCTAACAATGGTGACTTTCCAAGATGATGGCGAGGATCGTTATTAAAACTGCGAAAGTCTGAATCAGTTCTGGGTGTTGCATTGCATTCTGGATACCCTGTACAATACCCTTTACCTTTTTTCACTCGTATTCCTTGCACAGTGCATCTTTCACATGCGAAGTACCCTCTGTGTCCTTTTGTGCATTTCAATAATGATCGGGCTGGTGAATCACATATAAACGATTGAATTTCTATATTATATTTACGTCCGCTTATTATAATTCCATTTGCCTGTAAATTATTTACATCGTTTATGAAAGGCTTCATATATGTATGAAGATCTGCCGGTTTTGAGTCCCCGCAATATATGGCCACGATAAAGGGCTTATACGGATTCACACTCGATTTTGCATAAATCCTACATAATATTGGCCACAATTGATTGTTATTAGATTTGAATAACGGCACTCCATCAAAATTTATTTGCAATAAAATGTTTCCATCGGAATGCAGTTCAACATTAGTTTGTACTTCAAGTTGTGACATAATAGGCAAAAAATAAACATATTTTCCATTGTCACCTATAATCTTAATTTCATAGTTACATGATCTGTACACAAAAGTATCTTTGCAAAGCTAGGGAGTTCTGGTAGGACTCTTTTTCTTAAAATAGTTAATAACCCTCAATCAAGATTTGCTTGAGTAATGTTACATTCTACAGCCCATTTTCGAATTTCATAAACTTCTTCAGGTTTTGAATTAAATTCTGAGGTCAAGTCGTTTAATCCATTAAGCTCGAAAGATTCTGATATTTCATCTATTTGCAAATGATTATCTAGGAATGAACTCCTAAATTGCCCTTCTGAGTCAGAAAATGATTCCTGAAATTCTTGTTCAGTGCAATGTAAGACATCTTGTACATTGGATTCAAACAAGTTAATAGAATCAAGAAAATGAGCACTACTATTCACTATCAGCAGAACTATTATTATCTGCAAAAGGTATGAAATTGGAGATATACTAGTATTATATATTCAAAAACAACATTTTAAAATAATTGTAATATAATAACAAAACTAAAAATAATTTAAGTCAATAAACCAATTTAGAAAGGTTGATTGGATGTAAAAACCTAAAGCGAGTAGAAGCGCCAAATTTTATGTTTCCGGTTTTTCTCATCCAATTTTGAACCAATATTACTAAATTTATTATTATGGCTTATAATTTTTGGAGGTAAGAAGATCACCTAAAAAGTATCTCACTTTCAATTTGTCTCATAGCATCATCATTAAATTCGCAAACGATTAAGAATTAGGACCAAAATTTGGATATTTCCTTTCCTTTTAAGGATCATCATACTGTATATGTTTATAATGTGCATAAGTTTAGATAATACACACTTACCATTGAAATAAGCATTAACGCGGGTTGAACTTTCTTTCTTTAGTGCACCTGTAATTTCACTCTGAATTTTGCGGAACTTTCGCACTCGATGTCGAGTTTTCTCTTGTTTTGTATGTACACGTTTCCGATACATTACTTTAAAATCTTAATTACAATTGTAGCACATTTATATTACAATAGTAATGTAAATAATATTTTATGTAATTAAAAATTGTTCATTACATAATTATTGCAGACGGTTGTTAGACTGGTTATGCACATATGTGCAGTGCCATCTAGATTTCACAGCGGGAATATTGCGTACTACTCCTTTTGAATATGTCTTAATATCGCCACGCTCGCACCTCATCAGTAAGCCCTAATATTCATATTTAGGAAAGCCACATCATAACCAGGATTGGGCCCTAACAGATACGCCTCAACAAAACCCTTATATTAATCTTTAGTAAGGCCACAATATAACCCAATCTGCGCCCTAACAGATATGTCCGATATAACATAACCTCAATTTGAGAAATATGTATTTATGGAAGGCTAGTCAGGGCCTTGCGAGAGCCCCTACAGTTTCCCCAATTAGGGAAGCCCCGATTTGGCCCGGCCAGGCGCTCTCCAGACTTCGGGACGCCCTGTCACAATTTCTGCACGGGACGCTGGTTAAGATGCAAGGCATGCTCTTTCTATAATGTTCCCGACAACGGCGAGCCGAAATCTCTCTGTTGCAGAAACCACGTAAATAACGCCTTCTCGAATGTGGTATTTTCAATTTCGGAGCATCTTTTTTTGAAACATTACCCTGTTGTTTCTTCAGTATTGATAATGTTTCAAAATATTATATTTTTCTTTAGAAATTCGAGATACAGTTGAATGTCCAACTCCGAATTGAGCACAAATGTCTTTATTTTTCATTCCGTTATCGAGCTGCTCAAGTATTTGATTTTTTTTCGATATTGGTAATCTTTTATATAAAGGTTCTGTTTTGGAAAAATAAAAAAAAATTAATGTTAATAATTAATTTAATTAAAACATGCAAAATGAAAAATTTAATGAAAACAATTTTGAATTAATAAAAAAATATTTTTTAATCTTTTAATTCATTTCTTAAAAAAATCAACAATTATTTAAATAAAAGAAAATTAAATAAAAATGTCTAATATTAACCTTTCGGCGACTATAAAGCTTGAGAATTCATCATTTTCGCACGTGGTTTTCAATGTAAGAAAAACGTTTGCACTTTCTTAACTTTCAAATTGTAACTAACAAAAAAAAATAACGTTTTCAGTGCACGTTATGATTTAAATTTGAGTGCATTGGCGCGAATGCCGCAGTAGCAGGCGACGAAATGTTCAGTGGAAGGGGAATTGCCGCTTCTCCTTCTTTGGTCTACTATCGTGTTCGGCCCGAAACCGACTTCGTCCGCTATCGTGAGTTCTACTGTGTAAAATATTCTCTTTCCTGAATGCCTATCTTGTTTATTTCAGTTATTAATTTATAAGGTTGAAAAAGATATAATTTCAAGAAAGGATTAAATGATGGAAAATTGATGAAATCACCTTTTCAAAGGCAATAGATCACTGATTTATTTTATCACCGATATAATCGGCACGTTATCTAAATTAAATCTGGGAGTCCCAGCCTCGAGAGACAATTCGATCATAAACTATGCGAGTTACAAAAGAAAATGCATGTCCAGTAAATGAAACATTAAACAAATTCGCGATCAATACAACATGGACGCTAGTCATACAATCAATTAGAAGCGATAACAGGAATGATCGGTGTCAAATTTGGCATTACTAAAGCACTTGCGAGTCATTCATACTTTACAAGTGACGTTGAGATTGAACATGACAAGTTCAATTTTATTTATCAAACGAATCACGACCAAAATATAAAAAGACATAAAGTCATTTAACCTCAAAAGAAAAAGAGCACTCCCCAACAAAGTTATTTAAGATCAATCTTGACTTTTGTGAAAGAAGATTTGGTCTCGTTAACATGGTCCTTCGAGCCGGATAAGTGTGTGAAAATTGTGTTTAATCTGAAAATTGAAAAAACACACATTTCTACCAGACGCGTGTGCACGTGGCTAATGGCGTCATAATTAGTATCCGCAATTATCGAATAAAATTCGATATTGAACTGTCGTCATTTGTGCGGATATTACTTTAAAAATTTAATCCTCTGGCCCTCTGGCATCGTGCTAAAACAAAATAATAATAAATAAAATCTTCGTTCTCGTTCATTGAATGGCATTAGGTTTGGTGACGAGAGGGACGCTGGGAAGCCATTATCGCGCCCTCGTCACATGACTCTTCTTTATTACAGAAATTGGAAATTACGGAACACTTGGTTCCTCGTGATAACGCTATGAACATTTTGTTTACGTTCGAATTGTTTACGTTTCGCTTTTGACTTTATTGCAATGTGTTGTGCTTAGCATTTATTCAGTGCCATTTCACGGTTTGCTCATTTGGATTCAAGACATTGAAGAAGCTCAATTTGATACATCTAGCTTGCTCTTTCTCACGGCGAGCGGTGCATTAGCAGAAGAAATTTCGCGTTAGAAATTTTATCGAAATTTGAGATTGGCATGAATTGCCCTGTTGTGCGCTACAAGGTGTTCGATAGCTAGTGTTGTGTCGGATACACGTCAATTTATTTCTTTACATGCGAACGGCGAGTATTGTCTTCTGTTTAAAAATACTTACTTTGTCGGTTAACTATAATAATTGACTGTCGTTATACAGTGAGCAAGTGACTTTAAAATGGCTTCACGTATTGAAATTAGTTCATCGGTGTTAATTCAAAAGGAGTATATTTTGGCAGTGACCAAACAGACTAAAATTATTAACGATGGCAAAAATGTTAAAACTGGTCTTTCTGTGCTCGACACCAGATGTGATCGTCTGTCAAATTTATGGACGAGATGTGAAAATATGCACCATGAACTTTTAACAAAAGCAAGTGAACCCGGAGTCGAAGAATATCTTGGAGACGGTAGTTTTGAGGCCGTTCAGGACTTGGTTATTAACTCCTTCGATACTCTTGCTTGTCAACGGGACGAAGCTATTCGAGTTGCACCGACGATCGCGACTCATGTCCAAGCGCCAGCACCTACGCCAGCACCGTCAATCAGGACCTCATTAGAACGAATCAAGATCAGTAGTAAAGGAGACTAGCTCCACCACAAAGGTACGCGTTGTATTTAATGCATCTTGTGCGACGGCTAATGGCAAAGCACTTAATGAGTTTTTATTACCAGGCCAAAAACTTCAAGCTGATTTGTCCGCTATTTTGTTACGGTGGCGAGTATATCGCTATGTGTTGACATCTGACGTAGAAAAAATGTTCCGTCAGATTCTTGTTGACGAGGGCCAGTCAAGATATCAGCTGATATTATGGAGGCCATGTCCAAACTCCGATATTTTGCCTTACCGACTAAAAACCTTAACCTATGGTACCGTGCCTGCTTCTTATCTTGCGCTACGTACAGTTAAGCAATTGGCTGATGATGAGGAACTTGAATTTCCTCAAGCAGCTGTTGAATTAAGAAAAAGCCTATTCGTTGATGACATTTTGAGTGGTGGGCATACCATCAATTCTGGATTGGAGTTACGGGACCAGTTAATTATGCTCACAGGTAAAGGTGGTTTATCCCTACGTAAATGGTGTTCGAATAATCCTAAATTATTACAAGGTTTATCACCAGACCTTTGCGAAATCCCATCTGAAAAGCACTTCGAAGAAGATGCGAGCATAAAAATTCTAGGTATATATTGGTGTCCAAAAAGTGATTGTTTTCGCTTCAAAATCAAGACAGAAATCCCTGTCTGTCTTACGAAGCGTTCTTTGCTTTCTTTTATAGCTAAATTATATGATCCATTGGGTTGGGTTTCACCAATCATAATTGTTGCTAAAGTCTGGATTCAACAGTTATGGAATCTGAAATTAGATTGGGACGACCCATTGCCGGAAGGTCTTGCTGCCGATTTTGTGCAGAATAGTCATCTCTGATTAATCTATGCATCAATACACATCTACACAAAGATAAAACTATACGAATACTTTTTAACATTGATGGTGTGAATGTTTTTACGTCCAGAGCAAAAACAGCTTGGCCTATTTTATGCAAAGTTTATATTCATCCGAACATTTACCAGCCATTCACTGTTGCAATTTACTACGGCAATAGTAAACCGAAATATATAGTAAATTATTTAAAGAAATTTATACTTGAGTTAAATGAATTATTAACAACAGGTATTGATATCAATGACATCCACTTTGCAATAAAAATCAAAGGTTTTCTTGCTCACACTCCTGCGAGAACGTATTTAAAGTGTACAAAAGGCCATACCTCACGTTCGGGATGCTTAAGATGTACAGTGAAAGGAGCCAGAGAAAATGGTGCAACTGTGTTTATACAGTCAGATAATGATTTCCGGAGGACAGATGCAACCTTTCGTAATTTCACAGATGTCAATCATCATAACAGTGACATAATATCTCCCTTTATAACAATTTCTCCACAGATAGATATGATCAGAGATTTTTTACTCGATCCAATGCATTTGTTGTATTTGGGGATTATGAAAAAGTTACTTGATGTTTGGATGTCATCTGGGAATGCTCAATGTAACTTAAGCTACAATCAAAAACAGGAATTAGCTCGTCGGATAGAAATAATCAAATGTGACATTCCCGATGAGTTTAGCAGAAAAATCAGAAGCATCATAAATTTTCAAAAGTATAAAGCTGTAGAATTCAAATTTTTTCTATTAATCTGTGGCCCTATAATTTTAAAAGACATTTTATAAATTGATTATTATATTCATTTTTTATTATTGCACACGGCATGTCGCATCCTTCCAACAAAACATTTGTTTCCCTATCTAGATTATGCTAGAGAATATTTGGACACCTTTGTGAGAGTTGCCAAAAGTTTGTACGGCTCTCATTTTATGTCGATAAATGTACACAATTTAACTCATTTAGTGGATGATATTGTGTACACTAATTGCGACATCAATGAAATAAATTGTTTCGAATTTTAATCGTACCTTGGGCGTATTAATAATACTTTGCGCAGTCCACGTAGGGTTTTGGCTCAGTATTGTAGACGACTATACGAAGAAAACACAATCAAAACTGCAGTACCATCTATTTCACCAACCGTGCAAATTATTAAAACAGGTGTAAATCGCGAAATAAAGAAACTTCGATATCAAGGATATATTTTCTCAAACGCAGCACCCAACAATACAATTTTATTTAAAAAGCATGATATTGTCAAAATACAAAAGATATTTGTGATTGATTCAACAATTTATATACAAGGCAAAGTTTATAAAAAAGTAGATCCTCTACCTATCCAACCAATTCTACGATACTCATGTCTTGGGAAGTGAAAGAAATGTTGAATGACAGTTTTGCAGTTTCTCTTGACCATATAAAATGCAAATTAATTAAATTAAACATATGCTTTCACGTAGACGATGAAAAAAAAATTTTTGTAATGCCCCTGCGTCATTGAGGGCCATCGAGGTAGAAGAGCACACGAGCATCGAGGAGTAAAGCAAGGAAATCTTCGCTCCAAGACCTAGATTAAGGTAATGAATTTCCTTATAATTTTTTTTACAGAAAATATTATTATTGCTACTGGTGAATAAGTTTAGAGCAATTCTGGCACTATGAAATATAAAAAAATAAGCAGTGCTGATTTTTTAATATTTCCTAGTGACTTAATTACATTAAACTCATTTATCCGGTAGCAATAATAATGACGAACATTTATTGAAAAAGAAATACAGAAAATTCACTTTTGAAACGTAGAACTTGGAGCAAAGGTTTTTTCACTATTTCCTCTTGCCATCCACGCGCTCTATGGCTCAAAAAACAATATTCTTTGCTGTGTTGTAATACATGTAATAAATAAATACATTTGTAATGCTTTTCATAAAAATAAAGGTTAAAACAACTATACTACATCTGTTTGACGTTTGTTCGTTTCCGCACTTTATCATGGTAGAAATACATAAGGTACAGCAATGTTGGGATTAGCGCGGAGGAGATAACCAATATGAACCCATCTGAAAATTCACGTTTAATGATAAGCGTTACTTAAGGTTGCTTAAAACGTACGATGAGCGTCATTAGGGCGTTTCAAAGGCTTTCCGGACGCTTAAGTAACGCTTAAAGGTAACGCTTCATTTTCACCAGGGAGGGCACCCTAAGGGCCAAGTCCCGTAGAGCACCGATTCTCTGTCGAAATCGAATTTTGTACTTGAAAATTACAAAATGTTTAGTTTATATTTGAATATACGCTACCGCGTTATTCGCATTACTATATACTGTCCTGAAAATTGCATTTTTCTTACTTTCTAACCTTAAAGTTGTAAAATATAACGTTATCTTTCTTACACATTCCAATATGAAATAGACACATATTTTCTAATAAAAATGTCTAATAAATGTCCAAAACTTTCTAACCTCAAAATCGTAACATGTAATGTCATTTTCCTTATAAATTGCAATATAAAATAGACAAATATTGTCTAAGAAAAATGTCTAATAACTGTCCAATAAAATCTTACATTTTTGTCTATAAATTGTCTAGTTTTATTGCCCATTATTTGTACATTTAACAAGAATATTATAACATAATTACAATAAATGTCTAATAAATGGCTAAATTTCTACCAGGGTCATTAAACAAAGTTTATCTGAAAAATAAAATAATACGTGTGCCTTTATTTTTAATGGAGAATAACACATTTTAGGGACCGCTAATTCTAGAACTTGACCCCCCCCCCCCCCCACCCCCCCCCCCCCCCACCCCCCCCCCCCCCCACCCCCCCCCCCCCCCACCCCCCCCCCCCCCCACCCCCCCCCCCCCCCACCCCCCCCCCCCCCCACCCCCCCCCCCCCCCACCCCCCCCCCCCCCCACCCCCCCCCCCCCCCACCCCCCCCCCCCCCCACCCCCCCCCCCCCCCACCCCCCCCCCCCCCCACCCCCCCCCCCCCCCACCCCCCCCCCCCCCCACCCCCCCCCCCCCCCACCCCCCCCCCCCCCCACCCCCCCCCCCCCCCACCCCCCCCCCCCCCCACCCCCCCCCCCCCCCACCCCCCCCCCCCCCCACCCCCCCCCCCCCCCACCCCCCCCCCCCCCCACCCCCCCCCCCCCCCACCCCCCCCCCCCCCCACCCCCCCCCCCCCCCACCCCCCCCCCCCCCCACCCCCCCCCCCCCCCACCCCCCCCCCCCCCCACCCCCCCCCCCCCCCACCCCCCCCCCCCCCCACCCCAAACAAATACATCGTATAAGAGACATGTTACATGTCTTATTTGTGAATTTGCGCAGCTGTCGAGTTCAAAGTATACGTTTCTTGACTATTAAGAAATGGTCAATTCTGATATAAGAAATAAAATGCTAATATTATATGAATCGCATTTAACATTACAATGCCATCTTTACATTAAAAGAATGATTTCAACTTTGCAATTGAATGATATTTTTTTACAACAAACGATCCTTTCTCTCAGTGTAGATTGCTTAATTCTCGGAATTTTTGAAAGAGACGTGTACAACTGATATTCATTGTCATTGACTTATTGTTTTCACCAATTTTTTATTACAGGGGCACAATTAAGTATTGAGAGGCATATTATTTGCAGAATATACGCTCCCTTATCACTGTTCGACGCTGATTTTGACTTTGACAAGCAGAGTATCATATCCGAACTGTTTCTTGGTGCTGAAAACGATGATACTAGCAGAATTTTCCTATTCCGTCGCATTTTTGAGAAAAGTGAGGTTAAATGTATCGAAATTAGCGATTTTGGCCATGTTTGGATTAATTTTAGGGCACAAGAGATTTTTCACAAGCGAAGTATATCATATCCGACGGGTTTTTTGTTATGATGTTAGCAGAATTTTCTGTTACGTCACATTTTCGAGATTAGACGCTACGAGCAAAAATGTGTAAAAATATTATGAAGATAAAAATTACATTTATAAAATATTCTTTTGGGCAAAATCGAATTAAAAATGTATATCATTTTTGCTGGCGCTGAAATTATAATTCGTTTTTGCTCGCGCTATTATTTTATATTATTGAACTTGAACGGTCGCGCTTAATAATCGTTTTAATATATCACCTTATATTGTCAATTGTCATCAACTTTGCAATTAGTTTGAGTTAAGGCCATCCTTATAATATGGCCTTTCTCATTGCTAAGCTTCGCAAGCTAGTCTCAAAAGATTCAAACTTTCTAAGTTTACGAGTTTAAGTTAATCGGTAATAATTGAATAAATCACAAAACCTGTTTAATTATACAGATATATTTTATAAAGTACATAAATGCGTTCTTAAACAAAAAATGATGAAGTACAAAAATAATATGCTACATTATTCGTTATCGCTGTCTCCACTGGCAAAATCATAGTAAGAAATAAATAAAACTTTATTATTTTCATAATTGAGTTGTTTTTCGATTTCAATTATAACAATGTCGTATTTTAACAACATTCATAAATAAATAGAATCATGTTTACACACGCTTATACTCGTAAGTCACTTTGTGTAGATATTATTCGAATTAATACAAAAACGGGTTAACTTTTGGAAATTGGCAAAAGTGAGTTAATTTCAGCTAACGGGTAAAAATGGTTTACTTTTTATTATGAGAGCAAAGGTGGGTTAAATATTCCATAAGAGCAAAAGTGAATTATAATTTTAATCCATTTTTGCCCTGAATATTATATAAGTCATTTTTGCTCGCGGAGATTATTTAATTTATTTTTCCGCGCTAAAAAAGTTAATTCACTTTTGCCCGCGTTATATTTTTGACCCATTTTTATTCTCAGCGTGTCAGATAATAATAATTATTCGTCTATGATACGGGATATGCAGATACCCTTTCTCTCTCACCACGATCCACTAATATCTATGAAATCGGGCTTTCATGGTTGTTCTTTTATTTACATATTTGTTATAGACGGCACCGAAAATTACCGAACGCATCGAGCAAATTTTACAGTAATTCTAGCAAGAATTCCGAACTTTATAGCAAAAATCCCATACTGCAAGGTACTTTCTATTCTGTGTGAAATAAATATATTCTTCGGCGTTGTAGATTACCCAACGGCGGAGTAACATATACATTTATTCAAGTATTAACTGCGTTTCTTTTGGCAAAAATTCTAAAACGTTAAGACATATTTTACATTTTTCCATGTAACATCTACTGCGATGTACCGGCAGAAATTCCCTAAAAACCCTATGTGTCATAACTTTACTTCGTCTTTTGGTAAAATTTTTCGGATTTAAAGCAATATTTATTTATTTATTTACATTTCTCTTATCAACGTAAATGCATTAAAACAGACGACACACTTTTTTTATCAGTGAACGAATAAGGACACGATGCATTCACAAAGGAAACAAAAAGAATTGAAGCCTATTTAATGAATTATTATTTATTCACAGCTTCGATGAAATATAAACAGAAAAATCAATTACGACCCGATATTCGTGACCAAAGTGACCAAATTCGATATTTCGTCCAGACCTTAGGTCTGGGTTGACGTAATATATTTTTAAAGGTAAACCTTCATTGTGAATTGTAATTCCTTCAGATAAAAACCAGATATACTGATTTTTTCACTATTAACGACTTTAAAAAATCATATAAAAATAATATAAATAATCACATCGTCTAGAAATTATGTAGAAATATTCTTGATGACACAAGAAAAGTAAGGTACTTAAAGCTACAAAGCCAAAGTCATCAAAACCAAACCAAATCGTGTGGGTTAATTGTTGCTTTTTTGTTGCTAATTTGTTGCCCTAGTGGCGATTTTGTTGCTCCCATATTTTTTATAAAAACCTTAGTGTTGGCTGGCTTAAGAAAAAGCTACCCAATCCATCGTTAAAAAACAAGTAGAGACGGGATGAAATCAAAAAATAAACGCATAGGAATTTGTTGCGTTTTTGTTGCTTCAAGAAAAAATTTAACTAGACAGCATTGCACCTATTTCTGACCGTGTACCGAATACTGACCAATATCGAAAACCTATAGATTTTGGCAAAACGGTCGGTCTTTGGCCCGTAAGGCACTAGCAACAAATTATTTAAATAAATAATAATATCACTTATTATTCCCCAGACTCCTAGGAGTAATTTGTTTATCATATATTTGATTTTGATGGATTGCAAACCGGAAATAAACCCACAAATTCGAAAAAATACGTGAAATTTCGTGAGCTGACCCACTTTTCGCCCCGAAAGGCAGTAGCAACAAATTATTTATGCAACTAATGATATCACATTTTATTCTCCAGACTCCTAGGAGTAATTTGTATGTCATATATTTGGTTTTGATGGATTGCAAACCGGAAATAAACCCACATAATCGAAATTAAATATGTGAAATTTCGAGCGTGGGCACAGTTTTCGGCCCGAAAGGCACTAGCAACAAATTATTTATGAAACTAATGATATCACATTTTATTCGCCAGACTCCTAGGACTAATTTGTATGTCATATATTTGGTTTTGATGGTTTGCAAACCGGAAATAAACCCAAAAATTCGAAAAAATACGTGAAATTTCGTGATCTGACCCAGTTTTCGCCCCGAAAGGCAGTAGCACCATATTATTTATGCAACTAATGATATCACATTTTATTCGCCAGACTGCTAGGAGTAATTTGTATGTCATAGATTTGGTTTTGATGGATTGCAAACCGGAAATAAACCCACAAATTCGAAAAAATACGCGCCGGTGGTTTCTTTGAATTCGATCGCTTCGTGTAGCTGCGAATTCTGTGCAAGTTCATGAAATTTTAGGTATTTTTTCGAATTTGTGGGTTTATTTCCGGTTTGCAATCCATCAAAACCAAATATATGACATACAAATTACTCCTAGGAGTCTGGGGAATAAAATGTAATATCATTAGTTGCATAAATAATTTGTTGCTACTGCCTTTCGGAGCGAAAACTGGGTCAGTTCACGAAATTTCACGTATTTTTTCGGATTTGTGGGTTTATTTCCGGTTTGCAATCCATCAAAACCAAATATATGACATACAAATTACTCCTAGGAGTCTGGGGAATAATAAGTGATATTATTATTTGTTTAAATAATTGGTTGCTAGTGCCTTACGGGCCAAAGACCGACCGTTTTGCCAAAATCTATAGGTTTTCGATATTGGTCAGTATTTGGTACGCGGTCAGAAATAGGTGCAATGCTGTCTAGATCATTTTTTTCTTGAAGCAACAAATAAGCAACAAATTCCTATGCTTTTAGTTTTTTATTTTATCCCGTCTGTACGTGTTTTTTAACGATGGGTTGGGTAGCTTTTTCTTAAGCCAGCCAACCCTAAGGTTTTTTTAAAAAATATAGGAGCAACAAAATCGCCACTAGGGCAACAAATTAGCAACAAAAAAGCAACAATTAACCCACACGGTTTGGTTTGGTTTTGATGACTTTGGCTTTGTAGCTTTGAGTACCTAGAAAAGTATACCTATTTTAAATGGTATTATTAAATGGAATTTTGATTAACATTTTGCGTCTTCACTCGCGATTTACATCGCGATCTGCTAGACAGCGGGTAGCTGTTTTAGCCAGACAATTTTTTCCGTGAAGAGGATTGCCTATTTCAAAATCATCCTGATAGATCAGGAGAGGGAAAGTAATATTTTCTTTATTTGAAATCAATGTTTTCCAGAAATGTGTTTGCACAACATTTTGAATTATAGGATTATTTTGTGTTAATAATGACACGTAATAATTATATGCCAACTTAAAGATATTATTAGACTGAAAAAAAATAGTTAAAATTTGGGCTTAAAGAAGTATAGTAGGTGTTAACGACTGGTGGACGTGGAAGGGCTTTTAAATAAAACGCGCAATTTGATCGACCGAAAGAAAATATTAACTATTTATTAGCGATCAACCGGTGACGATCCGATCGCGACGCGGACTGCCTAACCCTCTCGCGTTCCGGAACGTTCTCTCTCAACCCGATCGTCACTTTTTCACATCTGCGTTCGATCTTTCAAACTCTCGAACATTTAAAAGGACTACGACGTCATATTACACATCGATATCATACTATTCGAATTACAAATAATTGTATCGAGATCGTCACCATTTCGAAGGGCCTTTTACATAATTTACCTAACAGGCCTGCTTCATTTTGAGAGGTACCCCCATTCGGGTGTGCAATGGCGTAGGGAAAACCACCTTTGTGGGAAAAAACCTACGCCGGGTGCCGCAGTCGATAAAACATCGATTCTGTCCGTAACAGTAGACGTGAGCTTCCATTTGCGATAATAATCCATCTCTGGTTTTGCACTCAATGTGTCCTATATTAATTTTTTCATGTTCAACAGAAGCATTAATTGACATAAGGTATGTCAACAATTTATATTCTGACTGAATGGATGTTAACTTTTGTTTCAAGTCATTTATCGACATTTGAATTCCATCATATGTATCTTGTTGAGAGATATGTGAAAAAAATAGATGTTGGTACATGTACGGATGACTCTACAAGGAGCTCTATCGTACTTGAGATGAAATTTTGAAGTTGTGATCTCGTTAATGAAATATCGCTCATATACATCCCGATCGTTAGCAGAAATTTTTGTAAAATATTATTGAGAGCGGATGAATCAGGGGTTTATATAACATGTAGAATGTTAGCACATTTTTCGAATTCATGATTTTCTACAAAATGGAACAAATCAGAATTATCATTGTAAATACTGCTCTCATTGCTAACGGGAATGCTTTTTTCATTGAATTAAACACTGCGCGATTTTCTAAACTAACTTTAGCTATCGATTCCATATTTTTAATACGGCATCTAAGTGATTCCAGTTTTGAAAAACTACGGTCGCAGAAACACATTTATGGTCAGGGAACAAAGTTCCCAAAATCAAAACCCCGAAAGACTAAAATTTCGATATTGCGTGAATCCAAGGTATTTTAATTGGCTTTCTTTTTGCTTAATTTTCAAAGACAAAGCGAAGAAAATCACGCTCGAGCCATGCTATATCGTAACGTTGGCATTGCGGTGTGTTGATTTTCGGAACTTTGTTCCCCGGCCACATTTATAAACGCTAGTAGATCTACTACAATACTTATGAACCAATGTCATATGTCTCATTAAATTTTTGTAAAGCAATTCATCTCCATAAAATGCGCATAATACATCCATGTTATAAAAAAAACACAACACAAACAAATAACAGGCGTATATATAGGTATCACCTAAATGTTCCATATTTTCGAAATTAATTCTTTCGAATTTTCGAAAGAAAATTCCAGTCGAACTTTAGTTCTGTCCTTGTCAGTGAACCAACTATTACAATTGTTGGTTGCAGTGTTAAACCATAGTTTAATAATTTCGCACTTTAGTGCGATTCTCGGTCTGGATATTGTACACAAATTTTTCAAAAAACATCCATACGATTTCAAAATCCCAAAATTTATATGAATTTTTGTTAGAAAAAAATATATATTTTCCCATTATATGAATGGTACATCCTCAAAATACTAATAAAACTGTAAAATTTCCATCAAGAAATCTTTTCATTAAATATGTTAAGGGTCCAGTCTGGTTTGTTGGTTCAAAAAAATCGAAATTTTTTTGTTTCCGCAATTCGATAGCTATAAGTGTGTAGAATGTCACGCTAAAGGGGCAAATCGATATTCGTTGGGATTCAAAAGTTATGAGTCGTCGAGTCGACCTGTGCGGAAGCACGCATATTTAACATTTACATTGAGAAAACCAAACTGAAAACTTTAAACGCGTTTTTCTCGAAACCACTTTTTAAGTTTTTCCGGAATTGATAAGACAGCGAATTTTCAACGAATATTAATGTTGGTTTTTTTAAATACTCGTAATTGTTTTCTCCTTCAAATAGACTACAATCATATCGATATATAGCATACTTTCTATTTTAATCGCCAAAAAAGTAACGAAAAATAGGTAAAAATGGAAAAAAAAACATTTCATCTCGGATCGGCCAGGGGACTTATATTTTCCGCTGTTCGAGCGTCGGGCGAGTTATTCGATGTAAGGCCCCAATTATTGAACACAGATGTCCTCTATCAACATCTTCTAATATAACTTTCTGCAATAACTTTTTAGCGAACGGAGATGAAGAAGTATTTAATAAACTTTTTAATAACTGAAACACAAATGATAACGTGATTATGATATATAGATGTATCATTGTTTATGTTAATTTGAGAATATTCATTTGGTACACTGTAAAAAATGTCATGAAATTTAATGTACATTTAATGTACACTAGTACATTGAATTTAATGTAACCGTACATCAAATTAATATTTAGGTATATTTAAATGAAATTCAATGGACGTTTCTGAAATGTAATGCTTATAAGCGAATGAATTTTAAGAATTCTTTCAAGAAATTTCAATTCAGTAATTAAAAATTGATTTATATACATTTTCATGAAAATTAATGTTAATTTGTATGAAATGTAATGGAATTGTACATGAAATATACTGTAATTTAATATAGGAGGACGTTCAAATCGCATTAAATTTCTTGCCATTCTTTAATAAATTTGATTTATTCGTTCGGTTTAAGGGCTCTTTTCCGGCTCTGTACGGATAATTGTAATCACTATTAACAGTTTCCTAGAAAATACCAAAGATATTGATTAAGAACTGACCGTGAATCTTCGGAAATAAGTGATTTTTATCGACAGTTTTAAATTAATGTCTGTTACTTTCTATGATACCATCTATAGTAATTAAAATTGTCATTACAGACCCCAAATTTCGAAAAATCGTTTCAGTTACTTTTTATTTACGGGTTTTAGTGAAGATTCCTACCTTATCGGTCGAGCACGTTAGAACCCCCTTCATTCATGATTAAGTATTTTATGCAAATATTATTCATTACAAAGGCAAGGAATACAAAAACTGCGTAAAACGTCCATATAATATTTGCGTCAAATGCAGAAATTATTTCGGCTGGAACTGAATTATGTACATGGCATATACAATAAAGATAAACTTGAATGGACTTTCATTGTACATTAGTGCAAAGTATTCAAATTTTTATAGGTTGATAATAATATTCTTCGTCATGGAGGCTTTATACGGGTAGTAACCATCCTTCGTCATACGAAATTAGATAAGAGGGAGCGTAGCGTAGTGCGGTTAAGGCGTTAGCGTAGTAAGCGTAAGACCCGGGTTCGATTCCCCACAGGGGCGAGCGTTTTTCTTATTTGTTTTCGAGCGTTACTAACTTATTTGCGATCGTTGTTATTTAAACAAACAAAAGTAGCAAAAGATAATTAAACTTCATTTTCACATGAAATTACATATAATCGTATAATACATATACCAGAGAATTTACATTATCTAAAAAAAATATGAAGATAATTCTGAAAATTTGTTTCGTTTTTTTTTAATTGGCCAGAAAATTTCCTATTAGGAATATTTTATATATTTTTGCCAAAATATTCCTTCAGCGAATGTAATATTCTGGATACAAATTTCAATGTTGTGCGCATGCGACTGAAATTCAATGACCATGTACATTAATTTTAATGTAGGGGAAACGAGATATGCTAGTCATGAACCTGCTTAATATTAATGTATGTGCATTAGGTTCAATGCATTAGTTGTTGAGATTTTCAAGATGAACATGAAACAGGCTTAATGTACCTGCTTGATATTTGCTTCCTTTACATGTTCATTAAATTTAATGCATTTTCTTTTTACAATGTAGCAATTTTCTGCATTTTTTGATTTCTGTTTTTCAATGATTGGTAATTGCATATCATGGATTACACTGCCTGAGTAATTGTCGGTCATTTCCACATTTTTGTCCTGTTTTACAATTTAATATTTAGAATATAACTTCAGACAAACAAAAATGATCTCTACTCGTAATTTCAGAAATTCGTATTCCACGTTTTAAATAATTTTTTTCCCTAGCTAGTAACGTATATTCACTTTTACTTATGATTAAATTATAAAAGACTGGAATGCATCGCAAGTCTATGTTAACCTGCAGAGGTGCACATTTATTGTTTCTCGTTACGAACCCGACTTCATCGGAATTAATCGTGTTCGCTTATGTTTCGGATTAAACGTAAAAAGGAAGAAATATTTTTTTGATTAATTAAAAGGATTTGAGAAATTTTTGGAGGAATATTACGATTCGGTTAATAGTAAATGTCTGAGAACTTGTCAGGAATCATTCTAAAACTCAACAAAAATATTAACTTAAAAATTCAAGAAAAATTTGAAACAATTTGAAAAAGAAAAAGATAAAAATTTATTTTTAATTTAATTTTAGTTCTACATTTACGCGAAAAATTCTGACTCCGACGGAGATTCAAACCCGGGTTTGGTACACGATGATCATACACGTCAGCACGTTCGACCACTGTCGCGTTTTTATTTTCAACTGTAAATAAGGCTGACGCTATGCCGATAGAGGAACCTGTTCTATCCGCACGCGAAATATTTCCGAAGGGTTCAGGGATATTCACGCCCATTGTGCGTAATTCTCCCGAACTTGAATTTGAATATTTAATTTTCAGCAGATTTACGAATCAATTTGTGATATACAATAATGAATACATATTTCGAGTTCAAGAATTATTCAGAAACGTTTCGCATGCATTTACCAATAATCATGAGGTTTCCGTCCAACTTTTCTGAAATCCTCAATATCAGGGATTTTCACTAGATTATTTTTTTCCGTGCAGGAAAGGACTTTTTTTAGTTTACATTTAGGTGATTTTAGACCTGCTTTTAAGTCTTGAAACTCTATTCGACTTACACGGCAATTTTTTTGGTCGAAAAGTGGTAAATTTTATTTCATTCTGGCATTCTGACTTGATAGGGCATTTTGACATTGCCTTGGTCATTTTTGTAAATTCTGATTGTTTCTAATTTAAGCATTAAGAAGTTGACTTGTTATTCAATAATTATTAAATAATTTAAACTAATAATAACAGAAATAATAACAATGTTTTAATTCATAAAGTAATTTTCTTCTACTATTTTGACCGATGATATTATTTTCGGGCTCTCTACTGTACGCAATTTTCAATCCATTTCGATGTAATGTGCGGCGAAAGGTAGGTATTTTCATACTCTTACAAGTTTCATATTAGTCATTTTTCGATTGCATGTGCGAAAAAAAGACAGAAGCGGAAAACGCGCCGAACACGGCCTGTTGCGCGCAAACTCGCTGTGGCGGACATTTCGTCCCGCGCCCCGCCGTGGTTAAACCGGCGCACGGGATTCTGCCTTCTATGGTCAATTTTTAACTAATCGGATTGAGCGAGGGCTCATTTTCTTCGTCTTTTCAAGCTCTACAACTTTCTGTTATAAGAAAAAATTATATCTTGTCACCGAAACGAGATAATCCCGATAAACTGTAAAAATTGCATTTTTTTCGCTCTTAAAACTGTATTAAAAGAAACACTATTTATTTTAGCGTGATGTCTTATCAGAGAAAATTGAAGGGCTTGAAAAAAGCTACAAAATGAGCGCTGACTCAACCTTGTACGACCAAAATTGACCAAGTTACAGAGAAATAATGCAAAATCCGAAATAAGCTCTCCAGAACACCCCCAATGATATTAAAAAAAAATCGCTACTCAATTCCCATTCAAATGTATAAGATGACTGGCCTATTATAAGTATATGTATTAACTTATATGTATAATTATTAATACATATTAAGAGTATTTTTACTTATTTTAAACAAAAGGTTCCTTTTATAAACGTTTACACTCGTTATTGCTTTGTCGAGTTTTCAACGCGCCAAGCCCTTTTTTATAATAATGCATAATACACAGGTTTTAAACTGAAATAAATTGAAATTTTTTTAACCTAAAGAAAAAGGCCTACTGAACATGTTCATTACTTCGGATTATTTTTGAAACATTTATCTCATTAAACACCGGCAATCGCGAATTTTTTAGTCGATTAAATTAATTTCCATATTGTTAATTAATATTAATAAATCTATAAGCAATTTGTAGACTACTCCGAAAATTTAAGATTTTTTCAAGCATCCAAGTAGTCAATTGTTGAATCGGTTTCAAGTCATTTGGCACGTTTTTCGCCTTGGGACGGATTATTATCGGTCCGTTTTGAGGCTTAGGAAACTCATTTTCGTTTCGAAACGAATGATGGCGTGCGTATACCCGACTAGGCTTGCCATTTTATTAGGAGACATAGGTATGCATTTCTATTTCCTTTACAAGCTACTTTGTTGAAAGAAAATTAAACCCGGAAAATGCATTAAGAAACGGAAAATACATTTTCAACGTGCAGTAGTTATGTTTCATGATTTATTATCAAAATATTTATGGATGGAATAAAAGCTTTATCGGAATCAATAAATATAAATTAATTCTACGATATTTCCTAATCATCATTAACCATTATTAATGGATTCATTTTTTTGTCAAAGTTCAATTATTATATTATGATCTTTTGTTGTGACGATTACGAATTTTGTTACGTCCGTGTTGTTGATTTATCGTAACATTTCAAACATTATTCTATACAAATGAAATTTCTATCCTGGTCGTTAATAAAAATCGTCTACATTGTATATTTAAATATTCATGTGATTTTACCCAAAAATTAATGGCAAAATATTCGGTATTGTCCGCGACAAAAATATACATATATTATAAAAATAATAATAAAATTTTTGCGTATTTTGGATTTCGTGATTTTTAGTTTTACATAGTCTGAAATGTTAAAAATTGTCACATTTAAAAACGTCCTGCATCTGTCACACATTAACAATATTTTTTAAAATATAAAAAGAACAGTTTAGAAGATCAATCAACAGATTTCGAGAAAGTCGCATGTTCCTGTATAAATTCATTTGTTAAATTTGTAACTATTGAAATTTACAGATTTTTTTTGTTGAAATAACAAAATATTTAAAATCTAAGGGTGGTAAGGGCATTATTCTTCAAGAGTACGTGTCTGTTGTTACAAATGCCCGTATTTTTTCCCCTAATGTCATAAATATCTCCTTAATAAAATAAATGAAATCTTTCAAATTGCGCATCATTTTATTTCTTAATACTGAATCTCAAAATTTGTCCAAAATCATTTGTATTCATTGTATGCGATTTTTTCAAATGACATAAAGAATGCTCGTGCTGTGTGGAAATTGGCACGATTATATTTTCAAAATCAGTCTTAATGATTGCGTATAATCAATACGGGTAAGAATCTCTTCATGGTGGGATTTTTTATTTATTTGCGATCGTCAAAATGATTACTTTGTTAGTGTATATAATGAATTGAGTTCGTTAAAATAATTACCAAAGTAGAAACATTAAATCTGAATCTTATTTACAGTTACACATATATGCATAGGAATAATGTATCCAGAACGTTCTCTTTTCCGCTGTATTAGTCAATTATTGGCAATACATTTCCCAATGAAATTTCTAATATGTTCTCATTATAGTGCTCATACTTAATTGAATATCCCCAGAATGAATAATATTCATTTAAATCTTTTCGGAATTCTGACTGTTGCCTATCATAAATGGACTAACTGCCTCCCGATCTTCACTAATTTCTGTGGAAGTAATATATATAAGGTCAGAAATATCTTATAACTAATGATTATTGATGTTTAGTTGCTGATACTTTTGGCGGCTATATATTATCACTATGGAAAAGGTTTCGGTAACAATGAATTTACTCCAAGGGAAAAGTCGTAATAAAAAATGTACAAAAACGTGAGAACATAGCTGAAATAATGATAAAATTTATTACATTAAAAATAACATTAAAAATAAAAATAATAGTAGAAATGAGTGATTCCAATTTTTGTATAAAGAATTAAATGCAATGTCAAAATTAATTCTCAATCAGTATGTATCGATGATTAGCCCCATGTTGAAAATTAGTAGTTCCACTGCATTGCCGTCAGTGACGCCACCTTACCGACTATCTCGCTGTCGTCACGTGACATCGATTCAAACCGACGTTCAGTTTTTGGCAAATTTTTATAATTTATATCTAAATAATTACTTCGATAATTGCAAAACTGTTTTGTAACTTTTCTCGTTTAGTCATAATTTATCAATTTTAATTCTTAATATATGAAAATTCCATACCATGCAAGTTCTCTATTCAATTCATTTTTTTAAGATATTAATTTCAAGAACATTTTCAATTATCACAATATTCTTGAATTATTCGGTAAGTGTGATTTACGATTTTAAACAATAAGTTATGGTATCAACAATGTTCAATAATTTTATTTGGTTATATTGAAAGAATATAGACTAAATTAAAGTAGATTAGATTTATTAAATTAACCCCGGGGCAAACTCTTATTACAAATTTATGAAATTGGTTTTTACATGGGTCAAAATTGAAATTAAAAGAATTAAATTATCGTACTACATGGTAGTATGTAGATAAGTAAATTTAAATCCAACAGTTTATTGATTAGATGTACAAAAAAAAGTAAGTTTTTCGTTTCGGATCGTGTAAGCCATTTTTTTCAGACTAACTCGATTTTAATTTCGTAATCACCGAATTAATCCATCTTACGTCGGTGTAATTCAAAACTAATTCAAACTATTGGTATATAATAGTATATTATACAACAAGTGCGCAAAGTGCATTTTACCGCACGAGCAACGAGAGCAAGCACAAGTCGCTGACGTATATAGTCGGCGATGAGTGAGACGTTGTCGCGCGAGTGAGGTGAAGCTGGGCATGCGTTGCTTACGATATTTGATGCAATTCTACATTGCAACGTGTTAATTTGCGCCCGAAAATTTCAATGCGCAAAGTAATATTACCGCACACAGTGCACGGCTTAGGCACTAGTGCGGTCAAATTTACTTTGCGCATCGAATTTTAGTGCGCAAAGTCACACTTTGCACAAAGAATTGCATAATATTCTTAAATACTATCGTAATTTTTCTTCAATTTACACTTATGATGTTTATTTCCTCATATCTTAAACGGGTGAATTAAAACTGAAGAAATTATTTCATTTCACCATTTCGTACAACACAAATATTCTAAAAAGATACAATTTGTATTTATTTAACAATTTATAAAACATGAATTTAAACTGAAAATAATATTACAGCTTCATGTTTAATTAACAATTCTTGAAGCCGATGCTCGTTTTCTTTATGAAATTTGGCATACACTTCAGAATTTACATTTCACACCATATAACATTTAGGATTAATTTCGAATTAAATGTAAACGACGAACTTAATTATCTTTGTCATTCATAATTTGAACATAATTGTATTAATAGCATCAGTTTGTTAATTGATCGATTTCAACTTTATTAGTTAATACTCTATATATAAATTTAACAAAAACATTTATTTTCATTTAAATCAGTCTTAAGTGTTACTTTTGCTTTATTCTTTATCATTATTGCTTTTGTTAAAGAGAGGATGAGTAGTTTAGCCTGCGCGCTTTTCAAACATTTGTTTTATAGTAGAGAGCAGAATTTTGTTTTAATTTTCGTCTGTTGTGGGTACAATTTAGAAACGGTCATGTTTGTAATTAGGAAGTCTTCTAAGAACAATATGTGAATGCAAAATAAATATTATTATATTATATTATTACGGTTTTGTTAATATTTGTGTCTTCTTCTTGTTATTCTTAATTACTAATTTTCAACATGGGGCTAATCATCGATACATACTGATTGAGAATTAATTTTGACATTGCATTTAATTCTTTATACAAAAATTGGAATCACTCATTTCTACTATTATTTTTATTTTTAATGTTATTTTTAATGTAATAAATTTTATCATTATTTCAGCTATGTTCTCACGTTTTTGGACATTTTTTATAACGACTTTTCCCTTGGAATAAATTCATTGTTACCGAAACCTTTTCCATAGTGATATTATATAGCCGCCAAAAGTATCAGCAACTAAACATCAATAATCATTAGTTATAAGATATTTCTGACCTTATATATATTACTTCCACAGAAATTAAATAGTGAAGATCGGGAGGCAGTTAGTCCATTTATGATAGGCAACAGTCAGAATTCCGAAAAGATTTAAATGAATATTATTCATTCTGGGGATATTCAATTAAGTATGAGCACTATAATGAGAACATATTAGAAATTTCATTGGGAAATGTATTGCCAATAATTGACTAATACAGCGGAAAAGAGAACGTTCTGGATACATTATTCCTATGCATATATGTGTAACTGTAAATAAGATTCAGATTTAATGTTTCTACTTTGGTAATTATTTTAACGAACTCAATTCATTATATACACTAACAAAGTAATCATTTTGACGATCGCAAATAAATAAAAAATCCCACCATGAAGAGATTCTTACCCGTATTGATTATACGCAATCATTAAGACTGATTTTGAAAATATAATCGTGCCAATTTCCACACAGCACGAGCATTCTTTATGTCATTTGAAAAAATCGCATACAATGAATACAAATGATTTTGGACAAATTTTGAGATGCAGTATTAAGAAATAAAATGATGCGCAATTTGAAAGATTTCATTTATTTTATTAAGGAGATATTTATGACATTAGGGGAAAAAATACGGGCATTTGTAACAACAGACACGTACTCTTGAAGAATAATGCCCTTACCACCCTTAGATTTTAAATATTTTGTTATTTCAACAAAAAAAATCTGTAAATTTCAATAGTTACAAATTTAACAAATGAATTTATACAGGAACATGCGACTTTCTCGAAATCTGTTGATTGTTCTTCTAAACTGTTCTTTTTATATTTTAAAAAATATTGTTAATGTGTGACAGATGCAGGACGTTTTTAAATGTGACAATTTTTAACATTTCAGACTATGTAAAACTAAAAATCACGAAATCCAAAATACGCAAAAATTTTATTATTACTTTTTATAATATATGTATATTTTTGTCGCGGACAATACCGAATATTTTGCCATTAATTTTTGGTTAAAATCACATGAATATTTAAATATACAATGCAGACGATTTTTATTAACGACCAGGAGAGAAATTTCATTTTTATAGAATAATGATTGAAATGTTACGATAAATCAACAACACGGACGTAACAAAATTCGTAATCGTCACAACAAAAGATCATAATATAATAATTGAACTTTGACAAAAAAAAAAGGAAATAGCTTAGAATTAATTTGTATTTATTGATTCCGATAAAGCTTTTATTCCATCCATAAATATTTTGATAATAAATCATGAAACATAACTACTGAACGTTGAAAATGTATTTTCCGTTTCTTAATGCATTTTCCGGGTTTAATTTTCTTTCAACAAAGTAGCTTGTGAAGGAAATAGAAATGCATACCTATGTCTCCGAATAAAATGGAAAGGCTAGTCGGGTATACGTACGCCATCATTCGTTTCGAAACGAAAATGAGTTTCCTAAGCCTCAAAACGGACCCATAATAATCCGTCCCAAGGCGAAAAACGTGCCAAATGACTTGAAACCGATTCAACAATTGACTACCTGGATGCTTGAAAAAATCTGAAATTTTCGGAGTAGTCTACAAATTGCTTATAGATTTATTAATAATAATTAACAATATAGAAATTAATTTAATCGACTAAAAAATTCGCGATTGTCGGTGTTTAATGAGAAAAATGTTTCAACAATAATCCGAAGTAATGAACATGTTCAGTAGGCCTTTTTCTTTAGGTTTAAGAAGTTAAAAAAATTTCAATTTATTTCAGTATAAAACCTGTGTATTACGCATTGTTATAAAAAAGGGCTTGGCGCGTTGAAAACTCGACAAAGCAATAACGAGTGTAAACGTTTATAAAAGGAACCTTTTGTTTAAAATAAGTAAAAATACTCTTAATATGTATTAATAATTATACATATAAGTTAATACATATACTAATAATAGGCCAGTCATGTTATACATTTGAATGGGAATTGAGTAGCGATTTTTTTTGTAATATCATTGGGGGTGTTCTGGAGAGCTTATTTCGCATTTTGCATTACTTCGCTGTAACTTGGTCAATTTTGGTCGTACAAGGTTGAGTCAGCGCTCATTTTGTAGCTTTTTTCAAGCCCTTCAATTTGCTCTGATAAGACATCACGCTAAAATAAATAGTGTTTCTTTTAATACAGTTTTAAGAGCGAAAAAAATGCAATTTTTACAGTTTATCGGGATTATCTCGTTTCGGTGACAAGATATAATTTTTTCTTATAACAGAAAGTTGTAGAGCTTGAAAAGACGAAGAAAATGAGCCCTCGCTCAATCCGATTAGTTAAAAATTGACCATAGAAGGCAGAATCCCGTGCGCCGGTTTAACCACGGCGGGGCGCGGGACGAAATGTCCGCCACAGCGAGTTTGCGCGCAACAGGCCGTGTTCGGCGCGTTTTCCGCTTCTGTCTTTTTTTCGCACATGCAATCGAAAAATGACTAATATGAAACTTGTAAGAGTATGAAAATACCTACCTTTCGCCGCATATTACATCGAAATGGATTGAAAATTGCGTACAGTAGAGAGCCCGAAAATAATATCATCGGTCAAAATAGTAGAAAAAAATTACTTTATGAATTAAAACATTGTTATTATTTCTGTTATTATTAGTTTAAATTATTTAATAATTATTGAATAACAAGTCAACTTCTTAATGCTTAAATTGGATACAATCAGAATTTACAAAAATGACCAAGGCAAAGTCAAAATGCCCTATCAAGTCAGAATGCCAGAATGAAATAAAATTTACCACTTTTCGACCAAAAAATTGCCGTGTAAGTCGAATAGAGTTTCAAGACCTAAAAGCAGGTCTAAAATCACCTAAATGTAAACTAAAAAAAGTCCTTTCCTGCACGGAAAAAAATAATCCTGTGAAAATCCCTGAATTCGTTCTGATATTGAGGATTTCAGAAAAGTTGGACGGAAACCTCATGATTATTGGTAAATGTATGCGAAACGTTTCTAAATAATTCTTGAACTTGAAATATGTATTCACAAATTGATTCGTAAATCTGCTGAAAATTAAATATTCAAATTCAAGTTCGGGAGAATTACGCTCAATGGGCGTGAAAATCCCTGAACCCTTCGGAAATATTTCGCGTGCGGATAAAACAGGTTCCTCTATCGGCATAGCGTCAGCCTTTTTCCAGTCGGAGTCATAATTTTTCGCTGAAATGTAGAACTAAAATTAAATTAAAATTAAATTTTTATCTTCGTCTTTCTTTTTTAAATTGTTTCAAATTTTTCTTGAACTTTTTAGTTAATATTTTTGTGGAGTTTTAGAATGATTCCTGACAAGTTCTCAGACATTTACTATTAATCGAATCGTAATATTCCTCCAACATTTTCTCAAATCCTTTTAATTAATCAAAAAAATATTTCTTCCATTTTACGTTTAATCCGAAACATAAGCGAACACGATTAATTCCAACGAAGTCGGGTTCGAAACAAGAAACAATAAATGTGCACCTCTGCAGGTTAACATAGACTTGCGGTGCATTCCAGTCTTTTATAATTTAATCATAAGTAAAAGTGAATATACATTAATAGCTAGAGAAAAAAATTATTTAAAATATGGAATACGTTTCATTAGTACTATCAGAATGGGGTTTGGACGAGTACGTCGATATTTTTAAAAGTAAGTTTTTTGTAGTTTATATTACTTTATTCAAAACAAGCAATTTTTCACATCGATAGAAGTCTAATTTTTACTTTATTTAGAACAAAAATAGTACAAAACTATATTCTGAAAAAACTAAAAATTTTGTTTAACCTAAAAAGCGTATTATAATTATTTCGTAATGTGCAATGTTAAAGAGGAAAAAATAGGGGATGTTTTCTTGGAGATGCCAGAAGAGGCAATTGCAGTGTTAATACCTGAATACGGTCCTAGATACACATTAATAAAAAAGAGAAGATTTTCTAAAATTACGAGTAGAGATCATTTTTGTTTGTCTGAAGTTATTTTCTAAATATTAAATTGTAAAACAGGACAAAAATGTGGAAATGACCGACAATTAGTCAGGCAGTGTAATCCATGATATGCAATTACCAATCATTGAAAAACAGAAATCAAATAATGTAGAAAATTGCTACATTGTAAAAAGCAAATGCATTAAATTTAATGAACATGTAAAGGAAGCAAATATCAAGCAGGTACATTAATCCTCTTTCATGTTCATCTTGAAAATCTCAACAACTAATGCATTGAACCTAATGCACATACATTAATATTAAGCAGGTTCATTACTAGCTTATCACGTTTCCCCTACATTAAAATTAATGTACATGATCATTGAATTTCAGTCGCATGCGCACAACATTGAAATTTGTATCCAGAATATTACATTCGCTGAAGGAATATTTTGGCAAAAATATATAAAATATTCCTAATAGGAAATTTTCTGGCCAATTAAAAAAAAAGCGAAACAATTTTTCAGAATTATCGTCATATTTTTTGTAAATAATGTAAATTCTCTGTTATATGTATTATACGATTATATGTAATTTCATGTGAAAATGAAGTTTAATTATCTTTTGTTACTTTTGTTTGCTTAAATAACAACGATCGCAAATAAGTTAGTAACGCTCGAAAACAAATAAGAAAAACGCTCGCCCTGTGGGGAATCGAACCCGGGTCTTACGCTTACTACGCTAACGCCTTAACCGCACTACGCTACGCTCCCTCTTATCTAATTTCGTATGACGAAGGATGGTTACTACCCGTATAAAGCCTCCATGACGAAGAATATTATTATCAACCTATAAAAATTTGAATACTTTGCACTAATGTACAATGAAAGTCCATTCAAGTTTATCTTTATTGTATATGCCATGTACATAATTCAGTTCCAGCCGAAATAATTTCTGCATTTGACGCAAATATTATATGGACGTTTTACGCAGTTTTTGTATTTCTTGCCTTTGTAATGAATAATATTTGCATAAAATACTTAATCATTAATGAAGGGGGTTCTAACGTGCTCGACCGATAAGGCAGGAATCTTCACTGAAACCCGTAAATAAAAAGTAACTGAAACGATTTTTCGAAATTTGGGGTCTGTAATGACAATTTTAATTACTATAGATGGTATCATAGAAAGTAACAGACATTAATTTAAAACTGTCGATAAAAATCACTTATTTCCGAAGATTCACGGTCAGTTCTTAATCAATATCTTTGGTATTTTCTAGGAAACTGTTAATAGTGATTACAATTATCCGTACAGAGCCGGAAAAGAGCCCTTAAACCGAACGAATAAATCAAATTTATTAAAGAATGGCATGAAATTTAATGCGATTTGAACGTCCTCCTATATTAATTTACAGTATATTTCATGCACAATTCCATTACATTTCATACAAATTAACATTAATTTTCATGAAAATGTATATAAATCAATTTTTAATTACTGAATTGAAATTTCTTGAAAGAATTCTTAAAATTCATTCGCTTATAAGCATTACATTTCAGAAACGTCCATTGAATTTCATTTAAATATACCTAAATATTAATTTGATGTACGGTTACATTAAATTCAATGTACTAGTGTACATTAAATGTACATTAAATTTCATGACATTTTTTACAGTGTACCAAATGAATATTCTCAAATTAACATAAACAATGATACATCTATATATCATAATCACGTTATCATTTGTGTTTCAGTTATTAAAAAGTTTATTAAATACTTCTTCATCTCCGTTCGCTAAAAAGTTATTGCAGAAAGTTATATTAGAAGATGTTGATAGAGGACATCTGTGTTCAATAATTGGGGCCTTACATCGAATAACTCGCCCGACGCTCGAACAGCGGAAAATATAAGTCCCCTGGCCGATCCGAGATGAAATGTTTTTTTTTCCATTTTTACCTATTTTTCGTTACTTTTTTGGCGATTAAAATAGAAAGTATGCTATATATCGATATGATTGTAGTCTATTTGAAGGAGAAAACAATTACGAGTATTTAAAAAAACCAACATTAATATTCGTTGAAAATTCGCTGTCTTATCAATTCCGGAAAAACTTAAAAAGTGGTTTCGAGAAAAACGCGTTTAAAGTTTTCAGTTTGGTTTTCTCAATATAAATGTTAAATATGCGTGCTTCCGCACAGGTCGACTTGACGACTCATAACTTTTGAATCCTAACGAATATCGATTTGCCCCTTTAGCGTAACAATCTAGACACTTATAGGTATCGAATTGCGCAAACAAAAAAATTTCGATTTTTTTGAACCAACAAACTTGCGCAAATTTGCAAAATATTAGTTTCGAAAATATGGAACATTTAGGTGATATCTATATATACGCCAAAAATTTAATGAGACATATGACATTCGTTCATAAGTATTGTAGTATATCTACTAGCGTTTATAAATGTGGCCGGGGAATAAAGTTCCGAAAATCAACACACCGCAATGCCAACGTTTCGATATAGCATGGCTCGAGCGTGATTTTCTTCGCTTTGTCTTTGAAAATTAAGCAAAAAGAAAGCCAATTAAAATACCTTGGATTCACGCAATATCGAAATTTTAGTCTTTCGGGATTTTGATTGTGGGAACTTTGTTCCCTCACCATAAATGTGTTTCTGTAACCGTAGTTTTTCAAAACTGGAATCACTTAGATTCCGTATTAAAAATATGGAATCGATAGCTAAAGTTAGTTTAGAAAATCGCGCAGTGTTTAATTCAATGAAAAAAGCTTTCCCGTTAGCAATGAGAGCAGTATTTACAATGATAATTCTGATTCGTTCCATTTTGTAGTAAATCAGGAATTCGAAAAATGTGCTAACATTCTACATGTTATGACCCCTGATTCATCCGCTCTCAATAATATATTTTACAAAAATTTCTGCTAACGATCGGGATGTATATGAGCGATATTTCATTAACGAGATCACAACTTCAAAATTTCATCTCAAGTATGATAGAGCTCCTTGTAGAGTCATCCGTACATGTACCAACATCTCTTTTTTTCACATATCTCTCAAAAAGATACATATGATGGAATTCAAATATCGATAAATGACTTGAAACAAAGGTTAACATCCATTCAATCAGAATACAAATTGTTGAAATACCTTATGTCAATTAATGCTTATGTTGAACCTGAAAAAATTAATATAGGACACATTGAGTGCAAAACCAGAGATGGATTATTATCGCAAATGGAAGCTCACGTCTACTATACTTCTTTAAGCCCAAATTTTAACTAATTTTTTTCAGTCTAATAATATCTTTAAGTTGGCATATAATTATTACGTGTCATTAATAACACAAAATAATCCTATAATTCAAAATGTTGTGCAAACACATTTCTGGAAAACATTGATTTCAAATAAAGAAAATATTACTTTCCCTCTCCTGATCTATCAGGATGATTTTGAAATAGGCAATCCTCTTCACGGAGAAAATTGTCTGGCTAAAACAGCTACCCACTGTCTAGCAGATGGCGATGTAAATCGCGAGTGAAGACGTAAAATGTTAATCAAAATTCCATTTAATAATACCATTTAAAATAGGTATACTTTTCTTGTGTCATCAAGAATATTTCTACATAATTTCTAGACGATGTGGTTACTTATATTATTTTTATATGATTTTTTAAAGTCGTTAATAGTGAAAAAATCAGTATATATGGTTGTCATCTGAAGGAATTACAATTCACAATAAAGGTTTACTTTTAAAAATATATTACTTCGAACCAGACCTAAGGTCTGGACGAAGTATTGAATTTGGTCACTTTGGTCACGAATATCGGGCTGTAATTGATTTTTATGTTTATATTTCATCGAAGCTGTGAATAAATAGTAATTCATTAAATAGGCTTCAATTCTTTTTGTTTCCTTTGTGAATGCATCGTGTCCTTATTCGTTCACTGAGAAAAAAAGTGTGTCGTCTGTTTTAATGCATTTACGTTGATAAGAGAAATGTAAACAAATAAATAAATATTGCTTTAAATCCGAGAAATTTTACCAAAGACGAAGTAAAGTTATGACACATAGGGTTTTTAGGGAATTTCTGCCGTTACATCGCAGTAGATGTTACATGGAAAAATGGAAAATATGTCTTAACGTTTTAGAAGTTTTGCCAAAAGAAACGCAGTTAATACTTGAATAAATGTATATGTTACTCCGCCGTTGGGTAATCTACAACGCCGAAGAATATATTTATTTCACACAGAATAGAAAGTACCTTGCAGTATGGGATTTTTGCTATAAAGTTCGGAATTCTTGCTAGAATGACTGTAAAATTTGCTCGATGCGTTGGGTAATTTTCGGTGCCGTCTATAACAAAAATGTAAATAAAAGAACAACCATGAAAGCCCGATTTCATAGATATTAGAGGATCGTGGTGAGAGAGAAAGGGTATCTGCATATCCGTATCATAGACGAATAATTATTATTATCTATCACATTTATATAAATACATATTACCCAGACTTAAATTTATGGAGAAATGCCATCACGCAACGTTTATACATTAGACTGTAAAAAATTTCATGAAATTTAATAAAAAAGTAGGAAGCAAATTTCATAACGATGGAAAATCCAAAAATTATCAAACACAAAGTAATTTTTCATGTCTTTTGTGTAATATTTACATTTCTCTTCTCTCCGTGTTGTGAATTAAATGTAAATATTATAGTGAATAAATTAGTGAAACTACACTGAAAGAAATCTTATGTATATTTTACCTAAGTTGGTCAAGTAAAATCTGCCGAACTGAAAACTAAGTAAAATTTGCCGTACTTGTTCAGCACATATTACTTAAGTACTTATGTAATAGTTCCTGAAATTCTATTAAATAGATATTGCTGAAAAACGAAGTAATAATTACTTGACTATCTTTTTATATGAAATCAGTGATTTTCTACTGCAAATATATAAAGATATAGACATAGTATATAATAATAAAAGGTGGGTTTGAAATTATATATAAATATATGTAATTACATAGTTCAGCTAAGTCCGCGTTCAAATCAGTCGGTAATATAGGACGCTGAGACATACACTGAAAGAAGTCGTGAGCAGGGGGGTGAAACTGTTTCGTTCATAACGTTCTCGTTGTGACCCCCGGGATTTGCGATCACTAGATGGCGCTACTATACATGTGCTTGGCAACCAACGCACAGATGTTTTCCTGATTACGGTCTCGAGATATGACGATTCGCAGTTTTGAATCGGATTGGCAAAATACATATTTGCTGCAGGTCTTTAGGATGACCGATTACGGGGATTAGGTATCGCTCTCAGTAGTTTTTCCCCAATTTTAACTAAAATACGTGCACCAGATGTTTAAATTCGCTGATTACGGGGTCTAGGTATCGCGCTGCATAGTTTTTCACGATTCTAGCTGAAATACGTGCACCAGGTATGCAAGGTTGGCGATTACGGTGTCTAGGAATCGCGCTCCGTATTTTTTCATCTTTTTAACTAAAAACAATGCACCAGGAGTTTGGGGTCGACGATCAAGTGGTCTAGGTATTGACTTCGAGTTAACCAACGATGACCTTGAGGTCAAAGTTGCAGGTCATTTCAAGGTCAAATCAATTTTGCTCATTTTTCTTCAAATTTGTACATATTTTGATTTGACCTTGAAATGACCTTCAAATTTTTTCAAATTTGGCCCAAGGTAAAGGACAAGGTTACCGTTGTTTATTAGATAAAATTGATTTGACCTTCAAATGACCTTCAACATTGACCTCAAGGTCATCGATGGTTAACACCAAGTGGATACCTAGACTACATGATCGGCAACCCCAAACACCGGGGGCACGTTTTTTAGTTATAAAAATGAAAATCTACGGAACTCGACACCTAGACCCCGTAATCGACGACCCTAAAACCTGGTGCACGTATTTTAGTCGAAGAGTTGAAAGACTACGGTGCGCGATATCTAGACCTCGTAATCGGTGACCCTAAACACCTGATGTTGCATGTCCCTAAACATCTATTTCTTTAATTATAATTGCAAATGTGTAGGAATAGGAATATGTGATATGAATGCATGAGTTTTCATTTGACATAAGTTAACCTCAAATCTTTGTTCGAGTTATTAACAAGTCACATAAAAACAATGATACAATACTAATACTCGAACAATTAGTTTCAACCATTCATATAATTCATTAATAATTACAAAATATATACCGAATTACCGACATCTGCTAAAACCGGACAAACAGCTGTCTTGTATGTTTCGATGCAGCGATGTGCTCTGGCTCGGCAATATTTGCCGAAGTTATTAAGTAAAATCTACAGAAAATTGTTACTCAAGTCATTAAGAAGATTTTCTAGATTTTGTTCAGCAAATATTACCGAAATGACTATGTAAATGTTACTTAACTTCCTCGGAAAATTTTACTTGAGTTTTCGGCAGAACTTACTAAGAAATTCTTTCAGTGTGTGCATGATTCCCGCGAAGGCGATTCATTGTCTTCATTCCGATCGATTACATATCCAATCACAAGCAGTTAAAATCCAGTCGAAAGAAGACAACAAACCGACCTGGCGTAAATAGCCCCTCCCACATTTCATACTCGCAAACAGAATTTGCCACGTGATAACGGTGTCAGTCTCGTACTTACTCGCGTCTCGCATAGCGTAATTTGTAGGCAAATAACCGATTCCGTTGAAAACGCATCCACTTCAAAACAAAGTGATGACGGGAATGAATGCGAGGAACCACCCACCAAAAAACCGAAAACGATTTCGACTTCAACTTCTCTTACACTTAATAATATTTGCACTAACCAATAGTATTTAAAACTTATTCATCAAATATTTTCAATCAAATTTGCAAGTTATTTATCAAGTATATTCAATGAATATCAAACTTTCCCAAGAAGCAGGATTCTGTTCTTTTTTTATATTCATGCAATGTTTTTCTTTTTGAATTAATTCTTTTGATATAAACATAAAATTAAGTTGCATAAAATATGTCTATTATTACCAGTTGTATCGAAATATTATGGCATACAAATTAAAATTTATTATTTACATTCTTCTCAACAATAAATATGATTTACAGAGGAAATAGAACAGCGGAATTAAATTAATTAGTTATTAGCGAATTTTAGAGGTTATGCTACGTGGTAATGGCGGACATCAAATTATGTTCGATTCTGACTTTCGACCTAACAGTAAAATATTCGACCTATAAGTCAAATTCCCCTCAGATTACTTGCCTTTAAAGTAAAATTTCGTTATTTAAGGAACTTTGACTTCAAAGTGTGACTTCAAAGAATTGGACTTCAAAGTTCACAACTGTAAAGTCCAATTATCGGCCGATCGGGAATTTGCACATACGTATGTGCACATATATATATCAACATGAATATGTATGTGTTCGACTACTGTAATTCAGTATCGATTCTTTGGTATATCGATTTTCGACACAGTATTGCAACCTATACATTGTGAAGACTGTTTTGTATGTTTGTCGAAAAGTAAAGAACACTTATAAACTGTCGACACGAAATACATAAAGAGTCATTTTACGTTAGTGGCGTTCATTTATGAACGAGGCAGTAATTTTTCACTAGGGCATTTTGACTTTGCCTTAGTCGAAATGACTTGTCTTGCTGCTTGGGAATACACACGTTTGCGTTTGTAAACCAGGCTTTTGAAAAGGTTTACATTGTAACATATCAATAACTTATTAGAACATGTGACAGTTCTTTTGTGTGTTCTGAAAATAATGTTGAACTAATATTATAAATAATACATGAAAATTTCAAGTTTAAAATTATTATTATGTATTAGTATATGTATTAACTTATCTGTATAAATATTAATACATATTAAGAGTATTTTTACTGATTTTAAACAAAAGATTCCTTTTATAGATGTTTACACTTGATAATGCTTTGTCCAGTTTTCAACGCGCCAAGCCCTTTTTCTATAATAATGCACAATTCACAGGTTTTAAACTGAAATAAATTGAATGTTCTTAAACTTAAAGAAAAATGCCTACTGAACATGTTCTTCATTACTTCGGATTATTTTTAAATCTTTTTTTTAATTTTTATTAATAATAAATCTATAAGCAATTTGTAAACCCTGAAAATTTCAGATTTTGTCAAGCATCCAGGTAGTCAATTGTTGAAATGGTTTCGAGTCATTTGGCACGTTTTTCGCCTTGGAATGGATTATTATCGGTCCGTTTTGAGGCTTAGGAAATTCCTTTTCGTTCCGAAATGAATGATGGAATATGTATACCCGACTAGACTTGCCATTTTATTAGGATCCACAGGTATGCATTTCGATTTCCTTCACAAGCTACTTTGTTGAAAGGAAATTAAACCTGGAAAATGCACGAAGAAACGGAAAATACATTTTCAACGTTCTGCGGTTATGTTTCATATTTATTATCAAAATATTTATGGATGGAATAAAAGCATTGTCGGAATCGATAAATACAAATTAATTTTACGATATTTACTAATCATCATGAACCATTATTAATGGATTCATTTTTTTGTCAAAGTTCAATAATTATATTATGATCATTTGTTTTGCCGATTACGAATTTTGTTACGTCCGTGTTGTTGACTTATCGTAACATTTCAATCATTATTCTATAAAAATGAAATTTCTCTCCCGGTCGTTAACGACTTTAATGGTAATGGATCATATATGTACAAAAAAAGTTATTGACAAACGTGGTAATGGATCATATGTGTACATTTTGCAATAACTTTTACAATTCTTAATGAATTTGCATGAAACTTCGAATACCAAGATATTTTGAGTCGCTGAATCCGAATCTGTCGTCAAAATGGGAAAATTCAAAATGGCGGATCCAATATGGCGGCTGTAAATTTGCTAAATTTATTAAAATGTGCAGCGCACATTTTTCTTTATACGGAAAACAGCTGAAAATTGTTACTCGGAGGTTTTCGGGGTCGCTGATTACGAATCTGAAGTTATATTTAGAAAATTCAAAATGGCGGATCCAAGATGGCCGACCGAAATGCGAAAAATTACCCAAACTTTGTGAAACTGGATTCTCGGGGGTTTCCGGGGCCGCTGATTATAAATCTGAAATCAGATTTTGAAAATTCAAAATGTCGGTTCGAAAATGGCCGACATAAATGTAAAAAAATTACTTGATTTTGATGAAAGTTGATACTCGGGAATTTGTTGGGTCGCTGATTACGAATTTGAAGTCAGATTTTGTAAATTCAATATGGTGGATCCAAGATGGCCGACATAAATGTGAAATATTACTGGATTTTTTAAATGATTCATTAAATGTTAAATGATATATTTCAGGAAAAAACGGAACGCGTGTTTCACCGTTTTTCGATATCTTAAGTACAGGGCTGTACCACTTCTGGCACTTTTTTTTTTAAACAAAAATGAATGAAAAAATATTCGGTATTGTCCACGACAAAAATATACATATATTGTAAAAAGTAATAATAAAATTTATGCGTATTTTGGATATCGTGATTTTTAGTTTTACATAGTCTGAAATGTTAAAAATTGTCATATTTAAAAACGTCCTGCATCTGTCCTACATTAACAATATTTTTTAAAATATAAAAAAAAAGTTTAGAAGAAGAAACAACAGATTTCAAGAAAGTCCTGTATGAATTCATTTATTAAATTTGTAATGATTGAAATTTACAGATTTTTTTGTTGAAATAACAAAATATTTAAAATCTAAAGGTGGTATGGACATTACTCTTCAAGAGTACGTGTTTGTTGTTACAAATTCCCGCATTTTTTTCCTTAATGTCATAAATATTTCCATTATAAAATAAATGAAATCTTTCAAATTGCGCATCATTTTATTTCTTAATACTGAATCTCAAAATTTGTCCAAAAAATTTTCAAATGACATAAAGAATGCCCGTGTTGTGTGAAAATTGGCACGATTCTATTTTCAAAATCAGTCTTAATGCTTGCGTATAATCAATACGGGTAAGAATCTCTTCAGGGTGGGATTTTTTTGTTATTTGCGATCGTCAAAATGATTAATTTTTTAGTGTATATAATGAATTGAGTTAGTTTAAATAATTACCAAAGTAGAAACATTAAGTCTGAATCGTATTTACAGTTACACATACAGGGTGGCCGATTTATCTGAAGACATCGAAATATCTCGAGAACTATGCACAGAATCAAAAAAGTTGTCGGATGAAAGTTGTTCGACACGAAGGGGGGCATCCAGTGATAATGAAATTTACCCCCTCCCCCATCCCCTGGGGGTGGAGTGGGGGCAAAAACAATAAAACTTAAATAGGAACCCCCAGTTTTTATTGCAGATTTGGATTATCCGGAAAAAAGTACACCAATTTGACCTAGGAGCTATTGCATTTTGGTTCACAGGTGGCGCTGTAATCGATAAAAATCCAAATTTATCTGAAGACATTGAAATACCTCGAGAACTATGCACAGAATCAAAAAAGTTGTCGGATGAAAGTTGTTCGACACGAAGGGGGGCATCCAGGGGGCAAATAGGGACAATTTGATCCCTTTATGAAAATTTAATATTAAAAATTCTAATATTAGAATTTTTAATATTAGAATTTGGTAATATCAATTGCGAAAATTGTTATTCTGAATATGAAATTTTAATAATGTCCATTCGAAAAATTAAGATTATGAATAATTGATATTCTTCATATTAAAAATCAAAACTGATTACATAAAAATTGTGCATACAATATGGAAGCAATTTTATAAATAAGTTTTCTACCTTCAATAAAATTACATTTTAGGTTTTAAATTTATTATTTAATAAACAAAAAGAGGACATCACGCAATCCATTAAAAAACGCGTCATGTCCCTTCACTCAGCTCATTCATTCTCTCTCTGTATATTTTTTCCGAAATGAGAATAAATAAGCTGAGCATTGACGGTCAAACCAGCTTCTATTAAACAAAACGAAACTCTTACTTCATTTGGGGATTTCGTCGCCATCTACCGGACCCCGAGAGAACTCACGTGGTTTAATACATGTACATCGCTTGCATTTCGGCCATCACCGGCACCGGTTCTGTTACATAACGCTAGAGAGCGACATAACTCGAAAATAAAGTAGCATATCATTTTATACATAAGTTGAGTCACACGTAACCAGTTCACCTACATTTTTCTCTACTTTCCTGAAGGGAAGTAAATGGATATCGCGACTTTAATCCCCATATTAAAATTTAGCATTCACGGTCTCTCAGTGTAAGACTGTTTTTGAAGTCCATTGTATTGGTAGTAATTCGGTCGGAGGTCACTTTGCTTTTAGAATAACAACTTTCCGTTTACGTGACTATTTTTTGTCTACACTTAATTGCTTAAATCGAATTGCAAGTTAAAAATGAATCCTGCTACAGTTCCCGAAAAAATCGAAATGATTCTTATTTATGGTGAATGTAAGAGGAATATTGACGATGCTGTTGCGTTGTATGCTGAGCGTTTTCCAGATAATGCTCGCTCGCGTTCTTTTTTTTTACAAAGTTGTGAATGCCTTTCACTCTGATGGCAGCGTACAAATGAAAAAAAGGAAGCGAAGATTAACAGTTACAGGAGAAGCTAACGAAGTAGCTGTACTAGCAGCTATTCACCAAAATCCACATGTAAGCACACGACAATTACATCGCGATTCCGGCATTTCCAGAGACAGTATTCAAAGAATATTGCATCGTCATAAGTTTCACCCATATCACATTTCACTGCACCAGGAACTAGATGGCGATGATTTTCATAACCGCGTGGTGTTTTGTGAATGGGCATTTCAAAAAAAGCAAACGAACCACAATTTCTTTGCTAATGTATTATTTGCAGGTGAATCTACATTCACGAACCATGGTGGCATCAATAGGCATAATATGCATTATTGGAGCGTAGAAAATCTCCATTGGTTACGACAAGTTAATCATCAACGTCCTTGGTCGGTGAACGTTTGGTGTGGATTCATACGAAATAAACTCATTGGTCCTTATTTCATTGAAGGTAATTTGAATGGAACAAAATATCGAGATTTCCTAGAACAAGAAGTACCATTACTACTTGAGGATGTTGCTATGGACGTCCAACGGACAATGTGGTTTCAGCATGATGGTTGCCCAGCACATTTTTCAAGAGTAGCAAGGGAAATACTAGACCGTGATTACAATGGTAGGTGGATTGGTAGAGGTGGCCCCATTAATTGGCCTGCGAGGTCACCTGATCTAACATCTCCGGATTTCTTCCTATGGGGTTACCTAAAAGGTAAGGTTTATGAACAAGTACCAACGACTCGTGAAAACATGGTGGAACGCATAAGAACTGCTTGCGCAGCAATTTCTGCAGATATGATTCTATCATGTATAAAGTCATTTGAAGAAAGAATAAATAAATGCATTGAAGTGGAAGGTCAACATTTCGAACACTTACTCAAGTAAGTGAACAGTGAGACAGTGAGAGGCAAGGGGACTCACGTATAACAAGCACCCCAAAGGGAACAGAAAAATACTACGTCCACGTCGTTGTTCCTGGGTAACGCTAAATGTATTTTTTCCCGGCTTTGTTAGAATGACCGTATTCCACATCCGCTACGCGGGCGAAAATTGTCAATATTGGAGAATCCAAATCTGCAATAAAAACTGGGGGTTCCTATTTAAGTTTTATTGTTTTTGCCCCCACTCCACCCCCAGGGGATGGGGGAGGGGGTAAATTTCATTATTACTGGATGCCCCCCTTCGTGTCGAACAACTTTCATCCGACAACTTTTTTGATTCTGTGCATAGTTCTCGAGATATTTCGATGTCTTCAGATAAATCGGCCACCCTGTATATGCATAGAAATAATGTATGCAGAACATTCACTTTTCCGCTGTATTAGTCAAGTATTGGCAATACATTTCCCAATGAAATTACTAATATGTTCTCAATATATTGCTCATACTTAACTGAATATTCCCAGAATTAATAATATTCATTTAAATATTTTCGGATTTCTGACTGCTGCCTATCATAAATGGACTAACTGCCTCCCGATCATCACTATTTAATTTCTGTGGAAGTATAAAATATAAGGTCGGAAATATCTTATAACTAATGATTATTGATGTTTAATTACTGATAATTTGGCGGTTATATAATATCACTATGGAAAAGGTTTCGGTAACAATGAATTTACTCCGAGGGAAAAGTCTTAATAAAAAATGTACAAAAACGTGAGAATATAATTGAAATAATGATACAATTTATAAGATTAAAAATAACATTAAAAATAAAAATAATAGTAGAAATGAGTGATTCCAATTTTTGTCTAAATATTTATGTATGGGGTCTCCCAGTACCCACAGGGCGCTTTATGGGTTAACAAAACAGTAATAATATAATATAATATAATATAATATAATATTTGTTTTGCATTCACATATTGTGCTTACAAGACTTCTTAATTACAAACATGACCTTTTCTAAATTGTACACACAACAGACGAAAATTATAACAAAATTCTGCTCTCTACTATAAAATAAATGTTTGAAAAGCGGCGCAGGCTAAACTACTCATTCCCTCTTACTATCATACTTAATATAATTTTCTTAATAAAATGATTAACAAAACAGTAATGACCAATAATAAAGCAAAAGTAACACTTAAGACTAATTTAAATGAAAATAAATGTTTTTATTAAATTTGTATACAGAGTATTAACTAATAAAGTTGAAATCGATCAATTAACAAACTGATGATATTAATACAATTATGTTCAAATTATGAATGACAAAGATAATTAAGTTCATCGTTTACATTTAATTCAAAATTAATCCTAAATGTTACATATGGTGTGAAATGAAAATTCTGAAGTGTATGCCAAATTTCATAAACAAAACGTGCATCGGCTTCAAGAATTGTTAATTAAACATGAAGCTGTAATATTATTTTCAGTTTAAATTCATGTTTTATAAATTGTAAAATAAATACAAATTGTATGTTTTTAGAATGTTTGTGTTGTACGAAATGGTAAAATGAAATAATTTCTTTATTTTTAATTCACCCGTTTAAGATATGATGAAATAAACATCATATGTGTAAATTGAAGAAAATTTACGTTAGTAATTAAGAATATTTATATACCAATAGCTTGAATTAGTTTTGAATTACACCTATGTAAGATAGATTAATTCGGTGATTACGAAATTGAAATCGAGTTACTCTGACAAAATTGTTTAATTGATCCGAAAATCAATAAATTGTTTGATTTAAAATTACTTTTGTACATACTGCCATATAGTACGATAATATAATTCTTTTAATTTCAATTTTGAGCCATGTATAATAAGTTTGTCCCAGGGTTCAATAAATTTAATTTAATAAATCTAATCTACATTATTTTAGTCTATATTCTTTCAATATAACCAAATACAATTATTGAACATTGTTGATACCACAACTTATTGTTTAAAATCATAAATCACACTTACGGAATCATTCAAGAATATTTTGACTATTGAAAATGTTCCTGAGATTAATATCTTAAATATGAATTGAATTATGTTCGATGAAAAAAAAAATATGAAAATAAGAAATTATTTTTGTATGCTGTGAGAATCTTAATGAAAGTTGTTAAATAATTGGATTGCTGCTTTCTTAATTCACATGTTGTTACGGATATTCGGCATTATTTATATTATTCACTCTGTAGAAAAATAATATAGATTTTATGTAACGAATATTTTTTAAATTTATCATTCTTGATTCTCAATTGCATAACCAGTCTGAGCTCATATTCGAATACTCATGAGCATGCTTATTTCCGAATAAACCTATCCTATTTGAACTTTATCGTTTGCAATATAATAATATACAAGTGAATGAATACACAAACATGAAGAAAAACCGAATTCGGCGGAGACATATATAATTTCGTCTTGATTTCATTGAGTTGCCATAAAACGGCAGTAACAAAATTCTTACACATTATTTAATATTTACAATTGACATTTTTGGCAACATATTCGGAAGTATAATTTCGAAAAATAAACAGGAGCTTCTTTCTTAAGAAATATAACGCTGGACATTATTGAAAATTTTAAGTGCGTATTTCGATTTCCGTTCATCATAAGCAAATCATTAAGATCATGTTGCCACACTCACAAAATATTTATTTAATAGAAAAATTCGAATTCAAATTATTCATGGCGGATTTCAAGTGAGTTGTGGACGTGAAACTCAAGTATAGTGGGAAGATATGTTAGCAAGAGAAGGAGAGTGGGAGTTAAAACGTTCATAAGCATCTGATGGAAATACTCATCCCTTCTTCAAGTCTGTTTCTAAAGACCGCCTACTAAAGGCTCTCTGCATCAGCGTATGTATTATAGACCTAGTCTTGTTCATTCTAGTTCAGATAGTCAACCCTGACATTTCACCACTCGAATATTTCAAAAATTGAATTTATTCACTCACTCGAAAATTATCCACTAACCTGAGTTTTGGCACGTTGGATTCTATCAGACCATCGAAAACGCAGAACCTGAAAGAACATCAAGAAATCGACCTAATTGTTGTGTGCAATCATCAAGTTTTGACTCACAATAAAGAAGGAAGAAAGCTGAGATTTTTGTTCCGGGATCGGAAATCTTCACAAGTGCATCATTTCAAGTGTTGAAATCTACAAAAGGTATATTAAATATATTTTACATTATTGATTATTTTGCAGTTTTTAAATAATTAAAACAGAGGAGGAATATAATAATTACAAAGGTAAACACATACATAAATTAATGGGAACGGGATGTCGTAACACGTTTTGTATGTATACAAATATGCCATCTTTATATTCCGACGGTTGAATCGAGGTTCTGTAAGAAGTCATTTGATTATTCAGTACAGTGTTCATTTGCTCTGCCCTCCATTTCAGTTTTTTACCACAGTATCACAAAAACTTATATATACAAGATGTTAGTGCGATCGCATACTATCACTTTCAGGTTTGGAAATAAAGAAAATAAAGAGTTTCCAGGCTTGCGGAAAATCAACTTTGGAGAACATTTCATTATGATATCTAACAAAATTAACTTGTATTTTATCGGAAGATTTTTTATGATTTAATAGTCAACACGATCCATACCTTGAGCTGCGGTGATTTTTTGTCATCTAATACAATGTTGAATTCTTCAAAATTGAATGTTAAATAAAAAAATCATTAGGCGGACAGGGTGGAATCCATAATGAATTTGTGGGAGCCCTACAATAATAAATAAAGCATGTATTTTAATAATTAATTGGGTCATTTAAATGTTCCGTAAAGTCCTATTTTTTATATGCAGATTTCTCAATCTTTTCGTCTAGGAACAATCATTATCGCACCACTTTATGGGTTTTCTAAAAGTATGTTTATGTAATTGAAACAACATTTTTCGCGGCGAACTACCTTCCCCTGCATTTGTGGATCAATATATGGATCCTAGTACTTTTCGCTGGGTGTCGATTGATCATATTCATTCATGAAAAGATGAAATTTTTTTAAGCCCTTCTCTAAACATCGACCAATGAGTACGTAATCTCTTAATTTTCAACGGTTTTTTATAACATAGATATTTCTGTGAATCTATATTTACATAAATGGGGCAGTGATAACATCCTCAGTTCTCATAATTGCCGCAAACTTGAATCTTCTGTTGGGAGGGAGAGAATTAAATTCAGATTCGAACTAAAATCCCCATATACGTCAATATAAGTTTTCGTATATGTGTTATGAATGAATATATTACGTGAGTCAGTTGAGTTTAGAAATATTTTCCATACTGATAATCGAGCTTGTACAATTCCCAAAAATATTATGTGCATAGAAATCACCTGTTAGCAGACAATGGAAATGATTATTAGTATAGTTTTCAGTGTATTTACTTGATAGCTCCTTAACGCATCCGTAAGATTTTTCTATAGAAAGTCTTCCATTTCATTAATGTCTAAAACCTGCATTTATTACGTCTTCTTCAAAACGACTTTCGCGAGTTCTACATTTTTTTTTAGATTGGCAGGTGCGGTTGACTTAATATCGTCGGTGTTCATCACCTTTCATATATATTTTGGTTTTTATTATTTTCTATTTCTTAGGCTGCTATTTTCTCGGATTGTTTATTTGTAAGAGGTAAATTTTATTCGATTCGGAATTTTCTGACATAGGCGAAAAATACAATGGGCATTTTGATGCCTTGTTTGTGTTAACTATATTACCAATTTCTGATGCAATTATCTCGGTTCCCCTCGTGTTTGTATCTATTAATTGTTGATATTGACTATTGGCCAGTGGCATACTAATCCCTCATTCTTCATGCCAATTCGGGCACATTTTGGCTATGTGGCGTTTTGTTTGCACAGCAAGCAATGTGCAGATTTAGTACTGAGATGTATTCAGTATGTTGCATTTTCGAATAATATTCGTTCAATTGACGTCGAAAAGAAATAGTATGTGTTCTTCGCGGTTTTACTAAACTAGCCGTAACGTCGGTTATAGCGGAGACTGGTTGATTTTCCTTGCTTTTTAGTTCATTGGGTATAGTTTAGTCTGATATAGTCTGGTTTACATACAGAATTAATAATCCTTTATTTTTTTTCTATTAGTTACCTTACTGTTAGGATCGAGTCTTTCATTTGAATATTCTTAATTACCAGTTTTTTCAACTGCACTTTCATTTGTCACAGTATCACCCTCCTGATATTTTCAAAATACCCGCTATCTGTTGGATGTATTAATTTTATGGATCTATTAAGTTCGTGGATATAGTCGTCGTTGTTGCAACCTTCTACAGATTCTATGACTATGGCTTATTCTTCTCTCGGTCGTCATTTACTTGATGTGGCACTTGAGTATGTTTTCACTTGCGAACGTCCACCTGCTTTGTGGTTATCTTCAGCAGTTGCATGAGTTCTGTAGCCAGAGGATATGTTGATGTTTTTAAATTCGTGGACTTTACGTGTAGGTAAAGTAGTCGAAAAGACAACGATTGCCGTCGGGCACTACAACCGCGTTTCTGCTCATGTACGATTGAACATTTTTTTGCTGCACGTCTGCGAATTTCCACAGAGGAGCTGCAAAAAATAGTGTACATATCGCTGTCGAAAATACATTGCATACACTCCGATGAAGTTGGGGACTAACCACCATTAACAATCTGCTTATCGTTTTCGGCTGTCAGGTGTTTTTAGTTTCCGTCCCGTCACCTTTGTACCCTTTTGCATTTAAGTTTTATTTTATTAAGTCCGCTCTATATCTATGGTAGAAGTACTCGCTTTCAAAATTTACTTGCGCTATTGGAAATTGTCCGTTCCGAACTGTGTCTCAATTCCAACTCGCAAATAATTGTATATGGTGCAACTGGTGAGCACTTATGAGAATTGCCGTCCTCGCTTCTCTCTGGCATCAAACGCTATTCGGAACTCGACTGTTTACTTTGCTACCGGACTTATTTATTTTGCTTCTCAGTGGGAGAAAGCACTTTAATTTCCTTATGGAACTAATCCGCAGAAAACGGCATTTATTATGATATTTAAGGCGATTTATTATTATTAAGCGATTGTCATTTTTGGGCACTAAGGCGCATGCGTATAGCGATTGATGCCTGCACCATCAAGCCCGTTAATAAAAGAACCATCTGTATCCATTGGTGTATAATATACTATATGCATAAATCTTCAGCTTACAAACTATTGTCAGCTGAAATTTCAATCATATTACAGCTATTACAATAGGAAAACTAGTGTTGGCGTGGTGCCTCGCTCGCTCAGAAACTTCGACCCAGTAGAGAGTCGCCTATTCCTTAATACTCGTTTGTTTACTAACAGCTTTCAATTATATTATAAAATTATATTGATATTTGGGGGTCCAATCATATTATGATCAATACTTTTTCAGACAATAGTCATAAGGATTTTAAAACAGTTTTTATGGCATTATCGTTGACTTTAGGAAGAAAATGCTTAGAACCTTTTTTGTAGAAAATTTAATGCTCTATCTTTTTTGTTTGAAATATTTTTTAATAACAATTGTACTTTTCAAAATAAATGCAAAAAACTACGAAGAAACATAATTGGGGCTAATTTTTTTTTGGTAATGGACGGATGGATCTGCGCCAAAATCTAATCAGATCTAAGTTATGCCAAGAGGTAAGTTATGTCAATAAGCTTATCCGTTCGCGAGTTATCGCGAGACAAAAAAACGGGACGTACGGACGTACGTACGTACAAGATTACGGACACAAATTTTTTTATTGTTGATTTGGGTTCCTTAGGGTCTGAAACGTCGACATTTGATGAAAAACTATAGGGTAATTTTTATGCCCGAAGTGACCAAATTCAATACTTCGTCCAGACTTAGTCTGGGTCGAAGTAATGACAAACATTTTCATGAAAATTGTTTTTGTTTGTTTCAGACGAGGAAAATGTACGAGGAAGGAAAACAAATTAACATGTCGACCAACCTTGTTACCATCGAGAGCCAGGTGTTGAACGATGCCCTTCATTACAATTGTATGAAGGGTGACGTAAACATGGTCCAATTTTTGTTGGACCACGGAGCGGACGCGAATGACGTCAATAGATATTCCGGCGAGTTGCCTCTACATGTCGCCGTTGAAATGAAGCAGACGGCTGTGGTAGCTGTTTTATTGGCTGCAGGCGTTGACGTTGATTCGCGTGTACAGCGAGTCATATTCCGCACCCCTGAAACTGGGTGTACGTCTCTGCACTGTGCAGTTAAGAAACAGGACGTGCAGACAGCTAGAAAACTACTTGAATATGGGGCAGACAGCAATATGCAGACGGATACTTCCGGACTGACTCCTTTGCATGTGGCGTTGGAGCTTCAACATCAGTACATTGCAAAGTTGATGCTCCAAACTAACAAAGTTGCGGTTAATATTCCAAATGCGAAACTGGAGACAGCTCTGCATATTGCTGTTAGGAACGATCTGGAAGCATCGGTGAGACTATTAGTGATGCAATATGGTGCAGATGTCATGGCAAGGACAGAAAGCGGGAAAACTGCGCTTCACCTCGTTGCGGAGTATTCGCAGTGTACCCGTGCTACCAGAATGGCAAGTGTTCTGTTGGTTAAAGGCGCCGATATTAATGCCAAGGACAATGATGGAGCATTGCCAGTTCACTTCGCTATTAAGGCCGGAAATATGAAACTGACCAGATTTCTGCTAAATAGATCCAGAAAGTTTGACAGCAAAATGAACACGGGGCTCAATGGATTGATGCTGGCCGTCATTTCAGGAAACCTTCGTATGGTCCAATTACTCCTTAGCCACAATGCGGATGTGAATGCTTGTGATACATTTAACATCACAGCATTACATTACGCTGCGAGGCTCGGAAATACCGACATTGCCTTGGCATTGATTGAACAAGGCGCCAACACATTGCTTTCCTCCTGCAGTGGAAAAACCCCCTCTGATTTTGCGAATGTCGCAAACCAGGAAATGATAGAACTATTACAAGTTGCGCAAAGTTAACATATTCTTATTTTCTTTCAGTTGTTCAAATCTTTATAAATTATCTTTTTACTGACATAATTTCATCCATCCTTTCGTGTCATTCTTTTATAATGTCCGACTTTGTGTGTATTATTTATGTAATATTTTTATCAACAAAAAATATGGGAATCTTTCTATTATCTATCAGAAGCATGCCATCAATACTCTTGCCGATGAAATTTTTTTGCTCGTTTATGTAAGTAGTTTAAGGAACGCCTGCAGCAGAACTCCTTCCGTTGATATTTTTTTTTGTTTCGGAACACACCTGCGCTACGCTATGTTCTTTGTACAAGAATTGGAATTTTTAGATATTTTAAAACTGAATGCATGTACTGTCTTAATAAAATATTAGAGACGAATAAAAAATTGTATGTGCATATTATCAATAAATTACTGAATATAACATTTTAATTATTTTCACATTGTGTCTACTTTTCTGTGAAATTTTTACCAACACCTACATTTTTCTTGTACTTTTTTAGTATGATTTCAGCATGACGTTACTTATTAAATTTTATCAAAAAATATTTTGTAATAGAAAATCAATTTTTTACATGGTATAATTTAGGGATATCCCGGGACAAGCTCCAGAGAGTACCTAGAAAGTTCTAACAGGGCTTAAAATGTTTGCTCTTTATGTCTACTTTTTCATGCAGAGTGGCCAAAAACGAATTTCAATTTGGCTGATTAAATATGGCTGAAAATGTAATCAGATTTCATTAAGTTTATTCTAATTTTCCACGCCAACAAAATTTATTTCGTCGGTAGGAATTGTACGAGGTCTCTAAATTAAGCTATTAATGTCTCCTTAAATACAAAATGACAAATTTAAATATCCATGATGGCGGCCACATTATGGCGGCTAATTTTTCGAAACTTCTGAATTCACTTAAAATTTATTACTCAGGGTTATTTGGGTCGTTGATTAGAAATCTGGTGCTATTTTTCAAAAATTCAAAATGGCGGATCCAATATCGGATGGTTGAGCTGCAGACAATTAAGGCAAGACTAGTTTTGGTCCAACCGCAATGAATATTTAAAGTCTGAAGCGGTCGACTGCCGTGCGCGGCGTCGAGAAAAATCTGTTAATAAATTAAGAACCTTCTTTTTTCATTGGGAAGTTCCAGTGTCATTTTTTGAGAATCAAAAATGAATCCTAAGAACTAACATCTAGTTGAAGGTATGGGAATACTCGTTTTGACGTTAATAATAAATCCTAGAGAAGTTAACAACTTCGCAGTTTTATTAAAATTCTCTAAACATGAGTTATCATGAGAGCCAAAAATAAGAATATCATCCAAATAGAGTACCGAATAAAAACCCCTCTGTCTCAAATTAGATATAGGTTCTTTCATTAATTTAGTGAACAAAAAAGGAGCTACATACAAATGGTAAACAATTGGCCATCAAAAGAAAATCTGAGAAATTTTCGACTTTTCGAGCCAATCGGAATTAACAAATAGGCGTCTTTGATATCAAGTTTGCTCATATAAAAACCTTTTGATAATAAGTTAAAAACACTACGATAGTCTTTTATATTAAAGTGATCGCAAGTAATAAAATCATTTAATTGTTTTAAATTTAAAATAAATCTTAGAATTCCATCTGATTTATGTATTAAAAAATATGATGAAACGGTCGTAAACGGCCAGTTACACGGAGGGAACTGTCCAAGTATGAGATTGTAGGTTACTTGTTTACAATCTTACCAACCGATTTTACATGCTAGTAAATTGTGCTTTACTGGTTTCCGACTACGGGAAACGAAATACCGTACTGCAGTTCTTTTGTAAGGTTAGGATCTAGCGCCATATAGTTTAATACTGTTATTCCCTAGGTATCAGACTTACCAATGCTCACTTTACAACTATGATCAAACCCAAACTTCAATCCCAAGGCGCTCACAGTCTGAGACTGTGAAATTCGTTATGGATTGAGTTGTGACATTTATGTGGGTTCGAGCATCGAGATCGCGACAATTCAACAGCTCTCCGCGTTATTATTTGTGTTTTATTTTCAAGTGTGGAACTGTGAACACCGATTCACTCTTTTTTGACGATAGTGAAAAAAAAACCAAAGTGACAGTGGGTAAACAAGTAAGTGTATATTTTATATATTTATTTATTTACTTATTTATTAATCCAATGATGGGCAATACTGCCATAAAAAACATTAACAAATAAATTCGCGAAATATATATATTTTATAAATTAATGTCAATAATATATAATATTTATAATTTACTTTGATTCTTTTATTTGAAGCAAAAATGAATTAACTGGAAAATTGAGTGGGTGGTGAAATAAAATAATTTTCAACGAATAATACTTTTCAAGCTGTCACTAATTGATAAAAACAGTTTTATTCTATCATCCAACTAATTTTTTAATAAAACTAATGTCTAACCATGTTTCTGGTAAGGTTTCTAGGCAATAAATGCAGAAAATTGTGTTTAATAAAGATTGGTTGTGTTTAACCCTGTGAAAAACAGCTATGAAAAATATGAGAAATTGGACGTCAATACGAGATTTCAAGTTCATGGTGTAAACATGTAAGATTGATCCTTTTTAAAAAGTACACTAATAATGTAGACTTGGAATAGGATTTTAAATGTCTTTCAATACATTTGATTGAAAACGTACTTTCAAAATTGACGATGGAGTCTTATATATACGCTGTCACATTAGACGGTCCTTTACCACGATGAATTCAACGTTGCAATTATTGCATAAGCTGCGATTGTAAATATTTCTGTGAGCCATGTTTCAAAAAAGTTCATAACAAATAAGATTGTAAATCTTCAAAAATATTTAAAAAATAATTTAAAGATATTTTAAAAATAAGAAAATAAAAAAAAATAAAGCAAAGTAAATACCACAAAAATAGAACAAAGAAAATACAAAAAACAAACACCACAAATATAACAAAAAATTAAAAAAATCGAAAAATGATTATCGATAAGCGTCCACCTCCTCGCGGTGATAAGCGGGCAACATTGAAGTCATCAGCGGCAAAGGACGTCTAATGTGACAGCGTATATAAAACTCCATCGACAATTGAGGACATGGATCTTAAAAGGGGTCGCGCTCTCAAGCGGTCGGAAAAGTATTGTCCACGCGTAACAATGAAATCTAAGAGAGACTTTATTCAATAAATGTTGTTGACTTGAACTCGTCATATCTCCTCAAAAACTGCATAAAAAATTCTGAAATTTTCAGGGTACATGCACAAGATAGTAACGAAACAGATAGGTGAAGTTAAGTTAACAAAATATCTGCCGAATTGTTAATAATAATTAACAAAAGTAGAAGTAAATTAAATTTGCCGTTTGCGAGCTATATCGAGAAAAAGTGTGTTACAAAATTTACGTTAGAGAAAACTTCTAGTGGGAAAGTTGTTCGTCAATGTATGACGAAGATTTCTGCAAAGTTTCAAATTTTTTGGAACTAAGATGCGTTAATTATACGTTATTATCTAAAAAACGCGTGGGGCGCTGATGCCGGCGATTCTGCACGCTTCATTTCATACACCACATACAAGGAACATACGAAGAACAAAACATTCTGTATAAATTTATGTTTGATATTGGTTATAAATTAATACTTATTAGTTAATTAGCAAATTATATTAGATTAATATAAGATGTAATATTTTTAAACTTTCCGCCTCTTCTATTATACGACAACAATGTTTTACAAGTTCATGCACGCTGAGTCCCGTAAGGTAAGGGAAGTCGTTTTGTCTTATGAAATATTGTATTTAATATTATAATAAGTATTTTTCATGACGTGATCAGTAAATTTTGTTTATAATGAGCGACAAAAACAATAATTCAAGAAGAACGGGAAGAAAAAGCCATAGCGATTCCTGTAAACCTTTCATGTCTGAAAGGAAATAACTAATCTGCGTTGAAAAAGTACTGTACATAAATTAAAAATACAACAAAATATTATTAAGTCTATAAATAAAGTAATATTAATCATAAATTTATACAGAATGTTTTGTTCCTCGTATGTTCCTTGTATGTGGTGTATGAAATGAAGCGTGCAGAATCACCGGCATCAGCGCCCCACGCGTTTTTTAGATAATAACGTATAATTAACGCATCTTAGTTCCAAAAAATTTGAAACTTTGCAGAAATCTTCGTCATACATTGACGAACAACTTTCCCACTGGAAGTTTTCTCTAACGTAAATTTTGTAACACACTTTTTCTCGATATAGCTCGCAAATGGCGAATTTTCGAGCTCATTAAATTTACTTCTACTTTTGTTAATTATTATTAACAATTCGGCAGATATTTTGTTAACTTAACTTCACCAATCTCTTTCGCCACTATCTTGTGCATGTACCCTGAAAATTTCAGAATTTTTCATGCAGTTTTTGAGGAGATATGACGAGTTCAAGTCAACAACATTTATTGAATAAAGTCTCTCTTAGATTTCATTGTTACGCGTGGACAATACTTTTCCGACAGTTTGAGAGCGCGACCCCTTTTAAGATCCACGTCCTCAATTTTGAAGATACCTAAAATTTTCTGCAGACTATGAATTAAGTATAAAAAATATAAATTTTGTATAACTAAAACCGAATTGGGTCCAGCGGGGCCCAACAAATATATTAGTCCCAAATTTTGGGACTGTCATTCGGAAGATCACGATAAATAAAATAACTTTTACCCTTGTGCATTTTTCGTAACTGAACAAGTTATCACGATATTGTCTTACCTCGCCGTAATGACGCACGGATATAGCCGTCATTTTGAATTACCACTAAAAAAAAAGTTTCAACCGTACAAATTTAAAGTAAAAGTATCGATGACCACTTTGGAATACTTTCCAGCAGCATACAACACCGTTATCAAAGTGAAATCCATGATTTTTTAAAAAATATACACGTGAAAATAGTATTTTTTTTTAAACTAGTAAAAATCGGTATCAGTAGAGCTTTTTTCCTAATTCTGACATCGATTTCGAAAAGAGCGAACCCTAAACCTATAGAGGAAACGTAGTTTAGATCAACTTCCAACTTCATTTTCATAAAAAATTTTAAGGCCTGATTCAACGTAAAAGTTTGTTCAAGTTGGACATTAATGGGTTAAATGAAAATTTAACGATCTAAAAAGTAACTAAGTTATGTGAAATTTTAACGATCTAAACAGTAATTAAGCTAAATTAAAATTTGACGATCTAAAAAGTAATTAAGTTAAATTAAAATTTAACGAGCTAAGTAAATTAAGTTAAATGAAAAGTTAACGATCTAAAAAGTATAATTAAGTTAAGTTAATGGCGGAATCAATTTTAAAACATGGAGGCCAACTAAATTCAATTTGTAGAATTAGTTGTCCCTAAAATATGTTATTCTCCATGAAAAATAAAGGGACACTTAGTTTTTTATTTTTCATACAAACTTTGTTTAACGAAGTTATCTGGATTTGAACTTTGGAAGGTGCAACTATAAAAAAGCCAAAATTCCGATTTTTTTTCTCCGGAATCTTTGTACATCCCAAAAAAATCACGAGCGATATTTTTTATACAGAATTCGGCGTAGAATATGATGGTGTTCTTTTATATTTAAAAAAATCAATTTTTTTATTAGACAGCCGCCATTTTGAATTTTGCAAATCTGGCCACGTATTCGTAATCAGTGACCCCGAAAATACTTAAAAATATTATCATCCTCTTGGGTCGATTACCCAGAGCCTCCGATATGGAGAAATGTTAACAAATTTTTCGAAAAAATTCTTCTGCCTGTCAATGTGGTTTAGCTGGCATCAAACTTATAGCAATTATTGGTCGTATTGATAAGAATTTATGGTAAAAATTTGAGAGAAAAAAATGGGGGGTTTTTCTAGAAAATGTAATTTGTTTATTTTTAGTAAATCACTTCTCATTTAGTTAACTTTGCAGCTTTTTAAAATTTTCAAACGGGATTTTGAAGAAGCCAAGTCTCCCGGATATGGAAAAAAAAATTTGATTACATTAATTAGAAAAAAAATTGCGAACCAAACAATGTTATTTTAGTGTTTTTTTTTAAAGTTTCACCTTTCAAAGTTCAAATCCAGATAACTCCATTAAACAAAGTTTCTATGAAAAATAAAAAAATACGTGTCCCTTTATTTTTAATGGAGAATAACACATTTTAGGGACCGCCAATTCTAGAACTTGAAGTTAGTTGGTCTGCATTATTTGAAATGGATTCCGCCTAATATTAATTAACTTTTTAAATTTTAACTTAACTTTTATAACCTTTTAATTACCTACTAGCTGATCCTGATAAGTGGCAAATGTGTTCACAAAAAAGTTAGTGAACATTTCACTCATTCAAATTTAGAGAATGAATGACCTAAAGAGATCGGCCAAACAATGCATTTTATGGACATTATTTAGAAACTATCATATTAAGCAATTTGGACTACTCGTAAAATGTATGATTTTAATCAACATGGTAATACATATAGTTATCAAAAAGATGAAGTGTGTAACATAAATAGTTAGTGATAGATATCATCTCAAATAACATGCTATCCGAATTTCGGTATTGCAGTAGAGTCTCGGTATATTTACCCACTCAGTTCCTCGATTTCCCCTCTCGTCTCGTTATATTTACCAAAAGAGGGGCAGCGCCGCTTCTCCCACTCCCCTCGGTCGCCTTACGTACATGACGTCACAGCAGGTCCTTCCTAACTCCACAGCCCGCAAGGTGGGGGAAAAAGAGAGAGGCGACAAGCAAATATGCTTGGACGTAAATATAGCAAGACGCAAATATACCGGGACTCGACTGTATTCAAATTCATGGAACACAACAATTAAACTTACTTTTTATCTTGATAACATACAAGAAATTTTCAAATTTGAATCAGTCATATTCCATCCCCAATTTTAAGGAATATTATTATCACCTAATTTAGAATTGAGGGATAATGATTTATGTATATTAATTAATGTAAAAATAAATATTGCAAATTATTAGTCTGAACAAGAATTGTAATGGATAGGTTTTTTTGTTTTAGAAATGGGATTTGGACGAAGAATATTTAAAGCAGTCTTGAAAATATCTAACATATCCTGCATTGATGGATTAAATACTAATCAGCATAGGAGCCACGACACTTCTGCAACATCAACCTTGACGTGGTTGCATGCCAATACAACTTGTTCGAGCAGTAATCCTGACTTGAGTGTTGTTTATTTACAAGATGCCATATGGTGGAACGACGAGAACTTATATAAGCTTTTGTTAAGACAAGGAGCGGATATCGACAATCACGAAGAGAAGCATGGGGATACTCCTATTCATATTGCCGTGATGGTAAAATGGCTCGACATGATTGAACAATTATTGCTGCTGAATGCCGATATCAACACCATTAATAAAGACGGCAGAACCCCCTTCCATCTAGCGGTAGCTACTGGCGAAATGAACATTGCCGTGTTGCTTATGAAATACAAGTGTGACATCAACGTAGTAGATTCTAATTCCTATACACCAGTATGCACGGCTATTGTCCATGATCAACGTGATATGGTGCGATTCTTATTGGCAATTGGTGCAAGAATTGGGCCATTGGAAGCTGCATTAGAATATGCAATAGGCAAAAAGTTGGTAGAAATGATAAAAATTCTCTCCTGCCAAGAGGAAACCTCTGAGCAAGTAAAAGCTCTCTTAACTTACAAACTTCATGTGGCAGTAACAGGTGGAAATTTCGAAAGAATAAACTTGTTAGCATCACTGGGAGCCGATGTAAATGAAACCTTAGACATGAAACTACCTCCGATTCTTCACGTTGCGATTTTATGAAATATCCCTGAAGATCCGGAAAAACCAGAAGAACAGAAAATGAAACTGATCCACATTTTGATTGAAAAAGGAGCTGAATTCAACACAAATGACATAAAAGGAAATACACCATTACACGTAGCGATCTAAAAACAATACTTGAAAATAACAGACCTTTTACTTTCTCTAAATGCAGACGTCAATGCTCGAGGTAAAGGTGGAAAGTCCGGCTTACAATTTGCACTTGAAGTTCGTAATATTCCTTTAATAGAACTTGTTTTAAGCTATGGATGTGACATGAACCTTGCAGATGACCAAGGACATACTCCGATTTCGTTGGTCATTACGAAAAATAGAGTTAATTTTCTGCCATTATTCCTGCAAAACGATGCGGATCTAACCAGGATTTACGACCACATACAATATGCAGTGGAAAAAAGATACATTCTATTACAGATACTTCGACAAAACAGTGGCTTTAATGAAATACTCGCTAACGTTTTGGGTTTGAAAATCTACGATGCTATTTCAGTGTGCGATGTAGCAAAGACGAAATATTTATTAGATGTTCGCGCGGATGTTACTATAGATGCACCAAATAATACTCCATACGTTTACGTTGCACTTTTAGCAAGTGTTAGCGACTCTTCAGAATGTTGTTCAGAAGAAGAAACAGAGATGAAAACAAAAATCGTAAAAATGCTCATTGAAAGAGGTACAAGGGTAAACATCGACAAACTACATACAGCATGTCTCCATTGCATTACGCTGTAACTCATAAATACAAAGATATCGTTCAAACCCTCCTGAATATGGGAGCTGATATTCTTGCTACTGACAAATACGGAGCGCCCCTTTTACACACCGCTATTGCGACTGAAGACGTCGAAATAGTAAAAATGCTTATTAATAAAGGATGCGATGTTAACTCTCTTGACAATGAGAATCGCACGCCACTGGTCAATACCCTATTAAACAATGATTATGCTATGGTAAAGAAATTAATACATGTTTTCAAGGAAAAATAGTTTGTGCACGATTTCTGAAAGTTTTAGACCTCTAGCTCAACGGATTCCCTGTGAACATTTTGGATTTCAAACAAAAATCTGAAAAATTTCACGTTTTTTTCCCTAAAATTGCAAAAATGAGGTTGAAAAAATCCTTTTTTTCCAAATTTTCACCACAGATTCTGAAAGTTCATCAAAAAATCTATCAGAAAACATGGTTTGTATGATCATTTCTGACCGATTTGTTTTTTCTATACAGCGTTGAAAGTGGGCATGAGCAAATGTGCACATTTGACGATAATGGGTTAATACAAGAAGCTCCTCAGGAGTAACGCCACTTCATCTTGCAGTGTCAAAAAACCAAAGTAATGCAGTTAAGTTGTTAATTGATTAGGGGCTGATGTCGCCGAAATCGATATGTTTGGTGGCACATTGCTTCATTATGCGGGGACCAACGGTACGGTGAAAATTGCCAAAATTCTTTTGAAAGCTGGCTGCGACATGAACACAAGTGAATTACAAAGAGCACAGTGCCCTCTATGTTGCAGTTATGGAAAGTTGAAGCGGCATGATCGAAGTATTTGTCCGTGCGGGTATTCTTCAAATCTGAATATTGCACTTGCATTGAGAAACCATGTAGCAATAAATGCACTCATTACCCACAGCAGAAATACGGCTCTCTTTGAAGTAATGAACTGAATTCCAGAATTCCAAAATATGCTAATAAAACCTAAACCTTTCGAGAGAGAAGATAGTAATGCAACCATTTATTTGTAATTTTATATGTGATCTTGTAAATATACGTCAGTGATATAAATACCGTGCATTATAATTATGTATACATTTTTGTACCTAATGTGTAAATTCTAAATTACTGCAATAAATTTTATAAACATTAAACATTTTTGTTACTTATCCTGCCGGAGACGGGAAGTCCTTTTCCTGCGATTTACGTCGATTGCGATTTACGTCGGTTTCATTAAAATTAGAATATTGATTTTAATCAAATAACACTGAACAATGGTTCCCAAAAGCTTCACTTTGTTGCCTGTTTTTTTTTTATATCATATAAATACGAATAAGGGGCTTTCTCTGCAAAAAGAGCCACCCTGAGAATTGTTTGTTCTAATTTTGTTAACAATCACACATATTGTAGTATATATCGATCTAAGATTTTTTCCAGAGTTACAGATTTTTGAAATTACATGTTGCCATACTGTAAGAGGTTAAAGTTTCAGGTATTACGTTTTTTAAAAATTCATATTTTCTGAATGCATTTTCATGATCCAAAATACATTTTGTTCAGAATTTCTTCAAGTTTAACAATAAAAACTAGATGCCTTCGACCCGGGTGCCTACAATTTTGGCTAAATTCGTATTGCAGTTCCCTGACGAAAGGCTGATACTTCCGGGAATATTCCCATTTTAACACTGCCAAGAAAGAAGGCGGCAGAGGTAGTTCTAGCATCATTAGGTTCGAGTAGTTTCTATACATATATTGTAACAATATCTTGTTCCTTAAATAGGGTGAATATGCCAATGAATGGACGGTTAAGCATTTTTCACACTTTGATCGATTGTAACTTTTGAATTCTTTTATGAAAATTTAATTATGATACCACGATTAGAATCGTTAGACTCTGCTCTTTATGACCGTGTAGTTCAACCTTTGATTTTATTTAATTATTAACCTCGTCTTAATACGTTTGTAAAAAAATCCGCTAAACCCCAATGAATAGACGGGTTACATCAAATGGGACGTTTTCAGTACCAGTTTTGGATGGCTTTAAAACTTTGCTTTGATTTTGCAAAATAATACACACTGAAAGATCAATAGTACTGTAAATATTGTTTTGAATGTTCAAAGAACATAAAAATATGTATTTTGTTGCATGTTGTGCATCATACATTCATAAGAAATAGAAATATGTAGAAAATCGTCCATTCATTGGCATAATCACCCTATAGTAAAATTGAAAATGAGCATTTTCAAAACTTCGACCCCGACCGTAGGTCAGCCGAAGCACTGATAAATGAGCACGTCTTGTTCACACTGATGCTTAAAAAAACGCGGTTTAGTCGAGTTTTTGACAGGTCGGGGGAGAGGGCATACCCGCCACGCTCCCCCGCTTCCTGCGAAGCCCCGAACCCCCCTCCCCGCTACCACCTCCCCATGGCTACCCGACACCAACATCACAGTGAATATTTTGTTATGCCCCCCCCCCTCCCCTTCGCCCTGATACCCGCCTCACTCACCTGCTTTCTCTGTGTCTCTGTTTTTCATGTAATGTATATAATATACATACATATGCTTTGTATATGTGTATGTACAATTTATGTTAATTTCATGTTAATTTGCTTTTTACGGCATTATCGTTGATTTTACGAAGAAATAAATACAACCTTTTTTGTAGAGAATTCGATGTTGTATACTTTTTGTTCGAAACATTTTTTTGTACGATTTGTATTTTTTGTTAAAAAGTGGAAAAACGTGTTTTTTGAGCGTTTTTTTTTGTTAAACCTCCCCATAATCTAGTATGCATTGTCTCCAAAAATTAATCAGATCTAAGTTTGGCCAAGAGAAACCCAAATCCGTTTGTACTTTTTAAATTCGTCATTCCATTCGCGAGATATCGCGTATACAAAATTTTACCCACGGACGGACGGACGGACGGACGGACGTACAACCTAACGGACACCAATTTTTTTATTGTTGTTTTGGGTTCCTTAGGGCCTGAAACGTCGACATTTGATGAAAAACTATAGGGTAATTTTTTGGCGAGAACTGACCAAATTCAATACTTCGCCAGACCTATGGTCTTGGTCGAAGTAATATTTGAATTAAACAAAAGTTAAATTTGGAACAAAAACAGCTAAATTATTTTTTATTCGAAATTTTTTTTACCACCTTTCCCCTACACTTTTGTTTAAAAGTACTGTTACGTCCTCGAGAAATATTCGTATTTTTTATATATTGCCAACGATTGAAAGATACGCGTGGAGATAGGAGCGTATCGTTCTACTACACCAAAAACAAAACAATTTGATAACTGTTATAATTATTGTTGTAATTGTAATTATGATAATAGTTAATCGTAATTAAAAGTAAGTAAATTTAGGGAATATTTGTATGCATACTAATAATAAATTAAATAAATATGAATTCGTAACACTGGCGTGAATGAGTGACAACACGACAAACAAAGTCACACCAATATTATGATCCGATTCATTTGTTTTGTTTTTGGTGTAGTAGAACGAGACGCTTCTATCACCACGCGTCCCTTTAAATCGTTGGCCTTTAATATAGAGATCAATGATAGACAAACTCCTCTTACACCCATATTATACAGTTTTTTTAGCAGATTGTCATGGTTTACTGTATCGAATGCTTTAGAAAAGTCCAGAAAAGCGACAGCAATCGATGTACTTCTGCTTAAATTACTATAGATAAATTTACTTACTGAAGCTATAGCATCATCTGTACCCTTCTTCTCAATACAACCAAACTGTCTGGCACTTAGCAACTTATATTTTTTCGTAAACTTGACTAATCTTGTAAATATAACTTTTTCAAAAACCTTAGCTAGATTAGAGATTAACGCTATAGGCCTGTAATTGTTCAAAAGTTTTTTAGATCCGTTCTTAAAAATTGGGCATATCTCAGCAGTTTTAAATTGTTTATGGCATGTCCCTTGAAACATACACGGAGAAAAATGACTCCGCTGGATTAGCTGATTCATATCAGCTGAAATTTTCGCTATTGTAGCCTTACGAATCGGTAAATATTGCAGAAATAGTTTTTGTAAATGTTACAGAAAATAATGTGTAACATTAGCCGTACATATAATAATCATGTAAATTGGCGCATTGCAATCTATACAATCCCAGGTAGCACATTTCAGCATCCGCTAACATAAAGTTATTGAAATGTTAACAAATGTTGACAAAAGTTAACATTTCTATAACTTTTCTTTAGTGAATACTCAAATATGCTACCTGGGATACGAAGAATCGTGTTTGATATCGTGTTCAGTCGGTAACGGTCGGAAAGGTCGGTAACGGTTAACCTAAAACCAGATTGCGCAAGATAGCGTCAGAGAGCGTAGCGGTCTGTGCGAAATTCAAAAATTGATCGATTATCCTATATTGATTATTTATTAATTGTGGATATACATACGAAAAAGCATAAATTGGTTACACGAAATAAATTGGATAAGTCAGTTCCCGAGGCCTGCTCCATTTGTCACATATGCCATACATGCATAAGATGTCGCAGTTCATTCGCCCTTATTACATAACCTCATACTGTCATTATTCACTGTACATATGAATATGAATCGAATCGATCGAAATCGAATTCCACTCGTTCCGTATGTATGTATGTATGTATGTATGCACATGTATATGCTCATATGAGAATGCCACTTCGCCACAGGCGTTGAGTTTCGCCTCTATATAAAAATTAATTTCTATGCACTGAGGGAGTCACTTATGCACTCACTGTTTCTAAGAGCAAAATTCAGGAAATGTAGAAAGTATGATAGACCAGGAGGGTGACACTGCTGCTATATACCCTATGGTATGTCGGTTCTCTTCGTGACCTCCTACTTATCTCAAAAAACTTCATGTATCCAGATGGCGCTTGCAGTCATGCGCTCGGCGAGCTTTGGCGTGATAATCGTAACGCCCTTTTAACTAATATACGTGCACTAAATGCTTACATTCGCCGATACGGGGTCTAGGTATCGAACGCCGTAGTTCTTCATCACTTTAACTTAAATACGTCCACCAGGTGTTTAGGGTCACCGATTACGGGGTCTAGGCATCGCGTTCCGTAGATTTTCATCTTTATAACTAAAAAACGTGCACCCGGTGTTTGGGGTTGCCGATCATGTAGTCTAGGTATCCACTTGGTGTTACCCAACGATGACCTTGAGGTCAACGTTGAAGATCATTTCAAGATCAAATCAATTTTATCAAATAAACAACGGTAACCTTGTCCTTGACCTTGGGCCAAATTTGAAAAAATTTGAAGGTCATTTCAAGGTCAAATCAAAATATGTTCAAATTTAAAGAAAAATAAGCAAAATTGATTTGACCTCGAAATTACCTTCAACTTTGACCTCAAGGTCATCGTTGTTTAACTCGAAGTCAATACCTAGACCACTTGATCGTCGACCCCAAACTCCTGGTGCACGTATTTCAGCTAGAATCGTGAAAAACTATGCAGCGCGATACCTAGACCTCGTAATCAGCGAACTTAAACATCTGATGCACGTATTTTAGTGAAAAAGGGGAAAACTACTGAGAGCGATACCTGGTCCCCGTTATCGGTCACCCTAAAGACCTGAAGCAAGTATGTATTTTGCCAATCCGATTCAAAACTGCGGATCGTCATATCTCGAGACCGTAATCAGGAAAACATCTGTTCGTTGGTTGCCAAGCACATGTATACTAACACCATCTATTGATCGCAAATCCCAGGGGTCACAACGAGAACGTTATGAACGAAACAGTTTCACCCCCCTGTGATAGACACAGGCAATTAAAAACTGTAGATATGGGCAAATCTCTAGAACTTTTAAACTGTGGAGTCCTGTGGCACTACTTGAACGTCATTGCTTTCACACAAATGCTATATTTTTTTTTGTACTTTAAGATATCATAAATAAAAAGCTTGATGAAATTTGAAGTCGCCCGACGTTACAGACACGCTCTATAATTATTTATAGATAAAAAAATAATGAAATTTCATGCGTCCCTTGCATGTTTTTTTTTACTCTTATGAGTATTGTATTTGCGCCGCGTGAGTTAACCTTGTGTTTTTAGCGAGAAATGGAGGCAAACATCTCATAAAGCAATATATTCATATGAATTATATGTGCCACACATTTAATTGTATAGAGTGAGCCTACAGTACCCGTCCCTTGAATTTCGTAAATTCTAAACTTATTTAAAATTGTTTATTTATTATCCGCGCCGTCTTAGAAATCGAATATTTATTGTTTTTGGTTATTAAAGGACACAATAATAAAGTGTTTGACACTTTACTCATTTGTGTGCGCCTTAAACTGTTGATGTTATACAAGTGTAAACATACATTCCAAAAATGTGCCAATTTTAGAAAATTGACTATTTTTCGTGGCACATTCAAAATATCGCCAATATCAAGTTGTTGTTCGGTGTGCTGGTAAGTAAATACCTTATATAAGTATGTAAAGTGCGCGGCATTGTTATATTTTACATATTTTCAAAGTTATTGAAAGAACTATTTATAAAGTCGTAATTTAACGATGAATTAAACACTGTAAGCTTAGTAACATTGTGGTCAGAAACTAAAAGTATGTTTATTCAGATAAAATTTGGTGTTCTTTATGTGTTTAAAGAAAAACAATTCTTTATTATACTTGTTTAAGCACTGTGTTTCAAATTAGAGCTATTGTAAAACAAAATATGCATTTCGAGTCTATGTACAAGTGATAACCCGGGAAAAAATGAATCATATATGGATCATATATGAACCATATATGGACATATATGAACCATATATGATCATATATCAGCATATATGATTCATATATAATCCATATATAATTATATATAATCCATGTATAATTATATATGCTCATATTTGAATTTTGACCTGATATAACTGCATATACTCGTATATGAGCATATGTGCTATTATATAAATTTGCTATACAGGAGTTTTCGGGCTGATGATTACGAATCTGAGCTCAGATTTTGAAATTTCAATGTGGCAGATTCAATTTTAACGAAATCTACTAATAACTTCATATTTTACCGCCATCTTGGATCCGCCATTTTGAATTTCCAAAATCTGAACTCAGATTCATAATCGGCGACCTCGGAAACCCTATTATACACAATCTTAGGGCGATCCAATTAAGCATTTACCTGTAATCCTATTTTTTTTATAAAAATGATAATTTTTATTGGTTTATTTAATTATAAAACAAAATATTAAATAAATATTGCTTAAAATGCAATGTTATATATACATCTTCAACTCTCACATAAGTGATATTTTTTAAAAATTGGGCGGAAATGCGTTATTTAATTATTAACCTTTCAAAAAATCAAAATTTCAAGCTCATCCCGGTGGTCAATATTTTGGACATTGTACCGCAAAGTTTTAATGCCGTTGAGTAAAAAGGATGCACGAGCGTACATTACTTCTTATGTAGATATGAATACATATACCCAACGCCAATGTTGTGCTTGAAGTTTAAAAAAAAATTTATTAAGAGGCTGAAATTTAAAAGTTCCAGAGATTTGCCCATATGTAGAAACTCAAGTTAACAAAAGAAAATAATCCGCTACATTAGCAGATTTATTTCGGCTAAATTTACAGACTTTTTCCCGTCAGTTTTGCTGACTCGTACTGTTTGGAATTTACAGTTATTTTTCAGTAATTTTAGCTGAAATTATCGGCTATCTCTAATGGAATTCTAGAAGCTTTCCCTAAGGGAAGAAATCGGCAGAATCTGCGGATATTTCGGCTGATACACCTGATTATTTTTCTCCGTGTAGCTTTATTTATGATACAGGTCATCACAGGTGTTATGAAAGGTGCAGCAAGTTTCAATATGCGAGCGTGTATTCCATCACATCCACCTAATTTCGGTTTTAATTGCATAATAATCTGGTAGATTATTTGTCTTGATCATTTGTCGGGGTTAAAAATATGGAATTCATGTTGCTTGGTTTACCTGAGGGTTCATACTGTTTAATTGGCTGTATAGAAGTTTCCCTAAGCTTTGTTACTACAGTACTAAAAAATTCATTAAAATAATTCGCCTTCATCCAGTCATTTCTAATTAGTTGATCATTTACTATGATATCATCTATACCACTTTGTTTAATTTTCCTTCCCAGTTTTTTATTGACATATTGCCACATTTTCTTAGGATCCGCACCTTCCAGTTGTTCCTCTTCATGTTTGTTTTTCGCAATTCTGAGTAATGTCTTTAATTTTTTTTTCATAGTTAATAAATATTTCCTTCTTGCCCTGATCATGTCTATTATTTTTCCAGTTCTTATAAAGTTTATTTTTCGTATTAATTGAATTCACTAAAGCAGGAGTGATCCAATTATTCCTAGGCTTCTGTCTTTTCGAAATACTTTTAGTTGCGAATACTTGAATTTTATTGATGAGTAAATCCAAAGCCTCTTCGATATCTTCAATCTTGATGTAAAGTTGCCAATCCTCTGCAGCACATAGTTCCAAAAATCTTTTTTTTTTAATTCCAGTTTTTTGTTTATTCTGAATATTTACGTTACCTCCATGTAATGAAATTATGATAGGGTAATGGTCTGAGATAGAATCTATTATTTTACCGGAGTTAGCCAATAGATTTCCTTTCATGAAAATATGATCAAGACAGGTTCCATTTTTCCAATCATTAGTTGGACGCGTACAGGTATTTATCATTGATTCATATTCATTTTGTGTCATAAGATAAAAGTAATCCTCAGCATTCTTGTCGAAATTAATCAAGTCAAAATTTGTATCTCCTAGTATTATATGATTTTGTATTTCTCTGTTATTTACAACAAACATTCCATAATCTTTTAAAAAATCATCTATTTTATATTGATGACATCTGTATACACCAGAAATTTTTAAAACGTTTTTATTTGTTTGCTGTGAGATGCAGCTTGATACTGTTAGTATATTAAGGTTAGCCAGGAAAAAGATGGACTTCTGATTAATGAACTTTAATATTCTATTACATTAATATCTGACCGTCGTCCAGAGAGTTTATACTCATACTGAACTCTTAACACACATGAACAAAGATATTAGTTATCCTATGCACCACCAGAGTAGTGGCGCCAAATCATAATACATATAACAACACAACAATCCCCCCCTCGGAAGGATCTCCTATGGTGATTGTTGCGTTATGTAATGTTAAATCGACATCGTCGCGCCATCTCTTGGCGTCCGCGCATACGACGACGCAGCTCGCAGTTACCGACTCACCGCGCGCTATATGGGTCGTTTGAATAATCAAATCTCGCGCTTGCTGACCTTTAAATTTAATTGAAGGTGATACCGCGCATTATATCAATTTCCGCCGCTGCCTCCTTTTGCAAGGACGACTTCCGAAAGAGATTAGATTCCACGTGGACCTCGTCGCCATCGCCACGAAAAACGCACGCATCGGTTTAAAATCGCCTTAATCCGCAAACATTTTCGCAGCATCCGCGCTGCACGCAGTTAAATTTAGTAGTCGCGCATAAGTATTAAGTAGTTTAATAAGTAGTTTTTTAAATTAGTGTTAATTTGAACATTATCTGAACTTCCACGTGAATTGAATTGTCTTCACGTCGCGATACGAAGAAGTGCCGGTCGCGAAGTTTAGTGTAAAACCAAAAATAAAGAGATCTAATCAGTTTTTAGAGATAAAATCACATTTTATCCTTTCTAAGCACCATCCTGAACCACGCAAAGATTCAGTCGACGCGAACTATTGCTGCACGCGATTGTTTAAGTGGACATTTATATGGACTAATTTAAGGACATTGGACATTCAGTGCGAAATTGGATTACGTGCAGTGACATTCAGTGCAGTGACCAATTCGCATCAAGTGCTACTTGGATTAGAAGCGGGACACTGCAAGTGGAAAGTGACAAAAAGGACATTGGTGGTGTATTTCGAATAAATCTTAAATCATTAGTGCAGCCCGCGCTAATGAGATGAAGTAGGTGCACTCGTGCGCGCTAAACTTCGGCGATTTCCGCCACGAACGAAGTCTTCCGACTTCATCTACTCCGCGACGCATTTGTGACGTCACGGCAAGTTGCCCCGCACGGCTACTTTCCCCGTGGACTTCTCGGGACGTTTCGGCCTCATTCGGCCTATTTGCATCGCACTATCGCAGTGTAGTAAACGACGCTGACCGAGTGGACTCGGCAACTTTCGCTTGCGCATAGAGTTTCCCACTCGCACGCGCCATTCAAGCATAGTGCCTCTCACACGAGAGCGCGCATATGCCACCTCTCTCCACGCACTCATACGAGTAGACGAGAGGACACGCAACACGCTACGGAGAGGGAACAGCCTGTCTCCACTCACGCGTTGCTAGGAAACTAACACGCCTTCTTAATTGATTGCGCGCACTCACGCCAATCAAGACAGCTCACGCCTCGCCTACCATCTCCTCTCGTCATAGGAGTGCATTCTCACGGCAATTCACTGTCGTCTTCCACACGCTTTAATTCGTGATACGATTAAAGTCACGCGACTTTTTCGTTATCGAAGCTCAATTTACATTCGTTCGCTGAAATTTTCTGTCTTACTGTCTCAAAATGAGTAAAGACGAAGACAGATATCATGATTGCGTGCAAATCATTGCCGCGCAAACGCAAGACTTCAATTCCATACGTAGAGCCTCAGAACTAGCCAGTAGAGCGAGCACTACAGTCGAACAGGCCAAAACGCGCTTGGTGCATTTGGATAAAGTATGGTGTCGCATAACAGAGCGAAATGAAAAAATGATGACTTTTTTGGACAATCCACAATGCATCGAGCTGCCGTATTTCGCTGAAGAGGTATACAGCAATAATGAAGAGCTGTACCTTGACACGCTCAGCAATTTGAACACCATCGTCGCTAGAAATGATGCCGCATCTACCTCAGCTGTTCCTGCCGTTCCTGTCACCGCAGATCTACGTACTCGAGCGCAAGTACCATCGATAAAATTACCGCGGTTTTCCGGTACTTATACAGAGTGGGCCGAATTTCGCGATCATTTTTCCGCATTAATTATTAATGATAATTTTGATTCTTTTCAACGCTTGTATTATTTAAAGTCATGCCTCGACGGGGAGGCCGCGAATATTTTAAAAAATATCTCTATTACCGCGGATAATTTTCAATTAGCCTGGAAATTATTAACAGATCGTTACGAAAATAGACGCAGACTGTTAAATTTATACTTAGCGAATTTATTTTCATTGAAGTCCGTCACGCGTGAAAATTCGCCCACCGAGTTAAGACGTTTGTTGGATGCGACCAATGAATCGCTCGATGCGTTAAAGAAACTGGAACGCCCGGTTTCAGATTATATTTCGGTTTTCTTGATTACTCAGAGACTGGACCGCGGAACGCGCGAGGCATGGGATTTCTCCCTTGATGGTGACGACTATGCAACACTAAACCAGCTGACCAAATTTCTGACCGCAAAAATAAGATCGCTAGAGGCTGCGTCCGGATTCGAATATTCAGCAAAGTCAAGTCAGTCTGCAACGCGCACGAAACCTGCCTCCGCCTCCCGCGTTCCAGCCCTCCATATTAGTTCTAAGCCTCTGAATACCTTTAAATGTATTTTGTGCACGCAATCACCTTTTTTATTTAGGTGTTCGCAATTTAATGACATGTCAGTGTCCCAACGTTGGGATTTAGTAAAATCGCATACATTGTGCACTAATTGCTTGTCAGCAATGCATAGTAACAGGTTGTGTAAAAGCGAGAAAACCTGCAAACAATGTGGCAAACGTCACAATTCGCTGCTGCACAGCCCGTCGCAAAATTCAGGTCCGCCTGTTGTAAATATGTCCACAGCAGGTGCCAGTAACCAAACGCAGAATCTTGCTCAGACGCATCTGAGTACGCCATGTACTTCGTCACATATTGTTTTGGCCACTGCTTGGGTAATCGTTACCGCTGCTTCGCAACATCCCGTAAAATTGCGTGCGCTTCTCGATCCGGGATCGACCCGTACATTTATCACGCGCGAAGTTGCGAACGCGTTAGGTACTAAAGAATACGTCACGAATATACAAGTCTCGGGTCTTGGCAAATCCGGTTCGGAATTGATTAAACGTACGATTCCGATTTCAGTGATGCCCGTGTTGAACGACAATATTAGATTTTCCTCAAACGCGCTTGTCATCGATGATCTGACATCGTATACGCCACATTTCCGATATCCACTCACGCATTGGCCGCATTTAAAAGATCTGGGTTTCGCCGATGGCAACCCCACCGACGACACCAAGAAAGATGCACTTATCGGTGCTGACATATATCCTTATGTGCTTCGGGACGGAATTAGGCGTGGGAAAATTGACGAGCCGGTCGCGGTAAATACCGTTTTCGGATGGATCCTTTCCGTTGTCACCTCGAGCGATCACGATGATCGCTTTGCCCCTCCGTTAGTGCAGATACATCATACGCATCACATACAGGAAACTCCAGATTTAAGCGACTCCTTAACGCGATTTTGGGAGATTGAAAATGTATCTGGTGAAAAAGTGCTGTCCGAAGATGACCAGCTCTGTGAACGACATTTTATAGAAACACACTCACGAACTCCTTCCGGTCAATATCGGGTTCGAATAGCGCTGAAAGACCCTGAGAATATCGCGATTGGCGACACACGGGCTCAAGCCTTGCACAGTCTCCAAAATTTAGAGCGGCGATTGACGAATCGCCCTTCTGAGCGTGAATCGTACAAAAATTTCCTGGAGGAATATAAAAATATGGGACACATGCGTGTGGCCCCTATTAACGCATCGCCATCTACTGTAGTCTATTTACCGCATCACGCGGTAGTGAAGCCTTCCAGCGAAACTACAAAAACTCGCGTAGTTTTTAACGCGTCCGCGAAGTCGTCAAACGGAATTTCCCTAAATTCATTACAACACATCGGACCGAAACTGCAGACGGACTTACCATCGCTGCATATGCAATGGCGTACTCAGCAATACGTTTATGCGGCAGACATCGCGAAGATGTATCGGCAGATTCTCATCGACGAGCGCAATGTGGATCTCCAACGCATTTTATGGCGTGAATCGCCCGAACATCCGGTTGCAGAGTATCAGCTCCTTATCGTTACCTACGGAACCGCGAGCGCATCCTTTCTAGCTCTTAGAGTACTTCGTCAACTCGCTGACGATGAAGGGTCTCGGTTCCCGTTAGGTAGGTATGCATTACGACATAATTTTTTTGTCGACGACGCTCTTCTCGGCGCTGACACGAAGGACGGACTTAGACAAATTCGTGATCAGCTAAATGAATTGCTTGGCACTGCTCATTTTAGGTTACGAAAGTGGGTCAGTAATTCGGCAAGCTTACTAACTGACATAGATACTGGCGATCACGGATTGGTCGGTGACAAGACGCTACAAGATGACGACAGTGTTAAAATCTTAGGAATTGCATGGCAACCGGTCACCGATTCCTATAGCTATTATGTAAATCTGTCTACTCATTCGATATGGACTAAACGCATGGTCCTATCGGAAATTGCGCGGATTTGCGATCCCGTGGGTTGGATCGCGCCAATTGTGATAAATGCCAAAGCCTTCATGCAACGGCTATGGCAGTCGGGTGCTGATTGGGACTCACCGCTATCCGAAAATTTTACGCAATCGTGGCTCAAATTCTATAATAATCTGCCATCTCTGTCACTCATTTCGATTCCGCGATGGTTGGGAACACTAACTTCAATGAAGTGCTCCCTTATAGGATTCTCAGACGCCTCTGAGAAAGCATATGCGGCAACCGTGTATGTGCAGTATGTCGATCCAAGCGGTCTAAACCACGCATCTTTATTAGTTGCCAAAACACGAGTCGCCCCGCTTAAAACCCTCTCGATCCCTCGATTGGAGCTCAGCGGCGCCGTGTTATTAGCGCGTCTGATCACACAGATCCGACACACTCAGACCTTTAGGGATTGGCCCATTTACTGCTGGACGGATGCGACGATTGTTCTCGCTTGGCTGCGAGGTTCTCCATCGCAATGGAAAACCTTCGTAGCCAACAGAACATCGGAGATCCAATCGCTTCTTCCCGATATATCTTGGCGCCACGTCTGCAGTGAAGACAATCCCGCAGATTTAGCTTTGCGTGGTGTTACTGTCGAGGAACTGGCCAATTCAAATTTATGGTGGAACGGTCCGTCATGGCTACGCTTGCCAGAATCCGAGTGGCCGGATGTCCCCCTTGAATTGAGTTCTGACGCTCCACTCGAACGCAAAATACAAGCCTTGCATGTAACAGCCACTCAGAGCGATATACCCTATATTAGCATCATGATAGGTCAATTCTCATCGTGGCCGCGCCTATGCAGGGTAATGCATCGAATGCTGAATTGGTCCAAAAATTGGGCGCAACGCACGCGTAAATATAGTCTCGCATTACGATTGAAATACGTCACCCATCGAATTTTTCAACTTCTGCAAGCGAAGCGTTCGCAGAAGAAATAAAATTATTATCTGGAAATCCGCTATCCCCGGACGGAGCGCGTCGGTTGTCAACCGGACAACGAATGCCCAAGCGGAGCCCACTCCTACGACTCAACCCGTTTTTAGATGAAGTCGGATTATTGCAAGTAGGGGGACGGTTGGCGCACTCACGTCAACCCGTGGACAAAAAATGTCCCATTATTCTCCCTTCTGGTCATGTCGCACGCTTATTAATTAAGCAAGCACACGAGCGATGTTTGCATGGAGGAATTACGCTAACGCTGAGTACAGTCCGCGATCTTGTTTGGATAATCCAAGCAAGAAAAACCGTAAAGTCTGTTGTACATCGATGCGTTCGGTGCGCTCGCTACGCTAACGTGACACCCGCGCAGTTAATGGGTTCGCTGCCTCCGGCTCGAGTCAATCGTCCTAGCCGTGCGTTTGCGGAATGTGGAGTCGATTACGCGGGTCCCGTCAAGATGCGCTTGGCGGGCGGTCGCGGGCATCGCTCGATTTCGGCTTATATAGCGATATTTATATGTATGGCGTCGCGTGCCATCCATCTAGAAGTAGTGTGTGCATATACCAGTGCCGCGTTTCTTGCTGCGTTCGAGCGATTTTATTCTCGCCGCGGTCTACCGACACACATGTATAGCGATAACGGTCCGAATTTTAGGCGAGCCGGCAAATATTTACAAACCGCGTTTCGCGCTGCGATACAGAGTGATGAGCTTCGAGTTCGAGTCGCTGATGAGGGTGTTGAATGGCACTTCATCCCTCCTGCTGCGCCTCACTTCGGTGGCCTGTGGGAGGCAGGGGTGAGGTCGATGAAGCATCATCTCCGGCGAGTGCTCGGGTCTCACACTCCTACTTACGAGGAATTGTGTACATTGCTCTGTCGTATCGAGGCGTGTCTCAATTCACGACCCCTAGCTCCGCTACACGACGACGCGGAAAGTCTAGAAGTCTTGACGCCTGCTCATTTTCTCGTCGGTGGCCCGTTGTTAGCTGCGCCAGCCCCGTTGTCAGAAATTCACGCAATCGGGTTGCTCACGCGCTGGAAAATGATACGCCAACTCTTGGAGCGATTCTGGAAAAGTTGGTCCAAAGACTACGTCATGTCTTGTCAGCATCGCTCCAAGTGGTTGCGTACATCGTCGAATATATCAGTAGGTCAACTGGTACTCGTTCGCAACGACCAACTTCCCCCGGCTCAGTGGGAGTTGGCCAGAATCACGGAATGTCATCCGGGTCATGATGGCTATGTGCGCGTAGTCACGGTGCGCATGGTGACTAAAACGTTCAAACGCCCTATAGTGAAGCTTGCGCTGCTTCCTATAGACATCGAACCCGACCTAGCATAAGTTAGTTTGTAACCGGTTTATTTAGTATTAAGTTAAGTTGTATTTAGTGTTGAGTTTTGCGATACGGTTATCGCAAGGCGGGCGGTAATGTTGCGTTATGTAATGTTAAATCGACATCGTCGCGCCATCTCTTGGCGTCCGCGCATACGACGACGCAGCTCGCAGTTACCGACTCACCGCGCGCTATATGGGTCGTTTGAATAATCAAATCTCGCGCTTGCTGACCTTTAAATTTAATTGAAGGTGATACCGCGCTTTATATCAATTTCCGCCGCTGCCTCCTTTTGCAAGGACGACTTCCGAAAGAGATTAGATTCCACGTGGACCTCGTCGCCATCGCCACGAAAAACGCACGCATCGGTTTAAAATCGCCTTAATCCGCAAACATTTTCGCAGCATCCGCGCTGCACGCAATTAAATTTAGTAGTCGCGCATAAGTATTAAGTAGTTTAATAAGTAGTTTTTTAAATTAGTGTTAATTTGAACATTATCTGAACTTCCACGTGAATTGAATTGTCTTCACGTCGCGATACGAAGAAGTGCCGGTCGCGAAGTTTAGTGTAAAACCAAAAATAAAGAGATCTAATCAGTTTTTAGAGATAAAATCACATTTTATCCTTTCTAAGCACCATCCTGAACCACGCAAAGATTCAGTCGACGCGAACTATTGCTGCTCGTGCGACCAGAATCGAACAGTGATCATTGCGAGCAGCTAATCGTTGTCATCAAACGGCTCTCCGCAACATTCGATTTCGATGAAAGTCATGAAGTTCCTTGCCCAGCGGCTTCGTTAAAATGTCCGCCAGGTTTTCGTTCGTTCTGATGTATTTTAAGTCAATCGTGCCGTCCTTTACTTTTTTCCTTATGAAATGATGTTTTATTGATATATGCTTTGTCCGGGAATTACTGATGTAACTTTCTGCGTGTGCGATTGCGGCCTGACTGTCACATAGAATCAGTGTAGATTTTCCGATTATTTCTTCGAGATCAAGAGATCGTAATAATGCTCTCATCCATGTAATTTCTCTTGCGCAGGCTGCCACTGATACGTACTCAGCTTCCATTGTACTGAGTGCAATAACTGTTTGTTTTACACTCTTCCAATATACTGGTGATCCGGCTAACGTAACTACGTATCCACTAGTACTCTTTCTATCATCAGCTGAAGAAGCCCAATCTGCATCCGAAAACGCTGAGAGTTGTTGTCCTGTAGGCTTATATTCCAATTTATAGTCCATCGTGTCCTTCAAGTAACGAAGAATCCTTTTGGCCGAATTCCAATGACTTCTGTTGAAATTTGATGAGAATTGAGCCAATTTTGTCACCGCGAATGATATGTCTGGACGTGTTCTCAACGAAAGATAAAGAAGCCCTCCAATGAGCTCACGGTAAGGCAAATCCTCGGTTTCCTTCTTCTCTTCGAAAATTGGTCTGACTTCCATTGGTGTCTTTGATCCCTTCGCATTCTCAAGGCCAAATTGAACGAGCAGTTTTTCAATATACTGTTCTTGAGAAAGTGTGATACAACCAGGCTTTTTTCTTTCAAATTTGACTCCAAGCATATAATTGATTTCTCCGACGTATTTGACCTCGAAACAACTTTTGAGTAACTCTTTAATTTTGTTTCTGTCATTTTCATCTTTCGTTAAGACAAGCATGTCGTCAACGTAAACTACAATTATTGCTGTACATTCTTCAGTCTTCATCTGGTAAACACAAGGATCTGTTTTATTTCGAACAAATCCTATATCTTCCAAGCATTTATTCAGGTGATCGTTCCAACATCTGCCACTTTGTTTTAAACCATATATCGATTTTCTCAATCTGCAGACTAGATTTTCTTTCCCTTTTTGCTCGAATGCTTCGGGCTGTTCCATGTATATGGTTTCTTTTAAATCACCATGAAGATAGGCACTTTTAACATCATATTGATCGATATTCCATTTCTTTTCAACACTTACAGCAACGAGTAAACGTAATGTTTCGAAACTAGACACTGGTGCATAGACGTCGTCATAATCCACTCCTTTCTTTTGGGTGAAGCCTTTTGCGACAAGGCGCGCTTTTAAACTTTCTTATTGTCCACAATTTTTTTCTTATACACCCACTTACACTTCACTGGAGTTTTTCCTGGAGGTATTTCAACGAGGTCCCATGATTGATGAGCTGCCAATGAATATCGTTCTTCCTTCATGGCTTCCAACCACTCTGTAGATTCGCTTGAATTTATTGTAAGTATTGATAGTAAATAATCTGTCCTTTTCTTTAGCTTCGATTAACAAATTTCCGTCTGTATCATATATAAAACAGCCCTTTTCATTAAACAACACTTTTTTATTATTTTCGACAAGCTGTTTCACTGATAAAATACCATAATTAATTTTCGGCACTAGTAAGGTATTTTTCGCTTCAAAGTTAATCACAGACCTTGAATTAACTGAGTTCACTATTGCACTCACAGTTCCTTTTCCGGTTGTTGATGTTTTGGTCCCATCCGCCATAGTGATGTCCTGAATTTGCGTATTTCTGCTAATCTTCGAAAAATATTCTTCCTTCGGTATCATATGATGAGTTGCACCTGAGTCTATTATCCACGTATCTTTACACTTCGAAATCGTTCCACAAAGGGCACTCATATTCACAATATTTTGTTTCTCTGAATTCACCTTTTTATAACAGTTTTTTGCAATATGTCCCTTTTTATGACAATAAAAACACGTTGTCTCATTTTTCCTATACTTGTTCTTTGTCAAATCTGGCTTCGAATCTCCTTTCTTTTTATCGTTTTAACTTTTCGGATGAAATGTTTTCTTATTCTCCATAAACATTGCTGTTTGCTTACTATTATTTTCTTGTCGTCTCGAGTCTTCTGCTAGTAAGCGTCGTTTAACTATAGCACAAGTAAATTCATTTTCAGGAAGGTTACATAAAGCTGATACAACTGTATCCCATTCATCTGGAAGTCCACACAAAATCATCATAGCTAGATCCCCGTCGTCTATTTGATCGCCGATATTTGATAACTCCGTAATTGTTTTGTTAATCTGGCCTAAATAGTTTTCCACTGTTTCGTGATCACACATTTTATGCGAATATAATTTTCGCCTTAACTGAACGGTACGAAATTTACTATCTTTCGGTGCGTATAATCTTTGCAATTCCTCCCAGACGTCTTTTGCATTCAAAAGGGAACGTATATGCATTTGTTGTTCATCACAAATAGCGAGAGCGATCTTGGCAAGAGCTTTCCCTTGACGTGTGATATACGCCTTTTTGGTATTTGCGACCGCGTCATTTGGAGGTTCATCTTCGCCAGGTTCGATTACTGACCATAAATCGGTTTCCAATAACACCATTTTCATTTGATATGACCAGGTAGCGTAATTTACACTGTTTAACTTTTCTATTTTTATGTGATCCGCCATTGTTTGTTTTGAGCGTTATTCACAGGGTAATAAAAGATTTTGATTTACCGACGTATAGTCTGTTTTATTACCAACACGATCAAGTTACCATCTGAGGTTAACACCGCGACATTGAATACATGTAAATTAATTTACAGAAATGTCCCTTTTTCTTCCTTTAGGCGCTCAAGAAGTAATTCCGCACCACCACGAATCCCGAAATATACACACTCAAAAGGTTTTGATTCGAATCGGAAGAAATGATCGTTTACGCGAATCACGCGTCGCTTCGCGACGAGCGAGCAACCTGAAAATGGCGGTCGACGACGCGTCTCTTGTTCGTTTCTTTTTCCTTGCGAATGATGCACACTCACAGCACTTATTTCTTACGATAAACGAGGTGCCTGGGCCCGTAACCTTTGTTAGTATATTAAGGTTAGCCAGGAAAAAGATGGACTTCTGATTAATGAACTTTAATATTCTATTACATTAATATCTGACCGTCGTCCAGAAAGTTTATACTCATACTGAACTCTTAACACACATGAACAAAGATATTAGTTATCCTATGCCCCACCAGAGTAGTGGCGCCAAATCATAATACATATAACAACACAACAGATACCTTTAGATTATTATACTCTTCATTGATAATTTGAAACTGTATATTATCCTTTACATAACTTATTACGCCATCAGCAATATCAATTCTACTATTATTAATTATACAGGGTGATCCAAAAGTCCCGGAACAGCAAAATATCTCAGCGGGAGTGCATTTTCGGGGAAAATGTTTTAGACAAAAGTTTAAGGATTTTTCCCTGGCTATTTAATGGCGATATTGAATTTGACCTTGAACATGACCTTGAAGGTTATTTCAAGGTCAAGTTAATTTTTTTAAATGGGAACCCCTATTTTTTTTTCACGGATTCGGAAAGAGCACAAAATTTTACGTCCGAATATGCTATGGCCGTTTTTTTCGGCAAGGTCATTTCAAGGTGAAACTTAAAACTCCCGTGACGGCGAAATATCTCAGAGGGTGTGCATTTCTTTGGAAATTGTTTCAGACAAAAGTTTAAGGATTTTTCCCGGGCTATTTAATGGTAGCACAGAATTTGACCTTGAACATAACCTTCAAGGTTATTTCAAGGTCAAGTTTGTTTTTTTTAATGGAAACTGCTATTTTTTTTTCACGGATTCGGAGAGAGCACAAAATTTTACGTCCAAATATGCTATGGCCGTTTTTTTCGGCAATGTCATTTCAAGGCCAAACTTAAAACTCCCGGAACAGCGAATTAACTCAGCAAGAGGTCATTTTCGGGTAAAATGTTTCAGACAAAAGTTTCAGGATTTTTTCCGCGATATTTAATGCTAGCATAAAATTTGACCTTGAAAATTACCTTGAAGATTATTCTCAGGTCAAGATTATTTTTTTTTTTTAATTGGAACCCCGTTTCATTTTCTTAACGAAGTTATGAGGATCTTCCGGTATTGAGAGTGGTTAAATTCATTTTGTTCAGTCGATGCTATTACTGGACGATCTGCTCTAGGGAGATCCTTTACAGTGCCGTAAACTTCGAAACAATTTATTGTTCTGCCAAAAGTCGATTTAGGAATCAGTTCCTGTCCCTCGCTCGTCCTCTAATTTTGTAAATAGAATAATAAACGGTTTAAAAAAAGTGTATACATACATCTTACGCAACACTTGTGCAAAGTGAACTTGGGCGCGCGAACAGCGACAGAGAGCACGAGTCACCAGCGAAGTAAATAAACAACATACATTCACATTGAATTTATACATACGTGTACAGTCTTATAAGGTTACATTTTGGTCTTAACTTTATCATTTTGTGAGATACATGGATTTCCTATCTAAACGCCTTTCCTATCTAAACGTATTAAGCATCATTTCAGTAACAAAATACATACGTATATTTCGTACAAAGAGCAATGGCTGCGCTAAGTGAACGAGAAAGAATAACCATTCTCATGATGAGAGGCTGGGGTGATAACCAGCGATCTTTAGAGAATGTGCGAACCTTATTTAACGCATCATTTAGAGAGGGACGAGAACCGATTTCTAAATCTACTGTTAGCAGAACAATAAATCGTTTTGAAGTTCACGGTACTGTGAAGGATCTCCCAAGAGCAGGTCGTCCAGTAACAGCATCAACTGAAGAAAATGAGTTGAATGTCGCGCTGTCAATAACGGAAGATCCTCATACTTCCATCAGGAAAGTTAAACAGCAGCACGACTTATGTTACGGTACAGTACAACGGATCTTAACTAAAAACTTAAAATTTCACCCATACAAAGTTAGACTCGTACAACAATTGAATGAAGACGATCCTGATAGACGCCTACAGTTTGCGGAATTAATGATGAATTGCACACCCTCTGAGATATTTCGCCGTTACGGGAGTTTTAAGTTTCACCTTGAAATGACCTTGCCGGAAAAATCGATCATATCATACTCGGACGTAGAATTTCCCGCTCTTTCAGAATCCATGAAAAAAAATAGGGGTTCCCATTTAAAAAAATTAACTTGACCTTGAAATAACCTTCAAGGTCATGTTCAAGGTCAAATTCAATATCGCCATAAATAGCCAGGGAAAAATCCTGAAACTTTTGTCTGAAACATTTTCCTCGAAAATGCACTCCCGCTGAGATATTTTGCTGTTCCGGGACTTTTGGATCACCCTGTATATTTATATCCAGTAAGATCGATGAACCTATTGTGATCTTTTAACCATGCTTCAGAACAAATAATCACCTCAGGTTTGTGTTTGAAAGTGTTTATCATTGATTCTAGTTTTAATAAATTTTTTGAAATACTTCTAATATTGACATGTAAAATAACCAGTTTTGATTCAGTAAATGTAGTATTTAGGTTTATTTCTGCAATCATATTAAAAATTAATTCTTCATTGAAATTAAAATCTTGATCTGTCACCATATAAATAGTGTAAATAAAGCAAATAAATAATAAAATTACATAATTTTATTGATTATCCTTACTTTTATGACCGGGTATTCAGGTTTCCATGGATAGTTCGTTTCATTAACATATTGCTCCCATCTTAGTTTATAAGTTTCACATGTTTGCACATCATCCGCAAAATGATCAACTGGTCTTTTCCTAGTTAAATAATTATTAGCAATACTGCAGTTTACACATTTTTTACTAACTGAGTTACATGTCGATTCATCGTGATTTTCTGAGCATTTGTAGCAAGATTTTTTCCTCTTGAATATCTCTTTACATTTTTGTAGCGAATGATTATATCCACAGCAGTTTTTGCATCTCTTTATATTAAAATTATCATACAGTTTGCATTTTTCATAGCCAATGAAAACAGATTTTGCTTCCATTAGTTTCGTATATGCCTCGGCAGTTACCTCTATAATAAGAGCTTGTTTATTATTTCTCTGTTTATATTTGTGTATGATATTTACACTATTTGACTGTAAATCATTTCTACTTATAATATCGTTCATAAGACCGTCTTTATAAACATCTTCGCTAATGTTAGATATTATTAATTGCGGGTTTTTTTTAATACAAGATTCTGCCTTTAAAACTCCACCGTTTTCATTATTTATAACTTTTGAAATGCTTTCGGCATCTTTTTCTTCAGCACATTTCAAAAAAATAGTACCGTTGTTAGCTTTATTATAACTTAATATTTTCGCGTTTGTTTTGTTTACTATTTGTTTACTATAATTAAAGCATCGCCTTTAAAATCTCTCTGTGGTTTTATAGCTAATCTAACATATTCATGCTTTTTCGGTACATTTAATAAAGCATTTGCATAAGTGAATTTTTGTTCATCATGTTTCTTTTCTTCACTTCGGATTCTTAAGAATTTATTGTGGTCTCTCAACTCATTATTATGTTCCTGTAGTTCTTTGATATGCTCCTTTAATTCAATATTTATATTTTTTTCGTATTTTAAATCTTTGATTCTATCATTACAATCTGCACACTCACTGCTGTATTCATATTTCCGTTTTTTTTTGCTTTTTCACTATACTCAGATTTTTCACTCATTGCCGATACCACTGACATAGAATCTTCATCTTCAACTTTATCTTCGATCTCATGATTGTCGACGTCCATCTCTTGCGTTATATTTTTTCCATTTTTAATGTTTTCTAGATGCTTCTGTATAATTAGAAGTTTTCTTCTTGCATTAACTACTTCATTATCATCAGGTGAATCACTTAGAGCACATTGTGAATCTTCAAAAGTTAGGTTAAGGTGTACAGGGCACACAACTATATGTCTTGTGATGAAAAAACCTTTTCCTTCCTTCATCTTTCTTGAGAATTCAGATTTACAGAAACCGTTATCACAGATTTGACATGTCACCACACCAATTTTCCTATTTCGATGACAAATATGGCTTATATAATCAGGAGGCACATCACGCGCGTCTTTACTAGCCCATTCCATGTTGACAATTCCACTTATTCTGCAAGATTTTCTTGCAAATGTAATTTTAGCCTTATTTGACTTCTATAGGTCACGTTGACCTTGAACCTCGAAGCTTATTTTAATGTAAAATTTTACGCTATTTCGAATCCCGACCTAAAAAGTATGGGTTCGCATTACAAAAAAAGTAGACCTTCAAATAACCTTGAAGGAGGGGTCCAAGGTCGAGGAAAAGATTATTTTCGAAGTACTACTTGAATGATATTTCAGACCTGTCATTAATCCTTTTTCCAATAGCCACTTGTTCTGCAAGATTTTCTTGCAAACATAATTTTAGCGTTATTAGACCTTTAGAGGTCTCGTTGACCTTGAACCTCGCGACATATTTTAACGTAAAATTTTACGCTCTTTCGATTCCCGACATCAAAAGTATGGGTTCGTATTTAAAAAAAAGAAGTTGACCTTCAAATGACCTTGAAAGTGAGGTCCAAGGTCAAATCCAAGGTCATCACTGGATTCCTCGTTGAATGTTACATAAGACTTGACCTTAATATTTTTTGTTCATCACCTACCCACTAAGATTTTCTGGGGTTTCCATACTTTTTCCTCACCCTGTATATATTTGCATTTATAAAAAATGCATTGTGTTAAAAATGGAAAACGGTCCTTTTTTAGTACTTTCTTATGTGTATAGAAGTAGAAAAACCAAGTTTTGCATGTGTGCCTTAAATTTTAATTTTTTAATTTTCTCGAACTAGAATTTTAAAAGTTCCACGGAATTACTCATATGTGTTAGACTTTCGAGGTGTCTCGTACATATGAATATGCTTGCCATTTCAAACAGTGTATTGTTTTATTTATCTCATTAAGCATAATATTTGTATAGCAACTATACGTAATCTTATTTTGATAGTTAAGAAAATTTCATAGTTAATTGAATAATTTATCACTTCAGTGTAGAAACATAAATAACACGAATGTTTTCAAGAATGTAGTAAGCTTAACAGAAAACATATTGATGAATTTTAATATTCATGCGTATAATTTTTTTGCGCCATGTCAGGTACAGGTTCATTGTTAGTAAAAAGTCTTTATTTTTTATTTTTAATATGAAAATGTCGAAGTTATCAAATTACATATTGTTTTCTTTTTGCGACATTGACGCGCCGAGGCTGCTTAAAAAATATTAAAAATACCATTCTTTAAGAAAAACGTATATTTCTAATTAAATTTTAACATTTTTATCAGTTATCGACATTTAAGATTTTTCGACTTTAAACGTCAAAAATATATTTTTTTTCCATTCGATGTTTTTCACTTACGTCATGGGAGCTGGCATGATTGTCCGACGTCTGTAAGCAAATCTGACCTTACTATTTAAATCGTAGTATGGAACAGATCGCGGATTCCGTAGCGTGAGTACGGATTGAACTACAGTAAGAAATTGTGAACATTTTCGTCCCAGCTGCATGTCGATAGCTTAAAATTGAGAAATACATCGCAATTTTAGTGAAAAATTGGACAATATTTACACATAAAACGATAAATTTTAGACTTTGATGCAATTTTAATATTGACTATTGGGATTTTCGGATCCAATTTCATCATCACTTTGTGCAACTCTTCGTTACATGCATTATAAGCCCAACTGTGTTCGATTCGGTCCCATAGAACAATAGTTAGTACGTACTTAATGCAATATATTACTCATACAATTTATTTTATGCAATTCTGTGTACAAAGTGTGACTTTGCGCACTAAAATTCGATGCGCAAAGAACATTTTTCCGCAAATTAACACGTTGCACACAGTAGAATTGCATAAAATATCGTAAGCAACGCATGCCCAGCTTCATCTCACTCGTGCGAGAGCGTCTCACTCGTCGCCGACTATGTCGGCAACTCGTGCTTGCTCTCGCTGCTCGGTAAAAAGCACTTTGCGCACTTGTTGCATAATATACTAATATATTTTATATTTGTCTTCATATTCAATTTACCCGAAATATCTTTTATATTAACGTATGCAGCTTATAATATGGGTACAATTTTTATTCACTTTTAGATAAATTATATGTCCCAAAATCTACACTGAAAAAAGAATTTGTGGCATACGGCAATATAAATGTTTAGAAACGTGTACAGGCTGAGGGAACTATTGGATTTGTTACGGTCCCTAAACATAAAGGTGCAGTAACCAGACTTTTAGCTGAAATAGAAATATAATTTATTTGCTACCGCCAGATTAACAAAATCGTTACAGGAACAAAATGTATGGGTGCCGTAACCAAATGTCCAAATACACGTTGCAGCAATGATGGTATAGCTGTGGCAGCAATACCATCATGGTGGGGAACATAACTCACTATATGAAATGACACAAAGTGTGCCTGCATAAAGTGACTCAATCTTCCGCTGTAGAGTGTCCGCTGTAGTATACTTTTTCTGTACTTTGTGCATGGTGGACTATTTGAAAATTACTTTTATGCGAGAGGCGTGAGACGCATATTAATGATAAGAATTGGATAAATATAAGAGAGTAATACATGTAATCAATAATGGACGATTGGGTGAAGCAAAAATTGTCGAGCTGGGGTTTGGAAAAATACCACGCCGATTTCGAAGGTTAGTGCATCAGTAAATATAAATAGTTTATTAAGTTAAACACCTAACAAACGGAAACGTAATTAGGGAACTTAATTCTCGTTTTGTCCAATTTTAAATTATGTACATTTTTTTTAAATCCACATTTATTTTATAAGGGAAGGAAGCAACCTAACCTAGAAAAAATTACGTTCAATTCTTTTTCATTTGTTGGGTCCCAGATAACAAGTCAGCAACTAAGTCCACAATTTGCCCCTCTGTTGTCGACAACTTGCTGAAACTTTGTAGACAGAGGAGCAATTGTGGACTTAATTGCTGACTTGCTGTAAGGGGTAATATTTAAAATTCAATCATTCGAAAGCCAATATATTTATTTTTATTCTTTATTGTAGATGAAGAAATTGACCAAGATACTTTTCCTTACTTGTCAGAAGATGTAATAAAAAAAATTTTTAAGAAAGCTGGACCATTATCCAAATTTTTACATAAATGGAAACTAGAATATACTCAAGATCCGTTGGCTGAAAAAGTATGTTAAAGAAAAAATTGAAATCTCAAATCCAATATCATTTAACATGATTTAATATACATGACTCCTTGAATGATTCATCGCACTCCTTATTGCACGTGAAAATAAGTTATAAACTGTTTCGATATTTCCCACAGCTATAAAGATCGTATAAGTATTTATTATAAGTTCTCAGACCTCATTGAAAATTTTTGTAGGTAATAAATATAATCAAAATTTTGGTTCATAATTTTCTCGATTCAATTTTTTAAAAATTTGGATTATACGCAATTGCATTTGATACTGAAAAAAGTGTGCATATTTGTAAAAAAATTACAATATCAAGTAGCAGAAACTCACATTTCAGAAAGACGTGTTTTATAGTGCGAGTAGAGTTTACGCATGTCAGATTTGTAAAAGGTTATATACTCTCTATTTCACCAGTGTTACTTCCATAATTGTTCGAACCTCTATTTGTTACTAAGAAAATTATTCAGATATAGCCTTTCTTTTTACATTTAGGTCAGTTGAAAATTCTTCTTATATTTGAAATATGTATGTGTTTATGATACAAAAAAAATGTATATGCCAAAGCTCGAAATAGTAGGATGTACGCCAACAACCACATGCAAAAAACCTTTGCTCTTTGACAGTTCAAGAATTTTTTGTCATATTTGCCATAGAGCAAGCTGTGACAAGTCAACGCATAGTGCAACTTGTCTATTCGTGGCATAGCCTCACGAGTATCCTGTCATGGTTGTCCTATCATTAACGATCTGATTTAGGAAGCAAAAATTGGTTCCCATCCAGATGTACATGATTATATGGCAAATGAACAACTACACAACTATGTTGTACACGCTAAATGAGGTTAGTAATTATTCTGATGATGCAACAAATCCGATTAAATATTAATAAAATTAGTTTCAGTTCTTGTGAAGTAAAAGCTTGCAATCATATTTTCAATAGCCGAACTGACAACTTTTGTATTCTGTTATAAATTTCATATAACTTCTCATATACTCCTGAATTTATGATAATAACACTTTTTGAATGCTCTATATTTTTTAATAAAACCTTAGAAAGCATTGTTCAACTATACCACACTTTAAATATGTTAGAATAGCATATCCTTGGTTGTAATGAAGAATATTGAGATTACAATTTTATATGTCAACAATTAAAATTTAAAACCAAATGTACTAATATTTAATTACATTAATTTAATTTTCAGACATATTTAACGTAATAATTGTCTTAGTATTTCATCAGATTTGTTGTATCGTTGGAATAATTACTGACCTCTGTAAATAGAGTTTCATAACAATAAATTTTATTTTGCAATAGAGCAATTTTCTTACAGGTCAACACGTTATCCTCCGCAACCACAGAAATCTTTTTTTTTTGTTTTATTGATGCTCCTTTACTTATCCGTAATTTATTTTAAGTCTGTGATACATTATCAAGACAAAAGGACTTGCGAATTATAATGTACTTATAACAAGATATCGATAAAAGTCATATCTACAATTCTTATAGGAGCACAATACCTCCATCCTGACCTTTGTAGTTAACAAATCTATTTAATTTGTTTTGGTAAAATAAAATAGAATTAAACTTAATTAAATATAATTCAAGATGGAGCAACAATGAAATGTTAAAGCAAGTAATATATATCTGTAATTTTAATAAACGAAAACTCTATTTGCACCGTAAGATATGTAGACGTACACAATGCTTTCGGTCCTAGCAATTTGATTTTTTTTGCAAGTATAACACGTATTTTTTTGAGATGATATATAATTACAACTAAGCCAAGTATAAGTAAATTAAATAGCAAAAATTATAATTAAATTTAAATGTATAATTAACCTTAATCGTCCTTGTTATTTGCAGATCGTATCTGAAAATTCACTTTTGGTATCACATTCTACACCAGTTGATTTGAATAATATAAAAATTCTCACTGCACCATCAGGTAATGATTTATTTTATTGCTTTTAATGTTTAAAAATCTACTGATAATGTTGTCAAGTTTCCAAAGTCAGTGCACAAAGCACATAGCACCACTATTTATTTTTTAAACAATTTGTATAGTTTTAGGTGAAGATTTGTTGATATCAGAGGATTTACCTATCGAGATAATTGCTGATGATTTTCAGATATTTAATGAAATAGATTTAACGGTACAGAGAACGCCACAAGTTGATAATATTGTAGATGCATTGAAAAGTACAATATTAGGAGCAGCAGTATTAAGTTATTTTAGGAATACTCACAGTTTGAATGATACCTATCGGAATCACTTAGTACACACAATCATTATTTTAGAAATTCAAAGTTCTTCTGAGTCAATGTAAGTTTAATAAGCTATTGATAAACACTTGATACTATATAGCATATGTACATATGTAGAAGAGAACTTCATACATACTACATACTAGTGAGGGTATGTTCCGTAAGGAGTGCTGGGAAATTCAAAATTTTGTGCTCAGCAGTTGGCAGCAGTAACTTTACCTCACTGTTGGAGGGTTGTGTTCCGTAAGGAGTGTTGGAAGCTTAGCCGAAATGAAAGCAGTTGGCACTAGTGATTTTACGTTACTGCTGAAGCTCCGTTCGCGATCAGCTGATTGCTGACGATATGCTATGGTATGTTTGTAGACATGAACTTTACGCATCGGCTGGAAAAAATGATGATCGAAGAAGATCTAAAAATGTTTATATCTGCACATATCATGCTCACACACATACCATAGCATATCGTCAGCAATCAGCTGATCCCGAACGGAGCTTCAGCAGTAATGTAAAGTCACTAATGCTAATTGTTTTCATTTCTGCGAAGCTCCAACACTCCTTACGGAACACACCCGGAGTTCTGTTCGGGATCATCTGATTACTGACAGCATGCTGTGTATAAGTTTGCGTAATATAAGTATGTATGTAGTTTTCAATTTTGTAAATACATCGGTCGAATAGTAACAAGTTCATGAAAATTAAAGTTCAAGAAGGTAACAGTTAGAAATGTTATAGATGAAAAAGAAAACATAAAGCATGCTGTCAGTACTTAGCTGATCCCGAACAGAACTGAAGCAGTAAGGGAAAGTTACTATTGCCAACTGCTGATGAAGAAATTTATTTTAATGAAGTTCCCAGCAAACCTTAGCCCAGGAAATGGGCTGTAGTTTCTCTCTCTCTCTCTCTCTCTCTCTCTTCTCTCTCTCTCTCTCTCTCTCTCTCTCTCTCTCTCTCTCTCTCTCTCTCTCTCTCTCTCTCCTCTCTCTCTCTCTCTCTCTCTCTCCTCTCTCTCTCTCTCTCTCTCTCTCTCTCTCTCTCTCTCTCTCTCTCTCTCTCTCTCTCTCTCTCTCTCTCTCTCTCTCTCTCTCTCTCTCTCTCTCTCTCTCTCTCTCTCTCTCTCTCTCTCTCTCTCTCTCTCTCTCTCTCTCTCTCTCTCTCTCTCTCTCTCTCTCTCTCTCTCTCTCTCTCTCTCTCTCTCTCTCTCTCCTCTCTCTCTCTCTCTCTCTCTCTCTCTCTCTCTCTCCTCTCTCTCTCTCTCTCTCTCTCTCTCTCTCTCTCTCTCTCTCTCTCTCTCTCTCTCTCTCTCTCTCTCTCTCTCTCTCTCTCTCTCTCTCTCTCTCTCTCTCTCTCTCTCTCTCTCTCTCTCTCTCTCTCTCTCTCTCCTCTCTCTCTCTCTCTCTCTCTCTCTCTCTCTCTCTCTCTCTCTCTCTCTCTCTCTCTCTCTCTCTCTCTCTCTCTCTCTCTCTCTCTCTCTCGCTCTCTCTCTCGCTCTCTCTCTCTCTCTCTCTCTCTCTCTCTCTCTCTCTCTCTCTCTCTCTCTCTCTCTCTCTCTCTCTCTCTCTCTCTCTCTCTCTCTCTCTCTCGCTCTCTCTCTCTCTCTCTCTCTCTCTCTCTCTCTCTCTCTCTCCTCTCTCTCTCTCTCTCTCTCTCTCTCTCTCTCTCTCTCTCTCTCTCTCTCTCTCTCTCTCTCTCTCTCTCTCTCTCTCTCTCTCTCTCTCTCTCTCTCTCTCTCTCTCTCTCTCTCTCTCTCTCTCTCTCTCTCTCTCTCTCTCTCTCTCTCTCTCTCTCTCTCTCTCTCTCTCTCTCTCTCTCTCTCTCTCTCTCTCTCTCTCTCTCTCTCTCTCTCTCTCTGAAAACGTCTCAACTCTGCGAGCATATATGTATGTAGAGTCCTTCTATTAACTTTTGTGTACCTGACCGGATACCCTGGTATGTTTATCATTTTTAACTATAAAAATTGTACGTATATAGCAATTGGCACCACTGACTCTTACTGTTGGGGGTGTGATCCGAGTCAGCTGATATCGTAACGTGTCTATATATGCATATGTGTTCTTTCACTCGACTTCTCATCATAATCTGAAAAAAAAATTAAATAAATAACAATAAAATGATCTTTTCCTCACTTTTTATATCCGTACATTATTTTTTTACATGCTTAACGAGGTTCGGATCCTCGAGATTGTTTATATCCACACCTGTCAGTATAACCTGCTGACCACAAAACAATAACTAACTGCTGACTATTCCCAATTTTAGGTTCGAGTCTCTTTAAGGCTCTACAACAAATTAGCATCGTTTTTATAAAAAAGTATGTTTCATTTTTAATAAATATATCTACAATTTATTAAAATTATAATTAAATAAAAATTTTAAACTTGGAATTCATGGGTCCCAAAATGACTTAAAACTTTTGTCGTTGGAAAATTTCATGTCGAGTCTTTCTACAAGCCAATAAAATAAATAACCATTATTTTTTATAAAAAGCTATATATTTCACTTTCACTAAAGGTACCTAAAATTTGTTGTAATTATAATTAAACAAAAATTTCAAACTTGTGATTCACTAGCTGGCCAGAAAATGCATTCAAATTTTTTTCGCTGCCCAAACTCTTTATGGGTCTATAAAATAAATTAATATTATCTTCATAAAATAGTATATGTGCCATTTTCAAATATTTTACCTGAAATTCATTAAACTTATAGTTAAACAAAAATGTCAAACTTGAGATTCTGTAGCAGGTCCTCTAAATTACATTACAACTTTTATCGTTGGAAAATTTAAAGTTCAAGTCCTTTTGCCAAAAAAAATGAGTATAATTTTTATGAAAAGGTATATGCTTTATTTTGAGTAAAGGCACCTAAAGAAACTTGTAATAATAATAATTAGACAAAAATGTCAAACTTGTGGTTTGTTAGCGGACCCTAAAATACATTAAAATTAATATTTTTATAAAAATAGGGTATGTCCAATTATAAATTGTCTTAAATTATAATTGTAACGAATGTTAAGTACCTTTCTTTAAAATAAAACATATACTTTTTTATAAAAATATTATTAATTTATTTTAGAGACTTGTAAAGAATGTCAAACTTAAATTTGGTCTATGAGAAAAGTTTTAAGGCATTGTAGAACCTGCTAATGAATAACAAGTTTGAAAATTTTGTTTGACTACAATTATCATGAAAATTAGGTGCCTTTACTGAAAATAAAGCATATACTTTTTCATAAAAATTATACTAATTTATTTTGGAAATCCATAAAAAGACTTAAACTTAAAATTTTCAAACGACAAAAGTGGTAATGCAATTTAAGGTCTGCTACAGAATCCCAAGTTTGAAATGTTTGTTTAACTGTAAGTTTAATGAATTTTAGGTACCATAGTTGAACATTAAACATATACTATTTTAGAAATGTAACATTAAATTATTTTATAGACCCGTAAGGAGTTTGGATAACGACAAAAATTGTAATGCATTTTATGGCCAGCTATAGTGAATTACAACTTTGAAATATTTGTTTAATTATAATTACAATCAATTTTGAGTACCTCTAGTGAAAACTGAAAATTTTCCAACGACAAAAAAGTTCTAAGTCATTTTGGGACCCGATGGTGAATTCCAAATTTAAAATTTTTGCTTAATTATAATTTTAATAAATTGTAGATATATTTATTGAAAATGAAACATACTTTTTTATAAAAATGATGCTAATTTATTGTAGAGCCTTAAAGAGACTCGAACGTAAAATTGGGAATAGGATAGTCAGTATAGGTTATACTGACAAGTGTGGAAAATATAAACCATCTCGAGGATCCGGACCTCGTTAAGCGCGTCAAAAAATAATGTACGAATATAAAAAGTGAGGAAAAGATCATTTGAGTGTTATTTATTTAATTTTTTTCAGATTACGATGAGAAGTCGAGTGCCAATGAACACATATGCATATACAGACACGTTACTAGATCAGCTGACTTGGATCACACCTCCAACAGTAAGAGTCAGTGGTGCCAACTTACCACATTTTTCGGTTATACTGTTTGGAACTCTATCGGAATACACCCTCTTAAGGGGATTCCGTACGGGTCAGTCGATAAGGTAGATATTTTCACAAAGAAACTTAAATTAAAAATGATTGAATTGATTTTTCAAAATTCAGGCTCTGTACGTGCAATTGTAATGAATATATATGGTGTCCTAAAAAATATGAAACCCGTTAGTTGACAATCCATTGAGAATCATGCTAAATGGATGATTTTTCGTTATTTAGGACGATTCTCAATGGATTGTTAACTAACGGGTTTCAAATTTTTTAGGACATCATATATATTCATTACAGTGTCTCGTACAGAGCCTGAATTTTGAAAAATCAATTGAATCAGTTTTAATTTATGTTTCTTTGTGAAAATATCTACCTTATCGACTGACCCGTACGGAATCCCCTTAAGGGGCGGCTAAAGTCACTACGAGGATAAAGTAGGACTTTATAGTTAGGGGTCGTTTCAACGCAGTGTTTCTTACATCTCGTAATTTAACATCAACATCTGTAAATTACATCTCGTAATTTAAATTACCATTCGCATTTTTATTCTTGTAAATTCTCGCCCATTTATGAACCTGTGTCACTAATATTTTACGTACATTCCGCAAAAAAAAAAAACGTAAAAGCGCCCTAAAATATGGAACTTGCATGTTTTGTAATTTCTATTTTAAGAAGTATGGCGTAGTGAACATTTTTACCATACATATTGTTATTTGGCAGAATATCTAGCAATTCTCTGGCAGCACATCGCGGCGCGCGTTATTAGTGACAAAGTGAGATGACTGAACTGCCGATGACACTATCGATGAATCTCCAATTTCAACCAGCCATAAAAATGGATAATAACCATAACATTCAAGGAAAACGTTTCGCGTTAACCTAACCTAAAAACATGAATAGAGCATCCGGTTAAGCGACAAGTTGGCAAGTAATAGTATATTTGTCACCGCGGGAGGGAAAATAGACAAGTCCACCCCACATGCAAGATTGCCACCCGAACTGAAGACGAAGGTGTCAAGCACGTGGGGAATGCTTGTCTATTTTCCCTCCCGCGGTGAAAAATATACAATACACGCACGGAAAGTGAGTATTCTAACCCAGCGTAGCGAGGTTAGAATGTGTCACTTTCAGGCAGAAAAAAAAGTTACGCCGCACAGTATTTTTATTTATGCAGTATTCATTTAAATAATAATTATTTTCAAATGCTACATCTCTTTTTTTAATTGTAATAATTTAAATCAAGTTCATTTAATACAATTCTGTGTTGACTTGTACAAATATTTCTGCTACTCATATCTTTATATGCGGATTTTAAAATTAGTATTTGCTATAGCATAAGACCAGAACGATTTTCGGAATTGGCGACTCAGATCGTAAACACGTTTCAAGGAGAAGATGAAGGTATCTATTATGTACCTTACCAATGGGATCCAATTTTGAAAAAAAAACTTCTACCAAAAGGTAAACTCTATGATAAATACAATGCGATTCGGGGAGTTCTTCTTGAGAGTGGACTCACAAGTAAAAATCTTTCAAGAAAAAGAAAATCTGTAGATGAATCAAGACCAGTGTGCCTGGCATTTCGTGAAAAATTATTATCCGATAGGGAGTATATTAAGTTAAATATCCATGCAAGATATCAATTTCAATTATCGTGCAATGTTCTATAGGAATTAATGACGAAGAATATGTTGAAAAAACAAATTGGCTTAAGAGCAACATAGATCCATGGTCTCGAGTAAAAATATACTGGGCGGATACTTCCAAAAACAGAATTGATGACCTTGTAAAAAATTTAACAGATAATTACCTGGAAAATTACGGTGTTTTGAAGCATGTTAGCAAAGGATACGAGTTGGTATGGATCTTAAATTTCATTGTCAGTTTTTTGAACGATATTATTTTTCAAAATTCTTCTTTTTCGTATTGGAATTTACTTTCAATTTTAAGTTCTTGGTTTCCTTATCTTTGATTTCTAAATAATGTCAAACGAAACATTTTATAATACACAAATAAAGTAACAATGGACTTCGGCAATCAATTTCGATTTGCGTGTGGATTTACACAATCATTAATATGATAATATAATAATAGTCATTGTAAATTTATTTATTAGAAATAGAAAACAGTAAATAAAATTTAATTATAGTAACCCTTTCATTTACATTTGGACACCAGTGACTCACTTCGACACTATCGTTTCTTTTTTTAATTTATGAGTTGTTCGTGTCGATTTTGTTGCAATTTTTCTTTCCTGCTTTCTTAGAAAAGAATTCAAAATGACCTTACCGAATCCAGATTTTTTTACACTTTAAACAATTTTTGTTTGCTGGAAATTGACCGTCATAAATGAATGATAATTGTAATTTCTATTTTACACATAAAACTATACTAATTAAAACCAAATTTACAGATTGATATCGATTTCTCAGCATTTTATCCTGACAAGAGCTCATTACTCTACACACAATTCAATGACTTCGAACATGAACTGATAGAATATTGTAGTAAAAGAAAAAGATTAGGTGCAGAAACTCAATTTCTTTTCAAAAAGTACATACAGGAAGTGGAGACGAACAAGGAATCAAGTATGTATATTTGTATATGATATATACAAGAATTCATCAATCTATAGTATTTTAAAAGGATCATTAATCGATTATACTTTGTGCGCAGATTATAAAGTTCTGTTAATTTTTAAATTACTACCATTTTTATTGCCGTGTCCACCAACGATTTCTGCCGGATCCAACACGTTCAATACGACAGCTTGGCGTCCAAGCAAAAGCGAAGTTCAAAATGGATTCATTCTGCATGTTCGGGTAATTTCAGTATTTTCCAATGATGTGTAGGTGTACATACCGGGTGAGTTTTTCAAGGCGGGCCATAGGGATACTCATGTTAAATCTACACGGCTTATGATACGTTGATTACAACGTAACTCCGCTTGCTAATCTTGCTATTGGTTGTGGACGTCATGAATATTAGCATAGAATTAAATAAAATGATAGCGACCGCTGAAATTTATTTATTACCTTTTACATCGTTCAAGTTCCAGAAGACTGCATCTGGACAAAAAAATGTGTCCACATGCCTACGATCTAAACCGTTTCGTTTTCCCCTAATTTCATAATTGTATTCGAATTGCGTGCCACCACTGAACCGGGCAACAACCTACGTTATATTGGAATCGACCAATCACAAGCTGTACATTTACTGTATAATCACAAATGTAGATTTAACATGAGTTTCCCTATGGCCTGCCTTGAAAAACTCACCCGGTATGTATACTAATACATATATGTATTATGCATACATATGTATTACGTAATGTTTCCATTTCTACGTATTTTTACAGAATGATAATGATATGCACACTCATCTGCAGTTACGACGATCAAAATTGCTGCAATACGGACTAAAGGAGCAGCCACTAGTTGTTGTTGGGGATGCTGAAGTCGAAAATTGCTACGTTGTAATTAATGATATTAAATATCATCTTGAATCACCGCTTAAAGCAATTGATATTGCTTTTAAAAGCTTTTACGCCTTTCAGCTGGAATATCCGAAAGAGGCTTATTACCCTTGGTTGGTGATACAACGCCGAATTTTCAATATAAAAGGCGAAACGGATATATCCTCGCCTGCCATTAATACCTTCTTATGCGATTTACGAAGGTGTGCAAAAGTGCAAAAAATGTAATATGCCTATACCTGCAATCTATATGCATGTGTGTATTTTATAAATGAGTTAAAAGACCTTTTTTTTTTAAATGCACGCCATGGATATTCCAGAGTTTAAATGCACTGATTCGGAATGTTGTCGTTCATACGGCACATTTAATGCCTTGAAGCGACATCAGCTCTTACACCATGGCGACAAGAGTGATAATGATATTAAAGTAAAATTATAGTGGAAAAAATCAACCCTGTTATTTCGAATGACAAGAAATGCAATAGTTTTGCGATTACACAGCCTGCAATTAAACCCTACGAAAGAATGGATGACAATATTTTAAACAATTTTCAAAACTTAGCGTTCACGAAAATTGTACAACTATATGAAACACCCTCCCTTTCTCGAAAACATGTGCAATGTTTCGTTGATTTTACCAAAGAAATTATGAATAGTGCTTTTGAAATTATTAAAACAGAAATTGAAACAAACAAAATTTCCAACAATGATTGTTCTGTTGTACCAAATGTTAGTAAGACATTGCAATCTTTCAGTAAAGTATTTGATTCTTTCGATACTGAGTATAAACGAATTTCCGTACTCGAAAAAAAAGGTTACTACATAGCACCAGTCAAATTTTTTATCGGGGAACAAAATCCAAGAAGAAAACGCACATCTGATGGCAGAATAAACACAATCATATCAAAATCGTATGCCTATTTTTTTGCACTAAGAGAAATATTAAAAAGAATTTTCGAGCTACCGTCTGTTTACGATACAGTTTTTCAATACAAAAACTATTTAGAAAATACCTCAACTAATGTTATTTCTAGTTTCTTACAAAGTCCTTTATGGAAAAGCAAAATTAAGGATTTTAAATCTAAACAGGTACTACCCATTTTTGTATTTAATGACGATTATGAAACGGGTAATCCATTAGGCAGCCACTCAGGTGTTAATAAATTATCCGGAACATATTTTACGACACCTTGTTTCCCACCACAATATCAGTCGAGACTTTCTTCCATCTTTCATGCGGTCCTTTTTTACTCACAAGATCGAGTATTGTATGGAAACGCAGTCATCTTTCGAAAATTAATTGAAGAACTCATGTTTCTTGAACGCGAGGGTGTAAGCCTTGAATTGCCGCAAGGTAAAACAACACTTTTCTTTAAATTAGGACTAGTTCTTGGTGACAATTTGGGGCTCCATTCTTTACTAGGTTTTGCAGAAAATTTTAATGCTAATTTCGCTTGTCGATTTTGTTACATGGATAAATTCCAGAGATCACGAGCGACAATTGAAGACAAATTTTATTTACGAAATAAAGCTTTGTACGAAAAAGAGTTACTTCTCCACGAGCTTAGTCGCACAGGCATTAAAGAAGACTGCATTTTTAACCGTTTGCCCGATTTCCATGTAACGGAAAATTTGTCTGTCGATATTATGCACGATATCCTGGAAGGCATGTGTATATTTGATATGGCTGCTTTGCTAAAATATTATACAACACAAACCGATTTTTTTTCACTCTCCGAATTAAATAGTAGAATGAAGAACCACAATTGGGGTATTACAGATTGCAATAAACCTTGTCAAATTTCAGAAAAGGATTTAAAAAATGATAATACTCGGATGTCTGCATCAGAGATGTTTACATTTGTTAGGCATTTTGGAATCCTAATCGGAGATTTGATTCCCGAGGATGACCATATATGGCAAATATATTTAATCCTGCGAAAAATTATTGCAATAGTTACTGCACCATTCATCCAAGTACAATGCTGCCTGACATTGAAAAATCTTATTCAAGAACATCATTTACTAGCTCGGAATGTGTTAAAAAGAACTTTGAAACCTAAAGATCATTTAGTTACTCATTATCCTACAATTATGGAACAATGTGGGCCATTGATCAATTTATGGTGCATGCGTTTTGAAGGAGAGCACCTTCAATCTAAAAAGTCAACGTCGGTCTCTAATAGCAAACGAAATGTTTGTGAAACGATTGCCAGAAAACAACAATTAAAACTAGCTTCTATTTTATATGGTAAATCTCTTTTTCCACTCCTTGAGACTGGACCTGCACAGTTTTGTACATTCAGCGAGTTACCCATATCATTTTGTAATTCTTTAAAAAAAGATTCTAATTTTGGAAATAATACGATTAGTGTAATAAATTGGGTTAAGAAGAATGGCAGTTTGTATAAACCGGGCATGGTTCTGTGTGTTGGTGAATGTGATCATCGACCTATTTTTGGTATTGTTAAATTCATTTGTCTAGAAACACACACTATAATGTTTGTATACGCCGTAATTACCACAGTATATCGTCCACATGAAGAGGCTTACGAAATTATCCACACGTCAAAAGTTTGCGATATAATTAAATACGAACAATTATTAGACTCTCAACCGATGAGTGTAGTCTCAAGATGTGAACAAAACTTTATTTTATTACATTCGACACTATAAAATACGAGTTGCGTTTAGAGAATATTCTACAATTTAAAGTATTTTTAACTGATGATATAGACTAATATATGTATTAATAAAATATGTAAAAAATGTTATAATAAAGACATGTTATATATTCTTACCCGTGATACTAACTACCCAAAAGTTTTCTTTATAAAAATTCATGCTACGAACCTTTAGCGACTTCAAGTGACTTGAATATACTACAGGAACATGTGTTTCAGTCCCTTTTTAATATAATGTATAATAAAAAATATTAAAATATATCCGAATGGATGAGAAAGATATGCAAGCACATAAATTTAATAAACAAATACTGGTAGTATAACCAAATTCATGCACGAATAATTCTCAAATGTTAAGCTAGCATGTAAATATTTCTCACAGGTCTATGTCTATAGATTAATTTCAGTTTAGTTATTATGTATATTTTAAAAGTTGCAAATATATGGATATGAAGCATATGTTTAAATGTATAAACAAATGGAACAAAAAAAACTTTCACTATGAAAATTCATGATACGAATCTTTATCGACTATAAAGTGATTCGAATATAATTATTACAGGTACATGTGTTTCAGTTTATTTTCCCTTACATCACGTATAATAAAAAAGATGAAAATACATATGAATGGATGTCATATATATGCACCAACATAAGCATAACCAACAATAAGTAGTGGTATAACAATAGTATATTTCGTGACATGTGCAGAAAAGTTTTTTCGTTACATGGGTGCGGAAAATGCGTCAGAAAATAGTCAGAAATGTGGAAAATAGCATTTTCCGCACCCGGGTAACGAAAAATTCATATTTGAACAGTTTTCAAATGTTAGCTACCTTGAAAATATTTCTCTCAGGCCTATTTCTTTTTTCAATTCCTTTTTTGTTATTATATATATTTTAAAAGTCTTCAGTTTATATGTATTTTAAATATGCTTTGTTATTATATATATTATCTATATTATCTATATTTTAAAATTCATGCTGCGAACCTTTATCGTCTATAAGTGATTTGAATATATATTTATTGAAGGTACATGCCTTTCAGTTTTTTTTTCTTTGTCATATATATTAAAAAAGATGAAAGTACATTTGAATGGATGTGATACAATCGGTATATGCAAGAACATAAATTTAAACAACAAAAACTATTTGTGTTTCAAATCTAAGTATAAGGCATAATCGTGCACCACTACGAATACAAATTCATTCCTCCCAGTTCAATATCAGGTATTGTTCTCACAGCTATACCGTATAGCTAAAATGACCAAACTACGTTCACAATGCTGGTTTTGCTGAGAGGGCTATACTGTGTCAGTATAAGTTACTGAGCAAAACAGTATTGCTGTGACTACCAAAATATTGCCGTACGCCCCAAATTTTTCTTTCAGTGTACATAAACACTGCACATTTCGTATATATATATAACATTTCTACTTGGCTTTTTTGCCATAACGAAATTAATATTATGGTTTGTATTTTTGGATTAGTATTTTCAGGAGTGTTATAAGAAGTTTCCTTATCTTCTCCATGATAGAAGCACTGCAATTCCACCACATTGGTGCAGCGTACGTTATAATCGGACGTATTAGAAGCAGGTAAGACACGACTTTTGCCCGGGGTTCTAAATTTTTGTTGATTTATTGTAATGGGAAGATTTTTTAGTACAATTAACGGGAAAGTCGTCGACAGGCTCAAATTACGTTTAGTCTAAGATTTACCGAATTATGTGCGATGGTTGAGGTCGAGTCTGCCAACGGCGCGCGGGGGTCTGTGTTCTGGTCAGTGCTTGGGCGGGCCATATCGTGCGTTATGGGGTAGGCCAACCTATGAGGTGTCGTGGCTACCATCCTTGCACTGGCTAAACCATGGTCCTTGGTGCGCGAGGAGCTGGGTGCAAATTACGCGCGCTAAATGGGGGTCGAATGAATAGGGATTGGGCAATGATCTTTAAGTATCGAGGTCACCAGCACCCTCCTGCTCCGCACCATCTGAGCGGACTAACCAGACTAAGTCTGGACGAAGTATTGAATTTGGTCACTTCGGGCATAAAAATTACCCTATAGTTTTTCATCAAATGTACGTTCGTACGTACGTCCGTACGTCCCGTTTTTTTTCTCGCGATAACTCGCGAACGGATAAGCGTATTGACATAAATTTTTTTTTAAATACGCGTCTTGGCATAACTTTGATCTGATTAGATATTGGCGCAGATCCATCCGTCTATTACTAAAAAAAATTAGCCCCAATTAAGTTTCTTCGTAGTTTTTTGCATTTATTTTGAAAAATACAAATTTTATTCAAAAATATTTGAAACAGAAAAGATAGAGCATTAAATTTTCTACAAAAAAGGTTGTAAGCATTTTCTTCCTAAAGTCAACGATAATGCCATAAAAACTGTTTTAAAATGCTTATAACTATTGTCTGAGGAAGTATCTAATTTGGTCACCTCGGCAAAAAAATGACCCTATACTTTTTCATCAGATTTCGACGTCTCGCCCCCCCCCCCCTCCCCTCACCCGGTGATCAACTACGGGCGTATAAGTCGTTTTACGCTCTTGACACGAAAAGAACTATTTCAATATATCTAAAAGATGTCTTATAGATATCTAAAAGGTATCCGCTAGAGAAAAATAAGTTAGACTCAGAGGGCAGAAAGCGCTAAAAAAATAACAAGACCGATATTAGAATATTTTAGGCAGAGGTTTCAACTACATAATTCTAATAATAATTAAAAATCAACTTTAACAAAATGACATTTCTTTTTAATATTTTTGTTTACTATTATACGTTGTGTTTTAAAATCAACATTTACGGCATTCATTTATTTACTTATTGATACAGTAGTTTATGTTTTTATGACTATATGAACCAGTAGGTCCTTTATGACTATTTATGGAAAATTTAATCTCAAAAGCGAATACTTTTTAAGCTTTTTTTATTTCTTTGTTATTATTTGTTTAAACAAACTTTTTTTATTGCATAAGAAGTGTAATAAACATATTGGTAATGGTCTAAAATTTGTGAGAATGCAATTATAAGAGTCGTAGCTTTCATAGTTTGTTTATTAATAAACATTTTCATTTAATAATGGGAACGAAATGGATTCATAGGTGATAGTTTATTTAATTTTTGTTCAAGAAAAGAGACAAGTTTAAGGGAATGGGTTGCCGTAGGATCGGACGTTAGACATTATAAGTGGAGAAAAGAGTGCAGGCGCGAAATGGGGGGAGAAGGAACATGGAGAATGCCATCGAGATTGGTCAGGAATAGTTAAATGGCGTTATCCCATTACTCTATCTTTCTTCTAAAAACCGCCCACTATTTGGTCGGTGCTCATAATACATATTCGGATCTGACATGGGGGCGTGGCTTAAGTAAAATTTTCCAATATGGCGGCTCTGAGCCCAAATTTTGTATTGAGTATATTGTAGGGTAGACAAATTTCGTGAATTATGATAGTTACATTACAAAATATTTGCAATTGTGCTGGTACCAACCCAGCAGAACGAAAATTTGTTGAAGGGCAGAAAGTTTTAAACGCTGGACATATTATTAAGGGGGTTCTAAAGTGCTCGTCGGGTAAGGTAGGAATTTGCATTAAAAACCGTAAATAAAAAATGACTGAATCAATTTTTCAAAATTCCGCCTCTGTAAGAGCCTCGCTGCGTTTTTTTTGCAAGCATCGCAATTCAAAGGAAAACCTCATGAAATTAATGGGGCAGTATCTAATAAGGAAGAGATTACCCAGTAAACGAAAATGGATAGAAATTTATTGAAATTAATTGAAATTTTTACTCGCCAATCCGGATTGTTAATTTTAGCAAATCTATTCCAATTGTGAATTCGTTTGTATTTCTGTACATGGATTGCCCTGCTTCGATTTGTATTCAGTGCAATCAATTACAAGATGGAAGTTGTAGTCTATTGATTTCAATTCCAATAAATAGAATTCGCCAATGTTATTTGAAATTCAATTGAATCCTTCGTAAAATGAGAGGTTATGTTAATTTATTTGAATTCAGGACGTAGAATTGGAAAGACAATCTTTCAATAATTGTGTATTTCTTTCAAAATCAGATTACTTTTTATTCTTTCAACAGAATAGGTAACCTTCTCCTGTATATAATCCAATTATTAGCAGAAATATTGTAGAGGAATTCATTTCAGTTTAGTGTGCGGAATTGCCGATTTTTGTAAGTATTGAAATCAATACCGAATGAAATAAATGTGTGGAAGAGAATTCCTCGATACGAGAATCTATTCACGACAATTCTTTTAATATTTAATAATGTGAGCTTCATCATTTTAATTATGCTTTGTTATTAAATAATGGATATAACTTTTTTCTAAGTAGGCGATTATCACTTTAATACGCATAACACATAAAATATGATAAATAACCAATTATTTAAAAATATTAATATTATGAGAAAATATTTTTTCCGGGTTTCGTTAGAAAGTTAGTAATATACTAATTGAAACATAAATTTTAACACCGAAAATATTGTGAACGAAGAGGAATAGAGCAAATAATGTTACCATGTGTCTTTGTGTGCAATTTGATATACTGCAATCCATCGATGGAGAAAACGTTTTTAGAAACATGAATTTACTATTATTTACAAAAGTAAATAAATAGAACAAGAGTAATTTTTTATATTCACAATTTATTCTAGTACCTACGTAATAACAAAGTACATAAAAGATATATTTATCAAATATTATTTCTTTACAAAGTCGTTAAAAAGTGTGGATACCGACTGACAGGTTTAGTCGACTTCGAACACATTTGGTATGTGCGACACGAAAGCTTGTTTTCATATTCTCAAATACATAATTTTGCTGTCGATATTCGTAATTGGTATAAAGAAGATATCGCTATCTAGGTATACACTTAACACTTTTTAAGTGTATCATTTCAACAGTCCCAATAACAAGTTTTTTCAATGTATTCCAATCCATATTCGTATGCTGCCATTTTAAGGTTATGTTCACTTCATTGATAGAGATTAATTGATATTTTGAATCTTTTTCAATGCAAAATGTTTATACGCTTCAAGTACCCAGTATGAATAGAAAATTATTTAACCCTGAACATCCTAATTTATTTAAATTCTTTACACGGATTAAGAATCCGGATTCAAAAAAATTCAAATTATCAATTTATTTTAATCCATTTTCGTTTGCTGGGTACTTCTTGTGCATGTACATGTAATGAGCATCTGAAATTAAAACATTGCAGTTAATAATCATAAAATTTAACATTTATAGGTGTATATATATATACATATATGTCACAAGTTAACCTCACTAACTTGTCAGTATATAATAATTTTTCTTAAAATGCAATGAACAAACTCATTCGTCGCTTTACATTAGTCACTTTAAAGCAATTGTCCACGCTTTTAATTTGGCCACTTTCTCTTTTTTTCCAAATATATTTTCAATCAAAACAAAGTTATTCTTTGCCTTTGGGAAGCGATGAAATCGGAGTTGCAGATCCTTTTCTGCTCTCCTGTAGCAATCTTTTACTATACAGCGATCTATATTTGAGCTTACAGAACGCGGAGAAAATATTCCAACATCCATAATACCAAAATAAATAATTTTTAGATAAAAAATAATGCTTCCTGCTAATCTTAGCAATACAAACATTGGGCTTACAGAGCATTCGCGATTTGCCACCAGGTATCGCATGTTTCATGTCAGATCCCAATACAATACAAGTTTTTCAAAGCGGAACATTGATGGGACCACGTTTAAACTACAAATTGATACTGATAATCGATGAATTGAATCAACAATGGCGAATGACTCCATACTGTCTCTCTTTCGGCTTTATAAGACCCAATTTCGAACGGAAATTGTTTATCTTGAATCGTATGTAGGCACTCGTACAACGTATAACGTGCAATAAAAAATGGATTCTATCATGATAGTCGGCATTATTATTAAGAAAAATGATTCTCTATCTTAAAAAATATTCCTTGGTACTAAATTTTAAATATTTCCAGGCCATATACTGTACATCATTACGCCAGCAACAGTTTAAAGTCGTTGTATCTGTCACGTCTTAATAAAATTACCCGGTATATAGGGGTAGATAGAGGGATGATAATAATTATTGACAGCAGTGTAAGTTTATCTATTGATTTAAGTCATCAAATTTCCGCTTTTATCGAATACTAAGAAACAAGTAGCACAGTATTGTAATTAGAAAATGTCTGAAGTAGGAGGGCACCAGACTATTGGTCACTTTTAGGCAGCTAGCTCGGCCATTAACTTTGTAATCAATCTTTGACACCAGGTTGAAAGATTATTTGGACCAACAGCCAGGCATTCGCCGACAGGTATAGCTACTCTCGGTCCTAGTATGTATGTATGTGCATCATGAATGAAATTCAATTATCCAATGGGCATTTACTATTATGTGGGCACGTCCTAGTTTTCAAGATTGCAGAGTTCAATTGTGTTATTTTCAAGAAATAAATTAAGAAACGATATGAAAAATATTTCATCTTAATAAAAGAGTGGTTCAATTTTCACTCCAAGGAATTTAGAGAGTACGATCTTTAATTTTTGAGTATTAAAATAATCAGAATTCAATTAAAAATTCACCAATAGTTGCATAGATAAATTATCCAGAGGTCTATTTGAATGCTTCGTACTTACGTTGAACCATTTGTACTTTAAATTATAAATCATATTCTCTTCTCACGCTTCTTTTACTTAACTTCTATGCACATAATATTGTAAATATATACTACTAGATAAAGGTTTTATTTTTAAACTGTACGGAATTCTGTTGGAGTTCATAAATGAATGGACCGAATGCAGTCTCGAGGTACTAATATGTAAAGAACCAAATTTGCATAAAATATATAGCTTTATTTCTAATTAGGTGATGCAAAACACAACATTGTAAACAATATAAAGACATCGCTATTCAATTTACTTTAGTCCTATTTTCCTTTGATTTATAATTTTTACATATAAGTACCGGATGTCCAGTTACGTCAGTACCAGTTACGTCATATTTTCATTGTTTACCTTTTCACAATTAGTAAGAGGACTGTATTACCGAGAAAAACTTAATTGTTTATTTAATTTAATTAAAGCGGTCAAGAAATACACCTATATTTAGTGTTACCTAAAATCGGTTACACCAACGTTCTACTTCCAGTATCTTAGTCTAGCATGTCTACTTCATTTTATTACTGCTTAAATGCTACATATATCCCGGCATTTAATGCAGTATAAAATGATAAATATATCTACATACTTCAAATTGAATATCGCGTCCAGGGCAAGGATGCCACAATCCCTGCTGAAGAGCACAACATGTCATCCTGGTGCGAAACGTATTTAAGCAGTAGTTCCAATTATAAGCGCTAGAGGGATGCTTTTTAATATTAAATCCAATAGTATGTGATTCATAATGTTTACACATAAGTACCGGATGATTTATTCCGCTAGACGTGAACTGATATCCCAGTTACGTCATTTTCTTCTTTGTTTACCTTTTCACAATTAGTAAGAGGACCGTATTATCGAAAAAAACTTAATTGTTTATTTACTTTAATTAAAGCGGTCAAGAAATATACCTGGATTTATTATTATACGTAATACACCAACGTTCTAGTCCCAGTATCTTAATCTAGAATGTCTTCTTCATTTTATTACTGCTTAAATGCTATATATATCCCGGCATTTAATGGAGTATAAAATGAAAAATATATCTAGAAACCTAAAATTGAATATCGTGTCAGGGCAAGTATACCATAAGCCCTGCTGAAGAGCACAACATGACATAGATAAATTACACAGAGGTCTATTAGAATGCTTCGTACTTACGTTGTACCATTTGAACTTCAAACTATAAATCATGTTTTCATCTCATGCTGCTTTTTGTTAACTTCAATGTGCATAATATTGTAAATATATACTACTAGATAAAGGGAAACGTTCTATTTTTAAACTGTACGGAATTCTGTTTGAGTTCGTGAATGAACGGATGGAATGTAGTCTCGAGGCACTAATATGTAAAGAACCAAATTTTAATAAAATATATAGCTTTATTTCGAATTAGGTAATACACAACATTGTAAACATTATAAAAGTAGCGCTATTCAATTTAGTCCAGCCCTATTTTCCTAGCGCCCCCCCCCCCCGTCTGCAGACAATCCGATTTCAGTTCCAAACGAGGTCGAATATTAGTCTTCGATGTTAAACGCAAAAACTTTCGAAGAAGTTATAGAGGTTTTGTCGCTCTTGGCCATTGAATGGTGGATCGATTTTGGTTGGACTACTAAAGACCCAAATATGGTCCACTACAAACCACTCCACAAATCGAAGGAGGTACACCCACAGTCGAATTCAGTGGATTGATGTGGCGCCTGGACATTGATTGATGGTAAGGTTTCTTCATTAAAGTGACGTATAATTGTTGGATTGCGGAAGCCATGTTCCCACTCAAAAAATAACCGGAGATTAGCGTCCGCTTGAGGCCTTGCTGCAGTTGCCAACGAATCTAATAACAGCAAAACTGGACGTAAGACTCGAGTACGTTTGCTGAAACTGGCATCAAATTTTGATACTGACATCACTGCATTACAGACAATTAGCAAGAACCAATGATTCGCCTCATTCACCGAAATAATCAGGAATTCCTTCTCGAAAATGTTTACACTTTCTTGAAACTTCCGAACTCGAATCCATCTTCTCGCCATCGATCCTGTGCCTATCAATGTCTCATAAAAGAAAGTATCAGCGACCCAACAATTTTTTTACTGCTGTTCCGGTATGATTCTCTCTTATATGAAACTGAGTGCGAAATTTATCACTTCATCATTTAATCATCGGTATGGTTTTAATCGATCTAAATCTTTTTTCTCTGAAATTCTGCTCGCTTTTTTGGGGTTTTCTGTATTCTTTTCGACCACATTATTGTTAAATTCCATTTCTTTCTCTCGTTCATAATCAGGAATTGTCTTCGTCTTCGTCTGATTCGGTTTCCTTAAAGTCTTCTGCAGACCAGCTGTTCCATGTCTGTTGCTGAAATACGCTTGACATTCTCAATGATTGAAAAGTGTACAAGATATCTCTGAAACATTAATATTACCATCGATAAAGTAAATTTGACTGAAACAGTTCGTTACGAATTGTTCATAAAGCTATTAATGAACATCTTATCATTCCTAGTAGGGGAATTCACTGCAAATTGGACACACCTTGATATTTCGGAAATGTTCAATTGTAACAGCATCTACTGAATTGTGAAAGATTCACCTTATCCATAAGGTACAGATACATTGGTTTTGTTAAAACATCCTTACCTTAGTACCAATGAGCAAAAAATGATCTTTTCGTATTTTTGTAAATAGAAAAATTATCTCTTTTTAAAATTTAATACAATAACTTCTCTTTATGAATTACAAAACATGTGGGATATATTTGTATGTTATTTTTCTTGAAATTTAAGAGGCAAAAAGAATTACATACATATCATGATGAAAGTTTTTCCGGTTTGAAAAAGTTATCGGCCATGCTGCGTGTTGGACACCATTAATCGCTACGAATTGGACATCACTAAAATGCTCTACACTACATTTATTCTCAACTATATAGCCTATTTGGCAGCTCAATGTAGTTTTAAATCAATTTATGTCTAATTGTTTCATTATTCTGTGTAAAGTACAATTAAATTTTTAATGATTCCGACACATCAGTTGCATCGAAGGCTTTGTTCAATTCTCCAATCCTTTTCTCAATATATAAAATAGTTTTGTTTCTTTTGATCGAAAAATAACTGTCAACAATGTCGTTCATGAATTTTAAGGATCCAACACGCAGGTCGACTACAGAAGGAACGTTGGGAATATTAGAGCTACTGAGAATATAGTTAAAGTGGAAAGGGAAAGTATTACGGGAGAAGGAGATGATACGACATTTTGACGGATTAATGTGAAGACCATTTCTTATCGACCATAAACTGAGAGCGTGCAAGTTGTTTTGTAGACAAGATGCAGCCATGGGACTTTTAATTACCTTAAAAATTTTGATGTCATCGGCATAAAGAACGAATGAAGAAAAAGAGAGGTTACTAGTAAGATTATTAATGAAAATGGTGAACAAGACAGGACCGAGATTAGATGCTTGAGGCATTGTATAAGAAACAAGGTATACCAAATACCGACTGCCCAGTAGGCTGCTAGTGAATATAACCAATCGCAGAGTTCGAGAAAACATAAAATTCACATTCTCGAAGTCTGAAATTTGTTGAGGACACGAAAACCATTCCCTGGCATGCGCTTTGATATACCTAGTTACTATACTATGGCTTGAGGGACACCAGAGCAGATTCTGATGAGTTGGGAAACACAGTCGTTAAAGCGCACCATCTGAGTCCTATCCGTCAAGTAGGATCCCAACCAAGACAGAAGGTCACCTCTGATTCCAATGGCATGGCATTTCTGAAGGAGGAGAGTATGATTTATGAGATAGAAAGCCTTCGAGAAATCAGTGTAGACTGCGTCAACTTGGGAGTTGTAGTCAAGAGCAGAGGAAACAAAGTCAGTGAAAAGAAACACATTGGAAAGAGTTGATCTACCACGAATGAAGCCGTGCTGTTACTGGATATGTCGTGGATGTATAAGATTGGAAATATAATTAGCAATAATTTTATCAAATAATTTTGAAAAAGTGAATGATATAGAAATTGGTCTATAGTTCGATAGAGTGAATCGATCGTCTTTCTTATAGATAGGCTGAATAAAAGCAGATTTCCAATAAGTGGGGAATGTACCAGGGGACAAAGAAAAATTAAACAGAAAGAGCACGGGGTCAATCAAAGATGAAATACAATTTTTTATGAAATGAGGCGGAATGTCATCCGGACCTCCATGCCCATTTCAATCAAGCTCGTTAAGTGCGGCAAATAAATCGGCTTTCGATATCGTAAAAGTATCTGATAGGGATGGAAAAATGGGCCCGTTATAATCATTAAAAGAATTGACGCAATAAACTGAAGCGAAATGAGAAGAAAAAATATTAGCAATACCGGAATCAGAGTCGACAAGTAGCTGAGTGAGGTTCTACCAGCTTGAGATTGTTCACGTATGACAAAAATGATTTCAAATTAGATTGCAAGTGTGATTGAACAGATATTACATAATTACTACATAATTTCTTAAAATTAATATAGTCAACCGGGTGACGATTTGTTTTCCAAAGTAAATGATAACGTTTTTTTCTGATATTAAATTGATAAGAATTTTGGAATACCATCTGGGGTACGCATTGTTTAAAATGGAACACTTTCTGAGAGGTACATATTTGTCAATAATACAATTTTAAACATTATAAAAAGACGAGGCATCCGTTTCAACATTACAATGGTCAAAAGTAAGGTTCCATGAGACATTACTTAGTTCGCGGTTAATTGAAACAATCAGCATTTGCAAAATCGTGATAATAAAGACGACGCGTAGGCGCAGCATGTTATACGTTTGCGATTTTTACATTAAATGCTTGAGCACAATGATGATCATCTTCTTTGACTAGTTGATCGCTGGATGTTACCGGAACTAAAAGATCAGATGCAGCAAAGCACAAATCCAAAGTAAATTCTTTGAGAGTGTGCTCAGGATAAAGTTGATCAAGTCCAAGTGATGCAGCAAAATGTAGCGGCGTCATAACATTATCACGACAGGCCGGAGAAACATAACCGCTTTGAGAGAAAGATAGTGGGCTATTGATCTAGTTAACAAACGGTAGGTTAAAATCACCAAGGATGATGAGTTTGTTGTCAAATTCTCTACTCCGCAGAAATCACTATAATCGCTGGTAGATGACTTCGGCGGAAAATAAACACCGATGACAACAAACTTGCATCGGTGAAAAGATAGACGAACTGCCAATGTTTCAACCTTCGTAGCTGGCGGGTTGAAAATTAGTTGAGACGCAAACATACTTTTATTTACTGCCACAAGTTATTTACACCACCTCCTCTCCTTACCGAACCGTCACTAAATGATCTATCACGCCTGAAGACATTGAAACATGATAGACCAAGTTCAGAAGTTTGCATACAGCTTTTTAGCCAAGATTCAGTTAGGATAAGAATATTGGGTGATGGTAAAAGTAAATGAATATTAATTCTAAGATAATCAAGTTTGTTGTTAAGTGAACGAACAATATACCATCTCGATATTTGACCGTGCGCTCATCTAAAGGGTGAGCTGCATTATGAACCGTTACATCTTTTCTCAAATTTACAAGCTTGTCCCTCTGCTGCTTCGTTTTAAACTGTAATGCCTGAATGAAACTCGTTCCTCTTGGATATAACGTACATAACCTCTTAATTGAAGGGCCGGATTGAATAACGCCTTCCGCGCTCGGGTCAAGCTGACGTGCCCCTGAATGTATGCAATCACCGATAGATCCGGAAAAAAACATTTGCTATTAAAAAACATTAAAAAATCATGAACTCCTGCAAAACTGTCCGCTAGGAAGTTGTTGCTAGAGGCTCGAAGTATACTTATACCGATTTGTAGGCATTTTCATTCAGTACGTACAGAGATTTCGATAATTATATAGTAGGTTATGAATTGCGTCGGCGCGGCTGGGTTTGGGTTCTTAGCCGAGAAAATCTGTAAGCTTCAAATAATGAAAAGTAATGATCAAATTGACTTTTTTATGTCGAAATGAAGCTTAAGATTACAATGGATACCAAGTTAACCATTACATGAAGATAATTTTTGATTGAATTTATTACAATTATCACAGAAAGTCATTTTTTCACCTCATCGAACTGAGAAAATGATTTTGTAAATACATCTAGAAACTTACAAGAAAAAAATGTTCATAAGTTTTATTGCATTAGATATATATCTGTATAGAAATGATTATCCAGTTGATAAAAATATTGTAAATAAAGTTATACTTATAATTGAACTAGAATCTTTTATTTTCAATCTACTACTTTCTTGTTAAAGTAACAATTTATCATTAGTTTCCTGAATTAAATATAACTAATTTCAATTTTACTTGTGTATTTTTTTTAATGGTACGTGGAACTTGTTAAATTAACCAGAAATATATCCTTTTATATAGGAAAGATATTTTTATTGGCAACATAAAATTTATGATAAATAACAGCTCTTCTATATTTTTTATATTTTATTTTTTATTTACACAATTAAACGGGCTATAGAGCCTTTCGACATGAGTTAGTATATTGATCGCCAAATTTTAAAATAATAAATAACAAAATAGCAAAATTTTACATACAAGATACCATGAACAATAAAGTAGAGAATACTTACAAAACGCGCTCAGAAAAAATCACTTAGTATTTACTAAAACGTCTTTTTAAAATTACATTATGAAAAGTGCTAGAATTCATGGTTAATTTAACAAGTTACGCGTAATTTAAAAAAATACACAAGTAAAATTGAAATTAGTAATATTTAAATCAGGAAACTAAAGATAAATTGTTAATTTAACAACAAAGTAGTAGATTCAAAATATAATATTCTAGTTGAATTAAAAGTATATACCTTTATTTACATGATTTCTATTAATTGGATAATCATTTCTACATCTAATGCAATATACAACTTTTGAAAATTTGTTCCTTGTAAGTTTTTAGATGTATTTCCAAAATCATCTTCGTAGTTCGATGAGGTGAAAAAATGACTTTCTGTAATAGCCGCGATGACGCAATTCATAACCTACTATATAATTATCGAAATCTCTGTACGTACTGAATGAAAATGCCTACAAATCGGTATAAGTATACTTCGAACCCTTAGCAACAACTTCCTCGCTTACAGTTTTGCAGGAGTTAATGATTTTTTAATTTTTTTTAATAGCAAATGTTTTTTTCCTGTTCTATCGGTGATTGCATACATTCAGGGGCACGTCAGCTTGACCCGAGTGCGGAAGGCGTTATTCAATCCGGCCCTTCAATTAGAACTCAGTTAAACAATCAATGGTCTAACAGACCCTGGAAAGCGACGATTCCGTAGTCGACATGAGCGAATGCAGCTACAATTAATGTCGAGCGGAAGTAAAAGTTCTTTTACTTAGGCTGTATCATGTATAGTACTATCAACTGAGACAATTTAATTAACATTATATAAGATAATATTATTTACTGGTCAGCGTCGGAGCCAATATTTAGCTGCTTAGATGAAGCATATCTTTCCTCCAAATTTTCCAATTTCTTCTCAAATTCTAAATGTCTTTTTGATAGTCCATCCAATTTAGATAAAACATCATTTGAGGCTTGAAGGGCATTACATTTAACATTAGTATATAGACAGTAAATATATAACAAAGATAATAATTATACATGTAATAAAAACTTCAGCGTAAAATGAAGACTGCTCCATTAACATGAGTGCAAAACATAAAAATATGAGAAAGAATGACAACAAAATATTTTTTTTACGTTTAAACTCTGAAAATATAAAATATCGTTTTCCGCGCCAAAAAAGCCTACTTTCGCCATTCTGAACGCATTTCGTATTCCCGGCTTTTTTTCCGAATTTTCCCCTCCGGCGATCTATCGCGTGTAACTTTTGCTTGAAATGCGTCGAAAAATTCGCTGAACATTGAATGGCTGCACGTATGTATGTTTGTTTATCTCTGTTTCGGTGAAACTGTACGCTCGTAAAAATGTCACGAAATTATTCTAACATTAATAGTTAAAATTCTTATATTAACTATTATCATAAGAAATTTAACCGAATCTAAATTAAATGTAAACAACCGTTTCTCTCAGTGTGAGTTTCTATCTTCTATGTCCGAGTGTAGTGTGTGTTAAACGAGGTCGGTCAACATCGAAGACGTGTGTATTATGACTATTAATTTTTTTTATAACATTTTAAGTAGATAATTTACCTTTCTTCTTAATTTACCTTTCTTCTCGGTGCACCTGGAAGGGAGATGCTTGACAACAATAATTACAGAATATTTTGGAACTACACTCAGGGATGGAATAAGAAAGACAACAATTACGGAGGGTAACAATTATGGGGTGACGACTACAATTTATTTGCGTTAACAGAATTCGACCAACACTTGTCCGATGCAATCTAGACAAATAAGCATTCTACACAATAATTTGTTCGATAATAAGTCGATCCCCAAATCTATGTAAGTTCACACATAATTATATAATACAGTAAATCCCCTCTTACTTGAACAGGGTCGCCCCAGCATTTCCCCTCCGACCCTGTTTATTTGAACGCTTACAGTTGTCCCCACTCCTCGCGCAATATACCCGTTCGGCGTGAGTAGCGCATGCGCATTGGAATTTGCATCCGCGTAAGAGCGAGTTGTGGGGGTAAGGGGAAGTAGAAATCGTTCAAATAAACGAGGTTATTTTGTTCAAATAGACGGGGTGTTCAAGAAAGCGAGCGTTCAAGTAAGAGGGGTTTTACTGTACAATCTTTTAACCTTTTTGTAAAACCATATTTTGTTTTTAGTCAATGAATTTCTAAAGATATGCTCATCATATTGAGCGAAACAGTAAATATCAACTTGCATTCTTGTTTATTGACCATCACTCCAATGCGCTTTCTTTGAAATATTATTTGATGAATCAAAATTACCAAGATTTGAAATCTTAACTGCTCGTGTAAAAGAATGTTTAAAAAAATACTTAAAAGTGAATAGATTATACTATATTAATATAATCAATGAAAATTAACATTTTTAATGAACAATATACATACGAATGACAAGAAATAATTACAATAATATATAAGCGTTTAAGAAAGAAAATTGCATAACACCAGGTTTTCCAAATACGATGTGTGATTCATATCCTTAGTTTTGCACTTTTTCAAAATTTCCAATACACGTCGATGAATAGCTTCACCCACTTACTTCAAGAAAAGACCCAAGCCTGAAAGATTGCCAAGGAATTTTATACACTGTTGTAAGGGTTCTTTAATTATTACAACAATACAATATTTAATTACGATGACAAACAAACAATTACTTCGGTTATTTTTTTAAGCTTCTTTTGAAGATTCTAAATCATCAAGAACTCAACCTTAGCTGCTCGTTTGAAGATATTTTGTTTAAAGATACAATTTTTCTGTTAAATACTCACTATCGTGTTAAGTTCATTCCTTTCAACTTCGAGTAAATGCAAAACATATATAATATTTAAACCATTATGGAATCTTTCTTTTTTTCGAAAACATTGAAAAACTGCAAAACCAAGGATATGAATCACCCACCACTTTTGGAAAGCCGAAAAATGCTGCTGTATAATTTTCTTTCTCAAGCACTTAAATACCATTGTAATTGCTTATTCGTGTTCGTCTATATATTTATTTTATGTTAAACATGTTATTTTTCATTGATTGACCGCTTCCAACCCGATATACGAAATTAAGTTACTAAAACAAATTGTTTTGAAAGAGAATCGTATTTTAAAAAAAATGTTTAGACAAGCAGCTAAGACTTGAAGTTTTAGTGGTTTTGTATCATCGAATGATGCTCTGAAAATACATTTTACTTTTTAATTGCGTCGTAGTTAAACAAAATTAATCCTTTGAAGCACACATTTTTCATTTACATAGAAAACGATTGGAATTTTTCACTCGGGGGTTTTCGGGGTCGCTGATTCCAAATATGACCTCAGATTTGAAAATTCAAAATTGCGGATCCAAGATAGCGGACCATATTAGGAAAAAGTTGCTTGATCGAGATGAAACTGCGTACATGGGAGTTGTCGGGATAGCTGATTACGAATATGGTCTCAAGTGTTCAATATTCAAAATGGTGGATCCAAGATGGCGGACAAAATTAGGGAAATGTTGCTTGATTTGAATCTGCCATCTCAGTTTTTAAAATTCAAAACGTATTACATATACATATTTCGGGGCCCCAAAATCTCAGAATAAAAGTTTTCAGGCATAAATACATGTTATTTTTAAAATTATTGTACTGCCATTTGGAATTCGCCATTTTGAATTTTGGAACTCTGACTCTGGATTCGTCATCAGCGACCATAAAATCCCCTTAGTAAAAATTGCCATAAAGATCGAAACTGAAATAAGCTAGAAAACGCTTTGTTTTTAGTGCATTTTTTTAGTGGTTGTTTATTTAAAACTATTTTACAACAAATGAAATTTGAATATTAGTGGTATGATATTGCAGACAAATACCTTAGCTTCTAGAAAAACCAACTAATATTTTTAAATACGGCCAAATTTAATTTTTATAAATGAAATTATCTGATAGAAAAGGTGGTTTGAAAACTGATATCAAATTCGTAATCAGTGACCCCTGAAACCCCCGAGTATCGAGTTTCAAGCCGGAATCCAATGAATTATTACAAAAGAAGTCCGCCATATTGTTTTTTTAGGGTTATATCAAAACCCTGATCTGATGGGGTGGAATGGACCTTAGATTCGGATTCAGCAACCCCAAAAACATAAGGTACACATAGTAGTAAGTACACGTAGTGAGACCTCCAGGTCAGAACAAAAATTTTTGTTGTGTGGTTGTGATACCAATGAATTAAATACCAATTAATATCTGCAGACAATATAAATGTTTCATAATGAATTCTAATGAATGCTGTCGATTCAAATATTGTAATGAATACTACATTTTATTTATTTATTTACGGGCATTAATGCCCTTAATACAATACTACATGATATGATAATAAGAATTTAAATAGTTTCATATGAATTCCACCGCATCTCTGTTCATCAATGCAGACACAATTACATATATTAACTACTAATTGCTAAAAATGCTATTTTCCACACTTTTCATGTTTTTCGGACGCATTTTCCGTACGCTCACGTCGAAAAATATCGTCCAGTATATGTGCAAAAATGTTTTTTCAACGAATGTGAATGCGGATTTCGCCTTCGACTCAACCTGCAACCCTCACATTCGTTAGAAAAAACTTTTACATTAATATTGAACACTTGTATCCAAAAATACTATTGAGTATCAGATAAAAAATAACGTAGGATTATATAAAATATAGATATGATAAAATAAAAATATCTGGTAATGCATGCAACGCTTGTACTTATTGAAGGTTTGGTTTAATATAATACATTCCCAAAAAACGAAGAATGATTGAGAAAAAATTAGAAGTATTCATTTTTGAACTTTGAATCCTATTTGTTAATCATCGTGAATATTTCCCTATCGTCGATCGATCTAAATCATATTACAAGGTTATACTACAAATCCCGGCAATGCTCACTTAAGTTTACTTTACGACATACTTAGTGGTTGCAATCGTCAACCCATGTATTTGATTTATGATTTATGATTTATTATTTGTTTATTTAAGTAAAAGCACCGTGCATACCACGAAATTAATCTAATTCTTAATATTTACAAGAATTTACCACTTTACTTTTGAATGCTTCTCAATACTTCAGCATAACAATTATAAAGCCACTTACGTGTGCATAAATATTAACCCATTAACGCCTGAAATGACAAATTTTATACTTCATTTTCAATCAAGTATTTCGTATCAAAATAAAAGTTGAAAACAATTGAGAGGTACGTATCCTACTGTTTTCGAGGTCGCTTTTCAAGATTCCGAGGTCAAAATTGAGTTTCAGCCATCAGAAATTCCAATATGGCGCCAAATATGAAAAAAATTTCAAAAAAATTGGGAATTTTTTATTTTTATCAATTTTTTTCGAGCTATTAGAATATTGGAATTTTATTGAAACCTTGCATAATGGTGCATAAAATAGTTGAATTTTAAGAAAAAATTTTACTTTTATTTATTATAATTTCTTCGAAAAATTTCTGGACGCTCTAACTCAAAAACTATGAACTTTAAAAAAAAAATGCCTGGAATGAAAAGTTCTTAAAATTCATCAAGTGATACAGTGGAATTTTTTCAAAATTTGTTGATGATTTTTTTTCAAAATTGTAATTTTTTTGCAAAAAATTCTGAAAAAATTTAGTGTATTCTCTGATGAATTCTAAGAGTTATTTGTTCTTTGCAATTTTTTCGAAAAGTGGATAGTTTTCGAGGAAATGAATTTCAAATATTATAGTTTAGGATTTTTTCCCCCAAAAAATTATCAACTTTTGGAAAAAAATTGCAAAGAACCAAAAAACTCGTAGAATTTGTAAGTGAATACACCAAATTTTTTTCGGAATTTTTCATAAATAAATTATAATTTTGAAAAAAATTTTGAAACAAAATTTCTCAAAATGTCATCACAAAAATCTGAAAAAATTTTCACTATATTTCTCGATTAATTCTAAGAACTTTTCATTCTTAGCATTTTTTTATAATAGCACGTAGTTTTTGAATTAGAACGTTCAGAAATTTTTCGAAGAAATTTTCATTGTTGACGCCATTTTGAGGTCGTTACAATGATGTGGAGTATAAAAGCAAAATTTTTTCTTAAAATTCAACTGTTTTATGCACTATTATGCATGGTTCCAATAGAATTCCAATATTCTAATAGCTCGAAAAAAATTGATAGGAATAAATAATTCCCAATTTTTTTGAATTTTGTTTTAAAATTCGGCGCCATATTGGAATTCCTGATGGCTAAAACTCAATTTTGACCTCGGAATCTCGAAGAGCGACCTCGAAAACAATAGGATATGTACCTTTCAATTGTTTTCAACTTCGATTTTGATACGAAATACTTGATTGAAAATGAAGTATAAAAAATGCCATTTCAGGCGTTAATGGGTTAAATTAGGATTAAAATAGTGTTTGATAGTATTAGACTAGAGATCAGCGTTACTTGAATGTAAGTTAAACATCATACACTGTGGACTACAACTGGATAGGTGTCCGCATGAGAACAGCTTTTCTTAGTATAATTAATTTATAATAATAAAAGAAGTATAAAAAATAGTGAAATTAAAATAAATTTTTTTGTTTAAACGGGAGAAGAATCCTATTACGTATCGATATTAGTTTGCTGAGTTCTGATTATTTAGAATTCGAAGGGATTAGATGGGATTCAGTCTTAGTTTTCAATACCAATTGATTCCGCCGAATGCCGTCAGTAAAAGGGATTCAAAAAGATTTTGAATTGCATTTAAACCATTTTTGTTTGCTGGATACATTTGTTTTTACATATAAATGGCAAAAATATAACTAATGACAATAGAGAACTTGCATGACTTTTAAATTTAATTTAAATTGAAAGTCTTCCACAAACACTCTTTATAATCATAAACATAATATATATATCATAAAATAATATTATCATTGACCGGAATGCGTAATTATTAAAAATGTTAATTATTTTTAAAGAAAATTTAAACAATAAATAATACATATTGAGTACATAAATTGTTGCTAATTATAAACTTTTTTCAAGAGGGAACAATAATCTCTCTTCTTTTTAATAATATCATCATTTGGCAATTTTTAAATTTTAATTAAATAATACGGCAGTTTGTCCGGATTATGATCTTGCGGTGCCGATCCTCCTTCAACGTAGGCAGTGAAATTATTGAAAACTGTTATTATTTATTAGCTCATTTGTATTACAAACATTTCTTATTATTAATCCTAGGAGTTATCACAATCACGAAGTAATATTAATAAACAGTTTTATTACAGTTTATTCTTTTACCTCTATATATTATAAACTTTGTTAATTGCAGATTTTTTGATATAATTATCAAATTAAACATAACGAAATAAATAATACATTTTTGTATAAAACATCAAATAATTCTTAATAAAACACGTTTTTAAACTTTTCCTTCTTTAATTTTTGGTGTTAGTTGTTTCATTTCCAGAGTTAATTGTTTTTCTTCTGCTAGTGATTTCTTTTCTTCTTGTAATCTTTTCTTTTCAGCAATCTTTTCACTTTCTGCTTTGAATTCTTTTTACTACTAACCTGCAAACACAAAAGTAACAATTATGTAACTATGTAACCGTTACTTTAATATTACATAACTGTTACTTTCCGTGTTTGCAGGGTAGATACTTTACCCATCGTTCAAGTAGTACATTCTGTAAGAAAAATGTAAATCAATTGTATTTCTAGTGAGTTGATATAACTTGTTGTAAACATTTTTTTTTGAGGGTTATTTTTTTTCTCGTGAAAAATATCGAATTTAAACTTACCAGATAACTTGCTAGAAAGACAAATATTCTTCAACAATTCGAAAAAATTACTTTCTGAATCAAATATGATTTTCATAACGCTTATAAAACGAAAGATAATGTGCGTTCCGCAATACGATCATGGCACTGGGTGACATGTACCTATTGCGGAACACAGATTTTCGGCATTCTGCTTCCGGAACATGAATCTGAAACAGCTACTAATTAGGAACACGTATTTTATAAAACATTAAAACAAATACTTTACAAACATATATACTTAATCGAAAACTACATGCAAAATACTTTCAGGAAATCGAAATTCCACTTTGATCCAGAAGATATTTCATTTCAAATATAAATCCAATTTTTCGTTCTTACATCGTACCGTTTCGTCTTCTACATCTACAAAAATCAAAATGATGTAGCTTGGTTATATTCCAACATTATTTATAAGTAATTTTTATAAATACTATCATAAAATAATGACAGATATTCGTTCAAAAATATTTAAAGTTAATTCAGGATTTTTTGTACGTTTATTTGAGATTAAATTACACCAGTAACGTAAATTTTAAAAAACTGTTCCGTTATTTGGACAGTGTTACGCTATGGGTACTTTTACCTTATGTTTACATTTTGAAATTCGTAAAAAATGTATTACAATGTAATTGTTTAAAAGTGCCGGCAACTGAATTAAACATTATAAATTTGAAAGGAGAATTATAAAAGGAAAAGGATATTTTACAAATGAGAGGAGACATCGACAGAAAACAGCAATTATTAGATAAGTATACACAATTAGTCCGATAAACAGAACAAGGTTAAAATAGTTTATAATAATTTTTAATACTAAAATATATTATAAAAGTGTATATACTTTGTGTAATTTTATTTGTTTTAGGAGCTGTGAAAGGAAAAATTGGATTGGTTCCTTTGCAGCATCTCAAGAGTGCTTCGTAGTACTCGGTCAGATAGGAAACAAGTGTCAGATGGTGATGTGATGACAACCAACTGAAATGCACTTAAAATATTGAAATGCATTTCACAAATATGGAATTAATTGTGCAGAATACCGATTAACTTTCTGCCTTATAGGTAATACCAACACTGCCCTCGTGTATTTATTATTAATTAAAGGAATATGTTTAGATTTTCAAATTGTAAACATGTTTTCAAATGTAAAACAAACATTTGTATGAATTTAATACACAGTATTTATATGAAACTACATGTGTACCAGAAATCTGAGACACAAATATCCTAGCAAACGAAAATTCATTGAAATTCATTGCATGATTTTGAATGTATCTCAATGGATTTGAATTGGTTATCTTAATCACTAAATATAAATAGAAATCTATTCAACAGAGCTGTAAACAATGATTTTCTATTGTTTTAAAACCATTGATTTCAGTACCTGGTTATTCTATTATTGAAATTCATTGAATTTCATTGACTTTCAAATTTTTTAATGATTTTGAATTGATAAAAGGTTGTACATTTTATATATTTATTTTTCTAATTATTTATTATTATATTATGATTGATCTTGTCACATAGGAAGGAAATATTATTGCTAACACTTAAATTGTAGTTATTTTCTAGTCCCATCATATTTTTCAAAGTGTAAATCTGGAGGAATACCTGATAAAGTTGGAACAATTTATATTCATTAACTCAAATCTTTTAGAGTAGATTAGACTATCATAAGGGAGTACCATTAAATAGTAATCAAAGCTAAAAAAATATAAATTAGAAAGTTCTGACTCATTTTATTTAATTCAGGCTTCATAAAGGCAACTCTAACCATTGTTTACTTCTGAAAAGAATAAAAAACAATGAGAATTGGCAGAGAATTTTCTGCAATACATGATTTTTCGATATTGGAGAAAATTCTCTGTGAATTTTCTACAAATTTCTTTGATTTTTTATAAGAGAGCATACAAAATTGTTAGAATTGCCTTTATGAAACTCAAATTTTGAAAATTCGATTCAGTAATTTTTCATTTTGATTTTTTCATTACTACTTTCTTCTAAATTGATTTAAAAATTTCGAAAATTTGGGTGAGCATAAAAACACATTTTTTTTAAATTACGGATGGATTTAAAGAAATTCCATTTCTTTTGGAGGAAAAAATGATTTTAGGTCAAACATTTTTTTACAATTTTTATTATATTATCTTTGAATTCCTCGTCAAAAATTACTAAAGAACCAATTTTTTGGTATTTTGGATTGTTTCATTTAAATATTTTATTTCCATTAAAAATCATTTACCTCCCAACCTTGCTATTAGTAATAACCGATTCGATTTCATTCATATCAGTTACATATGCATCTAATGTTTTTTTCTATTCAAAATCATTAAATTTGTAGTCCTGTAATTATTAACTATCTATTCAAATTCATTTGAGGCAAATATAACTATTTTTCTAGTGAAATTCATTCAACGAAATCATTTCTTCATTCTGCTATTTTCCCATTCAAAATCATTGAAACACATTTTGAATTTCTCATTGAAATTCAAGGCAGAAACTAAGAAAAGGAATTCAGAAATGATGGAGTGAATGAATTTCAAAGGGTCTTCAATGAATTTTCGTTTGCTGGGATGTTTTATTTGATTTGAGGAGGAACGATTTCTTCAAATCAGTGTTAAGATGCAGCAAGCAAATAAATAGTTTTCCGCAAAATACATTTAGCATATTACACAGGTCTACAAAAAAGGGGTTCATGGATGTTGTTGTGAAGCTGTGGGTCATTTCCAATGTAATTTAGAGTGTAGAATCCGAACCCGAAGTCAGAATTGGTCCATCACGTCAGGATTTTGAGATATTTGAGGTTATGTACTCAAAAAACGCGTTATTTAGCTATGTTTGAGGTTACGTACAAGATGCAACAATTTCTGTTGGCCTTCTGTACTATTTGCATCTTTTAGTACTACCTTTACCCTTCAAAATGAAGTTTTATTCGATCACCTACGATTTTTTCTTACAAAGTTACGGCCATTTTGAAATTACGAGATATATCCCATTAATGGCATTAATGTCATGAGCATATGCTTAAATACTTTGAGACATATATTTTTTAGTGGTATCTTCGTTTGAAAATTTGTACTGGTGATATTTGGCGTTGCCAATTACTAATTTGAAGTCAAGATATTGAAATTCTTTCATTCAAGATGGCGGATTCAAAATGGGTAAATGAACAATATAAACAAGTATAAAAAAGTTATCAAAAAAAAAACATCCACAATATTGTAACGTCTTTTTAGTTATAAATATCGATATTTTATACAGTTGTTTATATTTATATAGGTTTCATGACATTGAATTTGACCTTGATCTTGTTCTCCAAGAGCATTTCAAGATAAATTTGTTTACATGTATATCGTAATTTCAAAGTGGCGTATCTTGGCGAAGAAAAATCGTAATGAAATTCTGCGTATCTCATATTAAAGACAAAGAGTATTACCATATGATCCACCGAAAGGAAAAACTCGTAAAAATGTTGTGTCTTTTCTACATAACCTCAAAAATAGCAAAAAACGCGTTTTCGAGTACATAACCTCAAATATCTCAAAATCCTGACGTGATGGGCCATCTTTGACTTCGGATTCGGATTTTACTCACGAAATTACACCAGAAATGACCCACAGCTTCCCAACAACAAAACCATGTTGACTTGTGTTATTGTAGTATTAAAAAAATATTATAAAACAAATAACCGTGTGCATGTTATTTGAAAAATCATATATCTAATTATTTATATGTTTAGCGTACTCGATTTGATTCGAACATTAATAGAATAATAAATTTACTAGAATTTTGTTAAAACCAATCACGAAAAACTTTAAGCATTCAGCTAAATAGAATGGACCAATCACAAACGCGCTAGCCTTAACACGGTTTTCCCTATGGCCAATTCTCTCGCATCCACCCGGTATACACACACACATGCAATGTAGTTCCACTACTTTGCCGTCAGCGACGCCACCACCAACCAGTGTCAGAGATTTCTCTGTCTCTGCCAGTGTTATCAAATTTAGAAGGCATCTCGCACACGCGCAGTACGACTTCGCGCTGGTTGGCCGGCCGAGTCCCCGCGGAGCCGCTAGATTTCAAACGGCACGCCGGCGGATGAGTCCCATTGTAAATTAATCGATTTTGACATGAAAATTCGTGCAAAAAATTCGTATTTTTGTCGAAGTCGGCGTAAGATATGTTCTTTTTTGAAATTATGAAGGAAGAATTTGGAAATTATGAAAAATATTCCTTTTTTAAACAGAATAGTATGAAAATTCCTGTTTTTTCCTTAAAATTATACGAGATACATATTTGTAAGTAATAAAAATGGTAAAATATAGTATCAGATTTATAAATAATTAATCTACAGTATATAAATATTAATAACCAAATAATTTGTTCACATTGTGCAAAAAAACGCACCGCATTATCTACCGCAAGGTGGCGTAGAAACGATAATAAATGAAATAACGACAAATATTATTTTATGGGACTTTGACAGCACTGTCATTGTCACACTTTCTACTAACTAATGATAAAATATCCATCATAATATTGTCAATAAATTGTATTTATGTATTGGAAAATGTGTAAGGCAATTTGTTACAGAATTTAATCAGGGTTGGGTAAGTTAATTTTGTTTTAGCTAAGTTAATTTAAAGTTAATTGTGAAAAATATTAACATAGTTAAGTTAAAATTTTACCCAATTATAAAAGTAATTGAATTAAAAGTTGCATAAATTAATATAAACAGCATAAAAATTAAATGTTAAATGTTACTTAACTTATCATTAAAATTTAAAAGTTAAAAGTTAAAAGATAAATGTAATATAACTGACAATTCAAAGTTAAAAATAAAAAGTTACATGTAAGCTTCACTTGAAAACCTGAAGTTAAACATTTAAAAAGTTAACAGTGAAAAAGATAAAGGTTAAAAAGTTAACAAAATAATTAACTAAGTTAAATTACAATATTTAAAATAGTAATTAACATAAGTTAGAATTATTTAACTTTTTAATCAACATTTAGTTGTTTAATAACTCGGATCATAATAAAGGAATTAATTATCGTAATTAAATTATAAGAGGCAAAATATTGTACTGACTTCAAAAACAAATAAAATTTATATGTGTTATTTTTAATAAATTGAAATAATTTACTTTCAAATATCTGCAAAGGAAAACTTTTAATCGTATACACAATAGCATAACATTACAATTACCATTTGTGCTGGTTTTTCGATATAATTTTTTTAATAGCATTATTTTCATTAATAAGAATTAAAGAGGATTAATTATTTCTAAATCTGACACTATATTTTACCATTTTTATTACTTACAAATATGTATCTCGTTCAATTTTAAGGAAAAAACAGGAATTTTCATACTATTATGCTTAAGAGAGGAATATTTTTCATAATTTCCAAATTCTTCCTTCATAATTTCAAAAAAGAACATATCTTACGCCGACTTCGACAAAAATACGAATTTTTTGCATGAATTTTCATGTCCAAATCGATTAATTTATAATGGGACTCATCCGCCGGCGTGCCGTTTGAAATTCAGCGGCTCCGCGGGGACTCGGCCGGCCAACCAGCGTAAAGTCGTACTGCGCGTATGCGAGATGCCTTCTAAATCTGGTAACACTGCCACCAACCACTGATGTTAACTTGAGCGCGCTTGTGATTGGTCAATTCCGGGCACCTGGATGCTTAAGATATATCACCATTGGTTGCAACAGACTGCTAGTGAATTCCAGTGACGCTACTATACGCGTGTTCCCGCCATGTAATTGGATAAATTTTATCAGGAAAAATGTAAATTAAGTAATATATGTAATTTAAACATAATTGGAAGGCCTTAAAAACCAGTTTCTATAAAACCCCTAGAGTCCTCTAGTAACCCCCGGTAACAGTGCCATCTCTCGCCTAATATATCAAACCGATCGCTTCATAATCCATAAACCATATAAGATGCTATAGATGGCCATGCTTTGCGCCTTTTCTCCTTTCGGCCTGGGGAAAATATTATACCCGTTCCGCGAATACTGAAAAAACAATTAAACCACGTGATCAGTGGCGGTTTAATTTTATGTCTTAAATATTGTGGTAAATAATAGTTTTCGCCAAACTTGTATTTGAAAGTTTTTATTGTTTTCGACGATAGTTAAGAAATGCTCGACCGATAAGGTAGGAATTTTCACTAAAAAACGTAAATAAAAAGTGACTAAGACGATTTTTCAAAATTGGGACTCTGTAAGGACTATTTTAATGACTACGGCATCATAGACAAAGACATTAATTGATAACTGACCGAGAAATTTCGAAAATAAGTGATGATTTATGAATGATGAAATATTAATATTGATTAATGATTTATGAATGATGAAATATTAATATTGATTAATAAAACATCACTTATTTTTGAAATTTCTCGGTCAGTTATCAATTAATGTCTTTGTCTATGATGCCGTAGTCATTCAAATAGTCCTTACAGAGCCCCAATTTTGAAAAATCGTCTCAGTCACTTTTTATTTACGTTTTTTAGTGAAAATTCCGCCACTGATCACGTGGTTTAATTGTTTTTTCAATATTCGCGGAACGGGTATAATATTTTCCCCAGGCCGAAAGGAAAAAGCGCATAGCATGGCCATCTATAGCATCTTATATGGTTTATGAATTATGAAGCGATCGGTTTAATTAATATATTTGATATTTTCAAGGAAACTGTTTGTATTGCTTAGAATTGCCTTACAGAGCCCGAATTTTAACAATTTTATTCAGTCATCTTGAATTTACCATTTGTAGTGAAATCTCCCACCTTACCGGCGCACCACTTTAGAACTCCCTTAATGGTTGCAAAGTAACGAATTAAAATATATACATATACTGTAAAAAAAATCGTGTAAAATTACAACGTGGAGCGTGGGCTCGAAAATTACCAACCTCTAATGCAGTGATTTTACAATCGGAATGTAAAATTACTATCTAGTCTCGAACTTTTACTTTCGGACAACAACATTTTACAGGTTATGGGCCATTTTCCAGTCTGTGTTGTAAAATTCCAATCGAACGATTAAATTTGTAGGTTAACCGAAGTTTTTACAGGTTATGGGCAATTTTCGGGCTCGCGTTGTAAAATTTCAACCCAACGATGAAATTTACACATTAATTCTAGTTTTAATAGGCATCCTCATTTCAGGATTGTAATTTGTTTCTTCCGAGCTTATATATTTAATACATTACTTTTATACAGTATGAAATGTGCTCAAAACAACTAGAATGGAAAGAGCTAGATCCTTAAATGAAAAGGCCTATTTATAGGATGCATTAATTTTCCGGCGTCCAATGTTTCAAAAAAAACTTAATGGGTGAAAACATAAATAATTAATGATAATTTTCCAAAGAAAAAACGTGAAATGCAATTAACCCTTTGAAGCATACATTTTTCCTTATATGGAAAACAGCTGAAATTTCTTACTCGGGAGTGTTGGGGGTCGCTGATTAACAATCCGGCCTTAAATTTTAAAAATTGAAAATAACAATCAACAACAATGAATAATAATAACATTCAACAACAATGAATAACAATAACTAACAATAACTAACAATAAACAATAATCGTAATGGTGGATTTCTATTTTCCAATCGTACATACACCTTCGAGACACGTTACGCGACGAATGAATTGATGCCGGTTTGTTTGGCAAGCTTTCGGTTCGATTTTATGTCACTGTGGCACTACTAATCAGGGGTTATACCACGGAGCATAAAATCACAGATTGACAGGACATTTTTACCATCCACTAAATAATTTTATAATTTACACCTGTAGAATCGCAATGTTAAAGTATTAATATTACGACATGTTTCCTATTTTTACTAGAAAAATGTAATGTTGTATGTATTCTTGTATATTTCCTTCCGATTGTAAAATTAATGTACAATGTAGTGAAAGTACACAGTCTAGTATTTTTCCTATGCTCGACGTTGTAAATTTACAAGGCGGCGGTAAAACCCTAACCACACTACGGTAAAATATCAACGCTCAATGTAGTGATATTGCCAAACTTTCATGAATGAAATTTACCACTTCTGTGTAAATTTCATTTTCATTTTTTACAGTGTATGTCAAATTTATCAGTTAATTACTTGCACCAGAAATGGACGTTATTTACTAGAAATACGTAAACAAAATGTTCAGGGTCGCGCGAATGAGGGGTCTACGTAGAGCGCTCCGCGGGTGTTCATTAAGAGGCGCGGTCGCTCCTCGCGCCAGGTGACAGTAGTCCTCCTCTTAAGTCATATCTTTTGCTCCCCCTAAGTCATCATTTTATAGGTTATCAATCCTGTGTTCAATCACGCGTTCTGTTTAACGGTAGCTCGCGTAACGTTTTGTATAAATATGTAACTAACAAATGTACCAAAAGTACCAGAAAATTACATTGCAAAACCGTTGAAATTGAATGTTATGAAATATGACTTAAGGGGAGATGCCGCCATCTTGCTTGCCTCGACTGTATGACTTAAGGGGAGCACTACTGTATTATTACCCCCCCCCCCCACAAAAAAAAAACATTTCTATATGTAAAAAAAATTCGCCGGGTTCTTATTATAAAATCATCACAACTCTGAACATATTTTTGTACCTCTTATTTTTCGTAACAAAAGGATTATTTTTGGAGCAACTTATTTCTCACCAAATTCTCCAGTTCAGACTTATGAAGAATTTACAAATGTAGTGGAAAAACAGTCTCAGGATTACGAGTGGCTACTCGTGGGAGATTTCAATTTGCCTCATATTATTTGGAACTCTCGCTCGCCGATAATTTTATTTGAGACTATAGGATATACACCTCGGATCATCTGTGATGCTGCCTCTGTTTTGAACAATACACTGTAATTTCTCGACCTTCAACAGCACGTTCCGCATCATAATTCCAAAGGTTATACTCTGGACTTGTTATTCTCTTCAGTCTCTCCTCTACGGGTTACGGAATCCAGTGATGAATTAATCCCACCCGACTCTCATCATCGATGTTATGAACTGATATTGGAGCAAGTTGAGCGACAAACTTTCACAAAAAATCACACGCAGCTACTTATTTCGACTACAGAAATGCAGATTTTGATCTTTTGAACAATGAGTACTCCAATATTTCATGGGATGAGATTATACGTAGCACCGATGTAAATTCGAATCTTGACACATTTTATGGCATAATTCTCATCATAATCAACAAATGTGTTCCTAAGAAAATGTTCAAATCTTCCTTTTTGCCCAGATGGTACACTACAGAATTATCTCAATTAATTAAATTCAAGAGAGTTGCACATGCGGTATGGAAGGATTCGAATAGAACTGAAGATTTTGAAGCCTTTAAAAAACTTGGGGCCAATTGTATACGCGAATCTCGGAAATGCTTTTCGGAATACATAGAAAAAGTCGAGTCTTACTCCAAAACCAATATAAAATCTTTCTGGGCGTATGTTAACGGTTTGAGGAAGTCTAATGAATTTCCTAGTTCTGTCATACAAGAGCGTATGGAAAAATGATGGTAATAGCATCGTTGAATTGTTGAACGACTTGTATGTTGTGATGTTTTAAATTGTGTTTGATTTGATCAAAAACTCCTTTTACAAAAGGAATTTTTATAAAGGATTTAGGGTTATTCCTATTTTCTGAATTTATATTGGCATAACTATTTATTACTATTATTATGAAATCGCGCAGATAATTGTTTTCAAATAAAAATTCTTTTACTATTTCCAAATATTTTTTGTCACTATATTTTAAAGCCCTGTCTACTAAATTGTAAATAATTGCTATTTTCTGTGATTTAGGATGATACGAATAAAAGTTTAATTTTTATTTAGTTATATATTATTATTCCACAAAAAAAAGTGAAATCGTGTAAAATAGCCAGGTTCTTTCGAACCAAAGAAAGTATACAATGAAATGTCAGAATTATTAACAGAAATTCATTGCTACACATAATATAAATCAGAACACCACATATTATAAAAAAAATTACTTGAATCCAACGTATTCAGAATTAACAATGAACAAAGCAAACAATATTACAAAGTAATGCCAAGTATTTGTTTCAAAAATATAATTGATGAAAAAATATTAACTGAATTAATTAATTAACTTAAAAAATGAATACAATAATATTGACAATGTAAATATACAGACCCTTATTGCAAGCATTCATCCACTGGCTTGTCAAAAACCTGGCTGCCCTTTTTGCAAAGTTCTTCGGACGCATTTTCAACCCTGGCACACGATCACGAGTAACTCGGGTTCTATGGAACCGAATCAAACGCATTTCGGCTCAAAATACGCGTAGCGATGGGCCGCACCAGGCTGCAACGAAAAACCACCCACAAGTACCGAAAAATGTATGAAAACCCGATTAACATTCAATATTTGCTAGTTTTTTCGCTTAAAAGTTGTTTTGTAGTGTTTTTCGCAAATTTTTTACCGTTCGTTCACTAAAAGGGAATTAAACTGGACAATTTTAAAGATGTCGACACGAGGCTTGGACTTTTGTCTTGATATTTGGAATCTAACGTTTTTATTTATTTTCTGCAATAGCTTTGTCTGTACCCCATAAACGTATACTTTATAGGTGTTAAATGAGAATAAGGTGTAGAAAATTAACCAATTTTAGGGTCATTTGTTCCGCATTCTTGCCTCCGTCAAACGATTATAATTTTGGCTATTGGATCGAATTGAACATAGTTTTATTGGTTAGGTTGAGCCGCCTTGCCTTATTGCTTTTGTGCTCTGCAGTTTTAAGTATTTTTCACGTGTATCGGTGTCATCAGACTTGCAAAAGACTTTAATTTTTATTCGAGTTTCTTACTGTATTATTTTTGAGTGTGTTGCCTTTTTGAAAGCAACTTTTGCGGTTTTTGTCATTATTAAGACTGTCTTATTAATAAATAAAAGTTGAATTTAGATGCGACCGTGTTAATTTAAATTTGTAAATAATATGCGTTATTACGGTCAATGAACTAGATTATAATTTGAAAAAAATTATAATAAATGTTTTTCTTGAAAGAAAGTTTTTACGTTTCGGCTGTCAGTTATGCAGCCCTTTTCAAAATATTTATAAAACAAATAAACAATATTTTTAACAGATAAAACATAATAAAAATTAGTAAATAAAACGGGGAAATAGATATTGCCGAGAAAATTTTGGTATTCAATTTTCTTGCAATATCTAGACACTTAAGTGACCTCTAAGCCTGTCTTAAGTAATGCGTTTAGGAACACTCTATTATCGGGTTATGAATTTAATGATATGACATCTATTTATGACATATTGATTATTTTATAGTGAGTGTATTATATATTTCAGGTAGTTTTGAGACTTCAAATCGTATGTTGACTGTATTTTCAGTAAATTTAATAAAATAGTTTTCAATTTCTTTTCTTTTTCTATGATTCTTCTCTATTGCTAAAATTTTCGTGTTTTTATAGTTGAAATCGTGTCCCGTATTGATTCTATGTATGGTGAGTCCTGTAAATTGTTCCTGTTTACCTTCAATGTTCTTTTTATGTTCTTTCAGTCTGGTTTCCAGACGACGGCTTGTTTCCTTTATGTATATTTTGTTACAATGAGAACAAGGAATTTGGTACACCACATGAGATGTATTTTGTATGGGTAATGTATCCTTGTACGGTTTTATTCCGCCTATATTTTTATTGATAGGTATAGGAACTAACCGAACATTTTCCTTTCTCATAACATGTTTCAGTTTTTCTGTAACCCCATATACATATGGGATAGAGGAGGTTTTAATTATTTGCGTATCACTTGTTTTGTTTTTCCTTTTGTTATTTGAATTGTAAAAATCATGAATTTTTTTACATATGCAGTTTTCGATAATTTGTGATGGGTAGTCGTTCTCACGTAATGCAGTCCTAACTATATTCAGGTTTTTTTCCCTGTAGCGTATTTCTGATAGGTTTATGGCTCTATCTATTAATCCGTAAGCTGTGCTGATTTTATATGTAAGAGGATGATTTGAGTGAAAATTGATATATCTACCAGACCAGGTACTTTTGTGAAACCAGTCTGTGTCTATGTATCCATTTTCTTTTCTTATTAATTTCAGATCTAGGAAATTAATAGTGTTGTTACTTTCGAGTTCTTGAGTGAAAGTAATACGGTTAGTGAAACCTTTGATTTTTTTCAGGCTGTTAAAAACTGACAAGATGACATCCTCTTGATTTTTCGGATATGCTAATATTATATCATACGTATCTATGATAGAATGGGAGTTTAAATTTTAGTTTTTTCAAAAGAATTTCTTTAATGAATTCCATGACAAGATTTGACACGACTGGTGATAGTGGTGAACCCATGGGTACACCATATACCTGTGTGTAAATTTTGTTGTGAAAAGTAAACATGGTATTGTTTAATACTATGGTGAGAGCTTCTTGAAATTCATCTAATGGTATATTTGTAAATTTTTTTAATTCCGGCCATTTTTGTTGCATAGCAACAATATAAAAATCTTCTTAACCGCTTTTGATTTAAATAATTCTTATTAGATATTTGCTTGGGATTACGGTTCAATACACGAAAATAAATAATAACATATAGGTAATGTTTAGATCGAGCTTCGATATAAGCTACTTAATAATTAAAATGTAATAATTGAGAGATCTAAAAATGTGAAAATTACCGTCCCTGAAACGATGATCTATGGAAATGGTGTATGACCAATTTAAAAATGCAATTTGTTAATGGTTTCAAATTCCCTCTAACGGTAAAAAATGAATCAAAATGCCTATTTGTTAAAAAATACGTTTCGTCCCAGGTCCTCCGCTGGACTCGTCAGTAAGATTACGAAGGGCCCTGTCTTATACGTAATGATAGTGTTTAAATGAAGTTTTAACTACCGTAAAATGGGGTGATAAGCGCCACCAAAAAATTTCAGATGAAAATCTAACTGTGTTTTGCTACAGCAAACGTCCAGGAAATACCGGTTAGTACTTATTGTGTACCTCAATTTCAAAAATACATAAGAAAATTATGAATTTTGAGAGTGGAAATACGTTTTTTATTAGAAAAACTTCGATTTTTCAGAAATGTTAATAAGGGGCGATAAGCGCCGGTTGCAGAAAATTGATAAAAATAAATATTTTTAAGCCCTATTTTAATTATTTTTTATTAGAATAAGTAAATGTAACATTTTTACAACCTTAACCTTAAATTTAAACTAAATTCAATTTGAATCAGAGGAGGAAAACACTGTGTCGTCGGACTCAACAATGGAATCTGAGCGACAATTTCGTCTTGCATTTTTGCGTCTAGGACAGGCGGCATCATTCCCTGTAGTTTTGGACTTCTGTGGCGGTCCCCTTTCTCGCGTAGCATTTCGTGTTGTAGATGGAGTGACAATAGCAGAATTAGATGAGCCTGGAAGTGAATTATTCAATTCCTCTGCTGAAACGCTTTTCCCCGGTGCAGTTGAAAGACGTTTTTTTCTCCCTCGTTCAGAAGTAGAAGGTGGACAACGAAATGTTGAGAGATAATTGATGAAAACGTCATCGAGATTGTCATTCGACTGATCAATTGAAGAACCTGGAGGCAATCCTTTGCTGCCATTCGTCGAGACATTCCATCTTTGACAGCTTCAATAGCTTTGTCAAGTTGTTTAAAGTCAACTGTATATCTATGTCTTCTTCCAGGAATTTTTTTGTAGGTTCGAGGCATCTACAAAAAATAATGTAGAACACTTCGTTTTATCGTTTTAGTCCAATAAAAGATATTTAATAAATATTTTTACTAAAAAAATACGTTAATAAATAATGCGGCGCTTAACACCCCGCATATTCTCAAATTGTTACTTTTTTCACTTGAATAAAAAAATCTCGCCGATTTCAAACGATAAAATTATAACTGAGGTCACAAATTCATCACAAATAAATGCACTCTCGCGCAATGTACGTCACTAACAAAAAAAGAAATTAAAACCTACCTTGTTAATATAATGTTTTGCTTAATTGCAAAAAGGTGAAAAAACTATGTTTTTTCATTCACGTGCTGCTGCCAGAAAAAAAAATTGTTTTGCTACAATAGCTCTTAAACATTGTTGCCAACATCCTAACCTAAAATTTAAGCGGTCGAACGAAAAACTATCGCGCACAGTGGACGCGAAATTTGAATTTATAATTGAATAATAGTTTTGGCGCTTAACACCCCGCCGGCGCTTATCACCCCATTTTACGGTACAATCTAAAAATGAAGGCTTTTTTAGGATATAGTGATATTGAGAGAAATGCATTATTTGGGTAATGTAATGTCATTACACAATTAAGACTGTCACCAATAATTAGAGTACAGCGCTACATAAGTTTTATTCAATTTGGATTAAGACATGTGAAGAAAATTACACAGGACACAAACATAAGGTGAACATGTTTTATTCGTGTTCTAATCTCGTATTTGATACATCTGGTTTCTTTGGATAGGTCGGAGGAAGGAACGCAGTTGCCTTCACAAAATTCGTACCGGATGCCACAACTTCGCGAAACAAGTATGAAACATAATGAACGAACAATAACTAGCGTATGCCCCATGCAAAAACAGAAGTAAACTCGGATATCGCCTAATTGAATTGAGCTCGTCGAATCCTCGAAATTTCAGCGTCCGAACTAGAGAAGCGATTTAAAATCTTGCCGCTCGCGTGTTCGACGTAACGTTGGCGGACGTCTACGATGGGATGAGGTTAATAATACAATAACGTTGCGATAATAACATCGGCAAAAATCATAAAAAGAAAGCGGAAGAAAGGCGACTATACCGAAAGAAACTACGAAGAACCCTAATGAAAATGCGCAGGACACTTAGGCGAAATGCGGGTTAAAATATGCTGCAAATAAGATCTTCGTTTTTTCAATTCCTTTGGATTGCTGGATCGTTTCGTTCGATTGAACAAATGTCAAGCGCGTTCGTTCTTCAGATCGTTTCCGTTACTTTCATTCGATATTGAACTAAGCTATTATCGCAACGTTATCATCGGCTTCTCGATCTTGGGGACGGGAGATCAAGAATAAGAACTTTTTTAGCTTTTCGGTTAAGAAAGAATTCAAAGCTCCTTCTCGATCTTGATGAGCTCCGCGATCCCGTCGTGCATCTCCTTTACTGCCTGGTACTCTGTCAGACCCAGGCGCCGCTTGTTGGAGATGTCGTAGACACCTCCTTCGGCCTCGGTATGTTCACCCCGAGTTCCACGCACCTGAAGATTGAACTTGGCTGCGACTTCCTCCAGCTTCTCCTTGTTGGCAGCCAGCTTCGGTACCTTGATGTGGACAGAGGCTCGGACCGTCGTTCCCAAGTTCGTTGGACAGAAGGTCAAGAAACCAAACCGATCGTTGTGCGAGAACGGCAGCCTCTTTTCGATGTCGTTCACAGCGGTTACCAAGCGACGGTATACCTGAAATAAAAAAATTGATATGTGATGCCATCTACCTAACCTATAGGCCGCGATAGACATTTCATCAATGAGTGGCAGAAACTAAACGCTTTGCTTTCTCACTACTTTCATAATATTTTCAAACATCATAGTCCACGAACCTGTCCAAGATCACCACCTTGCTGCATGGAGATGATACGCAGATGATCTTCTTCGTTGCACCATACGAGGAAGGTTTTGTCGTCGTTGTGGAAAATTCCTCGCCCAGTGGGCCAGAATCGGCAGGCGTTTGCAGCCTGCAGGAACCGATCTCCTTCCTTGAAGAGGAAATGGTCGTCGATCAATTTCTGCTGAACATCTTTGCTCATGCCGGTGAGGGGGTAGAAGGTGCCCTTCAGTTCACCTTCGAGTCCGGAGAGGGTGCTCGAAACCTTCTCTTCCATCTCCTTGTACTGAGCTTCTGTCAAGCATGGGTTGAACGGATATCCTTCAAGGGAACGTCCGCACCGAACTCTCGTCGACACGATGAACTCGCCCTAGAATAATTTTTACAATCATCTAAATTATCGGTATATCCTCCAAGTTTTCCAAAATTCACAAAAAATGTTCATCATTGTTTTATGGCAATTTTTTCTAGGTGAAAGTTAAAATGTATCAGTTATTATGAAAATCGGTATGATACAATACAAATATACACTTGCAATAATTCTAATACTAACGACGATATTAAAAACATCTAGAAGTTCGTAGATAGTAATATGTCATTCAAGTGTATCCATTCTCATTTCTTGTCATGTAGAACGTAAAAAAGGGTCCCTGCATTTGCCGGGATACTAATAAAGTACTCGAAGTATCTCATTACGTTAAGGGGTTTAAATAGACTTGACATAATTTGGATATGAGTTATAAAATGGGGAGTAAATTCATCAATTACTCGGTCAAGGTACATATTTTGAAAACATTTAATGAAACATTTGATAATTTTATATGATTTACAGTACTTTAGTTACTTGTAATAAATGACTTGACAATTGATAATGTTTACGGTACTTAAAACCATAATAGCAATATTACACTGAATGAAACAATTTTTTGACATTTTTATGGTTTTAATCCTAATTCCGTCGTTTAACACCAAAATGCTTAACGTTTCACGTTTTAATTCACTGAGAACATTTTCATATGTAATCCAGAACTTCGGCTTGGATTATTTTTGTTACACGACTAAAAATCCTGAAATTTACAGCTTTACTTTGAATTTCAGCCTTATATAAATGGTTACTTAAATAATTATATAGTAGATTCGATGGCGTACTGTTTATCAATGATCAACAAATATGGTAAACTGCGATATTCCACTAAGCGCAGGAATTGCTGGGTAATTAGAGATAATATTCTAGTCGATTCGCTAGCTAATATTCCATCGAAGAATACTGGGTGGTAGTACCGACAGAATCGCACCATTCTGTTTAACACGAACTAATTACTGTCCTGTTTGTTAAATAGAAGAGACGATCAATCGACTACGAAACTGATCAAGCTTACTCCCCTTCAAAATCAACCTCATTAGGAATGTCATGTCACGGTGCCCTTGTTACGAGACTGCAAAACTAGAGGAGGTCACAATATAACACTGCTTCAATAACAGAACCGTGTTTATACCGAAAATGTTACACATTTTGTAAACAAAATTTTGCAAGTAATTATTGAAGACTGTAAAATTCCTTTTGCTATATAGTTTCGAAAAATTTATATTTTCATATTTCTAAAATTCATTTTTTTCGGTATCAGTTCAACATTTTTTCAGCCTTACTTCATTATTAAAACGACAAACGCAATATACATACTTGTACACTGGGGCGGTCCAAAAAATTGTTTTGGGAGTACTACCGCGTTAGTTTCTTGAATATGATGAAAAAAATGTTTTCTAATTATTTCAGATTTTTTAAACAATTTCTAGAGGTCGCTATTGCCTCACAATGGTCTGAAATCCATTGTGTTCTAAAAAACAAAACATTAAATTCGACGTCTGATGTTAAAAACATTTCAGCATGACGTAAAATAATGTTTCAAGCCTGCTCTTTCAGAATCTGTAATAATAATTGCAATAACTTTAAGGGGAAACAAGATTTGACTACTTTTTGACCAAAAAATGAGATTTTTTTATACATTGTTCACCACAAATGATTTTTTTTAGTCATCGTACAGTATCAGGATGTGGACAAATCTGCGAAACCATTAAATTTCGTGTCACTGTGTATTTTTGAGCATTTTTTTTTTATTTTTCTGCGTTTAAACTGGTCAACATGGTTAAGTATACTCCAAATATATCGACCAATATATATATAATGCATCATTGATGAGATAAAAGTACGAAATTCATACCTTTTTCAAACTGAAAAATATGTCAAAAACGCCTAAAATAAAGCGTCCATACAGTAATTTTTATTCACGTTTGGTCCTGTAGCGATTTCAGCGTTTCTTTTATCTGTCTGGATTTTTTACACGTACTAATAGACAAAAAAAAAGAATTTGCACCCTTATAGAGCTATGTGCCCTTTTCAGAATGGCTGAAAAGAGTGCCTTTAAAATGTGTCCCTGGTTTTTTCGAAAAAAAAAAGACAATTTTAGTTCATTTTTCACCGATTGCACGTGCAGAATATCTTCAATCATTACGAGTCAAAAGTAATAATTTTGTACACAGAAAAAAGGAGGAAATCCAGACGTCATTTAAGAATGTGCTCACAAGAGAAGTACTTGCGTAACTCGTTAAAATAATGGTCATTTTTCAATGGCACACCGTCAATTGAGAAAGAACATTATTTGCAACATGTGTGATCGTTTGAAAAGCGCAAAATAGAGGTAACATCAAAACGGTAACATCTAATAATGTTTTTAACCCTTTGTATCACGATGGTAAATAACGTTTTCTTTGATTTTTCATTATTAAAATTCTAGTTAACGCATTCATGTCAATTTTTTACGATTTTCTATATGTTTAGTGATAAAATAACATATATAAATGGCTAAGAAGACATTATTGTTTATTGTTTAGGTAGTATAAATAAAAAAATATGAAAGAATTCCTTTTTTTTCGAAGAAATTCATTATTGGTAATGTTTTTCATGATAATTGCTTAAAATTTTCAACTCGAGAGTTTTCGGGGTCTCTGATTACCAGAAAATGCAAAAAGTTTGCCCGTGTCATGTAATCACTTTTCCTTAGAACCGCACAGCTGGTCTGTTGATAAGGATACTTACAAAAATAGAAAAACAAAGAAATCTAAAACAATAAAGAAAAAGTCTAAACCTACCAGTAATAAAAAACTCCTATAAATGTTAAAACTCGACCAGCCCGGAAATGTACTAAAATGTAATTATGTAATAAATTTCTATCTAAAAACATGATATTTGTTGTATTTTATTCAACGTATATAATTCTCAAACCAACCTGTATCTGAATGCATACCAATGCAAAAGTTGTATCATTTCAGTACTTTTTTATTATAAATTTTACATTCAAATTGATAATCGCATATACCAATTTCTCAAATGAAAGCACTTTCTTGATGTGCAGTTCAGTTAGTGTTCAGATTTTCGAAATTCAATATGGCGGCTTCAAAATAGCAGCTCCAAAATGGCGAACGTCTCCTCTAAATTTTAAGAGTTAAGATCACTAACATAAAAATTCTCAGATAAAAACGCATAAAACTTTTTTGATTTTATGAATCAAAATTCAATGGTTTCGCGGATTTGTCCATCTGTGTGAACGCTTCAAATATCTCTACTGTGAGTCGTAAGTTACAAAGAAGCATATTTACCGATTTCGACATTCAACACGGTCGGCATTAAAATGGGGATCGAGCGTTTAAAAATGTTGTGTAATACTCAATATTATCGAATTTGATACTATATTTTATCACATCTGGATGAAAATAATTACTCTCAGGGTTTAGCAGTTGCTTATTGTAAACATGACGCCACAGTAACAAATTTCAAAATGGCCGATGTAACATTACGAACTAGAAATATTAAATGTTTATGAAATGGCAAAGAAATAACTAGTCAGGGAATTTTTATGTCGCTGAATGTCAAATCTAGCCTCAGTTTTTCAAAACTTAAAATGGCGGACATGCCATACCGAAAATATTAAATAGTTTATAAAATTACCCTGAAATGATTGAGAGTTTTCGGGTTTTCTGGTTGTGAATATGATATTAGAGTTAAGAAAATTCGACTATTATTGTCAAAATGCCAGTCGAAATTTGAACATTATATTTAAAACTTGTATATAAGAGTGGTATAATGTTTTCACTTTCTGACAGCGGAAGCTTTGTTTTGTAGTTTTAAAATATGTTCGTTTTGACAAAGAATTGTTTACAAGCATAAAGGTCAAAGCTAGTGTTGTTTAATATATTTCTATATAAACTGGAGAAATTGATTTCGTGTACGCCTGAGCGGAGTTTTATTAATGTTCTTTATGTAAAGTTCTTAAAAATTCTTAAGAAAAGTAGTTTCTTTTTTACAAAAATTGTCTCATTGAAGACAATATTGCGAAGTTAATAAAATGTCTTCAGAGCTAATAATGGAAAGTATGAAACTTCTTGGAAATTAATTAACATTAAATAAGGAAATCTTAAGTGTCTTTATGTACCAACATTTGCGGTTGAAAAAAACGACCCAAGAGAGTGCAAGGTAGGTTAGTTACATTATTAAAAATTTACTTTTACTCGCCATGTTAGATCTGCCATTTTGAAATTTGTTACTGTCGTGTCGGGTTTACAATAAGTGATTGCTACACCCTTATAGTAATCATTTTCATCAAGATATGATAAAGTATAGTATCAAATTCCATAATATTGAGTATTACACAACATTTTTAGATGCTTGACAGCCATTTTAATGCCTACCATGTTGAATTTAGAAATCGGTAAATATACTTCTTACCGATAACTTACCGTAACTTACCACTCGCAGTGCGGATATTTGAAGTGTTCACACATATCCTGATACTGTATGATGACTAAAAAATGATTTGTGGTGAAGAATGTTTAAAAATTTTCATTTTTTTGTAAAAAGTAGCTATATCTTTTTTCCCGTTAAAGTTATTCCAATTATTATTACAGATTCTGAAAGAGCACGCTTGAAACATTATTTTACATCATGCTGAAATGTTTTTAACATCAGACGTCGAATTTAATATTTTGGTTTTTAGAACACAACGGATTTGATCCATTATAATAGCGACCTCTAGAAATTATGTAACAAATCTGAAATAATTACGAAACATTTTTTTTATCATATTCAAGAAATTAATGGGGGAGAACTTGAAAAAAATTGAAAAAAATTACATTTTTTGGATCGCCCTATTGTGTCTTATACGTTACAGGAGTATGTAGAATCTCATAAGACTAATTGAAAATCTACTTCTTCAACGGGAGCCGAGGTCAGAACATCACAATCGCACCTAGCGAAGAAAACCGTAACTACGTCAAAGAGTAGTATGTAATCTCAATAATATAATCAAAATAATAGACAGACTAAAGTGTAGCATGAAATGAAATCGGTGTTACGTATATTTTATGTCTATTTATTGTCGTCAAGTCGCGGTGAGACCGACAGCATAATTTAAACGATTTTAAATAAAAAATTGTTAACAATATTGTTATGTTTAAAATCTTAAAAATCACCAGAAAAAAATTCTGCAAATACTCGACGTTTATTGGCATCCAAAGTGTTTTTTTTTTTTAATAAATAAACTATCCTTTATTAATTGACGGTTATTCTAAAATTAATGTTAGAGACTTGAAGTTTTATATGAATCAAATGCACAGAGTGAAAAAAGTAGTTAATAAAACCATTTTGCAAAATTAAAACTCTAGATTACAAAAAATAGTCAAAATAACTAATCATTAAAATGCAGAATTACAAAAATTCTTATACTAACTATCTCGATAGTAAACAAGACCATGACATTGTTCTGCTTCCTATTTCCTAATACTTAAACATCCATCTTACATAACCTCAAATGTACCGCAGTTTTACAATGAAATTGTCACTTTAAATCTAGTAAAATAGACGCCATAAAATGAATTAAACGAAAAGAACCTTCTGTGATAGTAGTAACAGTTATCGTATGGTATAAATTTCAATATTCTGAATTTGAAATGTCCCAGTACAATCAACGACAACTTTTCACGAAGTTTAAATCTTGAATTAAAGATATATTATTATTAATATAGCAAATTTGTTTCAAGAATATTTTATTTTTGAGCCCAACTAACTTTGACAGATCTACATTGAGAAATGATAAGAATTTCTGTAATCACGTACAGTAGTCCTTCCAAATATTTGCCTTCCCAATATTAGCCTCCTCCCAGTATTAGCCAACGCTCCCCTCAATATTAGCCTTTCCTGTCTCCACCAACAATATCACGGATGCGCAACATTCAGTTGGAAATCAGTTCACAGCTAAGTACTGTGCATCCGGTGAAAAATCGAATCTCTTATTTGTCCAATATTGAGGAAAGGGTAGAAAAGAATAGACTAGGCTACTATTAGGAGGGAGTACTCCATTAGCTTCACGACTAATTTGAATCGACTAATTACAATCTCGAACAGTTTGTAATTTGTTATAATATAATTAAATATGTGTGTGATGGAAAATTACTGGACTAATAATCCTTGCAAAAGATTTCTTATAACAATAAATTGAACAAATAAAATTAAGAAAATCGTAGAATTTTAGATTGCATAAAAATGTGAAAACTTTTTATCTTACTTATTAATTCTCTTAATTTGTTACATAAATAATTGACGTTAAAATAATTTAAGCAAATCAATAAAAAAAGAATACAATTTTATAATTGAACGGTTGCTCAATAAGTGCAATACTAAAAAAATAACAGCATTTATTGAAATGGGAACCGATATTAAAAGCATTGTTCCCCGGAATAGCAACAGGTAAAAGCTCGTCAGTTTACGAGGCGACCCGGGCATTAGAATCTGCAGCATCGATTTTATGCATGCTGCGTTGGTGTATATATATGTGTGAGAAAATATATTATTCTCGGTATGAAATGGAAATTTTGCAACGAAATCTTTTGGACGACATCGTATTCAAAAGATATTTGATTGACGTACCAGAATTTATAATTTTAAAACTCACTTAATTTTAATACTACGTGATTAAGAAATTATTTTTGTTGACTATAAATAACCTCTCTTTTAACATTATTTGAAAATTTTCTAGGTGATTAATTACAGTGACTAAGAATTGTTTCAAAAAGAACTAAGTGACCATGAATTACAGTGACATTCAAGTCGAAATTGTCATTTGTATAATCTGCATACTTATTCAATTCATAGTGCGATTTCTCAGTAAGTCTATAGACCCTATCTCGACACCAACTGCTCTTAATTTGTCCCACGTATCATTGAAGCTTCTTTTCGTAGTGAGCTGCCCCATCACGTAACTCTTTTACATTTTATTATAAAAATAAACAAAATAAATATACGAATGCTATACAAAACTTAAAATATGTAATTACAAGACACTCTACAATTCTTAAATTGAAATTTTACTGTTAGAACAAGTTAATATTTCATATTTAATTTAACGTGTGCTGTAAATTATGTTTAACATCGTTTTTTTTATACGGAATAATTCGCGTTTCACCGCTTGCGAGAATGGCGCTACATTCCAGTTTGCATAAGTCCAACGAAAGACATGTGCGCCACCAAACGGCGAGAGTTCGATCCACATTTCAAGCCACTCCATTATACAGTGACCAAAATTCTGTGCCAATGATCAAATTCGTTTAGTGACTTTCGAGCGGGTTCTAACCTCACTTTTTCGCTAACTTAAATCAAAAACTTAATCCGAATCCGCTATCAAATTTGTTAAATTCAAAATGGTGAATTGAATGTGGCTGAACTGATATTTGGTATGTAGGTGTTTTATCGCTGAATGTGAATCCGCTGTCTGATTTTGAAAATTAAAAATGTCTTTTTCATTCTAGGTCAGCTACCCGTTGCTAAATATGAGAAAACAATACGATTTTCTAATTTCGGTCTACTATATTGGACTTTCTAAATTTAATAAGAAATTCAAATTCAATAACCTCAAAAATATATACACAAAAGTATCATTAGACCTAATTTGTGAACGCCATTTTGTAATTTAAATTCTAGGGGCCAACTTTTAGTAAAACTCGTTATGACCCAAAAATTATAGGAAACCTACCTTACATAAACATTTTTCAAAAACTAAACTTACGAAGAATAAAAACGGACCAAATTTGATTATGAAATTCAAACTGTTAATTATCATCGATCGTTAGTTTAAATTCTCAAAGATTTTAAAGTCCTTTTCAAAATATCTATTGATTTAAAATTGTCGTAAAACGAACTGAAAAAAATTACTAAACTAAGTTACTAAAAATAAAATCGTAAGCTTACTTCAGGGTCAAGATTTCCCAAAGTGTCTACATCGCCAAAGTCCTTTGGCGGATGTTTGTCGGTCTTCTTGAATCCGCCATGATAATCATCGATGATGGGGTCAAAGAGTTCTCCAAAGACCGTGTAAGATTCAGCATCAGGAGCATAGATACCGACACCAGAATCATGGTTTTCTAGACCAGATTGAATAACGTCCAACAACGTAGATCCGAAACTCGTTTTCTTAGTCTTAGTCTGATCGAAGACTTCCTTCGTCAAGTGCTTCTTCAGCAACGACTTGCTGTTAGAATCGACGAGTTTGGCATAGCCAGACTCCAATTTATCCAAAACTGCTTGATCAACCATTGCGTTTTTCTTGCTGCAACAGAAATTTACGAAATAATTAAATTTAGTAAAATTTACAGCGTTCAAAATTTGATGGCGTAAATATCTAAATCAGATTCCGAAAACGGATAATCTCATGTTAACACAAGGTCTTAAACAATATACATCAAAGAAACGGAAACACGAACGGAAATACACAATATTTGAGACGGTGAAAATCAGGTTTAACAAACAAAATCATATCTAAATTGTTTAGATATGGTTTTTGTTGACACGGTAAACTTAAACAATACTTTTTTAAACGCTGAATTATATATTATAAAAGCAACAAAATTTAGAAAATAATTCTGTTTTGCAGAACATTTATTAGATTTATTCTAACGAAATGAATAAACAACTAATAAACAGTCAGAAACTGAATGCTGGTATTTAACAATTTTACTTCATATCGAAAAGCAAATAACTTTAAAATGCAATAACTTTGGAATAAATTTATGACGTAAAAAATAATTTTATGAGACAATAATGCCGTTGATAAATCTCGTGCGGTAATCATCTATTTTGCGCCCTATATATAGTCGCGTAGTGTACTCATTGTGTCGTGTACAACAAAAAAGTTTCAAATATCAACTGCAATTTTGATCCTTTTCCCTTGCGCTATTCAAAGACAATTTTTTGTCTAAATGGAGATTAAAGCGAAAAAATTAAATTTTTATTTTAATTATTGTTTTCACTAAAAAAGTTATTATAGTAAACACCCGAGATTTACAGATAATTCGAAATTAAATATTGTCTTAAAAATTAAGGAGGGGTAATAAGTTTGGGTCTATTTTCTTTTTTAATTTGGCATAATTCGAATGAATTTAATTTTCAATTAAATTGTTATTTCGTTGTCAGTATAAAGTATCTTTTTCTTTACTTCAGATTTGAGTGGCCTTGTAGAGCTCTTAAAAAGTGACGCATAAATCTTCTTAAAGATTGCTTTAAAAGGTATTCCTGCTCAGTATTTAAGAGATCATAAATTCTTAATATATTATAACAAGCTGGATAGTAATTGAAATCAAAACACTAAGATTTATTTCATGAATTTCACTCAAGTAAACTAAAAAAGTCCCGGTTTTACTATTTTTTGTTATATACTAAATTTGAATTTGTTTCATGCTTTTTCGTTTATGGAATAATAACAGTAGCCAATTTTTTACTTTTCTTAATCGTATTATTAACTTAGTATATTAGTATAATATCTCATTAACGATATCTTGATCATTGTGATAAAAATAAGAAAGTGTTGCTTTAGTTAACTTTCTTATTATTTGTATATAATTTGACGGTGTTATTTATCTTAATATTTACAATTATTTCTGTAAAATTTCTTCTTATAGATAAATTGCTAGTTAGGAGAATAAGGCACGTCCATCGTTTTTAATTAATTTTACTATCTCAATGCACTGACGACATTTTCGTGTAACCGTATTGAAGCCAATGAACTAATCCGCGCAGTGACGCTAGTGTTGTTTGGAGGCCCACTCCTCGGACTGTTTGCCCCTCCCACGTTTCTCCATTCCGTTTCTCTTTTGTGGTGAAAGGGTTAAATTATTTTTATAGGTTTTAAATATGTTTCAGAATATTTTTTTTATAAATTTATAAAACACTTTCTTCATTGCAATGAAATAGACAAAATTAAGTTTTTTAATTAATTATTTAGTGATTTTTATATATCTAATTTTGGCTGATAATGTGTTGAGCATACACATAATAATATAAAATTACATTATCTCATAATTACACTACCTTACAACTTTAAATAATATTTCTTAAAGGTATAAAAAATGGATGTTAAACAATGCATTATTCAGGATTTTTGTGGGGTTAGGGGAGGTAACCAGACGACACTAGCACAACCAAGCGGATTAGTTCATCTCCACTTTTTGATCTGATTAAGGCTACATGAAATCTTACAGCGATACATGGGGAGTGTCAGCCCCGTGTCCTAAGTGAAGGTATGTGTTTAAGTTCCTAGTCATAATTAATTAAAGCACCCTATACACGTTCGCTCAGTGCATACGTTAACTTCGAAATTTGTTTACATACAGTCAATCGTACAAAATATGCACAGTATAATATCAGAGGATTTCATTACATGTAGATTTGATATACTAAGTTTAGTGACATCATTAATTAACATTCAACTTTTTTTCTAGTAAATGTTAACATGAATCAAAGTCGACGAAAATTTTAAAAATTGCGATTTTTCAACCATCTAGAATGGTGTAACCTTCTAATCACATATTTTAAGTGTTGGAGGAGATTTCCTATTAAACACTGCTAAATATTTCATTAACCGCGTCACTGGTAGCAAAAAAAAATTGGCCTCAAAAGTATAATTTGTAGCTGCCATATTGAATCCTCCATATTGATTTTTGAAAATATGACATCAGATTCGTATTCAGCGACTTAAAAACCTATCGCAGGAGGACGCAAAATGTACCACAACTTTACAACTCTCATTTTAAAAGAGAAAAATGTTTCCAAAACCATTTCTGACGGAAAAATAATCCCTCTCCCAGATTCTAAAGCTAAAACTTGGTTATTCTTACCTCAAACAATGTTATTGCATATTTTATGGCAGACAATTTTTGAAAAAAAATGTGTAATGATCAAAATCGATGGTTATATATTTTCAAATTCAAGGTGGAGGTTATCAAAATGGCGTCTAAGAGTACAAAAATAATGTATAAAGCTCTTAAACAATAAACAAACATTAAAACTCGTTTATTTTCATGAAATTAGGTACGCAGACATGATACAAAGATATTTTAAAAAATAGGTGATAAAAAATACGTCCGCCATATTGGAGCTACTATTTTTAATTTTCAAAAATTAATATCAGATTCGCATTGAAGATCACAAAACATATTTGTGTATCCATTTTCATGAAAGTAATTCAAGTTTTAATGGTTTCTTAATATCTAAGCGCCTTATAGATTCTATTTTAACAATATTGGGCACAAAATTTTCACCACTTTCTTGAATTTACAATAAGCAACCACGGTTCTGTTTTCTTAAAAAATTGTGTTTTCTTTCATAAAATGGGAATACTATAACTTTGTTTGATTTGACAATGACCAATTTTAACTTAAGTTTTACCAAACGAATTGAAATGTAACTTTGTAAAATTGTTGGGTATGTAGCCTTATATGCATCGTTCTTTTTTTATATAACACACATGTTCGTAAATATATCTGCAAATTCTATTAAGGTTGTTTCTACATTTAGTTTAAATCTTTTGTAAATTATCAAAGGCATCTTTATATATTTGTTAACTGTGAAGGTCTTGAACACGATGACTATTAAAATTATTGCATTATGTTTTGAACTGCAAATAACTACAATTACAATCCCAACGCCTTCATATCACCATCACATCTAATGAATATTATAAATGCATCTCAATAATAAACAAATAATGTCAATTAAATTATCAGGAAACGTAGGAAGAGCAAAAGTAAATTTTTAATAAAAGTAACATTTGAGAATAAATATAGTGATTGACATTTTGTTCGGATTTTTATAACATTTTTTATACACTTTTCTGAACTTAAGAATAAAAATGAAATTCATCAAATATAAATCACAAAGACTTCAAGCACAAAAGGTAAAATCCAAAAAGTTTTACCAAGATGAGCCAAAATGTCACTAACATTTAGTACCACTAATTAACTAGAAATAGATTAATTACAGATAACTAATTTGTACATATTATATGCTTATTGTTTCATAAAGGATATTTTATTCAGTTCACTCGTTTTAATCATTATTAACCCTTAACCACCAGAACCCAGTTGAAAATTTGAGTTTTTAACAACAAAATAATGCATTTGCGACTGGATTTTTTAAAATTCAATGTAAGTGGGAGTTGAAGACTTGCAAAACATTGCTTTTAAGTCAATATTTTTTTAACATTATGATTTATAAACAAATAAACAACTAAAAATCGTCATTTAAAAAAAAATGGAGTCGATGGCAAATGTTCAATTGGATAGAGATGAAACTGGGTACTCGACGATTTTTGAGGTTGTTCTTTACGAATCTATACTCAGATTTTGAAAAATCAAAATGGCCGATTCAATACGGCCGACCAAAACGTAAAAATTACCTGATAGAAATTAAACTGGGAACTAGGGGGTTTTTGGGGTCGCTGATTACGAATCTGAACTCTGATTTTAAATATTTAATATGACGGATACAAGTATTGCAATATGGCCGATCAATAGTGTAGAAAATTACCTGATTGAAATTACATTTTGAAATGTGAGTTCAGATTCGTAATTAGCGACCCTAAAAACCCACGAGTACCAAATTTCATCTGGATCAAGTAAACTTTTACATTTTGGTCGGACATCTTGAATACGCCATTTTTAATGTTTAAAACCTGAGTTCAGATTCGTGATTAGCGACCCCAAAAACCCAGAGTACCCAGTTTCATGAAAATTGGTTCATCAAAAAAATGTATGCCGGAAATGGTTATGGGAGCTTTACTATACTTGTAAGTTTTAGTGGTTTTGGGTTATATAATTACTCATGTTCTACTAATAAAACAAGGTAGCTTTGATAATGTAAATAGGATTGAAACCGAATTAATTACTCATTTTTCTATCATTAGTTATATTTAATAAAATGAATGAAAGTAGCAAGTATACCTAGCCAGCGACATTTTTATCATCCTTGGTAAAACTTAGGAATTCATCTATACATCCGAGAATTTTTATTATATTTTAAGTATTTCTTGATTATACAAATATGGATGGGCAAATTTAAAATTAAATATGAAAGAATCATTTAGTAACTTAAAAAAGTTTTAGAGAAACAGAAAGAAATCTGAACTGACATTGTTCTTTCTATTCACATTTTAGCCTAATATTGTGACTACTAAAGAATTTATATTCATAGTAGGATTAAGAATTACGAAAGTATATGACAGTTTCATGTCAAACAGGAGGTTAATCTGCTGGAATCCAATAAACGTTTGCTCATACATACACGTTCGATAACTCGAGAGATTCGGATATCATAAGTATATTTATGAGTAGTACCAAACTCTGCTATTATACATAACGCTTAAATCATTTGTAATACAACATTACTGATTTTTAAAGTAAAATCGAAGTTATTTATTACTTTATCGATAACATTTAGTCAGTCGAGTTTCAGAAACCTAACCTAGGTCGTTGGGTAACTTAAGTAAAATCTACTTACGATTTCTTTCTGTGTATGTTTGTATTTGTGATTTTTTATGTTTCAAATAATGTACACTAACAAAATCAATAGTTGAATTGATTATAGCACATAGTTGCAAAAATATAGTTAAAACTACTATGAAAAATACTTAAATTTACCACTTTCATAGTCGATTTTACTATCATTTTGTTACACCAACTATCTTCTCATAGTTAAAAAAAATCAACTATGTAGAATGATTTAAATAAATATAACAAATATAGTTAAAATGACTAATAATCTAGTGTAGTCCGCATTTCACACTATATCTCGTAGTAAATCTTTATGTTTATTATTATTTATAATTATAGTTTGCATTTACTATAAATCCATAGTAAAAACTGCCGCACTCCGTGTGATTTGATGCCGCCAGGTGGCGACGCGGCGTTCGCAGCTTTTTTCTTCGAGCCCGTGGCTCCCGTTATTGAAGTAGATTTTCATTTGCTTATAAGAAGTACCGTCGGGCGTCAAGAAATGATAATACGAAATGCATGTAGTACACGCACGTGTATCTATAGACGAGTTAAACGACATTGAAATTGGTGTGTATAATGGCATTGCATAATACATTTTTTAACTGGCTAGAGGGTGACATTCACAAACTTAGCGCTGTATTGATTTTTTGTTTTTCTCTTTGTCTCCTTGTTTATCTTAAACAAAGAAAGAAGGGAGAAAAGTGGACTTTTCATATGCTATGATATATATAGTTTACAAATATTTTTAAAAAGTAAATATTGACTCCTTTCCATATTTTTTCTCTCAGTGACGGTAGGAATTATCTGAAATGACTATTTCAAAATAGTTGAGTCTACTTGTCTATAATTATGATAAATAGCATTTTGAATCATGAAACAATAGTTAAACTTTACTATTTCAGAATAGTTATTGTAACTATTACCATGGCTAGTCCTCATTTCACACTATGATTAATAGTAAAAAAATTGTCATTTCAACTACTTTTTTTTCTGAGGGTAGATAATCATTGTCTTTAATTGCTAAATTTGAGATTCAATAACATGGACTCATAATTTTGGGTATTCAAAGGCAAATATTCATTTCTGATTTTAAGATTTCCTTTTTTTTTGTATATGCACACGGATTCGAATTCATAATGTTATAATGAGAAATGGTTCATACTTTTTTACTCACTTTTTTAGGATTAAAATGCATTTTTCAATTTGCGTATTTTAAGATTTCTTTGTTTTCAAACATATTTCAAACACAATTCTTCATCTTTATAGATTTGTATTAAAATATTGAAATTTGTAGTATTCTTTACTGCGAATTTTTTTACTTATATTTTTATTATTTTAACTAAAAGTTCTATAAATAGGTCGTTACCAGTTTTTTTAGTAATTTCAATTTTTTTTATATGCCTTACAGAAATTTCTTGCAATGATAACTATTATTTAATCAGAAAGTTTTCTTCGCGTTCACGGAACTGATTATTATCATTAATTAATCAAATATGCGACGTAGTAGAAAGTAATCAATTAAAAAAATCACAAGTGTGCATCTTATACCATGAGAAAAATTTTTGTTTATAAAATATAATTGTCCTTGCCATAACAAAATATTTCGTAGAGCATGAGTCGTATTCCTATGATTTTTTAATTGTTTTTTATCAAATATGCTAATTAAATTAACTCTCTAAATTTTTTAGAGTAACAATTCACTCCTTGTTAAACACCCTTCCACTCTATCGAACGAGCGAATTTTCTCTCGTTACAAGTGAAAACTCTTTATGGAGTGAATAAATTTTCACTCTAAGCAATTTCAAATTTATACTTAAGTAAATTTCATGTACTGCACCTAGCGGCTAAAACAGTATTTAAAAATTGAATTCCGTAAATTGTTATCAATAATTCTGTTATGAAATTATGACTTCTAAATAGAATACCGACTTTTGAATTGTTAAATTTGTTGAAATTTTGTTTCATTGAAAGTTTTTGTATTGATAAAACAAAATAAAATAAAATGATGTACAAAAATCGTATGTTTTCTTAATATAATATACTTTATAAGAATAAAAGACCGAGTAAAAACCGAATTGCTGTGTTAATAAAATTTGCTTTTACCTTCGCCATATTTTCAATAAAAAATATGTTTCAGAGAAAATTTATAATAAATTACTATTTTAAAGCAAATTTACGAATCTTTATTGAATGCATGACAAATTTCAGAGAAATAGGTTCAGGAACAAGCGAGCTTTCGCAAGAATGAATTTCAAAGTTAACTGTATGGATGCAATAGAAATTTATTCTTGCAAATTGTCGCTGGATTTTTAACAGATTTCGCTGACATTTGAAGCGTATTAATAAAAAACAAGTTGAATAGCTTTAAAACATATGTAGACTTGAAAATATACATAGTTTCTGTTTTATTTGTATAATTTAAGTTAAAAAATGGACATTATCGACCAAGACGTTTTAGCAGCTTCTTATGGCAAAAAAAGTAGGTCAGTAACAACATTCATATCTGTTTCGTATATTATTTGGGGATTTTGTCACCTCTAAAAACCTTTACCTACCTTTAAATCTGAATTAACTGTAGAATTTTTTAATATGGGGCATTTAACAACTTCCATATATAAATAAACCTCATGAAGAAGCTACGAACTAAATTAACTGTATAGTAGTATTCCATTGCTTCATAAACACATTTTTATTTGCCATTTATCACAACACTGCAAATATTACTCTGACTAAGACTTCTGACATTCTTATTGAAGTAAAATAATAGTAGAATCAACAACTTGACAAGTTGACTGTATATTAAATATACGATGCAGTAACTATTTTTAGTATGATGAGTGGTTATTTTAATTTAACCAATTTTATTACATCTATTTTACTATTCACGAATGTTAAAAGTGATCAACATTAAAACTGCGACAGATTTGAGGTTATGAAAAGTGATGGATGTTTAAGTATTGGAAAACAGGAAATGGAACAATATTATTGCTTTGTTTACTAAAGAATTAGTTATTTTAACTATTTTTTGTAATCTAGTGTTGTACTTTTGTAAACTATATTTGTTTTCTCTGTGTTGCTATTTTTTCTTGAGAGGATAGAATTTCGTGTGACACATCGAAATAAGATAAACGTTGAGTCATTCTCTAGGCTGACTTGGTTGGTTGCCGAAAAAGGTGTGACGCATAGAATATACGAGAAATGTTGAGGACGATTCTTTTCCGGTTCTGGTCCACCTCCCCCCTCCCTAGTTATCACGAGTTTTCAGAGGGTGGGTGGGGGATATTCGTGATTTTCGAATTCGACGCACTGGCCGAGTTTAGCCCGGAAGAATCCATAATGGCGTTAACGACCGGAAGTAGTACCGGGATTGCGTGACGAGAAATTGTTCGAAACGCGCTTAGAACGCCATAAACGCGAGAAATAGTCGGGAAAGGCGTGCATTAGATTAACAACTATTCATTAAAACTTGATGAAGACGCTCAACCGTTCATTCGACAAACGATCGTTATAATGCAAATTCGAGCTCGAAAAAAAAAACAAATCAAGCAAGAAATTGCATGTATTTTTAGTGCAATATGAGACTACTAATCTTAAATTTGATACGATCATTTTATCAGGAATCGATATTATAAAGAGGAAGTACGAGATACAATTTCGTGACGATTGTGCGTGACGTAAGAAGCGAAATGAAAATATTTTGGTTAGAGGTGAAACAAATTTTTTGAAAAATCACCGATGTAATATCGGTAGGTACACAGAAAAAAATAAGTCTCAAAATTGTTACATCATAAATTCATCATCAGATGAGGATTAATTAAACCCGAAATTGCGTTAATTTTCTTAAATTCAGTCAGCGTTTTGGCTTAAAGTCTTACTTTCAGTGAGCAAAACTGACTTTTAGACGATATTTTTGGTTAGAATAAGATTTATCCAGCTTATGGCATCTAAGTTAGAAGAATCTTATTTCAAATCAAAATATCGACTGAAAGTCAGTTTTTTCGTCTGAAAGTAAGACTTTAAGCCTAAATATTGACTGAATTTAAGAAAATTAACGCAATTTTGGCTGAAATTAAGCTTCACATAATAATGAATTTAAGATGTAGCAATTTTAAGACTTATTTTTGTCTGTGTATAATTGAATTTATATAAAAATCTGGATTTAGAATTTATTCTTTATATTTCCCAAGTCTTTTGTCCCGTTAATTCGCGAACTGCGTACATCGATCCTATGACACATTTTTCACAAAAAAAATTTATAACGTCACTCTATAGTAAGGCGTGGAAATGAAGCATTGCGTGATTACATTTCTACACGTTATCGCAATAATCTTGGTGGATTCGTTGTATTTGTTTTATCTATCTACTTGCTATACAGGTTGTGCCATAAAATATCATTTTTACAACCACGATTGATGCATTCAGAAAAAAATATTATAAAATTCTAAAAAATAACTCCTTATAACACTAGTATACTTTTCCATTTCTTTTATTACATGTCAAATAAATATCTTGAAGTATACATTTTAAAATTATTTTAATGAATATGAAAAAATGTTAATTTTTATAGAATTTTGGAACACTTAGTATTCTTTCGATTAATCTAAATTCTTTTATGTAAAGCTTATAAAAATTCTATAAAAATCTAAATAAAATCATGTTCATATCTTATCACGTAAATATCACTACAGTATATATAAATGCCTTCTTATGATCAAGTAATATAGAATATCCTTGCTATTATTTTATTCATTTGCACAATTCAGAATTACTGCATTTTTTTCTTGATAACAGTTACCATGATTCTGCTACTGATGTCAATTTTTTAAAATTATTTTTCAATTTAAAAAAAAAAATCTTGTGCATGGACTTGAACCCGAGACTTCGATCACCGGTCAAATTCATTTACAATGTTCAATGTTGGATAATAAAAATTGCTTTTTTCATAAATATTACATCGTTTGATTATTTTCTTATTCAGAAAACATTCAACACATGCTAGACGTAAGGGGCCAAATTTTTTAAGACCAAACTTTTAATATTTTAATGCACAAAAGAATATAACAAAACGTGTAAAATAGAATACAATTCATGTTTGTTTGCCATTTTGAATTTTATACTGCAACATTAAATGCGTATTCAGAGAATCCAAAAACTCGTTTAAGAATAATTTTGAAACTTGTTATCAAAATTTTATCACAAATGAATTGGACCTGAAAAAAAGTGAACATGAATTTGAAAATGCCGAAACATTTAAAGGTATCATTCAAAACTGACAATTACTCGTGTAGAAAATGATCTTGGCACTAAAACAATTGTGTATAATAGAACAACTGTTATATGACCAAACTCCACTTCTATATCGGGAGCAATAGTCGCGAGAAATAAAGCTCATAGGGCCGCGACGGCACCTGGCGTTAAGAAGCCTAACTAAAACTATCGAAATTCAATTTAAAGTCTATAAATTATCACAGTTTAACTAGACATAGAAAAAACATAGTTTTATTAAATATATTTGAGATATTATCGGCATAGTTTTATTTCTATTTTATGTAAAAACATCTCATAAGAATCGAATGCACTAAATTATATCATGAATGACATCACGAGGAGGGGGACATTATCGCTCGACAGCTGTAATCGCCGTATGTTTTCGTCACCTATATTGATTTAGATTCAACTTGATGACATCTTTATAACCATTTGGAACGTAGATAAACCCATTCCACTTAAACCGACGTTGACTATCGCACGATACCTAATTATTAAACGTATAAACAAATAATTTCAGACGATACAAAACGGTGCAAAAGAATGTACAGATGCAAAGTCATCCAGATGACATACATAAATCCTCTTCAATTATTTTCAGCAATCCTGAAAAGCGACTTGCCCTTTCAACCGATCGTATTGTTAATAAAGTTAAACCAACCTAACCGACTGGAGACATCATCTTATGAGGAAGTTACAAATCCGCGCCCATGAACGATCCTGCGCAGATCGTCAAATGCAACAATTGGAGCGAGAACACCGGACAATTAGACGAGACATTCAACACCGAGACTAAATACAGAGACATTGAGTGTTGACGGACAAGTCGGACAGTGCCCAAGATAACAAAGACGTGCCGATGTAAAATAAAAAAAAAGAAAAGACAAAGAACGTGACAGAGATAACACCAAGAGTAGAGTACACCAATCACAGGTAATATACGTACTCGTCGCCCGAGGCAGCATCCTTAGACGTACATCCACCCATCGTCGAAGGATACTTTTTGTTGCTGGATCCGAAAAATTCAGTCAATCCTCTCTCCTCTGATAATCTTATAAATTTAAAGGTCGTCTCTCTTTATCACGTTTCGATCGTCGGCAGAAAATAATAGCTTAATAACAATATCTTTGGGTCCGCTAAGTTACTTTCAATTCCTTGGATCGAGGGGTCCAGGAAAGTCCTCCTCTAGGATCGATCTTTCAAATCTGATTCAGGGCAGAGAATCCCCGCGATCGAGAGATCCGTGCATCCTCGTACTTGCCGATCTGGATCCTCCTCGAGCGTTTCGCAAGCCCTCGAGAGCTTGGGAAAAGGGCGAGAACTTGCACCGTCATCCACCTTTCCCGTCCTCTCGATCGTGATCTTCGATGTCGCGGATCTTTGCCGGATTCCCGCCTGCAGAGGAGCGTCTCTGCGAAAGGGGTGTGGTTCGTTCGCTACCGTCGCGCACTCCCTCGCTATTTTCCACTCTCCTCCAGGAAAAAAAGCAAGAGCTCTCTCAGTCTTTCTTCTTCGTCTTCTCTAGCCGAATCTCTCGTTAGAAAATCTTTGGAAAAATCGCCGGATAGAAAATTCCTACTCTAACGCTACTCTCGGTGTGCTTCTAAGCTTTGAACTTTCGGTACGGAACTTACGAGCGAATCAGTCTCAATGCGTTGTGTGCGTGGTCTTTTTTTTTGATCGTTTTGCTTCTTTATTCGTGCGTTTTGGAAATAAGAGTGCGTCTAAAAGGGAAACGTGCCGAGGGCCTCGTTCGTCCTTCGAGTCTTCTCCGGCCTTTTTTTTTTTATTTCGTCAGGTATATTTTCGGCTCGCTCCTGCGAAATCCTTGGGTATCCTGGGTAAGGGTGGCTGCGGAGCGATCGGCCGCGTAAACAGAGGGAGCCGGAGAGATAAAACGCGATGCGAACGCTAGGGTCTCTACGCTATCACTAACTGCTACGAGGTATTCCGTCCGCGTGCCCACGCGTTCGCTCTCACTCTCTCACTCGCTCTGTCTCTCTTCCCCTCACGCACTCGCACGCGTTTCCCCCTCTTCCTTCGCAGCTAGCTCGGGTTCTCCCCCGCCAGGGTGGGGCACACACCGTCGTCGTCGTCGGCGCGGAAGGATTCCCTTCCCGGTCGATATCATCGCGCACCCACTCGCCGGCCGGCCGGCTCGAACGCACCCTGCCGCCCGAGCGCAACCCCCGGGTCCCCTCGCACCCAGCTTGCACGCACGCACCAACGACGGAAAGATTTTCAAGGGTGCACCCAGAACCTCCAATCATTTACACCGATTAAAACCTCTAGCAACCGTTCAATATTAATGATTTTACGCCGTCTGCTTCTTTACTTTTCTCCTGACTGACATATTTTATTAATCAACGTGTGCCGCACTAACACGCACATATGATCGATACATATTCTCGTCGAACACCATTGATTATCGATTGTCATACACGAAAAACTCAACACTTTACGCCCTATGATCACCTAACATGGGTGTAATCTTTTGCATCCTTGTTTCGGAATATTAGATTTTACAACTAGGGAGCAAAATAGGTATTTGCCTATGAGCGAAGCATGAGTCCACAAATATCTAATCTCCCTTATTGCACTATTTTCTTATGCGAGAGCGTGCTATTCTACTCCCACCATATAGGGCGGAAAATAATATTTTGCTCCCGAATATATTGATAGTAGAGTCCCGGTAGAGTACAGTGGTCCTCCCCTTACTTTAACTTTCCGAGTCAAGGAAGATGACGGCTTCTTCCCTTATTTTACCGCTTCCCCTTATCCCCACCACTAGCAGTATGAGAGAATAAAAACAGAGAGAGGAGATATAGTGACGTCCTTCTTCACCTATATGCGCAAGCGAAAACAGCAGTCCGCACCCTTTTGAACACTTTCAAATGGCGAAAGGTGGGGGAACTCATGAGGGGAAGAAGTTAAAATAAGGAGTTAAATTATGGGGGAGGGCCACTGTAGATCTCGCCGCTCTCTTTTTCCCCCACCTTGCGGGCTGGAGTCTGAGGAAGGGCCTGCATTGACGTCGCGAACATAACGCGACTGACGGGAGTGGGGGAAGTGACGCTCCCCTTCTTTTGGTAAATATAATGAGACGTGAAGAGAAGGCAAGAAACGGATCGAGCAAATATACGGGAACTCTACTCTAGTTTGCTTCCGAGGGAGAGAATTTGCTGTTTTGCTATCGTAATGTAGGGAGCAAAATAGCATTTTGCGCACCGAGCGCTAGAATATAGTATTTTGTCACAGAAGGGCGCGAAATGAAATTTTCGTATGTTTGAATAAGCAGATGAGCACTTTATGATTTCTAGACGCTTGCAAACCAGTTCTAAAATTCACGGTACTTTTTATCACTAATTCTAGTGACTTTTCTTGAAAATATTGCAATTAACCCTTATTTGCCCAAAATGACAGAAGCAAGTACCTCAACATCAGCTCAGTTTCTACAGTGGACAAAATTTTTTTAATTTTTGGGGAAATACGTTTCCGAATATTTTGCGATGGGCTCTATCGATTCCCGTCGAAAAAATTGCCAAAAAACGACTGTTTCTGCAACAATTTTTCAAAATTAAAAAAAAATGCCATGTTTTTTAGGTCATCTTTTTTATTTTTCACGATTTTCGAAATGGATTATAATCAATGAAATGTAGATATATATATATATATATACACAAAAAGTGATTCCGATTATTAAACATAAATAATGTACTAATAAAACATTTTTTAGAAGCAATGGCCGATTCAAATGGCCGGGCAAAAAGGGTTAAAAAAATACAAAATAGTATATTACGTATCTAGGGCAGAAACGAAGTGATTGAAACCAGGGGGATGTGGGGAGTAGTGGGGACAAAAACTGCTAATCGCCGAGTGAATGATATTTTGCTCCCTATATTGCGAGAGCAAGTATAAGAAAATAGTACTACAATAGATGCCGACGTCACCATTTCTTTTGGGCGCCAAACTCGCAATCGTCGGCAAACACTTATTTTGTTCCCTAGTTGTACAATACAATATTAAAAATCGATAATCGTGGAAACTCTTCGGATTTAAGTATACTGAATTACTATATTTTAGGACCGAAAGAAAGGATTGTTGAAAAACATTTTTACATGCAAATGTTTTTGTTAGGAAAAAGTATCAAAGAAATTGTTTTTTTATGTCTATACAAATGAATACGAAAATAAAGTGCAAATATTCTTTATCATTTTTTTAAATGTGCTCGGTTAATATATCAGTTTCTGTCTTAATTTTCCCAGTAAATATTTAAACAACGTTTAACTATGTTCAGGTTTATTTATTTCTAAGTACATAGCACACAAAAATGCTGTATATCTTTTAAAAGAATATTTGACGGAAAAAGGTAAGATACGTCGCTCCTATCTTGTTGACACTCTTGAGCCGCAAAAGTATTTAACCGTCCCTTCCTGAACTTGAGTTATTTCACGCACGACCCTTCGTTTACTCATTTTTAAATACACTCTTTTTCTGATGTAATCAGACCGTCATGTCTAAAAATAGGAAGTATAATGGCAAGCACGTCACAGTCACTCGCTAGCGACGATTATTTGCATCTTTTATTATGCAGACAATTTTACAAAAAAACACCACAATTTTAAGTAAATTGTACACACAGGAAATATTGATTTAAGATAAGGTTCGGTTGTTCCAATTTTAAATATTTACTTTATTGTATGTAACACGTATCTATAAGTCATTCTTTTTTCTCTTCACAATTTTATTCATATATGTTATAGAACCAATGTAACAGCTAAGGGCGCAAAATTCGATTTTATACACGTATGCGTAAAACGTCATTTCACACACGGAATATATAAAAATTATAATCGAAATTGTAAACATTCAATGGGGCTCCCCTTCCTGAACACTGGTTAAATAGTAGCATACTTGAATCCAAATTCCATGCAGTGATTTTATTCGATATGAATAGGAATAAAAAAATGGTGGTGAGAAGAAAGGGTTAGGAATGGCGAAAGTGCGAAGGGTGCGTGCTGGATTTGCCCTTTTACAAAACGGAGGAACCATTTTTATTCCGCTAACGACTTTCGGAGCACTTGAAAAGAGAACCGGGGGTGGAAGTTGTCTTTTGAAAAAGGTGTTTGCAATGCGACAACAAACACCAGGGATGTTGATTATGCATGACTAGTCATTCTTTTCCTCTCAACGGCAATTATTGAGGGTAACACATCCGAGGGACGTTTCAAGTGCCGCGGTTAAACCAGGGAGCGGCCTGCTAAAATCTCCAACCTACGTGACTCTTACAATGTATTCGACCCAAGTGCCAAACTCTTGTTATGTATTCACTCGTTATCTATTTAGTCCTGACGAAATTGTTAATACGGTTATAAAATGCTGAGAAATTACAAACAAGAGTCAATGTTTTATTCCAATCGAGTTATCTTAGATAACGAATTTAAGTACTTACTAAAATTATTCCTTTGAGCTCAACAAATTCTTATCGGAATTTTCTGGAAATTTAATAAAGTGTTTTAATGCCACCGTTGCAATAATGTTTGTTGAAGTTTAATAATTTTCCAATACGGTACAAGGAAAAAAGTAATTCGGTGAAAATCGGGATAGTTTCGGCCTTATTTATAATTGACCATAACAACGCGCCAGTGGTCAAGCGTGCTAAAGTGTATGATTATCGTCCAGCGGACCCGGGTTCGAATCTCCGTTGGAGTACATTATTTTGCGTAAACGTAGAATTAACAATTTTTTTTCTTTTTTAAATAGTTTTAAATTTTTCTTGAACTTTTCATTTAACGTTGTTGTAGAGTTGCGGAATAATTCTTGACAAGTTCTCAGACATTTACTATTAATTGAATCGTAATATTCCTCCTAGTTTTCTCAAATCTTCAACATCCGAACGAGTTCAGGAATTTTCACTGAATTATTTTTTTCCGTGTACATGGAACCACTTTATGTTTAGAAAATTGGTAAATACAAAATTAAAAATACAAAATTCTAGATGATAAATTATAAAGATGTGATCGACTAGTTAATGTACAGAAACTATCTCGTATTCATTATACCGGGAAATTGTATAATAATTTAATTTATTTCAGAATAACAAGTTCTCTTTTATTACAGGATGTTCTCAAATTCATGATGAAATTATGAATATATTATTTTTAAAATAATAATTAATCAAAAAGTTATGTGCAATACTGACAGAAACATAAAATATATGATTATTCAATATTAGTAGTTGGCGAATGGCTGACTTATGTTTACACGAAAATCCACTTCCTTAACTTCAGCAATGGTCACGAGAAATAAAGCTCATAGGATCGTGACAGCATCTGGCAGTAAGAAACCTAACTAAAACTGTCGAAAATCAATTTTAAATTCTACAGATTAATCATAGTTTAACTAGACACAGAAAAACAGTTTTACTAAGTAGATTCGGGATAGTAACAGTCTATTTTTACGAATCTAGTCAAACTTTACAATAACTGTCTAGTTACCACACTAGTACAGTGTCTCGGTATTTGACAAAAGAAGGGGAGCGCCGTTTCTCCCACTCTCCTCAGTCACGTTACGTTCGTGACGTAACAGCAGGCCCTTCTTGAGGCCTCAGCGTGCAAGGTGGGGGAAAAGAGGGCGGCGATAGACAAATATAACGAGACGGAACTGGGACGTAAATATAGCGAGACGCAAATATACCGGGACTCTACTGTATCTAGCGTTAAGTGACATTTTCCACACAAGTAGTTCTGAAGTGAACATTGTATGGCACTAGATATTTCAGGGACTCGAAAAGTGTTATATTCTTCTCGTTAGATCAAAAAAACCAGTCATAAATATTGATAAATTACTCTTGATAGAAAAAAAAACATAATTGAACATTTTCTGAAATAAATGATGACTTTTCTTCCAACCCAGTTCCGGTTGGGCTTATCGTGTCGTAATACTTGTTATCAGTGCAATAAGACATTCTCTCGATTGTATCAAGGCTTTAATTCTCGGACCACAGAAGCGACCTCTTAATCATAAAAAAATGATCGACTGTCGATCTAAGACGCGCACTGTCGATCATTTTTAGGGATGTCAGTCAACGGTTGCCGAGGCTGACGAACTGGAAAGCAAAATATTCTATAAGCAACGCACCTTCGGCATTACGACTCAGATTTGCAGTTATCGCAAGATCGCATGCGCCATGCACCAGTCACGATAAGGCGTGCGCGTAATAAAATTACAAGAAAAATACATAAAGATCGCTTAAAACTCCATCAACAAAAGAATCACACAAGAAGTGTTTTTTTTTATTTCATTTATCGCGAAAATTAGTTATCCATCTTGAATTATTTTTTTGATGGAATGAGAAATTTTAGCCAGTCAAAAAGCCGAAATTTAAATCTGATTTTCATTAAAGCGCTGATTTTGTATGATTCTGTTATCGAGGTACTTCAATGCACCAGGTCATAATAGAGTCATTTTTTCCTTAACAAACTACGATAATAAATCGCACATGAACGTAATAATTCGTAATTTTCACATAATAATTTGAAGATACATTAGTTTTTATTTAAAGAAATTTCCGAAAATCACCTATTTATTTAGTCATTACACTCCTTGTCCAAAATAAAAGAAAGTAACACATACCAATCGACATACCTGTTATTAATAGTACTTTTTCATCAATGGAGTAAAATAGAGTTTTACACGCCCTCCGGTAATCAACATTTAAAACGCACATTCTACGTGCATTTTATTTTATTATATCTTTATTTTACCTCCCTCGTTGAGTAATGTACTAATTTGCGCTCAGAATGCGAGAAACTTATTTTGCTCCCGGATATATTTATTTTGCTACCTAGGGAGAGACTGCCATTTTTCTCCCGCAATATAGGGAGCAAAATAGCATTTTCCGCACAGAGTGGGAAACATTATTTTTCAATTCCGAAGGTGTTAAATGTTCATTTAATAAAAATTTGAACCCTAAGGACGTAAAATTTAACGCCTGCTGATTGGAAAATAACATTTCTCTCTGCGAGTTGCGGTCAAAAGATAAATACCTTGTGACATTAAAACAGCTATAGCAACGATAAATATTTTTTGGGAAAAAAGGTTAATGAAAATAGATTTTCACGACCGTGAATTGTTAAAAAAACACACGTTGCCTAATATTAAGATTTCAGACATCTATAAATGTACGTAAACAAAAATACGACAGAAATATATAATGACATAGAATCTCCACTTGTTCAATATTGAAGAACGAAATATATAGCGATAAAATTGTGTTTAATTTGGAATATAGCGATGGCATATAAGATAGAGTAGTAGTAAATTACTAATGAAATTCGAAATAAATTGTTACATTATTGTTACATTTGTTAAAAAAAATAAAAAGTCTGTTATTAAACCCATTAATGCCCAAACATACGAATCATTGCACAATTACTAGTTTCAAGGGAATGAGATAAATTCTTTTTGAATTTCGTTAGACTTATTGTATACGCCATTTTGAATTTAAAAAATGACATCAGGTTCGTGATCAGTGACCCCAAAAACGTTGGGATATTAAGTTTTATCCAATTCTAGTATGCTTTTTATTTGACATTCACAGTTGTACTATTACAAATAAAAATCTAATTTTATCGACATTTTCTCCGAAAGGTTCAGCACCTGACACTGACAGCAAATTCTAGACATGAATTGTGTGACATTTAGGGATATTCCAATGCCATCACCTACAATAAAATTTAGTAATCTGAAAACGTAAGCAAAAAGATCAGTTTTTTTAAACGCGTACAACTTCGTTATTCGAAAATTTACCAAACATTCTCATGTACCGTTGGAAAGGGCGATCTTTGGCCAATAAATGACTATTAAAAAATTTGTCAAATACTAAACTAGTGTTAAAGTTCACGACGGAAAAATTATACATATCATTTAGATTACAGTTTAATGTTTATTCAGTAGACTCCCGGTATATTTGCCCATTCGGTTCCTCGCCTTCCCCTCCCGGCTCCTTATATTTGTCAAAAGAAGGGGAGCGCCGCTTCTCCCACTCTCTCACTCTCGTCAATCACGCTATGTTCGTGACGTCACAGCAGGCCCTTCCTGAGGCCCCAGCCCGCAAAGTGGGGGAAAAAGAGAGCGGTGACAGGCAAATATGCTGACACGTAAATATAACGAGATGCAATTACACCGGGACTCTACTGTATTAAGGATTTTCGTAATATCTCAACGTGATTCCCATGTTTTTAGTCTTATTATTTGACATTGTAATCCAAATTTACAATTTTGTAGTTGACAAATTTATAGAGAAACATCAAAAGTTGTTTTCATTATCGCACTATGCATTTTTTTTTAAACAAAAAATAGAAAAATACAGAAAATACTAAAAGAAAATACAAAGAAAAAATACTTAATTCGATTATATACGTTGAGAAAATTATTTTAGTAACTTTAACCAAATTGAGAGTTAATGTGGACTAACTGTGTTGTGGTTATTATATCCAAAAGTTCATAGGACTAAATGAATGTTGGATTAAGTAGTCAGTGAGTTTAAAGAAGGAAGTTATAAAAACCAATAAAAATTTAGTTCTAACCGTGTAATTCACCATTTAGTTAAATTTAATACTTTTCTCATTGTGTTCATTCTTATACCAGATTAAATTGTCCGCATATTGAGCTCACGTGATTGTAGCAGTAGGAAAGGCGTCATTAAAAAAATTCTTTTTACAAATCTTAAACTTTTTAGTAATGCTTTATTCAACTGATTTTTTGCTTTGTAAATTATGTATTAGTTCAGAAAATGGCTTCAAAATTGAGTGGATACTTTTTAAATTTATTTTTAATCCTTTTTTGTATTTTATTCGAGTGACCGTTCGGATTTCAAATATTATGATTTGCTGGATCTTTTATGAAACATAAAACTGACGTGAAAACGATAGTGGGAAACTAGTGGGAATTGGGACGGAATCGTTTAGCTTGAGCTAATAATAATCAAGAGCAGCATGCATGTACCTAGTCGTGTTAAATGGCCGATGATCTCCGATAGGTCGACCGTACACTCGCAATAGCAAACTTCCAGCTTCCGAGTTTCCACCAATGGAAGTTTGTTTGAGATATGCTCGTAACAGAGGGATCCACAGCAAATGTTTCTTCATTTTCTCAATTTGAGGTAATTCGCCAGTTAGGCATTCGACAAACAACACTCAAACAATAATTTTCAAGACGCTCATCAGCTATGTAATGGTGAATTTTGGAACGTGATTTGTTTATTTCGCACCAGTAAACATCTAAAACAATCATTTTATTTCAACAGATATACTCGTTTGTCAATTAAAAAACTTCGACATTAACATTTAACACAGTGTCAGCTTCCAGATTGTATACGTTTAAGTTATTTGTAGTAAAAGATTGTAGACTCTTGGAATATTAATACTGTAAATGTGTCATAAAATAAAATTCTAACTATATGTTGTCATTAATGTTTCATGTAATTACGACTTTGATATCGTTCTGTAAAAGCTTAGCTTTCAGTCGTAATTTTAGAAAATTGAAAAGCTCTTATTCGTTGCAGTTACTTCAGAGCGTAGTCAGATGGCGTCATCGTTACGTTTACCTTTTCATGTTAGCTAATGAAATATTTTAGTAATTGCCATTAATTTGTGCGCAACTTTATGAAACGAGATAAAGTAAAATTGTAAGACAGAAATACAAGCCTGCTGCTGGACTCTCTAAATGTACTTAGGGGCCATCCATAAACTACGTAGACCTTTTTTTGGCATTTTTGACAATTTTATGATTTTTATACCCCCTCCCTCCCTTAAAATGATAAGTTTATGGAATCCCCTTATTTAAAAAACAAGAGGGAGAACAACAAATTTTAATTAAAAATATTTATAATAGTAATTATTATATACGAAGTTAAATATTAAATGTTTGTTGATGCAGTAGAGTCCCGGTATATTTGCCTGCTCGGTTCCTCACCTCCTCTCCCTCCTTATAATTGCCGAAAGAAGGGAAGCGCTGCTTCTCCCACTCCCCTCACTTATGTTCGTGACGTCACAGCAGGCCCTTCCTGAAGCCCCAGCCAGGAAGGTGGGGAGAAAAGAGAGCGGTGACAGAAAAATATGCTGGGACATAAATGTAGCGAGATGGAATTATACCGGGACCTTTGACTACAAGCTAAGAACGTCGCAACCGCACCTAGCGGAGGAATGCGGAACTACACGAGAAATCAGTATATAATTTTATTAATTTTTCCATGACACCGTTTTACAAATCCTGTAATACATAACTAAATAATGTTGGAATTTTCAAAACAATTGGTTTAGTCCACTGCATGATCTAAATAATTCGATACTATACGATCCATGAAACATAAAGAGGAAGAAGGCGATAAATGAACCTGCATCAATTGAAGAAATTGATTAACCCGATCAAACTTACAACTGACAAATTCCTCACGTATATTACTAAGGCTCGGGCGTCTAATTAAGAACCGAGTCTTATCAGAGCGTATAAACTTACATCACAAACAATGGAATCAATGCCAGATGCTAAATTAGTCTCGCAAAATACCATTCTTATCGCGAAAATTAGCGTTCGGAGATTACCTACCTCGTCCCTAGGGAGAATACCGTGAAATATAATAAAACACTTATCTTTGACACATGACACTTCGAACGGAATCTTTTCTTCAATCTACTCATGCACACGTGCAAGACATCAAACGTTTCAATTTTAGTAGGTACATCGGTTTAAAATGTCCTTATATTTTTTAACATTTGACAAAATTTATTTGTAACGATCTAGCGTCTAAATTTGAAATGGTAAAACACTACTAATGCATCATTATCATATTTAATTCCTACCTTGTCGACATACCATTTTAGAACACTGTTAAGAATCTAATTACAGGATAGATAATTATTTTAGCGTTTATTATAAAATATACTCTTACATGCTAAGGAACTCCAATAATAAAGCAATGAGTGAAAACTAAACGAAACAAATACTAGCCTTGAAATATATCGGTCAATAAAAAGTTGCTTGAAATTCTGCCACGAATATCTTTTCGATTGTCGAGTTGATACATCGACAAATCACGCACGTTAGTCTACTACACGAGCCAACTATGTGAACTTGTCGAACCTAACGTATCAAGACAATGTTACCCTACATTTTGACATATATATCACGAATTTAGTAAAAAAGCCAAATCAATTATTCTATATAAAAATGTCTGTTCTATGCAAATAAAATAATGTTGTAACGTATTTTTGCAACAAAAATAAACCTTATAATATATAAATAAAAATAGACTTGAAAACGAACATGCATTGAAAATCATATCGGTTCCTTAAATGTATTTATAAATAGACTATGCATGGCGCTTCGTGAGACCAGTAACGTTTTGAATCGATTGACGAGTTCTTTTACGACAGCTTTGATGTTGATTTTACGTGACTAAACATTTAGCGTTGCTCAATTGGATCTTGTGACACAGAACGCATACAATAAAAACTAATATTTGAAAATACATTCGTAAACTTTCGTCTTGAAGCTAATAATACCATAAAAAATAATTTTCTTTAATGTTAGATTACTGTTCAAGTAATCTGATCTACTACGATGTGAGTTCGGTGTCTTGGTAAACATTGCTAGCTTTTTAAGATGTGTAATAAACTGACGAAATATAATAAGTATTATCATTCTTTATACTGTTAATAACCAAGTTATACTGAACATTTGTATGGAAAGGTATAATAGTATCTATTAAAAGAAGAAAATCTTTTATTTGATAGACTGACATATGATCAATTTCATTCTCACTAATAAATGGCTGTCAGAAAGGTGTAACAACCAAATTCATAGACTTGAACGAAATTTATACTAAAAAACGTAAATTAAAGATGACTAAACAAAATTTTCAAAATTCGGGCTATATAAAATTATTTCTAAGTACCTAAGACGGTTTCTTAGAAAACAGTGAAGATATTAATTAAGAACTCACCGAGAATTTTCGGAAATAAATAAAAAAACACTTATTTCAGAAAATTCTCGGTTATTTCCTAATTAATGTCTTTGGTATTTTCTAGGATGCCGTCTATAATAATTGGAATCATCCGAATTTTGAAAAATCGATTTAGTCATTTTTTATTCACAGTTTTTAGTGAAAATTCCTACCATATCAACCGAGAACTTTAGAACCCCCTTAACAAAATTTTTATATGAAAACGTAAAAGAAATAAGACTAAGGATGCTTGAGATTTTGCAAGAATGATAAAGTTAATTATTATTAATAAAAATTGATTTAATATTGTATTTAAAAAATGTGTTGTAAACTTGAATTTATATTCAAAAATATGTCTATATAATTAATTAAATACTAAAACAATAACGTGAATGTCGATATAAATTTTTCTCTTAGATTTTCGCGAAATTGTCGAAAATCGGAGTTTTTGAACCAACGTGCATGGATAAGTCCTTAAGGAGACTTTAAAGTGTCGGTAAGTCAGTAATCTATGTTTAAAAATATAAATTACAAAACAACTAAAACTATTTCTCGAATTTCGGGCTCTGTAACTACAATTCCAACCACTATAAAAGATCTTCTAAAAAATAACAATGAATTTTATCGAGAAGTGACCAAAAAGTTTCGGAAATAATAGAAGGTTTTTACTTATTTCCGAAAATTCTTAGTCAATTTTTTACAAATTTCTGATATGTAGGATATTATGCGAATAATGGTTAGAATTGAGATTACAGAGTCTGAATGTTGAATAATAGCCTGTCTAATTTTTAATTTAGATTTTACAATATAGATTACTACTTTATCGATTGACAATCACAAATCCCCCTGAAGGCGGTTCTAAAGTGGTCCGCCGGTAAGGTTGGAAGTTTCACTAAAAAACGTAAATTAAAGATGACTTAGAGATACTACAATTTTTTTAATTCGGGCTTTGTAAAGGCAATTCTAAGCAGTATAAACAATTTCCTAGAAAATACCAAAGATATTAATTGAGAACTGGCCGAGAATATTCGGAAATAAGTGATTTTTATTTATTTCCGAAAATTCTTGGTCAATTCTCAATTAATTTCCTTGCTATTTTCTAAGATATCGTCTGTACTAATTAAAATTGCCCTTACAGAGCCGAATTTTGAAAAACAGATTTAGTAATTTTTTATTTACAATTTTTAGTGAAAAATCCTACCTTATCGGCCATGCACTTTAGAACCCCTTAAGGAACAACTAAAGGGTCTCGGTTGATAACATCAAATATGCCAATTAAACGAGAATTATATTTTTTCTGGTGCAGATCTATTTTGAAGCAATTTCACTCGGTTTTGAAGAATATACAAAACATTTCTGTGAAATCGGTTCAGAAATAAGCGAAAATTCACAAGAATAAATGTCGGTAGAACTCCTACAATTCACATTGTTATCTAAGAAATTTCTGCGAAGTCTCGTTCATTTCTGAACCGATTTCACTGAAATTTGTTAAACATTCATAACAAAAGAGTAAAATAGTAACTTATTATGAATTCTCCATGAAACATGTGTTCTAAATAAAAATGCAGCGTCGGTAAAAATGAATTTGATTAAAATAGCGGGTCCGTACTTAACCGTCCAGTTCTAACCTAAAATATTTAAAATAAATAGAAACTAAATATAATTTTGGTCAATGTCCAAATCAATGTTATAATGTGATTTTACTCAATTTTTACGATTGTACAAAACTTGTGCGAGGAATTTACATTATCAACTGATCAGCATTAGGTGACCCATTAGAGGGTTGTAAAGTGGATCGTCGGAAATTTCATTAAAAAACGTAAATTAAAGACGAATTAATAACATTTTTTAAATTCGGGTTCTGTAGGGATAATTCTAATTAATATATATGGACAATTAACGAAAGCTAAAGAAATTAATTAGCAATTGAAGAACTGTTGGAAATAGGTAATTTTTATTTATTTCTATTAACTTCTTCAGCACTCTGCAACCGTTCTATTGTGTTATTACATTATATTCTCATAATTTGTGTTTTTTATTTAAATTTCGCAGGAAGAGATCATGTTATTTTATAAAATGTTATATCCTTATGCATATTATTGAATGTTTTAATGTGTTTCCGTTTATAACAAAGTTTTCTTATAATTAACAACATTGATTCTAATTACGAGTAATTTACAAAATTGGAATGTATTTAAAATAATATACATTACAGTAGAGTCCCAGTATAGTTGCGTCTCGCTATATTTACGTCCCAGCATATTTATCAGGTTCAGTCACGTTATAATTGCCTGTCGCCGTTCTTTTCCTGCCCCACCTTGCGGGCTGGGGCCTTACGAAGGGCCTGCTGTGACTTTACGAACTGAGGGAAGTGGGAGAAGTGACTGTCCCCTCCTTTTAGCAAATATAACGAGACAAGAGGGGAAGTCGGGAAACCGAGGATTATACTGTATGATAATATAGACGTCGTATTAAATACCTAACCTAACATCTTTGTGTAGACATTTATTCCTTCCCTGATGAGGGCAAATTTGTATTTATGTATAATTATTCTCGTCAATTTTCCTATTTAAATATCCTGAAAATTTGAATTAGCTGAGAACAACTAATCTAAAATAAAACTGAATTAATACCCGTAATTTATTTTTACTAGAAAATAGTATTTATGAGTAGTTATCAATAAAATTCCACTAATCTAAAAGTAGTAAATTAATATTTTAGTTTAGTAGTTTTAGAAGTAGTAGTAAATTAGTATCATACTCCTCATTTTTTAATTAGTTATTATTAACTAATTCAGATGTAAAGAGAAGTATTTCTCGGTATAGAAATTGATCTACACATAGCAAAATTTAGTAAAATACTAGTATATTTTAACCTAACTGTAGTTATATCCTGCTCAGGATAGTAAAATTTGATACACAATTTTTATTTATTTCGAACAGTATAACTAAATATAAATATAAACAAAGAACGCGTATACTCTAAAAAATAAGTAAATAAACCAATGCTTGTTTCATTAATATGTTATAATGAAACAAAACGGTTCGATATCGTGTTTTTTATAATTATTATCTGAAAATAAGATAATTTGTATACCAGGTTTCATATTAATGTGATTTGAAATCATGTATTGTTGCAACTTTTTGAGATTTATTAATACTTTGAAAGGAAAGGGGGGAAAAACAAGTAGAATAAATAGAACAGGCGCTAATCTGGGATCAGGTGTGCTAGAATGTCCCCGACCGAGCACGGCGCAGACGTTCTTTATCGACCGTCACGTGCAACTCGGAGAAGGTCAAGGCTATAGAAGAACCTGGTCGCTTTTTCGATATTTTCCAACCCTCGAGAACTCTGCTGTGCTGATATTGTATCTTTTTGCAACCCCGATACAGTTTCCGATACACCCATTATTAATTTTTCAAAAAATATCGGTGGGATACAAGCCTATTTTTAATTCGAAACTGATATTTGAATGAACGCAACATTGTGATTCGTACGAAAATATAAATAGTTCATTGTAGTACGCCAAGAATATCCGTCGATATTTTTACCGCATCATTTGATGTAGTGTCTTCTGCGGCAATTGACTAATATGCTTAATTAATAACTCCGGGCTATTATTTAGTTTAGTGTCCCAAAAATGTGTTTTACTAAATCAATCACGAGTGTATGAAATATCTACTTCACAGTTTTATAAAATCGATGACAAATGGACTTCTTACAGCGTTTTCACGCCAGGTACCAACACTAATTAGGGCATAAACACGTATTTAATAAACAGTCTCGATATTAACTAAATTGTATGCTAGTATAGAAAAAAGTAAATGGTAAACTTAAAAAAAGTAAACTAAACAAAATTGAAAATCACATTTGGTTTTTTTCATTTATTTTCAAAAATCTTTAAAATTTCGAAAAATGTTTCAAATGAAAAATGTAGAGCATGAAATTCTCTACAATAAAGGTCTAATGCATTTTCTTCGTAATATCAACTGTAATGCAGCAAACGTAAGATGAATGTAACAATAATATTTGACGAGTTGTGAATATGTACAATTCGTAACTGCAATAGTATAGCGGGCAACAAAAACAACCACGCACGACACAATGCGGAGAGCGTCTGCACTAAATTAAAACCGATCAATTGACGAAATTCATTGTCATTTTTCTCAATTTGTATCATTCACACAGAAAAAATGCATCCGACCTTTTTTGTAGAGAACTTCATGTTCTATATTTTTCATTAGAAACATTTTTGGACATTTTCAAGAGTTTGGAAATTATTTAGAAAAACCACAGTTTTTCGTGTTTTTTTTCGTACTTTTAAATCGATTTTCAACACAGATTTTCCGTACACGAGAAATATTCTTTGCTCTATAAATCCGATTTAATAATTGCTTAAATCTTAGTTAAAAACTACTAATTAAATAATATTGTACGAGTGGTGTAAAAAAGGTCATCATAAAAAGGAAGAAAAAGGGGTTTTTTTAATAAAAATTACAGAATACAATTAAAAATAAAAATATGACGTTTCGGCTCTCGGATTGTAGCCCTCTTCATATAAAAGTAATTATTGTCTACTAATTAAATCATTAAAGGTGGGAAAGTAATTCAATTAGTACAGATTTTTATAAATAAACAATTAAAAACTACTAAAACTAAAATATTCAATTTTTAATCGTAGTTTTATATTATTTTATATTAAAAAGAATTACTAATTGATAAAAGCCCACTTTTCATTTTAGAATACTAGTTCTTACCTAGTTCAGATGTAGAGTAAAAATATACTAATATAAAAACATCAATGGAACCATTTACCGTTGTAAAACACGGTATTATAAAAAATAATTTAACTTTTTCGGTAGTAAACAAGTCCATGACGTCATTCTCTTTACTATTTCCCGATCGTTAAATGTGCAGTGGGTTACATAACCTCAAATCTACCGCAAACATAAACTCAATAGTCGCTATAAATATTCCTCCGCAGTAAGATAGGTGTACTGATTGATTAAACGAACATAACCTCTCAATGACAATTGTCATAGTCGAAAATATTTATTGTATGGTACATTTGGTAATATTGGGACTTGCGAAAGTAACAACGTTTTTCTTAATTCGCCTATTCTACTACTACTAATTTGGATAAATTATTGTTTATTAAATTAAAGTTTATTAACGGTTCTATTTATAATTAATGTTTGCGCTTCAACTCGCTTAAATGTTCTTTACACCGCTCTTAATACGCTTCAGTGCTTTCAATATAAGTAAAACGACATTAGCTTCATCGAATAAATGACAGTCTTACAAAATTTAAAATACATATACCTATAAAACATCGGCGTTGATACGAAAGTTTCGCTTAATTACACTTGCATTTTGCTTACTGCACTATTGCTTACGGCATATAAACCGTAAATCATTGATGCACATTATGAACAATAGTCCAAGGGCAAAGCAATCCAATGGAGCATGTCGATTACTGTACATATAGAGGTTTCTGGGTGGCTGTCATTTATTTTCAACCAACGAATTTACCTTAATAATCGTCAAGTTTTAATGAAACTTCCGGAGCTTCAAAAGGATTAAGTGGACAAAGTACATCCACTTAAAAACATCGTTTTAGTACCCATAATGTGATAAAAACGAAAAATATCTATTTAAATTGATTTTTTATAACAATCTCAAAATGTCACGTTACACATTCTTTAAATATTTGTACCATTTTCGGACAGGTTCCAAAACAACGTTTATTCCCTTTTTTGCAATTTAAAAAGAATTTTTAATATGAAATAAAATACTATACAGTTGGTTTTGTAATTAAAATATAGTACATTTTTTTTAATATAATACCAATAATTTTGTCCTTTACGCACACATTAAATGCTTTGATTATTAATTCGCCGAAAGATTCGAAATAGAAATTTTTACATCTGTACAACAGAGTCCCGGTATATTTGCCCGTTCCTCGCCTTCCTCTCCCTTCTCGTTATATTTACCAAAAGAAGAGGAGCGCTGCATCTCCCACTCCCCCAGTCACGTTATGTTCGTGACGTCAGATCAGGCCCTTCCTGAGGTCGCAGCCCGCAGGGTGGGGGAAAAAGAGAGCGGTGACAGGCAAATATAACGGAACGGAACCAGGCAAATATGCAAATATAGCGAGATGAAATTATACCGAGCGAATTTTATTACTAATTATTTAGTAAAAAGACGTAGAGAAACGAGTAATTGCCTAATACAAAATGAGTCTAGTTTTGGGATAGTTTGTGTCCAGGTGTATTATTTCGTAGGAGGAAGGTAAGAAACATTGGACAATGTTACGCAAAAATCTATAGAGAATTCTACCAGCACTCAACTAACTTAGCGAAATTACCAACAACTCGACTAACTTTAAAATATTTAGTACGTTTCATTATAATTACATATTCGTGTGAACAAAATATTTACTTATTCGTTCAAATCAATATCTCACTAAATTAAATAAAGAATTTAAAACCATAAACAATAATTATAAAAAACTATTATTGTTACTGAAAATTCATTGTTTATAATTAAGTAAACAGGATTAAGAAGTTTTAATTTTCTTTACACATTATTTTTCATAACGACCGATACTTTAATATGATAATTGAATTAAATTAGAAGTAAAACTGTTTGCATTGATTAAGTTAACGCAACGGTGAAATTAGTTGTACGTGGATGTATACCGGAACCGAATAAATACTTATGTAATTAATTATCTAATGGAGGATGAACTGAAATAAAAGAAATAAACGGACCGTGAAAGATACACTAATCATCTACAGTACATTTGTTGCTACGCATTAAATAACCTTGACACTCCGTTTGCAACCAGGCACTTACTTTTGACCAGTTTCAATTTATACTATTCTAATAGCACATTTATTTATTCTATAAATAAATATCTCATTACATAAAAAATTACCGTTTTGGTCATAATAATATTGTACTAGAATTGTACGTAACAATTATGTTAAAACTTTGTCTACTAATTAGAGCTTTCACAATTTGTAAAGTACACGGGAAAAATTAAATAGGTGGAACTACTAACTAGATAGTAGGATAAGGCATAGAGGAAAAGAAGGGTTTAATGGAACCATGAAAAATATTGTAGAAACGACTTTAACATATAAATAGCAGAATTAAAAACATAAAAGGTCACAGTTGATAATTGAGGTTATGTACGTATAACATTAAAAATATGTAGGACCCCACAAATTTTTCGTTATTTTCAGTAGTTTTTTTTGTGAACTTAGCAAACAAAAAATTGAAATGTCCCATTGACAATAATCTTAATCTTATTAATTTAAACCAAAAAACCTTGTATAAATAACTCGCAACAAAATTTTCTTTATACCCATATAAAAGTAAATTTTAAGACGTACAATAACATTTTTTATTTGTTATTGTATGATAAGTAGCAGCCAAGTTATGGGCATTTGAAAATTTTCAGTTTTTAAAGTTTCAAAATTTGAAAAAATTCTTACTCGTGATTTTAAAATCTGAAAAATGACAATTTATTTAATTCACAGCTATCCTCAAAGGTCCATAAGTCTGACAAAAATGTGGAGAAAATCGACTTTCACTGGTTTATTTGTACAACTATTTAGTTTCAAAATTTGCAAACAGCGAATTCCCAGCTGATCATTTTCTCCAAATGTAGGTGATTATAGGTGATTTACAATTTTTACAGCGATTTTTCGTTATTACCGGCGACAATTATTGATCTCCAATCGAAAAATGTTTTATGGTAATGTTGTAGGTATAAAAAAGATCTACAATTTTTGTATACATCATTTTTCACATAATCTCAAAGTTTCAGAAAAAAATCGAAGAAACCGTGTTTTTCGCGCTCAAAAATGATTTTTTTTCGTGAAATTTTTAGGACACTTGTCGTTTTTTCTATCGCATAAGCTGTAATTTTTTTTTAATAATAATTTTTATTCGTTTTTTTTTATTGATTAAAAACCGATACAAAAAACACATACTTTCCAGCGAAAAAACTAATATTAAAACATTAGATAATGGAGCTTTATTTAATGAAATTTGTTCGTTGAAATCTCTACTTTCAGATGATATATGAAACAATTTACATTTCTATACAAAAAAGTGGAAAAAAACGAAAATCTAAAAAACTAGTTTTTTAAATATAACGTAATTATACAATAAAACAAATGACGTAATAAAAACAATTTTACAATAACAATTGCACTTTTTTCTTTCTTTTAAATATTAATGTTGAAAATTAAATTAATATTGATGTTGAAAATAGTTTTTTTTAGTTTTTCGTGATTTTGGACAGTTTCTTGTAGAAATGTAAATTGATTCATATACCATCTGAAAGTAGATATTTCAACGAACAAATTCCATTAAATAAACTTCCATTCTCTACTGTTGTGACATTCGATTTTTCACTGGAAAATATCGGTTTTTAATCAATAAAAAAGAAACGAATATATATAATTACTTAAAAAACTTACAGCTTATTCGGGACAAAAAATTGTAAGAATCTTACAAATTTCAAGAAAAAAAAATTATTTTTCAGCGCGAAAAATATTAAAAACAAAAAATCGGTTTTTTCGATTTTTTTCTTAAACTTTGAGGTTATGTGAAAAATGATGCACATAAAAATTGTAGATCTTTTTTATAACTACAACATTCCCATAAAACATTTTTCGATCGGAGGTCAATTGTCGCCGGTAATAACGAAAAATCGCTGTAAAAATTGTAAATCATCTATAATCACCTATATTTGGAGAAAACGATCAGCTGGTTTGCAAATTTTGAAGCTAAATAGTTGTACAAATAAAGCTGTGAAAGCCATTTTTCTCCACATTTTTGTCAGACCTATGACCCTTTGAGAATAGCTGTGAATTGAGATGCATCTTTAAAAAATCACGATCAAAATCGATGGTGGTCGATTTCAAAAGCGACTGAGTTAACGTGGAATGACCCAAGTTTCAAGGTGAGAAAAGATGAATCATATTTAATTTGTTTTAGTCATATTTACGTACGAGATACTTCATAACAAAATCTTACGTAAGAAGTACGCAAGTATTATTGGGAACGCATAAAATTGACAGTATTCACCGAAGCATCACGTTTTTTTACCGTATACATCCAGGCCAAAAGTAAAACTTTCAAAATCGCGTAACAGTTTGCTAACTAAACGACTCGTAGCTTCGACTGCACATTTCGCTGCTCCGTTTAGTCTGTGCAATATACCCAAGTAGCAATAAACCATGAAAACAACAATGGCGACTATTTCCTGGTTTTCGCGTCAGGAAATCTTGTAAAATTGGCATGAACACCGACGTCATTAATCTTGAAGAAATAATGGCGGGCATCGAATTATTCTGGTCGTGCTAACAATACATTCTGAGGGCAAACTCCTCATATCTCTCTCACTCTCTCGACATTTTATGCTTGGGAATCTCCAGATGGGATGCCCCAGAAATAGATCTAACAGACCCGGAGAGAGAATACGACCAGACGGAAGCTCGAAAAGCAGCTACCAGCACATGAATCTAAGTGGATCTAATAAAGCTTATAAACTCTTCATAATGTTCGGTTGCATTCCAATCCGATGTCGTATGGGTCACTATTCATTTACCATCTCCATGTCGTAAGTTTCGGACATCTCCAAAAACATCAATGTCTCCCGCAAGTGGCTTCCTCCAGATTTCATTCAAAGACTAAATTCGTCTCCATTAAGTGTTTCTTTGAAAATCACGGAATCCATAAAAAAATATATTATGTACACAATGCCGATAGTAATCAAGTTAATTAACATGAGAAAGTTACGTGCAACTCCATTTTGAAATCACGGCACGTGTCCGAGCATTGGCATTAAATTCTTTGAGGTAGATATTTTTTACTGGGTATTTCCTTTTGAAATTTTGTATTTGAAGGCGGATTGAAAATGGTGTATAAAAATGTTTTCAAAAAACATTCGAAACATATTTTGAGTTATAAATATCTGGTTGTTTACATTACAGGTTTCGTGACATTGAATTTGACTTTGAGCTTATCCCTTAAGGGCATTTCAAGGTAATTTTTGTTTACAAGCATGTCGCAGTTTGAAATTGGCGTATCTTGGTGAAGAAAAGTCGTAATTGAATTCTGCGACTCTCATATTAAAGAGAAAGAGCAGCATGGTATAACTATAAGAAAATGTCATGTACGTAACCTCAAAAGTAGCCAAAACCGGGCTTTTTTAGTATATAACCTTAAATACCTCAAAACCGTCATGTGATAGGGTAATTCTGACCTTAGATTACGTTGGCCCGTGGTATTGTATAATATAAGAGACTTCAACTGAAATTACGTGAAACTAACAGTGTGGAACGCTGGTATTATGTACAGAAGCTATTGAAATTTCTCAGTCTTTCGGTCCACTTGAATCTTTCTGTTACGTAAACGGTCATAAACAGTTATCTGAAACAGCAAGAAGTTTCAACAAACTATTTCTACACGTCTTAGCTGTAGATAGTCTTTACGTTTTAATACTGCGTAGTCCATGTACAACAGAAAACCCAGTACGATTTAAATTAAATTTAAATATACTGAAATGCTTTATTATGCTAAATATATAAAAAAAACTTACCCGTTGACCAATCACTTGAGTTTGGTCCTGATTTAAACAAAAAATTTTTAAACGTAAAATTTACTGTAAAAGTTCCATATTTACCGTTATGCACAAAAAAAAATTAGTTCATCATTTTTTTATTCTCTTTTAGTCAGACAATAAAAAATAGTTATTTTCGCGACAAGGGCGTAAAATAAACTTGAAAATTCGACTTCGACTTTAATATTCGGAAATCGGAAACTAATTTGAATTTTATTTATAATCTTAATTTTCATAAACCTCTCCTTCCACCCTCTTTCCAAATGACAATAATAAATATACCTTTCGACTAATTTTATAGTATAATTAGTTAAGTACAACTGAATTAAACATTTTCATCAATTGAATATTTGAAATCGATTGGTTTAAATTATTGAAAATATTATTATTCAAGACAAGAAAGAAGCGGAAAACACGATTATAAACGCAATTGCATTCGTCATATAGATGAAGATAAACGTAGGAAGAAATGTCTCATTGCTAGCCGCCCTTAATTTGAGATTGTCAAGTCTGCAAAAGTAATTAATGCAAATGGAATTCCAGGTTACACTAAAGTAACTTCGCAAACTGGAATGTACGCAACGACCGCTTTTTAAATTCTACACTCATTAAAAGCCTCCTTCGCAATTATAATTTTAAATTTCACGCACTTACTTAAATATAATAAAACACATTTGTTCTTATGGCATCACTAATTATTGGTAATAATTCGAAATAAAACAGAACATTACTTATGTCAAAAAGATCCAGAAGATATGACCACAAAAAAAATACTTTATAACAAATATTTGTAAAATTAATAGCATCATCGAGTAAAGTAATTCTGGTAATGATTAAATTATTAATTATAACGTATATAACAATAGTTTTAGTTCGATATGATTAGGAGCGTGAAGCAGAGCGCAGTTTCAATATCCAGTACAAAGCAGTATTATAAAATAAAAGTTTCGTACAATTATTTAATTTTTTTATATAAAACTGTTTTAATTATAAATAAATAGTATTAATTGCGTATAAATGTCGTAAAAAATAAATTTAGGATATCCGTTACATTTAAAAGTGTAATTTTTACTCGGAAAAAAATACTCCATTCGAAAGAGCAAGGTTTGGTCAATAAAAAACGTAGATTCTAACTTGTTTTCATTGCGTTATACTACTAAAAAATACTGTCAAGCTTCACGGAAAAAACAGGTTTGGACGTACCGACCAAAGAAGTATGGTTAATTAAAGTATTGATAGGTCGACCATTGCTATGGTAAAGAGAACTTTGCATATAGAAGCTGTTTCAAAAAGTATGGTTACAGCAACCATAGAATGGCTGGTGTAACCATAGTATGGAAGGGACATAATTATCAATATAATATGGTCAAGACAACCATATCTAAGGTTGTAACAACCATGGTGTTTTTTCCGTGTTCACTTTCAATTTATGTAAATTTGGCTCTTAAAGGGTTAATTATGCACAATTTCAAAGATGTTTTTCTATTGAAGACACTACAATCCAGTCCGTTATCAACTTCATAAACTGACAAAATATCTGAATTTAAATAAACATTTATTTGAAATTACAAATCTTTTTTCTCTGTAGTTATCTTAAATTATTTTATGCAACTAATCAAAGGCAGTGCGAAGAAATGTAAATTGGGTGAAGGTCAAAAAACCGACAAATCAAAAAGCGGAATGGTAAAAAATAGTCAAAAATAGAGACGTCGCACTACGGACAGTTAAGTGTAGGTTTTTTGACTGTCGGCTTTCCATCATCAGTTTTTTTACTGTTGGCTTTTCGATCATCGGTTTTCTTATCTGTCGATTTTTACCTGTCGGTTTTTCGACTCGCATCATTTTTGAAGTGTCGGTTTTTTTTCTGTTAGTGGGTGCGGATCGAAAAACGGATTTTGTAGTCCGACACAAAAACAAACACATCGAAAAGAGGACACTCATTTTTATAAGTGTAGATTTTTTTACTGTCAGCTCTTCGATTGTCAGTTTTTTGACTGTCGGTCTTTTAATCTATATAGGCTTTTTGATTTGTTGGTTTTTTGATCCGCACCATGTAAATTCAAATAAATACGTTCTCGATTCAGCAATTTTTTATTTATGATTTTTAATGAAAATTCCTATCTTTTCAGCCGAGCACTTTGGAACCCCCTTAATGATCAAATTAAAGTTTTTACGTACGTTTCTAAATACTTAATATAAAGACTGAATTTTTTACTTGTTATTTGTTTTTATTAAAAATGTTGGTCGTTGTAAAATTTTGAAACATCAATGTAGTAACTTTGTATGCAATTTCTAATTATCAACTGAAGTAAAAATATTCCCGACATTACATTGATTTATTCGTCGTAATTCCGATCCGTTTTTAGTAGGAGATTTTAATGAATTATTGTTCATTAAATGACCCATTTAATACAGAAACTCGATACCAGAAAAGTTGAAATTGCAATTTTGTTTCTTTACAAGAATTTCGCGTACTACTGCTGATTTCTAATGTGAAGTAGACTGAAATGTTAGTACTGGTATCTTCTGAGCAAGTACTAGTTAGTACTTATGATTATTAAATATGCTCCAATAACAAATAGCATGTGAAAAATTCCGCTATACTTTTAATATTTGGCATTTGGACAATTTTTGTTAACTTGCAACCGACTCTGAAGATATTTTTCTGGTTTCAGGTGACACGAACCGCAACAATTTTATGGGGCCAATTTTAGCATTTTGAATAAAATAATTGTATTATATTTTCCAGACAGGCTCTAATAATCTTAACTTCAGAATAGTCATATACACTTAAAAATAGAACAAATGAAAAGCAGCAATAGGTTTTTGGGGAGTTTCAAACTGCAAAAAAATGTGGCAGTACAAACAAATTTCAAAGGTTCATATTTTTTTCCGGTTAAGTGACACGGTAGTTGAAAAAGTGTTTTAATGTAAGGAACGCTCATGCATTCCTTTTTTTTTTTTTGAAAACTTGAAACGAATTTTTTCGAAAGAATGAAATGTACATTTTTTTTATGAATATTTAGTTTTCTTTATTTTTGTTTTCAAATTTAATTTCAGAAAGCAGGCACCTTCTTGAAAATGCTGATTGTTGAAAGTACAATATCATATAATATAACAGAAATTTTGGCCGAAACAAAAAAATGCTGCACAAATTTCCTGCACATTTAATTCACATAAAAACTTTGTTTATCATTTATATTAAATTCATCTTGCAAATATAGAGTTTCCTAAATATTAAAAGTATGGCGGAATTACTCATATGTACACAGAGAGAAAAACAAATTAATGGAACCATGAAGAAAAAGTAGAAATGATTATAACATTTCATAATAGTACAATTAACATCGTTAAAAGTTGTAGTTGGCAGTATCTTATTTATTCATAATATTGTAAAATCTAATATACAATAATTACTTCTTATGGTTTTTTAGATACAAATGATAAGTAGTTATTTTTGTTTAATCACTTTTACTAAATCTATTTTTTAAGTCAAGAATATTTCGAGTGACTATGTAACTATAAAGCTATGATACATTTGAGGTTATGTGCTATGCTGCATATTTAACTCATTAACGCCTGAAATGACAATTTTTATACTTCATTTTCAATCAAGTATTTCGTATCAAAATCAAAGTTGAAAACAACTGAGAGGTACGTATTCTACTGTTTTCGAGGTCGCTCTTCAAGATTCCGAGGTCAAAATTTAGTTTCAGCCATCAGAAATTCCAATATGGCGCCGAATATGAAAAAAATTTCCAAAAAATTAGGAATTTTTTATTCTTATCAATTTTTTTCGAGCTATTATAATATTGGAATTTTATTGTAACCTTGCATAATGGTGCATAAAATAGTTGAATTTTAAGAAAAAATTTAACTTTCATACCCTATATCACTCTAACGACCTCAAAATGGCGTCAACAATGAAGATTTCTTTGAAAAATTTCTGAACGTTCTAACTAAAAAACTACAAACTTTAAAAAAAATGCCTAGAATGAAAAGTTCTTAAAAGTCATCAAGCGATATAGTGGAATTTTTTCAAAATTTTTTGATGACATTTTGAGAAATTATTTTTTCAAAATTGTAATTTATTTACAAAAAATTCTGAAAATAATTTAGAGTATTCTCTGATGAATTCTAAGAGTTATTTGTTCTTTCCAATTTTTTCGAAAAGTTGATAATTTTCGAGGAAATGAATTTCAAATATTATAGTTTAGGATTTTTCCCCCGAAAAATTATCAAGTTTTGGAAAAAAATGCAAAGAACAAAAAACTCGTAGAATTCATAAGCGAATACACCAAATTTTTTTCAGAATTTTTCATAAATAAATTATAATTTTGAAAAAAAATTTTGAAAAAAAATTTTGAAAAAAAAATTCTCAAAATGTCATCATAAAATCTGAAAAAATTCCACTATATTACTCGATTAATTCTAAGAACTTTTCATTCTTAGCATATTTTATAACAGCACGTAGTTTTTTAGTTAGAACGTTCAGAAATTTTCATTGTTGACGCCATTTTGAGGTCGTTACAATGATGTGGGGTATAAAAGTAAAATTTTTTCTCAAAATTCAACTGTTTTATGCACCATTATGCACGGTTCCAATAGAATTCCAATATTCTAATTGCTCGAAAAAAATTGATAGGAATAAATAATTCCCAAATTTTTTGAATTTTTTAAAAAATTCGGCGCCATATTGGAATTCCTGATGGCTGAAACTCAATTTTGACTTCGGAATCTTGAAGAGCGACCTCGAAAACAATAGGATATTTCCCTCTCAATTGTTTTCAACTTCAATTTTGATACGAAATACTTGATTGAAAATGAAGTATAAAAAATGCTATTTCAGGCGCTAATGGGTTAAGTATCTGGAAATAGTAAACGGAACAATATTTTTGTTTTACAATGGAAATGATAAATTTAACCATTTTCTTATAATCACGTATTTTTCTTTTCTGAAATGGTTCGATTAACCTTTTTCATTCTCTCTGTATAATATTGCTACTCATTTACTGGTGTTAGATACAATCAAATTGTTTCTTATACACTGATATATAGACATTAATCATATTTTTTAGATTTTAATAACACATGACTTGCAGTGCCATTATAGCAAACGGAAATTACATTAGGAAGTAAAAAAAGGAACACCTGACAAACTTGTATTTCCATGACCTCAAAACGGTGCATCACAATAAAATCAATACATCGATATACAGGACATTCATTAAATGACAAAATTATACCATTCTTTAAACGTAAATATCTCAAACACGGCGGAAATAAGATATCTTAAAATGTGACATAAATAATAACCCTTATTTTCTCTGCTTTAGAATTTGACTATCGAATTCGCATTTTGGTGCTGGTCGAAAAACCGACAGTAAAAAAACCGACACTTCAAAAAATTACTGTCCGCTTGTCGATGTACCTAATTTTTATGTGTCGGCTTTCCGATTGTCGGTTTTTTGACTGTCTGCTTTTTGATTTGTCGGTTTTACGACCCACCCCGCATTGTTTGTGGTACTTTATGTTTTTTAGATACAAAGTTGAATGAAATATTTTCTAAGATCTTAAATATGCTGTAATCTTAATCTAATATCATAATTACCAGATTAATACTGTAACCTATAGTCTTGATTGTTCTTTTATCGTTATGTGGGTACGCATCTGTGACGTCTTAAAGGTGACGAATTTTCGTGAAGTCTTAAATCGTGTTAAATGGAATTTACAAACGTGACAAAGTCTTGCGTGACTTTCTTGAAGGCGTCAAAGTATGAAAAGCTAAACACTTAAATATGTCATGAAATTTGTTTGATTACATTTTTTTTTAACTGTGTACTAATTCCAAATTTGTCGGTGAGATACATGAAAGTAATTTGTTTTATAACACACTTATTGACTCATTATTATCAATAGTAGATCTTTTATTCAATTAAATACCGGTCATTTAGAACTACTATTATCATATAATTAAATCACGTATTTTTTAAGACTTAGATATTAGATTCATAATTAGAATGTTCACTCTTAATTAGAAATCTCTCAAATTATTGATACAGAAATATTTTTGATTAAAAAGAACGTTCTTTGTATATTCTTCAATATATCATTAAGTGATAAATCTACTATTTTTATAGACTCTCCTTGGTTTTAGTTTGAATGAATTTGATAACCTAAAAAAGTTTAAAAAACTTATAAAAAATGTTATTATGTTTATTCAATTTTGTATTATTTCATATTTTTATATATTATTTCGTAAAGTTTAACGCATATTTTTTATGTTTGTAGTTTTTTAAAATGCAATAAATAGGTGATTAAGGAAAGTCTACACCTTGGAATAATGATGAAATCCTTTCTTCTTTTTATGAAGCATTTTAGATTTATTATTCAAGATATTGCTGAAGGAAGATGATCTTAAATTAGCTGAAAACATTTAAGCAATACCTTTACTGAAAACACTTTCGTAATACTATAATTATTTATTATTAGTATTTTAATATACACTGTTTAACGTTTTCCGTTATTAATGTTCGTTTTTTAACCTTTTTGGCCAAGATTCACATTTAATTGTTTATTTCTCAATTCTATCTAAGGATATTTTGGTAGTTTGGATTTATACCTTTAATATTTATTATTATTTTTCTGATAAAATAACATACAAGTTCTATTTAGCACATTATATACAGAATGAACATTTTTTCACTATATTTTTCAACGGTCGTACTTACTAAAAAGGTATTAAAAATATCCACGCTGGTATATCCGACTTAAAATTAACTGAACTTTCAGACTCTTGTTAACTTTTTAAAAAAAAAATTAATGATGAACGATATATGTATATATGAATATTTCTAAAAGACGTGCATCTTTTCAATTGTTTTTTTTTTCACACTGAAATAGATTTTTAAATTCCGGTTTGAAGTAAAGAAATCTCACGACTGGAACATTAAAATTGATAATAAAGATGAAATTACTCAAAATAGTGGCTAAAACAAGCAAAAATTTTAAGGTGAAAATCATACTTTCGGGCAAAATGTTACAAAACAAAAAGTTCTTGGGATTGCTCAGACTCAACATTTTGTAATTTTCAAAAGTGAGTAAAGTGTTAAAAAAATTCCGACAAACTTTTAACGTATCTTTCGATTAATTTTAAAAACTTTTGGTTCATCAACAGTTTTTCCGAAAATATATCATTTTCAAATAAAAAATTTGTGAAACTCGCTGATTTTTTCGTGTTTTAACCGTCATTTTGGATACTTTTAAAGTGTTAATTTGCCGATTTTAAAGTTACAGTCTCGAGAAGATGATTTCGTTACTTCAAACAGGAATTCTAAAATTATTATATACGTGTATACATATGTGGAAAAACGATATAAAGAAAAGAAAAACAATTCGAAAAATGGTTTTTGGAAATAAATCGTAGAAAATTTTTTAATGCTTGAATTTTTTGAAAAATCTAACAAAAGATTCTGAATGTTACTTTTCAATGCCTCGAGACGAAAACATTTTTTACATATCACTAGTGAAAATGTGAATTGTTACTCTAAGCAGAGTGCGTTTCTGCAAAGAGTGTGAGAATTCACGATTTCAGTAGTTTAAAATTAAGTATAATTAATAGTGTTTCTCGGTATTAAGGGTCAATTTACAAATAATATAAAAATAAACAAATGAAATAATTTTTTGGTTTTCGATGGAAAACACGAAAATGGTAGGGATTCCCGTGATTGCCCTACTGAAGAGTCTACACGGGATCCTGGGACGAAATGTATATTATTTACAATAGGCACTTGTTTCTATGATAGGCGCTAGAGGGACACAAAACCCATTTATATGTAAATCAATTTAAATACAGATATGAATATTCCAAAGTCAAGGTTTTGTCGCGATTATCATACAAAATCCGGCGAAGTTCATCTTTCTACCATTTTCGTGTTTTCCATCGAAAACCAAAAAATTATTTCATTTGTTTATTTTTATATTATTGGTAAATTGACCCTTAATACCGAGAAACACTATTAATTATACTTAATTTTAAATTAGAACGGTCGAGAAGAAACCCTTTCGTTGCTAATTGCAACAAATATTTTGATTCAGTAGTTTAGCTTAATTTACTCCATAAAAAGTGAATCGTCACTCTATAAAATTGCAGTGAGCTTTAGCATCATTTAAGGAAGTTCTTGTATAAAATAAAAAACTACCAATTTTTCATTCATTTGTAAATGCATTACTGGCCAAAATGAATGTACACATTGCATTTTTTCCAGTGTGACTTAATAATAATCATAATAATAATAATGACTTTATTGGCCTCATAAAATGGATACAGCAAGATTTTATACAGATTTTCCAAAAGGCGAGTCACAGCTGATGCTGTTTTACAGACTGACCTCAATGTACTTCACGTGTTTAGTAGAGTGGAGGAATTTTTTCTCCATAAAAAGTGAATTCTTACTCTATAATTTAAAGAGTGTAGACTGATATTTCGTCCAGTCATAATACTTCTACAAAACATTTTTTACAAAAGTCCTCAAATGATTTTTTCACAGCGTAAGTAAGACCGATATTACTACCATTATAAATGTCCTCATAAAACACAGCGATCGTACGATCGGTATAAAAAGTCCTTGGAGCATCGAATTTCGAAAAACGAACAGTTGAGGTTAAAAATAATGGTTGTAAAGTAAGACGCGAGAAAGGTTGAAAAAACAGGAGAAACTAACTTACGTACTGTGGGAGTTATGCAAGAGCTTCAGGAACGATCGCAAACATAAAACAATGCAGAGTAACTGGAGAGCGATCGATGGATCTATCGATCGGTAGGGCGCTCCTTGGTGGCGTTCCGCAAAGATGGCTCCAACTATCAATTTCCGTTTTGAATTACCAAACTGGCTACAAGTTGGAGGCCAAACCTACGAATCTCGTCGATCCGTAAAGAAACGCGGTGCGGCCTAATCCAATTGTGCAGCCGACGACAATGTCGCCTTTTCAAGGTCCGCTTCCGGATTTCGAGAGAGGAAATTCGAACGGGCGCGGATCGCGTGTCGCAATTTTCATAGATTCATTCGAAAAGAAAGCCTTTCAAATACACAAACCACGCCTAACACTCCTGGAATTTCGAGACTCGTTTCTTCGCCTCGCCAATTGTCCGAGGTGGGGCCAACTTTTCGTAATATTTAATATTGTAAAAATGATGGGTTTTTTGAATATTGCGGCTTCAATACGTTTGACCGACAAATTTTATTGCAATATTCGTAATAAGCAGCTCAAAATACATCGAATATATGTTGTACATTTTATTTTTCGAGTGAGGCAATCTTTCCGAAATTTTACCAAAATTATAATAATTTCATAAAACCCTATTTAGTATTTCCTTTCTACTCATAGCTATATCCTTTATTCGTATAACTTCACAAATTGGAAACAATAATAAGAACCACTCAAAAAATATTTACTTTTCGACCTCTCATATGGGCCGACTTCAGAAATCTTTGGTCTAAAAATATTTGATATGTATTTAGGATTTTATATGGATATGATCTTATAAAGCATTCTCTAACCCAAATGAGACGTGCTATAAATACCAACGTTGATGATGACTTTTTACGATAAGGAAATTTTATACTATACAAAAATGATGTACCTAAACCTAACCTAAAATAATTATTTACTCTTTTACATCTAGATATCATACGTAGAGAAAATATTTAATAACAATTTCAAGAATTTTGTGATTTGGATGCGAATCGGACATTTCGAAAATTTTGCGACGAAGAACCGTACATTTCAGAATTTGCAGCAAAGAACCGGACATTTCAAGATTTTCTAAAGCTATTTATTATGTCCTAGTAACTGTTGAAATGTCCGATTCTTCGTCGCACACCATGAAATGACCGGTTCTTCGTCCCAAAACCGAATTGACCGGTTTTTCGTCCGATTTCATATCAGCGATTACTGATATTGTTGATGAGAAAAAACATTATTGTTCTGGAAAATAAGACACGAAAAAATAATTTGTTAAACAATTGTTGTTAATGAATCCAAATTTTTTGCTTATGGCCTCTTTAAAAAGATTTAAAAATGAATAGATTTTAACGAATGAAGGCTTATTTTTTCAAGAATAACTCTCATCAATTTCACCCAACGAATTTTTCGTCTTATCAGTAAAATATAAAAATACAATTTTTCTTTATCGATGGTACGTAAAAACAGGAAAAAGGATGTGGTCAATATTGCATTATGCATCAAATTCAAAAGCAACAACACATTTTTATCTGCAATAAACAACGAAAATTAGCAAATTATGTAAATGAAGATATTTACCGCAAATGTATTTTATAAATTTTAGTATTTACATTGAAACAGACTATATTCAAATAAATATTTATTTGAATAGTAAGTAAAAAATTGATTTGAATTAAGAATTTTTTTTTGCAATAAAAATTGAATAATAAATTACTTCAAGCAAGTATTTACTAGTGACTATTTAAGTATCTATTTGAATTTATTAGTTTTTTTAGTATCTGAATTTAATTTTTTTATTAGAAGTATCAAACTATTTTTAATGAAATGTTAAATAAGTAATCTAACATTATTATTCAATTTATTTTTATGAAATTCTCCGGTTATAAACATATGAAGTCGTGCCAATATTTTCCATAAAAATAAACGAAATGTTCTAAATTTTAGGCTGTCAAAAAAAGTTTCCAAAGTAAATAACCAACCGAGAACTTATTTAGTAACAATAGTTAAAATTTTCGGATATTTTGAATTTTTCTAAAATTATTATAATTCACAGAGAAAAGTGTTTTTCCGTTATTAATATTATTTTTACACTAATCATTAGATTATTTTATATTACATAGACATTCTGATAAATAAATTGAAATTGTCAATTTCCATTAGTAAATTCTTGTAAACATTTTGTAAAACAGTTTTATTAATTTTAGTTAATTAAAAATTAAGAAAGTTTAAAACTAAAATGTTCATTAACAAAAGAAAATTTCCTTTATGTTTTTTAAGAAACTGATAATTTCTTCAGCAATTTCAGATAACATTTTATATAAAAAATAAAAAATATGAAGTTTGCTTTCTAATTATTGAATTTTCTCTTAGCGTGAAATTAAAACAATTTTCGTTTGGAATGCACATTCCTGTGTAGATTTTTACAAAAACTAAACAAGTAAAGATAAATTTTAATTACTACCACTAATTAATCATTTTCGCTTAACATGTCAAAAATAAAATTAAACAGAAAAAAATATCAATTTAAAAAATTTTTATTTTATAAATTATATTTATAAATATGTAAGTTAATGTCTAAAATGATACTGAAATGAAAAGCGTTTTTCAATCATTTTAGTTTATATTTTATATTCTTTTGTAAATGTAATTTTCTTTTTTGTAACAACATTATTGTCCGTTTATTATCAATAAATATATAAATAAATTTTATAAAAGTAAAACACGGAATTTCTAAAATTAATTAAATTATAATTATAAATTAATAACTATTCCTGCAGGAAACAAGACAATAATATTCTTTCGTTTACAATTTCTCAATCGTTGATTATGCAGTAACGAACATAACCTCAAATCTCGTTTTAAAGTTGAACTATCATTTTAAATATTCACGAACAGCAAATAGACGAAAAAAAATGGTTAAAAAAAACCATTGCCCCAGTAAAAATAGTTATTGTTTAGTTTATTTCAAAAAACTCTACTTACTTGTTTATGATTAAATGTTTTTGTCTTTCTGTGTAATTTTATTTAATTTATTTCAAATATTATTAATTATATTATTAGTCTTATTGAAAATATTCTGATTTAAGATTTTATCCTATAAAACTACGATTTTTCGTAGAAAATTACAAAGAAAAAAAATGCAAAGAATTCATCAATGTACCAAAAATCTTTTCGAATTTTTCGTAAATATTTGAAATTTTTTTAAATTTGAAATAAAAAATTTCTCAAAATATCTTTTAAAAACCAAAAAAGTTCAGTACATGCCTCGATGAATTCTAAGAAAATTTCGATCTTTGAATTCGTTTAAAAAAGCTCATAATTTTTTAATTGGGTGTCTAGACATTTTTCAAAAAAATTTCCATTTACGACGCCATTTTAAGGACATTAAAATGGTATACAAGAAATATTTCTGTACTTTTCTTCTTAGAGTGAATAGAATCTTAATATTCTGGTAGATAAAAAAATTGTTGACATTTTTTTCAAAGTTTTTGAAGTTTTTAAAAAAAATGTAATTCTTGGTATTAATTGGATAGGTAAAATTATTTTTAATCATGCTAATTATCTAATGAAACTGTTTAAATATAATGATATCAAATGTTCATTTGAAATTTTTGTATAATTGTAAAAATTCTAAATTCGAAAATTTTTTATAATTATACATCGAATTAAACAATTTTTTTAACGTACCCGAAAAATATTAGTAATGTTTTATTTTTCGAAAATCATTCCCTTCAAAATGTAAAAATTAACGAGAAACCAATTCCCGAAAACCAAACAAAATTGTCCGGTAAAAACTGCATTAAAAAACGTGAAAAAGTATTTTTCACCGAATTTGTACAACAAAAATCGTAGCTGAAAATTTCCTAAAATTGTGGATATCTACTTTCGTAATTCGCAGAAACGTTTAATAATTTTGTGGACGGTTCAGCATAAAATGCAATTTGTATGAAATTCCGTTTGAAATATTTTCCTGGTACAATAATGCTGAGAATCATATTCTACTTTTTATAACAAATGAAATACTACCTATTTTCTGCGTAAGTTTCTCGAAATTTCAATTGTTTTTCAAATACGAAAATTTATTTAAAAAAGAAGCGCGATAAAAGTCAAATTTGATAAATTTCTCAAAATTCAAAAACCTCTTCATAACCTCCACTTTACCGGAATGAATAATCTATTATCTAAAAAAAGTATTTTTAAGGTTAGAAATTTCGAAAACACTCGCACGAAACTGATATTTACCATAATTTTAAATTTTCACATTATCCTTAACTCGTTAAATCCTCGGTTAAAAGAGAAGAATTTTCGCGAAGAACGGTAAATAAAGGCGCTAAAAAATGGACATAAACGCAGAAGAGATTTTCTGTAATAATTCGTGGAGGGGAAAAAGTTGTGCGATTCCCACGGTACCGCGGTGATTTTACACAGTTTCATCCTGGGGTAAAAAAAAATGTCGGGCAGTAAAACGCGGTCATTTCGCCATTGGGGATTTTCGAGAGCCAAAGACGAGGGAAGGATTCGGACGAGAACCACTGACGGGAGCCACGCGACATGCACCCCCGATCGCTTACGTAATCGCGGGCGCTGCGCCCATTTTGCAACGTTTCAAGACATTGTTGCAAACCTTCCCGGGCACGTGTTGCGGACGGCACCTCGCGAGAGCAAACTTTACGACAGGCATTAGCCAATTAGAGCGGCTCGAAATTACGCGCCGTAAAAATAATTGGGTGCCTCGTAAAAAAAAAGGAGAAAACACGTCCTTCGGATTCTTTTTATTCCTTCGCAACGATTTTCGATCGTCGTGCATTTATTTTCATTCCCGGAATACTTCGTTGACCCGCGGATCGATTAAACGCGATCGTGAAAAATTTTGGGAAAAAAGAGAGGACACGGTGACCTTGGAAAATTCAAAGGAACGAAAGAGGCCGCGGAACGGTTTTCCCCGGGGTTGGCGCTCGAAGGGTAAGAAGAACGGAAGGCAGGTGAAGATCGATCGCTTACCTTTCGAAGAATCGACAAAACTCTCCAAGGGGGTTAGAGAACGAAGCTCCGCACTGTAAGTCGAACGTCAGTCGGGAACGAAGTGGCGGCACTCGGCGCTCTGCTACGGAGGACGGCTAGCTTCACCCCCCTCCCCACCCCGCTTCCCGCTTCACGACGTCGCGGCCCGCGAATCACCGTCCCTCCCACCGTTTGCCTCCCTCGCGATTCGCGCTTCAATCACCTTCACTTTTTTCTCCCCCTTCCGGCAGCTTCCGCGCTCTCACCCTCCGCATCCCCAATTTCACGCATCTCTCGATGCGTTTTCTGTCCAATTCTCCACGGTTACGCGTCTAACAATTTTTTGGCGGGCACCTTCGCGCACTCTCCCAAAAAACGAGCGCGACGGTTGACGGATGCTTCCGGTTGGAAGCGAATATCTGTTGGACAATTTTCCGAAATATTTTTGGGAAAGAGTTTTTTTAGACTGAATTGGTTTCTACTCAGGAAAATAGACGTCGTATAATCGAATGCTCCATTTCGTCCACGCGGATTCTTTAATCCTGAATAAATGAATCTGGAGGCATATTGAATTTTTTTAAACTATGCTTCACCATATTGAAGCATATTATTTACACTCAGCTAAGATATTGTAGTGTAGGAATGACAAAAAAAAAATAAGGGAAATAGAAACCTTGACAAACCATGTCTTTTTTCACGTGACATTTTTTTTAATTTTATATTTACAGTATTTTCCGATACACCAGTTGTAAGAATGGGCTTTGAGTGATACAAAACCATCACAAAATTCGTTTTCAATTTATTTTAATATCAAAAACTACTATCAAATGTTAGGTTAGGTCATATTTGTGTATTTAGTCCTTAAGGGGGTTTTAAAGGGCTCGACCGATAATGTAGAAATTTTCACTAAAAACCGTAAATAATAAACTACTAAATTGATTTTTCAAAATTCGAGCTCTGTAAGGGCAATTTTAATTACTATAGAAAATATCCTAGAAAATGTCAAAGAAATTAATGGAGAACTGACTGAGAGTTTTCGGAAATAAGTAATTTTTATTTATCCCTCCTTAAGGGGGTTCTAAAGTGGTCCGCCGGTAAGGTAGGATATTTTACTAAAAAACGTAAATTAAAGATCACTTAATAACATTTTTGAAATTCGGGCACTGTAAGGGCGATTCTAAGCACTATAAACAGTTTCTTAGAAAATACCAAAGATATTAATTGAGAACTGATACTGTCTATAGTAATTAAAATTGCCCTTACAGAGCCCGAATTCCGAAAAATCGATTCAGTCACTATTTATTTGCGTTTTTTAGTGAAATATCCTACCTTACCGGCGGATCACTTTAGAACCCCCTTTAAGTAGAAATTCGGTCAACATCCGAAAATAAACAAGGACTGAACCGATTTTTCAAAATTCGGACTCTGTAAGATGCGAAAGAAATGAATTGCGAACTGAACGGGAATTTTCGGAAATAAGTGATTTTTATTTATTTCTGAAAATTCTCGGTCAGTTCTCAATTAATGTCTTTGGAATTTTCTAGGATACCGTCTATAGTAATTAGAATTGCCTTTACAGAGTCCAAATTCTGAGAATTGTATTTATTCATCTTTAATTTACGTTTTTTAGTAAAAGGTCCAACTTATTTATATTTATACAACATTATCAACAGAAAGGTTAAGGGGGGTCTAAAGTGGTAGACCGATAAGGTATGAATTTTCACTAAAAACAGAAAATGAAAATGACTGAATCGATTTTTCAAAATTCGGGCTCTGTAAGAGAAATTTTAATTACTACAGACGGTATCCTAGAAAATGCCAAGGAAATTAATTGAGAACTGACTGAGAATTTTCAGAAATAAATCAAAAGCATTTATTTCCGGCAATTCTCAGTCAGTTTTCAATTAAGATGTTTGGTATTTTCTAGGAAACTGTTTATAGAGCTTAGAATTATCCTTACAGAGTCCGAGTGTTAAACATTTTACCCGGTTATCTTTTATTTACGTTTGTTAGTGAAATTTCCTACATTACCGGCGAACCATTTTAGAACCCCCTTAAGCATGAAATTTAATACTAAAGTTTAACACTGATTCAAAGTATACAATTAGAATTTGAAAAGTATATGATTGTGCAACTAGGGTGCAAAATAGTCTTTTGCACTCAGAATACGAGAATAGTAAATTGTGGAACTAGGGAGCAAAATAGGTGTTTGCCGATGATTGCGAAGCGAGGATCCATCTCCTTTGTGGCACATAATATTTTCTCATACGAGGGCGTGCTATTTTGCTTCCGCGTTATAGGGAGCAAAATAGTATTTTACGCTCGGAATGATAAAAACTTATTTTGCTCCCGAGGGAGAGAATGTGCTATTTTGCTCCCGCAATATAGGGAACAAAATATCATTTTGCGCACGCAGAGTGTGAGAAATTTATATTGATCCCAGACAGATTCATTTTGCACCCTAGGGAGAGAATGCGTTGTTTGGCACTCAGAGTATGAGAAAATAATGTTTTTGCAATAACTCCGTTAGTTTTTAAGTTATTTCAACGAATGAAGACTCACGTTAAAGATTTTTTCAGCTCCTATAATTGATCTCTGAGACAGTTTGACCTACAATGAATATAACTCTCGTAATAGCCTCAAAAATGTGGAAAATGCCGATTTATGAGGTTTTTCACGACTAACTCGTTTTGCTCAATAATTACGCTAAAATCGCGAAAAAAAAGTTGATGAGCTTGAAAAAACAAAGCAATTGATTTACGTTTAGATGAAAATCAAGCTCACAGGGAGCTTCCTAATATGAAATTTGTTATAAACGCACATCGTCATTTCAAAATCCATTTTTCGGCAATTCTGTGACATTAAAGTGCTTCCTGTTTTCTCAATTTTCATCGAAACGTAACTCGAATAGGGTTACATTATTTGTTTTTTCTAACTCTACAACTTCTTTACATGTGATTTTCGCGTAGATGTTTAGCGAATTGAGTTAGACGTTAATAAACGCACAAATCGGTATTTGTCATAGTCTTGAAGCTATAACAAGAGATATATTCATTGTTGGCCAAAATTACTAAAAGATCAATTCTAAGACTTTAGAAATCTTGAATATTATACTTTCTTAATTTTTTGCCCAGAACATTATCAAGATTCACACGTGCGTCCACTATTGGTGCAATTACGACATCAACTAAAGAATGTTGGATTTGAGGATGTTGCTTTGAATTGCAGTTTATATAATGTTCAAAATACTCTTAGCCATCATATGCTTGTTCCAGATAAAATCAAATGAAATACACATTTCTAGACTCTTAAGCAATTTCCACTATCTACCATAATTGGAGGCGCATTAAATAAGATGTTACTACTATAAGGACTTCCAAGAATAACTGCCTTAGTTTTCGTGGACTTAATGCACAAACCAGTTTCATTCGCCCACTACTACTACCACTGTTTTCATTATTTGATTTGGAAAGTAATATACATATATTTAGAGATCGTCTGCAAATAATGTAAAAGAATTGGCTCAATATCTTAAATCTGTTGTTAGAGCATTATTATAAAATAGGTAATGCTTTGGCCCAGTTGAAGAGCCTTGCTTGGGACACGCCAGAAGTGATTGGCAAAAATGATGTTTTGTCATCCAGGACAACAACTGGGAACGGCCCCTCAGCTAGGATGCAATAAATGTAATGGCATCATCCAAAAATCCAATAGCTTTCAAATATCGCAGTAGGACAGCTAAGTATCAAAGACTTTGATGAAGTGAAAAATTATTCATACTTTAACCGTACCAACATTTTTCCCCAGACAGACGTCATCAATGAGTTTTAAAACGATTGTTACTATATCGCTTTGGAAATCCCGATTGAAACAAATGTAATAAATTTTTATTTTTCGAATAATTTACAATTTCCCTTATAAATAACAAGTCAAAGCATTTTACACTATCGGTCAATTTAACTGTCGGTAGTAGTATCCTAGTGTCGGAGGTCGACAATGGAGACTTGTTCTTATTTAAAGTAGTTATAAGTGCTCTTTTCTTAAGTGCTTTATCTTAAGTGCTAAATTAAACAATAAAGTTATAGAGTGGGTAGATAGAACACCACTGAAGTGCCTTAACAATAACACAGATCAACATGGTTTTGCTGGTGGGGAGCGGTGGGTCATGTCCGACGTAATTTTAGTGTGTACAATCCGATCCGAAGTCAGAACTAGCCCATCACGTCAGGATTTTGAGGTATTTGAGGTTATGCACTCGAAAAATGCATTTCTTCATTGTCATGAAATCAATATCATGAAACCTGTATACATATAAACAACTACATTATGTCTAAAAATAAGCTTCAATATTGTGAACATTTTTTGGAAACCTTTTTTTATTCTTTATTATTTGTTTGCCCATTTTGAATCCGTCTAAAAAATGTTAATATCTTGACTTCAAATTCGTATTCAGCAACGCCAAATATCCCCACTACAAATTTTCAAATGAAGATCCCCAGCAAAAAATATGTACCACAAAGAATCTAAAGCATGTGCTCATGACATTAATGAGATATACATATCCCGTATATCAAAACGGCCGTAACTTTGTAAGGACAAATAAAAATGTTGCATCCTGTACGTAACCTCAAACATAGCAAAAAAAATGCGTTTTTCGATAACATAACCTCAAATATCTCAAAATCCTGACGTGATGAACCAATTCTGACTACGGATTCGGATTTCGCGCACGAAATTACGTTAGAAATGGATAAGATTTTCTATTAGTCATCTGGATTCAAAGCTGGAGAGATTGAAGACAATAATGAGTCCCTAGCTTTCTCAATCTTAGATTCTCAAATGGCTCTAAGACTTTTATGTTTCAATTCAAAATAATCCCGGCAGATTTCAGAAATGGCGGTTACTAAGTTTAATAAATCTTTAATGTTATGGCTTAACCATGGCACTGATGGTCTTTCAAATGTCCTTGTAATGAGTGGAGTATGAGTATCTAAGACACTTTAAAAGATATCAATGAATTTATCAGTAGCATCACAAAACATCTAAAGCGTGTAAATTTATGTAAAATAGTTGATCTAGTTGAGCATCGAATGTAAAATTGGCTACACTGCAAGTTGAAAAATTTCTGTAAGTACACCATTTTGGAAGATATTTGGGTATAGAAAAATCGTATGTAATTTCTAAAAATCATGGGTAGAAGCGTACAACAAATTTTTTAAATGAGAGTAGTTTGGAAATATCATTTGTAATGAATACATCTAGCCATGTATGAGTAAGTGCTCTGAGGTTTGGTGGATCAGATTCTACAAGATATAGTGAATGATCCAAAATGAAATTGTGGACCGAAATCCTAGAAATGATTTACAAAATACAGACCATAATTTCCTCAAGTAACATATATTACAAATTGAAATATTTTTTACATATTGAAAGTATTTTCTTACTTCAAATAAAAACTACAGAATAAGTACAGTACCAGCGATAATAAATCATAAAAAATATTGTTTTGTTATTACTTACAAATTACTGAAGATTTTTGCAAATTTTTTATTAAAAGGCTCAGAATTTCCTCAATTTTCAAGCTTTTCAATAGCGTATGCGGTTATTTGGTTGCATTTTTAATACCTTTCAGACCCATATCTTAAAAAGTGACAACTTAAAAGTCTTACGAGATTTTTAAAAAATTGAAAATAGTTCCCAGAAACAGAAAAATATCGAATGAAATTTTTATGGTAAGTTGCACTTATACAGGTGCGGTTTTAGATGCAAAATTTTCTTTGTTTTTAATTGAATTATTGTTATTGGCTACCGAAATTTTTTATTTGGCGAGATGCAGAAGTATCAAAAATGCACTTAAAAAAAGGAAAGATGCGAATATCGTGAAAATTGATCAAATTCGAATAAATAAGTTGCAAAAAATCTTATTTTCTAAACAAAATCATCAGTAATTCGTAAAAAATTGTTTACAAAAATGAAAAAAACACATGTTTCTTTATTTTTGAAGTAGAATAATATATTTCATCCTGAAGTGAATTCTTAACGTGCCTTCTGTCTGTCTGCATGATTTAAAATCGATTTTGAGTTCAGTTTATTGTTTAAAATTAAATAATAGTTATAAATGCCTAAAATGTTTGTGACGAATTCACAAATGTCCATTTTTACAAACGACGAAAAGTGTCTAGCTCCTATGCTTTCGTAACACAAGTCGCAAATCGATTCAAAATTTGTACGAAAACAGATTACGAAACTTGTTAACAGATAGAGTTCAGAGACGAACGTTATTTTTATATTATTATTTGTGTCCGTTACCAATTTATCGAGTTTTAAATTTTGTCGACAGTATTTCTATTTCATAGTCGACATCGTCCCATTTAATCGCAATTATTCAAATTTTCGGTTTCCTATAGTTTTCCAACTAATTGGACAGACTTTGACTTTTAGGTTATGTCGAAATGCAGAAAATGCGTAGAAATTGCATAAGGCGTGAATAATTACTTTTCCACTCGAGTCTCTGGCGAGGTGTTTCGATTTTTATTTTTGTTCACAATTTGTTCTATTTGTGAGTTTACAGCACGGCTCTCGGGTGCACTATATACATCATTCGATGTTGTAATGCCATATGTCGACACATCATATATATTTCAATTCGTAAATTATTACTGAATTCCATATTTTTTAAACGATCGTTTGTATAGCATTTTCTTTGTAAATTATCTCGTATTGCAATTCAGTTTAATCATCTCTTTATTTTAATCAACGCATTCGATGTTCATAGTAGAAAAAGAATAAATTAATTACGTGATATTTAGATGTCATTTTTAATTGTTTAGAGATTAAATTATTCACCTTAAATTGAAAATATTGTAAAAAGTTCCCTCGATCTAGGTGCATAATTGTTTTGTAAAAGAAAATCCTAAACGAGATTTTTAAAACGAAGTTTTATAAGTTTTTTTATGTTTCATTATTAAATTAACCAAAACTTTCCAAATGTTGAAAAGTATACATATTTGATTTCGATTTTAAGTTTAACATACTCATTAAACAAATATTCAATCTTATGCAGTAAACGTTTATTCTTAGTTCTATTTTTAAATTCTTTTCATATTGTACACGATTGAAATTTGAACGGAACTATTGATTTTCTTAATACTGAATTCCTCAAGTTCTTTTGTTTCATATAAATTCAATTTGAAATTGTATTCCTATTCAAGTCGCCCCTTCGTTTTTAATAATCATGTCAATCTCGTACTCAATAAATATTAGATTCTTGTTTTACTATTTATCCACGTGAGAAAATGTCTATATATAAATTCTGTCAATAAACTATTGATTAATTTATCTTCTGCACACTTGGTTTCATTAAACAGACACAGAATTATAGTTTTATTTCAGTTAAAATTAAGGTGTATTATTATGTATGGAATGCAGTAAAATATGTTTCCGGTTATTTGCATTATTGCTTTTATGGCTGACACATTCCATGAATAAATACGACACAGCCATTTGAATATTTTCACGATGAGTAATTATTGTTAATTTTTTGTGGCTTTGTGTAACAAATTATTAGAATTGCCAGACTCGTTTTTAAGGTCTCTTGTTTTATTTTGTCTTCCTCCATTTTATGCTCTTCTGGTACAAGTTATAGGGTCATTCAGGAGACTTACATAATATGCGTTTAAGTATTAATTAGCGCCATCCAAAGCAGAATTATTGTTCTATCAGGTCAATGTTTTGAGACATCATAACCTAACGTGCGAAAAAACCCCCATCTTCAGTAAGTTATTGCAAGTTTCAAATGCTCTTTTAGTCATTTTGATTCTTTTTTTTTCATCGAGTTATCGATGTTTTTGCCAAGGCACGGTTATGATATTTTGGGCTTTTAAGTTAAGGATACCTCAAAATCTTGATATGATAGAACGAATCCACGACCAGATTTGGATTCAGCACATTGAAAATCTTCGGAAAATTATACTCAAGTTTCTGATTAATGCGTTTTTAATCAGGTTTTTCCCAAATTGCGGACAAAAATGTTGTTCCTCCACAAAAATCTACTGAAATTGTAAAAAACGGTGTTTTTACGCATTTAGGTTAGGACAACTCAAAATCTTGACGGGATGAAACAGTTCTGAACAAAAACGTCATCCTCATTTTGTTAATTATTTTCATACAATTACACATTTACTAAATCTATGAAAATCATATTAATACCTTGACAAAAACTTGGATAACTCAATGACAGAAATGGTATCGGTATAACTAAAAACGCACATTAATCCTGATGATTTAGTTTTGCTAAATTGCGATCAAACATTTTGGTCCGCTACAAAAAAGCTACTAGAAATAAACAAAAACGTTGTTTTTTGTACTTTTAGGTTAGAATATATAAAAACTTTGACGTATTCAGTCTGTTTTTGCGTAGTCCCTTGTCTCATCGAACCAATATCAAGGCGCCAGTAAACATTTAACGAACAAGTGAATATTTTAAATATTTTGGTAATTTTACAAGCAGTTCTACTATAATAGCCAAAACCATCGGAATTTACTTTAACTTGTTTCTTATACGAAATAAGAAAATCGTGACTGAAAATCGGGTATGTATTGTTTGAAGGTCACTTTAAGGACATAAGGACTTTAAGGACATTTTAACATTTTTGGTTGCAAAAATAACCTAGAAATATTTATGTTACAAAAACTTGATTTTGAATGTGATGTTGGTTTTGTTAAATTCGAGATGTCGAATCCAGTATGGCGAACCCAAAATATTAAATATTCATCGATTTATTTGGTGTTCAATATCCTTATGGTTCTTGAATCTTTGATTCCAAATATATAATCAGATTTTCTAAATTCACAAAATGTTGTTGGGTCGAATGATAATGAATTTGTGATCAGCTATTCAAAATTCAAAGTGGCAGAAGAAAAAAAAAATAAAGTGTCCATGATTTTGGAGTTATCATTGAATGGAAATTTAATTAATATTTGTTCACTGTTCATTTAATTCAATTAAACACTGTAACTTAGAGGAAAATAAGTAAAGACTTTTTCTGAACAATTTTGCTTGCAATCGAAAATTTTTTCATCAGTATTTTTTGTAATTTGTTATCAGCTACACTAAAAACACGCGAATATTGATGATTATTTAATATATTGCTCCCTCCACATTGGGTTCACTATATTGAAAATGTGATCATAAATTTAGAAATTGTTACTTCCGAATTTACACGTATTCAAAATTGAACATTTGTTTGGTTAACCCATTTCCTGAATGGACACTTTTTCACTATAGTTTTCAACAGTTCTATTTTGGGAAAAATTATGTGAACTTTCGGAATCTGCAACCGTGAAAAATAATTTTTGATTTTTTCAAAAAAGTCATGGATTTTTTAAATTAATTTTGTTAACTGCTTTTTTCACACTGAAACCGTTTCGGAAGTCTTCCTTGAAGTAAATAAATCGTCTCCTCGAGACTTGAACTTTGAAATGTGTATACAGGTATTTTGAAAATAATGGTGAAGGTATCCAAAATGGATGCACATAAAACACAAAAAACACCTCGATAAGGTAAGGAATTTTTTACATCAAAGTGACTATCGGAAAAAATATTACGGTACAAAAAGTTACTTACAATTAATTGGTCAATACGCTGAAATTTTTACCGAATTTTTTTGATACTTTTTAAATTTTCTAAATATCTAAGATTTTTTGATGATCACTTATTAAAATTGTTCTAAATATCTAAATAAATTTTGAATAATTTTAGTAAGTGATCAAAAAATCTACGAAATAAATAATGAATAAGGCAAATAACTATGTATTTTTTAGATTAAAACGAAAAAGCAAGGTTATAAATTTTGTTATGTATAATCTTTTACTAGACAAAATGGTTACAGAGTGTAAATTTGCCATTTGGATTTATATTTTAAAATTCCACCGAATTTATACTACATTTAAACAGTACTTTATATAAGTGAGAATTTGGTTTCTTTTTTTTGTTAATTTCATTTTTAATTCTTTCATTAATAATTTTTTATATAAAATTTTTTTATGTAGATTTGAATGCTACGGTTTCCTGAATTTACGTATTCCTACGTCATGATGATAACGTACCTGTTTCAGGTTTGGAATTCCTCTTCTTACGCATAATCCTATATAGATTGAGTCACACGCGCATTGTGCGAGGTGCGATTTCATCATTCGAATTTCATCATTTAAATTTCTATTCAGAACTTCATTTGTTTTATGCCAAAAACTTAACTACCATCCGTTTCCATCTCAGTACTCCAAATTGAACGAAGATGAGAAGCATTGTTACATCGTAAATTACATGTGCTTTCGTCATTCATTTAATTAACTGCAATATTTCAAATTCTTCTAAATCTACATAAATAATTTGAAATATAGATTGAGATTATTTAAATTTTAGGGATTCGAAATGCCGATTTTGAACATTCTGTTGTATTACAATTCTTTCTCATTTCTAGTCACAAAAATCATTCGTCAATTCGGGAAAAAGTATAAACGGAAAAAATAAATGATCGATTTTACTATATAAATAGAAAGATCTGACATAATTACGTTAGTCGTTAAAATTATTAAGTACTTTTCTTTTTAAATAAGAAAATGCAATGTTCATGAGATTATTTACAGACCAGAATGTTGATTTCTTTATTAGTGAAAAATGTTTTTAGAATATTAATAATTATGGTTTATATTAAATTCCTAATAAGAACTTGATGTTTAAATAAATGAATATTATATGTAAAAATGGTATAAACGTGGTATACATATGTGTACGTGGTGTATACCTTTGATAAACAACTATAAAATGGTAGTATAAAATACGTTTATTGACAACGTTTTAAATACGTACATGCAATACGCTATGTTTATTAAATGTATAAATATAGTTTATAAAACACAGTATTATATTTTACGTGCGTAAAACGTGTATAAATAGCTGAATTTCCAAGTTTAATAATCGTATTTGAAAAACGTAAATATAACCGGTTAAAAACGATTTTACACTACGTTTATTATCAGAGGATATTATATGTATATAAAACATGTGACATATATACTATATTTATGTTAAAATATTAAGTCTGTTATTTTATTTCGCAGAATATAATGCGAAACGTTTATTAAACGTTTAAAAATAACCTACAAATATCGTAATTGAGTTTACGTAATTAAAACGAATAAAAACCATGTAATATACAAGTTTAATAAGTGTATTTGATAAACGTTCATAATCTATGAAAATATAACCGATTAAAAATGATTTTACACTACGTTTAATACCGGAGGATATTATATGTTTATAAAACGTTTGACATATGTCAGATTTATTATCAAAATATTAAATCTATTATTTGATTTGCCTTCCCTGAATATAATGCTAAATGTTTATTAAATATATTTAAAAATAACGTGTGAAATATCGCATTTGTGTTTACGTATTTAAAACGTAATATATCGAATAAAAGCATTTGAAAATGGTTTATAAATATATTTAAGGTTCATCCAAGGGCTGGCTTATTACAATACCATATTTTTACTGAAATAAATAAATCCTTTATATTTCTCTGCTATATACTTTACATATAGCATTGTAATTAAAGAATGTAAAACGTGATAAACCGTAGCTTTTACATGTTGAGTAAGTCGTTCTTGAAAAAAAATAAGTTATACGTTTTTACACAAAGCGTTCATTACATGAAAATATTGAAAAATTTATTGAATATAAATAAAACGGCTGATAGTTTTATAAGTACTTATTTCAAAGTACTTATCATTTTTCCTTAGCGTCAATACTATACTCTAGTAGTTTAGTCTAGAGACTAAATAGAAAAAAAAACTTGGGTAAAAGGGTGTTCGAACACGCGACGTAGGGAATGTTCAGCTGATAACACATGTGCGTGTTAAAGGGATTCCATTCGTTCCGGTCGACAGGGTAGTACTGTACGCTAAAAAAATGCGAATTAAAAATGACTGAATCGATTTTTGAAAATTCGGACCTTGTACTAAAAATTCTGACCATTACATGTTATGATCTCTTAACAAATACAAGTAAATTGACCAAGAATTAATGGAAAATGTTTCGAAAAAGGGAAAAATTAGGATATAGTTAGAATATTTTACCAACACGTACATAACATTCTTATAAAAAACATGTTTACACTCCTAATATAAACACGTTTTATGGGGACATATTATATACGGAGATTTAAGTAGTAATATATACGTATTTGATATACTAGTTTAACGTATTTAACGTTTAGATTACGTTTTAGAAATGGTATATGTATTTTAAACGGACATCGAAACGAGAATTATAAGTTAGAAACATGTAATATCCTAGTTTTATACTATGAATTAAACGTTTATTAAACCATCCAGGTCTCATTGGGTTAGAATTGTTTAATATTATATTAATGGAGAAGAATGAAACACCATGTATATAATATAAAATGCACGCAACGATGTTGTTTCCTGAACAAACGATATGTTTGAAAATTGACGTCAACAGTGGCAGATGGTTCATTTATAAGTTACACAAGGGCGTCTGTAAAAGAATAACGAAATAAATATTTGTTTATTTTTGTAAACAATGTTTGGATATTATGCAGCATGTTAGTAATTTATTTTATTCAGATCAAAATGTTCTTCAATGCAATGAGTATTTCACAATACACTTACTTTCAAAATAATATAAAATATTACCAAGCTCATTGAATTTAATAAAACGTGTAATTTGACTGTAAATAAAAAGATAATTAGAACACAAAAGGTTTTGAATAGACTTTATAAAATTAAGAGATAATTATTAAACGTACATATGACGTTAATCGTTGTGTATAATTAATCACTATCTCAATCAATAAAAAAGTGACAGCATGAAAACGTCAAACAAACGGACAGCGATCTTCAGTAAACGAACGAATTCCATCATTTTTACAATTCAACACAATTCCATAGAATTTTTTAGTAATCGCTGAGTATAAAAACAAAAAAACTACGATGCCTAAAAAAAGAAAACGTTTTTAATAGTAGATTTACTCATAATAAACAAGCAATATATTTTTATTATATTGTTTATTTCTAAATAGTTTATTCAACTAATTTGGTTACAAAAAAATATTGCGTGTATAACATTTTATTCTAATTTAGAAAAATTAAATTGTCTTCATTCTTCGAAAGATTCTCTGGTCCAATCAACCTGCAGTAATTCTAGACAAAGAACGAAAATTGGCTTATCTTTAAAATTCGTGGAGTGAGATTTCCCTGTTTAGGAAATTAAATGTGAGTCATTCTAGTGAAAAAGTAAATCTCTACTTCTAAAGAATGAAAACTCACTCTTTATGTAATTACAATTCACTTTGCACAAAGGACTATTCACTTTTAAAAAGAGGCAATTTGCTTATAGATTTGCATTTTATAAAGATTGAATTTTCATTGCAAGAAATTATAAATTATACAATTAATTATGCAGGTTTAAGAAAAATAAAAGTTAATGCATATTTGACCAGATCAATATATGTTGTCTCCCTGAATGCGAATTTAAATTAGTGAATCTCTATGGCGTCAAAATCAAAGTTATTTCAAGGTCAAAAGTACGAAATATAGATTTAAAAAATCTGAGAAAAATGATATCGAGTTCAACGACCCCAAAAATCTACGTATTATTTTTCAAATTTTTGTGGTTGTTTAGCTTCTTAATTTGACCTTAAATGACCTTGACAAGGTAGAGATTCACGCATCTAGGATTCGGATTCGGTAATAATTCGGTAAATCAAAAACATATATATCATTTTACTTAGCTGTTTTAGTAAATATTTCTCAGTTTGACCTTTAAGTAACCTTGAGCCCGGGGATCAATATATATATAGTAAAGTCCGGTGCGTAAAATCGAGTTTTACGCACGTGTTGCATCAAAGCCAGTTTTATCGCTTTTTATGACATATACGACATAACAACATATAGTACGAGGTGCAAAACGGAACCGAGGATTCCTATCAGCCCCTCGAAAATGTCCGGATAATCAAACGCTGCTGCAGTATTGAAAATAGCGGAAATGAGAATCCGCGTGTAGCTCGTCCTAGTTTTCGCGACCGGGAAATCGACCTTATTTATATAGGACACCCACACAGTCTGTTTCCAGGGATGTATGTGCGTCGAAATCAGCTGATCTGCGCCGGCCTTCTTGTTGTAGGTCACGTTAGGTCTTATCCATCCATTTCCCTCTCGCGTTGCCACCCCATTTCGATCTTCCTCTAGCTCGATGGCTGCTATATACCCTGATAGAGACTGTCTTTGTCTGTTTGGCCTCGGCGAAGGCCGAAGACGAAAAGGGGAAACTAAAGGTCGGGATGCAGAAGATCAATATCAAAGTCACGTATGCACGATTCTCTTCCGGTGTGCGGCTTTGCTATCACTGGAGAAAGTAACCACCTTTCTTCGATTTTTGGCAAATTAATTTTCGTTTTTTAGTTTGTCAAATCAAATATATGTAAATATACGTAGACCAAGTACAAAACTGTAACTAGCCAATTACTAAATGCAGAAAACCTCTCAACTTTTGGTTCACGCCTTGTAGTTTTATCAGATATGATTTGTTATATGTTTCGTTAATTAAATCTGTTAAGATAATATAAATATCCTTATTCCATGATGTACAAACGGCAGGAATGTAATAGCTCGTATGCGTGAGTATGTTTGTATAAAAAATCAGGTTACTTGTCTTTAAGTTATACCTTGCAAACTAAATAAATAGAACTATGGACCCGTACTTTAGAAACATTTTTAGAGTGATACAGTAAAGTGAATTCAAGAAGTGCCTCGTGTTCTCCAAATTTAAATTAGTAGAATATTCAATAATTCAAATACCAACATTGATTGAAATAATATATCAAATTTGAAAAGTCTTTCAAAATTTTTCTTAAAACAATTGCAGTCCTAAACTGTTACTCAAAGTTGCATCACAACTTCAGACATCAATTACCACTTTCTCTGGAATGTTTGCAACTCATCTAAAGTACAGGTCATTTGAGTCAAGACAGATTTTAGATCTTAAAAGTAAAAATAATTTATTCCATTTAAGCAAATTATTTCTTTGTTTCCAGAAAATACTGTCTTGATTAAAGACAATATTTTATTAATTTAGAATAGAATATGTCAAGGAAATAATTTACTTTAAGAAAATAAATTGTCTCTTAAACCAACGAAAATTTATTTGAATCGTAAACGTGGTTATTGGATTCAAGTAAATCAATTTTAAATACACAAAATGTTAATTCTCGCCTGGGTACAATATTTAACTATTCGAATCTATCATGAATTTTTTAATTTATTCATTTAGTGATTTGGATTTACTTAAGCGTTTAGTACTTCGTTACGAATTCCTAGAGCCCCACTTTTCTCTATTTCAAATAATGAAAATCCCAAGCGCAGTAAATTTTGACTATTTCGAAATTGTTTGTTATTGAATTATGTTTTTATATCACATTAAACCTTTAACGCCGAACTCTGCAGAATTTGCACACGGAATTCAACATGATGGTACGCAAAATAAAAATATAAAAATCGAGATGACTATATCCTAGTATTTTTGAGGTCGCTTTTTCAAATGGTACTAATTTTAGGAATCTTTGTTGGGCCCAAAATTGGAAAAATAATACAGGATTAAGAATTTTCAAACAAACTGGATGCTGTCGAAATACAAACTTGGACTAGTTTTATTTCATTGTGTGATCATTTTTTAGGTAATAAATCCCGACTACGTAACGTAGTGAATTATTTTTGAATGCATGCAATGAATTGCAACATGTCGATCAAAATTCATTTCTTACATTCGCATTTAAATTTCTTTCCCAAAATCTTGGCTAACTCAGTGACGAACAGGGTACGCTGAGAGAAATTATTTACTATAGTTAATGTAAGCTAATTTCAATAAGGCTCTCACATTAACTGTAAAGTTATAACAGTAACTGTAAAGTCAAAAACTACAGGTAACTTTGAGATGAAAATACCAGCACTTTTCTGCAGTTCAGCAATCGTATATATTAAAATTCAATGAGCGTTCGTTAACTGTTAATAAATCTTACATTAAATGCTGTCGTTTGAACTGCGCATGTCAACAATGCGTCGAAAAACTCGCAGGCATTCGAATGACTGCGCGTGTGTATGTTTGTTTACCTCTGTTTCGATGAAACTGTAAGCGCGTAAATATGCCACCAAATGACCCCAACATTAATATTTCAAATTCTTGTATTAACTATTAACATAACAAATTTAACCGAATCTCAAATTACGGTAACTTCAGGATAAAGTACCTTACCTAATATCAAAATCTAAATTCTGTTAACTTTACTATGAAGATATCACATTAACTGTAAACAAACATTTCTCTCAGTGTGAAAGATTCCATCAAGAATTAGTAGCTTTCGAAGCCCGTTTTCAAGGTAAAAAAGCTCCATCAATATGCTTGCAGATTACTGTTGGTCACTGAAACGTGAAACAAAATGATGATTTTTATAAACACACAATATGAAATAAACATTTTTTAGTTTTGAAATATTTTAATTACTTGATTCTCATTCTTACCATCTTCCATTTTTGTTATTGCATGATATTGTGCGTGATATTCTAGGCAACGATTCAAAGTTTCACTGCATTCAAATTTGCTAAAAATTCCAAAAATCTTAAAATTCAGTAATCCCAGTCAAATTTTAACCAATACCTGTAAACAAATAGGCGATTTTAATCGGAAATACATATACTTTCAAAATATAGTTAGAAAAATAATATTCGAGATCAAACAAGATTGTAAAATTGTGGTCAAAAATGAAAAAATTGAATAAAAATGAAAAGTTCTAAGAAATATTCGTTTGGATCTTTGTGAGTTTTTAAGATGTCGATGTAAATAATACAGGCGTTGAAAAAATATATCCATCCTGTTCCCTCATAAAGAAGAAACCTTAAAATCAAGTAAAAATTACTGGAGCTGTCAGTTACTTCTTAAAAATATTTTAAAAATAACCATTTTTACGTATAAAATGAGATTTTGGGGGTGTATGAGAAAAAATAACCATATCATTCTTATCAGTTTTCAAGCTCTACAAGGTCTACTATGTCTCATTAAAAGTATATTTAAATTTTTTTATTTTATCATACTTTGTAACCTATATTACACTATTTAACTCTGTATGGACTGACAAATTTAAAAAATGAAGGAATTTCAAATAATTTTTGGTATTCAACTGCCATTTAAAAATCGAAATTGGTAAAAATCAAAATATGTAAATGTATATTTTTTAAGTAAAACTACCCGGAGCACGCTTCTGGTGGGTTAGAAAATGTCTGGAAAGCATTATCATGGTGAAAATTACGGTTGGACAAAAAAAAGTTACCTAAAAAAACGGTGTTTTTTTTTGTATATTTAAGAAAAAGTAGTGTAAAGACAGTACAATATGGTCATCTTGATTCTTTTACATTTTTATTTTGCAAGTACCATCACTCTGAAATCCAATTTTGCAAGTATCATCCTTGTGAAAATTCAGCACTTCTGGAGGTTAATGGGTTAATTCTTAATTTACTATGTTATTTACTTTCATAAAATTGTAATTTGACATGTTCAGATTTTTTACTACACTTTCACTAAAAAATGTGTAAAAATAAGCACTGAGATAATTTTTGAAATCGAAAAGGTCAATGTACTTCAGTATTAGTTGCTGCAAAGTTCATTAATTGCGTATGAGGTTCTACTAAAAAATCTGATGAAATCTTTAATTTTAGAGGGTATTTCTAACGGACAATTCCAGACAGACATACTATTATATTTCCTTATGTTATTAAATGGCGCTACCGTAATAACTAAATCCATGCAAGATTAGACTTCAAGGTACTTTACTTTTGTAAGTGAAATTATCAAAGAACATCGAAGACTATATCCAATTAAGCATTCGTCAAGAATAATAGAGCTTGAAACTTTTCGTACTAGTCCAATGTAATGTTTATATGTTGAATGACATTTCTGGCATATTTAATTGAAACATTTCTTTAATTTATAGAACTTTTTAACTTCTCGTTGTTCAATGTTCTCCTCGAATTTCTTTCCCACATTACACATCATTTACATCACTATTCGACTAAACATGCCAGGCAAGATAATGAATTAACTTTCTATGTATAAAAATAACAATTGTTTCCAGACATAAACTAATAAATCGACATTGAATATCAGTCAATCAGACCATTTAAGAAAATGCATTAAACAAATTTTGGATGTCTTTTAGATATCTCTAAACAATCTTTCAGATATATCACAAATATATTTTAGAAGAAAAATAACTGACAAATTAAAAAATCTAAACAAATTTTGATAATTATTATAGCTCTGTTTATTTTTAAATCAGTTCAACTTTTTTTTTGTCATATTTATTGCAAGTTTGCATGAGCATATCTTAGCAAAGCAATAAGGAAAAAACTTGTCCCGGCGGGAGAATCCTTCAGGAGAAAAATATGACTTAAAGGAAGGGAAACATGTGCGTTGCGGGGGGGGGGGTGTATAAGACTTAAGGGAGGGACTACTGTATGTCAAAAAATATCGTTCGGTAATTTCGTAAGAATTCGATTTTACGCACCGGTCCCATCTTATCGCATGTCAAAAAAATTAGATATTTTTGCATCTATGGCGTAATAGTATTTTTCGTCCCTAGGGCGCAAAATGACATTTTGCGCCCCGAGAGTGATCGGCGCGCCCGAGGGCTGGCGAAGCCAGCCCGAGGGTAGCGCGATCACCCGAGGGTGCAAAACGTTGCGCCCGTGGTTTCGAACGTTATTTTTTTGTCGCAGTAGTAGCCGCAAAATGCCGTGCCGGAACCCCCCCCCCCCCTTCTCTGCAATTAAAAAAAATGATTACACACAACATATAATAAGTGGTAGCAAAATAGTTCATAGTATAATTAGGCGAAGGACAGTGGATTGGGGCAGGAAAGGGGGGGGTTCGGGGGGGCGAAGCCCCTCCGACATAAATGAAATTCTGATTTTTAAGAAAAAAAAAATGAAAAACCGGCGAAGGACGAACGATTGATAACTTTATTGAATAACACAATTACAATTTGTTTAATTGTATATTTATATATTTCTAAGAAAAGTTTTGTTTATTATTTTGACCAAACAAAAGATAATTTATTCGGAAAATCATATACTAATTATTTAAGCAATAAATAATACTGAATTATTATTATTTTTATATTTCCACTCAATTGTTTTCTAAACAAAACAAAATAATATTTATTTATTTTTGGATAACTAAGACTGCTTATTTTGAATTTATTTCCTCCTTCCTCAACATGCGCATTGCTATACCTCTCTTATTGTACCATGCCTATGATCAGAGATTTTCCTCCTCTCCTTTTCTATAAACAAAAGAAAATTCAGCAATGCGATTAATATGTTTTTCCGCTCCCCCCAATTTTGCGCCCTCGCGGGTGCGAAATCGCATTTTGCGCCCTGAAAACGGGGCGCAAAATCGCATTTTGCGGCCTACTGCGACAAAAAATCTTTTTTTTGAATTTTCGGGAGTAAAATCGAACTGTACGCCTGCTACGACGAAAATACTATTCCGATATAGGGGTGTAAAGTTCGATTTTACGTACCTCATTTTAACGTGCGCTTAGAAAGGAGCTATGAGTAAAGTTGAAAGTTGTTTACACCCGAGTATTCAACACTTTTTTTTATAGTATGCGTAAAATTCGTGCGTCTTTTTCAACCGTTACCGCCGTCGGTCAGCACAAATGTGTAAAGTCGAATTTTATGCATACTATGAAAAAAGTGTAGTTTTTAACATTTTTTATAATCTGATAACTTTATTGAAATAATTCTGCTTAATTATATGCCAGGAAAGCGCGTTTCATACGTAACAAATCATCTTTACTCAGTGTAATTTACTATTGAATATATTCACAGTCATTTATAATGTTTTCTTGTAGCATTATTCTTAATCAAAAGGAAATAACTTGCAACGGTGAGATTTTATACCTACGCTTTGTATCTAGTTTTAACTTTTAAATTTAGTTTTAAAATTTTATATTTAGTTTTAAAAATGTAACTATCAACAATATAGAAGTGGAGCTTCACACCACGTATAATACTAAAAAAATTGTATGAAATGACGAGTATTAGAAATATCCCCCACTCTTCTCTCAAACAGTTTAGTGTATTATCTATCAAAAGTAAGTAAGTAAAAAAGTGAAAGTAAGTAAGTAAAAAAGGAATAATTATTGCAGTAATTTTTCGCTAACTTTAAAAAAACAGCGCTTGACTGAAACTAAAAAATTTGGACAAATCGAGGAGCATGCACGGTGCAGACAAAGTAAAGTGGGGATCACCTACCCTTCCCTCATTCTCACAACTTGCAATCAATTCTGGAGGTCGTTGGAACGGACGACAGTCAATTTCGGAGATCCTGGTCTATTATTCAAGTAAACAATTTTCAAGTCATATGAAATCTAATAATGTATTTATACAGTTATCAAATTTTAAAAGATGCACAAAGTTAATAACTGAGTGCAACTATAACATGAGTCTAATAATGTAATCAGCAAAAACTTATTTCTTGTAAATATATAGACAAGAAATCAGTCATAAACATAAAGGGAAAGCATTGAATGCTTACAGAATTTTATTAAATTATAATTATACGAATGGAGTTTACGCTTATAATTTTTGTGTATGTGTCTTCAATATTGATTAGTATTTAATACCTGTTCCTTAATATTTGTTTTTATTTTATTTTAAGTTTACTATATATTAATACCAAATTAACACGAAATATTCATTGGATGGAGAAGTATAAGGAAATAAGTTGTTAGTTCGAAAGGTTAACGTAACCTCTAGTCTGAGTTAAAATAACGCAACAGTGAAATAAACATTTGTACACATTCAATTAACATATTTTATATTTCACATAGCTTTCTTTTATTATTTAGAATCATCCACTTTTAAGAAACACTGTCTGATGCTGAATTAACCACACATAACGTTTTTTGCATACAAAACAATAAACTTGGAAACCTGAAAAATGTTCGATAAATTAACGAAAAATATATATGACTAACTACTTCATAATAATTTTATTAAATATTAAATAATAATAATTAAATTATTAAATATTTTAATAATTGTGCTATTCGAAATTGGGTGTTTATAATAAAAATTTTTGCTTTATTATTAAACATTACTGAAGAAAAATATGTCCATAATGCTCAAGGAACATTTTGTTTCGGTAAATGGTTGTTGCATTTAATATGGCATAACACTTGTTCAAAGTTACCTGGTGCCTTTAGCTTAATATAATGAATGCTACATTTACAATAAAGATGGCACTATATCGAGCGAACCAGATTTTTTGTTATTACCAAGCCTCATTTGGCTTTACTGCAGACACAGTTGATTCAAACAAATATTCTTATTTCTGTTAATGGGTCTATGAGGTAAATATAATAAAATATTAATTGCTCATATCCAACCATGTGATTCGTTAACTATTACCAAGTCTCGATAAATATACCAAATTGTTTTTTCAGTGTGAAGGCCCACAATATCAGTTGATTTTTGTGCTCTAGAATTAGTTGTCAATGAAACTGTGCAGTAATCTACACTGAGAAAAAGGATTGTTTGTTGTAAAGGAATATCATTCAATTGGAAAGTTGAAATCGTTTTTTTAATGTCAAAATGGTATTGTAATATTAAAGGCGATTCATTTAATATTAGCATTTTATTTCTTACATTAGAATTGACTATTTGTTAATAGTTAAGAAATGTACTTTGCACTCGGCAGCTGCGCAAATTCACAAATAAGTCATGGGACATGTCTCTTATACGATGTATTTGTTTACAAAACGCGCATATTTAAGACAACGTATAAATAATCTTTAATTTATTTATTTTCACAATGACAACCACCGAATTACAATGGCACTCAATCATTCTCAAAAAACCCAAACAAAACATCCGTGTTGTCATTTGAGGTTATGTTACGATGCGTTGCGACTCCCACCATTATATTCTGTAGCTATTAAGAAATCATTACTTTATAGCTACAAACATATAGTATACAAACTGTTTCTTAACTATGAAGAAATGTTTGGTTGCATTTAATAGGTATTTCTTAAGATAGAAATGCATTGTTTGCACTACAGAAATGTTAGCTTTATATGAAATGAATAATTTTTCATACTTAAAAAATTATTCGATTCGCCGTATTTAAATATACGATTTCTAAACTATTAAGAAGCCTTCTTTATAGTAAACAATCCTTTCCCTCAGTGTACCAATAAGTCATGTATAACGAGACATGGTGCAAGCTCAGATTTTTTAGATCTAAACTTGATCAAATTAATTTGTTTAGTTGTTACTCGTTCTCTAGATCATAATATTGTCAAGATATCAAAGCACTACGATGAAAAAACTAATTTTGTCCGAGTGATGATCCGTGCGCAGTAAATCTTGCCAGATACAGCTACAGATGAGAATAAAGTCGATATACAACAGATGGAATACGATATCAATATTTCAGCCAAAATTTGCACTATTTATGAATTATATTTAAATAGTACCAAAGTGCATGGAAATGAGCAATAGTATTCGAGTTCTATTATTGCCTATTATTTCGCGAATGATTAACATAATAGAAATTTTATCAGCTTTAAGTTGCATCTTAAATCAGAGCAAAGATAAAAATTGTCTGAATGAAATTCTACCAGTCTGGGTTGGGTAATGTATTATTTTTGTTGGAAATTAAAGAGGATAGGTCCGACTACGAGCCTTGAGTCTAACAATACTCTCAAAGCATTGCCTCGATAAATAGCTTACTTCGAGTGTCCGTCAAGTCTTGGCGGAGGCATTGCGTTTCGCACGTTTCAGGGACACGTGAGAATTTGGCAAAGGTATGTTATGACACCCACAAAATCCATTCATCAGCGAAATCGTCAGCGCTTTAACAAATTAGCTCTGAGCGACATTGGCAACCGAGTTTCTGTCGTACATACATTTTGAGTGCAATGCAGACCTGAAATCGTTTTGAAAACGATCCATTGCATAATCAGTCATTTTTATGGAGCTTTCGTTTGGATGCAGTAACAGAGTGAAAATATTGAATATGTATAAGTATAAACAACAATTTTGTTTGCCTTTTAAAGAAGCATAAAAATACAAAAATAAGTAGTGAAAGTCTCTCTAAAACATTAATATATATAATGAAGGTTTAAACATAAATATAAAAATGAGTGTAGAGGTACTTATGCCAGTTTTTTGTCATTTGAGCAAAATTTGTTAATCTATTTAAAACTTTTCTTACAAATACTTAAAAAGACCATCTTCATCTCATTAACTAGGGTTTGTAGGTACTTAAACGTCCGGGATGTTGAACTATAACTGTTTTATATACCTATTTACGTCTAGATGTTACACTGCGTATTATTGCAAAGTATTTTGAAAGTCATCAAGTTCATTGTTTTCGCAGATTTAACGTGTATCTTAAAACTTTAAGTGATACTTGCCAAAATCAATTTTGGTAGCTTGCTGACTTTCATTGAACTTCTTTATAGCATAAAATTGATTACTTAATAATTTACTTAAAATTTAAAAAACTGCACTTATGAATAATAATCATAAATAATTAATCAAAGTAATGACTTACATTCTATGTCAGCAATCAATTTCGGTAGTGTATGAGTACATTATGAATTGAGTCAATTTAGACACACTCGGAGGCTGCATAGACCGGAAAAAACGATAACATTTTTGCCAGGCAAGTGCGAATACATTTTCATATTTTTTTTGCAGGAGGCCAAATAATAAAGTTATCAATTAATACACTTTTTGTTGTCTAGTCTAGTGACCGTTTTTCTACTGTATCTGAAATAAGTAAATAGTAAATATGTACTAAATCCTGTAATTTGAAAGTATTAACACATAATTAACGGTTTCCATCTTCGTGAGATAATATACATAAGCAAACAGATCGATAGCATTCACATAAGAGGTAAGTAAGAAGTTGGCCATCATATAATGTAGCGTTGTCAAATAATTTTCTGCGTAATCGCGTGATAACGTGTTAATTAAATTGTTTTGTGAAATCGCGAATTTGATTTGTGCCGTAATGTTCTTAAGCACGCACTCCCTGTCACTCACCGTTTTAATAAGACACGGAAAGATTTCTTTGTAAAGTAAGTCATCAATCACATACTACTCAATCCGTAACTTTGTTAAGCATCCACAACTTTTTGAAATGTTATGAAATTAAACAATTTTCGGATTTTTTTAAAACATCCCTGAGACAATTACTCAACACATTTTGTACGTAATATACATACACGATTTGGGGAAAAGACAAAAACAAATCAGTTTTTCAAATTACATATTTGTAGAAGTAAATAAAGGCAAAGTTAAAATAATTATAAACCAAGTATTTGTCTTAAAAGAAACTTGTTCACAAAGCATTCAAGGTTCGGTTAAAAAAGATTACATGCTTGTAGAGATGGTTACGAGAATCTATCAAGAATTATCCTAAATTTATATTGTGCGGCTAGAAACCAGTTCCAAAATATGGTTGGAAATCTTACTAAAATTGACATGATTTCTGGCATAAATCTCCCGAGAAGCGAGAATAATATTGTTTAACATGAGTGCGACAAACATCAACAACTTCCCAACCTCGTCTCGATTCGAGAATCTCGAATACCTCTCGATCGAACCAATATGGCAGCCTACCATCAGCTGATTCGCCTGCACATGTCGCAATTGTTTACAAAGCTGCTCTAAACATCAAAGTTCAATTTCGAAATAAAAATCGTTTACATTTACAAGCTCGCGTGCACATTTTGTCGAAAATATACATCCTTACCTATAATACAAATTTTATATGACATTGCAATTATTGGTTTACGTAATATGAAATATAAAATATCTTCTAGCATATTTAAAATAACTGTATGTACAAATTTTTATTTTTGTATTATGATTTAACAAGAAGTGTTTGTTGTTACGGTAAAAAATTATAAGCATTAAAAATTCAAAGGCTATTGTCGAGTGCAAGCTCATTGTTTTGCCAACGATTAAATTTTGATTTAATGACTGTAAGGCACGATAACATCCTAACTTTTATAGTCACCCACAATCTATTCTTGACTGCCGAAATACTCGAGATTTGAATCAAAAACACATAGAGCATTGGAAACCTCCCAGCTCAGTTAGTTTTTACATTCTGGGATGGTTTCCGACGGATTATGTAACTGTCGAAGACGCACGTGCTACCTAGTGACGTCCTGCGTTTTACCCGTTTGTGCAAATATAAACTGTACGTGGTGGAAATCAGAGGAAGTGTTGATGACCATGCCATTGACATTATAAATATTCCACGCGTATTTCAGTACTAACTCATATTTCCTCGAAAATTACAGCTAAATTCAGCAAAATATTTTAACCAACATAGAATGGGACATTTAACTCCGATAATAGTGGGCTTGTATGCAATAATTACGGCATGATAATTTGATAGATTTACGTTTATTATAAAATTATCAATTATAATGTTAATTGAAAATAACGACTATAATTATTCTACTTAGTTCTACGTATTTAGACACAGACAAAACTGAAACTAACAAACTGTGTAATAATTTCAGAATGTCGCCATGATTCTTTTCTTCGTGACCAAAATGTAATAGTAAGTAGAAAGTATTAAGTAGTAATAGTATGTATAGTAATTATGTTTCTGCTGACTGATATAAATTTATTCACTTGTAATTTAGAGTATCATTACAGAGCAAGCTCCTAGTTTCAAATTTTGACTTTCAATAACAATTGTATATTCTAAATATTCATTTTATGTGAACGTAATAAATAGTTTTCAACATATTTTGTATATAATTTTCATAATTTTGAAATCGTTCAATTATTAGGGCTTCAAGTTCGTGGTTTATAGAGAACTCGCAAATCATGCTAACTAGCTGCGACGCGTCACGATGGTCAGCACAGAGAGTCATTAGGACCACTTATATCAGTTCTTTTCTGGTTCACATGTAAAGACGTGATACACTATTTTAAGCGGCTTTAACGAAACCAATATTATACCAACGATTTCTGACTACACAGTGTAATCTTATTCTTGATTTACGTTCCATACGCATATATCTAGTTTCGAAAGCAATTCTTTTAATTAAGAGACAAATTTTAAATTATTTTATTATATAGACGATTATTCTCTCAGAATGTGGAAGTAAATAACGATAGTAACGAATGATAGATATCAAAGTTAATGCTTAATATACAACAATGTCGAATATTCCATAATGTGCAATGACCAACAGCAATTGCCCTGTGGTCGGTGCGACGCACAGTCGCTCTTTCAAGTGAAAGGTTCCTGATAGGGATCCATACTTGGAAGGGTGACTATGAAAAATAAAAAAACGAGCGTTGCGCCCGCTACGGCAAAGATAGCAGGCCGATTGCTGAGTGGGAGACACGGCTGCTTTACCATCAGAGGGTATACTCTGATGATAAAGTAGTTCGTCGACTGTATCTGGCTGGGTTTTCCGTAGTTTTCCCAGACCCCGTGCAAATGCGATACAGAGGGGTCAAGTCGCTCTACGGGGCGCAGTAATGGGGGGACTGGCTCTGGGTGGGTGATCCTTGTGTTTGTCTAAAAAAAGTATTGTCTTGTAATGTCTTTGAAAGTCTGTCCGACCAATCCACCCGGGAGCCGACCCGCGAATAGGCTAGAAAATGTCATTAAAGCGGGGGATAATTCCTTTCCTTTATCCTTATCCTTTTTTTTTTTATAATGTGCAATGACAGTGTTGCCACTTATTGCTACAGCATGCTGCGCCATTATTCTCCTTTAAGGGAGTTCTAATATGAAAACATAATTTATTTCCAATAGCTGTCTATGCTCAATTACTTCCATTGGCAGTGCTTAATGGGTGGTATATTGTAATAAGTATCACACAGCCCGAATTTAAAAAAATTAACCCGGACATTTTTAATTTACTGTTTTTAGTGTAACTTCCTATCTTATCGGCAGACCGCATCCCTTTAAACCGGCATTACCTTAGCGTCATCTAGTGCTCCACAATAATAATTTCTTTATTACGCCGACATTACCGACATATTGTTCGATTACAAAGAAACCGGAGAACCGAATCAAATTCGCGGAAAATCGAACTACTGTGCGTGTGTATGTTTGTTTATCTGTTTCGGCGAAAGTGTAAGCGCGTAAACATACATCTCACATAATGATCCTAACATTAATATTTAAAATTCTCATATTAGTAACCTAACAAACCAAAAAGTATACGAAAAATCTGTACGATTGTACGAAATGAGTCTGTTTCTTTCCCGCTCTCTCAATTACGAATGCGAGTGTATATGATATTATCATACAACGAATCGACGGTTTGTGTTTTGATAAAATATTAAAGTTCCAGTATTAAAGTTTTGATCGAATTGTTTTATTGCGTTAATTCTGTGAATTGTTTTTGGTTCATCTTCATGTATAGTTCTTCATCTAAACGTAGTAAGACTTTATCTTCTTTTGTTACATACGTAAAATAGATTGAAATGTAAATTTATGTTAAAAAGATGGGAAAAACTAGAAAAAATTTTGTGGAATTATCAAGGTGGCAACAAAAGAGACGTATTAAGGATTGTGTGATGAAAGAACTACATAATGCGAGATCCTGCATAAAAAACAAAGATGTTAGTACTAAAAAAATAAAATCCATTGAAACATCTGCCTGTACAAAGGCGAATGCGATAAATGGCAATGAAAATTTGGAAAATTGTTGTGATATTCAAGCTGAAACATGTACATTGATAAATAATGTACCATTTTTGCAGAATCAATGCGAGCAATACAATGAAACTGCAAAGAATGATTTGAGGTCGAATTCTATTGAATCCGAATTAAGAGAATGGGCATGCAAGTACAACATTAAACATGATGCCTTGAACAAATTATTAAATGTAGTAATAAAGTTTGGCCACTCTGAATTACCTGCGGACGCAAGATGCTTATTAAAGACTGAGCGTAAAGTTGATATCAAAAAAACTCGCTTCAGGAGGATTGTATGGTCATTACGGTTTGGAACGAGCAATAACGGGTCAATTGAAGCATGTTTATCATGAAAAAACACTGTTTGACAAGATATATATAGACATTTTCACTGATGGTCTTCCCTTAGCAAAAAGTACTAATAGCCAGTTGTGGCCAATCTCAGGGAAGGTGTTAAATGTTGAATTTGAAACTTTTGGCCCATTTTTCATTGGGGCATGGCATGGTGCCGGAAAACCAAAGGACATACAGGAATTTTTAAATTCTTTTATACAAGAATATGTTAAATTAATTGCCACACGTATTGTTTGTGCTCTTAGAAAATTTTCTCTCCACATACACAAAGTATTGGCTGATACACCAGCTAGAAATTTTGTGCGGTGTTTTCCAGCTCACAACAGCAGATGTGGTAATTGTTTGGAGGTTGGAGAAACAATAAATGGACGTCGTCTTTTTCTAGACAGAAATTCAATATTGCGAACAGAAGCAACGTTCAGAGAAGGGCTTCCGGACAAGTTTCTCGAATTGACATCTCCTTTCAAACTTCTGGATCTCCAACTTGTGAAACAATTTCCACTGGATTACATGCATTTGATATGTTTAGGTGTAACAAAGAAATTGTTAAAAATATGGATTGCAGAATAAATTTATAAATTTTCATCTTCCAATACTAGAAAAATACTGGTTGGTGAGTTGAATAAGTAATATGTATTTGTATAATAATATAAATTTTAAACTAGAAGAATACAACTCGTGGTTGTATGACAGTACCTATACGCGTAAAAATCAAAAAGTTGCGAATATTCGAACACGAATTGATGAAAAAAGATGAAATAAATTAGTACTATTGATTTTTTTCCGGATTACATTAATAGTCATGAGTAATTGAAAAATAATATTTGTAATGAAATAATAAATGGTAATTGTCAATAAATATGTCCATTTATGAATTTATTTTTGGTTAACTTTTGATAATAACTGATGTTACTTTTAAATATATTATAATTAAATTAACAAATTTGCACAAATTTGATGACATTGTTATAATCTCAACTCAAAAATTCGATAGTTGACCAGTTGACACGTGAAGTATTGATTATTTTAAAATGCTTTATGACCGGATGACTATAAATTTTAGAGAATTAATAATAATAATTTGAATAAAATAACTTTATTAATAAATAATGAATCAAAGCCAACATTTTTGTTTTTACCGTTATAATATAAATGTGAATTTATCTCTTGTTATTCAATGAATATAAACTAATACGTATTCTTTCAGATCTTATAAATACCAAAACAAATTCAGACCGGGACACGGTGGAAAAAAAATCGCTGAGTGGCTCCGCAGATGTGGTGACAGAATTAAAGCAGCCCAAAAGAGGGCAGAAAAAGAAAATGCAGAAAATCAAGGATCACATTAAGTGTCTTTTTTTAAATAATAGTCATTATTTAAATTATTTATGTAAGTTATAAAATTATAAGTATGGATTGAAGGTATTAATCATTCGAGAAGTATATCGAAGCGGCTAAATATAACTTACTCTATTTTCATTCCAAATTATTTTTTAAATACGTGTTATTTAATATTTAAGTTTTAGAAAATATAATGTAATAAAATCACATTTTTATTTTTAAATAAACTGTGATACAGGCATACATAGCAAAGTGTGCATCATAAAGTCAATAATAAAAATTGTATCTCATTTCTGCATACAACCTACCATATTCAAGATAAATATTTATATTTATAACATTTATATTTCATCACTATTAATGTTGTCAGTTTAGCATAATAAATCCTATAGAGATTTTCCAAGTCTTCTGCAGGCGCCGTTCCATTAGTCTGGATCATCAAAACATCAGTTTGATGGTCCCGTACGCACAGAAGCCTTCGAAAATCTGGGAAGGATCCCAGCCAGCACACTTGAGCATTCGTCGACAAAAAAGTTATCCAAACACAACAAATATTAAGAAATGTTAATATTCGAAGTGCTTTTTGGGTGCATTAGCCAAGATTTGTCGAGCATTCTTAACAAAGGCACACCTAAAAGTTATAGGAATTTTAACATTTGTTAACATTTGTTATGTCTGGATAACTTTCTGTTGACGAATGCTCAAGTGTCCAAGTTAGGATACATTACCTGGAAAATGGTAACATTATGTCATCTCTTTGTAACGCGTAAAAGTTAACTTACGGATAACCTACCTGTTCAAAATGTATACTTTAACTTTAACTCTAAGTTCACCTAAACGTTAACAAAACGTTATTATATTCATTACAAAACGGTCTCACAAATAGTTATCAAATTGGTAGTCAAATAGTTACCAAAAACGTTATTCAATCAATATCATAACAGTTAGCAATTTGAAAACTTAGAGGATAACTGTTTTTGGGGCATTCGATAAGATTTCGACACCAAAATACTAACCTTTTCATTTACTTTTAGGATATCTTAAAAGTTAACACGTAACTTTTGAGGTTAACAATATGTTAACGTTTTTGTAACTTCGTGCTAGCTGGAAATACATAAACGCACATAACCTCAAAGAAACGATTACTTTGGATTATCGAATGATTTGAACTCAAAACTCGAAAACTGAACATTTCTTTAAGAATTATGAAATACGGAAAACGATATATTCAATTCTTCGACTAAATTGATAGAATTTAAAGCTATTCTAAGCCGCAACAAATCAATTTTTAGAATTCATTAAATGAGGCGTTGCGTGCAAAAATAACCTAACCCGAGTTAGATGATTTTTCAGTAAATGATATTATCAGATTATTGCTGTCTTGTTTAGATCTGTCATTTCACTATCTCAATTTGGAACACTATTGCTTGATTAATATCGCCATATACTTCTAGCCTGGATTCTAATGAAGTACCATTCAGACCGGTCCATTTTATCGTGTTTAAATATAGTTATTGTACTAATAGTACGGATGCATATCCACGTCCTACCATTTAATCCGCTTATAAATTAAAGTAGGGGTTTCGAATTGATTATACGGAGGTCAGGATATTACTCCTACATGACGTACTTAAATTTCAGATCGAATGATGCTTCTCTGACGGTCCTTGCATGAATATTTTAAATGATCTTTGAATATAAAATGTCATACGAAGTTGTGTGTTGTACTGTACATGGTTTTCCTCACTTATCTCTATACACTACAGAGATTAGTGATTTTCCAATACCTTTTCGCTTAACGATGAATATAGAATAAATCTTACACAGGGAGGAATTTTATAAGAAGTTATCATTAAAAAATAGACAAAATTACTACGCTGCATTACACTCTAATTTCTTGAAGTGAATTTTTCGCCAAGTTCGAATTTATTTAAAGTGAATTCGTCACTTCCACTTCTCCTAGGATCTGATATCTGTCCCTGGCTGATTCACAAATTGGTCAACGCTTGCAATATGGCGATTGGAAGCTTGCAAATTTGTCGACAACATCGCTAAATGTCAGATCCCAATATTGAGACATATGACTCTTTGACGAAGAAATAAAACGTCACCTTAAGGGCCCTGAGAGTCCCAGGGGCTGTCCAAGAACGATGAAACTTAACCATTAACTTTTTAGACCTTTATTTCTACAGAATTTATTTACAGAAATAAGTTTCTGATTACAAGGGCTACCGCGTGAAGTAATACAGTTAGAATACATTGCTTATACAGGAAAAATGTAACCTGGAAGTTTGACATCGCATGGAATAATAAATTAAAAAATTTGTATCATAATAAACTGGTGTTTATTTACTTTTTATTTATTTATTTGTTTTACAATTTACAGCAGTTTCTCTAACTTTTGGTTAATTTTATTCTTCACCTCAGTTATTTAGATTAGTATAAACAGTTCGATTCGGCGTTGGATTGTAAAATTTACACGTAAAAAAATATTATGCCATGCAATTACATAAACAATTACCATCAATTATATTATACCATCAGCTGTTCGCACATGAAATTCTGTGTATGTTCTGTAAGTTTGCCATTTCAACTCATTTCTATAACGGGAGCTACAAAGGAGACACGTCACAAATTTCCTTAAATATCGTGTATTAAAAAGTCGAAAAATTTGAAACATTATTTGGTATAAATAATATCGATTTCGACATTATATTAAAAGTATTGCTGTTCAGTAATGTCTCTTAATTCACTTTCTGGAAACACTTGCTTTAAATACCTTAAATCCGTTTCATTTAGGTACTCAGAAACTGCTAAACATAGTTCGTCAGGTAGATAATGTCCAACTAACATCTTCACCAACACTCGTCCGAAATCTGCCAACATCCTCCATTCTCTTCCCTTCTTAAAATTTCTCTCCAAAATACTAGAATATACAGGAAATTTCTTTACTAATATGTTGATGTTAAATATGTTCTGCATTTCTTCAATTTTCGCCAGAACTACTAATTTCCGACGATTAAGCATTAAAACGTCAGTGCATAAAATATCTTCTGTAAGCCACCAATTTCGAATAACTTTCATTTCTTCTTCACAATTACTAAGAAAATGTTTCTTCTTATAATAATCATGAACTATTTTCCAATACTTTTGGTGTATAGAAAAACCAGCCACGAACAACTTAACTACGTGCATCTCAAACTGCTTTTTCGAAATACCACAAGTTAACAATTCGTAAGGAGTTTTTCCACTATTGTTCACTGCATTCACATCAGCCATTTCATGCAAAAGAGTGTTGATTATCTCGAAATCACCTCTTATACACGCGAAGTGCAGAGGAGTGGATTTTTGTTTATCTTTTGCATTCACGTTGCTTCCGTAACTCAGAAGAATATTTAGAATGTCTTTTCGACCCCAGTAACATACCAAATGTAGAGGGGTTCTACCACATTTATTCTGAGCATGAATATCAACTTTCGCTCTAATAAGAGTTTCAACCATACTGTCAGATCCACCAGTACAAGCAAGTAAAAGGGGGTTGTTCCCTTGTAAATTTGCTGCATTGACATCAGCTTTCGCTGCCAAAAGTAACTTGACGATTTTCTCGGAACCTCTGCGGCAAGCTATCTGTAGCGGAGTGTCTCCGTGCTTCGTTCTGATATTTGGATCTGACCCACATATTAACAACCTCCCTATGATTTCCTCTCGTTTCAGCATGCAAGCCACAAATAAAGGAGTTCGCCCCTCGTTGTCCTTTCTATTCACATCGACTTTAGCTTTAGGTTGTACATTTAACGACATCACACAACATTTGTTGTGATTTGGAGAATTCAGGAACTGCCCATCAAATGTAGCCAAAGAAAGACAACGATCACCTAAATTGTCAACGCAGTTGGCTTTATTATCGCCCGTCAACAGTCGACGGAGGACGTGTTTACGATCTTCATAACAAGCGATGCAAATTGCTGTTTTTGTGATATCTGACGTTGCATCGACGAAGTTGTTAAATTTTAGGAGCATTCCAACAATTGTATCATGACCAGCAGTACATGCTACATGAAGTGGAGTTTCACCATTACCATTTCGCGCGTTGAGATCCAGATTTCTCGTAAGAAGAACACGTACTTTGCAATATATGCCTTTTTTAATAGCATCGTGAAGTGGTGTATTTCCGTACCGCATTGAAACTCTGAAAAATAAAGATAGTTGCAGAGATTATTTGCTATGAACTGTAACATGTTATAAGTTCCCATACTAATGGATTTCGAAATTATAAGAAATATCGCAAATATAACGCATATACCGTAGAGTCCCGGTATAATTACGTCTCGCTATATTTACGTCCCAGAGTGGGAGAAGCGGTGCCGTTTCCCTTCTTTTGGTTTAATATAACGAGACGGGAGGGGAAAGCGATCTCCCAAACCATTTTTTTGTGATCTTGTGCAATTCTGGTGAAATAGTAAATATACCAAAGTCTCTATATGGAGTAATATATTTTGTTTAGAACCATTAAATGGGAAATTAAATAAGAAAATAAATCATTACAAACGAAGCCAGCATCTGGCCTTTTTTTCTAGTCTGCATGATGTAACCAGTGAGGTCCAGAAAATATGACCAATTACAAAATAACCAACATACTCACAATGTAAGAATATCTTCCTGCAAAAATTCACTTGGCTTCCCAGATCAACGTGTTGAAATTAAAATGACTAGCAGTAATACAAAAAAAAAAGCATATGTCCCATTAGTATTACGAATCCATAGTAACACAATCACTTTGATCAACAAATCGATTTGCACGCAAAGGCCTTGTCAACCTTGACTCTTTTGTATTTTGTATTTCTGTTATTTTTTTCATCATGCATGTTTCAAAATTTATAACATGTGCTGCAATTCTTTAATTTACTCTTAACGATTTATTTTTTCCCATATTGATTTTTCTATATAAAAGAATGCTTATAAATATAATACTAATTTATAACATAAAGGTTTGTTTCTGCTATTGTCAGAAAGAATTCACGCAAGGTAATCACGCTGAAAGAAATTTAGGTACACTTCTCAAATACAGTTTATTCCAACAAACAAAAACAAAATCACGTATTCTCAGGAAATTTGCAATATTATATGGAAAAAAGTATACTTTATATTTTTTCGTCCTCCGGACGCAAAGTAGTGTTTCACGACAGCAAAAATTGCATGGCTGAAATGAAAATTCTCCACCCATTTAGGGAGAGACACCGTCGTTTCATTGATTTTGAATGCAAACTACATTTCATACAAATCATCTTCAGTGTGCTCCGACCAAGACTTCGTAACTCTTCAACATTCCACTTATGTGCTCCAAATGATTGCTGCATTGGTCATTATAGTCCAGGAAACGGAGGTTTTGACCTGGCAATTTTTTCGACCTGCATCGATTTACTTGAAATTTTGACAGTAGGTAGGGAATAGCATAAGGATCAAAAGCTATATTGTACCAGAGGGAGCTCCTGCCGTGGGGGTGGTTCCCACCCCTTCTCGGGGGTGGAATTTTTTTTATCAAAAATAACCCCAGGAATCGATAGAAGAACTAATTTTAAGCAATAAATGTTCTATAACATTTTTTTGTACGATCGATACTTTTTGAGTTATTTGCGTTTTCACATGTTCGATTTTACTCTAAAAAAAGCATGTTTTTGAGCGATTTTTCACGAATATCTCAGAAAGAACACGTTGTAGCAAAAAACTATCTGAAGCAAAAATGAAGATAATTAAATAACAAAGTATTGTTTTTTTATTTTTTGTTTTAGGTGCTATAGTAGAACCCAAGTTATGGCTCCTTACAGGTCAAACCGAATTGGATGATAGCAAAAATCGAAGATTTCAACTTCAAATATCGGAAAAACTAACGTTTTTTTTAACAACTTATAAGACTTTTTACAGTACTTGAAATGAGCTTTAAATTGAGTACCTAGTAGAGTCGTTTGGATGAATACTGACGGAGTTATGACGAACATAAAATTATTTTCTTGATTTTTGGAAACAAAAATCGGTAATAAAAGTGATGCCCTACCGGCCCAAATTGAAATTGAACGTAATCCTTTTGCAATGTACTTTATATAGGTATCAACAATAGGTTCTGGAAGTTTTACCGGTTTTAGAAGCCTAAATTCCGAAAACTGTTTGATATACTGTCGAAAGAAAATATTGAATTTCTTAAAAAATTGGCTTTTTCTTTTAATTTCAGCAAAAATAACAAAGTTACGAAAAAATGATATTAGACAAAAAATGTAGGTCTTTTTATGCTGAACAATTTGCTTTTTTTATTTTTTTCGTACAATTAAATTTAACTGCGTTATGGCCGTTTGAATGTCAAAACTAAGCACGGAAACTACCTTCCCTGACCCCTTTAAACTTGTGAATATAAAAAACTAAGGGCTATAAAATAATGAAACTCACAGGAGTCATAGAGCTTGGAATCCTCTAAAAAATGGCGTTTAAAGCGAATGTGTAACTTAAAAATTAAGGACGCTACGGCAAAAAAATCAATTGCATTTTTTCGGTAGAATATACGAAGCGAGTAAATTACCTTCATTTTCATCTGATTTTGAGCATTTGTGAATGTACATGAATACGTATGCATGTGTGCGTGTATGTGTGTACATTGCATGAATAGGAATACGTTAGAAGGACCAGAACGTGATCAGAACTAACCACGTTTGAGAACCCTGGTGGCTTCCCGAGAGTGGGGGCGCAGTAAGTATATAATCCCACAAAAAACACTTCTTGTAAAAAAACTCGCCAAGTTCTTATTAGTAAAACATAATTACCACAAAAATACTATAAGAATTAAATTATGTACAATTATAAAGCTATATTCTTATTCTACAAAAAGCAGTGAAATCCTGTAATAAGACCAAGTTCTTTCTAATGAAAAAAACTATTGATTAATGCAATATACGATAATTTGGAAAGAAAATTTAGCGTACATTGAGAACAGCACAAAATTTTTCCAGAAACTTCTTTGAAATCAAAGTAATTCTAATCATTTGTTTAATGAAATTACCATTTAATAAAAAAATGTTATTAATGAATTTAATGAACTTTAAAAATCGATGCAATATCATCAATAATATACACATTGGCTCTTATTCCAAGCATTCCACAACTGGCTTGTCAAAAACTTGGCTGCCCTTTTAGTCAAGTTTTGGGAGTTAAGAAACAAACGCCGTCATTCAGTAATTTGTTTATGGTGTTAAGTAATAAATGTATAATGCTATCCCAAATTACAAAACTATTTTTTTGAAAATGAAGTTCTTGCAATTTTCAACATGGTTTCATGTTTCTAAATAGCGCCATATTACCATTCGCCAAAAATGTATGCTAAATAGATGAAATTGCAGAAATATACAGGAAGTAAAACAACAATTACGATATTGTATTACATTGACAAGCAATACCTCGAATGGTAAACAAAGAATGGTTCATCTTACAAACCCACGACACATGCCCCTCCGTTGACGGTTGGGTGCTACCATTACAACCTCCAAACCCAATGTTTCTACTTAATTTATTATGCTTTTTCCCCCTCTTCTCATTATGCAATAATAAATATCCCATTTGTTGTATTAGTTTTGTTTACTAATAGAGTTATATAATACTAGATTCTTTGTCGTATCAAATATTGGTAAGATGAATATTTTGTTGTGCAAATGAATGTAAATGCTGTGATGATAAATTAACTGGAATATGTGCGTAACGAAACATAAGAAATTGCAAATAATATAATAATGTATTGACTAACAAACTAATGCATATATTCTGAAAATTGCATGACACTTCGAAATAGGGACCATTCTTCGGGGACCAAAATTCTCCGAAAAACTTGGCTAAAAGGGCAGCCAAGTTTTTGACAAGCCAGTTGTGGAATGCTTGGAATAAGAGCCAATGTGTATATTATTGATGATATTGCATCGATTTTTAAAGTTCATTAAATTCATTAATAACATTTTTTTATTAAATAGTAATTTCATTAAACGAATGATTAGAATTACTTTGATTTCAAAGAAGTTTCTGGAAAAATGTTGTGCTGTTCTCAATGTACGCTAAATTTTCTTTCCAAATTATTGTATATTGCATTAATCAATAGTTTTTTTCATTAGAAAGAACTTGGTCTTATTACATGATTTCACTGCTTTTTGTAGAATAAGAATATAGCTTTATAATTGTACATAATTTAATTCTTATAGCATTTTTGTGGTAATTATGTTTTACTAATAAGAACTTGGCGAGTTTTTTTTACAAGAAGTGTTTTTTGTGGGATTTCACTCATTTTTGCTAATATACAATAGTTGATAAAAAATGCCATGTGTAATATCATATCTATGAAAATGTAAACTTCATGTATCTCCAATAGATATATACAAATCCGAGTAGATTATTTGACCTTGAAATTACCTCCAAGTGCGACCAAAGTATTATAACTAATAGATAAAAAAACTATGGAGCGGAAGACCTCGACCTCGACAGTTTTCGCGACTACCCTTTTAAGACCCGGCACAAATATTTTATTTGATAAAATGAAAAATTACAGAGCGCGATACCTGGACCCCCTATTCGGCGATTGTTATCAACTGGTGAACTTATTTTAGCTGATCACATAATAAAGAAAAGAATTTTCAATCGTTGAAATGGTGATGATAAAACTGATATATGTAATTGTTTTGGATACAGTTTTAAATTAAATAAAAAGAGCTGTTTAAGAAAAGATAAGGAAATGTTTATCATAAATGAAGACTATTTAGATAAGAGCATACATTCATTTCATATATTTCAAATTAGTGTACAAATTTGAAATAAAATTACATACAAATTTATTTATTTATTTACAATGACAACATACATTGTAAGCATTCAACTGGCCCACAATTTCGGAAACACCTTCATAGAAATAAAAAGTCCAACATTGCCGCCTATGAGATCACACAAAACTAAGATCTGCTTGAAATATAGCTTGAAAATGAAAATTTTGCTGCTTCTGAAATTCTACGAAAATGTAAGCAATCTTTTCTCAAATGTGATGTTGAAACGATCTTGAAAATACATTTTTTAATTTACAAAAGATTCTGCATACTAGATTTATGAGCAAAAAGAAATCGAAAACGATTAAAAACAAGTGCGAATAACCGTATTATGAATTTAAATCATTTCTCGTAATGACATATGTTGTTATTATTTTCACCTCTAAAGTTCATCCCGCTTCATGCATGTTTAAAATTTTTGAAGCAATTCCTGGCATTTCGAGTATGGACCCACACAGCACAGGAATTTTCTGTAATGTATTGGAAACGTTTCAGAAACGTTTCCGCAAAAATTTGAAATCATTTCAGATACATAATGGATATGTGTCGGAAACGTATCAGAAATCTTTAAATGTAGTAACCATGGCCGTTTTAGCTAGTCGCAGAAACGTAACGTTAAGTCCTTTGTAACATAACCAGAATACAACGGAAACATAACGGACACGTAACTTGATAAAACGTATTTTATTATAGAAATGTAACTGGAAGGTTTCGTACACGTAATAGTTGTATTTATAGTTACGTTATGGAATGATAACAGAAACATAACGGACATATTTCCCAAGTGAAAAAATTGATTACAAATTGTATATTAAAAATATACAATTTATTGTATACAGACTTGCGCCAAAAGTGATTCTACACATTTTATGTACAAAATGTGTCAAGTTTGAACAAAATTGTATATGATGAAAAATTACTCACATCCACCAGTTTTTTTATTTAATTTGTTATCCAATTTAATTACAATTTTTCAAACTATATAAAAATTATAGGATGACTTACAATTACAATACGGAAATGAAAGGGATACTAAACTTCACAATGTATCGATGCAGAAATCCCGAATATGATTCGGAATTTTGCTGACTTTTGTTGACACGACGGCATGGAGATACTAAAACAGAAAACTTCATTGCAAATTTCTAAAACGATATACAAATCAATTTGGACCTTTTTTGATCCCTGATCCTACACCATCTGCCTCCCATCGTCCAAGAAGTCACCAAACAAAATTCTTGATGCAGAAAAATATGAATATTACAGCGGAAGGATATACATCAAAAGTTTTAATTTTATTAATTAACTATAATCATTTTACGTTTTCTTAGAACTGTTTAATGTGTACATATTTTTGAGGTTCGATCGAGACTGTCACAAAATTTAGGTATAATTGTTTCATTCAAATCTGTGGTTAGTAACGTGGTTGCTAGGGTTTGTTGATTTTTAAAATGAGCGAGAATTTTGTCAGTTACGCTCGAACCTCAAAATAAAATCGCCAAACAAGAAAAAGTAACGAGATACATAAAATAAGTAAATTTCATAAATCAAAATAAAATTTGTGTCATTTTCTTCCGCGGTAATTAGTCGTTTTTAGGTATATTTTGCGTTCACAATTTTATTTTTATTTCAGATGATGAATTTCTTAATTGCGGATAGTTTGGTGATTTCTTTGATGAACGAAAGATTCATGTAATATGCAATTGCCGGAGGATCAAGGATCGAAAAAAGTGTTACAAATTGTTTTTCCTGTTAGCTTTTTAAAAGTTTTCTGTGTGCGTATGTGTATCTCCGTGTCGTCGTCGCGTCGCAGAAATTTCAGCGAAATTGGAAATCATCTTCAGGATTTTTGCATCGGTCCACTATAATTTCCTTGTTTTAATATTTCCATTTCCGCATTGAAATTTTAAGTCATCCTAGCATTTTTTGCTAGTTTTAACTAAATTCTATAAAAAAAAAATTAAGGTAAATAATTTCTCATTATATACAATTTTGTTCCAACTTGATACATAACATTGCAGATGTGAAACGTTTTTTCAATATTACGACCGCTATTTCCTAGAAACGTTACCCAGTTACGTTTCCGATATGTTTCCGCTACATTTCTGTTACATTCTGAAACTAAGGGGAAAAATATGTCCTTTTTGTTTCTGTTATAATTCCGTAACGTAACTATAAATACAACTATTACGTGTACGATACCTTCCAGTTACATTTCTATAATAAAACACATTTTATCACGTTATGTGTCCGTTATGTTTCCGTTGTATTTTTGTTATGTAACAAAGCGCTTAACGTTACGTTTCTGCGACTAGCTAAAACGGCCATGGTTACTACATTTAAAGATTTCCGATACGTTTCCGATACATATCCATTATGTATCTGAAATGATTTCAAATTTTCGCGGAAACGTTTCTGAAACGTTTCCGATACATTACAGAAAATTCCTGTGCTGTATGGGGAATGTACTAGAAATATTTTACAGAAATAAATTAACCCATGGAGTCACACATTTTTTCCTTTTGTCCAATTTAGCTGAAAATTGTTACTTGGGGTTTTTTGGGGTCGCTGATTACGAATCCAAGGTTAGATTTGTGAAATTCAAAATGGCGCATCCAATATAGCGGAGAAAATTTAAAATATAATTCTATTTGGACAAAATTTGTTAGTCGAGGATTTTTATTGCGGCTGATTAAGTATCCGAATTAGTTTTAAAAATCTCAAATCTAATATAACATGTGCACATTGTAAAATATTACACTATTTGAACGATATCCGGAATTGCTGATGCGGTATTGCTTGGAGCTGATCGTAAATGCGATGTTACCCGCGTAGAAAAATATATGTGTGAAGGATTATGTAAAAATTGAAGCTAATTGTATGCCACATATATATAATAAATATTTCTAATATGTCATCATTCGCCGATTGTTTATAAGTATTTATTATAAGGAAAAACACAGGAAATTGAAATAATTTAGATTAATGGTCATAAATGAATTATTAGCAAATACTATATCCATAAAAAAATGTCGAAAATCTTTAAGAAGAGGAATGAGTTGTTGGAAACCTCAAGTTTCGCTAGAAAAACGACAAGCAAATGCAGAACACTTATCTATAATGTTACCGAATAAAATGCGAAGGAGATGTGCTCAATGAAGCACTAAAATTAATGAATATAGAACACAGTGCATGTGTAAAGTTTTCAATTTCCGCTGTACTTGAGATTTAAAAAACTGTTTTATTGCATATCATAAATAAATAAATCTTAGTATTATTATATTTAAAATTTAAAAATTTAAAAACTAAAAAACTAAAAAAAATAGAAAAGGGACTTACAATCGGACTGAGGAACTTCTACGTGGTGAGTCTTGGATGCCCTGGAAGATTCTATGAAGTAGCGAATCCCAGCCCTTACACGGAGAAAAATAATCAGCAAAATCAGCCGAAAAATCCGCAGATTCTACCAATTTTATCCTATAGGGACAGCTGTTGGAATTCCGTAGGGACAGCCGATAATTTCAGCTAAATTTACTGAAAAAGTCGGCAAATTTAACGGAACAAATCTGCTAATGTAGCGGAAATTTAGAGCTAAGCGCGAATTGAGTAGGGTTAAGGCTACATTAGCGGAATCAAAACAGCTAAAATTGCATATATTTTCGGCAATTCCAGCCGAAAATTTTAGCTGATGTGAATCAGCTAATCCAGCGGAGTCATTTTTCTCCGTGTAGCCTCTTTTCCAATGTGTAATCCGAATTAAATACTTCATAAATTTTTTCTCGAGTTACATTTAAAATTTTTGCTGCCATTTTGAATTTCGTAAATCTAACCTCGGATTAGTAATCAGTGACCCCGAAAACAATCGAATATCAAATTTCGTCCAAATACAGTTATATTTAAAATTTTTATCCGCCATTCTGAATTTCATAAAACTAACCCCGTATTCGTTAGCGATACAAAAAATCTCTATGAAAAAATTTTCAGAAAAAAATAATGGGAGGTTTTCTTAAAACTGCATTAATTCGAGAAAAAACTCATATTTTTAACTTGTTTTGTTAATAACAATTATATTATTAGCAATAAGGGGGAAACAATTTTTTTTACTAATTATTAGGGTCTATATAAATAACAGAAAAAGATTTGATCAAAATGGGTCTTAAATTTCACGAGAAAAACAGCAAAATCTATGTAAATGTAAGTGGGCCGACGTCTGTCCCACTGAGACGCACAGGGTTAATACAGAAACTATCTAACGATACACATGTCTATTGCACTCGATTGTTGATACGTAGCCATGGTTCCGCTGGCAGGTCCTGTTTAACACGAAATAGTCCACCTCAATGGATTCGGTGCTCTTTACCATAAGAAACTATTGAAGTGTAGCTGGGAACAGCTTAGCGAACTTGGTGTTTTGACAGCACTTCTATGAAATCCTTGCTGGACAAAAATTGAATTTTTGGTGGTCCTGAAAAATTACTGAAACGTAAGTATCATTTGTCAAATGTAATGTTCAGTGATCTTTGGAGTAAATTTTTTAATTTACAATAGAATCTCTGTACTTGACTTACGGAAGAAAGGAAATCGAAAACTGATTAGAAGAAACTGTGAGCAATCGTACCAAGAATTTAAATCTTTTATCCTAATATGATATATTGCTATTATTTCGAGCTCCCAAGTTCTTCCAGCTTTATCTATTTGTACCTCTTGTAGCATTCCCTGTCATGGGAATCGTGACAATTCGACTGTAGAAAATAAATATATTAGGAGACACTTTCATTATGAATAGTTGTGTATCATAATTTTATCACAAGTGCACTTCATGCTTGAAATGACAGCAGAATATTTTTAAAAATGCAAGTAGACAAAGATGGAAGAACTTCGGAGCTTAAAATAATAGCAGAATATATCATTACGTGGAAAGCCTTAAACTCTTGATACTATAATCAGAAGTAACACATGCCTCGAATAGTTTTTTCCTTTCTCCTGTAAGTCAATTTCGGAGATTCTTTTCTAAATGAAAAAATGTACTCCCAAGATCACTGGAAGATTACATTTCAAAAATGTTTACTTACTTATCAATAAATTTACATAAGCTACAAAATGTCTACTTTTTCAACAACCAGATGTTTTTTCAGAAAACCTTTTTCAGAAAACCGTGTCAACACACAACACACTAATATCGTCAAGCTGTCCCCAGCTACACTTCAATAATTATTCGCAGTAAAGAGCATTGAAGACAACAAGAGGGACTGTTTCGTATCTAAATTGTTTTATATCATCGACAATCGACTGTAACAATCAAGTATATTATTAGATACTTTCTTTATTAATTATCATATATCGCAAATACATTTCTAGTGCATTTAATACTGAAAATGCCAAGAAATGCTTAAAAATGTGTACACATAGAAGCTGAATGAACTATGATACTAATGATCTTGGAAGTGTAGTTTATAATTTACAAAAGAATCTTCGTAGTTGATTGCTGGAAAGGAATTGAAAACGATTATAAAAAAGTGTAAACAACGGTATTAAGAATTTAAATAATTTGGCGTAATGTCATGTATCATGTACAGAGCAGAAAATACTAGCGCTTTGTTTTTCCAACACAACTGGCTTGTGTCTAATAATGTTTTGTTTTCATAGACAAGTAATTCGTCTCTACGCATTAGTGAGTCGTCATCCGACACGAGTGATTAATGTCTAAATATGACTGGCTCGTGTCACAGGACAATTGGCTAATATTGGAAGACAACTCACTAATGTATAGAGACGAACTACTTGTCTACTCGACTACTTGTCTTTAAAAACCAAATATTATTAGACACAAGCAAGTTGTGTCGGAAAGACAAACCACTAGTATTTGATGCTCTCTGTACATGATACATGACATTACGACAAATTATTTAAATTCTTAATACCGTTGTTTACACTTTTTTATAATCGTTTTCAATTTCTTCCCAACAATCAACTACGAAGATTCTTTTGTAAATTATTAACTGCACTTACAAGATCATTACAATATTACATTAAGAAAAGTTCACTTACGTTTTTGTAGAGTTTCTGGAGCTACAAATTTTAATTTCTTCACTGGCAAGGAAACTAGAAGCAGACCGCTGTCAAAATTCCAAGTTGGTGCTTCAAGCCTCTCCAAGATCTCTATAATTATACAATATAAATATACAAACGTCAAAAATGCTGTTCGCAGCTGTTCGTACTGAACGTAAAGCGCCGCCGCTGATCAGCTGAGTGCAGGCCGCCATATTGCAAGCCTGTTTCAGCCGGTCATATACATACATGATGGCGCACAAGTAGAAGTGACATCCTTTTTATGCGGACACTGTAAAAGACCTCCGTGAAGTTAACCGGCCATTGTAACGAAATCGATCGAAAATAGCGCGAATCGTTTGCGATTCGTTTGCGAATGATTGCGATTACCGATTTTTCGTTTGCGACTTCGTCGTTTTTGAGTTATTTGCAAAAAAAGACATGGCCGGCTAACTTCACGTTAGCATTTTTGAAAACGCAATTACTTGGCAACCAATCGACCAATTTCGCCCAAATTAGGCTTGATCGTTTGCGATTCGTTTGCGAATTATGAATTAAAAGTGCTTTTTCCGATAACTTGTAAAATAAAAAAAAAATAAATTATCCTATATGCCCCATTATATACAAAATTCTATAAAAGGTTTGCGATTTTTTTGCAATCGGTCTCAAACGTTTGCGATTCGTTTGCGAATTGAGAAAATATATCAATCTCCCGAATATCATAATAAATAATGCGAAAATAAACGAATTATCCAAAGTTACCAGATCCAGCCCGCCTCGATATACAAAATCCTTTAAAAGGTTTGCGATTTTTCTGCAATCGGTCTGAAACGTTTGCGATTCGTTTGCGAATTGAGAAAATATATCAATCTCCCGAATATCATTATAAATAATGCGAAAATAAATGAATTATCGAAAGTTACTAGATCCAGCCCGCCTCGATATACAAAATCCTTTAAAAGGTATGCGAATTTTCTGCATATAGGATAATTTATTTTTTTTTATTTTACAAGTTATCGGAAAAAGCACTTTTAATTCATATTTCGCAAACGAATCGGAAACGATCAAGCCTAATTTGGGCGAAATTGGTCGATCGGTTGCCAAGTAAATGCTTTTTCAAAAATGCTAACGTGAAGTTAGCTGGCCATGTCGTTTTCCGAAAATAACTTAAAAACGCCAAGTCGCAAACGAAAAATTGGTAATCGCCATCGTTTGCAAACGAATCGCAAACGTTTGAGACCGGTTGCCAAAGAAAACCTTTTAAAAGGTTTTGTATATCGAGGCGGGCTGGATCTAGTAACTTTGGATAATTCGATTATTTTCGCATTATTTATTATGATAGTCGAGAGATTGTTATATTTTCACAATTCGCAAACGAATCACAAACGTTTGAGACCGATTGGAAAAAATCGCAAACCTTTTAAATAATTTTGTATATAACGGGACATATAGGATAATTTATTTTTTTTTATTTTTACAAGTTGTCGGAATAAGCACTTTTAATTCATAATTTGCAAACGAATCGCAAACGTTTGAGACCGATAGCAAAAAAATCCCAAACCTTTTAAAGGATTTTGTATATCGAGGCGGGCTAGGTCTAGAAACTGTCGATAATTCGTTTATTTTTGCCTTATTTATTATGATATTCGGGAGATTGTTATATTTTCTAAATTCGCAAACGAATCGCAAACGTTTGAGACCGATTGCAAAAAAATCGCAAACCTTTTAAGGGATTTTGAAGCGAACGTGAAGTTAGCCGGCCACGTCTAGTAACTTTCGATAATTCGTTTATTTTCGCATTATTTATTACGATATTCGGGAGAGTGATATATTTTCTCAATTCGCAAACGAATCGCAAACGTTTGAGACCGATTGCAAAAAAATTGCAAACCTATTAAAGGGTTTTGTGTATCGAGGCGGGCTGGATCTAGTAACTTTCTATAATTCGTTTATTTTCGCATTATTTATTATGATATTCGAGAGAATGTTATATTTTCTCAATTCCCAAACGAATCGCAAATGTTTAAGACCGATTGCAAAAAAATCGCAAACCTTTTAAAGGGTTTTGTATATCGAGGCGGGCTGGATCTAGTAACTTTCGATAATTCGTTTATTTTCGCATTATTTATTATGATATTCGAGAGAATGTTATATTTTCTCAATTCCCAAACGAATCGCAAATGTTTGAGACCGATTGCAAAAAAATCGCAAACCTTTTAAAGGGTTTTGTATATCGAGGCGGGCTGGATCTAGTAACTTTCGATAATTCGTTTATTTTCGCATTATTTATTATGATATTCGAGAGAATGTTATATTTTCTCAATTCCCAAACGAATCGCAAATGTTTGAGACCGATTGCAAAAAAATCGCAAACCTTTTAAAGGGTTTTGTATATCGAGGCGGGCTGGATCTAGTAACTTTCGATAATTCGTTTATTTTCGCATTATTTATTATGATATTCGAAAAAGCACTTGTTATATTTTCTCAATTCGCAAACGAATCGCAAACGTTTGAGCCTAATTTGGGCAAAAAATTGGTCGATCGGTTGCCAAATGCTTTTAAGGGATTTTGAAGCTAACGTGAAGTTAGCTGGCCACGTCTCGTAACTTTCGATAATTCGTTTTATTTTCGCATTATTTATTATGATATTCGAGAGAATGTTATATTTTCTCAATTCCCAAACGAATCGCAAATGTTTGAGACCGATTGCAAAAAAATCGCAAACCTTTTAAAGGGTTTTGTATATCGAGGCGGGCTGGATCTAGTAACTTTCGATAATTCGTTTATTTTCGCATTATTTATTATGATATTCGAGAGATTGTTATATTTTCTAAATTCGCAAACGAATCGCAAACGTTTGAGACCGATTGCAAAAAAATCGCAAACCTTTTAAGGGATTTTGAAGCGAACGTGAAGTTAGCCGGCCACGTCTAGTAACTTTCGATAATTCGTTTATTTTCGCATTATTTATTATGATATTCGGGAGATTGCTATATTTTCTCAATTCGCAAACGAATCGCAAACGTTTGAGACCGATTGCAAAAAAATCGCAAACCTTTTAAGGGATTTTGAAGCGAACATGAAGTTAGCCGGCCACGTCTACTAACTTTCGATAATTCGTTCATTTTCGCATTATTTATTATGATATTCGGGACATTGCTATATTTTCTAAATTCGCAAACGAATCGCAAACTTTTGAGACCGATTGCAAAAAAATCGCAAACCTTTTAAGGGATTTTGAAGCGAACTAGCAGTTAACCGGCCACGTCCAGTCACTTTCAATAATTCGTTTATTTTCGCATTATTTATTATGATATTCGGGAGATTGATATATTTTCTCAATTCGCAAACGAATCGCAAACGTTTGAGACCGATTGCAAAAAAATCGCAAACCTTTTATAGAATTTTGTATATAATGGGGCATATAGGATAATTTATTTTTTTTTTATTTTACAAGTTATCGGAAAAAGCACTTTTAATTCATAATTCGCAAACGAATCGCAAACGATCAAGCCTAATTTGGGCGAAATTGGTCGATTGGTTGCCAAGTAATTGCGTTTTCAAAAATGCTAACGTGAAGTTAGCCGGCCATGTCGTTTTTTTGCAAATAACTCAAAAACGACGAAGTCGCAAACGAAAAATCGGTAATCGCAATCATTCGCAAACAAATCGCAAACGATTCGCGCTATTTTCGATCGATTTCGTTACAATGGCCGGTTAACTTCACGGAGATGAAATCTTGGGACCGATAAAATTGATAATTCATATCTCAGGACCTACTGAACCGATTTTAATCGGACTAGGCTTAAATTAAAGATAAAGAAAATAAAAAATATTGGCCATAACCAAATTTTGGAAATATTACTCAGAAAAGTACGGAAACGAAAAGTATGTTGAGTGCACATGCACTAAGGCTATGTGAGCTGTAAACAGTAGCGCAGTAGCGGTCGCCGCGCGCTATATATAGATATACAGTTATTACATGGGTTAGGGCGTTTGATAAGAACTTGGCGCGAGGAGCTCCCGCTCCTCTTGAAATCGGACAAGAGTAGGGTACAGAGGTTCTCGGGAAGCCTCTGGCATTCTTAATCACTTCGGATTCGTAATCAGCGTTATATACACATTTTCATGAAAATTAATGTTTATTTTGCATGAAATGGAATGGAGTTGTACAAGAAATATACTGTAATTTAATATAGGAGGACGTTCAAATTGCATTAAATTTCATGCCTTTCTTTAAAGTTTTAAAGTTACTGAAATGATATTCATTTAGATATTAATTCCGTCGCAACAAAAGATACATAAATTCGTATATAGGGGAAGACGGGGCGAAGTGACGAATCTCAAATATTTCCATTATGATCATACTGATGGTAAAATATCATATGTGGTTTCTTTGTTTACACCATTATTCACATTTTGAGGCATGATTTTTCATTTTTTGTTCTCTTGCCTACCTTTGGGAGCGAGAAATGTAATTTTTAAACAAAATTTTCAAGTCATTTTCCTGTACTTTGTTCTGAGATTGGTCAATATTTTCATTTTGGCAGTTTAATAATCACTATTTATACATACGAAGTACCCACAACTACGACTTTAGACTTCTTCAATTTATTCTTAAGTTTATTTCAAAATAACAAGTTATAAAATCGTTCTGCACGTGCCGTAATATGATAATTTACAAAATCGAGCTCGTGGGGATGATAATTAAGGAATATTTAGGGATATTCAGCATATATAATATGACTAGAATGCTGTAGTTTTCCAGGAGGTGATTCATAAACATTGAAAAAAGTAGTAGTGTAAAAACAGATCTTTTGGGTATTCCGGCGTTGGTAATGGCGACAAGTACGAAATAAACCAAGCAAGAACTAAATTTTCATAATTAACTAAGTCGTAGGCTCTTGTAAAATCAAATAAAATGATTATGGTAATCATACGATTGTCGATGGCCTGACGATAAGAGTCGTCATTTTTAGCAGGACAGTTTGTGCGCTGTAACATTTACTTATTTAAACTAACTTTGTTGCTTATTGAAATATATCGTTGTTTCTTTCTTCACCAGATACCGTCAAATCTGTAATAATCAATTTCGTTTTTTCTACATTTCAAAACTATCAAAATTGCCTGTATTATAGCAATACTATAGAATGTAGGAATGTTGGCCGAACACTTCTTGATAGAGCTGCAGCGTCAACAGTTCCCAGTCTAGTGTAGGATAATGCTAATCTTCCCCCACTAGTAGCCGATTGACGATTTTGGGACGGGTAGGTCCGACTGTCCGAAAACAGAATTTCTACTTTGGTCAGTCGGTTGACACCTTTGGTTAGGAAATCATCTCTTGACACCATGGATCCCTACAATAGACGCAGTATACCAGCCACCCAGCGCCGTGTAAGTTTTTGATTTTTAGGAATAATAATTATTTTCATTCGACTCTAACTTCTTTATGATTTCATACGCATTGGTTAATAATTATTTGCATTTTAAGCTAATATATAGCTTCACACTGAGAAAATTTCCCATGCTCACTCTTGTCAGCGGGATATACTTGGAAAATACCGATAATTCCTACATTTCCATGAAAAAAGTCTGATACTGGTGAGGAAAATTGGGTATAAGTATTCGAATTAATTCATGAAAATGTAGAAAATTTCTCCATTTTCGAGTCTATTCCACTGAAACGAGATAGTATGGGAATTTTTGCATGGAAAATTTTCTCGGTGCACGTTTACCGTTACCGTTACCTGCAAACCATTTCTTCCTCCTCGGCATTCATGGCTGGGGCTCGTAAGGGATAGGAAATTTCCAGGCAGACTCCTTTCCCTCGTTGCTAATTAGCGACGCAAAAAGAAAATTTTCAGTTAATTTTCCGATTGATGGGTTCGTTGTTTCGTGAACGTAAAAGCAACGTGGTAAAGTATTTGTAATATTATGTCATATACGTGATATTACGCAATATACTGCTTAATTTATCACATAATGTGATAATTTTCAAATTCACATTTATTATTATTGACACGAATGACGAATTTAATGAATCTATTACTCTGATTAAAGTAAAATAATAGTATCTTCAAGATCTATGTAACGTTAAAGTTATTAAAAACTATTTTATAGTATTCAACACGTCACAATACTTGTTAAAGATACGTAGATGCTTTTATAACTTCGAACAGTGTTCGTACAGTATGCATGTGTTTTTATTTATTATAATATTTTTTGAAGGCTTTCAAAAGTTTTAATTTCGCGCGTTTTTGAAAACTCCCTTCCACTAAATTGCTGTCGCCAGTATAGCGACGGACGTGAAGCTATGCCAGTTAACGAGCTTAAAAAATGACGTCGTTTTCGAGTCGGCTTTAAGACCCATTAACGCCCAAACGACACTCTTTTTTTTGCTTCAATTTCAATCGAGTATTTCTTATTAAATTCGAAGTTAATAAAAATTGCGAGACATCTTACTGTTTTCGAGGTCGCTCTTCAAAATTCCGAGATAAAAATTGAGTTTCAGCCATTCAGAATTCTAAAATGGCACCGAATTTTAAAAAATGTACAAAAAATTGGGAAATATTTATACTTACCAAGTTTTTTCGAGCCATTAAAAAATACTTCAATTTCAAGAAAAAATTTTACTTTTATACCCTACGTCATTCTAACGACCTCAAAATGGCGACAACAATGAAAATTTCTTTGAAATTTTCTAGACGCTCTAACAATCCTTAAGATAATCTACGATCTTTTTTAAAAAAAATGGTCAGAATGAAAAGTTCTCAGAATTCATCGAGAAATATCACATATTTTTTCAAAATTTTAATTTATTTTCGAAAAAATTTGGAAAAAATTTTGTATATTCTCTCATGAATTCTAAGAGTTTGTTCTTCTTTGCATTTTTTACAAAAGTTGATAGTTTTTGAGAAAATGAATTTCAAATATTATAGCTTAGAATTTTTTGTTCGAAAACTGTCAATATTTGGAAAAAATTGCAAAGAACAAAAAATTCTTAGAATTCATCAAAGAATGAAGTAAATTTTTTTCATAATTTTTCATGAATAAATTACAATTTGGGAACAATTTTTCTTTTAAATCCCCAACTATCATCAAAAAACCTAAAAAAAATTCCAATTTTTATTACTGACGCCATTTTGAGGTCGTCAGAATGATTTGGGGTGACAAGAGTACAATTTTTCCTTAAAATTCAAATATTTTATGCACCTTTGTGCATAGTTTAAATAGAATCGCAATATTTTAATAGCTCGAACAAAATTGATGAGTATAAATATTTCTTTCAAATTCCTGATGGCTGAAACTCAATTTTGACCTCGGAAACTTGAAGAGTGACCTCGAAAACAGTAGGCTATATACCTCTCAATTTTTGTGAACTTCGATTTTGATGCGAAATACGCGATTGAAATTGAAGCAAGTAAGTATTCTTTGGGCGTTAACCCATTCATATGATTTGAAAATGATAGACATTCGCAAAAAATGTACTAAACAAAAAGTTCGCAGAATCGATCAAAGAAAACGTCGAAATCTTTTCACAATTTTTCTGTGACTTCATATTTTTTCAAATTTTTGCGATTTTGAAAATGAAGAAAAGTGTCTTAAAAATTCTGAAAAAATTTGAGCGTATTCTTTGATCAATTCTAAGAACTTTTTGTTTAACGACATTTTTTCCGTAAACCTATAATTTTCGAATAAAAAATTCAAGAGATTTTCGCCGTTCTTTTCGTGTTAAACCGCCATTTTGACAGGTTCCAACTTTATTTTCAAAATACTATCATGCACATTTTAAAGTTAAAGGTTTGAGTTAAAGGAAAGAGACACGATATTTTCACCGATCAGTGATCTCCCTAACCGTTTCCAATTGCCTGATAAAATATATTTGTCAGTGAAAAAAACTGATTTGTTTTGTGAAAAACCAAGCATAACTTTTTTGGAATAGACTCAATCGATTTTTTAACAGCAGATTCGGAAAGATCGATCAATTTTACGTCGAAAATGTTTTATCTAAAATTTTTTGAATTGGTTTTTAATGTTAAGAAATATTCCAAAAATCTTGGTGAAATTTGTGTCCTCTTGGGGGTTAATGGGTTAATGGGTTTAGATGTCGAAATGACAACCACAAGAGAGACTTACCGAAAAAGACGACTTTAAGCGAATGTTTTTCATAAACTTTTCCAACGTCGCCAAAGTAATGACAAACTGACGTCATTTTTGAGATGATTGAAAGATGCTATATTTATGATATCAAAATAACGTTCTTCTATATCACGTCTTTTAAATAACATGTTTATGGTTCTTTATCGTTCGTTCGGCACAGTAGTCTCCATCCTAAGTTATACTGTCGGTTCTTTCAAAATCGCGAACGATTTTCCAAAGTTATAGTCCCTCACTATCCCCACTTTCATATCTTTGTTTATATCCGTGCAATGGGTGCTTCTGTGTGTGAGTGTCGCGAAGCGAGTTAAACAATGTGGTGCGGGAAGGAGATGAAGAAACTGGTATAACTTTGGAGAAGGCAAACGTATAACCTATAATTTTGGAGTGTATAACTTAGGACGGGGATTATTAATTTTTTGAAATGACAATTTTTGAAGTGATTTGATTCAGACTTTTTTTTAAAACGCTAAGAAACTAATTTTTATGTGGTGAGTCATAACGTGAATTCTTAATAAAATTATATATTTTCAAGTTATAGCTTCATAACTATATATAATCGATAGCTTGAAATAAACTAATAAAAATATGGGGGACAAATGTCTTCTCCCCACTAGGCAAATATAGAGAGGGTTAGAAAAGGACAGACAAGACGGACGAGGCAAATATTGGGGGAGAGGGAAGCACTGTACTGTATTTTGCATGTATATAAGCAAATCCCTAAAACTTTAAAAATTTTAGTTACTCCGTAACAATCGAGCTACGATAAGTGGAAATGTTTATTTTCAAACTATTTTCTGTGTAAAAAAATGATGGCAAATTTACTCGATCTCTGCAAACACGGAAAGTAACAGTTATGTAAATGTTAACATCGATTATTACGGAGTACTAAAAATAACTCGATTATTACGGAGTAACTAAAATTTTTAAAGTTTTAGTGATTTGCTCATATACATGCAAAATACAGTACAGTGCTTCCCCATATGCGCGCCAAAACAAAATTGCGTGGGGAACAGCAATCGAGGGGTAAGGCAAATATTAGGGGGTAGCAAATATTGGGGAGGCAAATGGGGGGGGGGGCTACTGTAGTCCTTCCCTTAAGTTGTTTTCCCTTATGTTGTATACTTCTCTTATGCTGTACATTTTCCTTCTTCTAAGTTATATTTTCCCATGTAGTCAATGTTATCATATGTAATTCATAAGTGATGTTAAGTTACGGATTTGCACGGGTTCGATGAACCTGAAGGGCCAGGTGCTTCCAACGTTTCTTTTTCTGTATTGGTCTATCAGTTTTCGATGATGTTCAATTGTAAATTCGTTTAAAATCCGTTAAATATTGCAACAACAAAAAATATAAAATAAGAGAAGGAGCATCCATCTTGCCTGTCTCGATTGTACAACATAAGGGAAGGACTACTGTACTATCCCAGCTAGCATTTCAATGTCTTCCAGACGTCTCACTGCTGTCGCAACATTTTTTCTGACGTCTCTTTTTTATGTCAAACTTACTACCTGCGTATTCATTTCAATACAAGAAAGGTTTTCTTTCAAAAAATAAACTTTAAATAAATCTGTATTTATTTGTATTCGTATACTGCTTCCGATTGTATTCGTAATTGTGTTCGTAAAATTGAATACAGATAAATTACTTTTTCTGAAATTTAATCCGGCAAATTACGCTTCCGATTGTATTCGTAAAATTGAATACAGATGGATTCCTTTCTTCGGAATTCAATCCATTGGAATACATATTTACGAAATCAAAGTATGAATTTCAAATTAATTGAAATTTTCAATCCAATCCTATCCAATCTCGATTGCTAGGATCCCAGCTAGCATATTTGGTGATATCTCTTTTTTATATCAAACCGATGTTGGTGTGCTGTCATCAAGACGACATAAAACTGAGATGTTAGCAAGAATGCTAGCTGGGACCCAGCAAACCGAAAAGGATAGCAATGTTCACAAAAAGATTCAATTTTCATTTTTTGAATCCCATTTCTTGATTTTTCCAATCTTTTTTCTATTTTGAATAATTTTTTGTGCCGCCTGAGCCTATACTCATGAATACATTCAATAACAGTACACAATGCTTTTGTATACTTTCTATCTTTCCAGTACTTTTTAATTCAGCGAATGTGTTGTCACGTGACCAATCGCAGTCTTTATGAATACATTTAATCTTACTGTAAAAATAGCCATCGAGATTTTGAATCTATTTCTATATTCGAATTCTTTACAATGCACTTGTATGCTTATTTTGAATACATTTTAGTACTCTTAAAAAATGAATTGTATCCTTATGAATCATAGATCTATTCTGAATCATTTCCTATGAAAATCGATATTTGATGGTTAGAAAATATTAATACTTTTAAATATATTGGGAAGCAGCACCATATTCTAATTCTTTTTTATCATCAATATTACCCAGCAAACCAAGAATGATTGAGAAGCATTTAGAATTATTTGTTTCACTGAGCGTGAATTCTATTTCTGGCTTCTTGTGAATCCTTCTTTAAACTGAATCTTTTTGAATACTTCAATTAGGACTAAATCTTTAGTTTTGAATGCTTCTTAATACTTGTAATATTAAGTCGTAAAGTGAATGTTTTTAAATACTTCTAGCAGTATTTGTGGAAGTAACTTTCAAACCTTGTCTAATATGCATCGTCATCGAATCGTTTGCGAATGCTTCGTAATTCTTTTGGAAGCATATATGCGAATATTTTCAATGCTCACGGATACTTCTTTTTGAATACTTCTAGAGGCATTTGTGGGACTAATTTTAAAATCTTCTCAATGCTTCATCGAGTCGTGTGATGCGAGTGCTTTTATCCTTCCAGAGTATTCCTGAAGTATGAACATTTTTAAATTGTTTTACTATCAAGATTTCGCTTATGTCTTGCCATTTTCGAGATATTTGAGTATTTTGAAAATTTTCAGGTTTGCAAATTTAAAAAATCTGTTTACATGTATGAATTAACCGACTCGAGGTCCTCCCCCCATCAATACCCCCCCCCCCCCCCAAATTTTGTCAGATTTTACTTATCTCTTGCCGTTTTCGAGATATTTGAGAATTTTGAAAATTTTCAGTTTTGCTAATTTTCAAAATTCGTTCGTATGTACGCATTAACCGACTCAATGGGATCCCCCCCTTTTGATAGCCACCAAAATTTTGTCATATTTTGCTTATTTCTGGCCGTTTTTGAGATAATTACGAATTTTTTAAAATGTTAATGTGTAACAGAAATATCATATTACGTTACTGATAGTGATCGACAGTGGTAGATCAGTGGTCGGTGTCGCGCGTGATCGTTGTTTCTAGTCAAGTATTCTTGGTGGGGAACACTATTAGGTGACCGCTTGAGAACAACTTTCTTAAGATAATTAAATGAACTAAAAAAAGTTAAAAAATATTTGAATTAAATAAAAAATAATAATAAAATTAAAAATAAAAAAAATTTTTTTTGTATATACAAAGAGGAAAAAATTTAAAAACAAAAAATTAAAATTTGCTATGCTTCTTAATTCTTACTGAAGGATACAGAAATAGGATTCAGAAGTATTGAAAGTTTCAATGCTTCTCAATCATTCTTGGTTTGCTGGGCATTGAAAAATGTCATTTAGAAGTATTCAATTTTTCAATTCTTGTTAATCCTTTTCGGTTTGCTGGGGATGTGCATAAAGTGTGTCCCAGCAAACGGAAAGGGATTGGAATTTTGAATTCCGTTGAATCCCTTTATTGAAGGTATTGGATGGAATTCACTAGAATAGAAAAGTTAAATTTGCAATTCCCACGAATTCCAAGGAATCCCTGAAAATATTGATGTAAACATTTTAGGTTAGGTTAGGGAATTCAATGGAAATGCGCGGAATAAAAAGTTGCGTATCAGAATTCAACGGAATTCACATGTCTCACGCGTGAATTCCTATAAAGGAATTGGAAAATTGCCAATTCCGAATGTTCAATAAAAGAATAAAAGATAAAAGCCCTTAATCCCTTTTCGCTTACTGGGGAAGTATCGATTGAGCAGCAGTGAGATGTCATTTTACGAAAGTCTTTATGATGTCGTGCAACAGTTCTGCGTGCAATTCTAAAAAAATACCTCGTCCCTAAATGATCTTTAAAATTACGTTAATTTTGGTTGTTTTATAACGTCTTAACGATGTCGTACTAACGTCATCGTGACTGAGTTGTCGGCAATATTTTTCGGACGTCCTAATGACGTCTCAGGGATGCAATGGTGCTAACTGGTTGATTGGCTATTACATTACATATCACTAAATTGCTATACCTTTCGTAAATTATAGCGACTAAGCTCAGACTTGTCAAAAATTAGATTCTGTCACATCTATATAAAATAAACAATGTAAATATAACGTGCTAACCTATAAATTAACCTAATTGCTTAAGTTATTCATTCATAAAATTCGAATTACATAAACGTAAGTTAATGTAATTGTTCATTCATATAACATAAAAATATAAATATTTTACAAATTTTAGATTTCGAAATAACATTGCATTTTGTCTGTATAGGTTATAATGAACATCCCACCAATGCAACAACAACCTGGTGCGATGAACATGGGACAATTGGCACAACCCGGACCTACGCAGTTGACGCCTAATCAACAGCAGGTACAACAAGTACAACAACAGCAGCAACATTTTCAAGACAAGGTGGATAATATATCGAAAGCCAAATCGTTGGTAACACCATTGAAAGAATCACTTTCGATAGCCTTAAAAGCTGCTGCCCAAACTCTCCATCAAAACAGTCTCGTAGATGTTGGAACGTCAAAAGGCATCGACGTACCAGATCATCGATTTAATAAGAACATTGAAGAATTCTATTCGATTTGTGATCAGATGGAATTACATTTGAGGACTTCTATCGAGTGTTTATCTCAAAACTCTAGTTCCGTTCGGTATATGCCGCTATCCGTGATTGTTCCTTTCAAATCGGATAATGTTAGTACGCAAGAAGCATTAACTTATCCACAATTTTTAATGACTTCACGTACTCAAATTCAGTATGCTAAAGAAATTCATAACATGTTGATCACTTCTGCACAGACTATAGCATCTAACGAATAACGATTACCATTATCTTTCGGTTCTTGTCGAAACACTTAGGACTATGTGAAAATAAGAAAGTTGAAGTGATGATTCTCTAATCAATCGAAATTCTCAAAATATTAAAATCAGTTTATATGTTACGTTTTCGAACAATCGCTACGAGAAACAATAATCAACATAACCTATAACATTGTACATATTGTAAAAGGAAAACATTTCTTAATCATGGTTGTCATTACTAAAAAAAATATTACATTTATACAAAAATAAACTATTTACAATTTTTATCTTATTTCTGTACCTGACAGTTCACAAAATATTTTAAAACTTAAATACATTTTAATTTACCATTTCCCTTTCATACGCAGTTATTAAAAATATGAATTATGTTACTTTTTAATATGAAGTAAAAAGTGGATTCAATTAATCATTTTCATGCGTTTTAATTCATTTTAATTCACTTGAATTCATTTCAATTCGTATTTTTAACTTTCTATTCGTTTTCGTTTACTGGGAATGGATTCTCAATGTGGATTTCCATAAGGATTCCATATGGATTTCTGGTGTGGATTACATATGGATTTTCAATGTGGATTGGTGTGGATTACATATGGACTTGTGTGGAATACATGTGGATTACATATGGTATCCATATGGATATTTTATGTGGATTCTATATGGATTGATGTGGAATCCATGTGGATTCTATACGGATATTCAATGTAGATTTCCATATAGATTCCATGTGGATCGGTGTGGATTACATATGGATTTGTGTGGAATCCATGTAATTTCTGGTTTGGATTCAGTACGGATTGTCAATGTGGATTACTTATGGATTTGTGTGGAATACATGTGGATTACATATGGTATCCATATGGATTTTTTATGTGGATTTCATATAGATTTTTTATGTGGATTTGTGGTGTGAATTCATATGGATTACCCGCCAGAAATCCACGTGGATTACATATGGATTTTCAATGTAAATTTCCATATGAATTGGTGTGGACTACATATGAATTTGTGTGGAATCTATGTGCATTCCATATGGATTTGTGTGGAATCTATGTGCATTCCATATAGATTTTTTATGTGGATTCCATGTGTATTTCGGGTGAGAATTCGATATGAATTTTCAATGTGGATTACCATGTGGATCCCATGTGGATTACATATGGATATGGGTGGAATCCATATGGATTTTTTTATGTGTATTCCATGTGATTTCTGGTGAAGATTCCGTATGGATTTTTGATGTGGATTGTATATGCACTTTCTACATAGTTTCTACAAGGTTTCCGTTATGCATATTTACGACAAAACTTTGTCGGAATCCAAATGGATTAAAACAATCAACTTTACATTATAACACCGTTGAAAAAAATCCATATGGATTCTAAATGTGGAGTTCCATATGGATTCCATGTGGATTGGAGTGGATTATATTCGGATTTGTGTGGAATTCATATGGATTTCTGGTATGGATTCCATATAGATTTTCAATTTGGATTTCCATATGGATTTCATGTATATTACATATGGATTGTAAATGTGTATTTCCACATGGAATGCTGTGGACTACATATGGATTTACGTGAAATTCATGTGGATTTCTAGTGAGGAATCCATATGAATTCCATGTGGATTACAAATGGATTGATGTGGAACCCATGTGATTTCTGGCTTGGATTCAGTATGGATTGTCAATGTGGATTACATATGGATTTGTGTGGAATACATGTGGATTACATATGGTATCCATATGGATATTTTATGTGGATTCTATATGGATTGATGTGGAATCCATGTGGATTGTATATGGATATTCAATGCGGATTTCCATATGGATTCCAGGCGGAATCCGTGTGGATTACACTGTAAAAGATCAAAATGAATTTTATAACGTTGAGCATGGGCAAAAAAATTACCCACTTTCGACGCGGTAAATTTACAATGAGGAACATTGTAACTTTGTCACTTTCCATACGTTACTTTTCATATATAATCTTGTATATTTTCCCTCGATTTGTAAAATTACAGTCCAATGTGGGCAAAAAAATTACCCATGAACAACGTCGTAAGAATACACAATTGGTACATTTCCGATACGCAACGTTGTAAATTTACAGCGCGCGCAGTCTTGAACTTAACCTCAATTCGGAAAAAAAATCCTACGCTCAACGCAGTATTATTACAGAAATTTTATGTCCGAAATTTACCAGTGCGTTGTAAATTTCATTTTGATTTTTTACAGTGTTGTGTGGAATCCATGTGATTTCTGGTTTGGATTCAGTATGAATTGTCAATGTGGATTTCCATATGGATTCCATGTGGATTACATATGGATTTGTGTCGAATCCATGTAATTTCTGGGTTGAATTCAGTATGGATTGTCAATGTGGATTTCCATATGAATTCCATGTGGATTACATACGGATTTGTGTGGAATCTGTGTGGATTACATATGGTATCCATATGTATATTTTATATGGATTCCATTTGGATCAACATAACCTATAACATTGTACATATTGCAAAAGGAAAACATATGGTTGTCATTACTAAAAAAATATTACATTTTTACAAAAATAAACTATTATATTTACAATTTTTATCTCATTTCTGTACCTGACAGTTCACAAAATATTTTAAAACTTAAATACATTTTAATTTACAATTTCCCTTTCATATGCAGTTATTAAAAATTGCAAATCTTTCTCGCTTAAATTGTTTACTATCTGCGGAATGAGTTCATCAATAATCGTAGCTCCTATTATTTTTCTTAAAATATTTTCCGCTGATTTCATAAGGATCACCGAGTGCATTCCTTTGATGACTTTCCACCGTAACGTATTCCCATAAACAGGATAATTTTCCTCGGAAAGAATACGTTCGAAATTGTATGAAAATTGTTTGTATCTCATCCACTTGGCTATTTGTTGTTCGTTTTCTTTCAAAATATCAAAGAGTGAAATATTTCTTTGAACAATTTTATGTTTTAATAGCAGAATTTCATTTTTACAAATTTCTTCAAAGTATTCAGATTTCATTTCATGATAATCTTGAGATATAATTAACATAATTTTTACAATATTCAAGTATTCTTTTCTAACGTAAAAACCAGAAGTTTTTAATTTAATTACATGTCGTAGAAAATATTGGCGTCCCACATTTCCACGAATGAATTCAAATGGTGTTTTGTGTTCTTTGTTGAGAACATTAATGTCTGCGTTTTTCTCCAGTAAAAGTTCCATAGTATCGATTCCTTTTCTATAATATTCTGACGACTGGCAAGCTCTACAAAAACGATGCAGCGGTGTTTCGTTTCTCTTATCGGTTGCATTAATTTCGCTTCCATATTTCAAAAGATTTTTTATATTGTTATGATTACACGTATCGCAAGCATTATGCAAAGGAGTTTTACCGTTATTATTGATTAAGAAGACGTCTGCGTGTGCCTTCAAAAGTAATTTTACTATATGTTCGTTATTGCCTTGCAGTCCTCCTGAACATGCATAATGCAGCGGAGTATCACCTCGATTATCAACATTATTAACATCTGCCATTGAACTTATTAATAATTTTACAATACGTTCTTTATCCGAGCTGTCGCTATATCCAAGACATGCCACTTGCAACGCTGAAATGCCAGAAGGTGTTTTGACGTTAACATCACATCCATTCTTAATGAGTACATCGACAATTCTTGCTGCGCCCATTAAGCAAGAGTACAGCAGTGGAGTTCTACCGACAATATTTTTTGTATTGACATGAGTTCGTCCTTTTAGGTGGAAATGAATGTTATCTACAATATGCTTGCCACGCATTGAACTTAATGGATTCCATTTACGATCGTAAGGTAATGTATTGAAATCAGCTCCCTGGTGTATAAGAGACTGAACAATGTTAGCGTTTCGATTTTTGTTGCAAGCGTAACACAGTGGAGTGCAACCATAAGAATCTATAATATTAACGTCAGCATTGTTCTGTAGTAAGAGTTCAACAATGTCGTTGTGTCCATAAATACATGCAATGTGTAAGCTTGTTTGACGTATGTCATTAAGTAAATTAATGTCACATTTTTTTTTCAACAATATTTTAACTATTTCAATTTTTCCATACTGGGAAGCGACATGAAGACAAGTTCTATGATGATCGTCGACATCGTTGATATCAATTCCTGATTTTATGTATTCAAATACTGAACGTTCGTGTCCCTCCTTGCAGGCAATGTGAATAGGTGAAATTGGCATATTGACAGATGTTTCGATGCAAATATTATTCTAAATCCATCCACTAGTTTCTTTCTGCTTGTACTTTCTTTTTCCATCAGTTTTCTATAACAATAAAATCAGACTTTTGGTGTCGAACATAAAAATCTCTAAATATCTAATAGGTACTCTATTAATTTATATTCTGATTTTTAGATTGTAAAAATTAAATCACTTTGTCGGAATTCAAATGGACTGAAACAATCAATTTTATTAATACTAAATTAATTGTAAACGGCCTTTAGGCCGTAGAAAATAAAATAAATAAATATATGTAATACGAATGTCCATTCATTCTGAAATTAATTTTGGAACTAAACATATTCCATATTTATGACAAAACTTTGTTGAAATTTAAATGCATTGAAACAATCAACTTTACATTATTACCCTTTTGAAAAAATCCATGTGGATTCCATATGGATTCTGAATGTGGATTTCCATATGGATACCATGTGGATTGAAGTGGATTACATACGGATTTGTGTGGAATCCATGTGGAATGAAATGGAATACATACGGATTTGTGAGGAATCCATGTGGATTCCATATGGATTTTCAATGTGGATTTCCATATGGATTGGTGTGGACAACATATGGATTTTGTGTGGAATCCATGTGGATTCCATATAGATTTTCAATGTGGGTTTCCATATGGATGGCTTGTGGATTTGTGTGGAATCCATGTGGATTACATATGGATTTGTGTGGAATACATATGGATTTCTAGCGGGGAATCCATATGGATTTCCATGTGGATCATATATGGATTGCTTGTGGATTTGTGTGGAACCCATGTGAATTAGTGTGAATTACATATGGATTTGTGTGGAATACATATGGATTTCCATGTGGATCATATATGGATTTTCAATGTGGATTTCCATATGGATTCCATGTGGATTACATATGGATTTTCAATGTGGATTTCATGTGGATTGGTGTGGATTACATACAGATTTGTGTGGAATCCATGTAGATTTTTAGTCTGGATTCCATATGGATTTTAAATGTGGATTTCCACATGAAATGCTGTAGACTACATATGGATTTATGCGAAATTCATGACGTTTTTTAATGTGAATTTCTAGTGAGGAATCCATATGGATTCTTAATGTGCATTTCCATATGAATTCCATGTGGATTACATATGGATTGATGTGGAATCCATGTGTATTCCATATAATTTCTGGCTTGGATTCAGTATGGATTGTCAATGTGGAATTTCATATGAATTCCAAGTGGATTGTTGTGGATTACATATGGATTTGTGTGGAATACATGTGTATTACATATGGATATTTTATGTGGATTCTATATGGATTTTCAATGTGGATTTCCATATGGATTCCATGTGGATCGGTGTGGATTACATATTGCTTTGTGTGGAATCCATGTGGATTACATATGGATTTTTTACGTGGATTTCTGGTGTGGATTCCATATGGATTGCTTGTGGATTTGTGTGGAATCAATATGGATTACACATGCATTTGTGTGGAATCCATATGGATTACACATTCATTTGTGAGGAATCCAAGTGGATCTCTGGTGTGGATTCATATGGAGTTTAAATGTGGATTTCCATATGGATTGGTGCGGACTACATATGGATTTGTGTGGAATCCATATGTATTATTTATGTGGATTCCATATAGATTTTCAATGTGGGTTTCCATATGGATTTTTTATATGAATTTCATATGGATTTTTTATGTGGATTCCATGTGGATTACATATGAATTTTCAACGTAGATTTCCATATGAATTGGTGTGGACTACATATATGGATTTGTGTGGAATCTATGTGCATTCCATATGGATTTGTGTGGAATCTATGTGCATTCCATATGGATTTGTGTGGAATCTATGTGGATGCCATATAGATTTTTTATGTGGATTCCATGTGTATTTCGGGTGAGAATTCCACATGAATTTTAAGTGTGGATCCCATGTGGATTGGTGTGGATTATATATAGATTTGTGTGGAATCGATATGGATTTTTTTGTGTATTCCATGTGATTTCTGGTGTGGATTCCGTATGGATTTTTAATGTGGATTATATATGCACTTTCTACATAGATTCTACATGGATTCCCTATTCCACATTTACGACAAAACTTTGTCGGAATCCAAATGGATTGAAACAATCAACTTTACATTATTACCCCGTTGAAAAAATCCATGTGGATTCCATATGGAGTTCCACACGGATTCCATGTGGATTTCTGGTGTGGATTACCTACCCAATAAACACAGGTTTTGAAAAAAGAATACTTTATGACTTCTCGAAAGTCCTCATGAAATTATACTTATAATGTATAAGACGTAATAAAAAAGAAATCTTTTATAACAAATTTGAGTTAGCGACCGAGCTTCTCGCAAGCGCACGAGTCTTGGGCAAGTTTGTATATAAGGAACCTCCAAACGTAGTACAACAAACGCGGCATGCTGAATGTTACAATGTTACATATATATGTATTGTCTGCATGTTTACATACGGATAATACGCATCTCTCTCTTTCTCTCTCGCTCTCAAAATTAATTCCACACTTATTAGTATACTTATTCAGTAAAAGAATTCTTTATGAACACTTATTTATGGTTTGTGAAGAACATTTTTACAAAATGCTTTTAAAAAAAGCATTCGTATCTAACTCTTAATTTAATAACTAAAGCGGACATTCGTAATTTTTTTAAGCATTCACAAATAATTCATCTGGAATTCTTCTTTCATAAAAGCATTCAAGAAGTATTCTTTTTGAATATTTCAACATTTCTTTTTGCTTATTGGGTATGGATTATTTATGTCGATTCTATATGAATTTTCTACATAGACAATACATACGCAGATCAAGTTATTACCGCATACAGTTGTATAATACACAACTACAGAGAGTAATGTATTAAATTATTCTCTATTATATTCATAATAAAAATAAATAAATAAAATTTGCCCGAGTATTTCGAGTATGTAATCCACATCGAAAATACATGTGTAGATCGAATCCATGTTGAAAATGCATATTGAATCCACATCATAAATCCATATGGAATCCACACCAATCCACACGAAGTCCATGTGGAAAATCCATATCTATTTTTTCAATAGGGTAACAATACGAATGTCCATTAATTGTGAAACTAATTTTGAACTAAACATATTCCATATTTACGACGAAACTTTTACTGAATTCAAATACATTAGAATTCGTTTCTTCATATTCCTAAAAATCGCTATTCAGAATCATTAAAATTAATTCTTTTTTATACACTCCAATTTCAGTCGACTGGGTGCTTACTAGTAAACATTTCAAAAAGTTAAATTAAGAATACTTTTAATAAACTAAGAATCGTTTTCATATTCTACTCATATATTTGTATCAGTTTGTTTACTAATTAGCATAAGGTTCTTACAGAATTTGTTTATTATCAGTAACCAAATCCTTGTAGAGATAAACCGGTGTATTTAAATAATTACATAGAATTGAGCAATTCTGTTTCGCCGATTAGTATATTTAAATTTTCAAAACCTATTAAATGAGAAATTAAGAACTATTGAAAATTGAAAGTTAATACTTTGGACTATTTTAACTCTAAGTACTGAAAGTAACCTAATAAACTGTTAATATTTGTGAATGCTACAAATTCTACAGAAATTATTCAGAATGATCCAAGAATTCTGCCAAAATTTCAGCAATAAATATAATTGTTGATTTCGGATGAAGAACTATTTGGAAGTATCAAAACTCTCATTTAAACTTGATAATAACAGAAAAACACATTTTAAAATAAGATTTTCAAACGTTCTTTAAACATTGTCGTAAAATAATACAAACGCAAATAAGGACCAATAATAGAACTTTTGTATTGTATTACGTGAGTACATTCCATTTTAAAACTTTTAAAGTGATTAAATTATTTAATTTAAAAGAATAAAATTAGTTTGTTTAAAATTTTTGATAGAAATTTGTAAAAATTTGAAAATACCTTGTGTTTTTTGGTAGAAAAGAATTGATTCTTTCAATTGTGTTGTGGATTCATATTCACACTGATGTTTAGTTTGTATTTCGATGGATAATCACTGAAAAGTTATTTAAATTCAAAGTTTATATAATAAATAAATAAACTCGTATAATATGTCAAATATTACACATACACAAACATCCTAACCTGTTACTTTAAGATTTGTAACAATCTAACAATAATAGAATTATAAAGGAATTTAATGAAAACGATATTCACGAAAATGGATTTTTATTAACATTAATTACAGAATATACAATGAAGAACGCTTCTTTTACATAATACCTTTGAACGCACTATAAAGCATTACAATGCCACATCGCCTTACCAGCGATTTGCAAAAACAGATAGTTCTAGATAAAATTTAGACCATTCCGTTTGGAATTACAAAGATTTTGGTTAAATCTAGAAATAAAATGGCTCTTCTGTACAGCATAAGTATTATTCGAACAGAAAACTGGTCTGTGCATTATGAACACTGGCGTTCGCCCTTGCGACCAGAGGCTTAGATTTTCTGGTTTTAATGTTCAAATGTGTAAGTTTATGAAACTAGTATGTACATATTTAAAATAATAGATCTTCGTCCCCTTCATCTAACATATTTGCATGGTCGTCGTCGTCTCTGCCTGCCGCAATCATCTCTAACCGCTTTGCTTCGACCTTTAAACAAAAATCGTAATAAAAATTGCATTACTCAACACAAATTAATTTCTTACCTTTGCCTTTGCAATTTTTTTCTTATCTTGAATTTTCTTCAATCGGTAAAACTCTTCTCGTTCCAACTCGTCCAGCTCAGAAATGATATAAGCCAGCGTTCTTTCGATCCTTGGAATGATAACGTGTTCAATAGCGTTAACTCGTCGATTAGTAATTTTAATCACTTCGTCGAGAGTAACGAAACTCGTTTGCAGCGACGCTAACTCCACGAGTAATGTAACAGCTTTCTGATAGTTCTTCTTCAGTTTCGCGAGCTGCTGACCACCTCTCGCCAATCCTGCTAGTTCGTAAGTGTCAGTACCGTCTTGATAAGATTCGAATACTGGCAAATTCACACCAGCAACATTGTCTTTCTTTGAACGAATTTTTATTTGCGCCTTTGTCACATTTTGGAGCACGACTTGATTGAAGTCACCAGTTGCAAATTTTGCTTCCGCCAATGAAAATGCTGCTTCTTTCATTACTTCTCCCATAAGCGTTTTAGTCTGTATAAACATTTGTTAGTTACGACAATACTTTTAAACATAATCGCATAAAATATTCATGTACCTCAATGATTTTTCCTAAAATCATTCGGAAACGCATTTGCAGCGCATCTGCTTTCTTTTTCAATAAACCGTGACCTTTTTGAGCTCCTGCCAGACGAGACTTCATCAACATCTGGGCACTAGAATCGAAATATACTTCTAATGTCGTAAAAGTATTTAATTTATATTATAATATAATACATTAATTTATTCCGTCTTTCACTGTACTTAAATATATAAATAATATAGGTATAAATACTCATTAAGTGTTGAACCACTTCAAACTGTATCAAGTGTTAATGATTTAGGCATAATTTTTTATAATATTTTATTTGGACAAATATTATTGGAGGATGTTAGAAAACTTTTCTTATATCGTTCCGTTCCATACACGTGTCGCTCATCCAGAATATTAATTGAATGTAAAACGAACTATCATTTCAATTCGACGGTTGTATGCTTAACGAGGAAGTAGAACTCCTTACCACATCATTTCACTAATGCAAACTCTATATTTATTTATTAATTTTACACGGGCATTATTGCCCTTATCCAATGATAACAAAATATTGTCGCATAAACAAATCGAAGAATTTTAATGGAAAAAAAAAATTAATGAATAAACTTACAAAGTAAATAATGTAAAGAAACGTGTTAAACAACTTACATAATAATATTATAACACTAATTATTGGCAAAGACTAGATTTAAGATTCAAAAGATCAAGGATCATAGAAACGAAGTTGGGATTGCCTACAACTGGTAACAAACTCAGCAAACGAGTCAGAAGTGTTTACATCACAACTAATAGTATTCCATAATCTAATAAGACGAGGTAGAGTTGAATGAAAACACACATTATTCCTATAACTTCTTTCAAGAAGTGGACGATAATTTCTGCAGGTGTATATAAGTTCACGATGGCGTAGTTGAGAAAGTATGGTATCTGATTTAATACGGCCTATATCTTTTTTTAATTATAAATGTACAGAACTATTTTTTTCATTTTACGAGTGATAGATGTTATACAGTAGAACCTCCGTTATCGAATATTTCGGTTATCAAATATTCAGACGCCTCCGTTAACGAATAATTTCCCCTCAGTTAGTCTCCCCACTCTAGACACCACGTTGTAGATGGCCGACATGGAGTATCGATACGTCGCGATGATTCGATTCACATATCGATACAATATCGCCTATGTATGTACAGTAGTCCTTCCCTTATTCCAACCTCTTCTCTTATTCTAATTTTTTCTCTTCTCCTATTCTAATATTTCCCCTCACGTGTTCTCCCCACCGCACTTATTACTTTCCTTAAAAACACATATATAACTGTGCATGCTCTGCGAAAGAGAAAGAGAGAGGGAAAACGAGACAGCAAACGTTTAGTGGGAGGGAGGAGAAAATTAGAATAAGAGAAGAAGGTCGCCATCTTGCCTGACTGGACAAATTAGAATAAGAGAAGGACTACTGTATAATGCCCTGTAACTCCTAAAGATATAGGTATAGGTGGGGGGTCGATTTTTTCTCCTCAAATATTCGTTAACGGAAATTTAAATGCCCCGCGTTATCCCGACCGTATTCGATAACGGAGGTTCTACTGTATTTCATATTGTTTACATATTTACTTTGATTATCAATTATGTTATTTTTAAGTTTTATAATTAATTTTTAGTCATCTATTTATGTACATTGTTACTACTTAATTATGTATAATGGGGCGGTTAATGCTTGTTTCATAAATAAATAAAAAATAAAAATAAAAATAATAGTTTTAAGTTTTTAGAACATATTTGTATTATAATGAACAAATGTTTTTCAATTTTAGAATTTCTCAAACGCTCAACTGATTTTTCTTCTGTTCCTGCTATAATAAATCTCTATAAAGCATTAGTGTTACCGATATTAACTTATGAATCAATTATTTGGCGTCCTTTTGCTGTAAAAATGTCGATCAACTTAAAGGGGTTCAACATTGATTACTAACATACTTATCTCATAAGTCGGGTTCACCTATGAGTTATATCGATCACGATTATTCTTCGCTACTTTTTTTTTTTATTTGCTACTTTACCATGTTCACTCGATAACAAATCTCGGTGTGATATTTTACAGTAAATGAACATTCGTCAAACATATTAATTAGACAACTTTTATTATGCGCAATTCCAAATATTTTACGAATATTGCTAAAAACCTTACTATGAAGTTTACATCGATAGACTACACAGAAAGAAATTTGAAGTAAATGCCACTGCCCAGGGAAGTAACAGCTACCGCACGATTTCTGACGAATTTCAAATGGCGGTTAACATTTGAAATCGTTAAAAAGAACATTTTTATAAGTAGATACACTTTTATTACACCTTTTTGAATAGTTATTCATAATTTTCCGACGATATAGTTATTAATAATTAATTTTAATGATCTATAAACATTGAAATGTAAAAATTTGGTACTTTTTTCATTGTAAAGCTTCCGTATCGAAAACAGTGCAAGATACACTAAAAATGCACTGAACCTTTTTTATAGAGCACAAAATTTCTTAGAAAAAAGTCAGCGAGGGTCCTAGATTAAAGTTAATAGCTTAGCCACGAGCAACGATGGATTATGCCTCATATTTTACAACAATTCTAAAATTTTAAAATATTCATAATTAACTTGTAAGACAAAATTCCAGCGTTATTCATGGATAATCTATTAACTTTAGACTAGGGCTCTCGCTGACTTTTTTTTAGGAAATTTTGTGGTCTATAAAAAAGGTTCAGTGCATTTTTAGTGTATCTTGCACTGTTTTCAATATGGAAGCTTTAGAATGAAAAAAGTACCAAGTTTTTCCATTTCAACAACGTTTATTGATCATTACAAATAATTATTAATAACTATATATATATAGTTAATAACTATAAAAATCAGATTTTTTTCACTGACAAATATTTTTTAATCGGCATTTTCATTTGCATGATAGCATTTTGAAAATAAAATTGGAAATTGTCAAAATGGCAGCTCAAACACTAAAAGAACGGCGAAAAGCTCCTGAATTTTTTATTCCAAAAAAATGAAAGGCTTTCGGAAAAACTGTTGCTGAACAAAAAGTTCTTAGAATTGATCAAAGAATACGCTTAAATTTTTTCAGAATTTTTAAAACACGTTTCTTCATTTTCAAAATCGCAAAATGTCGAAAAAATATGAAAAGTCATAGAAAAATTGTGAAAAAATTTGAAGGTTTTCTTTGATCGATTCTAAGAACTTTTTGTTCCGTCACATTTTTTTGCGAAAGTCTATCATTTTCAAATAAAAAATGTTTGAACTTTTTAAAACACAGGGACACAGGAATTTTTTGCAAAAGTCTATCATTTTCAAATAAAAAAATTCCTGTTTCCCTGTATTTGTCAGTGAAAAAATCTGATTTTTTTTTGAAAAACCAAGCATAACTTTTTTTGGAATAGGCTCGATTAATTTTTTTGACAGCAGATTCAGAAAGATCGATCAATTTTACGTCGAAAATGTTTTGTCTAAAATTGTTTAAATTGGTTTTCAATGTCAAGAAATATTCCGAAAATCTTAGTGAAATTTGTGTCCTCTGGGGCGTTAATGGGTTAAGCACAGATTGTTATTTCCTTTTGTATAAAGACCCTTCCAGGCTGTCTACCACAATAAATAAATACATACGACAATATTTTATGATTTGTCAAAAAAAAAGGGTCGTTCACAACCGAATATTGTATCTACATTAAAACCTCATGAAAAAAAAAAGTCTTTTGCACATTGAGGTTGTCGCTATTAAATTATTAAATATAATAAATTTACTCTGTGACTATGCATTGCATTTATCTTTTCCTTGGATTAAATTTAATTTGTATGGCTTTTAAGAAACTGAAAAATAGATTTGTGGCATATACATGTCAGAAAATCAATTTGTTTGCAACAAAAAGCACAAGCGACTTTCATATTCGCACAAAAGCTACATGTAGCTATAACACACACTTGACATCTGTCGAATTTGATTCATTTCTTTTCAATCAAAATGTACGCAGGGGTGTTCACAACTGAACTTATTATAAAGTGTCTTTTCTGCAACTTCAAAACTATCAGATACGTTACATCTAACAAACATAGGACAATTTAATTCGACAATCTTTGCAAATAAAAAATGACAAATAAACCAAGCCCCAAATCTTGGAAGAAAAGGTTATACGTTTGACATTATTATAGCAAGACAATATTCATGGATCCAATCATTCCAATAGTGATGCAGCAGGAAAATTAATTTGAGTAAAACATAAATTCATAGAAATAAACTAAAGATGGATTTAAAACAGGGTTACACCCAATTTTTTGAAGCAGAAAACCAAGGTGAAATACGATTGAGTTATTAATAAGTATAAAACTATTTTAACACAGAAGGAAAGATCGTGAGAAGATTGAAATTTCGAAAAACTTGGAATGTACTTACCCTCGAGAAGGGAAAATTTGGAGTCTGTCTTTTCCTGACATTTTTGAGCTGTCTGTTAACTGAGGCAAACACAGGCAAACAGCGCAAACAGGCAGACAAGAAATGTGATTGATCAGCTGACTCGGTTTAGCGGGACGTGGACTTGACGGACCGGAACGTGCGGTATCTGAACCATCGCGAACCACCAATTTTTCGAAAATTTCTAAATTTTGAGGTTGTTGCTAACTTTTTTACTTTTCTCTCATTTTAAAAATCTTAAAAAACGTGACATTGATCCAGGATCATTAAGTATGATGTTCCAGTAACGGTGAATTGATGTATTCGTATCATTCTATATAAAAATTAGCAATTTTACCATTTTTACAAAATCTGTCATTGCAATTGTTACACATATAATTATTAGTTGAATGTAGATAAAACAAAAGACAGAAATAAACTACAATGTGTCATGTGAATCAAGTACGAAGAGAAACAGTTGTAATAAACAATGAATCGTATAAGTACGTATGATAAATTTGTCAATCAATTACAGTTTTTATTGATGATTCTCTAGTAATGTCTGCTTTGACACGTAATTTTTAAAATAATTCAATTTAACAATTTATTTATTTATTTAAAGAAATAAACGGTCTATAAGACCTTTATACAAAAATATTCTGACATAATCAGCGCAATTTGAATAACAAAGCAAAGAAACAAAAAAATTTGGTAATAGAGTAATTGAGAACCGTATGTTAAAACAAAATAAAAAACTTAATAATAAGTGTATAATAATCGTCGCACTTTAAATCGAAATGATATAAAACTAGTATTGTTTTTTACATCACCGGGAACACTGTTCCATTCACGCCTGAGTCTAGCTACACTAGAGTGAAATCCATAACGAGATTTACTATTATTTTCACAAATATCCCGATAACGACGCAATGAATATGGTTGAGAACGAGTGGAGAACAACGAAGATATTTGCTCAGATTTAATCATACCCGTAGTAATTTTACGGACAAATAGTAAATCAATAATATGATGTATTGAATAAATTGATGGTATTGAAAATTTAGAAGCAACCGTAGAATAATCATAGTTCATATAATTCATAGGAGTACCTGACTTATACGACAAATATCTTAAGAACCTGTGTTGAACCCTTTCAAGCTGATCAATATCTTTAGAAATAAAAGGGCGCCAAATAATTGATCCATAAGTTAAAATTGATAAAACAACTGATTTGAACAATAAAAATAGTTTTCAGTCTTGTGTTTTTGTTGCGAAGCAAAATAACTGTGTATTTAAAAATTACAACGCCACAAGTCTACGATAATGAGAATGTAATATTTTAACTAAATACCCGTGTGGAAAAATATTGCTGAAAAGTACTGAAAATGTGTTCCTGAAAATCTCTAAAAAATACTGATTTAATATTGAAATTGGGACTAGTATATTCAGGATATTTCAGAGACTTTCAGCAAATTGTAGTAATATTGCTGAAATATACTGAATATTTATCTGAATTTTACTGAAATATTTATCTGAATGTTACTAAAATATTTCTCTGAAAAATACTAAAATTGTTCTGAATTTTCCTGAATTACATATAAAAATCACTGCACTAGAAATGTTCGGAAATTTCAGCTTATTTTATCAAAATGTAGTAGTTTTCTGAAATAAGCTGATATTTTCCTGAATTCTACTGAAAATTCTAATGTATCTTTTATTGAAAAATACTGAAAATTTTTTAATAATACTGATTTAATATTATTGGAACTATTATTTTCAGGATAATGTCATTCGATAAAATGTAGTGATATTTCTAAAATGAACTCAATATTTATCTAAATTTTACTAAGTGTTATTCTGAGCTATTTCGTTCAAAAATTCTGGAATTGTACTGAATTTGTCTGAATTCCGCTAAATTAATATCGAAATTGGTATTTTAAAACATTCATGAACTTAGTCGATTTTAATAGAATTTTGTTCATTTCTTAAATTTGACTAATATTTCTGTAAATTCTAATGAAATTTTATCTGGAACAATTATTAAGAAATTGATCAGAATTCTTCATACAATTTTCATACAAAGAATTATAAATGTCTTTCAATAAAGTTAATAAATTTGGTTAAAATTGACTGAGACTTTAAAAACCTTCTACAACACCAATTTTTATATTAATTTAATGGCATTCAGGAAATTTAATACAATCTTGATATTTTCTAGAGAAATACTTCATATCGTTATTTAGTAAAATTTCGATAAATTTCGAGTTCATTTCAGCAAGGTACATATTGCTGTATTATTTTACTCAGTATAAATACCTGAGTATTATTTTATACAAGTTCCAATTTCGAATATGAAAACTGTATTATTAACAGTTTTTTGGAAACGTATGAGGGATAAATTTGTAATTATTAATCATTTCCTAAGAACATTATACAAAGTTTCTGAATATTGCTAAAAATACATGAAATTATCTGAAAAAATATAATACCAAATTACTAATTGTTATAGAATATTTTTAGAGAAATTTAGAAAAGTTCAGTAACTTTCAGTATTTGTGCGAAAAACGATTTGTTCAAATTTTCTGAAAATACCTGAAAGTTACAAAAATAATAAGCTCTAAATTTGTATTGTGGCTTCTATCTATTTCAGTAAAATGTAGGTTCTTTCATTAACTTTTCAGTATGTTTTTAACATGTCAATGTAATTTTAGCAATTTTCAATAACAATTTACTACAACTTATTCTGAATTTGTCTGAAAATATTTAAACTAACATGCTGAAATGGAGTCCCAATTTCGATATTAATTCAGATTGAATTTCAGCAAAATTAATTGATCATTTCAGCAAATTTCATTATTTTTTCAGCAATATTTTTCCACAAGGGTAGGTTTTCTAATCATGAATAATGATGACATAACTGCAGTGACCAAGTCTAACAAAATCTTATAATATTAAAATATGAAACAAAAATCAGAATAATAACATTTTTATTAAAAGTCGAGAAAGATATTCATGCGCAATTTGGAGTGTCAAAAAATAATTTAATTTGTAAATATTTTCACATAATAACTAGGTATATAATGTAAAGTAAATAGGATGGTAATAATAAAATTTGTTTATTTGACATTTGACGAATGACATGTTTTCATAAATAATAGGGGAAGACGAGGTAATTACGACCCAGTGGGTAATTCCGACCCCCTGCATTATCTCGCTTATAACAAAACATAACAAAGTGTTATGTATATTGTTTGAAATACAAATGAATATTAATATTTTTACTGCTGGCGGCTATGTTTTTATTGTATTCTGAACCACTTGTCGGCAAGGTTTATGTTTTGAAATGTGTCATATTAGAAAGTTCTGTGCCGGTAATGTTGGAAATTGAATAGGAAATTAAATTGTAAACGAAGGAAATATAAGTGCGTTGGAAAGTGGCAGGCTTCTCCTTAAAAAAAAACGAGTATTCACACTGATAAAATAAGTAACATTTTACATTAAATGTAAATTTTATTGAACAGATTTTATGGGGTAATTCCGACCTCCACTCCCGTGTTACCATAACGTAAATCGCTTAACTTACGTTTATGTCATCCTCGTGTCACAAATGAGTTTATAATACCCTACCAATGTGGGCGACTAAAATAAATAAACTCCTACAGCATTTATCTATGCATATTTACTGATTACATGTTTACTCACTTAAAATTTGTTAATACTTTCAATATTACAAAATACACCTTCAAAACCTTTTCAAATCCATTGCTAAACGATCCTGACAGATTCTATGCTTCAGAGTACATTTTAGTCGGAATTACCCACAGTTTTACAAAGTCTGATCAAATTTGATTTATTTTTTCGATCGAAGTATACCTATGAACTAAACTTACCAGGATCGTGATCGTTTCGATAAACATTTACCCATGTAATACACTTTAAGAAAACATCCCGTCCAGATTGATTAAATAGCAACTTCTACCTCTAAAATGAATTTTGCTTAGGTAGGTCGGAATTACCCAACTTTCCCCTATGTATCACATATTATACATTTTCCCTGCTAATCTTAAAACGTTAATTTTCAACATACGCATGCATTATATTTTTCTTCTTGACCGTTTTTAATTAAATTAATAGAAGTATAATAAAGTATATAATGAAGTGTCAAAACGTATAGCACGGACGAAAACATCTTGCCACGTCCTACCCAAACATCAGGGAACTATATGCATCAAGTACTCATAAAACAAAATAAATTGATAAAGGCCACATCTTTGGCCGAAACGTCCTTTCACCAACAAAATTGAGTAATTTTGACCGCACCGAAAAACAAAACTATTGAAAATTAATCTTAAAACGTTTTTTAATTAATTACTTCTATTACATGTAACGCATTTGTCAATAAATATCAATTACGACTGTTGGACATAAAAACTACTGTTATCAGAGAATCTTTATATACCAGTATACCAAACCCAACTACATGTATACAAGATTGTTTCCATCGCACATGTTTTCTGTCGAAAACCAAATATATGCGCTGTTAATATTATTTTCTTTTCTTTCTATTTTTATTTTCAAATGTCCGACACAACGAAGAAACAATTTTAACAATTTAACCATATGTATACGTTTTGAAATATAATTAATCATTTTTTATCATAATGTGCATATCGATTTTTAATTTATGCGAAGAAATTTAATTCAATTTCGTCTTCGATTGAATGTGTAGTTTGTCTTGACAAAAACAAAAGATTGACCAATCATGATCCCAATTAAAGATTATCAGCCAATCGCAGCATTTGTTTTTGTAAATATTTACCTGTCACAATCTGTCTAATGATGCCTCGACTGTATTTCACTTTACAACAATTAAATAACAGATAATTACAGAAGAATAAATGTACCATTTTTCCGGCCTCGGAATTTATATTAAAAAAAAAAAAATGTTACAACAAAATAATTCAGTCCAAAATATATTATTATTCTAAAAAATATTATGGTTAAAAAATATTATTTACGGACACAATATTATGCTAAAAAATAATATATTATCAAAAATATTATATAAATTAATTTTATTTTGTATATTTCTAGAAAATTGTTAAAATTAAATTTTATTCTTAACTGATTTTAAAAATAATTATTTAATTTTCATTAAATGAAATTGTTATAATCTAATTTTCCGCTCAACTGTATTAAATAGTAATTATAATAACCATCGTGGTTTAAAAGTTTCGAACCTTTTTAGCTCAGAATGTTGCAAAGGCATTTCTGACATGATCTATTGGTGAGTGCTCAAATGATACTGATATTTCTTTTCAAATTAAGAGAAAGTTGGGATATATTATGTGTAATTATTGTGTGTTGTTTTCGATGATTGAATAATGTGATTTTGTAAATTATTTATATGGGTCATTCTTCGAAAAAATGTAAAATCGACATAAAAGATTATAAAAATTTAAATTTAAAGTTTAGATATATTCATTGGCTTGCTAATTAAGTAAATACAAAGTAATAATGCAGCAGCCATCGATACGTGTGAAATATGCAAGTAATTTAATTTTTTAATGGAAATTTTATATAAAAATGGCGAAATGTTCACTCTTAGCGAATGAGTGACTCATAAAGAGTAAGAATAAAAATAGTAACTTAATAATATTTATTTTATAAAACTCAAAACAGTTGAAATTATTATGGAAAATTATAAATTGATATGTTTAGTTATTTTAGCGATGTAAAAAAAAAGTTTTGATTATCGCGTATTACTGACGATGCGCATTTAATACTGAAAGTAGTTAAGAAAATTGATGTTAAGTTCAATAAAAATCTGTTCTATCACTAATAAGAACGGAATTTGCGTAAATCACTACAATTGTCCAGGAGGCTTACATGTCAACGTATTAACCATGTTAACATAAGAACAAAATAAATTTCGGTCAAATGCACTTCAGGCGTAAGAGTTTAATCTTTTCTTTATATTTTAAGATATTACTCGCTTTCTTAACATGCTAAATTAGCGTCGCAAATATGACAGGAGGCTTACAAGGAATAAACATACTGGCCGTAGTTCTAACAATATTACTAAATTTGGGTTTAAATTAGTTTTGAAATCAGTAATATTATACACACAATCCATAGTCTAAAAGTAATCGAAATTGTAGAACGATTATCTGTATCTACATTTAATTTTTTTTTTACTGGAAATGGCATGTATTCTGTACTTACATTTATTTTTTAAAACATGGGGACACATTTTACAAAGCCATAACAATTTTCAGGAATGTTATAGTGAAATTTTCACAGCACTATTTGTTTGTTATAAGTAAAACACACGATAACCACTTTTAAACAAATTTAATCATTCACATGAAAGAGAATGACAGTGATCGAAAACGTGTTATTTATACCTGGGGACAGCCAGGAGGATTACATTTCGGACCTTTAGCAGTATGTCAAAATTTTATCATGCGATTTAAACAAATTATCTCTTGTGCAATGTTTACATAAAATTATAAGGCGCAAGGAAAAAAAATGGAGAATAAATTCCATTATTTGGATAAAATATTAACTGGGGACATAAAATTACACTTTTCTGAAGAATGACCCATATACATGTTTATACGTTATTTATTTTGAAAATGTATGTGATTTATTATTTTTGTAATGATTATTATTTATCCGAATATTTTTATTTATTTTGCAACTAATTTTTATCTTGATATTTTCATAGATCATTTTTTTTAAATATTTCATTGTTATCAACATACTTTGTTGAATGTAGTATGTTGTATTATGTTATAGGTTGTTATTTTTTAGCAATGGGTTCATGAACTATATAAATTGTTATTTATGTTTGTTAATTTATTAATTTTTTCATGTTAATATTAATGAATCTTTTTAACCGTAATAGTTTTTCCGGTAATATGTTTTACAGTAACATTTTGTCGTGTAATATTTTGGAACGTGATATTTTTTAAATAATATTACAATTAAGTAATAACGTGTCACACGTCCCCATTTTTTGGTTCTATTAATTAATTTTCTTTCAATCGTCTGATGATAAATTAATTTTTCTAAACATATAGATTTCTGTTTTGATTAATTAGGTCCATAACAGGTACCAAACCTGGTGATAAATGAGGACCATAAAAAATTAATTAATGGAACCGAAAAATGTCCAAATAAACATTTCTCGATTTACTAAAAAAAAAATCACAGTTCGAAGAAACAGCAAAACACATCTTGCAATTTTAATATGAAGATTTTTATTATTCATTTTATTCTAAATTATATTAAAGGGACAAAAGGAAACATTTCGATAGTAAAATGTACATAAGAGCATTTATTTTTCAATAAACTTTTGTATAAGACATTTTTCAAATATCGCATTTAATGTACAATATCCAAGAGTTTTATAAAAACTCTTTTTCTCCAGGATTTAAAACTTGCCTTACATTTAAATTAATTCTAGCATTCGCGATATAACTTTTAGCCTTCTCCCAGTCTTCGTTAAAGACTTGTCCTTCAATGTCCCAGGAAATAGAATCATCAAATAAAATCTTTGGTACACCATGGTACCTTAATCTAGCACAGCCAGACATTACAAGAATATCACCACTTCGTAGAAAAATTGCATCTGCCGGGTCATTAGGACTGGTGCCTCCGATTAAAAAGATTGCTGTTTGACCAAAACTTATCGAGAAGAGTGGTGCATCTAGACATCGTTCAGAGCGATCCGTATGTTCAGCTAACGTAGAATTCATTCTGTAATAGTTAACGATGGCTGCTTCAGGTACAAAGTGTTTAAAGCCCAAAACATTTGCTAAATAACCAGTCAGTTTTGCCAAAGATATTGACATTTTGGTTTTTTCATTTTCGGAATAATGTTTAGTATCCCAATTATGATGATATCCGAACGTTGCCCAACGTAATTTTGATTCCAGCTCCGATTTTTCTCCCAAGTTTCTAATATTAAAAACAATTATATAAACCTTTTGCCAAATGCTATATCTCAAATACTTACTTAAAACAAACGTCCCACCAGGTTTCATCATTTTTTAAAAAGTTATGTGCATCTATATTTAACTTATTTGGTTTTTTCGTATAATCTTTAAGGCACTTTATAATCCATTTTTGTTGCCCTATCGTAGTAAAAGGATTTTCTATAAAGATTAAACCTGAAACGTCATACATTTTGTAATTACCAAAATAATTTTAGTTACGAAGGGAAAAAAGGAAAATTACCTGGAATGTTTTTAGATTCATAAACTTTCCAGTTTTCAAGATGCTTAAGACCGAACTCTTTTTCAATATTTGGTTCATGACAGTTCATTTGTATATCTCTAACCTCAAAAAAAATTCAGTTTATTATTAATATTAATGATTCATAAATTTAACACTTACTATAAAATCATTATTGCTTCGAAGGTCTATAACATTTTGTAAATCTGGAGGTGTTTTGCGTTGTTTATAGTATTTAAAAGCGTCTTTAAACATTTCTAACCTCAAGCTGTCAAAATTTTTGGTGTATTTTAGAAATTGGAATATGAAAATAGAAAATGTGAAGGCGGTACATAAAAAAAAATCAAGATACACTTTCGACGTATTTTTGTCTCCTGATTACGAATATTCTTATAAATGAAGCCATTTTTTAAAAAAACTTTCAAAAAAACACTTTTTTAATGTATTCCATTTTTTTGATGTTCAAAGATGTTAAAAATGTAATTTTCTCCAAGTGCGATGGTGGTGTAATGGTCAGCATAGTTGCCTTCCAAGCAGTTGATCCGGGTTCGATTCCCGGCCATCGCACATTTTTTTACAATTTTTTTTTTATTTTATTTTTATTCAGAATAAACATTTGTATATTCGGGACATATAAAAAAACGTAAAAATACATATTTTAATTACATAATTATTATCGGTTTTTTTATTTTTCTGTTTTGTTGACATAAATATTACCATAAATAACTCATATAAACGTTTTACAAAATCATGAATTTACTCTCTAGTCAAATGTATCAAAAATTATAAATTTCAAATGAAATATATACAATTACATGAAAATTTTGTTGTAAGAAAATATGTACAGATCGAATTGATACTAAAAATAGTTAAAAATTATAATTTTCAATCTAATACGAAAGATGTCAACCAGTCGTCATCATCTGGGCAGTGCGATGGATTTTGATTTTCTTTCACCATGAAATCGTGTAACAAACTGTCCAGATCATTGTTTTGTGCAATTTCTTCTTCGGTCAAACCAGAAGTGGGCAATATGTTGTCCGGTATAGAATTTTTTAAATCGGAACTTGTACTCGTTACTTCCATTGCTGTAACAGTATCAGTACTTATTTTTTTAGTGTCCTCTTCGGGCAAAACGGTTTCCGAATTTGATGGAGAGTTCTCATTAACGTTAGTAGTCCCTTCTTCCTGTTTGGTATCAGAGTTTTCTTCTTTCACCTTCTGACGAAGTTTACTAAAACTGAATTTTTGGTATTTCATGGCTTTGTATAAACCTTTTTTATGGACTGCAGAGAATTTCTGAATTGGTACAAGTTTCAATTTTATATTGTTGGGAATAGTGACAAATTTTTGTGCATTGTCAGGATCAAATATTGAAGTAGATATTAAATTTGATGCAGGATTTGAAATCATTGCATGAGGTAATCCGTTTATGATCACTCTTTTAACATTTCGGTCATCCGAGGAGTCGAGTGTAATATTTTTAAGTATTTGTGGACCTTTTGTTTGTAATTTTACCATTTCTACATGATTTTCAGTTTTATTGTTTACTATACTTTTAATTTGTACTTGACATTTTTCAACTCCATTTTCCTCATTTTTTATTGTCGATTCTTCAATATTTGGCAACTGTTTTATTTCTACACCAGTGGTAAGATCACTGATTAATTCTGTAGAAGTATTTGCAATACCTTCGACTGTGTGTTCAAAATTTGTATCTTGTACTGAATTTTCATTAGGTAAAACTTCTGTGGTATTTAAATTCAATTTTGAATCTAGATTACTAGTATTTGGTTCGTCACTTGGATTAAATGCACCAGAAAGTTCATTATCTGCAGTTACCAAAGCAGATTGCACTATGCATTCTTTATTACCATTTTCGCTGGCTGGAGTTAATGGTGGTGTATACAAGGACAATGCAGAAAGACCATCTGTTGAGACTTTTTTCTGTTTTTGAGGTAAAGGTTCCGGCCAATTATTAGACCAGTCATTCAATGACCAAACGTGTCTTTCGATGATCTCTTCGTCTGTGTATCCAAAAGGGTAATGGCACTGAAATATGTAAGTAAATGTGTTAAATTTGTATTACTATTAGTTTAATAAATAAAAGGGTACCTTCTCAGATTCGCATGTCCAAACAGCTTCCTCGAAGTTGAATTGAACAAGAATGATTTTGCTACTGACTCCGATCTTCATGCACATGGGACACAAGTCTCTCATTGTGGCGTATCTCAATCGAATTAATATACCGGTGGGTATTAATGACACATTACACCCATCTGACATTCATTTTAAAGCTATTTTTCTTGTACTTTCAGCAATTCCAGAGCTCTGTTGCTTAACCTCAATTTTCAGGGAGTTAAATCATGGAGCAGAACTACTAAAGTTGCCGGCAGGAGAGAAAAAAGAGCAGAAGAGAGGTTAGGTTTAGGCTATATTTTATGAATTGGAGTAAAACCCTCATTAATCAAATTTATATATTTCTCCGTAGCAAAACTACAATATTATAAAAAAACTTTGGTAAGAAACAATTTTTAAATATTTTTGACTCCTGATTACGAATATGATAATAAAAGTCGGCGAGGATGTCGGTATTTTTAGCAAACTCCGAAAACGCAATTTTTTCAGTTATTTGCATTTATTTCGAAAAATACAATTATGACAAAAAAATGTTTCAAACAAAAAATTTAGAGCGTGAAATTCTCTAAAAGAAAGTTTTAGTGAGTTTTTTTCGTAATTGCCATTGTTAACTAACTACCAGCATTAGCATTAGCAAGATGTACGACGTGGAGGTTATGGTCGATTTTTCAAAATAAACTTAAAAAAAACCCTTTTTTTTGCTGTATTCAATATATTAGGTCTCTTCAGTATTAAATTCCCCTCGATATGAACCTACATGTTTGTAAAAAAGTCTTATTTTACTATTTTTAACATTTGTTTTCCTGTAAATGAACACTTTTAAGCTCTCTTTTTATTTTTATTTCATTTCTTTCGGATTTTTTTGGTTCACATAGAAGATAAGCTTATAATAATAACAAATTTTCTTTTTTTTTTATTTCAGACACGAATTACGAGCTCCATTTTGTTAAAAACCGGGAAACTAGGATGGAGGCGCTTTGGCAAATACTCCATTTTGTAAAATTTTTACATGAACAAATTTGTGCAACATTTTTTATGCCATCTTTAAATATATTTAACTACACAACGGTTAGAAAAAAAATGGATGCTTTAGAAAGTCGGCTCCACTTGCATAATTTAAAAAATGATTAAAATAAGACAAATGAATAAGACAAAGCGATGGATTTCGCTTACAAACAAAAAGATGGTTAATTCTGCATTTGTTGGTATTGTGTTACTTGTCTTCAGGAAGGAGCAAATGTGACATAATCCGTCATTTCCGGGAAGAAAAAACAGTATTCAGCCATACCAAGAAAAATCGACTTACTTTCAAGACAATGGGATTAATAAAGTCTTCTTAAAAATGCTAATCTCTTGTAGCATTTAATATATTACGTATTTATTTAAATTAAAACCATATCTAAAAAAAGTCGGTCTCATATATTCAGATTTTATTAACCCATTAACGCCCAAAGAACAACTTTTTTTGCTTCAATTTCAATTTCAAAAAGTTGATAGTTTTCCAGAAAAAAAATCCTAAAACTTTTCATTCTTAGCATTAAAAAAAAACAGCTCATAGTTTATCAGCAAGGACATCCAGAAATTTTTCAACAAAATTTTCATTGTTGACGCCATTTTGAGGTCGTCAGAATGATTTGGGGTACAAGAGTAAAATTTTGTCTTAAACTTCAAATATTTTATGCACCTTTTTGCATAGTTTCAATAGAATCGCAATATTTTAATAGCTCGAAAAAAATTGATAAGCATAAATATTTCCCGATTTTTTGGAAATGTTTGTAAAATTCGGCGCCATATTGGAATTCGTGATGGCTGAAACTCAATTTTGTTCTCGGAATCTTGAAAAGCGACCTTGAAAATAGCAGGACATGTACTTTTCAATATTTTTGAACTTCGATTTTGATACGAAATTAAAATTGAAGCAAAAAAAGTAAAGGGTTAAACAATTTGATAAGTAACATTTTAGAACTGATACCCGTCTCAGATAGTGATTTTAATTAACAAAAAATTAATTAAAATTGTAAATTACATCGTTTCACATAATTTTAATGTTATTACACTGATAAATTCTTTACCTTTTTAATAATATACCTTTATAATAAATAGCTTAAAATAAAAAAACGTATTGATTATATTAAATCTCCAATTTATCTTTCATAATTTTATTTGAATAATTCAATTAGTAATATTAAAAATAAAAATAAAAATACAACATTCAAAATTACTAATTCGATTCATTCAGGTTGTAATGGGAATTTAGCCACAAAAATATATTAAAGATGAACAAAATCAGAATTATAATTTAGTTATTTAGAAGTCTTTCAGTTAGGAGTTTACTATATTAATTCGTATCAATCAATTTTTTGGTAATTGAATAACATTTAGAGAAATTACACAACTGCTCACATTTACCAAATTCAGAATAGTGGTGATAATATTTGTAACTTACCAAATTAGTGAACACAATTATATCCCGCTAATAAAGTAAATATGTTTGTAAACCCAGTAAACAAAAAGGAATTCGATTACAAGAATACTTTAGAATTTGCCTCAATACAAGACATTAAATCCCCTAAGTAGATTCGTGTTTATAAATATGTTATATAATAATGCTGCTGACAAGTGTTGGGGGTCGAAGTTTTTCTCCATTGTTAATTAAATTGTTGGGTTTACCAAACCCTGCCCAGTCGATGAATACATGAGTCGAAGCTACTAGTTTTTAATTCAACTTCAATCGAGTATTTTGTATCAACATGCATTTTGAAAAAAATGAAAGGTACTTTATGCTACTATTTTCCCGGTCACTCTTGACGACTCCGAGATCAAAATTGTGTTTCAGTCATCAGAAATTCCAATACGGCGTCAAATTTAAAAAAATTTGCGTGAATTAATTTATTTATGAATATGAATTGTTTTCGAATTAGAATACTACAGTAGAGTCCCGGTATATTTATCCGTTCAGTTCCTCGCCTTCCCCTCCCGTCTCGTTATACTTACCAAAAGAAGAAAAATGCCGCTTCTCCCACTCGCGTCACTCGCGTTATGCTCGTGATGTCACAGCAGGCCCTTCCTGAGGCCCCAGTCCGCATGGTGGGGGAAAAAGAGTGTGGCGAAAAGTAAATACAGTAATTCCTCTCCTAATTCACGGGGTTGGTTTTTAGAAAATGACGGCCCCCCTCCTAATTCACGTTACTTCTCTAACCCTACCAAGGCACATATTTCTCCTCCAACGCTCCAAGTTTGCCTTCGCTCATGCGCGCACCCTGCATTTTGTTTGTTTCCCTCTCATTGCAGTCGTGTGAAAGATATTGGAGCGGGGAGAGGAACGGAGGAGAAATTGTGAATTTGGACGGGTAATATTCGTGAGTTAGGCAGGGGAATGAATTAGGTCAGGGACTACTGTATAACGATACCGAACCGGACAAATATGCTGGGATGTAAATATAGCGAGACGCAATTATACCAGGAGTCTACTGTATTAGAATATTGGGATTCTATTAATCCTATGCATAAATCTGGACACTGTATTTGAATTTAAAAAATAATTACTAACAATAAAAATTGCTTAGAAATCATCGATGAATTTTTTAACAAATTTTAATCAATAGATGCAATATTCTTAACAGTTTTTGTCATATTCTTTGTTGAATTCATTGTTGTATTATTTTTTGTTATTTTTTCAAAAATTCATAGTTTTTAAAGGAACGAATTTGAAAGACATGTTGAAAAAATGATTCTCTTAATATTTCGCGAAGAATGCCGTGGAATCATTGATTTGTATAAGTTGAAATGTTACTAAGCGCCCTGAATGATGGGGCCACCATTTTTAATTTTGCAATTCTTAGCACGGATTTGTAATCAACCCTCGAAACCATTTCATTAGTTCCTCTTCTCCCAAATATTAAAAATTCAGAATGTAAAATATCCGTACGGCAAAAGTCCCCAAAGAAAAGAGAGCTGTAAAAATTCGATTTCACGGACTGCATTGAGTCCGTATGGGTTATGTTTTTGCCAGCGCAGATTCATGTTACATGTGATCCGTAAAATGAAATTTTGCATATTTAATAGTAAGACTTTACGGCCTCATGCGATCCATCCGTAAAATCTTGTTTTACGGCCTTATATCGGAAATACTATTTCTTAAAAGTGGGGACATTTCATCTTTGGATATTTACAAATCGAAACATTTTATTTCTAAACTTTTATCGTTCTTACATTCTGCATCTTTATTATTCGGGATAAATTACTTTTTGGAAAATTATTTTGCGGAAATGTTACCACTCCCCTTCTTTTGGATTGTCCCGTACCTTTGGCCAGTAAGAAATGGTGACATGGTTTGAAAGTCTCTACGGACTTTCCGCTGATCTCATAACCTAAGAAAAACGGTTGCGAATCTCTAATCTGGAGCTCCCTATATGTATCGAATCACGTATGCTAGTAGACGCGAGCTGCATGTCGGCAAGTGCCGATTACAATCGCAAAGTTTATGTCGGATCGCGGCCTCCCGCACTATTAATTTACACATGCGTTCAAAGCTTTCAAAAAGCCTTGAGGCATACGAACAACCGGGCACGGCCTCTAATGCGACTCTTCTGTAAAATTGCTTTGTGATTTCCATGCACGCCGGGTATGCGTAAATTACACTTTGAAATTAGTCATAGGCGCTTACCGGAATTTGCGGGAAGGAAGGGCTTCAATTGGAGAGGTAAAACATTACTCGCACTATTATGTGCATAATAGTTGCATCGACATCGAAGCGTTACGGTAACTTTATACCAGTACTGACAACTTTGTCACAACTGAAAGCTCCATTTTTTGTTTCATTAGACTCAAAAAAAAAGTAGTAATGACCATATTTTTACTATGAATCATAATGTGAAATGAGGACTAGGCATGGTAATCGTTAAAAAAACTATTCTGACATAGTAAAGTTTAACTATTGTTTCATGATTCAAATTGCTACTTATAATAGACAAATAGACTCAACTATTTTGAAATAGCCATTTCAGAAAATTACTACCTTCACTGAGAGAAATTGTATAAGAAATTTTCATAAAAAATATGGAAAGGAGTCAATATTTACTTTTTAAAAATATTTGTAAACTATATATATTATAGCATATCAAAAGTCCACTTTTCTCTCTTCGTTCTTTGTTTAAGATAAACAAGGAAACAAAGAGAAAAACAAAAAATCAATACTGCACTAAGTTTGTGAATGTCACCCTCTAACCAGTTAAAAAATGCATTATGCAATGCCATTATAAACACAAATTTCAATGTCGTGTAACTATAGTCTATAGATACACGTGTGTATACGACATGCATTATGTATTATCATATCTTGACACCCGACGGTCCTTCTTATGACCAAATGAAAATCCACTTCAATAACGGGAGCCACGGGTTCGAAGGAAAAAGCTACGTCGCCACCTGGCGGCATCAAAACACACGGAGTGCAGGAGTCTTTACTATGGATTTATAGTAAATGCAAACTTTGACTATGAATAATAGTAAATATAAAGATTTACTTCGAGACATAGTGTGAAATGAGGACTACACTGGATTATAGTTATTTCAACTATATTTGACATATTTATTTAATTCATTCTACATAGTTGACTTTTTTAACTATGAGGAGATAGTTGGTGTAACAAAATTATAGCAAAATCGACTATGAAAGTGGTAAATTTAATTATTTTTCATAGTAGTTTTAACTATTTTTTTCCAACTATGTGATATAGTCAATTTAACTATGGATTTTTTTCTCAGTGTAGTGTTATGAAGCCAGGTGTGAATGTGAAGGAAAGATTGGTAGAGGGGTTTGGAGGGCTGAGTCTCAAAAAATAATTCAAAATAGCTTTATTCATTCAATTAACATATATTAATTGAATACACCTCCTTTCAACACAAATATTGTTATTGTTATTGTTTACATGCTTGAAGAGGCGAGTTTACGGTGTACGTCAACACAAAAGACAGGAGATATAAAAATGAATGTATACTATATACATACCTAAATCTTCGACAAACCTATGTCACAAAATGAAATAAAAATTGTTCTTGTATTACTTATCGTCGAAAAAGCTTACATATTTATGTACAAAAAGTCTAAATTTGATTCAAGTTATGATTTCTCATTTGTAAATAAAAATGACAGAAAAAACTGATGTTATTGTTCATTCACGTTTATATATTATAAATAAACCTCGGCCTATTTATAAATAGAAATATGCATTGAAGCATGTTGCGAATTTCATTGGCCATACAGCTATCTAGCATGGCACAGAAAGTGAACAAAGACATTCCTACCAATAATATTGAAATAACCATTTGTATAAAAATTCGTTCATTAATCAATTTTAATAAGACGATTATTTACACTTTAAGTGCCAACTAAAACTATGCATTACCGTTGATATTACGAAAAAAATGTATACAACCTTTTTTATAGAGAATTTGATCCTCTATCTTTTTTGTTTGAAACATTTTTTCATCCGATTTGTACTTTTGAAAATAAATGCGAAAATTCGAAAAACAACGCGTTTGCGTTTTTTTTTCAGTTTTGACCTTGAAAATGACCTTGTCGCCAATTTTCATGGTCATATTCGTAATCAGCGCATCAAAATACATAAATATACGCTAGTGCCGTTGAAATCGGGGGTGTTACCTAATCGGAAGTATATCCAAAAGTACAATTGGACCTCGAAATAAAAAGCTACAGATGATAAAAATTAATTTCTATATATCGAATCCAATATGGCGTCCAAAATGGCGCATTAGTAGAGTTTTCATGAATTTGGCCACCAGGCGTGATCGCGATTTTCGAAACTATTCGCTTCCCCACCTCGGCTCCCGTTATAGAAAGTCAGATTTTACGCATACCATAAAAAAAGGTATTATTGTGCATTAGTTGCGTAATGTACTATCGTTTATCTTATTAAACGCTTATATTGTATAATTGATATAAATATAGAATTTATAAATTCATGAATGTCTTCTTTGGCATGTTAATTTGTCGATTAAAACTTCATCGAAGTCCCAATCATTTTCTAAAATTGGTACTGAGAATTTCAAAATGCAAGAATGGAACGATTGAACTTTCCGAATCGATGGAGATCGATGACGACGCGAAACAATACCTGGAATGAGAAATGCATACAATGCATTGGAAGAAGACAAATTATTATTCGCTATGCGCGCATGCTTAACCCGTGATTCCGCATTACTTTTAATTCTGGCTCCGACTAGTTGATTATTGTTAGGAAATATGGGATGTATAAGATAACGAGTGCATAGTTTTAGTTGGCACTTAAAGTGTAAATAATCGTCTTATTAAAATTGATTAATGAACGAATTTTTATACAAATGGTTATTTCAATATTATTGGTAGGAATGTCTTTGTTCACATTCTGTGCCATGCTAGATAGCTGTATGGCCAATGAAATTCGCAACATGCTTCAATGCATATTTCTATTTATAAATAGGCCGAGGTTTATTTATAATATATAAACGTGAATGAACAATAACATCAGTTTTTCTGTCATTTTTATTTACAAATGAGAAATCATAACTTGAATCAAATTTAGACTTTTTGTACATAAATATGTAAGCTTTTTCGACGATAAGTAATACAAGAACAATTTTTATTTCATTTTGTGACATAGGTTTGTCGAAGATTTAGGTATGTATATAGTATACATTCATTTTTATATCCCCTGTCTTTTGTGTTGACGTACACCGTAAACTCGCCTCTTCAAGCATGTAAACAATAACAATAACAATATTTGTGTTGAAAGGAAGTGTATTCAATTAATATATGTTAATTGAATGAATAAAGCTATTTTTAATTATTTTTTGAGGCTCAGCCCTCCAAACCCCTCTACCAATCTTTCCTTCACATTCACACCTGGCTTCATAACACTACACTGAGAAAAAAATCCATAGTTAAATTGACTATATCACATAGTCGGAAAAAAATAGTTAAAACTACTATGAAAAATAGTTGAATTTACCACTTTCATAGTCGATTTTGCTATAATTTTGTTACATCAACTATCTCCTCATAGTTAAAAAAGTCAACTACGTAGAATGATTTAAATAAATATGACAATTATAGTTAAAATAACTATAATCTAGTGAAATCCTCATTTTACACTATGTCTCGAAGTAAATCTTTATATTTACTATTATTCATAGTCAAAGTTTGCATTTACTATAAATCCATAGTAAAGACTCCTGCATTCCGTGTGTTTTGATGCCGCCAGGTGGCGACGTAGCTTTTTTCTTCGAACCCGTGACTCCCGTTATTGAAGTGGATTTTCAATTGGTTATAAGAAGGACGGGCGGGCGTCAAGATATGATAATACATAATGCATGTCGTATACACACGTGTATCTATAGACTATAGTTACACGACATTGAAATTTGTGTGTATAATGGCATTGCAGAATGCATTTTTTAACTGGTTAGAGGGTGACATTCACAAACTTAGTGCAGTATTGATTTTTTGTTTTTCTCTTTGTTTCCTTGTTTATCTTAAACAAAGAACGAAGGGAGAAAAGTGGACTTTTCATATGCTATGATATATATAGTTTACAAATATTTTTAAAAAGTAAATATTTAGGGTCAGACTGTAAAACAGCTTAGTGGTGCTGTGTCTCGCCTTTTGCTTATATATATTTAGTAAGTAAGTGAACTCTCCCATGTATATAGTGTATTCCTGATATAAGCAATAAAGTCGATTATTATTATTATTATTATATTGACTCCTTTCCATATTTTTTATGACAATTTCTTATACAATGTCTCTTAGTGAAGGTAGTAATTTTCTGAAATGACTATTTCAAAATAGTTGAGTCCATTTGTCTATTATGATAAGTAACATTTTGAATCATGAAACAATAGTTAAGCTTTACTATTTCAGAATAGTTATTATAACTATTACCATGCCTAGTCCTGATTTGACACTATGATTCATAGTAAAAAAAAAAAGGTAATTTCAAGAACTTTTTTTCTGAGTGTCGCTTTGCTCTGGAACTTCGTCGGGCAGTTATCTGTTTCATTCACTTCTGATGGCATATGTCATATGATCTCCCATTTTGGATTTTTAAAAACTAACAAATTCGGAATCGTCGACTGTAAAGACCTTTGAGTTCCAAATAATACTCGAATTAGGTTTAGTATTCGTATTTTTCGATTTTTTGTCGAATATGGATCAGAAACGTGTTCCCGATAGTTTTACTTCGAACATATGCGATTATAGATTTTGATTTTTGTTTATTTGTATTTTCAAATGGCGCCTTAACAATAAAAATGTTTCGTAATTGAGGAATGTTCTACATTTGTATGCTTCCGTACAGTTCAAACACATAAAATAAGTTATGTAGCGTTAAGGATAGTTTATTCATATTTCCGGAAACAAAATTAGATTTTGAAGATGGCGGTTTATTCACTGCATGTAAAAATACGTTAAATTTCGTTTTTATTGTATAATTGAGAGAATTGGTAATCTACCAATTATTATTTTACTGTTGGTTTCGTGCATTACTGAATTCGAATTAGAAGCCAGTTTTTCGAAATTTAAAATTGTGGACCCAATATGGCGACAAGGATGTGCTAAATATTGTTCACTGAAGTTATTGCTGTCCCATCCTGAAACTTTCAGTACTTTGAAATATTCTAAACAATAACTATGCAGAACAAAAATTTGACTGGAGGGTATATTTTTATAAATAATTAAATTAAACAATTTTTTTTTGTTGCAAAAATGTTTTTTTTTTCCTGACTTATTTTTTAATCAAAACTACACCGTAGTGTAAGCAATTTAATAAAATAATTATGTTGATTGGATATTAAGTAAAAAAGTGAGATGTGTTTTAAAAAAAAGTGACCAAATAAACAGAATCCTAGTCTTAGTTTTGACTTTCGCGTAACATTTGTATGTCTTTTTAAAACAATTACAAAACAATTCCGTAAGTGTCAAGGTGGTGAAAAAGTAATTTTTTAAATCTATGTTTATATCAATTTATCGTTATTAATAACAGAAAGGGGAAAATCAGAAAAAAATGGACAGATGAAGGTTGGCAAATGCTCTCGCAGAAGTAAAGGAAAAAGAAGCTGAAGAGAAGGAAAGAGACGAGGAAAGAAAAAATAAAATAAAAGAGGCGAGACAAAAATATGAAGCCAAAAAATGGTGAAGAAGGAGAAAAAGCAAAAGTAAAAACTCCGAGAAAACAAACAAATTGATCGAAAATGAACTAATTATTAATAATGTATTAATTATGTAAATTATTAATTTGTTATTATATTATAAAAGCATATTATATATCATTTTTTTTATTAGAAAAATTACAAAATAGACAATAAATTGTCTATTTATACAATAATGTATACAATCTTAATAAATGTATAATCAGAAAGAAACAAACAATTTTCACCATTAAATATAGTTGGAAAATAAAAATAATGCTATAATGGTACTATTGCTAATTTAATGTTTACTATTTTTTAACTTATTTTTCAAGAACATCTGAAGTAAATAGGGTTGTCTGTAGAAGCCCAATTTTATCCATATAAACAGTTTTGTATTTAACGGATGAAATATTTATTGTTTTTAATAGATTATACTTACAATTTCATTTTTATTGTATTATTTGCATAATATATTCTAATAAGAGACTGCGTGATAATCGAAACGTCATAAAGAAAAAATATTATTTATTTCATTGTTGTTTGTTCCTTCATTTTAAAAAATCAGTTAACTATCAAAAAGATTATTTTATTTGCAGTTAGATTATTTTATATTGAGGGTAAGAATAATTTTTAAAAGTAATTTACATTGATTAATGAACAATTGATAATGATCGTATTTTATGCATTTGCAATTAATCACTAATGAAATTAGTTATGTCACAATTGTGACATATATTTATACCTTTGGACAGCCGTAATAATAAGTGTAAATCCTCATTTTGTTGGAATGCATAAATTGCTAGAACTACTGAGTGATGTTAAGATCTGCCTTAATGAAATCTGATACAAAAAAGTCAGAATGCGCACATGTCTTGAAGCATTCATGATGGTGCCGCATTAAAAACATTCTACAGTCTTGCTAAGATAATTTTTAAATAGGTTATTCTCGCAATTTTTTCTGATATATGTAATAACTTTCATTCAATTAAGAACTCGTCATGGGATATTTTCTGTTTTATTCAATTATACTAAAATTATAGCAAGAACTGCCTCCTTAGGGTGCATTTCTGAACCGGTGTTTAAATTACGAACGAATAATAGTGCTAAAGCTTTAAAGCTTTTTTTCAAATAAATCATTTACAGTCTTTCCGAAATGCAAGGTTTCTTAGGCACTTGGGACACATTTCACTAATAAATTTAAATGCGATTTTGAAATTATTATTTATGATTCTTTAATAAGATTTCATAGCTTTTCATTTCGGATTGCATTTACATGTCTTTTCTAACACGGAGCATTGTTTCTTCTTTAATGTTACTACAGAATGATTGCAGCTTGACAATATCGCTGCATCAAGGAACAGTTACTTTATTTTCAACAAATATTACGTATAAAATATTGAATTATCTTCCGAGATATAATTATATTGAATTGTTTATGAAATAGAATGAAATTCAATAATTTTCTGAAATAATAAAAAGTTTTAGATATACGGTCGGTTGACCAAACAAAAAACTCTAAGGTAACGGTTCGACCACGATAATAATTATTTTAAAAAATGTTATGATCTGCATAAAAGATAAATTAATATTTAAAAAAAAATAATGATATGTAAAAGTCCAAAAAACACCTTAAACTCACTTAAACCGTTAAACCCCCATACCACTTTTACCCAAAATAGGTATCTCCATAACCTGATGACCCCTTGAACTCGTTAAACCATAACCTCATAATCTTAAAACTCTATAACCTGATTTCTTAGAAAAATGTGGTTCTGGAAAATAGAACCATTTCGTGAGTTTCACTTGTTGAACGTAGTCATGGAGAAGCATCTCTAAAGCTAAACCCCAAAATCTCATAACCTTAAAACCACCACATTCCAAAAACTCATAAATTATAATCCCATAACAGGAACACTATATAAATCTTTAATCTCGTAATCCTGTTTTCTGGAGAATTCAAGTTCCGAAAATTCAGCACACTACTACATCGACACATGTAATTTTTTTTATCCACCTAGGCTTAAACTCTTCTTCTGACCTTATATTTCAAGCAGAAAGTTAGTTTTAATCATTCATTTTAAACTGTAATTCCGCGGTCCAAAATACGTAAAAAAATACCTGGATAAATCCAGGAATTTAAAACGTGCCGTGGGGCAATACTGGATGTGGGCATGTTTACAAAAAAAGTAGCACTAGTAAAACTCAAATAAATGACGAAGGTTTAAAATGAATGATTAAAACTATTTTCTGCTTAAAATATAAGGTTAAAAGAATAATTTAAGCCTAGGTGGATAACAAAAAAAGTTACATGTGTGTTGTGTGCTGAACACTGCAAAAATCGCATTTTTTTTTATTTCGGGAATTTTTATCTCGGAAATGCGCCATCGTGCGCAAAAGTTACATAGAACCTTTTTTGGTCAGAATTGCCCGAAGAATCTAAAAAAATTTTTTAGGAAGCGAACAGTAAAAAAATTATATTTAATTGTTTAAACAAATTGTTATAAACAATGACGGACCATCCGGAGAGCTTTCCACCCTCAAAATTCGGATTCAGTGACCCAAAATACGTAAAAAATAACGAGGTGGATCCGGCGACTTGAAACATGTCGTGCGTGCCAATACAAGATGTGCGTATATTTACAGACAAAAAACAGCGTTATAGTAAAACTTCAATAAATGGCGAAGGTTTAAAATGAATGATTAAAACTAACTTTCTGCTTGAAATACAAGGTCAGAAGAAGAGTTTAAGCGTAGGTAGATAAAAAAAAAATTACATGTGTCGATGTGGCAGTATGCTGAATACTGCAAAAATCGCATTTTTTTTTATTTCGGGAATTTTTATCTCGAGAATGGATTATATACCCTGGATTATTTATTAAACACATTTAGAAGTCAATCATTAATTACATTTTCAGAATATGTACATTTTGATATCTCTGTTTTTTTAAACGACTGGTTTTTTTATTTCTGTTTTTTTAAATGTCAGGTTTTTGAATGTCGGGGTTTTTATGTGCATCCAATTAAAATATAAAGCCTTAATGCATCTATTACTACGACATTGCTTCTATTACTGCGCATATTAGTACCTGTTATTGCGGAATTTGCGATCTCGAATTTTATAATTTATCGTTAAAATAGCGAAGAAATTATTTCTCAATACACCGTTTTTCTTCCAGAAGATTTACAAGAAAATACAAATATTTAAATGAGATATCTGTGAAAAAAGGATTAGGTGACACATGTTTTTTAGGATATTTTAATTCGTGGTCTGTTTTGATTCCAGTATGAAGTGCAAAATTGCTTCTAATTGCTATTAATAATGAACAATAAATTATATTTTTCTTAGAATCCTCCTCTTAATTTAGATTCCGGAATATAATATTTTCTAATTTTAGCGACATTTTCAAATTTCCTGTTGTACCGGAATCTCTGTAACTCCGAAAGTTTCCGAAAAACCAAAGGATAATAATACATATCAGTGATAACCGATTTTATGTCTTTGTTTAGATAACAGAGGATAACAATGAATAGTGCAAATAAAGACGAAAATCGTCAACACTGGTGAGCAATTTGCCTGTATGAATCGTTAGGAGGCATGTAGTAATACCGGCAGTGCTAACAATTATTTAACTAATGCTTGATTTTATGAGTGACTTAGTTAAATATGTTTTTATTTATTATTAACTTTATTTAGTTAGATATAGTGCAGTTCAGTAGAGTCCCTCGTCTTCTCCTCACGTCTCATTATATTTAGCAAAAGAAGGGGTGCGCCGCCGCTTCTCCCACTCCCCGCAGTAGCTTTATGGTTCTGACGTCATAACAGGCCCTTCCTGAGGTCGCAGACCATAGAGTGGGGGGAAAATAGAGCGATGGCAGGTAAATATAACGAGACGGAACCGGTCAAATATACCTTTTTTGAGAGCCTTCAATTTAATGGGGTAAATTTGGCATAAACTTCCAAAAACGTCGCTCACCAAATACTTATGACGCCGATGTTTTTTTTACGCATTATGATGCGTTGAATTCGAATATCATAGTGGCAATTGGCGCCAATGCGATTTTTAAGATAAAAATCATGAAAAACCCATTAAAAAAAAGATGTTTCCTAGTTTTTTTCCTTTATTTTCAAACATATTAAAATAAAAAACGTAGGAGATAAAATAGTCTACAAAAACAGTTTAATGCTTTTCCTTCATAGTACTAAAGATATTGCCTTAAAAAGGCGAAAAATTGCGATTTTCACAAAGAAAATTGTATTTTCGCCAAGTGCGAGCATGATATTCGAGTTCAGCGCATCAAAATACGTAAGAAAACACAAGAGTCATTAAAAATCGACTAGGGACTATTTCGGAAATACACCCTAAATTTGAAACTGATCGTTCTCTTAAAAACTATGAATCTTTGATAAAATAACAAAAAATAATACAACAAAGAATATGACAAAAATTGTTCAGAATATTTCATCTATTGATTAAAATTTCTTAAAAAATTCCTCGATGATTTCTAAGAACTTTTTGTTGTTAGTAATTATTTTTTTAAATCAAATACGGTAGTACTCCCCTTAAGTTATCTTCCCTTATGCTACATACTCCCCCTAAGTTATATTTTTTCGTTCCTCTAAGTTATATTCTTCTCCTCCCGTATTCCCCCACCACACTCGCCCTTCTTTCCATTACATTCCATTTTTGCACTCTGAAATCACTTTTTCATTTCCCTCAACGTACAATTTGCGATCATTAATGTTCAACTGATTTAACAATTCGTATTTAAATGCATGCATGTGTGCGTCTGCATGTACGAACACATATATGCATGTGTGTGTCTAGCGGAAATGCGAGTGGTGGGGGGTGAGGGGGAATATAACTTAAGGGAAGCAGACGCTATATTGCCAGACTCAAGTGTATAACTTAAGAGGAGCACTATTTTTCTTAATAGTTAAGAAACCGCTTGTATACTATGCGTTTATAGCTATAAAGTAAGGATTTCTTAATAGTTACAAAATGTAATGGTTGCAGTCGATACGCGCCGTAACATAACCTCAAATGACAACACGGATGTTTTCTTTGGTGTTTTAAGAACGATTGAGTGCCATTGCAATTCGGTGGTTGTTATTGGGAAATGAAATAAATTAAAGATATTATTTATACTTCGTCTTAAATCTGCTCATTTTATAAACAAATACATCGTATAACACACATGTTCCATGGCTTATTTGTGAATTTGCGCAGCTGCCGAGTTCAAAGTATACATTTCTTAACTATTAACAAATGGTCAATTCTGATGTAAGAAATAAAATGCTAATATTAAATGAATCGCCTTTAATATTATAATGCCATATTTACGTTAAAATAATTATTTCAACTTTTCAACTGAACGATATTTATTTACAACAAGCAATCCTTTTTCTCAGTGTACAGTAGAGTCCCGGTATCATTGTGTCTCGCTATATTTACGTCCCAACTTATTTGGCCGGTTCTGTCTCGTTACATTTACCTGTTGCCGCTCTCCTTTTTCCCTCACCTTGGGGACTGGGACCTCAAGAAGCTCCTGCTGTGACGTCACGAACATAAAGCGACCGAGGGGAGTGGGAGAAGCGGCGCTCTCCTTCTTTTGGTAAATATAACGAGACGGGAGATAAAAACACAATAGGAATTCTATATCATTTATTTTTGCATTTCAACAGAAAAACGCAGTAAAGTAGTCCTTCCCTTATTCTAATGTCTCCCCTTACTCTAATTTTTTCTCTTCTCCTATTCTAATATTTCCCCTCACGCGTTCTCCCCACTGACGTGTGTTGACGTGTGGATTTTCTAAATTCAAATAATGGCGCATGGGCAACAAAAGAAAAAGAGACAAAAGTGAGACTACAAATCTAAGTAGTGGCGGAGAGGGAAAAATTAGAATAAGGGAAGAAGGTCGTCAATTAGAATAAGAGAAGGACTACTGTAATTGGTACATTTGTTAGATAAAATTGTACTTTTACGACAAACCATTTTAATGCTATCGAAAAAAGTAAATAACCTTAAAAAGAGACTGCAAAAAAAATGATCGAGTGTATAAAGTTTGTCGGAAAAAATGAGAAAGTTAGACGTAAACAGATAGATGAAAGAGGAGCACGTGCTAAAGCAGAAGATAAATAAAAGCGAACGACAAGCCAAAAGAAAGATGGGTCTGTAGCTATCGGCCGACGGATATAGTGAAAAAGATGGAGCAAGAGAGATGAAAGAGAAATACCTGCATATAGACAAAATGTCGAAAGTGAGAAGAAGAGAGTATGTCAGATCCATGGAAAAGATGTTACGCGAGAAAGATGTATGTGATGTAGGAGACTGAAACGCGAAACAGCCTCCTGGTTGCCGCGACGATAGTCAGCAACCAATAGGAAAGGTCCATGTCGTCACCAGTGACCAATCAGAATCGAGGAAGGTGACGACAGAGCTAAAAATAGCCAGGACGTATGTAGGCCGGCCGCTGCCGCAAGTCCATCCGAACTACAGTCGCGCGCCGACAGCCGACGAAGGAGGAGTTTGTTCTTTCGAACGGTTCGGTTTTCAAGCTTTCCCAAAAAACACACGGATAAGAAGGTAGGCGAGGCCACTGATTTTCCGAAAAATGCAATATCCATTTTTTAATTTCGTGAAAATTCGGTTATCGGGTGTGTACGACGTCGCCACGTGACGTTGCTTTTCCATGTGTCTCCGCCCCCGCGGCTACGTTAGCCCCCACTGTTATCAAAGATGCGCGTTTCGAGCGGACGTGTGTTTTTTTCGACGTGACATCTTTTTTTATTGACCGACAGGCGATTTTTGTAGAGAATGTGGGAGATATTTGGTCACGTGGAGCTATACTGGCTCCACGCCGGCTCAGCTGTAGTGCGCGTAAAACCACGAAAGTTTTGTTGAAAAAGTGTATGGTGTTGGGAAATGTGTTGTTTTCGACGCAAAATACATGGAATACGTCAGAATGTCATTGAGGATGAAGTTCAAGTTAAATATCCTACTTTTCATCAAAGTTTTGACTAAGATAATGTATAAATCCTAGTTGAACTTCACATCATAGCAAGAGTAAACAAGGCTTTTCCATCGGACATATTAAATCTGACATTTTCAAAATGTCAGTTTCATTTGGTTTGAATTAAAGATTCCTGGTATTCAGAAAACCAATGTACCTTGGTTAGCCTACCAAAATGTAAACATCGTAATATCGTATTTCCTGGACGATTGCCACTTGAACGATATCGAATTGTGCACACAAACAAACAATTGGTTTTTAGATAAGCACTGCTATATTTCTGGTTTTGCTATTTAATTTCATAAATATATGAGTGTGTGACATCGAAACCGATTATCCGCTTTAAAATAACGAGTGTCATTTTAAATATTGCAAATTATAACTACCCAGACATCAAAATAGAAAAGAGTTCAGAATGATTTCGAAATGTGCTCCAAAAGAAATCAGATGTCCCACTTTCTTCCCACATAGCAAAATAAAAAATAGTCCAGAATGATGTGTTCTACAAGAGGTCAAATTATGAGGTTTTTCTGAGCTTGATGTCATAATGATCTCCTAATGATATGAACTTCAGAAAAACCTCATAATTTAACGCATCTGACCTCTTGTAGAACACATTATGAGATCATTTTGAACGATTGTTTATTCTGCTATCTGGGTAAGGGTTTTCTGAAAATGAGTTCATAATGATCTGATAATGACATCATGAGCAGGAAACCCTAAGAAAGTGAGACGTCTTACTTCTTTTAGAGTACATCTCAAAATCATTCTGAACTCTTTTTTTATTTTGTTGTCTACGTAATGAACGTCCGCTAAGAATTCGTGAAATGGGCTCCTAATTTTCGTTTGGGTAAGAAAAGTTAATGATCTATTAGTACCAACGAAGACCTCCAAAGGATTTTTCAAAATTCATATTTGTTTAAAAGTTATTAACAATTGAACTTTTTTGCTAATTTTTGGAAAATATTCAATATTAAAAAATCATTTGGAGGTCGTATTAGTGACCTTATCGTGGACTATCAAAATATATAGGTCTTATTAATTTTTTGACCTTGTCAGGAATTCTTGCCATGTTAAAACCACAAAAATATTGGCTACAAAACTCTGTAGTACTGCAAAATAGTATATTATGTAACAAGTGTATAACTTCACGCACTGAACGATTTTCTACTTCACACATGGGAAATCGGTGCATAAATTATATTAGTTAGTTCATTGTTTTTTACAAAGTTTGAATATATTTCCCACAAATATACTCAAAATAATTATGTTGTAGATTAAAATAATTAGCTAAAAGAACCATCCCAGAAAATCACGTATTACAAGTAAGACAATGTTTTTTTCAACTCCGTGCGCGAAATTTAATTTCACACACTGTTTGGAGTGCGCGAAGTCCCCGATTTGCGCACTGTATGCACCCATAGTACATTGCGCACTTCGCGCCATTGAATTTTTCGCACGCAGATGAAAAAAATAGCATACGATTAACGTGCCAAATATCTTACTTTCGCACTCGTTCACTTGTGCGTAAATCATCCACTTCTCGCACTTGTATATCGTAATGGACAACTAGTGAATGAATCTCTTTAATCAACCATTTGAAGCATCAATTTTTTATTTTTCAGACTGATAGAAAAGACCACGTTATACCGGAAGTTTTAAATGTGTAAATACAACACAGATATGATGGTTGTCAATAATAGTATGGCACTTTCCTGCAGATTTGAAGCATATCCCACTTAAACCACACAGTATTGGACTTTTTCACTTAAAAATTCTCTCAGTGTAGGTAAAAATATACAAAATTACTTTGTTAAGCAGAAAGTTTAGGATTTTAACTAAAAAATGACGGATTTAATAATATTTTGAAAAAATTCAAAAAATAGTTTGAAGATGATTTTTGCATCCATATTGGATCCACCATTTTAAATCTTAAAAAACTGACCACGCATTTCAAATCAGGAACTCCAAAAACGTTACTAAAGTTGAAAAAATGATCAATCTAACAATTTTTTATCGATTTTAAAGCTACAAATCGTAACATAATTTATTCACTACATTTTCTTTAGTGGAATGGAAAAAAGATTAGGGGCCATCTATGAATTCCGTACAAATTTTTTTGGTACTTAATGAATTTTGTATGTACGATATGTAATAACAAAAACGTTTAATCGAAATCCTAGCTGATTGTCAGCAAGATTTTTTTTGTGTATATTAGACTATTTTAAATATAGATTTATTTTCTTTCAAATGTCGATCTAACTAGTACGATAAGGATGTGACGGTACGCAAAAAACAAATACATATTAAAAAATAAACATAAAAATATATATGAATGTACACTACTATAAAATAATACTTTTTCATAATTTAAGTAACACAATTTGGATTTATTCAGAAATATAATTAAATGATTTTCTAACTTAATATAATGTAAACAATGCGTATTGTTGTAAGACCGCGTAACGCACATGATCAAAACAAACATGTTATTACTATAATTATAATACATAAGGAACCAGTGCGAATTTGGTTTATTCATGTCTATTTTATAGTTTATACATGAAATATTTATTATTACATATTTTGGATGGCCTGGGAACGTGGCAAAGTTTCGAAATTTATTTATTTATTATTAATAAACGGAAAATTAGGCCGTACAAAACAGAAAATAAATGATACAAAAAATAATACAAAATACGGTTAATAAAAAATACAAATATACATAATGAGTCGTGACATAAAAGAAAATTAACTAAACAAAATAATGCAAAATACGAAATATAAACAGTATAAATAGAAATACTTATTTTCAATTGATAAAGGGGATGAAGGGGGGTGAAAATTCACACATCACAGGTTTCATTTATATTTTCAAGAAAAACAACATATTAAAATCGGTCTAAAACTTTTTATCGTACATAGCAAATAGTACATTACGATACATGTGCATGAAGCAGGTGATCTGTGTTCTAGTGAAACAAGTACGCATGTACACAGTAAAAGAAAGTCTTAAAATTATTACATATTCAATTCAGCACCGTAAAAGGCTTAATTTCAGCCTAAATTGTGCTAATTTTCTTAAATTAAGTCAATATTTGCGCTCAAATCCTTCTTTTTTAGTTTTGGAAACTTACTTTTAGTCAATATTCAGGTTTGAAATAAGAATTCTCTAACTTAGGTGTGACTAGCTCGAAAAATGTTTCTTTAAGCCTAAATCTTCGACTAAAATTAAATTTTGCTGCCTGTAAGTAAGACTTTAAGCGCAAATATACACTTAATTTAAGAAAATTAGCTGAATTTTAGACTAAAACTAAGCCTTTTACGATGCTTAATTTGAGATGTAACGATTTTAAGACTTTTCTTACTTACTAAGGATAGTGGGCGAAATTGAATTTCGCGCACGGAGTCAAAAAAGAATATTATGATATTTTTTATCAGTATGGTAACTAACATTTTTTTCGTTCGGGTCCACCTTGTTTGCAAAGTATTTCTGCAGATGCATTGTACCGGCGACTGTTTTAAACGCGTATAATGTTCATATTTCAAAAATGGATTATTCTTGGTTATTTTAATGTAGGCTGTTATGAAATAAATAAAATAATTGAAAACGGGGTAAACCTTTCGAAAGACTACTTCCTCTCAAAAAAAATTGAATTACCGTATTTCAACGTATTTTTGCCCCCTGATTACGAATATAATAATAACAAGTGGCGGTCGGACAAATGAAGCCGCCATCTTGAAATACAGGCCAAAAATCGTGTATTTTTTCAGTTTTTTGAGTTTATTTTGAAAAGTACAAATCGTATGAAAAAATGTTTTAAACAAAAAATATAGAGCGCAAAATTCTGCACAAAAAAGGTTGTATACATTTTTCCCCTAATATGAACGGTAAGCTCGTAAATTAGTGACGAAAGTGGGCGTGATGTGGCGCACTCTGGGTACGTATTTACATACAGAGAAAATACGTAGCTGATGGGCAACTTTTCGTATGCGAAATTCCTGGTACCAGTTGTTCTTGCATGTTGCGGGATACATGGTCTTGAGTTCGCCTATCACCCATACCTGCAGGCTTGGAGGCTAGGGTAGTATAAAAAAGGGGGGTCTTGGGGGCGGAGCCCCCCAGCACGCAGGCAGCCCGAGGCTCACGCATTGACTTCAGAATATACAATTGATTATTTCTATCAATTCGAAAATGCGTCAGCCGCGTGGGTGCCTGCGTCCTGGGGGGCTCCGCCCCCCAGACCCCCGTTTTTGTACTACCCTAACCTCCAACCTTACAAATATGGGTGACAATTGAACCCACGTGACGGCGTTCTTGTGAACAACGTGAAAATTCCCCTTTCTGCAGCGTTCGGAATTTTTGAACATCCTATACATTGCAGAAACACATTATGCCCACTTTCGTCGCTTATTTACGAGCTTATCGTTCACATTAGGGGGAAAATGTATACCACCTTTTTTGTGGAGAATTTTGCGCTCTATATTTTTTGTTTAAAACATTTTTTCATACGATTTGTACTTTTCAAAATAAACTCAAAAAACTGAAAAAATACACGATTTTTGGCCTGTATTTCAAGATGGTGGCTTCAGTTTGTCCGACCGCCACTTTGTATTATTATATTCGTAATCGGGGGGCAAAAATACGTCGGAATGCGGTAATTCAATTTTTTTTTGAGAGGAAGTAGTTTTTCGAAAGGTATACCGAAAACGGCTTTCTACATCGTGAACAAAATATAAAGTTTATCAGAAAGTTTATTTAAGCATTCTGTTTCTAAATCGTCCATTATAATATCACGTATTATTTGTTTATATATTCGGTTATTGAACTTAAAATATGTGTTGTCTATTGTATTTAGAATGTCAACAAGAGACATTTTTATTTCAATACCGTTTCTGACTATTTCAATTTTCTGATTAAAATATGGTCCTGTGGTATAATGTATAAATTAGTCACATAACGACATTTGATTCTTGACGCACCCGCATAAATAGTATATAAACCAATTAAAAAAAAACGAAAATTCTCATCATATTGCTTTTGTCTCCTTGATGATGGAACAAGGTTTCGGAACGTTGAAGCGTATATTTTAATATATATTTGTTTCTTTGCCTTCTTGAGGTACTTCTTAGAGAATTTTTAATTTGTATAGATCAAAGCCGCCTTCAGTTATTTTATTTATGATTTATACTTGCTTGTCGAAAACATTGCCCGTCTACTATAGTTTTGATTGTTTCATGTTAGGTCATTGAAAGCTAGACACGTGTCGCAGATGTTATTTACATGCATATTTTAATAATATAAACATTACATAGTTATGTAATGTAGAGAATTATTTGGAAAATAATTAAATTACCTACGATGTGTATGTTTCCATCAAAATAGATTACATTATGTACAATGCAGCTGCGTTACTATCAACACAAGACTCACGTTTGTCTTTATATTTTCAAAGCAAATTTGTATGTACGTGTGTATCGAACATTTCTCCAGAAATCACAAGGGACAATTTTAATGCAAAATCACGTAAACAATATAATATAGAATAAAAATAAATACAAATTATGTAGCAGAAATAATACACTGTTGCTGACACACATGGCTTAAGCAACCTTCGTACACATTTATCCCATGCTAGTTTTTAATTTCTGCGAGATGCATTACAGAAATTCCATTCGTATTAGGATAAATTTAATTGTATGAAGAATTAGGAAATGATACTCAATGTATTCTTTGAAAATTTCGTCTTATAAGAAGTAGGAGTGGGGACCCAAGTTGAAGCTAATTCGGTCGGTCGCTCTGCATGGAAAAGATGATTTCCATTCAAATATTTCGTCGATTTTCGAAATCTTTATTGGTTCCAAAGTTACTAAAATCAAAATTTGTATAGTTAAATAATTCCTCGAAAAGTATCGCAGCGCCATCTATAACTACTGTTTTGTATTCGTCTCGAAATGACCTTTCAAATGAACAAAAAACGGTTACTTCACTATATGGCAATTCTTGAATAGGAAGTCGGCGTTAGGGGTCATTGACCGATAGTTATTTTGGGTCTAAGCGATATTTAGGTTGTCGGGTAAACGGATATAAATCGGTCTTAAGGCAATCATCAGCATAGCGTAGGAAAATCGTGCCAAAACAACGCGGCGGGCGGGAAAACTGCTAAAGCGCCCTATGCACATGCGCGCTGTCGATATTGCGCTACCTAGTAGTAATCGACGCCTTTCTGAATGCTTTACAAGGAATGAAATGCGATTTTAATAAATAAAAATCACTTATTATTTCCAAATTAAAGTTGGTTTTCTCTTTTTATTCTCGGACTTTCAATGTTTTCAACGAACCATAAAAACGTCAAGAATGTAAAGCCATTACTTATTCAATTTTTCAACTTGAACCGTTATTGAAGTAATTGATGATGAGTTGCGTTACTGAATATATCCATTTACTGACTGACACTTATTGTAATAGTATCGCCTTAACTCAAGGTACATATTCTAATTATGGAAGACTTTTAATACAATATGCACATAAAAATTAATTGAAATCGGTTATATACAGTAATTTCTACTAGAGAGAAATAATAGTCGCTAAATTATCATAATAGTACGAGACATTGAAATGCAATTATATTTATTGGATATAAAGTCGTCGCAAAAAAAAAGAAAGATTACATCTAACCATAATTTTAAACTTTAATATTTGTTGTTTAAAAAAATTTTACACGACTTTTAAAGTTAATATCCTAAAAAATATAAATGTAATCTTGTCAATTAGAGCACGCCAGTAGCAAAGAGTAAATGATGTATGAATTCTAGTTTTTATGGTATTCACGGTTTAATTGTTAAATTACGGTCAGATTTCATGATTTGAAATAATAATTTGTGAACGTGCCGATTTCGAGCCAAGAAAAATACGTTGCGTGATTTCCTTCACTTTGTACTTTATTACGCGGAGGTGTGGGTGGGTTGCACGCACACATGACCTTAGAGTTTTTCATCATGGAAATGTTACAATTATAATGATCATTTGGAATTTTTATGATTTGAATGTTGACACAGTGCCAACGGCTACAAAACTTCTATATGTTAATTAGAAAAATAATAATTAAGTGCACTTAGTTAACACGTAGTCGTCTATATGTATGTAAATTATGGAAGATGAATGTACTCTCTGTGAATAATGAAAAACAACAAATATTATTTGTATTAAATCACAACATTAACCTAGTACGAGTTATTTGTAAAATTTAAATTAAGAAAAGACAATTAAATATAGATGGCGCGTCGATTATGGTTTATTTCTTAAAAGAGAATTCTGCCACATGTAGAAAATGGTCCAAAAGCACATAATGCTTGTCGTAACCGTATTTTCAGAGGAAATAATATTTTCGTAATAGTAGGCGTAAATTAGATTTTACATCCGAATTTGTCAGAGTAAAATATGAACGAAAGTTTTCTAACCTTCCGAGCAGCAAATTCGGGGTATCTAAACTCGAATTTTCGTATTAAGGGCCTAAAATAAAGTTTTACGCCCGTAATACGAACAATGTTTTTCGCCCGAAAGGGTTAAAAATTCAAATTTATGCCCGAAGTTTAAACTGGGACGTGAGGAGAACTCCAATCTCGGTCATAATTTTCGAGGGCGTAAATAATTTTTGTATCCGAAGCAATCACCGTTAGCTTCTGAATGACTTCGACGTCCCTCGGGTAGAGAGTACTAGAGGGTGTATGAGATTATTTTACCCCTTGATGCTAAAATATTTATTTATAAAATCTTCAAATATAAATTCAAAATTCATTTAACACCAAGTTAACTCGCAAACAAATACAATACTTCACACAAAGTACTCCATGCTGGATTAACTTTAAATTTTGTTTTGTTCGTCGCAATTTTCGTCTGAATAAATGAGTTCTCTTAACTCTTAAAGCGCTCTGGGGGTACTGGGAGACCCCACAATAATACTGTTATTAATCTCATTAAGTCTACATTTTATGAATTCAATTAGTTTTTACGTTATTTGTTACATTTCTTTATTTCTTTTGTTATATATATTTTTTCTTATATTGTTTATACACTGATGTAAAATTTGTTTTCGCAAAAAGGGATTTTTCCAGTTTCTAAAATAAATAAATAAGTAAATTATTATTTTTATCTTTAAAACAGACCATAATAACACCAAAACTATTTTATTTTTCAATGTTTGACACTAAATAAAATTTTTTTTAATAATGTAATTAACCCTTAAAGCGCCCTGGGGGTACTGGGAGACCCCACACATAAATATTACATTTTTTTCCCTTCTAAAGCTGCACTTTTGCAGCATTTTTGATCATAAAGAGCTACATTTCAAGAGGCACAAGTTAAATTTTTAGGACAAAATATTGAAAATTGGCTGAGTTACGATTTTTTTTGTGAAAAAACGTCTCTTTTGTATTTCATTTTTTATAACGGGCACCAATAATTTTTTTATCAAAATAACTTATCTACGCCGTAAAGTGATACTTGGCGAGTATCCTGTAATTTTGTTGAGACGAAATAACGAAAACTGTCCGCGCAGGACGATATCATCTTCGGATTGGGGTCTCCCACGACCCCACATGGCGCTTTGTGTTATTTTTATATAGAGTGTCGCTTTATGGGTTGGAAAGTGTGCCACCGATAAGTTACGAATTTTCACTAAAATCCGTAAATAAAAAATGACTGAATCGATTTCTCGAAATTTGGGCTCTGTAAGGGTGATTCTAATTACTATAGACGGTTTCCTAGAAAAGACGAAAGAAATTAATTGAGAACTGACCGAGAATTTTCCGAAATAAGTGATTTTTAGAATTACAATAAACATTAACTCGAAGGGATAAGATAAGAAAAAGCTTTAGAGGTCTTTAGTCTAAGAAACCCAAATGATTAAATACCCGTGCAGCTGAGTTTCGTCAATCTATCTCAAGATACGTTTCGTCGACGGAAATAACAGACGGAAAAAGCAGGCCGATGCATAAACCGACTTCTTCTTTATGAACATCAATGCAGTTTTAAGACCGGCACCAGTGCAAGCATTTTGACGGCTTTTTGATCTTTCCGATTGCTTTTAAATAGAATACGATTAATTGAACCATTAATGTAGTGTCCGATTAAAAGGGAAATTTTAATTACATATCGAAAGAACGATGACGCTTCCGTATCAACCAAGATTAGCAGACACCGTATATTTATATTGTTTTAAGTTACGTTTTTATCCACAAGTATGACAAAACGTGTGTCTTTTCATCAGGGGACTTATTTAACGTATAAAATGAGTGGAGCTTGTGTACACTGACAAATTGTATAGGAAGTTATTTAAAAAAAACAGGAAAAATAACTTAGACAAAGAACAAAATTATAGCAGCAAAGTTTGATAAAATACTGCATGCTACAAAACTAATAAATAAAACAAAATAATCAATATTTTCCCAAAATCTGGAGTTTACGAGTAATATGACAAGTTCCTATTTTTTAATAGTAAAAATTATTCAATTTTTTAAATTATTGCTATTCCACAAGACTGTTTTCAAAATTTTATTATAATTGTAAATTTTGGTAATTTTTCCTATTTTTTATAAATGTTTTCAAAATTTCTTTCAAGATTTCTTTCAGCGTCGTTACTGTGCATTTTTTTAAGTTATGTTTTTAATGCATTTCTATTTTAATTTTATTCTGAACTATATATTTTATAAGTAGAAAGAAGTCCATTTTTTATCCAATTATTGTAAGAAAATATTTACCTGTGCCGTGTTTCATTTTACAATAGATACAATGAGATATTTTTATTATTTTATATTTTATTAACTTCAATATTCATACGGAATTTTAATTTTCATAAATAATATGAAATATTTCGATTAAAAAACTTAAACAAAAGGGAATTTAAATGTAAAAAAATATTGAATAAATAACAATATAATCTAGAATATTCTGTACAAAACGACTTTAGATATTTCTTTAAGTGTTCGGATCAGAAGTAAGGCTGAATAAATACAATATATATATATATTGCATTCATTATACAGTTTGTCTATTATTAAAGATTTCTTTTGTTCTGGTCTATTCATTTAAATACCAATTTTATCAAGTTATTGGTTCTAATCAGTTTTTGATAAAGCAAAGGGATTAAGTAAAATATGAAGTAACTTTTAATCATATAAAACAATGGAGAAACTTGGACTATTCAAAGTTTATTATGAATTTTCTAACAATTTTTTAATTTGAAAAAGTAATTTCCCTTATCTTAACAAAAAGAAAAAAATTTATATTACTTATCGAACCATAATGGCCATTCTGCAAAATAACGTTTTGTCTTTCAATTTCTTTTCGCTGATGTAAGACCATATAATGTAGTCAGGTAATACAAAAAACTAAAGATATTATAATATTATAATAACTTAAATTTAACTTTCTTAAATTTAATTAAATTTAAAAAAACACCATTTTAACTACAATTTTTATTGTCTGCACGGCAACAAAAAGCTTTTTTTATAAGTTTATTTTTTCGATTGAATAATATGTATTTTAATCTGCGAAGACAAGTCGAATAAAATGTATTTGTATATATACTGTACTATAAAATGTGTTTTTAACATTCCGGGACTAGAACTCGATTTTGCGCCCTGCACTCGTCGTATTGGGATCTGACATTTAGCGCTGTTGTCGACAAATTTGTAAGCTTTCATATTGGCCGATAGCCCAATTACCTTTCTCCAAATGCAAGTTCTTAGTATTTTGGAAAAGAGCCACCACCAAATGTCAGATCCCAATTAAAAAATATCATACGCAACACGGGCAAAATATCCTATGTGATTGTCGTTCTCGCTTCGCTCGTGCTACAAACTTCGCGCTCGTCGAAGATCGATAATTGCGCCCTTGTTACGTAATATACTATTATATAGACACTGTAATAACTTCTAAGTTATTAATTTCCTATTTATAAAATTTTGTTTTAGAATCAATTAAAAGTTTGTTTCATGACCTTTTTCACCCCTTTTTCGAAATACACAAGTAATTTTCTTAAATTATTATGAGGTGAATTCAAATAAATTAAACGTTGTTCGCATTATTGTTATGCTAACAATGCCTATCCCATTGAATGAAGTCACGGTGGATGATTACGGACCATTACTTCATACATTGAATTTAAACGAAAAATAAGAGGAAATATTTCTGATAATTACTATAATAGATGAGATTTGCTACCGATTGTCATACGTATTACTCAAGTGACTAATTATAAATTATAAAAAAAAATTTAAAAACTATAGTGATTAATATTTTATGCTTAGAGCAAAGTAACGGGTAAAGTCTTCAATAAAAGTAAATTCATTTTATTTTCGTGCAAATAGTGAATCTGCCTAATTGCGTAAAGAAAGTTAACTTTAAATTATATCATTATTGATCTCATTCTCATATAGAGGAGATCTAGATTAGTAAGTTCTTAGCCAAGTTATTTCTTCGTATATCCATATCTTCCTCTGGATAAGCTCAATTTTCAAGTTTCTACGAAACGATGTGATATTGTAGAACTGCATAATCCACTTTGATTTCATGGTCTATAATATTAGTAAGAAAACAATACAGTTAGAAATGAATTTAATGAACATTTAAGGCACACTGGGTATAATAAATTTAATACCACTGCATTTTTGTTCAAGAAATTTAAGAAACCAATTATTTATGTTTATCGTTGTCGTTAACCCTTTAAGGACGTGACTGACTTTTCGAAGCGTCATCTTTCAGATTCTAATGAAAGAATCGGTGCAAAACTCGTTTCAAAAAAGATTTTACTTTTATAAATGTTTCCTACCAAAATAATATACTAGGATAAGTAGGATTTCATCGATTGTCATGATTATAGTATTTATTTTATGGTAATAGCAATACTTATAGTATGTCATGGCGACGTCCATATTTTTAACGGTTAGAAACGTTCATTAATCAAAGAGAACCAAAATAATCCACCATTTTTAATTATTAATCATTGATCTCAGTTCATATTTCTAATCTACAAGCCCAAAATTCCTTTCGTAACCATTTTAAAGAAAATCTGCTAATATTTTAGGAATGTTGTCCGCCATATTGGATCCACCATTTTTAATTTCGAAAGTTTGACCCATTTATAATCAGCGATCTCAAAAACATAAATCTGGGGTTATGGAGCAACTGTCGATTTAGAGACTAAACTCAAAATATTATGTAAAATCAGTTTTTTCAGAGACATTTACAAGTCGCCATTTTAAAATTTAAAAAAATGTCAGATACCATTTTAAAGCTGAAATATTTTGAAAGCGATATTTTATGTTTCCGCGTACTCTGCGTTACTGTTTCCAGGTGTAAATTGCAGATTTAAGAAAAACTTCTTTTAAACATTTTTTTGATAAAAAAACATTTGTCTTTTTGGAACGAGTTTTGGATCAATTTAATTTTGCAAAATCTGGATGAGCAGCGTTCTTTCTTTTGCCTTCAAAAAGTGACCGTCGTATTTCTCATTTTTTTAGTTTTTCGTTATTGTAACCAAGGAATTATTTTTAGAACACAGTAGTCCTCTAAGAGGTAGTATATAATCAGTGTTCAGAAAATTTGACCTATTTGCGTTCATACACACACTGTCTATAATGACGATTCAAATCACCGCCACGTTATTGACCGTGATTCCGGCTGTTAATTGACTCCGCACTTATAATAGGACCAGATATATCCATCATTGTTTCAGTAAAAAAAATATTTAAATAGACCTAGGAATTGAGTACCAAAGTTGGGTAGTAATGGGTTTTATTCAAATTGACAGATAACGACTTGCATGTGGGATCAATTTCCGCCGGCGAACTCTTCGTTGTTGAATTTTACTTTGTAAGTTGAGTAAAAAATTGACTGAGAGTAATGACAATGATAAAATGTAAGGGTGATTAATCGTGCATGACGTGCAATAAGACGCAAAGTAATACGGGAATATCGGATGAAGGCGATAATTAATACCATTTGACAATGGATGTAATTATTTTCTCTATTAATGATTTTTTAATGATACCAGTAAAAAGTGTATCTTAAATAGAATCTCAATAAATTTAATGTCGATCTAATTGAAATGATAACTAAATAAAAATACTCTCGAAATTTATATGTTATTTTATTTCTACTTTACACGTTTCTATACTTATTGAAAATGTTCAAAAGATTGATTTTTCTTATGATGTGTTCGAGAATGAGAAAAAGAAAATTTCATGAGAGGATTCGATCTGCAATCAAAAAGTCCTGGGTTCAAGTCCCTCCGCATCGTATCTAAAAAGTTCAATCTTCATTTTTTTCATAAATCAGAAATTATCTAAAAACTATAAATAATAATTTCTATTTTTGACGAAAAATGTTTTGCAATAAAAATTTGGATAAACCTCCGAACTTTGCAAACGAGTCTCTGACAAATATTGGAGTAAAACGAAATTTCTTATCTGGAGGTCAGACTATGTCTAAATATGTTTTTTGGGTCGCTGAATCCGAATCCGAACTCCATTTAGTGTCCAGGACTATCCAGTAATCAGGGTGTGCTTTTTAGGCCAGAACTTTTAGATTTTTTTTTTGAGGTTATGTCAAGACCTTAACGTAATTAATGGGACTCAATGAGCTTCGGGTATGGTTTCAGCGACCCCAAAAACACAACACAAACGTGACATGGACTTCCAACCCCAAATTATTCTTTATTTTAATATTTCAGGGTCGAATTATAGGATTTTTTGAAGTTTTTTGAGGTTATGTCAAAAATCTGACGTGTAAATGGACTTCGGATTCAACGACCCAAAATTTAGCCTGACCTCCACATCTGGACTTATTTTTATAGGATTGTGTTATTGTTACTTATAAAATATAATAAATGTAAATGTAGGATATAATATATATCCTTTTTTTAACACTTTTATGATTTTTGTTTGTCACGAATAATACTGTAAAATAACATTTTAAAACAAAAATTATCAAAATTGCATCGAAAAAATGTATCGAAATATACCTAGTTAACATAGCGCATCTACAATGAAGTTCTGACACGTGAGAAAAATGGCACGAAATACTCGCGACGTAAATTTACTGAAGGAATACAAATGTATAATGTGTGAAACACACGTATACATAATTCCGCGATTCCTCATTTGTCCGGACGCAAACGCGACCGCTCGTGGAGGCCACGGTCGTCTAGGACATAACGTTCTCTCGCCTGGCGGGCTTTTTTTGCATTCTCGTGGATTGACCAAATAGTGAAAACGAACGTTAAAAAAGTAGAAAAGATATTTGAAATATAATAATATCTGTATTGAAGAGAGAGAGTGAATGTTGTCGCCTGGAATATTCTGCCCGAATACTTCCGAACATTATCGACGCCGAATGTCTGTGCGACGGGTATGTTACCTCTGCTGAGACAAGTTTCGAAAGGATGCGCACGATGTCACCTCAAGCACCTTGTGCCCCCTCTCCCTGATAGTCAGTGGTGGGAGGCACAAGTTGATCGTCGCGCCACTATGCGGTTGTGCTCGACGTCCTCAAGAAAACAACCTCGTCCACAGTACTGTGGCCAGTGTAAATGTTTGTCAAAATTATATTAAAATAGGTGCCAAATCGCTAAAGAAAAGTAAATGATTATAAAGTGCTTTGAACAAAAGTGCATACTTTCAAGCTCAACAAAAAATCGTTTATCCACAAAAGCCGAGGCAAAAGTTGTAAAAAAGTTGCAAAATGTAAAAATGTTCAATTAAGTTCTCCCTAGCTATTCTATTGATAAAATTCGTTATACAATAAATAAAAATTATATGATGTTTTATTGCACTTTTTTGTAGTCTAGGCAAGTTTTGTAATTAAAATAGTTTATTTTGAAATTGGGTATTAAAAACAATATGTTATAAAAGAAATTCCTTTAAATAATGTACAATTGACGGTATTTGTATGCGGAAGTACTGTACGCTTACTGCGTTGAACTATGTGCAATGAATATCATATGGTTTCCATTATTTAGAACGAACTCCATCTGGGCTGCTTGTTCCGAAGTAGAATTTGTTATATTCAGTCAAAAATGTTTAGTCCTTGTTTATAGTTACGCACGTAGAAAAGTAATAAAAGAAAACCAATGTTGACAAACGTCAAATTTTGTTATTTTACAGCAAAATTTACATTTGAATTTACGACTAGAATTGTTATTTTATGCATCTAACTTTTCTGCCTGCAGAGAATTTTTATATGAGCGAAAAAAAAAATTAAGATCGGTATATTTGCATATTCTATGTATTAAAAACGTCCTTGGAGCTTAGAAGATGCAACACTGAAATCTGGCTTCGGGTGTTGGCCTTGAAACTGAAAACGAAGCACGTGAAAAACGTTTCGCATTTACCGAATTCTCTTGTATTTTTTTTTAGGAGAGGGGGGTAAAAGAAGGTGAGGAAGGGGGATCAAAAGAGTCCGTATTTAAAATTCGCTTACAATGTAAGTCTGAGTCAAAAGTCAAACTGTAAATCGAGATTACGACGGTCGGGTTTCTGAGTCAAGCGCGCTGTTTTATGTAATCGGACATTACGGATGAGAGGAAGAGAGATAATATTCCACTGTGGGTTCTGGAGGGAGATAGAGGGAAAGGGAAGGAGTCAAGAGGTGGCATCGAACCTCAACAACACTGTTTTATATTAGACAGAGAAGACAAGACGCACGTGTTTGGCGAGTCTGAAAATTACGACATTCAATAGCAGAAAATCAACCGCGAGTTTGCAGTGCATCGTACAAGCATAAATTCGAAAAGAAAAAAATAACAAAAATAGTTTGTTAACTGTAATTAGTCGAATGTAGTTTGACTAATTGGTACTCGATTAGTTGAACTTACCAAAGTATCTGTGAAATTATTTAAATTAGACGTATATTTTGTACTAATTATAAATGGTAGGTTTTTTATACTATTTTATTAGTAGTTTACTTTCATTATTTAAATTAGTATGAAATTGTCATACTAATTATGCAAATAAGTATGAAATTGTCACGTCACCTATAGTCCTGGTCATGGTATTAGAAGAAAGGTATAGCAGTGCACTGACAAAAAAAATCCATAGTTAAATTGACTATATCACATAGTTGGAAAAATATAGTTAAAACTAATATGAAAAATAATTAAATTAACCACTTTCATAGTCGATTTTACTATAATTGTGTTACACCAACTATCTCTTCATAGTTAAAAAATCAACTATGTAGAATGATTTAAATAAATATGACAAATATAGTTAAAATAACTATGATCTAGTGTGTCCTCATTTCACACTGTGTCTCATAGTAAGTCTTTATATTTACTATTATTCATTGTTAAAGTTTGTATTTACTATAAATCCACGGTAAAGACTGCCGCATCCTGTGTGTTTTGATGCCGCCAGGTGGCGACGCGGCGTTCGCAGTTTTTGTCTTCGAGCCCGTGACTCCCGTTATTGAAGTGGATTTTTATTTGGTCATAAGAAGGGCCGTCGGGCATCAAGATATGATAATACATATTAAATATCGTATCCGCACGTGCATCTATAGACTAGTTACACGATATTGAAATTTGTGTGTATAATGGTGTTGCATAATACATTTTTTAACGGGCTACAGTGTGACACTCACAAACTTAGCGCAGTATTGATTTTTTGTTTTTCTCTTTGTTTCCTTGTTTATCTTAAACTAAAAAATTAGGTCTATTTAATAAATAAGAAAAGTTATTTTTAACGTATCGACCTATAATTGTGTTATTTTTACATTCTTAAATATTTTTTCACAGAAGAATAAATTGAAGAGGACCACAATTATAGGCCGAAACGTCAAAAATAACTTTTGTTATTTATTGAATAGACCTAATTACTTTGTAACATAAGAAAACTTTCAAGGATCTTTTCACCTAAGAAAATAACAACAGAAAAAGGAATTTTATTTATGTTATTCTTAGACTCTTCTTAAAGGAGTGAAAATATCAACTCTTTTTAGAGTCGAATTTCACTAAATCCACTTTTAATGGAGAGATTTGGGCAATTATACTTTACAAAAGTGAAATTTTTAGTCCAAGAGATTTAGACAGAACGGACATAATATTCGACAAAAGAAAAGAAACTTGGAATTAAGTTTTGAAAAATGTTTCTGTTTTTTTTTTGTCGAGAATTATAACTAATCGTTGAAAAATGTTTTTGCACATAGATGTCCTTATGCTTGCATAAGCTTACGGTTTCCGACTGTGGGAAACAGTAACTCTGATGTTGAGATATTACAATCCAAATTGCTAATTAATAATGTAAATGAATAGAAACGCGCCAATGGATGCGTTCCGTTCAATATTTGTGCATTTGTAATAAGTATTATTGCGAATAGTTTGTAACAATGTAGATTATAACAAAAATATTTATTAAAAATATATAAAAAAATAATTTCCGTAGAATTTTTAACATTTGACTCAAACAAAAAAACAAATTTTAATTTTGAAGCACATCGAGCAACCTCATTACATTTCATAGCATTACATTTCTAGGGTCACAAAGCGTAAAAACAGTTTTACCGATCATTTCTTAACAAATAATAATAAATAATCATTTATTTTTTAGTGTATGAGACTTATAATCAAGAAATGATTTTAAAAAATTAAGATAAACTGAAAAACGAAAAGTAATGTTCAGGTAAAATTATGGGGAATGATATTTCTCTAATAAGTACAGTGGAGTCCCGGTATATTTACCTGCTCCGTTCCTCGCCTTCTCCTTCGAAGGATCGTCGCTTCTCCCCCTCCCCTCGGTTGCGTTATATCCATGACGTCACAGTAGGCCCTACCTGAGGCCCCAGCCAACAAGGTGGGGAAAAAGAAAGCGGCGACAGGTAAATATAACGATACGGAACTGAGCAAATATGTTGGGACGTAAATATACCGAGACGCAACTGTAGTGTTATTTCCTGCTTAAGTTATGAATTTATGCACACTGTCAAGGTGAATTCATTAATGCAATAATTATCGTAATATTTCATTAGCGATCTTCGAGGGTAGAGAAATGACCTTGTCAGTTTCTGATGACTGTTGATGTCTCGATGTGCATATTTTGCGTCCCATGAAGATGAAGATTTATAAACAACATCCTCAGGAAAGTTATTTATTTATTATTTGTTTTACTTAAGAAAGACTTAAGCACTGAGGCACACGTATCGTCGGGGTGTTAAGTATTTACAAATAGAGTAGTTGTTTACAGAAACTGAATATAAAGTATGAATGAATAAAAAGTCGTTTGAGGGTCTTAAAGATTCTTCGTCACTTTTTTAAACAAACGTGCCTGTAAAATTATACATTATAAAATTAAATATTTAAATTACGTGTATAATTCGATTTAATCTCACAATAACTGGAATCGTTATAGAAATGCATGAATGCGATACATACAGTACCGGAATCCCCAAATTTAACTGTTTGACCGGACCTATAGAATTTTAGAATGAGAAAAACCTAACGTGAATGACCGTGAAGTATTTCGAAGAAAGAATAAATGAAAAAATGAGAAAGAAGTTAAGGTCAGTCGATTCTTAGTTGATTAATGATTCAATCTAACTTTATGTCATACCGAGGTGCAACCCAATTTGCATGTGCATTTCCATTAAGCAGAAATTCATATTTGATTCGTAATTTATCTGTTGCTAACAATAGAAACTAATAAATGTTTTAATGCGCTCAACAGTTATGCGTATAATTATATACGGTGTTTCACCAGCAGGCGAGAAGAAACGCGTTTGAAAGCTTTCAACGTGGCTATAAAAGGTTTTAAATAAATATGCAAATCCTGTTTTAGTCATTTTATGGGCAATTTAAATATTTCGAGATTTAACAACTATGATGATAATTAACTCGAACAATTTGCAAACGCCAACATTCTTGTAAACTTAAACGTTATTTTCTTTAATTTTTAATGCATTTTGTTCCATTTCTCATAAGATTCGAAAGACCATTTTTTATTTTCAAAAACTGTCTTTCTATTCGTAATCAAAGTTCAGCAATGCTTAGCCAAGGTTTATGAAAATTCATTGAGTTTTGCGATTTCAAACATTTGGTTAGTACCTTTATTATTACCCGTTAAGTTATTACAAATAAAAATTCCATTTTAACGCCATTTTGTGTCCGCCATTTTGAATGTTTGATTAATACTCCCATCTGATACCAAATTAAATTTTGACACGATATTGGTAACATTTAGAGGTATGCTAATCACATTACTCAAAATAAAATTCGATAAATTTAAAAAAAATGCTTTTTTTTTTAAACCTGTATAATATCAATTATAAAATGTCAATGAAAAACGATTCGAAATTCGTAGAATTAGAGCTATTTTTTGCATTATCAACCATTTATCAATCTTTTTCTTAGACAATTTCTTAACCTACATTTATTTTTTACTTATTTGGCAGAGTCATGTGTTTCAAAATAAATGCAAAAACTAACAAAAATTACATATTTAATTCGTTCAAAAAATTAATTATAGTGATCATGGAAAAAGATTATTTGATTATTATTTGATTTTGGGAAAAAATGAAAACAGAACTCTAGAAATTTAACGCGTCGGGATTTGAACTGAGGAACTTTCGACTGCCAGTCGAATACGCTCGAGTATTCCGAATGCGGTAGAGTCCCGATATATTTACACACGCGGTTTCTCGGCTTCCATTCCCGTCTCATTGCATTTACCAAAGCAAGGGGAGCGCCGCTTCTCCCACTCTCCTCAGTCGCGTTATGTTCGTTACGTCATAGCTGGCCCTTCCTTAGCCCCCAGCCCGCATGGTGGGGGAAAATAGAGCAACGAGTAGGGCTAACTATAACGAAACGGAAGCAGGCAAATGTACTGGGACAAAAATATAGCGATACGTAGCTATACCGTAGTCATATCTACATGTATCATAATGCTACTTCAGAAAAAAATAATTAAACAAAAGTTTTTAGCGGTTGATTTCCAAAGATGGCAGTAAAAATGCGATCAACTGATAATTTCTATTAATTTATTTGAAATCGTTCTACGTATTCTGACGTACGTGAAAGTGTTTTTAACATTTATAGATCCCAATTAAAAAATATAAATTGTGATGTTTTAGCATTTTGTTTTTTGCTAATGATGTTTAGTCTTTGCTCGTCGGAATTTTCGTAGTTTGTTTTGGACGGTTTTATCGGCCCACAAACAGCCTTCGACCTTTTGGCTAGGGAGTGCCAGACGTTGTCGAGGTACAATAATACACAAACTTTCGTGCTCGAAAGTGTAAAACTGAGGGAATTCGACGAAAAGTAATCGAGTCTCTCAACGACGACTGGTTACATGCCCGTATCTTTCTGCTGCTTGGCTTCTCCCGCTGCCATTATCTTATTTAAGGTTTATCCTTTTTGTACCGTAATTTAATTTTCAGCTAAAAATGCCCTCGTGCATTTACTGCTTTGCGCGTTTCTTACGACTAACATGAAACAATGATTAAAACTTATATTTATGTGCAAATGTATAATAATAAAATGTATTGTTTTCTTTTTGGGTTATACGACTGGCAAAATATTTTTTAATGTGAAAAATTTGGTATATTTCAATAACAAAACTTTATTACTTCGACTTAAGACAGAAGGTTCGGATTACATTTGGAGTTTGGAACCCAAACTTCATTAGTGTTTTTTATTGTTCGTGGGTCATTGCCGTGAGGATCCACTTGAAGCAGGGTTTAAACGTTTAATATATCTTTTAACCGTTTATTTATTCGTCTTTATTGATTTATAAATCCTTCATTTTGGTTTGTTCAACTTTTCGGAATTTTTATCCGATTTATAAAAACAAGTCATTTTTTAAGATTTATTACTAGGATTCATTCGAAAACGGTTGGGATAACTTGCTAATCTAATAAAGAGTATAATAATAGTACATTGTACAACTAGGGAGCCAAATAGGTGATTGCCGACGAGAGCGAGTTTGACCCCGAACGCAGCTGTGTCAGATTTATTTTGCGCCCTATACCCCGGGAGCAAAATAGCACTTAGCGCTCCAAGTGTGAGAAATATATTTGAATACTTCGGAGTACACTTTGAATTTCATAGAGAAAATAAATACAGTTTGAGTCCCAATTAGGAGTCGATTGTCTTCCTCAAAGAAGTTCAAATTTACACATTCAGATTAAAATGAATAGATTTTTACAAATTTGGGATAAACTTCCGAAAACGCCCCCCAACCGATTTTAATGTACATTGGTATACTTACGTATTTTGGGGTGCTGATTACGGAAATGATAATGAAAATTGGCGCAAATTTTATTTTCATGGTGAAAACCTTAAAAAAACCACCATAATTTATGGTTTTTTTCAATTATCTCCTAAAATTCTCAAAATTTCGAAAAATTCTTCCAATAAAAGTTGTAGATTTGATCGAAATACACATTTTATATTGTATACATATTCCCGCCAAAATCTATAGTTTTTGAGAAAAATCGAAAAAATTACAAAACATGAAATTACAATGCCCTAAAACTAACCTAACCTAACCAGTCAGAACTCTGCCTAGCCCTAACAATGCCTAAAAGCATATGGGTGCCTTAAAACTAACCTAACCTAACCAGTCACTACTCTGCCTAGCCCTAATAACAATGCCTAAAAGCATACGCGTGCCCTAGAACTAACCTAACCTAACCAGTCTGAACTGCACCTATCCCTAGCAATGCCAAAAAGAATATGCGTATCGCTACGTGGAATTCATGTTATAATTGATCGTTTTCATGGTGTTTTGTCGTTTTTCTATTTTTCTCAAAAACTATAGATTTTGGCGGGAATATGCCTACAATATAAAATGTGTATTTCGATCAAATCTACAACTTTTATTAGAAGAATTTTTCGAATTTTTGAGAATTTTAGGAGATAATTGAAAAAAAACATAAATTATGATGTTTTTTTTAAGGTTTTCACCATGAAAATAAAATTTGCGCCAATTTTCATTATCATTTCCGTAATCAGCACCCCGAAATACGTAAGTATACCAATGTACATTAAAATCGGTTGGGGGGCGTTTTCGGAAGTACACCCAAACTATTATGCATACCAAATTGATATAGAATATTCGATCCCTGGATAAATTAAAAACCCAATTTAACAGATAAATGATAAAATTCTTGATTAGAAATCCTTTCTTGGAATACATTATATTGAGTGTTAACTAAACTATAAAATTGAATACATTTTGAAAAAAAGGAAACCCTCATTTGAAAATCATGAAAGCAGGGTACCTGCTACTGAACCCTCGACAATGATTAGATAAAATTATCAAATTAAAAATATACACATGATCTAACGTGTCAATACTTTATTATGATTTAAAGAATTTCAACTACGCGACATTAGAAATAATGATATCTTATCGATGATAAGCCTGTGAGTTCTAGAATTTGGGCCACCTGCGAATACGTTCAATTTTGTTGCACATTATGTCTTCCCTTTTAGCTTTTCATGTGAATAAATTTTTTCAATCATATTTTTTTAATATACCATGACTATTTCAGAAGGCACATTACAGTAGTCCTTCCCTTATTCTAATCTCTTCTCTTATTCTAATTTTTTCCCTTATTCTATTCTAATATTTCCCCGCACGCGTTCTCCCCACTGCGTCTACTACCTTCCTTCGAAGCACATAAGATACATAACTGCGCATGAGCCACGAACTGAAAAGGGAGAGAAAAAGTAAAACAGCAAACGTTTAGTGGGAGAGAGGAGAAAATTAAAATAAGAGAAAAAGGCAGCCATCTTGCCGGACTGGACAAATTAGAATAAGAGGAGGACTGCTGTATGTGGTTGATATTGTAATCTCTTTATTGATAAGTAAGTCCTTTTTAATTCAAGTCCACAATAATAAATATTTTGAAATTGATAAATTAATAATTGTAAGTATTTTGACCCCAAAATACAGTTCTACAACATTGTAAAAATACTTTTCAGCAAAATACTTATAATTGTTAACTGATTAATTGCGCCATGTTATAAATAAAATATTTGTTATTGTGAACTTAAAAAGGACATAGTAATAAAGAGATTACAATTTTATTTATTTATGTGCCTTCTAAAATATTCATGGTACAGTAGAGTCCCAGTGTAGTTCCGTCTCGCTATATTTATGTCCCAGCATATTTGCACAGATCTGTTCCGTTATATTTACGTGTCGCTGCTCTCTTTTTCCCCCACTCTACGGGTCGGGGCCTCAAGAAGGGCCTCCTGGGACGTCACGGATATAACGCGACTGAGGGGAGTGGGAGAAGCAGCGCTCCCCTTCTTTTGGTAAATATAACGAGACGGGAGGAGAAGACGAGGAACCGATCCGGCAGGGAATTTAGTCACATGAGAAGTTAAAAGTAATTGAGCGATTTTGAGGTCTGTAATCATAAATTCAACGTCAAAATTTATCATTTCGAAATTTCGGATTTAATATGGCAGGAAAAAATGTTACGAGTGATTTCATTTGCATAAAACATTATACTTGGGGGTTTTTGAGATTGCTGATCATGAATCCAATATCATAATTTATAATGTCAAAATGGCGAGTTTAATACCATCCTCAAAAATTAAAATGTCGCAGAATTTTATTCAAGTGTATAAATATATGCATTTTATATGTTTAACGAAATTTCTCACAGTCATTTGATTTGCTACTAGATATTGGGGAAACACTCAATTAAGGTTTCTGTAAAGTGAATTTGTTGGTAAAATAGCTGTACACCTGAAAACATTTATTTAAAATGATTTATAAATATTTTCGATAGTAGATAATTCTAATGCAGATTAACAATGAACACTTTGTATTTCTGTAAATATCTGCATTTTTTAATAACATAATATTGCAATATAAATATGTAGCATAACAATATTTTTATGTAATAATATCATAATACAATTGATTGCTTCAAAAACATAGTCATGGATAACAATAATATCAATAAGATTATTTAAATATTAAAACTTTTAAGTATATATTTTGAATTTGAAATAGCATATCATGTGTATAAATAAACAATTATAAAATAATAACATGGGTAATTACGAAACACATAATTTTTTTGTAAATAAATTGTTAGTAGATGCTCTGAGCTTACATGCACAAGTGAAAACAAATTATATATAGAAATGAGAATATCTATATATACGGAAAAAGGTCGAGAAAGATCTCGAATGACAGAGAAAGATCGAAAATGGTCGAAAAATCATGAAAAAACGAAAATGCAATGTCACTCAAGAGATTACATTTTTCTTAATATTATTAACCTGTTAACATTTATTATAATGAAAATATTTATGTGATCGCATAGTGATTACATCATACATTACAGGAATTAAGTAGTTGGTTAGTTTGGTTTAGTTTGGATAGTTGGTTAACAAAAATTAGTTAAAAACGTAATTGCTATGAAAAGGGTTATTGAAAAGACACTTGAAAACGAATTAAATTATGTAGTTCCAGTTACTCTTTAAATTGGAATCATCTAAAAACTATTAAATTGCAAATATTTTTTTTTATGTAGATTTACAAATGTAAAAAAATGTAAAAACAGTAATTCTACCTTTGACAAATTTCAAATATCTTTTCTGTTCCAACAATGAAAAATTTCGTTGCTCTAACGTTGAGGAATTTATAATATGTTAATTTAATTATTATAATAGTACTCATTGCTCATTTTTAATTGATAGAAGGGAATATGATGTGTTTACTATTTGATTAAAATGTTATAAAAGTAATGAATCACGCTATAATTAAACCATCAGTATATCCCAATGTTAATTACAAATTTGTACGTACTGTATCCGGTTTAATAATTTTATTCAGGGAAAAATCTACGACTGTTCATATACGACTATTACTTATTCAGAACAGTGTATATTACAATTACTATTTTTCGATAGATTATTTTATTTAATGATAATATAGTAGAGCACCGGTATATTTGCCAGCTCGGTTCCTCCCCTTCCCTTCCCGTCTCGTTATATTTATCAAAAGAAGAGGAGCGCCGCTTCTCCCACTCTCTTCAATCGCGTTATGTTCGTGACGTCACGGCAGGCCCTTCATGAGGCCCCAGAACGTAAGGTGGGGGAAAAAAGAGAGCGGTGACAGGCAAATATAACGGGACGGAACCAAGCAAATATGCTGGGAGGTAAATATAGCGAAATGCAATTATACCGGGACTCTACTATACCTGTATTATTTTTGTTTAATATGACGAATTTCTCTGATATTCTATAGGATATCATGTATAATGGTTAGAATTGCAGTTACAGAGCCCAAATTTCGAAAAGTCATTCAAAAAATTTGAATTTATATTTTTCAACTTAAATAAATTATAGACCGACATGAATTATTAATCGCGTTTAATCGATTTCAATTCAAAACGTCACCTCATTATCATTACGGAATCAATGTTGATATCTCTTATCAACGATATTTTCTTCGAAATTCTTTGAAGTATTGAAAAGTGATTTATCCCGAATAATTAAAAAAAACATTGTTAGATAATATGGCGTTCCGACTGTCAGCTGATTCTGACGTATTGACGCGGCATAGACACAAAGGGGAGTGAACCAGCTGAAAAGAAATGGTTCGTCCCATTCTAGAAAATTAAATACGGCCTATTTATAGTTTTAACAAGTAGTGCGTCGTTAGACACGGACACGATCAGACACCTGTTTTTTAAACTAGGACACCGGCGGACACCGTGACGATTTGACTTGTGTTTCCTGGGCCGAAAAACGTCGTCGGTGGGTCCAACGACTTTTTTTTATTAGCAAGGCATAATAATTCGTCTTTTTAAAGTTGTTTTACGCGTTTTTTAAGTCGAACTAATTATTGACTGGATTAGTGTACTGCATTGTCGCCGCGTACATATTTATACATGTTGAAAGGTAACTTAATAATTCCAAATATTATAATTATAATTTAATTCGCTCGGATTTTTAATTGATAAAAAAGCTGCATTCAAAGTATTATAAAATTTATTAACTGCTTTGCTTTTAAATGTCTACATCATAATAGTATGTCCAATTGCAATGTGTTAGTACAGTGATAAGAAAAAGCTAAGTGCGAGAGATAAGGAAGCCATGAACTGAAAACGTAAAAATGAAAACAAAATAATAAAAACTTCGAAAATTCCAGAATTCTAAAATTAATATAGTTTTTTAATCTGATTTTTAAGTATTGGTCCTTAATATTATTATAACAGGAATTAGCCATTATGTTCTATATAAAACTTGCAAATAATTATTTCTTTTATATTTTTGTATTTATTGCATTCGGTACTAGCTTATACGTCATGTGTAGCGTATTCCTAACTATCTAATACAAACTGTTTAGTTACAACTCGTCAGTTGATGAGCGTGACTAGGATTTATTAGGCTTAGATGGTTTTCTTTATTTTACTGTTTTATGTTTTCTGGTTTCATACTCATTGAATCACTTTATAGTAAGTGAATTAATATATAATAATAAGACATTTACATCCTAAAATGATTTCTTTAACTGTTAAAACTATAAATCATTGTAAATTAAGTGTAACACTTAATAAATCTGTAATAGATTTTATAAGATTATTATAAATATGAGGAAATTAAAAAAAGTCATAAACAAAACACGTTACTAAGTTTGAATTGGCAGGTTAATAATAATTTCTTATTTAATTTTCATAAATTCATTCAACTAATGTCCGAAAATATTCTTGAATTTTGTTAGCATAATAAATGAATGTTATGCTTATAATATGAATTAAAAAATAATAAAGTACATTATTCTTCAGTAGTTTCTATTTATTTTTATATAAATATTTTTATATTATATTTTTTGTGTTCAAAATTGATCCAACATTTAAAAATCATTTCAATCAATGATGTGTACATAAAATATATTGCAGTTTTCGTGGAACCATTGACGTGTCACCGACATTTTTATAATTTTTATTAAATCAAGACACTTATCTTAAAAGATGGACTTGCTTAATTGATAATATTCTGAGAAAAAATGGCAATCGCTTAAACAAAAATTAATTAGATAACAATTAATTAATAATTAAGTGAATTTGAATACATTGAACTTGGCCGTGATTTTATCATTTTCAACATATTTTATTATAAAAGATGTTCTTATCCGACAAAAAAAATTCGATGAAAAAATTATTTATGTAACGTTGAGTAATTTACGGTGAAAAAAGTTTGTTGTGTAGACAAATCAGGAACCATTTCCTTATTTCTGGTCGTCACAATGAAATTGTTCATTTTCAATACAAATCAGGTTTTGTTGCAAAGACTATACCTATTTTTTCTTACTATCGCTATATATAAACAGATAAAAGGAAGGATTTTTGCGATAAATGTAATTCTGAGTCACTATAAGTTAAACATTGAACTCTCCGAAGCTTTTCGAATTGCTGAGTTCAAATTCAGAGTCAGTTTTTACCACTACCACAGTATCTAGTTTCAACTCAAATAAGTAACTTTTATATTTTGGTCATCCATCTTGGATTTTTCATTTTGGTTTTTAAAATGATATAAAACTACATTAATTTTTAATATACATATATTAAAATTGTGCGAACACGACAGAGTTTTTCGTCGGTGAAGTTTAAGTACTCGTAATTATCCTAATAACCAGAACTGTTAATATAGTATTTGGGTCAAAATAAATGTTGGGTCTATATTGACAGTTGGTATTATATTTAGTAATAAATGTTTCCAAAGGAGGTAGACTTATTTGAAATGTTTTTTAACAAACATTTAGTAGCAAGTGTTTACCTTTGTACAATATCGATCGTTCCAAGTCAAACCCATTACTGTTAAGTAAAGCTCGACCTCATCCGCAGCGGAAAGGATATCCTTTTACGGCAACATGGGAGTTTTGGTAAACGAATAGATTACGAGACAAAATTTCAAGGAGCATGGTTCTTGTTGAGCGAAAGGCACGGAAGGTCTTCCAAACATTTTCGTGGACACATTTGACTATTTAAGTAAAAGGCACCGAGGTTAGGTTAGGGAATCGAAGCAATCTCTTCCGTACAAGTAGCTACTAAGGCCCCGTTCTAGTAAATGCTCGTATGAAACTGAATAGCACATAAATCAAAGAGGTCTTCAAGAGCTCATTCTAAAGATGCCTCTAAAAAGAGCTCTTGAAATGTCTTCTTAAAATATTAACCTGGAAGAGGTCCTGCGTTGAGTTGCTTCTAGATGCACTAGATGGCGTTCGAATACATAAAATGAACTCTCGTGACAATTACTTCCTATGCCAATTGATGGAGCAAGGAACAAGCAATACCATCGATTAAATTATTTATTTTATAGTGAGATTGAGAGCTTTTAAATAGAGAGGTCTTGTAGATGTCTTAAAACCAAGGAAAGTATTTAAGATTTTTAAAATCTTAAAATTTTGAAGACATTTTGAAGAGCTCTTAAAGATGTCTTTTGAAGTTGGCGAGGGGACTTCTTCCGGTTAAATGTTAAGGAGGTTCCAAAGTCGGAGGTCACGTTACGACATAGTCTCTTCCTTTCGTTTTCGAATCTGCCTACCACAGTGCGTTGGTGTTAGCGATGTGTCCAAAAGAAAAATTTCGGCTTCAAGGTCCCGACGTAAAAAACGTGGAAACGAATCATAAAACACAATTCTGAGACAAGAGACACGCATACATACATAACGGACGTAACGCCAAGACGTTTTATGTCTTTTCGAATGATATACGGATGCAAAAAAATGTCCAATCTTTTTAAAGCTACGCAAGGAATATTATAAATCGTATACATAACCTTGGATAGTATTCAGGTTCGGGATTCTTACTGCATTTAACGTTCAATTCGACTCGATTTACGCGATGACTTTTATGGATGCTCTCTAAAATTGTTATTTCTTGAACATTATTTATACGTGTTAATTTACTATCTTGATTTTGTATTCAGATTGAGAATTACTAAGATCGAGAAATCCTTTCCGCAACAGGAAGTAATTTGAAAAATATTCATTTGTGTGTGCCATCATCTTTACATTCATTTTTACTTTAGCAGACTATTTTGTAATTACAATTAATTAATATCCTTGCAAAAATCTATCTTCCTAAAGCATACTTTATTCCATCCATATTCCTAGAATATTCCTTTGGAACATTGGGAATATCCGAAAGTAATATTCCATCCATATTCCAGGAACATTGAAATATTCTGCATTTGCAATATTATAAACAATATAAATTTTGTCATAATATTCCAAAAACTATCAAATAACATAGACGGAATAATAATGTGAAATGAATGAATATCATTTTTTAAGCTGAGTTCAGAATGTTTCATTAAGGTTCCTTAATAGCACACTTTATTCCATCCATATTCCAAGAATATTCCTTTGGAACATTGGGAATATTCCAAAGTAATATTCCATCCATATTCCAGGAAAATTGGAATATTCTGCATTAGAAATATTATAAACAATATAAATTTTGTTAGAATATTCCTAAAACTATCAAATAATATAGACAAAATAATATTGCGAAATGAATGAATAGCATTTTCTAAGCCGATTTCAGAATATTTCAATACAATTATTAAAATGATTTCTTAAAAATCTCGTATATAGGTAATTGTTAAAAATACAAATATATATGTTAATTGTTTGTAATCTGCATTAATTCATAGAGTTTTTAAAATATATATAATATATAAAATGCTCAATCTGTAATACTTAATAATATTTATAATGCAGAATATTCCAAAGGAATATTCCAAACGTTGGATATTCCAATGTTCCTGGAATATTACTTTGGAATATTCCCAATGTTCCAAAGGAATATTCCGGGAATATGGATGGAATAAAGTGTGCTATTGAGGATATTTTTAAAACAGTTTTGGGTAATCTTGTGTACAGTATATTTTTTATGTCCAAGATTCAATTACATATTTATTATTTTAATCGTCAATAAGTTTAGCGTCTATAAAAAATAAAAGAAATATTAAAATCTACATTGTACATGTAAGAAGAGCTTTAAAAATGTAAAAAAAAACAGTATTTCTTCAATAAAAAAAATACTGCATCGAATGTTTTAATATTGAAAGGATACATTTGTGGATGTAAAAAATATATGAACAATTTTTTATGATAAAAACCTTCAAAGTGCCTGGAATAACAGAGGTATTAAAAGGGTTCTAAAGTGGTAAATAAATTAAAATCACTTATTGCTGAACATTCTCGGTCAGTTATCTGATGTTTTAGGTATTTTCTCTGAACCCGTCGATAGTAATCAGAATTGCTTTTGCAGAGCCCGAATTTTGAACATTTTATTCAGTCATGTTTAATTTACTTTTTTTAATGAAACTTTCTACTTTTCCGTCGCATTACTTCCCCTCACTTCCCCCACGATCGTTTCTTCGTTTATATTCGTCTGAAAGTATTTCTTTTTTTTTTAATTTTTGCCAAATATTGTGTACAAGTGACGCGAAGCATAGCGAAATGATGTGGTGGGGGAGAAGGTGTGAATATACTAATAGACCAAAGAGAGACAAAAAAGTGGGGATGGATCAATTCGCACGCTTACGCTCTGAAGCTGGAAGAGAGTAGGAGGGGCAAGTAGTTAGAGGAGTAGGGGGCACCTAGACGTTGCTAGCGCCACTAGGCGGATTAATTCTTGTGCCTCAATAAGGTTCAATAAAAAATTGGATTGTGCCAGCCCTATTGATTTGTAGATAGTATTAGTTTGAAAAATAAGTAGGAATAAATTGATACTGTATAATGTAATTCCTAAAATCGCGAGACATCAAGTTCGTGAGAAAAAATGTAGAAATGCTTGCCCTCGATAGGGACATTATCGCATTTCAATGAAATCGACCGTTCCGAGCGATAAACTAAAGTGTCGTATGTTTAATCTTACAGATTATTAAATGATAAGACGCAGCCATGTACAATTTGAACGTGAACGTGAACCCGAGCCAGGTGACGGCTGCAGGACTTCTGAGTGTCGCAGCATCCGAAGTCACTCCAAGGACACCAGAAATTGTCAATTCCTTGATAGCTATGACAAATCCCTTCGAGGGCTTCGAGGAGAAAAGTCGAGAAAGGACAGACTCGACCAGTAGCGGAGAACCTAGTCCACCCAGTATTCAACACACATGCAGTCAGCTTATCAAAGAAGGTGTGTATCGTTGTTTACTAAACAGTTTTAATTTTTATCAGCAGACAAGCCGTCGTTGCATCTCCTCCGCACCCTTCTCTCTCTATTTTCAGAAAGAGTCGGTAATATGAAGCCTTTTAACGATAACCAAGATTGCATAGCGCAAACTGGTTGTGACCCAAGCGATTCTCGAAGGATTAAAAGAAAGCAAATAGTGTAGTTCCATCGCATTCTTTGTGTTGCTATCCTACGATGGAATTTGGGTCATTTATACAATATCGCTCGAAAAGTATATAAAGTCAATACGCGTCACCATCTGGCTAGTATCAACGGCTCTACTCTTCAGAGAGTTCAGCAGCTCGAACTACTCATATTTAGTTATTAAATAACGTACCCGATACTAACTGATGATCTGAGGCTGGCAAATTAGTAGCAGCCAAAGCAGAGTTTCTCAAAAATATTCTTTTTAATTCTCCGGGAGTAGAACTCGATTTTGCGCCCTGCAGTGAAATCTGTAATGCTTAATAATAAAGATATTCCATTTTAATTTCTAACTTTAAGAATGTGAATTAACTGATAACACTATTTTTAAATTTCATTTCATTTTTATGATTCAAAAGTATTTCAATACGATACGAATCGTATTTTTCGATTACTTATTTAACACTTTTTTAATTAAGTTCCAAAAGGACGAATTTTTGTTTAACTTTTCAGCTGTAAGTTCTGATGGGTTATCAATGTTGAAAAAATTCTAGACATATCATTTCTAACTTGAAATTGATCATACTTTCCAATTCTAAGCTTATAATTTTTTAAAAATACAATTAAAAAATGGTACAATCAAATTTTTAACAAAAAGTCGGATTGTTACACCCTAATTAATTTTTTTTATCAACAATTTCATGACGAACTTAGATGAGGAGGTCACTATACTGTGAAAATTTCTTGGCCTCGGACCCTAAACTTCAAAATGATCGAGCGCAAAAATTAAATTTGAAAATGGCGATATCCAATATGGCGGCTTGAAATCGAAAATTTAATGACATTTTGCTATGTTTAACAAGTTAAATTAATAAATTCTTACGGAAAATATGTTTATTGAAAAGTATTTTGTCGATAATCACTAATCCGATATCGAATTTGAACAATTCAAAATGGTGGATCCAATATGACGGACGAAAATGTTCGACATTTTTCAGTTTATTTTAAAAATCTTATAAATATTATCAAAATCGGTATGCCGAGGATTCTAGGATCGCTGATCAGGAATCTGACGTCAAATTTACAAAATTCAAAATGGTGGATCCAATATGGCAAACAATTTTTTTTTTCAAACGTCCGCATTTTGCAAGAATCTGTACTCAAAAACTCCCCCACATAAGTGCATCACACATGAAGCGAAGAAAAATTGACACAATTTTGAAAAATTCGATGTAAGAACAAAAAGATTTTGCACAAATTGCAATCTTTATTTTTGTGAGCCTTGTTATGCCCCTTTCAATGACGAAATATGAAAGAATGATATTTTATGGCATATTATCAATTTCAAATTTAGAAATAAGAACTAAAAATAAAAAAGGACAAAAAAGAAGTAAAAATGAAAACAACAAAAAATTAGGGTGTACAAATCCGACTTTTCGTTAAACAATCGATTGTATCTTTTTTGGATCGTATTTTTTTTAAATTATAAGGTCAGAATTGGAAAGTACGATTAATTTCACGCTAGAAATGATATGTCTAGAATTTTTTCATCATGGATAATCATCAGAACTTATAGCTGAAAAATTCGTTTTTTTGAGACTTAATGGGTCAATTTAATTATTTAAAGAAAGCTTTGTTTTTCGAAAGTTGAGTGCTATTTATGAAGTTTGAGATATTTAAGGTTATGACCTCAATAAAATGAATTTTTACTATTTTTGAGGTTACGTACAGCATGCAACAATTCTTTGTCATTCTTTATTTTCAATTTTTAGTTCTTCTTTTACTTTCAAAATCTTTTGCCATTTTCTTCTCAAAGTTTCAGCTATTCAAAATGTAATTTATCTCAGAAAACATTTGGGTGTTTCTGGGTTCGTTGAGTAGCAAGTTGACGTCAGAAAATTGATTTTTCCAAGATCGTAGATATAAAATGGCGGGTAATCTTCATAATATCACATTAAAAATGTCATAACACAGGTTTGCAAAATTCACTTTTTTTTTTTAATGTCAGAGTGATTTCCGACGTATTTTTGTACGCTGAACACGAATCTGAAGACGAAAAATGTCTATCACGTCATGATTTTGAGAAAAGTGGGGGCAAAAACACCAAAAAACGTGTTTTTGGGTGTTTTTACCCCTAATTTTCTCAGAAGCCTGACGTGCAACAGATCTGTATTTGTGCTCAAATTAAAGCTTGATTCTTCCCCTACAAAAATCATATACGATTGCTTTAAAAAAATTTCATAGTTTTGAAAAAAAATTGTTTTAACCTTGCTATTCCTAGTGATTATGATGAAAATGCAAATTATTTAACTACATTGAGCAGAGTTCATACAAACCACTACTTGACTGTTTTCGGGGTTGGTGTTTAAGAATCCTGTATCGCTTTTAAAAAATTCAAAATGGCGGATCTAAGATGGCGGACGTAAAAATAAAAAATTTAAATCAACCTCATGAAAATCAGTACTCGGGGTTTTTTTTGGGTCGCTGATGACGAATCCAATATTAGTTTCACAAAATTTAAAATAGCGAATCCAAAATGGCGGCCGCAAAATAAAAAATATACTTAGGATCTGAAAATCACCACTTCACGGTTTTTTTGTTCGCCATTAGTAATGCCAGCGATTGTTCAACCAGGGGAGGCAAGACTTTTTATAAAACAATCTACATGCAGTGTAAGATTCAAGGTTTTATTTCAGTATAGACTAACTAAAGTTTTTAATATATCATATGGAATATGATCTAGTCTTTGTTTCCCTACGGGTAGATAAATTGTTTCTTTGATTTTTACAATTTTCACAACCTCTCAGACCTGGACATAATAAGCACTAATGGCAACAAAAAAAATCCTGAAGTGGTGATTTTTAGATCCTAAGTTTATTTTTTTATTTTGCGGCCGGAGTACTGATTTTCTTGAGGTTAATTCAAATTTTTGATTTTACGTCCACCATCTTGGATCCGCCATTTTGAATTTTATAAAGGTGACACTGGATTCTTAAATACCAATCCCGAAAACAGTTAAGTAGTGCTTTGTATGAGCTCTGCTCAAAGTAATTAAATAATTTGAATTTTCATCACAATCACTAGAAATAGCAAGGTTAAAACCATTTTTTTTTTCAAAACTATGAAATTTTTTTTAAAACTATCTTATGATTTTTGTAGGGGAAAAACCAAGCTTTAATTTAAGCACAAATTTAAGTCTGTAGCACGTCAGGTTTCAGAGAAAATTAGGGGTAAAAACACCCAAAAACGCGTTTTTTGGTGTTTTTGCCCCCACTTTTCTCAAAATCATGACGTGATAGGCATTTTTCGACTTCAGATTCGTGTTCAGCGCACAAAAATACGTCGAAAATCACTCTGATATTTAAAAAAAAAATCCGTGCAGACCTGTGTAATTAAACATTTTAGTCGTAACTTGGTTAGACGAAACGATATGAGTTGTATCGACATTTTTTTTGTGCATTTTATTGGTTGTCATACATAGATATTTTTCAGGTTTAAAACTGACGCTGCAGACAAAAAGGCGCGCGAATTATAGCAGTGAAGATAGTAGAAAGAAACCGAGAAAAGAAGAAGGCAGTGCAGACGATGAAGAAGACGATGAATTTAGCAATAGCAGTGGTCGTGGAGTAAGTTATAATATTGAAATCTTTTATTTATTATTAAATCACGTATGATATTGCAGTGTATTCAAAATATCTGGTTTTGTTAAAAAATAAGAATTCACAAGGTTTATCATATTTAATGTACAAAGAGGTCTATTTGTCTTGAGAACCTCTCTCTTTTCACAGGCTTTGAAAATCTCAAATATCCGCGGAAAAAAACAATAGTTTTTTTACTTTCCAGTTGACACCCGAAGATGAGGAACGACGCCGGAGGAGGCGAGAACGCAATAAAATCGCTGCGACAAAATGTCGTTTAAAAAAGCGGGAAAAAACGGTGATCCTCGTCCAAGAATCTGAGACCCTTGAGTCGCAAAATCACGAGCTCAAAAATCAGATCCAAGAGTTGGAAACGCAAAGGCGAAGGTTGGTGGACATGCTGAATCTTCACACACCTTCATGTATGAAACATGGCGGTAGCGACACCTCGTACCAACAATACGCGGAACCAATCCCTTTACCAAGTTACCAGGACAACTTTGCGACGTCCCATGGACCATCCCAAGAACGCCGTTCCGATTACCCTGTAAAAGTTGAAAATTTCGATAGCGTGTCACAAGACTATTATCGACAAAATAGTCCCTACGGACAATCCGATACCGGTTGTGCGGTATAGCGAAATTCGAATCGGCTTAAGGATCATACAAGCTCAAAGTAAAGGAATAAAGCACTAAAACTCTTTCGTATATTGTGTAACACTTCCAAACTCTTCCTGCCTTGGGGGTCTAATCAGTTTCGCATAATAAATGTAGGTGGTGTTTCCAGTGTTTTATGTGTAAAAGGAAGCAGTTCGCAAAAACAACTGAAGACAACATGAAGATAAAAAGCAGTGTTTTTGTTTACACGAGCTTGCGACATTCTCTTAACGCTGATTGAAAAAGACTCGCATTCCACGTAAAAACAGCATTCAAAGTGCAGCGATCGAGATGGGAATGTTTTAAATAATTTTATAAGCACGTGGCTTTTCGAACGCGATATAAACGCTATATGTGAAACTTGGGACGATACGATAAAAAAGTTACCGATCGTCTTGAGTTGCATCGAAGCTTATTCCTCGAGCTTTCGCTTTAAACTCTTGTTTCCGTTTCCTCGACATTTTTGTCGTCGAGTACGTTTAACGGCAGTCACAAGAATAAACGAGCACCGTTTGCGATTTTTACAATTTATTTTTAAGACAGTTATTTTGTATCTAACACTTATTTCTTATAAGACATTCCTTTCGTTATTACTTATCTACTTCTACGACATTCTGGATACCCTAAGAATTAGGCCTTAAGGTTTTATTCGACGTTTCAAAATCTTCTCCGAAGGAAAATTTGTTCTCGAATAAACTGTAAATTAAGAGTTACATTGAGCGACATCTTTTTAAAACATGACATCATTTTTGTACATTCTTTTGTACTGGTCATTTCTGTTCCCTAAATGTAATGAAAGTCCACTTGTATATTTATGTTTTTATTATGACATCTTTTCAATACAAAAGTCTTCCTAATATGATTAAGACTTGATGAAATTGTAAATGAATGTAATAAAAGAAAAGGAAGATTAAGGAGAAAAGTGTTTTTGATGATATTTGCCAGTGTATTTGTAAGCGTATACTTCTTGTGCCTTTTATATTTTAGGTAATATGTTATGAATTACAACTTAAATTGTTCCGATGGTAAGAAATATTGTTGAAGATAAAATGTCATTACTTGAGGTACCCAATCGTTAAATAACTTCTACTAAGGATAAATTTGAAGAATGTTTCAAATAGTGGATCTTTAATTGTGTTATATTTTATAAATATAGTCTACATATGTAAACTGTTATCGGCGATCGATCGACGACTTTTTATTCTGCCATGTTATAACGAGTCAACCTGTAGAACATGTAACATCAAGTGCCTTAAACTTGCAGCGAATTCACAAATGCCTAGTTAACTTAGATTTTTAACTCCGATAGCAAACTAACGGTCGTTGTTTATCAAATTTATTTTACTTTTAGTTATCAAAGTTCACTTTTTCTTTTAGAATCAAAAAGAAAACTTGTGAAACAAGTACAACGTGATTCAATTTGATAAACAAGACATTTGTGAGGATCTGCACTTAATAGTCAATAAATGACATACCTCAGTATAATTTAAAAGCACTTTTACGTAAATAAATGATCCATCGATTTAGTCTTGCGATTTATGTATTCGGAACATCGGCCGCTGATTATTGACAAAATTTATTCTGTACCTAATTCTGAAAATAAAAAATAAAACGAAGAAATTAATTAGTTGTACAAAAACTACTCTTCATTTATCTCATTAAGTCTCTTTTACGCCATATTTTTAATGAATTACTGTTTTAAAGCTATGTTACTCTTTTTTTATGAATGTACAACAAATTTCAGTGAAATCGGTTGGGAAACGAGCGAGAATTTACAAGAATAAATTTCGCAGGCAACTGTACGAGTATTACCGACATTTATTCTCGCGAATTTTCGCTCGTTTCTCAATCAATTTCGCTGAAATTTTTTGTAAATTCATAAAAAAACGAGTGAAATAGCGTTTAAATAGATCTGGGCTCGAAAATATGCATAGTTCATGCTTAATTATTATATTTTAAGTTTCCGTTATCGGCCGAGGCGCTTTAACGCCCTCTTAAGGTGTTTTTAAAGTGCTCCGCAGATAATGTAGGAATTTACGTTGAAAATCGAAAATTAAAGATGTCTAAATCGATTTATGAAAATTCGAGCTCTGTAAGGGTAATTCTATATAAGTGATTGAACTAGAACTTTTGGAAATAGCTGATTTTTATTTATTTCCAATAATTCTCGGTTAATTCTTAATTAACTTCTTTGTCATCTTGTAAAAATCTGTATACAGAAGGTAGAATTACCCTTACAGAATCCGAATATCGAAAAATTTATTCAGACATTTTGAATTTACGGTTTTTATCCTTAGACCCCCCCCCTCCTTTAAAACAGGTTTTAACCTTAAATAGAGAAAATTTTTATTTTTCGATCGGTTTTTCATGTATTTTAATGGGTTTGCGCTGTCTGATCGTTCCAAGGACCTGGATCTGGTGGCATAATGAGCTTCAGTAAAAGTTGACATAATCAGATATGCAAAATATAAGATGGCGGATCCAAGATGGCGGATTTTTCGCTTAATCTTGTGTTTTTATACCAATTCCGACATTATTAGCCATTTGTAACTATTGTTTTGCTCTTATTATTGATTTATGCAATCATTTATAACAGTATCTCCAATACCCGAAATTCAAAATGGCGGTTCCAAGATGGCCGACTGAAATGCAAAAAATTGCTTGATCGAGATGAAACTGTCTACTCAGCGGTTCTCAGGGTCGCTAATTTTAAATATGACCTTTGATTTTCAAAATTCAAAATGGCGGATCCATTATGGTGGGCCAAACTATAAAAAGTTGCGTATACGAGATTAAAATGGTTACTCAGGGATTTTGGAGGTTGCTAATGATAAATACGACCTATGATTTGTAAAATTCACAATATGCGTCGATACATCATTGTTTCAGTCAAACAATATTAGGAGAGCGGAAGGACAGGAGCAAGTAGAGGGAAATGGGGGGGGGGGGGGGTTCTTGAATATACATGCTTAAAAGTGTATTTTGTTTTAGAATAAAGTAGTCGAAAAATATTTATTAATTATATTGTTTATTAATAGAAATATATATTGACATTAAATTGTATATAAATAGTGATTCTTGATTTTAATTGATGCTGTAGCGTGTAAATACTTGTAAAACTTGTAATTTTATAAGCTTTAATAAGTAAATTTCAACTGATGATTTTAATTGAATTTCAAACGTTATTATTATGTTTATCGACAACAAAATTTTAGATTAAAATAGAAAAAAATGTTTAAACTAGAATAGAATTTAATCTATAATACTAAATTTGAACTAGATTACATAATAAATAATTTCTTATTGTATTACAAATACATTGTATTTTTTTATATTAATAATTAATTAATTCAATTATTGAAATGAAGATGATTATTATTTTAGTCGTTATTATTAACGGTTGCATTGTTGACA